>OZ043921.1:5374874-6653681 GCA_964056405.1 Acronicta alni
CGAAGTTCCTTTCGATTAATTAGTGAAGGAATTGTAATAAAATTTTTTTTTTTTTAAGTTATAATAATATTTCTTTTATTATTAACAAATATAATGTTACTTATATGTTACACTTTTTGCTTGTCAACAATATTGTCATTCACTCAATAATTCGAAATTCAAATATTGTTGACAAGCAAAAAGTGTCGTGACAACTTTATCCGTCTAGCCCCCTTTCACAACGCGCGATAAGGAACTTCGTTCCAAAAGATGCGACTGAATATCACGAAGAATGACTGAATTTTACACGAAGCGACTACCATCAGGCCTCCGCAACCCATTTTCTGGACAAATCATGAGGCTTCTGACTAACATTGATATTTTTCATAGGTATTCGTATGACAACCAGGACTGGCGGCTTTACGTTCTCATGGGCACGGAGGAGTCTCGATGTATTAAGAATGGTCACCTCGGACAGAGAGCGGCCAGCGCTCAAAAAAATGTTGCCTCACTCTAGGATTTGCTTTTGTATTCGTATTTCGAGTGCCTTTACAAACAAAAAATTTCACATACACGAACACCCAGACTCGTTACAACTACTCGCAGATCATACAAATATATATTACGTGCGGGGATCGAGTCCAGGGGACATGGCTCAGTATCCGATCGCTCCTGCACTACGCCAAACGTGTCGTGAAAACCGAGATGTTAAACAAGTGAAACAATATCATTATTGTGGAAGTAATTTACAAAAAGCTGCTGTACACTAATGTCATAGAACCTATTTTCCATCTCATTTAATTTTGCTTGTCACAGTGACTCGTCGGGCTTCAACTGAAAAGTTAATTAAATTATTTCCTCCCGTTTACAATTAAGGAAAACAACTGTGATTAGCTTCAGATGAGTTCTGAGAAAACTGACACTAGGACTAAGTAAGAAAACCTGGAATCGGAGATACCGACTAATTCAATATCGTAATTAGTGGAAATAAAATCGATTTTATCGCGTTATATTCTAATAATAGAGTACAGACGCCAGCAGGTCAAGCTATCCAAAACTGCCAAAATTTCCCAAATGAATAAGAACCTTATTGTAAATAAATAAATATTCCTGGACAATTTCACTCATCACCATCTAGTCCCAAACTAAGCACAGCTTGATGATGTTGCGTGTTGATTTTATGTATGTATTACCCATAGTACAAACTATGGGTAATACATACTTATAATATATAAGAAATACCCAGACAAACACAAACACTTATGTTTTAACCACACAAATATTTATGTCCTGTGGGAATCGAACCCACGACCTCGTGATCAGCAGTCCGATACGCGAACCACTAGACCACAGACGTCGTCGTTTGACATTGTAGAAGTGAGTGCTTATCGATATCACAATATTGTCATACCCTCAATACAAACAATTCTACAATACAAACAAAATTATCCCTAACGTCTAGACTAGGCTGAGAATGTATATTTAGACGTTAGTTTCTCCCTATGATAGTTATTAGAAACCCATGTGCACTCATAGTTAAACATTAAATCAATATATTATAGCACAATCATTATCAAAATACAATGCGTGTATATAACCTCTATGTAGATAGCATAAAGTATTCTTAACTCAAAACAACATCTTTTGTTTTCTTAGTAAGTACCGCACAAGCAGCTTTAATGGCAAAAGAAACTACAAAAAGTATAAACTTCGGCAAGTTTTAAGACTTATAGTTTTTATATGAATTGTTGTGTATTTTTATTTTCCTTTATTGATAAATATTATTATTAAATCCAGACGTTTCGGATCATTTAAAGTATCTAGGGTATTCTACCTATAAAAAGTAGTTACAATGTCTCCTAGCTAACCCCGCAGACGCTGTCCTGTCCAAATGTTATACATATGAAATCCCTATAGAAAAGCACGTTCCGTTCTTCCCGAATTTTCCAATTTTCCGGGCATCTTTCTAATTTTTTCACGTAGAAACCTAATTCGGACTGTTACGATTATATTAAAACTAAAATAAAACAGCTGGACCGATATTGCTATATCGGTCCCGCTGTTCTCGAGTCACTTACCAACGAACAGGATTTCATTTTTGGTATATACGTGCCACCGTAAAATTGTAATTAATGTCGATAGTAATTACCTGTCGATAGATTGTGAAACGTAGCATACTGGTTACAATTTAACGCATTCTTTTTCGGTAGATTATAATCCTTCGCAGTGAAACCGTCAAATTGTGAATTGGCGCCAAGAAACGCAACTCGCCCGCTGATTGGTTGAACGTCATGTGCCCAGCGCCGCAATAACTGATATTGGCAGTTTATTTACCATTTACAAATAAACTTTACGTGAAGGGACTGCCATCAGACTACATAAAGAATAAAATACGTGTGTGTACATCATCACCAAACCGATTTATTGTAGACACTCCTACGGTACTCCTCTCAGAATTAGAGGGGTTGGGCTATAGTCCATTATGTTGGCAAGCTGGCCTAATGCGGGTTGGCAGACTTCACATGCCGTTGAGAAAAATAACTTAGTCAAAAGGGTTCCTCTCGAGGTTCTGTTTATACCAATCATCCATTTCTAAAATAATGTATAAATGTTTAGTTTATAAATGCTTTCATGTTTCCTTTTCCCTGCACTAATGCACGTCGCCAGTCTAATTGATGCCACGAGGACGAGAGGAGGCATGAAAAGGCGTTTTTTTTAGTTTTGCCAAACGTGTTCTTTTCGGCAATCTAATCCAAAAATAATAATTGCGGTATCGTGAAGGTTAACAAATTACACCAAATAATTATTTCACATTCGAGTGAGTTAGCGTACCACTGGTCAGTTTCCTTCCTCGTCAATTTCACTAATTTACTCATTACAGTTTCTGATGCCGAGGTGAAATGAAGACACTAAAAAGTTAATTTTGTACACACGGGTATATTTGCGATAAAATCCCTTAACACAGACGGGCTTAGATCAAAATACATTGGTACATTAATGCAAAATCATAAAACTAAGTACGTTTATCTGATAAAGTTATAAACTGCGATATTGCGTAAAATAATGCTAAGGAAACTGGAGAATACCCCACTGGAGGTCGGGGATTTTATGGACTTTACACTGTGTTGCAAGCAGAATATTATATTGCTTAAGCCTCTTATATTTTTATTTTGCCAGACAATGGAGATTCTTGTTTCACCTTTTAAAAATATGTGCTTGTGTTTTATTAAAAACAAAATAGAGTTTAGTGATAGTTATGCTTTATAGCAAGCAAAATTAATTCAAATAGGAATTTATGTTAGGGCTAAAAAATGAATAATTATGACTGACGGAAATGTATTTTTTGTGTATAATATATTTTACACAAAAAAATTATAATAATGATGATGAAAACATATTGTAGATATTCAATATTTATTCTACACTGTTGTTGTTTTTTGTTTGAATGTATTTCACTCTCATTTTGCCTGATGGAAATCAGAAACAGGGTTTAAAATGGAGCACACAATTCAAATACATTGTATGTACCTACCTAAGTATATCTTTGCGGACTCTCGCTGTCAATCTGTTTTTGGAGCCGTCTTACCTTTGACGGTCGCAGCTAGTGGCGATCCATTTAACCGCCAAGCTTGGTTTTAATAATTTCTACAACTTCAACACACTTTTTTCTCAGCATACATCAAAGCTTAGCCATTATCAGCAATCTTACAAAAGTGCATTTTGACATTCTTTGGCCACGTATCGCGAAGAGGTGAGGGATCCATCGAACGACTGGTTGTGCAGGGAAGGGTTGACGGTACAAGACCTTGGTCGGTCCCAATGCGATGGACTGACCAAATCAAGAACGCAGTGGGTGACCCCATAAGTCAGTGTACCAAGATGACGGCCAACAGGGAGAGATGGCGGGACATCGTGAGGCGAATAACATCTGCCCCCAACACCACTACTACATGACGGCCACGACCGCTCTGCGAAAAGCGATTCGGCTTAGAAGAAGAATAGCAATGGGCCTCCCTGTTACATTTACAAATTTATCCTCTTGTGTTATCTTATCAGTAGTTATAGGTATCGTTATTGTCGACAGGAGATGCTGATACCCAAAGAGCAATGTCGCGTGCAGCCTCTAGCCACCGAGGGTCGAGCAGCCAGCTCGCTGCCTCACGCCAGACTCGCCCGGACTCCTTCAATATCCTCGCAGAGCAGCCTTGACAGCGGGACATCGAGAGCTACTGTGAGTAACTAGCTATGATCATGTCTCAACTTGCGACAATCAATACTATCAGGATCCTGATAGCTGATTAATTGCCACATGGAAAAATACAAATACAAAAAAATATATATAATAAGTATTATATCCATTGTCTAGTACTCATAGTACAAGCTCCGCTTAATTTGGGACTAGATGGTGCTGTGTAAAATTGTCCAAGAATATTTATTTATTAATTTACTAGCTGACCCCGCAAACGTTGTTTTGCCATAAAAAAAAATTTTGGGGTATGAAAAATAGATGTTGGCCTATTCTCAGACCTCCCCGATAAGCACAAAAAATTTCATCAAAATCGGTCAAGCCGTTTCGGAGGAGTATGGCAACGAAAACTGTGACACGAGAATTTTATATATTAGATGTTCATAAACCGATCAAATTGAGAGAGGTACAGTTACGTTACCCATGTTTTTTAACGACGTCTGTGGTCTAGTGGTTCGAGTGACGGACTGCTGATCGTGGGTCGTGGGTTCGATTCCCACAGGACACAAATATATAAGTGATTAATATAAGTGTTTCTGTTTATCGGGGTGTTTCTTATGTACAGACGCCAGCAGGTCGAGCTATCCAAAACTGTCAATTTTTTTAAATTGAATATGAACCTTATTGTTTTGTATTAAAGTTGAAAATCAATCAAAGATATTTGACAGATTGTGGTAGCTTGATATGCTCGCCTCTGTATTATAAACATTGTCTGTAAGAGATCGCTTTTAACGCATTTATAAAAATGTAGATACTTGGCATTTGTTTATGGTATACAATCAAGTATTATATCCATTATCTAGTACCTATAGTACAAGTTCTGTTTAGTTTGGGACTAGATGGTGCTTTGTAAAATAGTCCCAAAATATTTATTTATTGTAAGTTTGAAAAAAAAATACCGTCAAATTCACCTTTTCTCTGAAAACCCAACATTCACTTGGTAGGTCCAAGTGTGTTCACACAAGATTATTATTATATTACAATAAATTAATAATTGACAGTATCCTATGCTAACATAAACACAGGTACTTTAATATGCCACAGTATACATATTTCAATGCGCCAACCAAACCATAATACATTCAGAATTAATAATGAGACCCTGGGGTACTATGAAAACTATACCGAACATTGTTACGTTTTAGTTACTCTGTTGAAAATACTCGCGCCGTTCTCCAAAGGGAGTGTTTTTTATAGAAGTTCTGAAAATACTGATACGGTTTTACAAATTTATTTGACCTTGAACTCCAAATGATGAAGCAGAGACTAGTGATATAACCCTTAGACTACCGATTACCAAGTTTAGATAACGAATCCAAGCACGCGCCTCTGACTTTTTAAAATCAAAAGAAGTACCTCTCTTCTGGGCATAGTGGGAGTAATTCCACTCAAATTGGAGCTGCCCAATTGGGAAGTACAGTCAGCAACGAATGTCGCTGAACATATTGCAATCTTCAATATGTTTTTTAATAAGTATAAAGTTACTGACCTGTGATGGTTATCCGAAATAATTGCATAGATGACCATTAAATATTTAGGTTAGCTTAAAAGAAAAAACCTGTTGACAAGTTCTTGAGCTGTAATGTTTTCAAAATTTTGCTGTGTTCACCGACTTTCGTTGCTGACTGTACCTCCGCCATGTAGAAAATAGAAATGAAATAACACTGCTTTGAGCTGTGTTGTGTTTCTTACGGTGAGCAAGTTGCCAGTGCTCCACGAGGAAACGTTGTGTTGGCAGTGGCAACTTTGTCCCTTATACTGCCAACCCAACTATTCCGCTTTCGTTTTATAGAGTCGGCAACACGCAAGTGATACTCCGGGTGTTGCAAACGTCTATAATCTACGGTAACTGCTTACCATCAGGTGGGCCGTATGATTGCTTGCCACCTTAGTAATATACATATAAATAAAAATCATATGCGTCATCATCATCTTCCAATCCTTTTCCCAACTATGTTGGGGTCAGTGTCCAGTCTAACCAAATGCGGCTGAATATCAGTATTTTACACGAAGCGACTGCCATCAGACCTCCGCAACCCAATTTCTGGGGTAATACCGATATCCTGGGATAGCCTTATTGTCAGGTTTTCTGACTTCTAATTACGATTGTCATAGGCTCTCGCATCACAAACGGAACCGTCGGCTTTAGGTGTCCGCGAGGCACGGAGGCGTCTCTATTTCATAGAGATAACTGACAAAAATCGACAATTCTGAAGTCATTGAACGATAAAATAGCAGATTCGAATCTCTGGATGCCTGAGATGAGAAATCTGCCAACTCACAGACATAGTAGGTCTCATTCTCAGAGAAGACCCGATTCTATCAGTGAGACACTCATTATATGTATAGATATATACAAATATTTTGATGACCATATCAAAATATTAATTCAATTTAGATAACAATAAGTGAGTGAGGAGGTTCCTCTCTTGGCCCAGTTCCCGATATTGGTGGTCTGACATTTAATTTTTATTTTTAAATGTTTTTAATTATTTATTTTAAAAAAAAGCAGTGATAGCCTAGTATGACCATTGGACTGGCAAGTCAAAGGTCATATGGGATCATGATAAAATGTTTTTATGTAAATGTTTTTTGTAAAGATATTTATAAAGATATTGTAAAAATACAATGTAAATAAGAAAATAAATAAATACGAGAATAACAATAATAATAACAATAAATAAACATAATAATGAATAAACCACACGCTTAACAGTCATCTATCATCAAAATGTAACTACAGTGACATATTTTTGGTCCAATTTAGTATGCAGAATGCAAAGTGCTGAAATTCCAAATTGATGAGCAATTTGGAAAGCCTGCAGGGAATTGCCGATTTGCAATGGACCCCTTTTTAATTAATATCGCAGAGTTTTCCATTTATTTGAAGTACGTTAAAAAAGTTGATTGCTTAAAAGGCTTCATTCCTCTGTCTACGCTCCATACCTTTTTTGTTTTAAAGAAGTAAATGACGTTTTGCGCAAAATCTAGCTGAGTTTGATCCAAGTTTTTTTTAATCATCATAATGCTCATAAAGACGATTAAAAAACCTGGAATTAAGTATAGACAAATAATGGAGAAATAACGACGTTGAAATTTCTGCATTTTTCGTAAATAGTAATAACTATATATTTATCTAGAATAAAAGGAGCTTATTAGACGCTTTCTTCAAAATAACGATGGAATTATAATGTTATTGGTCTAAGGTTATAACAAATTGCGTACCTATATGTACCTATGTATACCACTTCTTCTTCTTCTTCTCATAGTGCTTCTCCGACTAGCGGTTAGCAGTCAATTTAGAAAATTCATCTCTGTCTCTAGCGAGGCAAAAGATTTGGGATGCATTCGCTATCCCCGTCCACTCCATGATGTTTCGCAGCCAAGATTAGATGTATTTTATTTATTTATTTTAGCTTTATGCACTGATGGTACAAAGGCGGTCTTAATGCCATTAGGCATTTTCTGCCAGACAACCTTAGGGTGATGCAGAGAGAATAAGATCACAGTAGATACACTATTTACATTATGAGATTTTTGCTGACAAAATTTAATATGTAATATAGGTTATAAATACACAATTTAAAAAAAAACTACATGCTAAATATATAACTAATAAATACTTAAAAATACATACATATATACATACAAATATATAAAAAAAAATATCCAGATAGGTCAACGTCGAGCTGATGAAACAGCCAACGAACTATCCTGGAGGTTTTTTTTTTTTTTTTTTATTCACGATAGGCCTACGCTTGATCACTAGTTCGCCTGATGTTAAGCGACACTGCGATCTACGGTGGAGCGCGCTGGCCTAGAAGAAACCGATTCACTCGAGATTTAAAAACACACAGATTATAGTTATTAGGGAAGACCCACTCAGGAAGCTCATTCCACATTTCAGCGGTACGCATGATGAAACTTGATTTAAAGCGTTTCGTTCGGGCTTTTGGGATGTCCACCATGAATCGATGACGCTTTTTCGTGCTTCTGGTCGTCCGATAGTAGAAAGGGCAAGGGGGTATAAGATCATGGAGATCTGATGCACACTCTCCGAAATGCATCCGATAAAAAACTGACAAGCTAGCGACTTTGCGGCGATGTTCCAGACTCTGGAGTTTAGCTCGGACGAGCGAGTCGTTGCCAATGAGCTTCTTGGCGGTATTTCCGTAAAGGAAAACCGACTGTTTGCCATCCTGATTTCAGATGGAAGAGCATTCCATAACAAGATTGACTGAGCAAAGAAAGTAGAATGGACAAAGTCAGAGCGGTGAGAGGGACATTGAAGGAGACGATTATTAGTAGATCGGAAATATTTAGTATGATTCGCACATAAATACTGAAACTGAGAATTTAGATAAGAAGGGGAAGTGGAAGAAAAAAGTACAGAGAAAAGCGTAGTCAGTGCTCTCAAGTGTCTACGTTGCCGAATAGGCAACCATTTGAGCACAGAACGACACTCAGACACCTGATCATATTTACGAAGGTTAAAGACGAATCGAATGCAGTTATTAAGAAGACGATCAAGTTTGTTGAGTAGGTCAGCATTCAGGTCAAAGTAGCGACCATCACCATATTCAATTATAGGGAAGATTAGGGCCTGCACAAGCATTGCTTTGGTTTTTGGTGGAAGTAGATTTTTTAGGCGATATAGAGTCCGCAGCGATCCCGTAACATTCTGACTAACACTTGCCACTTAGTCTCGCCAGCTAAGGGTAGTGTCAAGATGCAAACCAAGATCTTTGACACTAGGTGTATATTACACATGTCTTCAATATATTGACGACGTGTGTGGTCTAGTGGTTCGAGTGTCTGCCTACTGATCACGACGTGGATTCGATTACCACAAGACACAAATAAGTATATATGTGATGAACATAAGCGTTTGTGTTTGGCTGGGTGTTTCTTATTTATTATAAGTAGCTACGTATTTACAAAACATATATTATTTATGTACCAAACACGTAACATATAACGTGTACCTACTAGTCTAAATTCGACATGTGCACACGAAGCTAACTCCTCAGATACATGTCATATCGAAATCTGTCATTAATTTGTTCTGTGAAAAGATGTCCGAATAATATATAATGATGCATTCAAAGGCTTCAGGTTAATCTTATAATTATACAAAAACTATCTTCATATGGGAACTGCAATTTGTTTTTTATAAGATATGTTACTCAGGGTGAATGTAGCTTTCCAATGGTGAAAGAATTTTTGAAATCGGCACAATAGTTTTTGAGTTTATTCATTACAAACATACACACAAAAATACAAATCTTTCCTCTTTGTAATAGTAGTGTAGATAGGTTAACGTTTGACCACAATCTCACCTGATGGCAAGTGACGATGTGGTCTAAGATGTAGCACGCTTACCCTAGAAGATACTTACCTATTCACTCGTGACTTGAAGACCCCCAAATTGTACACGACAGGAAATACAGACACAGGCAGCTGATTCCATTCCCTCGCTGTACGGATAAGGAATGTCGAGGCAAAACGATTAGGGCGGGTTTCAGGAATTTCCACCATGAAACGGTGTCGCTTTTCAGTTTGCCTGGTTGTTCGAATTTGTTTTAACATTAGGACAACACTTATGTTTCCTGACCCTACAATATACATTGGCTTCCAGTCCCTAATTCCTGTAAAAAGGTGGCCGTGTATACAAACCTCATTAATTAAGAACGCCTCCAAACGACTATGTTCGGATTTTAAAGCTACAATTTTCTATAAACTCACTTACAAGGTAGGTACAGTCAACAAAAGAGTTTGGTATACAGGTAGCGAACGAAATCTGCATCTTTACACAGATTGTGATTTAAATAATTACCCGTCAAAGGGTTTAATGTATAGCAGCTTACAATACCTGCGTTTGACACATATTGCGTGATACATACGAGTAATTACACAATCTTTAAAAAAACATGATGTTTAATTATCTGTCTGTACACTAAACTCCTTTTTCGACCGTACACTATAAATGATTTAACAATCTAGAACAGTTATTTACAGAATTTAACTTGTAATATTCACTTTACAATACAATTAAAGTTAAACAAAATTCAAGTCATCGTCTCCGTTAGCAAAAAGGCAAGTTTCAAAGTTAAAGTCAAACATTTTACTTAAATTAGACCATTACGGCACTTTCGAAAAGACAAAACTAGTTTTTCCTTAAATTCTTCGTCAATCTAATCGCACATACCAACCAGAGCTGATAAAATAATTCCAGAAATGTTTCTCTCAGTACTGAATCCACAAAGAAATTCCAGTAGTAAGAATTTGACTATACACTAAGAACCCCTTGTCTGTCGCCTCCATGTCAGCACCTTTACCCTTTTACGAGTACTTTTTGTTCCAAAATAGAAACTGTTCAATTCCTTTTACGACTGCCTAATTTACCAACGACTTCACGGGTTTTCGCGATTGTAATAACAGATTAAGTCTAACTCAGTTTTAAAAGAAAAGCAATCATGACTTGCACGCGATATACGAACTATTGTGTTATCGCGTTTTCAGCAAAAATGAGACTGGAAATGCCATAGAAGGATTCGCTAAACAAAATAATTTATTTATTTAGAGCATTGAAGACAAACAGCTTTGAAAGTAACCCAATGTCGAAACTCTTATTTTTAGTCACTACGCATGTAAACCTTAAAATAAGACCAATTATAATAAGGGTTGTGAATAAAACATTTATTATTAAAAAAAAGCTAAAGTAACTTATAAATAACATCATCTAAACGATAGGGAGTCAATAACACGCAAACAAGACGATATCAAGCAAATAAGGAAAAGGAATCTAAAGTAAAACAGTAAATATACTATTAGCCAAAATACTCCAATTAAAGTACAGGATTTGACACTTTCTGATTATAAAAATTGGCATCTTTTAAGGTACCGTCTGAAATAGACCTGGAACCATAATAGTACAAAAATTTTTAAAGAAAATTAATTAAATTTCACAGACACCTGTGAAAGCAAAACAGAATCCTGTCCAAGTCTAGGTGTGCTAAGCTCCTCGATTAATAACCATCGACACATTTCTATCATCAGCTCCATTCCCAAGGTTTCTCTAAACAACTCTTGGCCACCTTTCAGTCGTTGCCTAGCTAGACATAACTATAGTATTTATTTTTTATTATATTTGACACGAATGCTAAAGATTTTTTCAAAGATATAAATTATAGCGAAAGTAAAATTCGCCGTCAAAAATAAGACGTCGCCTCTAAGAAGAAAAAGGCGACATCACAAGCAGTTGTCTCGGTAGCTTAGTGGCTAATGGCTAATGCGTCAGAACGCTAGCCTGTCATGGTCGTGGAAATTTCACGGATCCCATGGCCATGGCTATAGGGCAAGAGCCGTTTTTGGTCGGCGCGAGTTCGACATACCCTGTCACATGGCGGACGATCTATGAGGATTCCGTACTATAAAAATAAGGTTGATTCCTGCCCGATATCTATTTTTTTACCTAAATTTAATACCTACATCTATACTTTTTATATATAGTTCTGTCCTATTAATGAAATTCAAAGAACAAAGATATTATATAATTTCAAGTTAGATTTATATTAGTTTATTTATTTGTAACAATGAGAAATAAAATTTACCTTTAGTAATAAAATGTTATGCAGAGGGAAATATTGAACATGGACTTGACATCCATTATTGTGCTTACGTCACAAATAATGATCCCAGCGCCACAAACCTGCTTAGGGTCGGATTAGTGAGTAAACAATGACAGGCGTATGCTGCATCACGTCATATTAATGTTTACTGTATTGTAATGGACCATCCATTAAAATATCTTACGTGAGTACCATGAGCTGTAATGGCTTAGGCAGTTAGACAGGACTTTGATAATTATACAGGGTGGTGACGACGTTACAACATTAAAAGAAATCCCAGTCTATACTCTTATAAAAAGACTTTAAATAGGTTGTTAAATGTTAATTATGCCAAAAAAAAAACCATTTGTTGTTGGAAGTCTATTATAATCACATAATCCAGAGGAAGTCCACTGTTTAACAAAGGTCTCCCCAAAGACTTCCACAAAGCATCCAACGGCTTCCAGCGACCTTACCGGGTCATCTGTCCATCTCGTTGGAGGCCGTCCTACTGCGCAGAGTAGTTTCCGTAAGTCTATAACTCCTGAAGTCTACGGCCTAAGGTATCTATGTTCACATCGAATCGTATCAAATGTTATATGAAAAACAGCGATAGCAACAGGAGTTTTCCAATAACCTAATTTAACCTTTTTTGCGTGTTGGTGGATGCCACATGTGTGACAGCTCTTCCCTCGGGAAGAGACTAGTGTCCCAGTCCTGGAAACTATAATAAAATAAAGATTATATTAAATTCATGAGCCTTTTTCGTTTTTGTACCACTTTTCTAGACTAATAAAACTTAAGTAAAGACATTTCCGGGTTGTAAACGACAAAAGAATAACTTTTGTCCTAACCTAAAGCAATGATTTATACGCTTGGGGCTCTTTTCATTAGTGCTTAATTTATTACAGGGGACAATGTCCATAATATTTCACCGTTTTCCATTGCAAATGCTTTTTTTACTGTTATTTTAAGTCCCCAACATTGCGTATATCTATAGCATATCTTGAACTTGTGGTACATGCTCATCATATTTCTGCCCTGTTCATAATTATTATTGATCGGTAATATGTTTACTTCTCGCTTTCTGGTGACTATTATGTATTAAAAGCATGTCTTTACAAAAGAAAAACTATTATTATATGTATAAGTGTTATTATCCTTTGTCTAGTACCCCCCATAGTACAAGCCTTGTTAGGGACTAAATGGTGCTGTGTAAACTGTTTCAAATATTTATTTATTTATAATTATTTATTGAACTGCATTTATCCAACATTTTGACATTCACTTTCTTGAAATAAAACTACTTTTTACGGATTTTATCGCGTATATTGATATTATTAATCCCGACGTTTCGGACCCTTTACAGCGTCCATGGTCACGGGTAGACTGAGGTGGTGGGCGTCTTGATGATATAATTACTGACAGCTACCCTACATTTTTTATTGTTACATGATCAATGACATTTATTACTAATTATTAATTAAAACTAGATGGAGCCGGCATTTCCTAGCTGACGACCTCTGAGAAGAAACGCCGAAACAAACTCAGAGAATCATGGTCTCTTTTAAAGTAAAAATATTCAATGATCATGTTTTAGTTGTTAATTATTGGCAATCCGATTCACGCAGAACGAGCTCACAGTATCCTTTGGTCTTGCAGTTGTAGGCCTGGATTTTGGTTTAATAGAATCTATAACAGGATTCCAAGCAGGTGGTAAGACCCAGCCATCTTCTCTATTGAAATTTGGATGTTTTTTAATTTCAATAGCCTCACGAATCATCCTGGGTAGGTATCGACTTTCCTTCGCAAGTATTTGTGGTTTATCAAATCTGATATAATGCTGGGCCTTGTCAAGAGTATGTTCACAAACTGCTGACTTCTTGGAACGGCGGTGTTTGACATCGGCGATGTGTTCTTTTACGCGGGTCCCTATGCTTCTTTTAGTTTGGCCTATATATGAGAGACCGCAATCACAATCAAGCTTGTATACGCCCGCATCTTGTAGAGGTATATGGCACTTGACAGATGGTAAGAACTGACTGATCTTCTTCAGCGGCTTGAAGTATGTTTTAATTGAAGCACGCTTCAAGATGTAGCCAATTTTGTCGGTGACTCCTCTAACATATGGTAGTACGGCAGGTAAGCGCTCAACTGTGGCACGTTTCACACGGTTTCTGTGGCAAGGGCGCGGTATTCGGAGCTTGTTGTCATGCAGGACTTGCTTGACATGTTGAAGCTCAGCAGCCAGGTGTTGCTCATCATATATAGGCCAAACTAAAAGAAGCATAGGGACCCGCGTAAAAGAACACATCGCCGATGTCAAACACCGCCGTTCCAAGAAGTCAGCAGTTTGTGAACATACTCTTGACAAGGCCCAGCATTATATCAGATTTGATAAACCACAAATACTTGCGAAGAAAAGTCGATACCTACCCAGGATGATTCGTGAGGCTATTGAAATTAAAAAACATCCAAATTTCAATAGAGAAGATGGCTGGGTCTTACCACCTGCTTGGAATCCTGTTATAGATTCTATTAAACCAAAATCCAGGCCTACAACTGCAAGACCAAAGGATACTGTGAGCTCGTTCTGCGTGAATCGGATTGCCAATAATTAACAACTAAAACATGATCATTGAATATTTTTACTTTAAAAGAGACCATGATTCTCTGAGTTTGTTTCGGCGTTTCTTCTCAGAGGTCGTCAGCTAGGAAATGCCGGCTCCATCTAGTTTTAATTAATAATTAGTAATAAATGTCATTGATCATGTAACAATAAAAAATGTAGGGTAGCTGTCAGTAATTATATCATCAAGACGCCCACCACCTCAGTCTACCCGTGACCATGGACGCTGTAAAGGGTCCGAAACGTCGGGATTAATAATATCAATATACGCGATAAAATCCGTAAAAAGTAGTTTTATTTCAATGTATAATATTCGCGTAAATGTCAGAAATCAATATTCACTTTCTTCTTACTCATATCATCTTTTATATTCTTTCATCTCTCTGTCGGTTTTCCTTGGTGAGTTTGAAATCAACAGCTACACACAATGTCTGAAGTAACACTTTCCATTAGCACAATCGCCGGTTTCCATGCCGTATTTTATCCCACTTCGGAATACCTTAAGGCATAATAATAAAATCTAAGTGAAGCCAATACTTTTGTGCGGTCACGTAACGTTAAGGTGGCTATAAATTCTCATTGAAACTGATCGATATATGCCTCTTGGGTGAGTGAATTCTAGTCTACGTACACGCATTGATTTTGTGAGGCCTTCTAACATATTCATTAATTGTACCTCTATTTGAAGCTTTCATTGTAACCAGAATTTATAGTTTTACCTGAATATCAGTCGAAATTGTGTTTGGTCAATGACAGCAAGTTAACCTAGCTATAGATCCCAGTGGCTTCCCTGTTCTCGGGCTGAGGATGGCAACCTTATAATTTTACTTATAAGGATACCATAATATATTTGTAGGATTTTAAATAATAAATGTCTACTGCAGTTGAAACTACATGATATAATATTCCTAAAGCATAAAGAAAAAATATCAAAAAATTTACTATGTAGAAGGAATAGTAGGAAATTTGAATAGGTTTCAAAGGTGCGGATTCCAAACAAAGTGCGATATAATGGACGAGGCGAGCGCAAAAATGTATGAATAATAGAGTGTTGGGAGAGTGACGCGGATCACTGCCCGTTACGCAACTTGGACGTACGCGTTTTAGATTAGAGTTTACGAGTCCTTTTTCAGTTTAAAAAATCCAATAAAAGGCAAATCTATTGATTGAGAGAATTGCTAAAAGGGCCATATTGTTCGTCTGAAATAGAATTAATAGCAGATCCTAAGCCATCTACTAATGTGTAGAATTGTGTACTTAGAAGATGCCCATTAGGTACTATTTTGTGTATGTTAACGCAAACGAATGTTATGAAAAAGGAGAAAAACCTATTGTAGAGCAACTTAGCGAACGCATAAAAAAAAGAACATTCATTCTTAACCATAAACGACACTTAAAACAAAATTAATTTTTAAAACAAAACCGACTTTGAAGATCAACTTCGCCCATTCGTTTCAAACTTTTGAAAAGAAAAAACAACTGACAGAAAGAAGTATGAGAGAGACAACCTAAAAGTGTTAAACTTTTTACTTGAAGTGAAAAGGCATGAATAATAGACACGATGTTTGCCAGTCACTTGTGGTATGCATGGGCGGCGTATAAGGGAAGGAGGCATGTCAAAGTGGAGTATTTTTATGCCCAATCAAAACCATCTATAACTTATAGATTCATACAAAACTCATACATGTTATGTTAAATCACTAGTTAAGTAATTGGGTTTATTATTTTTCGATTTCGATGGAAGAACAGTAGTTTCTTATTTTTAATGCTTTGTTGACGTAAAAACAAAGATGATGTCTTTTTGACATCTTTCATCAATTAAATCAAGAATTATGAGTACTGTATTTATCAATAATATATTATTATCCATTTTTTAATATCAATATCAATTCTTAATATGAATCTAAATAGTTTATTTCCCCGCAGAGCCACCGTGGATCGTCACCAGCAATACGTACCTTCGCTCCAGATGGACGAACCCTAGAGGCGGGAGCGAGTGGAGTCCCCCGCTCCCCGTCACCCCTCCGCGCCGCTTCCCTGGACGTACGCGCAGCGCCGCTTGCGCATGGCTCTCTTGCTTCTCTAGCTGACACGCCAACACCTTCAAGCCCGAGGCACGCACCGCCAAGATGTCTTTCGCCGCTTTTGATGCCACCGAGGTACTCTTATATTTAATTTTCCATATATAACACGCCTTGAACGTATTTTTTAATCTGTCTACCCATCATGGTGGTCTTTACCATTATCTACCCGTCTCAGCTTCACAAGGGTTTAATATACTAATTACATGCATGTATTGAGTATCCGTATAAACCTTCCGGAAGAAATTATCTAAATGGTAGTGAAAACCGAATTAAAATCTGTTGCGTAGTGGATCTCAGCGTACAGAGCTTTGCTTCCCCATTCGATTTCAATCGCAACATAACATGGAATAGACAATAAATACATCATCATCATCAAAAACCCATAAACCTACTGTCCCACTGCTGGGCACGGGTTTCCTCTCACAGAATGATAGGGATAAGGCTATAGTCCACCACGCTGGCCTAGTGTGGGTTGGCAGACTCACACGCCGTCGAGAAAATTTCTAAGGCATGCAGGTTTCCTCACGATGTTTTCCTTCACCGTTATAAGCATTATAAGCGAGTGATAATTAATAATTAAGAGAGGTAAGGCATAGTGGGAGTACCTAATTCCACTCAAATTGGAGCTGCCCGAATGGGGAAGTACCTCCGCCTTGCCGAAAATCGAAGTAAAATAACACTGCTTTGAGCTGAGTTGTGTTCCTTACGATGAGCAAGGTTGCCAGTGCTCCGCGAGGAAACGTTTTGTTGGCAGTGGGGGGACTTTTAACTCGAGACCTTCAACATGGCAGTCCAATGATCATACCACTAGGCTATCACTGCTTCCCACTAGGCTAAGATAATACAACATTTTAATTTAATTTCTCGAGACTTTCTTTTCGGTCAGACAAACCTATTTATTAATGTTAAAAGTTGTTTCGAAGTTGACGGCAGGTCTTAAATTATCTTTAATTTTGTCCGTATCTCAAGCCCTAATTCTAAGACTTTAACTTAGTCTAGATTGATGTGACAGTTTATATAATATCAGTTTAATACTATCATTGAAGTATTAGCAAATATTGAATGAAATTAGTTAGGTACCTGCCCAACGATCGAATATAGAAAGGAAAAGTTGTGTGTTTGCAGTATGCCTACAAAAATCATGATTTTTTAATGTGAAGCGTTTAAAATTAAAACTTACAGACAGATAGACAAAAAGGCAACAAGGCTTTAAAAATAACAAGACTGATAAGCACTACTAAAACCGGTAGATCTCGTAGCATGAAATTTGTACAAGAGTCCCCAAGAATAACGTTGTTCCTGACGTCACATCGCGCCGTGTCGACCGAATCGATTGGGATCAGCTGATTCGTTCAACAGCGGGCTACCTCAACTGTAACACTCACTCTCCGTAATCGAACCGCGCGCACGCATCGGCCGTTTTCCCTTTCTATATGTACAGAGGCCAGCACATCAAGCTACCACCACAATCTGTCAAATTTCTTTGATTGATTTTCAACTTTAATAGCAAACGATAAGGTTCATATTCAATTGGAAAAATTTGACAGTTTTGGATAGGTTGACCTGTTGGAGTCTACTATTCTGACGTCTACGTTTCAATCAATAGTCGGAACGCCCAGCATCACAACTCGAGCTTGACAATCAAACAAACACCTAATCCCCATCGCAGAAAATATAAATAAAGAAAGAAAATAATATTTATTTGTCCTTTGTACAGTTATAACTAATATTAATTACATATGCGGAATGAAAATTACAAAGACAAAATGGTCTTGGACTCAGCATAGTGGTCAACAGCATTGAGAATGTCAACCGCTGGTATTCTATCCAAGCCGGTAATGCTGTTATAAAATGCATGCACCCTCATACTCGCAAACATTTCAGAAATTCAGTACACATACTACGTACTACTTAACAACTAACAGTTAACACAATACAAATTTAATTCATTGGCTACATCAGTCGAGTCCCAGATGCCTCAGATTGCTTCAAGATTAACCATTTAAAACATCGTGATTTGAAAACAGAACTTGATAAGTGTAAAGATTATAATTGCATTCATTTAATAAAATACTTTTAGCTAAACGCTCTAATTAAAGTGTTTCTCGGAGGGAGACGAAATCAAAGCGCGAATCTGGAATGTAAACGTAACACACAGAACGTTAATGGTTCAATTATTCCGCGTTAGCGCTTCCTTTATGAATTATTTAGCAAAGTATCACGCTTGAATATGTGTGCTGCAAAGCTGGTACCACCTTTAACCTTTACCTCTCAGTCTAAAAGCTTCGGTACTTCACTCTGAAATGACCTTTAAATTGGTCAATGACTTTCCTGCGTAATTATTTCGAGTGGTATTCCGTTTTGTTTTATATTTTTATGACGGAACGAGTTCATGTTCTAATTATGAAGTTATTGTGATCTGCTTTTGTCTTATGTCAGATAATATCAACTTATAAAAAAATAACAAGAAAACCGACTACTTGCATTTTGGGGCATTTCCTCCTATTGAAGCAATGGTCAGGCATCAACGAAATTAAGGAATATAATAAACCGCGTATCAAAAATACTGATTGAGCGACAAAATTACTGATTGAGCACCAAATACAGATATCGGTTAGGTTAGGTTAGAACCGTGACCACACAACGCACCAGAACCAAATCTGAATGTTTTGAGTTTATATAACAATATTTTGAGGTGACTTTTATATAGAGGATATTATTTTGGTGACCATTTATCCATTTTGGTGACCGTTTAGAATTTTTTTGGTATTAAAATAGGTACTTTTTTGGGCGGTGTTTAAACACAAGGCCGAAATTAATATGGGACAATCTTGAAATGAGGTTACAAACAAGATATTTATTTTCAACTAATTAACCGATATTTGACGACGTCTGTGGTCTAGTGGTTCGAGTGTCAGACTGCTGATCATGGGGTCATGGGTTCCATTCCCCCAGGACACAAATATTTGTGTAGTTAAAACATAAGTGTTTGTGTTTGTCTGGGTGTTTCTTATGTAATATAAATGTGTATTTAAAAAAAAAGTATACATAAAAGAATTATATCCATTGCCTAGTACCCATAGCAAGCTCTGCTTAGTTTGGGACTAGATGGTGCTGTGTAAAAATCATCCAAGGATATTTATTTATTATTTATATAATTATATTGAAAACCATCTTCTTTCTGAGTACATAATTTAACGTTTTTCTCTATATTGACTATTTTGAGGGGCTCGTGGCTAAGTAATAACTACGCTGATCGACAAATCTGCAAGGTTAAGCTGCGCTAGCCGCGGCCAGTCCGAGGATGGGTAACTCTTAACACATCGAGACCCCTCCATGCCTCGGAGAGCACGTAAAGCCGTCGGTTCCGGTTGACCTACGAACATGTACGACATTTGTTAGTGATTGTCAGAAGCCGAAATATTCAACCAGTCTATCCTCAGGATATCGGTATTACTGGTAATTGGGTTGCCGAAGCCTAATGGCAGTCGCTTTGTGTAAAATACTGATATTCATACAACTATGATAGTCGGTTACTTAAAGCCTTTTACCAAATTAAAAGGCTCGAACATGATTGACTTTTTGATTATAGCGAATGGTTATAAATATAATATTCACTTATTTGGAGGAAAACCAACCCTGAAGAAAAACCTAATTCTGAAAACACATTACGATAAAAGGAATTAGGACAAAGAAAGAAAAATATTGCCTATAACTACCCTAAAATAAAATAATTACTTACAGACCTAAAGAAGTCTACTAAAACTTCCAAGTAAAGCCATTAATATGAAACAAAGAGAATCCACTTATAAATACTTCGTTTACAATATCCATTCCCACTGAGACTTCCACTAATGTATGTAAAACATTCTTATATACACGCTCGTACACACTGCAAAGGTGTAAGGTGTACTGGTGTAGATACTTGAAAAGAACTTTTAGATAAATAAATAAATAAATATTTTGGGACATTTTACACAGCACCATCTAGTCCCGAACTAAGCAGAACTTGTACTATGGGTATTAGACAATGGATATAATACTTATATACTTTTTTTTTGTAAATACTTATAATAAATAAGAAACACCCAGACAAACACAAACACTTTTATGTTTGTCACATAAATATTTGTGTCCTGTGGGAATAAAACCAACGACTTTATGATCAGCAGTCCGGTACTCGAACCACTAGACTACAGAGGTCGTCAAATAGATACAAAACGATTTCCTATTTCCCATTCTGAGGCTTTGGTTAGACGCTCAAAGCGTCAAACCGTTTGCCAGCAATACAGAATTACTTATTCATCGAGTTCTCAGTGTAATCGATACGTGTGTAGTACCTACATCGTAATCAATCGGATTCTATTATTTAGGCATCGTTTTCTAGCTTTGAACTGAAATCCATGCTACAAACGGATATCCGTTTTAACGTCCGATTTATGCTATTCGATTTCAACTATAGCTCTTTGTGTATCCCGTATTCGGTTAGTTCTTTCCACAGTTACCTGGTGAACCACTTGAATCGTATCTGACTCGCCTGAACAGCTTGTTAAAATGACGACGTCTCTAGTCTAATGGTTCGAGTGTCGAACTTCTGATCACGAGGTCGTGGGTATGATTCCCACAGGACCACAGAATACATAATAGTTTAGGTAACAGGACACAAATATTCTGATGAACATAAATAAGCAGCTTAAAGCATATAAGTCTAGTACACATAGTACAAGCTCTGCTTAGTTTAGGATAGATTGTGCTGTGGTAAATATCGCTAATATTGATTAATATTATTAAATACAAATCGGAATACAACCTCACCTTTATGTATGTACATTATGGGTATTATATAACTATTGGTTACCTACATTGTACACGAGAAGATTTATTTATATTCTTTAGTAGAATGGGTATTGATGGTTGATAGATTTTACTTGAGCCATATTATCAATCGACCTCCTTTTTTCCTAGTGTGGAAATCATAAGTACATAGTGTTATTTTGGTAGATATTAAGCCAAGCTACCCCACAGTTAGTCGTACTGTTTAGGTACTGGGCATGCTGTATAAAATATAATACTCTCTCACTAAGCTGATCAACCGATCTCGTCGCGGTCAGTCGGTGGATGGGTATGGGTGGATGGGACTCTTAACAGATCGAGACCCCTCCGTTCCTCGAAGAACAAGTAAAGGCGTGGGTCCCGGTTGTCATACGAACACCTATGAAAATCGTTAGTGGTATTCATGAAGCCCAAAAAGTCTGACAACCGGTTTCGGAGGTCTGATGGCAGTCGCTTCGTGTAAATACTGATATTTATTACTGATATTCAGCCGCATCTGGGTTTACTGGAAGCCTACTCCGACATAGTTGAAAAAAGACTACGAAAATAATGATCACTAAACACGCATTTAAACACTAGAACCAGTCAGGTCAGGTTTAACCATGTTTACGTATACGTGGCTTCTCTAGCCTGTGCTGTGTGCTTTGTATATGACTTGCAGTCGAGTGGCGTTTGTCCAAACTTTACAAATTACTTGCTCTCTGAACTGCTCAACGTGTTGATGTTACGGAACATGTTTGAATAATGTTGAGGGTGCGACAAGCACATTAAAAGTCATGGAACGTGTTAACAGGACAATTGTTTATTAATAAATGAGGAAATGAAATTAAAAACGTAGTCTGTTTTGTAACTGAATGTAAGAGATAAAAAAATATTTGTATGCCACTCCATGGCAGGACACAGAGACGCTATTGTTAAATAACCATCTATTTTTTGCCTTTGTACACAAATAAATGCATTTGATTTCAGTACTCCACGAGGAAACGTTGTGTTGGCAGTGGGGGGACTTTGACCCTTATACTGCCAACCCAACTATTCCTCTTTCAATACAGGGTCGGCGACGCGCAAGTGATACTCCTGGTGTTGCAAGCGTCTATAGGCTACGGTAACCGCTTACCATCAGGTGGGCCGTATGCTTGTTTGCCACCTTAGTAGAATAAAAAAAAAGATTTGATTTGAGAACGGTGAGCAAGGTTGCCAGTGCTCCGCGACGAATGGTTGTGTTTTTTTTTGGCCCACCCGATGGTAAGCGGTTACCGTAACCTATATTGAGCCGCATCTACAACAGTCTAACCAGACTGTTGTTCCATTGTTGGGTAAAAGCTCGGAGAAGAAGAGAAGATTCTATTAATTCCTTGTTAGTTAAATGTCGTGTTTCTTACGACACAGGTCTGTGTATCCTTATTCCTCAGTATGTATCCGTTCTAAGTTCAATTTCATGAAGTAGCGAGCACATCTGTCGCTGGGACCGTTCCCAGTGATTAATGATAAACGCCGCAGATGCTCGCAGATACTCCGTATACTATGTAATTGTCTCTTACCTCGGCAACAAGTCTTAATCCTCTATCCCAACTATGTTGGACTCGGTATACGCCAGATGTGCCCAATATTTTACATGCAATTACTTAAGAGTTTGCAGACTTTTCTAGATACCTGATTAATTATCTAAGTTATTTTATTGCATTTTCCATTCCATTTTTAGCGAAGGAAATATTCGACTGCAGGTCATATTCGATCGTCTTCTGGTTAGGTACACCAGACGCTATGCTCAGTAAGCCTCCGCAAGTCCCACCCGCCAGGTCGAAATTTACGGTAAATTCAGAATGGGAAGGCAAATTTCGACCTGCCCGCAGTCGATTTTTTCCTTCGCAATATAGGAGTTATATAACTCACTAGAGAATAAGATTTGTACTGGGGCGGGACTCAAATATACAATTAACGAACACAAAGTAAACTCAAGTGCATTATGAAAGGAGGTCTTTCTGAAAACAAGAACTGACTTGCATAAATTATATCCTTCTATGTGAAGTGTGTTTAACATAACATACCATCATGCCTGTATTCACCGAGGTTAAGCAGAGGTGTACTTATGTACACCCACAGTGCCGGTTTTAGCACTACTAGCGCCCTGGGCGGATTTCTATGGCGTCCTACTTAACGGAGAATTTCATAGAAAAACCAGTAAAGTGCTCGGTCTGGGCATGGAAACCAGGACCCCTAGTGTAGCAGCCGCGATTACGACCACTAGGCTAACGAGACAGTATTATGTTTTTCCATTAGGAAAATGTTTGTAGAGAATTATTGAGTTCCTAGATTAAATTACTGGGAAGTTACTGGGATTTTCTATGAAACAATAGCAGCTCGAAATTTGGATATATTGTGCCGGTGAAGAGATAGGCTCACCCCCTATTACATATCAACTGAACATACCGGCGAACTGTGGGTGTACATTGGTACACCTATGACAATCGTTAGTGGTAGTCAGAAGCCCAAAAAGCCTGACAATCAGTCTATCCTCAAGATATCGGTATTACCCAGAAATTAGGTTGCGGAGGTCTGATAGCAGACGCTTCATGTAAAATACTGATGAAAAGGCTTGGAAGGTAAAGTATGAAATTAATGATATGGGGATGGATTATGATATAGCCACTCCAATAATGGAAACTAATCGAAACGCGTCGCTTATTTTCCTTCACTGCTGTTCACTCACGCAGAAGCAAGTCCGCGTCTCACTGCAGAATTAACGAGCTCAGAACTGCGAAGGTAACTTATAAGATCTAATATCTCGATTTAATTCCACCGAAGTGTGAATTAGTTGCGTTGTTGAGAAAATGTTAAAGCAAAGTTGCTTGTTATCGCGCAAGTAAACTCAATGCTTGTACTAACTAGAGATGTGCGACGGTAAGATGCACTTTGTAGGAAAATTTAGTTGATTTTGGTACCTATTGCTGAAGACAGTTTGAAACTGTATTGTAAGTTCTATTCAGTTTGAAACAGTGTAAGTTCGTAAGTCGTGGATCAGAGTTTCATGTCTTTTTACGTAGTATAGGTTCATGAGATAGCTTCACAATGGGACTTTTTCTATTTCTATAATGGATTTATGTTTTAAAGTTATTTAGAAAAGGAAAAATACGACCGCGGGCAGGATTCGTATTTTTTTATTCGGGTCGTATTTTTCCTTTTCTAAATAACTTTAAAATCTTAGCATGGAAAATGCCAAAAATATACAAAAAGATGGATTTATGTTTTTTACGTAATATATGTTCATGAGATAGCTTCACAATAGTACATTTTCTATTTCTATGACGGATTCATGTCTTTTTGACGTAGTTTTGGTTCATGAGATAACTTCACAATGGGACATTTTCTATTTCTATGATGGATTCTATACAACGTGTTACAAAATACTCCGTAAAATATATAATTAATTATCAAAGCCAAAAATTTTGTCAGCTGTCATGTCAGTGAACCAGATTATTTAACAGAAAGGCCTACGTACCTATTTTACCTAATAATAGTCTACTTTAATAGTTTTTCTATTTTTCATTCATAAATGTTGTTGTTTTCCTTTTTTTTGGGGTATGTTATACAGCGTTACTATGGTTCTTAAATATTGTGAATGGACTCGTTATAAGGCCCCATTTAACCTCTCGGCTTTACGGGTAGTTTTATAACATCCTGTATATTATAAACTATATACCTTTAAAAAGCAAATTATCACTCATTGATTAATATCATAAAAACGGCCTCCCTAGTCCAAAGCGCGACGAAAGTATTGGGTTTGATTCCCAGGCTGTGCAGTGTTATTGGGTTTTTCTATGAAATTCTCAGTAGCAGCTCGGAGTTCGGACATGTGCCCGGTTAATGGCAATAGGTTCGTCCCCTATTACATAGGACCTAGGCATATCGGTGAACTGTGAATGTACATTGGTACACCTCTGTCTGGCTCACCCTTCGGCGAATATAGGCGTGACGGTATGTTATGCTATGGTGTGATTCATATCAAAATCTCAGAAATTCTAAAGCCTAGAAATTTGAAAGGTAGGTTCCTTTTAAGTAACAGGAAACTTCTCTATAAAAATAAATCTAAAAACTGTTAAATGGTTTACTACGTTATTAAATCTCGATTTGACATGATACACCTATAAGTATAGTTTAAAATATAAAGTAGCAAAGTATATAGTAACAAGTAGGTAGATACTTATATAACTTAATTATTTGTTTTTCCTCTGGTGTCATGAAGCCTATTTATAATTTATACTTCGAAGTTTGGTGAATCAATAGCCTGCGTCCCTCGACATAAATTGTTATAAACTCAATTTTAGATGCCCTCCACTAGAGAGCGCCATTCCCTGTAGGTACCTGCCATGATTGTTGGACGCCTACATCAAATCCTGCTATCGATATTGTGGTACAAACATAAAAGGAATTTCAAAGAAATTCAATTAAAGTTAATTAGAGACTGCCTCATTAGTCTGGTGGTCCTAAGCGCGACTGCTACGCTAGAGGTCCTAGATTCGATCCCCAGGTCGAGCAGTGTTATTGGGTTTTTCTATGAAATTCTCAGTAGCAGCTCGGAGTCTGGATTTGTGCCCGATTAATGGCAATAGGCTCGCCCCCTATTACATGGGACCTAAACATACCGGCGAAATGTGGGTGTACATTAGTACACCTCTGCCTAACCCTTCGGGGAACACAGGCGTGATGGTATGTTAAAGTTAATTAGTGAAAATTCCCGGAACAAAAATGTATGGCGTACAAATTGTTCATGTTTGTTAATTAAAATATGTAAAGCATTTTCGATAAACTATTGTTTGTTAATGTTTTCATATCCAAACAAAACAATATTTTTTTGGTATTTTGGATATTATGATTACATTTTAGTTGGTTAGCATGACTAAGCGTAGTTTGTTGTTGTAAGTTGAACGCATTCTGTACCAGATCCGATACTAAAACACGGTAAACGCTAAAAAACAAAAATATTGCAAGTCACGTTGTTATTGTTGCGTGTTTTCTAGAAAATAACAACGAAAACACAAAATTAAATGATAAGGCTTGAAATTGATTGGCCCAATTTGTAGGAAAAACTAATAAAATGATATTTACTGAGGTACGCTGAGCGAAAGGGGAACCTGTTCACTTACATATATGACAGCAGCAGTAAGAGGCAAACGGAATATCCAAATGCTGTGCTTATGAGATTTTAATACAAAAATAAGACAATAGGTAACACCGTACTTCGCTAGACCTGAAAATCGATCCCAGCAGTACCTGATCTTGAGGCTACTAACCAATACAGCAGTTCAATAAAACGTTGATATTATTAAAATTTCTTATGTACCATCACGCCTGTATTCTCCGTAGGGTTAGGCAGAAGTGTATTACTGTAACAACACCCACAGGTCTTCGGTATGTTTAGATCCCATGTAATAGGGAGCGAGCACTTCCCACTTAACAGAGCACAAATCCAAACTCCGAGCTGCTACTGAGTATTTCATAGAAAACCCCAATTACACTTTGCTCGACCTGGAAAAGGAACCTAGGACCTTTAACTTTCTATTTCTTAAGTTTCCAGTATTACGCAGGTACCTACTCTAAAACATGATGAGGCCTCTTTATGCATCTTCTATCGCACATACTATGGCGAATGCTCCAAGAAACTGTCCCGATTGATCCCTGCTGCCTCTTTCAGCCATCGTTCTAAGATACGCGACAGCAGTTATCCATCATCTAGATGGTTGGCAGTCCACTGCTGTGTGTTTCTCTAGAAACTTTCTGCCTCGCACAACAAAACTGTGTGACTACCACTAACGAGTGTCATACGTCTTCGTATGACAACCGAACGAAGGCTTTACGTGCTCTCCGAGGCACGGGTCTCGATGTATTAAAATGGTAGGCCATCCACAGACTAACCGCGAATAGCGCAGCTTAACCTTGCAGATCGCTTGATCAGTCTAAATATACAAGTAAACCTATCGTTTGTTTGGTTCATGTTTCAAAGCCATTTGATCAGTAAACGGTATCAAATTGACACAGATGTTCACATTGTTCATGTCTACGTGCAATACCATTATTACAGTTCGATAATATTATGAACATTGGCTATGATTTATCAAGCATATCATTTTGCTAGACATTTAGCTGATCTGGAGACCCATATGGACCAGCTATGAGCCACATGCAAAATAATAGTATCATGTGTTTTATTTTTTAATAATATAAATAAAAAACATACTTCTATTATTGAAACCTTTTGTTCTTTTTTATTTTCATAATGTAATTGTTTAAGTATGTATTATTTAATTATTTGTGTCTTTGCGGTGGTCAAATAAATGATTTTCTTTCTTTCTTTCTTATCATCATCAACCCATTTAGGTATTGTCCCACTGCTGGGCACGGGTCTTTTCTCAGAGTGAAACGGATTAGGTTATAGTCCACCACATTGGCTTTTTTTTTACTTTACGGCGGGAAATCTTCAAAATGCGATCGGTCCACGGGGAGTAGACCGGGGAGTGTGGGATTCTTACCCACTAAACCGCGGCCGTGGCTGCCATCAGCGATCAGCGCTGCAGCATAGTGCTGACATAGGGACCTATTCTGCCATCGCACAGGATAACGTACCTACTTACTTAGTATAAGACTTGAATCTATTGTTTTGTTGTTTGGTATTTTCGCTTGTGCTGTGATGGTCAGAATAAATTTTCTTTCTTTCTTTCCATCGGCACTGTGTCCTGTAAATAGACTACCCAAGAACCCCCCCTGTGCAACGCCTGCTTAGGCACATCCCTGGGCGAAGTGTACCTACAGATCACACGCAATGTTATATGTACAATATAGTATTTCCCGGTCGTAAGTACTTTCAATTAAGATATTGTTGACTACATGCATTTACCCGGTCACTATAAATGCTATAAACGACATGACCCAGTGACCTATCTTCGACTGACTGTACAAGGGTGGGCATACTGGGCATGACATCTAAATCATAATTAGTCCAGTGAATTGTTTAACTGTACATTGAATTGTTTGGTAATGGTTTTATTGAATGTCTCCCACATTAGTATTACAATTGTACAATTATTATTATTAAAAAATTATTATTATTATTAAATTCAGGCAGGGAAGTGACCAAACGTTGGTCATTAAGAGACTAATGATCCAATTGCGTTCACCACCAGAAAGCAGTGTCATATACAAACGTTTAAAGTTTTTGTAGATATGGTTGGAGCTTTATAGTTTTCAAATGGAGGAAGCGATTTTGATGCGGATTTTTTTACAGTTCGCTTCGTTAGTTAGTTTTTTTTGTCATATATTTAATATAAATATTCATATCATAATTATATTATTATATATCTATAGGTTTTATAGTTGCAAGAGCATCGTAGGTAGGTTGACATAGATATGTCTTGCTATTTATTATTTCCTATTATTTACATAAAATAAGGGCCATACAGTGCGCAAAGTGCCAAGCAGTGGTAGCCTAGTGGTATGACCATTGGACTGCCAAGTCGAAGGTCTCGAGTTCGAACCCAATGGCACGCACCTCTGACTTTTCGAATTCATATGCGTATTAATAATAATGATCACTAGCTTAAACGGTGAAGAAAACATCGTGAGGAAACCTGCATACCTTAGAGATTTTTTTCGACGGTTTGTGAAGTCTGCCAACCCGCACTAGGCACGTGGTGGACTATAGCCTAATCCCTCTCAATATGAGAGGAGACCCGTACCCAGCAGTGGGACAGTATAAAATATTAAACGGTGGTATGAAAATAATCACGAATATATGTATACTGTATGTTTGAAAACGTAAAAATTTTAGTCCATTAGCATGCCATAATCTCCCTCCACCTCCACGTTAATTAAGTATAAGAAATACTTAATTAACACGACACTATAGAAGAAAAATTAAAAACTCGATGAAACTACAAAGAATGATGATGAATGATTAATATTTTTTTAGACGGATAGACCGCAGTAACTCCCTCGTCGAAAGTAGCAGTGGCGTAGGGCCGTTGAGTCCTGGGGCTAGCGCAGCCATCAGCTCTCTGGGGGCTCTCCAGCCCGATCTGTACACTAAGAGAGAAGCCCCACTTGTAATAGAACTGGAGGGCGCCGGCCCGTCACTCGGCAGGATCCATCTGCGTTTGAAGTACGACTTCGATAGATCCGACTTGGAAGTGCATCTTATTGAAGGTAAGTCCCTCATCTAGGTACATCATCTTTAAACTAAAAGATTATCTGTGGAGAGTATCACATTTAAGTACAAATGCAAACATTTTAAATGTTAATTGTTGGGCTCGTTAAGATGCAAGGAGTATCACATGGTTAAACTTCAATGTTGGATGTAGGTGGCATATAACCGGTCCTTGTGGAAGTCTATGGGGGAGGCCTTTGTTCAACAGTGGACCTCTTGTGGCTGATATCATGATGATGATGAAACTTCACCACTCCTTGATACTAATATACATAATCTTCATTCACTGACCTCGTATCACTCTTTTCAAAGATGTAAACAATAACTCAAACTTGCATATCAATACTTACCTACCTTCTGTTTTGTAACCAATAATTCCAGCTCACGACCTCGCAGGCTACGAGGCAGGGGGCTTCAACGACCCGTACGTGCGGGTCACCTTGCTGCCCGAAGTGGACACGCGGGTCCGCCAGACCCCAGTTCATCGGAACGAGGCTAACCCGTTCTTCGACCAACACTTCAAGTTCCCCGTGTCGCATGACGAGCTGTCTGACAAGATATTGTTGCTGCAGGTCTTTGATTATGACAGGTAAATCTCTACTTGTGGCGAAAGGGATGGCCTCATAAATCCAATGACCAAGATCGAAGGGCAAGGGAAAGAAAGTACGGCTTTTAGTCGATATCAATACCTACAATGTACCCTCATCGGCGTTATTAAGACAGAGAGAAAGTAGTAAGATGAGAGGAGGTCGTTAAATTCTTGTCGTCATTCTTGAAAGAGCGAAGAATAAGACTGTTATCTTATTTATAAGGAAGAGTAGGGGTTATTCATTAGATGCCCTAGCATCTGTATTTTTGTATCTGACTCTTGTTTTAAACCAAATACAATAAAAAAAATAAACAGTCTGTTCAGTCTTTTTAGCGATTAAAAAAACTTGCCCTTCAATATGTACCTAATAGGTACCAAATCAATTCCATTTTTCATTTTTTAATTCCATTTTTTATTTGCGACAAAGTTGGTAGTTGAGTATCTAAGCTTAATTATTTTATTTTATTTTACTGACCTGCATTTTGTGAATACAATTTGATATATTTTTATCAACCGCCAAGCTACTACCGTGTGAATTCCACTATCTTTACAATTATTATATTCTTGATTTCAGATTCTCCCGCAACGAAGTAATGGGCTCTGCTAAGGTGCCTCTTTCCCGCGTGGAAGTGGCGGGTGGGGCCGAAGTCTGGGCCGAGCTTTCCCGAGAGCGACGTCCGCCGGAGGAGCTACAGGAGCTTTTGCTATCTCTGTCTTACCTGCCCTCCGCTGAACGACTCACTGTCGTCGTGCTTAAAGCCAGGAATCTGCTGCCTCCCCAAGAAGGAAAGGATGCTTTAGGTGATTTTATCAACTTAATAATAATTCATGTAGTTTATCTTGATGAACTAGGTTGTTACAAAATTTAGCAGAGTACTATCCCCCACATCATAAACAAATACCTCATAAGCATCAAACTCTTCGCGTAGTTTCCTCGATAGCCCCGCAGCCTCAAAAACTGTAAAATTTTCCCAATTGAATATGAACGGTATTGCTTTGTATTAAAGTTGAAAATCTATCAAAGAAATTTAACAGATTGGCCGGCAGATTGACAGGCGGCCAGCATATCAAGCTACTGCAATCTTGTACACTTAGGTACTGAGTAGGTAATGTTAAAACTTATGTAGGAGTACTGGTAGTAGGCACTCACACCTCCGGCCTCACTGAGCTGTTGCCTGCAGGCAGCTACTACTTCAGGAGCATAGTGGACGTAAGCACGATTGCGACGCTTGAGGGCCTGGGTTCGATTCCCAGGTCGACGTCGATCAGTTTTTTCTATGAAATTCTCAGTATCAGCTCGGAATTTGGATTTGTGTCAATATGGCACACAACTATATTATATGGGACCTAAAACATACCGACTGTAGGTGTACCTAGACTAGTGCACCTTAGCCTAAACCTTCGGGGAATACAGGCGTAGTACAGGTACGTTTAATGCAAAATATATCTCGAATATCTGAGCCTATATGTATGTACCAATTTTATTGCTTCACTTGGTATGGTCAGCAAAGAAATTCGCTGAACACAGCTAAATTTTGAAAACATCACAGCTCCAAAACGAAAAGAGGTTTTTTATATTAAGGTAACAACATGTTCAACGTCTCGTTGCTGACTGTACAATTATTTACTTACATTGTCTTTTTTCAGATGTGTACGTAAAAGTGTATCTACTGGTGAACGGCAAGCGCGTGAAAAAGAAGAAGACTAACAGAAAGGAGATCAACAGCCCCGTGTGGAACGAGGCTCTATCGTTCAGCCTGCCGTCTGCCAACCTCCAGGAGGCTTCCATTGAGGTAATGAAATAGTAACACAAAGTACCTACTTATGTAGTACAGACGGCAACAAGTCAAGCTATCCAAAACTGTCAAATTTTCCCGATTGAATATGAACCTTATAGTTTTGTATTAAAGTTGAAAATCAATCAAAGAAATTTGACAGATTGTGGTAGGTTGATGTGCTGGCCTCTTTACATACACAAATGTTGTTAACAAACACCAAAAATAAATATTGAAAATCTATTAATTTATTTCTTTAGAATCCAAATAGGTATTGCATAATGGATAAGCCACTCTAATCTATATACCTACATATCGATGAACTCTGGTCATGTAGGTACTTAGCAACATGCCTCTGCATACCTAACCATTTGGGAAACGTTATTCTATCCTAGATTACCTACATCTCACCCCCAGCGACATTAAATGGTGTTCCAGGTGTGCGTAGTGAGCGGTGGTGGCAGCGGACTGGTGGTGGGGTGGTGCTGCGTGGGGTCTGCCGAGCCGGCCGCCGAGGGGCGCCACTGGGCGCAGATGGCCCACGAGACGCGCAAGGCCGTCGCCATGTGGCACACGCTCAGATAGACCCCAACTCCTCACCCACTCGTCTAGTTTATCCAAGACCGATTCATGCCGACATTACTTCTGTAGATACTGTTCTGTTGTCTAGTTGTCAGTGACGTCATGAGGCCAGGAGCTTCTATTTTAAAACAATGCTAGCTATCTATACCTTATAATTCCTTGTCTGCAACGCAGAGTCAAAACCGCTAGGGCCTGACCTAACCTGAAATTTTGGCAGTTAGTCTTTAATGACAAAAGCATCCCCGTTAGGTATATTTCACTACTAAGGGAGTTATATGAACATATCCGTGCGAAACCGAGGCGGGCCACTGGTAATGAAATAAAGAAAATTTTAACTAGATAGTCCAACCAGTCAAAATGAATAGCCTATTTCTGCTAGGTATATGCTGCCCTAACAGGCGCTGCAGGGCCGTTCTGCAGTGGTCTATTAAGAGGACACAGTGCCCCCATCCATGTGCTGATTGTGGCCACCGGAGTGATTAACAATCCAATCCAATCCAAGAAACAATAAAAAAAGGGAATTACAAATAAATCACGCCATCAATACCTACATAGCTGAAGATTCAAAACCTGAAGACGGTCGCGTTGAATTTTGCCAAGTATGTATTCCCATTCCTTATTTGAGAAAATTTATCTTATCATATACTAATATACCTAATCTGTCTGTCTCTAGTCTATTAATTAGGTCGGCTATAGGGGACATAATATAACGAGTGAAAAATTGTCTATAGAACCCTCTTCCTTAACTCGAATGACGTCACTGCTACGACCATTTCTGTGCTATTCCTTGTCTATCCGTACCAACGTAGTAACTAAAACACAGCATGCCTAATATAGGTACATTAACTTAATCTACTTCACCGCGGAGCCTAAGTTTGCTCAAAGGAACGGTAATAACTACATTTCAGTGTTTAGATGGATAATTGTATCTCGATTTCAATAGATTTAGCTTCAAAAGTTCGTCGTTTCGTCATGTATAAGTGTCGAAAATTTCAATAGTCGTACTTAATGTCACTAGTAATTGGTATAAAATGTTATTGTTAAATAAAGTTTCGCTATACGAAGCACTGATTATAGGTAAGTATGGATATTACTTAAAATACCTATCTATTAGCTTTTATCGCTCTATGATAAACTGACGAGTAGTCATGTGAGCCAAGCATAATGCATCTCTATGAGGATAAAAATAAGTGTAATATCCCTTTATCAAGACTTAACTTGTATTACACCCCGCCTTCCTATACTGTCCAGTCTCAACTGTGGGCTCAGCTCAACCACTGAAATCTTTAGAGCCGACTTGGACTCTGCATAAGCTATCGCAAACTGGAATGCTTGTTCTCGCGTATTGGTTCCTACTTTGGCCCATAGTCTATTGGCTGAAGTGACACCGTCGCCACACGCCACACGTCAATTCCGCCATCCTGAATCCCGCCATACTAACCCGGCGTCTCATTTCTAAACTTTTTTTTTTTAACAAAATATAATCTGAAGCCGGTGTATTTTGTTAACGTCTTTATGGAAACAGGCCACAATTTACATAAAAGTTATAGTGCCATTTTCCTGAGCGTACCCTAAGTCCAAGTCACCTCTATAATATTTCAGACAAATCTTCCACCTGATTCTATATAAAATTTTATCAACAGATATAGTAGATATTTATCTTATTAACTTTATAAAAAATATATAACAGTCATTGAGCTTTTGGAACACCAAACAAAATCTTATGAATTTATAGAATTTTATAAAAGATGTTAATTTATTAATAAATTTTAATAGGTACAAAATATTATGAGTATTTAATGTTTATAATGTACTATTCTTATCTCCTATGCTGTCCTACACCATGTGCCCACAGTTATTCTGTCACATATTTAGTACTTATTAGTACCTAATCATTCAATAGAATGACCTCCGTCTGTCGAGGGTTTTATGAATAATATCGAATTTTATTCCAAAAATATACGTACATATTTTTATCTAAGTGTATGTATCTATGTGAAGAGGTATTTTACTTTTTATTTTCTTTACAATGTCTGAATAAAATGTCTATTTATAAGATTAAAGGTGGTTTTATTTGCAGAAATAAAAATCCAATCAATACAATATTTTAAATTATTATTTATTAATAACTTTTTACATGTGTACAATATTTTAATAGTAGTATTTAAATAGTAAAAAAAAAAATGTAATATAAATTGATATATTTTACATAACACAAAACACTTTACCAGTTTCGCAGTCCCGTAGTTGTAGTACGATCAAATCAGTCCAGAGCACTACAAATGCACTATTATAAAGTTACTCGAAACTTACCACCACTGCCGCGTAGACGCAGGTACACGTGCTATCGCCAACTAAAATTGCATTACACAATGTTAAATGAGAGCGGAAGTGCATAAAAAAAGTATTTTAACAATGCCATCACCTTCATACTGCAGGGTAGACATGCGAAGATAAGTAAAATCATGTAAAAAACGTACTAGTAATAAAAACTAAATGATTCGGATAAAGATCACATGACTTTCTTAGAAAATAAAGATTTTAGAAATATTTTCTTCCGTTCACAATGCTATTTATGATACCTAAATCCGGGGTAAACTCATCTTGACAGACAAAACTGAATTATTGACTATTTGAAACATTGATTCCTATAAATGAATTGGAGGCGCTAACATACATGCCGCAAAATAATTTTGTATCTCGCCTCGAGCTTTTGTCTCAGCACGGGATATTATGACGGCAAAATTAGTTCACTAAACACCACCTCTGTCAGTGGCCTTCAAATACGTAATTAATATTACTAACCATTAACAATCAGAATGATAAGAGATAAGCCTCATTATAATTAGAATATTCATAGATTAAGCCATTACCACATAAAAAATGGAATTGACTTATTACATGATTGAATGGCTTCGTAAGAAAAAAAAATATAAATCAAATAATATGGTCATGCTCCTTGAATAATAACATCAATAAAAGACTTAAAAAAAAAACAAAGCTACGAGGATAACGTTGTAGGGTTGTTATAAAGAGCTATATATACTTTACACATCGCTGTAGAATCCTTTGCTGTCTGTGGGATACACGGGGCGGGATAGGATAAGGTTCCTGTCTGTGTCTGTGTCTAGGCGGGAATGTGCGAGTGTGTGTGTAATGTCACGTGGTGCGGGGTTGGGTGTGTAGGTATATGCAATCGGCATCCTTGCAGTCACCGCCCACCTCGAACGGGCAGAGGATTGCGTTCGGGTCTCCCTCCCAACTGAAAAGCACATTTTTTTAAAACAGTTAACTGGTACATCAATTATAGAGATCAAACAGAGGAACAGCTAAAAAATTAACAAAACAGTACCATCCTATCCAATAACAGTAATTATCCTGAGATAATAATAAGATTTATTGGCATAAATAATATGTTACATTATTTGTTTATGCCAATATTAATAGCAATTTTTTGACCATTTATTACATGAATTATGGATTGATATTAATAATAATTATGACTTTCAGTAAACACCAGGTAAAAGGGAAACTGTTCAGTATATAAACATAATTTTAATCACATGTTGATAAAAAACATTAACGAAACCACTTTAGATTTAGTCATAAGTTAGTACTTCCTAAAATATCCTATCACTATCACGTGTCTAAGCATCACTTTGTATGATGTATGATTGATGTAATACTTTATCAAAGTAACCTTAAAACCCAATCAATTTTAAAATAATGGATAGCAAAACAGTGTCAGCTATGGTATTTCAATGAATAGAATGTAAGTTTCGTTTTAAAAAGCGTGTGCAGATTAAAAATAAAATAATAATCATCTAATTTGACAATGAAAACAAATCAACAGAACTCTTTAGAGCCTTAAACCCTTCAAGTCTTATGTAGTCTGGTAACGCACACTTGAACAGTTTTGTAGACTGAAAACTGATCCATCTCATTTAGTGGGGGTTCATGCCATCAATAGCATATCTAGTTTTTCTCAAGATTATCATTTTCAAACTGCACATAAACAACCCTCTACATAGATAATAGATTGCAGAATAGTGCTGCAAAAGCGAAAAATAAAACATGCCCCAAAATAGTTGGACTTACGTTGTACTCCCAAAGGCATCCAGAGGAGATTTATAATCGTCATCTTTCATCTTTTTACGATTGCATACTGCAGTCTCCCTATCACCTCCGCCTTTTTCCACAACTGTATTACTCGATAACCTTTTACTTTCTAGTAAATCCTCGTTCTTATCCGACTTTTTCACATTTAATTTACTTTTATCGTTACTATCACTTTTACCATCTGGCATCTTTACAACTTTTTTATTACTAGTGATATTAAGCTCAACTGATAATCTTGGATGTTGGATCGCAAGCGGCTGTTTTTTTACCGTCGTGTTGTGTTGTATGTGTTCCACAGAATTTCTTCGTACTTGTATAACCAGACTGTTCTCTTTAACTTTTGTTGTTCTGTGTTGTACATTTTTTAATTCTCCTTTAGCCAGACTGTCCTTATCATTTACAACTTTTGTAAGGCTGTTTTCTACAGGTTTAGTATGTACTTCTCTTTCTAGTTTAGTATCATTTACTACAGCTTTGGTAGGTTTGTTTACAACTGGATCTTTATGTTCTAATACTAGATTGTTATCTATACCAACAACTTGTGTTGGTTTTTGTACTGTAATTTTTTTGTGTTCTTCTATAATCCGATTATTCTCTTTTACCTTTGTAACCCTGTTTGATTCTTCATTTACAGGATTATTCTCTTTTTGTAATCTTGGAACCATTTTATTAAATGGCAAAATGTTGCTGTTGATTTTGGAATGTGAGGAAGTAATTGAGCTGAAAAATTATATGTTACAAGAAGAAGCAGCCAATTTTGTTACTCAAGAAATAAAGTTATGTTAACACTAGAATCCCAATGAATAACTAACCAATGAAAAATATAGAAAAGGACACAGTAGGTACTAAGATAAAAAAAATACACAAACAGAAAACAAATTTGATAGAATGCAACAAAAATACCTTTTCAATAAATTTTGATGATGCAACCTTTTTTTTGTTAAACAGTTTTGAACAGATCTTGTCTGCTTCCTGTTTAATGCAATAGCAGTTTTGACATTACGAAATTCTGTAGCAGCAATTTTTAACTTTTGGGATAACTTCGTAGCTTCTTCCTTCAACATTAACATCTTAGCAGACTCCTCAGCAATATCCTTTCTACAATAAAAATAAGTTAATGCAATCACCAAAAGAAAATGCATTAGAAATTAAGTAGCAAAAAATACCTTGATCTTTTGATTTGTTCTTCCAAGCTATTTGCAGATAATTTTGTAGCGTCACTTGCTGTGTTTCTTGGTTTTAACGTGTCTTTCATATTGTTACCTAAATTAATCGTAGATTGCCTTGCTTGTTTTATTTTTTCTAATTCTGCCATTCTCTTCACTAGATTTGAATATTCAATTTGCTCCGATTTTGGCAAATGTTTTACAGTCTAAAAGAAACATTAATTTTAAAATATCTGAAAAATAATAAAAAATTTGGAGACAAAATATAGTAGACTGAATTCTGCAGACCTTGGCAACAAACTTCTCATTTTTCTTTGGTAGGGCAGGTGGCTGTACAACATCAGGAAGCTTTGCTTTCTCAACTTCCATCCTAGTACTCTTCAAGAACATGTCTAATCTCTGCTGAAAATCAACTTGTTCAGATAATTTCATATGCATTTTAGTTAAATTCTTAGTTGCTTCATGTTCTCCTTCAGAATCAGATTCGCCAAGTGTAATGATAAATCTCTTTTCTTCTGGTACTACAACAGCAGGTACAACAGGTTTCACTTGAGGTGGTTTAGGTGATACAGGTCTTTTGTCTTTAATAGCTCCAATTGACTTCATTATATTAGGATTTACCAAATTAGGTAAGTTTTTGCTTAAAGAAGTCAGGAGTTTGGCGCGCAACAAGTCTTCATCGTCTTCAATTTCATCTTCATCTGGAATCTTTTTTGTAAGAATATCTTTTGATAAAGCTTTGGTTATTACTGGTATAGTATGTTCTTGTATATTATTAGTTTTGACACAACCACCTGGAGTTTCTTTAATCTTCTCATCAGCATCAGATCCCATATCCATGTCTACAGATTCTATATCAGTATTATTATCTGAATTTAAAAAATCATTTGCCAGGTTGGATGATTGGGATAGTCTTTTCTTTAATTTTTGTTCCTTCTTCTTTTCAAGAGCTTTTTTTAGTATAGCAGATTTAAGACAAATTAACCTTAACTCTTCTGTATCACTGTCTTCATCTTCAGAAATTTTGTTTTCTGATTGAATATCAACTAAATTTGTTTTGATATTTTTGGTTTTAAGCGCATGTTGTCTAAGCAGTTCTAAATCATCATCAGAATCTTTATCAGATAGTATCCGTTTTTCAGAAATTTTCTTCAAATCTTCATTTTTATTAGTTTTATTAACTGAATCAACAGTATCTTGACTTAAATCTGTTGCTAAAGGTCTGCTGTCTTCATCAGTACATAAATCAATTAATTCAAATGGGGTTATTTTATGTGGTATGCTTACTTGAGCTTCAGGATCAAGTATATTATTATCATCAGCATTTAGTGAAGAAATAGGAGAAAGCTCTACAGATTGTTCTATTTTATTTTCAGCAGGTAAACTTACTCTTTTTTCTGTAAGCATTAGTTTAATTGGCTCTGGATCATGTTTACTAAGCATTTTCTGGAGTCTTTCACTTAAAGATGTCTTATCATTCTTGTTTATGTCTTTGTTTACCACTACAGCATCAGCCAGCTTCCTTCTTCTATTTCTATATTCATCTTCGGACTCTTCACTTGATTCACTTATAACTTTTACTTCTGGTTTCTTTTTGGAGTAGTGATTTTTCTTCTTGAAGTCTTTAGTTTTTAAGGAATTAACAATTGGGTCCGGTTTTCTTCTTTTTTGTCTGTGGTGTGTTTTTTGACGCTTTTGAACTTTAAGTGGTTTATGTGGTACATGTGAATAATATTCTTCTAATTCATTTGCGGATATTTCTGATAAGTCATATAATAATGTGTCCTCCTTTTTACGTTTTGAACCTAAAATTAATAGAATGCACACTACATGCCTACAAACAAAGATACTTAATACTAAAATAAAAAGATTCAAATCTCCTTACCATATCTTTTTCCTTTCAGAGATAGATATAAACAAAAATTAAAACAAATTGAGATATGTTCAAAATATACAAAATATCAGTAGAATATAGTTTTGTTACTTTAGAAAAAACATTGTTACAATAATATCAAATTGATCAATCACTAAATTTATTCCATCAAGTATTTTGGTAAATTTTTTCATCATTTAATCTCTGTATTGAGATTTACCTACATATTTAGATCACAATTAACATTGTCATCCAATCCACAGAGTCCAGCATGGATCTTGAGCACTTGGTGAATAAATAGGATAAAATAAATGCATAACTATTTATTTTTTGTATGATACCTGATTGTTAGTAATATTGCTGAAACTGATTATTTTTAGTTGTAATAATAATTTCTTAAATATATTTATTCATAAAGTGAATAGTGTATCAGTTTATATATCATTATTTTTTGAAAATAAAGTATGGATAAGACAATATAATGTCCTAAACAATCATTTTAGTTCAATAAAGTAGTATATACAGATTAGACACATCAAAAACTAAATTGGTAAAATTGAAATATAAAATAAATATGTAGTCAATAAAATTGGATGGAAGTGTGTGATGACCCAATCCCATAATCCAAAGTTCAGTGCTCAAGAACTGCTGGTTACTGTATTAATGATCAATATGTATTTTAGATACATAGCAGCAAAAATTAAAAAAAAAACCACTCCACTTTAGTGAAATCATTATCTAAATGGATGTTCTTAATTGACAATATTCAATGTTAAGAATAAAACTACCAAATACCTAATCAGCAGACACAATAGTATCACAATCATTGATCTGACCTGGAAACAATTTGAAATCCCCAATAGCCTCATAAAGCCTGGCATTTTCACACCAATAAAGGATGATTTTAGATTGTTGTTAAGGATTATTTAAACTCAAATAATTATGTTATATTATAATTTCTATGAAAAAATTGATTATGTATTCAAAACTGGATTTCATTTTAATAGTATATTCAGTGGTATTATCTATGAACAATCATAGCCAGCGCTGACTCTTGCTCCTGATCAGGATAGAGCGAGATTGTCTTTCGGCTCCCTTTTATCAGCACTTTCACTTCATGACAATTGTACTTAGGTTTTATGTTAAATAAATAATAATTCGCAAGAGCGACCACTCCTCTCCCTCTACCCCAAGGCCAAAGATGATTATAGCCATATTTTCATTCTATTATTAATTAGCTAGAATAATAATATTAATAATAGATGTTATAGTGCTAATAGACTTCATAGTGAGATAATTACCTAAAAATAAGTCTACCTACACTAGTATAACTACAAGAGAATTAGAAAAACAATAATTATAAAAGTGCAGCAATATATGATGATGTATTAGTAATCTAATGTGTACATTTCAATTTCAAAGTCCATAAAAATGCAAAGCAGCAAAATTCACTGCAAATTAAATTTATGACAGTATAGTATGAACTTGTAATTAGGTCAAAGGTTAACAATCACAATGACCTTGAGAAGTGCAAATCAATAACTATATAAAGATACCTTTAATATATGTACAAGTTAATAATAATTCTGTTCACAGCTAATAAACGTTTTGTAGATCTTACCTTTCCCGACAGAAGAACGTTTGGCTTTCTTACGTTCAAGGACATTGTTGTAGCTTTCCAACACTTGCAACCTCTGACGCAACAGGAACTCCTCTTCTGACGATATATCTGATAGATCATCCACTATTTCACCTTCTTCCATCTCTGAATCTACTTTCAGTGGTGATATATTCTCAACACAAGCCATTTTCATTTGAGTCTTCTGGAGTAAATAGAAAGTTTGTACTATGTGAACTGTGTGATGCATACCTACTTGTACTGTAAACGGCATACTTACGGTTCTCAGTTTATCATTATGGCACACTTGTCTGTAAACACAACTAAAATATACTTCAGCCTTTTAGTTTTCTGCAGCCAGCAGCAGTCTCCTCTCTTCCGATATCATCGAATTATAACACAGATGAAAAAATCGCGAAAATTGACAATTTGACAAACTGACAAATGACATAGACAAGACAAGTAGTTTGTCACAAACTAAAATTCAAAGTTTCAATTCTGTTTCAATTTTCAAACATGTTAATAAGTTTTATTTTTTTTTATTTGTTACAAAGTGATCAAATCGTAGACAGAGGAAAGTATCATTCTTTCCTCCGCTTTCCTCTGTCTACGGATCAAATGTTAGCGTTATCAAGCCCAAACGATTATTTTACGAAAATTCCTCTAATAATTTCCATGTTGGTTGACTTGATTGACACATAATTAATTACATAGTCATACCATACATGAAACTCATGAAAGTGACTAGGCCCTTGTATTGTAGGGTGCCCACTGCCCACTGCCCACTAGTAATGGACAAAAATTACTAAAACTAATCGAAAGTTTCGAATGTTCAACAATATTAATTGATTGAATACCTATTCGATAATTTCGTCTGATCATAAATCAATACTTCTAAAGTTCTAAACCTATCGATAGTGCAGGGCGTGAGTTACGCAATAGATGAATTAATCATATCATTATGTTGATTTTCATTCTTACGACTTTTCATGGAGACGAATTAATTCGAATGTGTGTTACCTATTACAATTTTCAATCTTTCGAATGATTTTTTTTTTGAAGATAATTATGTGCCACAATTTTATAGTTAAGGATTTCTTGAACAATTTTCTGTTTAATATTTTCATTAGTTTGTTCTGAAACATTATAATTATAACTAAAAGCTAGAGTTTATGCTACCTATAACCGTATGTTAAACACAAGCAATTCTGACCAAATCCTTTATTGTAATTACAGGCTTCTTGTCTTACGAATGTGTTGATTACATTATAATTTATTATATCAATTTATTTAATTTAAAAAACAAAATTCGATGTTCGATTGATTCCCAGGTCACACAGGTGGCTGACTTGATCAGTATAATTATTAGGTAATTGTTTATTAGAATGTCTGATAATATACACATACCTACCTACTGAGTATAGATGTACAGTATACGCTGCATAACCTGGCCGGTCTGAAGTTGGCTGTTTGGTTGCGCAGTATTCAATTTTTCAATATAAACAATCCATTGCGCAAACAAACGGCAATGTGAATAAGGGAAAGTGCTGATGGAATATGCTTTGCTTTATCGTTAGCGTAGTCGGTTATACGTTCGACCATAGATTTTATTTAAAATAGATCTATGCAAGTATGCATTTGACGCAGTATCATCATCGGTTAGTGGTTAGCTGTGATAGGATATTACGCATTATGCGACGGGGGACGGATAACGATGACGGACGGACGATGCGCTGTGCATCGTCCGTCACTCGTCGATCGTTGAATATTTGTTTGTTCACTACATGGGTATTTCAAAATTAATTATTTGAAAGCTGGCTTCTAAGGAATAATAACACTGACCTCTAGTAGACTAATAATACAAATTGAGGCTGTTTAAATTAATAAACATAGATGTCGTTTGTTCCTACTGTTAATACTGACATGATCAGTCGGAAAATTCTCAGAGGAAAATTGCTTGTCTTTTTGTTTCGTTTTGCTTTATTTACAAGTTTTCAGTTTCTGTTTCCTAGTATTATCTGGATCTACCCTATTCAAAAAAAATACTAACTGATGACTTAGCAGCATGGTTTCAGATTTTAGCCTGTTCCGTCGGGTGTCCATGGGCGGCGGAAATCGCTTACCATCAGGCGTTCCGTCTGCTCGATTGCCACCTATCCCATAAAAAAAAAACTAAATAAATAATAAAGTCTATTGTTTGGTTAGTTTGACTTTGACAAGTTTGACACTTTGACAGATTGAGTCTGCCCCCACCCAGTAAAAAAAATTCATTTTCCAAAATAAATAATTATATAGTGTAGATGTACTTTATATGATAAAGTTATATTTTTGTCCAGTTAAAAGTTTATGACGTTATTTTAGTGTAGTTAAATGCTATTACCTACATTGTTATAATGTTTCACGAAAACGAAGATGATTGTAAATTTGCGGCTTGTACGTATTTTGCTAAGAATCATCCCGGCGAAACGTGTGGAAGTAATGGGTTGCCCCTTACCCCAAGCTCTATTACGATACTGGGGCGAGCCCAGCGATTGCTGACGATAGACCATGATAATTTGTGTACATACCTCGATGTAATTCGAGGTAAACATGGTAAGTTTTGTTTCAATTCATCTTTATCAGCCTTATCATTATGTTCTTGTCCACTTGCTAAATAAATAAATATAATTAACTGCTGTAATATATTTAGACCTTACTCTTAGCAGTGACATAATCTGATCTTTTTCCTGTTGAATACAAGTTAATAGACAACTCTGAAACCTGAAAATACCTTTGTCAAACCAAGTTGATGCCAATTCTGTTGAAAATTTAAGAATATTTTATGTAAAAAACATAAAATATTCTTAAATTTTCAACAGAATGTTGTGATTCATTTGTTAGACATTACTGCCTGGAAACAATCAATTTAAAGTAATATAAAAAAAGAAAAAGCTGTTTCCAAGATAACACTTGGACAAAGAATTGGTTCACAATTTGTTTGCTATATTTTTATGTACAGACGCCAGTACATCAAGCTACCACAATCTGTCAATTCCTTGATTGGTTTTCAACTTTAACACAAAATACTAAGGTTCATATTCAATTGGGAAAATTTGACAGTTTTGGATAGCTTGACTTGCTGGTGTCTGTACATGGGATGGCTTTTAATGTATTTTTTTCTATCATTAACAGAAAGAATCATAGTAGTAGCAGAAGTTATAGGTAAATCATTAAAAGAGTGTAAATCAAAATTCTCATATGAAGAAGTGACTAATATTGCCAAACAGATTGCAAATGGCCTGAAGTTTTTGCATGACCAGAACATCATACACAGGACTTTGTCTGATGATAACATATTAATTGATAACACCGGAAAAGTCAAGCTTTTTAACTATGGCTTGTATCACATGACTGATGGAGGTAATGAAGTATCATTTCCTTTGGGGTAAGTTTAACAGTAATGTACATAACACACAGTATACACAGTACATGGTGAATACAGTGTGTTTCATGGAAAAATTTACAAACTAACATAGAATATAAATGTTATATCAAACTTATCTAAATTGCATAAAATAACTTTGCTTCTTAAACCTGCTATGTGTCTGAAAATGTTTATAGTATATTTGTTAGGTAGTACCTTAGCTGTTGGTTTTAAATACAGGAATTCTGTGTCAAATTCAACCTTAGCACTGACCCTGGGCACTAAACAACACAAAACAAATTTTTTAACAAAACAGTGTGTTTTCTGTAACCCTCCGAATTTTGCCACTGCTGAAAATTTGGTGCCGATGGCACTAGCCTTGAGTGCCCCTAGTGTAAATCCAGCACTGTAGAAATTACATGAGTATATACAACGGCTTAACAGGGTATTATAATATATTTCAATACTTAGTTAAAATTAAGTTATTTTTTTTACATAAGATTTATTTATTAAAATTTATCTGTTCACATGTCTTATTACATGCTCAGTAATTCACATATTGTTTTGGAAACTGGTTATTTTTTTTAAAGAGGAGTTATTTTTAAATGCCTTAGAAATAAATTCTTCCCACATTCTTTATTTATTTTTTTATGAGACTTTTTTCTTAATTATCAAAATGCATGAATAAATAATAATTGTCATACTCACTCAAGTAATAAATAAATTGAAAATGTTATTGAAATAAAACCATTGATTTCTGACACTTATGCAAATATTATACATTGAAATAAAACTATTTTTTACTGATTTTATCAATATAGTATAGTTTTATTACAATGTCTAATATTCAAGCTGTCAGAAATCAGTATCAAAAGTTTACACACATTTCTTACATATTGTAGTTAATTCAATAAATGCTTTAAATATTATCCAGTACTCTTAATTTCTAGACTTCCAAGATATTTAAGTCCGGAAACAATACTTAATGGAGGGGGGCCAGCTGCAGATGTGTGGAGCTTTGGGATCATCATTCTTGAACTGTGTATTGGTAAACTATGGAACAACCTCAAACCCGGGCCCATACTGAGGAGAATACTGACACTGGTGCATGCTAACAACCCTGCAGAGAGAATAGCCAGGGAACATGACTGCTTTGAACAGTATAAAGTAGGTAATTGAGGACATGCCCTGTATTGTAGAAACTTAAATGTAAACTGAAATGCAAGCCTGGCTAGTTACATGCAGATGAATTATATTTGTTGCTGTATATTAACAGGGTTACTGATTATATTAGTAACAATTCCATGAAAGGGTTGCAGGACAAGTTATTCCCTATATAGGGAAAAATCTGTAAATCGACAACCCTAAACTTGAGTAGAAATGAGGAAAATTCTTTCATATTTACCTGGACTGACTGGCTACTTATCATACCTATTCAAATATAATTGTCAACAAGGTGTAAATAAAATCGACAGATACAGCATCAGTGTCATTGACCTTTGGTTAACAATGCTATGCTAGATATGTATAGTTTAATACATGGTATAGATAACTTTAATTTGTGTTTAATCAATATTGTTTTTATTTATATTTATTTACTCCTTTTTACCTTTCAGCAAGTCCCAGAAAAATTGAGAAAAGTCATAGAAAAATGTCTCACAATCTACCCCAGTGAGAGAGCAACATTCTCGGAATTAGTTGAAGATTTGTCAAAAGTTGATACAAAACAGTTGGTTGAAGTAAAACCTCCTCGGGGATTGATGGGCTGTAAGCTGCAATACCTGTACCACTGGTGGCAGTTGGCTGGGGGTGACATTCAAGCCGAATTGAAGAAGAATTACCTTATAAAAAATAGTCCGCCTATTTTGTCTATGCCAATGTAAGTTATTAAATTATCAGGGTCTCTCTTGGTAGGTATTATCACATTTTTATAGGTTTTATTAAAGTTCTCCATTCTATATACTGGTTGTTTTTTAAAATAAATAAAAAGCAAAATGACTATCTTCTTTGTGGTGGATAACTTAAAATTGTTTTTCATTGACCTTGAATTCTATAAGTTTAATTAAAGCACGCCTGCACCTGTATTATTCAAAATGATAAGTAGAGGTGTTTTCATACTGTGGTGTAATAAAAGGCGCCTAATTTGTATATTATTTCTTCTATTAATTTATTGCCCGTGCATCACCTTCCACATTACTATTAGACCTATTTCCTGAACCTCCTTATACATCACGAACTTCAGTTTGTCCTTGATTTGAATAATTTCTACCTACTGAGATTCTTCAAATCAAGAAGAAATTATTCAACTCATCATCATCACCCCTCCTTCTTCGCTCTATATTTACTACTATAATGGCATGTCTTATTATAATTCCTTTTATGTACATGATATAATACAAAAAAAAAACGTGTTTCAGAGCAATACTCCTAGATGGCTGCACAATAGGCGGCAAAACCGGCGCCCTGTTTGACCGACGGCTGGCCAAATATAGCTTGGACTTGCTAAAGTGTCGTCTGAGCCATGTGCCACCCCAAGACTTCTATCCACTGATGCATGAACGTAAGAGAGACTACGATGCTGTGGCACTACCCAAGATTATCCGTGAACGAGATACAGAGTATCAATTCTATAGATTGCTTTGGTTTCAACGGCTTTTGCATGTGAGTATATTTAATTAAATTTTATTTTTGTGTGTAACATATATGCAGGGATTTGGAAAGTTATAGGGGGGTAGCGGGTACCAAAAAATATGGATAGATGGTGGATTGGCTGTAATATAGTCACTTTATGATTGAGAAGGTTGGGAATAAAAAGGTGACAGGTCACAGAGATGAATAGAGGGTCATGTAGAGCCGATTTAAAAAAAGTTATCTCATTCTGCAACACAATTTTAAACGATACCCGCTTTATAGAGTGTTTTTTTTTTGACTGAGTCAGACAGAATAAACCATTGCATGTATTCTTTCTCCTCAAACATATCCTTAGATCCGAGACCTTAACGCCTTAGTTCTAAGTCGCCATATTCTGCACTAATGAAATAAAACACTATTCTCTTCCCAGGGTTACCCCTACACAGCGCCATACATTAGGGCTGAAGCGGAAATAGATATACCACCGCTAGTCCGCGGTGATGTTTGGGCAGCTCTACTTGGCGTTGTGGGCGATATAGAAGAACAGTACGAGAGAATTGATAAGGAGACACCTACACCCACAGATAGACAGGTAGGCGGGCTTCCTAACTTGCTATCTTATACTCGAATAGACGGGACAAATCAAAGGTTAATGTGTGGAAATAACCTTCACCTCCTTCCTCTAAAATGGCGAGGGGGGTGATGGCTGAGCCGTGCATTGTGACTGGTCGACTTGCTGGGTATGGTGTTGTAAATTTTATTTTTATTTTCACTCACAAGTTGCCTGAATCGCCTTGTAGGTCTTAGTAATCATGAATAGTTTTTATCGTTGCTTGTGTGCGCCATTACACCGATATAGTTGAATTAAAGCTGGCTTGCTACCACTATAAAGATGCTTGAGTATTAACTTCGCTGCCAAAACATAATGTGTGGACTGACTGACATATAATATATAGCAAAAATTCATTGCTAAATCTAAGTAAAATTAAAATTTTGTTTTATATAAGTTTTACCAATATATGACGTGGGACCGTGCCCAGCAGTGGAACAATATATGTGTTGATGATGATGAATTAACTCACTAAATTGCTGGGGAATTCATTGCGCCATTTCTTCTTCCCAGCTATAACACTATGAGTGGTGGTTTTGGGGGCTGTCTAAAATTTAAAAATGACGTTCCAAAAGTATTACCTGAGTAGTAACATGAGCGAGTAGAGTAACATGTGCTCCATCTTATAGGCCCCTTACTACACGTAGCGTTCTAGGAAACGGAAGCTAATATTACCGTCCATAGTTTGTTTGCCTGTGAGAAGCGGCTAGAACTGGTTTCCGATACCTTGAATCCTCTACATCAATAAGATAATGATAGAATCAATAAGATAATAACACTTACATGACCACGTCGCCCGCCGAGGCAGTGCTAACTCGTATCTAGTTATGTCTGAGAGGATCAAGATTTGTTCCTTGATATGTATGGTTATATGGCCCGCGGTTCTTCATATAAATAGTTCCTATTAGGTCGATGTTAAAGAAAGGACGCCGCCTTCAAATAACTTATGAAGAAACCGTTTTGAGCTACAGGAACGCTTATGGTACTTTTTTAACTTAAAGTGAAAGTTTGTGAGGATGGATGGATGTTTGTTACTGTTTCATGCTAAAACTACTGAACGGATTTTGATGAAACTTTACAGTATTATTATTTATACATCAGAATAACATATAGGCTATAATTTATGACGATTTTGCGTTAATTAGCCAAATTACAACGATCATTAAAAGTAACTTTTCCACGCGGACGAAGTCGCGGGCCGAAGCTAGTATTACAAAAGAATAAAAACAAGTTTCTCATAACAGATAGACGTGGACATCCCCCGCTGTCATCAATACTGTTGGCTATTGTGCGGCTCAGCGGGTCATCGAACCCTGAAGAGGCTTCTCAAGGCATGGCTACTGACTAACCCACAATACGTGTATTGGCAAGGATTGGACTCGCTGACTGCACCATTCCTTTACTTGAACTTTAGCAATGAAGGTAAGTCGATTCTTTTCTTCCAATTTTCTTTCTACTGATGCAGTAGGTGCGAATTTCCCGGATCCCATGACTATAACCCAAGTGTAGGCATTTGTGGTTTTTAGTCTGACGTCCCCGCCACATTTTCAGCATTTCAAAAAAAGGTACAAATTAGTAAGGTAAAAATAATATAATTCATATTAAATAGATTTTTAGATACTTGTCAAGTCAATATATTTTTTTAATACCAAACATTGTTGACCGTTGTTTCGTTGTTACTGTTACCTACAGCCAGCCAGTCTTTCTGTGTAAGTCCGAAAAAGATAATTGAAACATGCGTTGTGTGGCTGTCAATAAATATAATTCTGAACAGAATGTGGGTCACATAATATACACAGCAGAGATTCTTTTCATTTTTCGACGACGGTGACTAAGAATATAATATACGCTGCCTGATTTTACATCACCAACCTATAGACGTTAACTAGCATCCCACCATGATACCAGGGTTGCCTCGTTATCATCTTGAGTACTCAGTTATTAAGTTTCCTATGCCCAATAATTTTACTCGCTACTCTCTTACGTAGTACACAACAATAAAAAAAAAATGTAAACCAAAATTAACACTGTAATCATGTATTTTTTTAAAAGAGTGTCTATAGAGTTTCTTGCCGGTTCTTTTTGGAACCGTGCAACTAGTTTTGACTTTCCAGAAGTGCTCTTTTATTGGTCTAATTGAAATAATACATGACTTTAACGTTGAATTGTATCTACTAATTTTACTTTTCTCCATAGCCCGCGCCTTCGCCTGTCTCTCAGCCTTCGTGCCAAAGTTCCTGCACAAGTTCTTCCTGAAGGACAACAGCGCGGTGATCAAGGAGTACCTCGCCAAGTTCTGGCAGATAACGGCCTTCCACGAGCCGGAGCTAGCGACGCACTTACATGAAATCAACTTTGTTCCTGAGTTGTTCGCTATACCGTGGTTCCTTACTATGTTCTCACGTAAGATATATTTAAATGATTTTTTAAACGTAAAATGAGGTTGATTAATAGGTACGGGGCTTTTTGGAACTACAAAATTGATGTTGAATGTACCTACTTTTACGATATCTTTTAATGAATGGGGCTCTGATATGAGTGAGTGGTCAGGATTTAAGACATATATTTTTGCTAATTCGTAAAATTTATTACTCACTGGACAATCAATTTGGAGAAAGTCTAAAGCATAGTTTTTCATCATAAAAGCCACATATTACTTACCAATAGCGCCAACAAATTGTGGGTGTAAAAAGCAGTAATGTATTTTAATATACCTACGTATTAATACATTTAAATATATTTCTCTTCAATAAATATCTTGTAATAAACCTGTTTCTCTTACAGACGTGTTCCCTCTACACAAAATAGTGCATCTATGGGACGCGTTGTTAGTAGAGGGGCCGGCCTTGCCCCTGTTCATGGGAGTGGGCATACTTAGACAGCTGCGGGACACATTACTGGCGTCTGGCTTTAACGAGTGTATACTACTGTTTTCTGATCTACCTGAGATTGACATCGGGGAGTGTGTTAAGGTAAGAAATATTTACTATAAGGACCTTCACCACGATCAAGTCATTTACAGTCCCACTTCTGAACATAAGGTTATGTAGCGACATCTACCGCGCTACATAGAACTACGAAGGCCTGAATCGCGCAAGCAACATTCGCAACGAAAAGTTGCATATACATACAACCGCCCGACATCAACTGTCGGGCCGTGGCCCGCCAGGCAAAGCACCCGCCTGGGTGGAGGATCCTCCCTTTTCGTTGGAGGGCCAATACACCTCGGCTCTGCACAGTTAGTATAATTAACTTTTTAGAAAAAGAAAATCTGTATTATATTTATACGGCGAGTAAGTCAAACACCCTTCATTAGTTAGTCTATGGAGGAGGGTCTTGTCCAGAGTGGATGATGATGGTGGACTCTTTGTGGCTGTAGGTAATAATTAATGATTACATTTATATGGGATCTTCTTGTGTGGAATCTCCTTTTATCAAGAAAAAAACTGGTTTTATCAAGAAAAAAAGAAGGATCGAGAAAAAGTAATGTTAATTGATTTGTGCACAACCGCACAACATCAACTTCTCAGTGTTAAATTACTGTTCTGTAGGCGTGGTCACAGGTAGTGATCCCGGTAGCTTAGTTAGTTACAACGTACGGCGTATGAAACTAGAGGACGTAGGTTCGAGTCACAGGGCTCATCTTGGTCCTATTCTCTACAATATTTTCAATCATAAATAATGTTACTCAATACTTTAACGGCCGTTTTCAATATCAAATCCGTCGGTAGATTATCTTACTAGAGATAGGATTTTGACATTACTTGTATGGACGTTATGTCAAAATCCTATCCATAGTAAGGAAATCTACTGATAGATTCATTATTGAAACTGGCCATTAGTATATTTACCTCCTCCTACTTTGAAGTGAAACAACGTCGCTAGATAATGACTGCTTTACTTCATGCGCGGTAGTTGACATAATATTTATTAACTTACATCGAATTACCCTGAACACTTAAAATAGGTATACAACATACTTGATATCGAAATTTTTTATTTACAACATGGATAACTTCAGAATATTTTTAGAATGCTTAAATGCGAAGTGCAATCAAACATAATTATTCAGAGAAAAAGGTTTGAACTTACGCAATGGACACTATCTTCAAAGTCTCTTACGCTCTTTCAGTATTTCTAGTGAAGTTTACCTTCAATGAGCGTCTATTACTCGGGCCTGACCCGACATTGACATTGGAGAGTGTGTCAAGATCATCCGACAATGGCAATTCTACACATCATTTTACCGTTTCAACTTGTAGACGTTTTGCTACCTTGGCATGCTTTTGAAGATGGTTTATGTCGTGATTTGATTATTGAATGAATTCTCTAGTTCTTATAAAGTAACTTCTTCTTTCTTCTTCTAAAAGTAAATAAGTTTTTAGTTGGAGCATAATGTTTGAATCCTATATTCTTAATCATCCAAGCCTTTACTCCAACTATGTTGGGGTCGGTCTTTAGTCTAAATAGACGCTACTGCCATCAGACCTCCACAACCTAATGATAAACTGGTTGTCAAGCTTTTCATTCTTCTTGTTACCACTAACAATTGAAATAAAACTACTTTTCACGGGTAGACTGTAAAGGGTCCAAAACGTTGGGATTAATAATATCAATATACACGATAAAATCCGTAAAAAGTAGTTTTATTTCAATGTATAATATTCGTGTAAATGTTAGAAACCACTAACAATAATTGTCATTTGTGTTTTTGACCACCATGACCGAGGTACCGAAGGTTTACGTGCTCTATAAGACACGGGAGGATTCTCGGAATTGCAAACGCGTTTGAAATGGATCGAAACTAGAACGATGTAGCATCGTAGATAGATCCAGTATCGAGGTCACGTTGAAGTGCCAAGAATTATGACCCATCCATAGTCTGACCGCGGCAAGAGCAGCTTAAACTTGCAGATCGATTCATCGGTGTATTTATAACTCGGCTACGAGTCCCTCCTACAATCTAATAACAAGTAGTTATTCTTATTTGCGTCGATGGACACACATCGTCGATACACACCATTTATCTTAAAATAAATGTTCGTTTAGAGCGGTCTTCCTGTTGTATATTTTATGTAAATAGTGCCATTATTGTAAACACATTACAATGGCATTCAACCTCTATACATACGACGTTATGGATTGCTGGATCGGATCTCAAACGGAATAAATATTGTCTGTAGCTATGGGGTATATTTTGTCTGTAAAATTTCTTCTAACTATTTCTTCTTTTAATACTAGCTTAAAGTATACCTGTTGCGTTTCACCGGTTAGTAAGAAAACCGAAAACCCAATGCCTTAAAAGTTTTTTTTATAATTATTATTACAAAGTAAGTAAAACTCAACCTAAAAGGGACCATACAAGAATAAGACACTGCGAAAAAAGTTATTGTAAGTGAAGATTTGGCTAAACGTTAAAATCAACCAAAAGGCTATATCTTACCATCAGGTGAACTGATTAATAAAAAGATAATTTAGTATTTAACTCAAACCGTCAAAGACGGTTTCAGTTGGAAAATAAAACCTTTGGCTGAGATTCCCCAATTATCAGTTATTATTATTACCCCTTCGAACCATGGCTATATTTAGTGATGATTAACATAGTCAATACAATTCAAGGGTCATTGGCCATTAAACTTCGTATTCACAGGTGATAAATGGCCCGCGGTTTGCGAAACCGCGCTAATTGACAGGATATTAATTGTGTAAAAGTTTTATTGGAAATGGTAAAGAATACATAATCTCCCTTCATCTTTTTGAAATCATTCTCCAAGCCTTATCCCAGCCATGTTGGGGTTTTCCAGTCTAACCAGATGCGACTGAATATCAGTATTTTACACGAAGCAACTGCTGTCAGACCTCCGCAACCCAATCTCTGGGTAATACCGATATCCTGAGGATAGACTGGTTGTCAGGCTCGCGGCTAGCTCAGCTTAACCTTACAGACCGGTTGATCTGGGTAGTATTACTTCCTTGATCTTTTGGAAATACATCTACTAAAAAAACTTATCCTAAATAAAACAGTAGTTTTTTGTGTACCGACGCCATTAGGTCAAGCTATCCAAAACTGTCAAATTTTCCCAATTGAATATGAACTTTATTCCTTTGTATTTCAGTTGGAAATCTATCAAAGAAATTTGAAAAATTATGGTAGCTTGATGTGCTGGCCTCTGTACATTGTACGCAATGCCTTCGCCTACCGTGAGCCGATTTTGATGTTTCTTTATTTTGGTATAAATTTGGTTGGTATTCGATCATCGGTTCTGAAGATAAACCACAGAATGCTTGAAGATTTTTCTATTCCTTCATCATCAACCCATATACTGTCCCACTGCTGGGCACGGGTCTCCTCTCATATTGAGAGGGATTAGGCTATAGTCCACCACGCTAGCCTAGTGCGGGTTGGCAGACTTCACAAACCATCGAGAAAAATCTCTAAGGTATGCAGGTTTCCTCACGATGTTTTCCTTCACCGTTTAAGCGAGTGATAATTAATTATTAATACGCACATGAATTCGAAAAGTCAGAGGTGCGTGCCTTGGGTTCGAACTCGAGACCATCGACTTGGCAGTCCAATGGTCATACCACTAGGCACTGCGCTATATTTCTTTTCCTAAAAAGTTAATTTCCATACAGTTTTTTTTTCAGTTTTGAACAAAGTATTTTATTGTCATTAGCAGGGAATCACTTCTACTTTTAATGTTGATGACCTATGAGAATTATTGACACTGATTTTGTACACAGGAATCAATAGAAATGTGTCGCAGTTCGCCAAGAAGTATAAGTTATAGGCGTTTTACTAATGAAGCGCAAACAAAGGATCCCATGGTATGTTTCCAGATAATTACTATTTATTATCTCCAGCAATCCGAGAGCAGCTGATGACTTTCATTGGCCTAAAAACCTAAAAACTTTGGTGGGAGGAGAAACACCAAACTTCCCACACTACATTATGAGTCTTTATATATAATGTGCACATAGGTATTATATAATGGAGTCTATGCTTAATTTTATCGACAAAAACCATATTTGAAAATTAAATATAAAAAAATAAAACAAATATATTGATCCCGGTGTAAACAAACGTTATAACTTTTAAACTAAATGATCTATCATAACAAAATTAAATCAATAATGATTAGTAATTGTTCAAGCTAATTAAGAAGTTTGACCACAAATTTTATAATAAAGTGACGGCATAGTGCTGGCCGTTCGAAATGGTTGCTAGGAAACAATTCTGGAAAAAATAACGAAAAATATAGAAATGTTTTAGCAGAAAAAATATAATATTAATATTGTCGAGTGGTTTTACTACTACCATCATCCTTACCAACGGTCGCGAGTGCTGTAGAACAAGTGTCCGGTAGTTTCGCGTAGAGAACGACTTAACCGTTCAGTAATAATTAGGCACCTAGATTGGGGAATAATCTGTGTAATCTCAATTGAAAATCGTCAGTCGCAGTAGCGAACAATACATTTAAAGTATGGTTTTTGTTGATAAAATTAAGCATAGTTTCCCTTATTTTAATATGTGCACATTACGAAGACACACTGTATTAGGAGCGTAATGGTGAATACCTAGTGGTTTTCCGCCAATATTGCACGGTTATAAATCAAGCTATAATATTACCAGCTTAAGTTGACCTCTCATTGTACTGAAAACCTATACAATGTAAGGTCAACTTATATTAGACTTCCGTAGACGTGTGTAAAAACTATAAGCTCAGTAAAATGCTTAGTAAACCTTTTTCAAAAGTAGTATCTGTCTTGATATCATTAAAGGGAAGTACTACATAGAGATGAGACCCACTTTAGTGTCTCTATTGGTGCGTTGTGCATCCAAACCGCAGTTACTTTATGTGGAACGACATAATTCAACATGATAACATTAGATAACATTCTTCAACTTTTGTGACTGTTTGTTACTCTTTGTTGAATGATCGCATCGATACCGCCAATAACATGAAGTAACAAATAGTAACCAGCGAGTTGCACAGCATATTATGTTCACGAACTAACAAATGTTATCGATAGTTACCACATGTTGACACAACTTTACGTAACACGGCAACATTACTAACAACTAAATAAAAACCTTTTAGTTATTGGATGTTGCCCACTAACACTTGGAAACGTTGCTTCACAAAAAGTAACTGCCATGTGGATGCACCTTAAGCGTTTCGGAATCAGGAGGTTCGTATATTTCTTATTCATGTCATTAATATTTACAGGATATAGTGGAAATACCTATGGAAGTGTTATTCACAGAAATAAGTCCAAGAATCAACTTATCAGATTTCTTCTCATTGATATGCCAAGATAAATGCTGTGTTATCGACATAAGGTCCAACTTACTGTGAGTATAACTGTTGATGTTAAAGTTTTGCTACTTTGATGTGCTTGTTTCTTAAATGTTTGTACGGTGTATGTTGAGACCGGTGTACAAGGAGGTGACATTGTTATATAATTGGCCGGTGTATAATAAGCATAAAGTTACATTCCCAAAGACAAGTGTGGTTTCTACAACAAGTGATTTGCCCAAATATAAACTTAAACGATTAAAGCTCTCGGTCACCACAGTACCACCAAATACTAGCACCTATTTTTTTAAAATATTTAACTTATTTTTCCGGTGATTCTTTTCCTCATTCTATCAAATTTTTGGCACCTTTACAATTCTCAGTTGTTAGATTCTTTGAGGGTAAGAACTACTTTTTGGGTATATTTCTGAGCTAATCAAAGCTCAATCATCTACTTAATGACGCAGAGTAATCTATGCAAATTATACAACAATAAACACAAATCAGGTACGGCAATATTGGTGAATGCATTTTCTTGCCGTCTTACAGAAATAAACGCCTTCTGTAAGATGGCTGAAAAAAAAATCCGTCGGCAATTTTGCCGCCCCTAAAGTCAAAATCATAATTTTATTCAAGATACACAATTAAGTAGTACTTTTTGAACGTAATTTTTACATTGAAGGTCTGCCGGTACTGCCTCCTTAACCAGCTGATATATTCACCACTGTGTGTAATACCCATATAGCTTCTTTATATTTATTTGTTCTGTAGCTACGAGAAAAGCTGCATAGATGGCAGTATAAACGTCCCCTACAGCGGGGTCCACCTCGGCCAACATGAGCTCAGGGCACTAGGTCTACACCCCCAGAAAGTCATACAAGAAGCTATCAAACTGAAGAAAATGGTCGTTATCGCATCAGCTGAGGACGAGACTGCTCAATTAGTAAGTGAACTTTACGAATGTTGTTAATAGATGGCGTTAGTGTACCATGTCAGTCAAGATAAATCTACATATTAGGATAATTTTTACAGATTTTATTGCAGTATAACTTTTAATAGTATAGTGGTTTTAGGCGCGACTGCTACACCGAAGGGCCTGGTTGCGATTCCTAGGTCGATTAAGCAAGTGTTATTGGGTTTTTCTTTGTACTTCTCAGTAGCGGAGTTTAGATATATGCCCAATTAATGGCAATATGCTCGCCCCCAATTACATTGTACCTAAAAATACCGGCGAACTGTAGGTGTAAATTAGTACACCTCTGCCTAAGCCTTCAGGGTGGACGTAATAGTACGTTATGTTTCCACTGAAGCAAGGACAATATAAAACTTTTTATTTTATATAATGGCCAATAAAATGGCTATGCAATTACAGCTGTGAAATGTTTTACATGTTTGTGCTTAACATTGACTTAGTTGAAATAGGTGAATGCAACGCTAATAACACGGTCTGGTGATCAATTAAAAATGAGAAATTCATTTTTATCGTTTTGAGCATAACATTTTATCTTCGATATTGTGATAAAAACAAAATAACGAAAAACATAAAATTCTAATTCAGTACCCTGATACCTAAAAGATGATTGGTTATTTGATACGACACGACAGCTTCTTTAGGACAATTCTAGAAGGGAACACTTACGAGTTTTGTAGAAATAGAACTAGAAATCTAGTCGTATCAAGAGATCAAACATAAGGCAGAAGATAGAGAACAAGGGCGATGACTCCAACGAGAAGAGCTCCTAAATGCAACAAGAGGAGATATATCGAACGCTGGTATTTAGCTAGTTGGTATTTATGTCACCTAGGAGTGCCGTACGTCAGAACCCGGGACATTATGGGCTCCCAAATATCCACTTATACGTATAATGTGGTTTACACATTCATTCAATCTTCTTCAATCCTCCACGTACCACTTTTTCATCCCTTGTACGAGAGCACGCACCGGAAAGCGCAGCGTGGGACGGCCTCCCAACGAGATGGACGGACGAACTGGTAAAGGTCGCTGGAAGTCGTTGAATGCAGACGGCTTGTAACCGGTCCTTGTGGAAATCTATGGGGGAGGCCTTTGTTTAGCAGTGGACTTCCTGTGGCTGATATGATGATGATGATGTATGAGTTTATAATTTATGCTTTCTTTGCAGTTCAGTGACTACCTAGTGAAGTGTGGTGTGCCGAGAGTATGTATACTCCACGGAGGAATATCAGCGTTACTGACACATATACCCTCGCTCTTCACAGTGCCACCGAAAAAGAACGGACATAAGTAGACTAATTACGGAACTGATCATAGAGTGAATAACTGTTTGAGTGAGAACTTATATATCCATTGCGGGAGACGTCCCTGCCCTGTTGACAAATTTTCCCAATTGAATATGAACCTTATTGTTTTGTATTAAAGTTGAAAATTAATCAAACAAATTTGACAGATTGTGGTAGCTTGATGTGCTGGCCACTGTTCACGTAGAAAGCTATAAATAATAATAAATAAATATTTTTTGGATAATTTCACACAGCACCATCTTGTCCCAAACTAAGCAAAGCTTGTGCTAAGGGTACTAGACAATGGATATAATACTGATATACTTATTTTTAACTAAAAACAAGAATCTAGGTGCTAGTTGCTAACTCATTTTTCTGAGCTGGCATCTAGCACCTATCTTTCTGGTGGATGATGGGATAATCGTACTTATCGGCGCAGGTTTATAGGAGGTCATAGTATTACCATTTGACCAATAAAAACAAGTTTGTATAGTAAGCCCATAGGTTTTGGAATGGATTGGAATAAATCCAAACTATGATAACTGCCAAAACAATTGAGCGGTAGGCATCCATGAGGATTTCTGAAGGTTTTAAAAGGTTAATATTGTATGAAAACCTCACAGACGATGGTTTTACTATAATATCCTATTTTTTTTACGTGTACGTATCGTATGGTGAATGGTTGGCAGCAGTAAGACTGATGTGAAATTAAATTTTATGCAATGTTTCTACATAACGTATTAGCACTCCATTGTTTATATCCGCACTTGAAAGAAAGAAATTTGAATAGTTTACTTGCAGTTTCCATTAAATTTTTTCACCCAGCAAGTTTAGCATGATACACACAAAGGGCTAGTTCGACCATTTTTTATTGATGGAATTGTCCTTTTTGACAAATTCAACAATGTGTGGGATTTACTTCCTTACAATTGAGTCGATGGTGACTATTTTGCCTATGTTCAATAATATGTGGTTAAACAGAGCATTTGTATATGATGGGGCGAAGGGGTTTAGATTGATTCTTAGTAAGGCAGACAGAAGGTCTCTGAAAAAAAAAACTAAGATTTTTTTTCAGAGAACTTCCTGTCTGTTTTCGGATTAAAGATTTTAATGCATTACCAGATGTTAAAGTTTTGTATGGACGTATTATTATGTTATGATCTGAAATTAGTTATAAGTAAAGTTGCATATTTAAGATATTGGTACTATATTCGCAAAGGAGAAATAATGAGATTTGTATTTACCTTATTAAGTTCATTATTGTTTGTATATTCAGATAGCATTGTGTGTGTTTATATTCAGTGATATTATATCCAGATTAATCCTTATTTGTGATAAGAAAAGGGATGGTAATTACTTTATACCCACCATCTTATTATTTTTAAGCCATCTAACTTAAGTCTAAAGTCATTGCGTCGAAGAATCAATTGACGACAGTTTTGAATATAACAATAAATTATAATATTTTAACGAAGAATTAAGCTATTTATACACAATACGCATGTACAGTACCGCCACGAATTTATTTAATAAACATATGAACGTTTATTGTTTGTTATTGCTCTGGTGTTACGCTGTGAATTCCCACGGCTTCATCTCTCGACCGACTTGCACTTCATTGACTGATAAGTACCCACATAATTACCGCGGTATTGTCATGTGGGCAGCTCCGGCAATCCGGCAGCCCCCTAACAGCTTGTGACGTTTTTACCCCCTATCATGTTATGAATGAGAGGTTCGTATCAGAGCGGGAGGCGACAGTGGTGGGGGGAGCCGGTGGACGCCGCTCTCTCCTCGCATTCGCCGGCCGTAACTCGCCGCGAGTGTGTGTATCGTCCGCGCTCAGCGTTTTCACAACATTCCTCGCGTGCAGTGAAACTTCATAAAAAATATTTTGTTGCAAAAACAAATGGGCGTCGATAGTGAAACGTAAACTTGTGATGATGCACAGTGTTCTGTGAAATTTTCGTCGTCTGACAGTCAGTTGTGGTGCAGTTTACATTCTTTCCGAGTTCCGCCCGCTCGGAGGACAGTAGGAGAGTGACAGTTTGCTGTGTTTGTGCGAGTTTTTCTGGAGAAGTTCTCTGTGTTTATAGTCGGAGGCCGTCGTGTACACCGGCCCCGACATGGACGGTTACTTCGACATCTCTAACGATCTGAAGGACGTCTGGGAGGCGGACATTGACCCGGTGAGTTGACCTTGCTTTGATATCTGTTATCGCTCTAAGGTGATGATTTGATTTCATTAGCGATTTACCAATAAACGCAGAAAAAGTGCGATGTGGGTAATTAAAACGCTGAAAATTGATTGCAACAGAAGTTTGAATGTTTATAGTTGAACAACTTCCATTCATGTCGAAACGATTGCTGAACAATACAAGGGTAAAGAAAAAGTTTACTTTTCGAATACGTCGGTGCATTTGTACGAATACGTCTATACCGTCATAAAAGTGCGGGACTGGTATGAAAGTTTGCTTCGATAACGTTGATAACAAGCTGTTGGTATCAACACCACACAATCTAGTACTAGTAACTTAGGTACCTGTTTATTTCACCTTAATGTAACGTAGGTACCCATTACCTACCCGAGATTCACACGAAAACGTTGAGCAAAGTTTTAAGACTTTCTAAAAGCGACAACCCTAATAATACCTACCCACTTACTTATTTCCAAGATTAGTGAGAGAATACATTCAGAGCGAAATACCTACCAGTGTGCGCAAACTTTCGCTTGCAAGTGCTGTTGTTAAAAATGTTAAACTTCATTTGAACACAGATTAAATAATAGTGGTTTGAATCACATTTCAATCGATACACGCTCGTATGATGCTAATTAAATCAACATTAGGTACTGCTTCACTCTACAGTAACGTAATTCCCAAGACAAACGCATGTTTAATCAGTATACAAGTAGGTATCGAATTTGGAGTAGGTACTTAGGTAATTCGCAATACCTATCTAGAATGTTCACTAATTCTTGATTAACCATATTATTAATATTATGCCTACGTAAGAAATACTTTGGAAAGTTTTGATTAGATTTCTAATCGATAGTGCAATAGTGCTTAATAAGGATATAATTAATACCTGCTTATATTTGCTATAGGTAACGTAAGCGGGATGCCTAATTTAGAATTTATTATGTAGGTACCTACAAGGAATAACTTCGTAACAAACCAGTTTTGAGACAAAGTGATTAACATTTTTCATTTGGTATAAGAAATTGCCTCTAGTAGAAGTAGTTATTTTGGTCGATTTCGACTTGCTTATCTGTAAGACCACAGATTAAGAAACAACTTGTTTTTAAGTAAAAAACAAGTTGTTTATTTGAAAATTATAGTGCATATCATATCATTAAGTTTCGATGTCTACTTCGCAACCTTACAGAAAAAGTTAAAAATGTCGGGTAGGTATTTTTCAGAATATCGCAATATAAATATTGACCTTTTTAGGCTAAGACTGTACCTAACTACCTACATGAATACAAAAATATGTACCTACGTTAAAAATAAACGTTGAGCAAACAGTAACAGTATGCATGTTGGTCGTTATCATGTTGCCTTGCATTATGAATGATCTTCAAACTTTTATAAATAGTCCCCAGATAATGGTACATATATTATGCAGGTACACTATTATTTTACTTATTCGGCATTTCGTAATTATTTATTTAAATACTGAATGATGCATTTTAAAAGAGACTATGATTCGCTGAGTTTGTTTCGGCGTTTCTTCTCAGAGGTCGTCAGATAGGAAATGCCGGCTCCATCTAGTATTAATTAATAATTAGTAATAAATATCATTGATTATGTAACAATAAAAATGTAGGGTAGCTGTCAGTAATTATATCATCAAGACGCCCACCACCACACCCGTCACCATGGACGCTGTAAAGGGTCCAAAACTTCGGGATTAATAAAAATACGTAAAAAGTAGTTTCATTTCAATGATGCATTTCCGTTTGCCGATGTCCGATTTCATATTTAATTTTGTGTAACGTTGCTTTTAAGTGGCAATACAAGTAAAGTTCGAAAAGTTTGTCAGAAGGTTTTCTAAGATATAACACAAGTTACGGTTGCATCCCCGAAGGGTGGGGCAGAGGTATACAGGGAGCTGATGACACCCACAGTTCGCCCGTTTTTAGGTCGCATGTAATAGGAGCCGGAACTCGGTTAATTCATGTAATACATGAATTAACCGAGTTCAAATTTAAGCTTTGAGCTGTTACTAAGCAATATATACAGAAAAACCCAATAACACTCTGCTTGCCCTGGGAATCTAACACGAGTCCTCTAGTGTACCTACGTAAGTACTTCTAGGATAGCTTCATCTAAAAATAAGTTTAGCTCGAATGATACCCCCAATTTAGGAGAAATGAGAGGTCAATTTGTGGAGGAAACGATTGAAAGGATTTGTAATGGTCAAGTGAGGGGAACACAAAGAGAGAAAAGTTTCCTATGTCACTGCCTCCCTAAATGGAACCCTCAAACTACCAATATAAGGGTACTTATAGATAACATCATTGAAATTTTGGCTAAATGGAGTCCAATTCAAATCAAATTATATTGTTAGTGGGTATAAAACAGGAATCAGGAAATGGTTAGTTAATAGCTCAACGTGAATATGGATCAGTTTCCAAACTCATAATAAAAAATTTGCAAACAAGCCCAGAGCGAGTGGATTGGTACTGGAGGCAGAAAAGATGTTGATCAAAAATTATTTTGCTTTGGTTACCAAATAAAACCAAGTCATCACACCTGTTTTCCGAAGGTTTTGGCAGAGGTGTATCTACAGTACTTACGGCCTCGCCAGTATTTTAGGCCCCATGTCTATAGCTTATTGCTATCACCGGGCACAAATAAAAACTCCGAGGAGCTACCGAGAAAATCATAGAAACCCCAATAACACTTCATATCTGGAAATCGAATCCAGGACGGCTAGGTCAGCATCTGCGCTTGAAGTTTTAAGGATTTTTTAAGTTGGCAATACCGACTGATTTGACTGTGTTGCCTACTTCAAATAAATTCTGCATCATTCACCACTGCCACTGTTACCCAATCTACATACACCTTATTGATATTCCACACAACTGCCCGAAGTCCTGTCTCTTACGAACGAAGAATTATTAATAGTACAATAATTTACCGTCTGTAATCTTCAAAGGGTTATCGTTCGATCAATGAAAGAAATAATCTGTAGGCAGCAGGCGGGGTTTATTGACCTCTGGGGTACAAAAAAGGCCTACGACCGTAGCAAAACATTTTTTTGTGGGAGCTTCATGTGTTGAACGGCACTTCTCAATGGATGTTGTCACACAATTATTCCACGACTTCCTTTTCTATGTGAACTTGTGCTTTATATTTTTAGAAATAACTAGCTGTTGCTCGCGGTTTCACCAGCATCTCAAAGGTTTTATTGAGACAAAATGTAGCCTATGTCCTTTTCCAAGATCTAATCTAACTCTGAACCAAATTTCATTAAAATCGGTTCAGCGGTTTAGGCGTGAAAGCGTAACAGACAGACAGAGTAAATTTCACATTTATAATATTACATAGTAGGGATAAGGAATTGCTAACCTTCCAGTAGTTGTTAAAATAATATGGTGATAATCAAAATTGTTTGGTACTAATTCGCCCTTTATTATCTACTTCCTCGTAGGTATGTGTTTTGTTTCCTTTCGCTAGTTACAAAGATTATTTTCGCAAATTAATGTAGTATCGCTGAAATTGACTATTTTACTAGAATTTTAGTTAAAATTTAAACAAATTCATACGGCTATCAATTTAGGCTGTCACTATCATCATTAACCTAACCTATTTCATTTATATATTTTAATGTTCGAGTTTCTTTATGGTCATTATGTAAACGACCTGGTTAATGAATTCAGTGTCGTTAAGTGATTAATAATTCGTTCGCAAATTCAGAGTGCCGTCAATTTGGTAATTTTATCCTTTTAACATACTAATACAAAAATCAATCAATTCATTGTAATATTTAGTTAAGTATTTTTAAATATTATAAATTATCGTTTCTTTATAGGGAGTAACCTAACCTAAAGTAAACCGTATTTTTTCTAAACGTAAAGTGGCAACTTTTAAACACTAAATGACTAAATGTTAAAACCCGCCATTCCAATACAAGTACAGCGAGCCATTCCAAAAAAAATTACCAACCATTAAAAAAGAAACAAGCCTTACCTTGGTAAACCAACAATTTTGTCATTGTTTTCAACCGCTGATTACCAGCGATGATGATTCAAAAATCTTGGGTTATTTTTCGGGAAAGGTCATTTAGACCTCGGCTAGAAGCACCTGTATCTCGTTTTGTGCTATGCGGTGACGTCATGGTTGGCTGTTAATAGTTGGTAACCTGGCTACGATGCGGAGATGATTTGCATGCGTTCATTTGTTACGTGCGTGAACGCTTCCAGATTTGGTCAGGTTAGCTGGGCGTACATTTCTTATGGCTCTCGGCGTACGGTATAGTTTGGACCAACGACCTGGTGCGTTGAACTAAGGGGCCCGGCGCCGCAGGTGCTTTTTTATTAATATTAACTTGTTCGTTCATTATGATGGACAGCGATGGCTAGTTAACGATATATACTCGTAGAAGCTTGATTTTATGTCTTGTAAGACGATTAAATAGATTAGATTTGATACCTTTTACAAATTACATTTAACACTCGAAACTAATCGTACAAAGTTTTAAAAAAAAATGTAACTTCGGAGTTTTATTTTATATAAATGAAACTTAGGATTGTTATTCCCCAGTTCAACGTTTTAATGCTCATCAAGCATAATATGCAAATATCCACAAGGAAAAATTGTAATCCCATGCAAATTAAGTAAGTTCTACGCGTTGCGTAATCTATTCCAGGCTCTATTTCTAGCGCGTAAGTTTTAACCAATTTAAATGATAATATCATCGAAGATTAAGTATTTTTGAGTTCAACTTAATTAAAAATTTGATAAAGAATATTCATAGGATTTATATTTTTTCTTTTATCGGAAAATCTTAATAAAAATTGTACAAAAACAACGTTTTGCTATAAACTACCATGTCTAGTTTTCTTAAAAACTAGCTAGCTAATGTATTTAAATATAATTCTTAATATCTCCTTAGAGTTCTTTATAACGTCTTCAAAAAAACTGTTATTTTTCTTTTCAAAGCAACAGTTTAAATACATTATTCATATAACAATATGCGTTACGCGATATGTAATTATGCGTTGTACAGTTACCTACTTGTATTGTGTACTCATGTGCCCGCTTTTTTCATCGAAGACCGACAGTATAGGCAGATAGGTAGGTATATCCTTTTTCCAAAAATGTTGGTTGGCGTCCGGTGTCCGGTAGTGCGTCATTTATTTTTACTCGATAGGGTTGTCACCTTGATGGAGTCAAGGTAAGACGTTCTCTTGAAAATTAGTCGTTAAAGCCAATAAAGTTTAATCTGATAACGTTGTTATACAAAATTTATTTGCATGATTTTGTGACAGGACTACTCAATAGTATAGTAAACAAATATAGCAAGTAAAATTACAACCATTGCAGTTACTTGTAACTAGCGCCCCCTGCGGTGTTACCTGTATTTTTTCCTTATTGCTTGGCTCCTATTGATTGTAGCGTAATGTTATATATATGTGTGTATGTATATATATAGCCTTTAATCTTCCTCAATAAATGGCATATCCAACACATTTTTTTTTGTGTGGAATATTGATTTTGGAATTGTAGTTCTTGAAATTAGCGCGTTCAACCAAACAAATAAATTCTTCAGCTTTATAATATTAGTATTTATTTGTAATAAATAAGGTGAAGGTAAATATAGTAGCAAAATTAGTTGACAATGTTACAAATACTTACTAAAAATAACATGTCAATTACCCAATAATATCAAAATCTATTCAAACGTTAGTGAAGATATTTCCATTACTACGTTACTGTAACGAAACTTTCGGAGCAGTATTCATTTTAATGATTGCCATTTGCCCTTGCCTTATTTTTATTTTATTGGCAACACTTAGTGGCTTACTATTACAGTACGAGGGTTACCATAACATATTTCAACCAATGGGTCTTGATTTAATACAATACTTATAAAGATTATTTTTTGTAAGTTAATTAGGTAATTTACCCAAGACTAAATAATTTTAAATGCAATAACAAATATCAAATAAACACTAATAATATTAAATGTAATTTCAGGCCATTTAGATTTTACTTATAAAAGTCCTGGTTTCCTCATGACGTTTTCCTGCATCGTTTTATATTGCTTGTTTACATAATATCATCCGAATGACGTCATAGATTCCAAAAATGCCCAGTTATATGCCGCACGGAATCTTAGCGGCATTTACCAGTTGCACTGACATGCGCGACACTAGATATTTTGTCGTCGTAACCTAGTGCAAAACAATGGCTAGACACAAGATAATGTGACGGGAACATTTTGTCGCGACGGATATATATTATTCCCCCAGGTCATCTGTACTTTGCTTCGTTTAACAGGACATGGTCTCCAATGGAAAACCTTTGTCTCAAAGGTCTTAAAACTCTTAGATCAGTCATAAGTAAGAACTTATAAATTTGTAGTATACAGTTACTGGCTTAGCTAGAGGGTTCCCTGCCTATCCCAAATGCTTACCCACAGTTCTTAGAAGGCAGTTTCATTGAATAGTCAGTTCCCCCTCAAATCAACTCCTAGCTACGCCAATGCACACATTCGTAGATACCTAATTGGTTTACCCTCTGACTCAAAAATTGCAGCTGGAGCCAACTGAATCACCGCTATCAACCACTTGGCTTGGTAAAATGCCAGTGTGTCCAACATTTTTATGAGAAGAGTGCAGACATTTTCTGCAGGTACAAATGCTGTTATTTACGTCGTTATCCTATTAACGCATGGTAACCCTACACTAGTAACTATAACTTAGTATTGTTTGTGAGTGGCTCCGGCGCGCGGCCGTGTTATAATGGTAATTGAATTTCCTTTCCGGTTGCAAGTCCTCATTGCTCGAACCACCAGTGAGTCGTCAGAATGAGCGGCAATTAAACAGAAGATAATAACGGATTACCGTCAGACATTAGAGATGTCTGTGAGATGTGATGTAGTAGAAATAGGTAAGTACTTATATGCAACCTTCAAGCATTCAGTTGTAAAAAAGAGTACAGTCAGCGTCAAATAGTTAGTGACACTCAGGGTATTCAAATAAATAGACGCAACCAAAAAGTCAATAATATCGGTACAAACAAAGTTTCCATATTGTTGTCAACATTATAGTCGCTCAAAAGGTCGAGACGTTTAAAATGTCACATAGATAGGTTCAGTCAAACCGCCATAAATATGGTTACAGTCATCCCGTCAATGGTATCCAAGCATTCTAAGTAGTCAAAAATATGGAACACATTAGAAAAATGAACTTTACTACTATATATTTTAAATATTCTTTCTCACATCAATTAATGTGAAAACATTTATACACAAAAATGAAAGGAATAGAAACTACTGCTGTCCTTTTCATTTTAAGCATGACGTCATAGACATGCATTTGTTTTCTAAAGAATTTCGTGCATAGCCGTTTACGATACTTAGCAATATACAGCTGACTGAAAATAGATGTACCTAAACCTCATTGATAATGAGTATGACTATATATCTCATAGAGCAAGAGTGCATAATTAAAATATATGATTCAATATCATGATCATTTTATTTTATTTTAATTAACAATGAACGTCGACAAAACTAGACTCGATAGTGCTTGCAAAAAAGAGGTGCAAAGTTTTCAACCTTATTGACTATTACTCAAAAACTGCTATTTTAAACATAAACAAGGTAATAGAGTGGATGAATAACTAAAAATAAGCAATAAAATAATATCAATAAGGTCGATAATCGCTTGCATCTTGTCAATTTTCTCTAGTTTTCGACTGCTTACCATCAGGCGGGCTGTGTGCTTGTTTATACATATATGTGCGAATATGAAGAAATGAGGATCTAGAGAGATGAGAATAATTCGATAGGTAACTACACGTAACATCTAAAACGATAGGTACATAAGGATATTCCCAGTTCATTTGAAATATCTGTTACGGAGACACCTTCCTCCCTCAAATATATAATTCGATGTTTTGTGGTATCACTAATGCGTAGCCATATTTCTAGCTTGCTTTAGTTTTGCACTTGACATTGATATTACTGATAGATAAATAGAATGACATGCAAATAACACTACATTGCCTAAAGAGGTTTTCATCTTTGGGAAACCGTTTATTTCTATAACATGCTGGTTTATTTTTCTAATGTGTTCCATATTTTTGAACACTTAGAATGCTTGGATACCATTGGCGGAATGACTGTTACCATATTTATGACGGTTTGACTGAACCTATCTATATGACGTTTTAAACGTCTCGACCTTTTGAGCAACTATAATGTTGACAACAATATGGAAACTTTGCTTGTACCGATATTATTGACTTTTTGGTTGCATCTATTTATTTGAATACCCTGAGTGTCACTAACTATTTGACGCTGACTGTACTAACGCATTCTTTTTGGGCAACGTTTTAAAAAACAATGCAATTTATGTATTTTTTATTAGTAGCGAGCTGTTTCCAGCGGTTTTACACACTTCCAAGGGAAGTACATTTTGGGAAAAAGGTATAAAGTCTACCTTTTTTACTTTGTACTATTTTAAATATTCCTATTAAAATTCATCAGAATTCGTTCAGGCAGTAAGGTAGGCGTAAAAAAAGTAACAGACGGATAATTACTTTCACATGTATTACTGTTATTAGGTATGGATTTATGTATTTTTTGTATACATTAAAGTAGAAATAAATAAGTAAATAAACATCCTAGGTAACAAGGCTATATAGTCTTTTTACCGCTGCATAAACTATTGTTTTGTTATTAAATGTCGTAATAGGAGAAAAATTGCCAAGCCAGTGGTGTGATAAGATCACAGACTGAATATTTATTGTAAGAAAAAAGTATGTAATTCGTATAATTCGTATCGAATTGGAAATTAAGTTGAATTATGTAATAAAATATGATTTATTTGACGTTTCATAAATCAAGTCTTGCATGATGTTATGTATACGTCTAGAATCACGCAATAAACTGGGCTTTCGCCCCGGTTCCGCGTACATTTAAATTGTAAAATAATATGTTACAGAGTAACGAGTTAAATGAATTTATCACTTACAGAAACTTATTTTCTATCTATTATACCCCCACTTTTCCTGAAAACCAGGAAAGGTTGTTTATTCTTTATACACCAAAGATAAAAGATACTCTATTACGTAATGATTGACATCTTTTCCAATACTTTTTTAAAGGTGGCAAAGCAAAAGCATGGCTGGCTGAAAATTTGGCAAATCTATTCAATAGTATTGCACGTTGGTGTACGCTCTTTCCACGAAAATGATTTTATGTGGGTAGTCAAACTTTCATGCTCATAAAGTTGGTTGGGTGTTGACACTACTGTTGAAGTTTTTATTCAACGAGTATAGTGGCTTTGTGTATTTCACTTTTTGTACCTATTTAAAAAGTTGCCGTTTTATGTTGGAAAAAGTAAGTAAGTTAGCATATTACTGGATTTTCCAACATGAAAAAAGCATCTCTAAACGGAGTACTTACCTACCTACATATTTTAATAAACTCCAAAACAAATTCTTCAAATATTTTACACAATACACGTCGAGTTCTTTGTATATTTTCTCAAACTAATACACAGACTAGCGTAAACAATGTAGATCGATTAGCACTGGAATGTAGCCGACCTTTTGCAAGTGTTCCAACTTCCAATCTAGGGCTTCCAAATACGAAAAAACGATAAATTCTACGAAATTCATACGTAATTTCGACCGAATTTGTACCCGTGTTTCAAGAACGTTCTAGGAATTAGTAGGAAGGTTTCTTTAACATAATTTAAATGTGCGTGTACCTTGGCTTCGTTAAGTACATAGATAGATTTATGTATTACATCCTGTTACTTTAAGTACGGACTTAATTGGGACCATTTACGTCTTATTTACATGGTTGCAGCACACGATTGTGAGGGTTGCTATTACAAACTTTCTTGGTATCAGTTGAATTTCTGTGAAACCGAAGAACACGACAAATACTTACAATAACCTTGTAAAATGTATCAGGAACTCCGCATGAGCCGCCTCCGTACACGCTGCTTATAATGGCACTATTGCTATCACTAATGTGCATCGTAAACCTATAATACACCTAGATATCATTCGAATGTTAACCCTGCATTCTTGTAGATTCACATCAATACTGCATTCCAAAGATAACGTACGCGACAGCCCTGACCACGCGGATACGCCCAGTGTTGCCAATAAGAAATGCTAACTGAACCAATATGCTTAATAATTATGAATAATCTACTAACGTGTCACGTGTCCTGAATGCAATGTTAGTCAATCTAGGCTATCGTGTAATACTCGTTGCAATTTTCCAAGCGGCCTCGGGGTATAACTTGTAGGTACAGCTATACACAATGAAATGCGGCGGAAAAACGCATTCCGTTTTACTTGGTCCGTTTCAAAGTTGCCTTGGCAGTGGCGCTCTATTGAAATACAGTATTCGTAGGTTGAAGAAGTTTATCCTAAGCAATGGTGAAACCGGGGGGGGAGAGGTTTAAGGGCTTTTATATTCAATTTTTCTATGGTTCTATTATAAAAAACATTTTTTATGAGGTTATATAAATGGATTACTTTGATTGCAATTTCATGTGTAATTTCGTAGCTTCAAACATAAATTATTAATAGTTCTCTAGTAACATGTGCTAGGGCAGTGAAATCATTAATTGATTTCATTCAACGCATAATTAAAATATGTTTAATAATTCGAATTGATTTTTATTTTTTTAAGTTGAGGCTTCTTGAGATTGGAAACATCGCAGCGATTTCTACAGGCTTCCAGAATAATTCGCAGATTAATAAGATAATATTAGTATTAACACTAACTTGTTTGCGGCTGAAACAATGGGCACATTGCGTAAATACGTGGCAAAGGCGTTGCGTCACTCACGTTCGGTCTGTATCGAATGGTATCATTTCAAAAACAAGATATTGACACAAGTGTATACTGTGACATTGTTTCAGTATTCCATGCCTTACTTATGTATAGTTCAAGTCCAATAACACGAATTCTTGTTATCCTCTACGTACTTGTTTTCTTGGTTTTGTGTCATAGAAACGTGATTAATTGAGAAATAATTCTGTAATAACAGAAAAAGTATGATGTTCCCTCCTTTGCAGTAATTTTCAGTCTGTTGCGAAATTATTGAATTGTACAGGTTCAGGTTTCAGGGTAAATACTTACCTATAAGAGATTATTATTGGTAGAATTCGTTCCTTCTACCAACAAAATACTTATATTTTGTACAATTAAAATTAGTCTACAGTGATAGATTTATACCGTTTTGTCCCCATTTTAAGGTATAAAAGACACTTGTATAGATCTGGTTTTTAAAAGAAACAATCGTCTAATGAAGATGCACATGAAACCGGCACTATTCGCGTGTGAAAGGCGCTGCCAGTGCGTCATGAACGCTAGTTTGCATTCCTCTCACCGGCAATCAGGCGATAGTGTTGCCATGTTTACCACTATTCCCCCGTTTAATCGAAAATTTCAAGAATAGGAAAAAACTCAGTAAACCAATTTATAACGATATTTAGGTAAGTGTCGATCAAATGTAGCAGTAAGTAGGTAAGCATATTTAGACTTAATAATATATTTATGTATAAGTATTGTATAATTTTGGTTTGTGGCAAAGTAGGTATATAAAGTCAAATTAACAGATAAACAACAATTGCTAATTGCTGTTTATGTTAAACGTCTTAACACAAGGCGGCGCGTGCGCAAACGCTGAAATTTGTCATTCCGTATTCTCCTTCTTTATCGTACCTTATTCATATTCCCTATTCCTATTCCTAAAGAAGTTTGATATCTCACAGAATTGGTAATTTTATTAAAGGTTTGAGCTTTAACCCTATTGCTGAAAACAGATGGTTCTGTATTCCGAAGTTAAACTGATTATTACTCTATTAGCACTGTCTAGCGGCACTCTGACGCGAGCGACGCGGTTATTGACACTCGCCATACATAAAGTAACGAGAAAGAAATAATTTCGGACATTTGAGAATAAAACGAACATACAAACGATTTATGGTTATATTTTTAAGACTAATCTTTGCTCTCCTCGCGTAGCGTAACATAATATGACAAGGGACGAGCACATGGAAAAATTCCACTTTCTAGGCTATACATAAAAACAAGTGTAGGTACGTAATCATGACACCAAATGCCTGAAAAAAGAAAATTGTCATCGTAAATGTAATAATATTTTTTCTGAATAAATCCTGAGCTAGCTAGTTAATTAAGCAATAACAACGCATGTTGAACACCAATTAGTTAGGTAAGTACAATAATTAATAGGCTCATTAGCCTGGATGGTAATGAGGAAGCTAATTCGCTCACACCTCGAGCTCTTAGAAGTGATAGCTCAGTGGCTAGCCGCAGCATTTCGCCAATTTACAGCAAATTGAAAACGGTCGGAGTAATTTCATTCGGTTTTCTATTCAGTTATTTCGATTTTGACTAATAAAAAAAAAACAAGAATGTTGCTAGATTTAAAAAATAATTTTATTAACGTTACGTTCCAATTCAATTAGTTAAAGTCCGCCTTTCTTGCGGAAGAAATCCGACTTTCCAAATTAACACACAAAAATGTTTGTGTAATTTGACATTAAATCTTTCACCTGATTATTATATATTTGACATTGCAACAATTATTATTATTAACTACAAATTTCATCATTTTATTGGACTGGTTATCTTGTACAAGGACATTTTTTAATTTTTTTAATTATGTTATTAAATATTTTGCATGCCAAATCCTGGCGAAACATGTCATGCCACTATATAATAAGTAAGACCATTTTTGTACCATTGATGCAAATAAATTTCATTTCATTTCACATTAATAATTAGGATTCCAGGGGCATCAAAGATTATTGGGCTGGTGTTAGATTCGAATTAGGAATTCGAATGATCAACTTTTTTCGATACGATTGGAGAGCTCTCTTAGCAGATAGCAAAACAGTTTGTGTCGGGAAGAAAATAAGTAGGTAGCATACATACCTACTACGTATGTTTTACCGTTTTTAGGAGTCCGACGCAACACGGCTAGTGACCTTAACCCTTGAGCTGTTTTTTAAATATTTATTTTTCTTTATTGTCTTTTTTATTGTGTCATTAAGTCATTAATCATGGAAATACTAACGCTGAGCTTACTATTCCTATGTATATCTACTACTACTAACTATGATTACTAAAAGCTTTGTCATAATAATATTCATTAGGTAAATGCATATTCATAACATTTTATAGTTCGTTAATAAAAGCCGGTCCACTACTATCTCCGTGTAATCTCTAGTTGAATTAAATGTGATAAAATTTTACACAAATGTTTTACGATTGTACTTAAACTACCTAGGTCGACTACTTAGGTACTTACTGACACTAAGGTTAAAGTCGCTATTAATAAACGCTGCTTTAATCACAACGTGAATTATTATTTTGGGTTTTGAGTATAAAACATGAACTTGATTAATGGTAATTTATAATTTCGGTGGATACCGAAAACGAAATGATACCGAAATTGTAAATCGGTAGCTATTAGTATAGTATATTTAATCCATCTATCTTTAGTATTTAAATTATATTTTTTTCTGAACGAATCGTTAACGCGTATTAGTGGATATCACGACTGTGATGAGAAAAGGGGGAAGAGGGGATGGCTTTTATTTGATGGAAGCATTAACTAGGTACTTTGCGTCGGTAGACGATTACTCAATTTAGAATAGAATAATTATAAATTACAATGAATTTAGCCATTTATTTGTAAAAATAATACCCGTCAAAATCAACTGCTCAACCCAGCGACACAAACTTTTCAAATCTCGAACCCATAGACAAAACCGAGACCGACTCTGTTTAAAAAGAAAACAAATTCCCGATTCTGAAACACATCCTTACATTCTCGTTAGGTAAAATTACTGTAAATCATGTGCCGCCTCTATTACGTAACTGCATTGTGTCAAGCGGACTGCGACCTTAGATAACGCGTCCCTGATAATGGTTACCTTACCGACCTGTGTGCGACATCACCTTGTCGATGTAATTAATTGCTATTGACGTCGCGTTACGTAATATCGGCTTCGTTTTTTTGACATATTTGAAATTGGAAAGCTGAAAATTGGAGAAATTCTTTTTAAAAGCTTTTTTTATTTTTGTGGATGATAGGTTTGTTCAGGAATAGAATCATAGCAACATATTGAACCTCATAGCTTCAAAATGCGTTTTGAACCGGAAGTCCTACAAAATGACGCAAAACGGGATATTCCCTATCGAGATGGATAATTAGGTTAACAAGTCACTGTGCTTAGTCTAGTAACAAAGTATTTTGTTAAAAAGATACCTAAGGCTAAAGTTTATCGTACTAAACAAAAAACCCAGTTTACAAAAAACCCGTTTTACTTACATTATCGTGTAATTTATTTCCTAAGTATTAAAAAAAATCTAACTGCCAATTAGATATTTAACGTAAATGACTCATTACCTTTTTTCATTGACCATTATTGGACTGTTACTAAATAAACATGCAATGTTCCTCCACTAAACATCATGGGCATCGCGAGAGTAATGTCTTTGTGCGACCCCGACTGAAATTATGTTATGATATCTATCTACCTACTAATATAATGGCAATAGGCTCGCCCCCTATTACATGGAACCTAAAAATACCGAACCCTTCGGGGAATCCTGACATGATAGTATGATATAAAAAAAAGCTGAAGAATTTGTTTATTTCAGAGTTTGTGGTTCAAAGTTCTGAGTGTCAAAGATCTGCGGACGAATGCTACAGCGCTACCGTAGCCCCAGCACTAAAGTGGTGACGCGATACACCTAGGTTCGCCTCGGTAGCTCGCTCTTTTTAGGGCGGAGTCCGACATACGCCGCCAATCTCCCCGGAGCGGTGGATAGTGCATAAAGCATTTCCAACCCCGTCAAAAAAAAAAGTGCAAAAGACACCGGCGCAATAGTACTCTTTGGATTCGTACTCTTTGGTTAACAGTTTAAAGTTAAACGAATGAATTCTGAAAATATAAAGGGTAATTCTTCCTTAAAAGTATGCAAAATAAAACTTTCTAATAGCCCGCATCTCGGCACGCAATTCTCTTACTATAAACTCCATTGAATGAACGTCGTTTCTAGAGATTGTAAATATTATGTGAATATCAATTTCCTTGAATGCCTTGGAATATTGATTATGTATAGGTACTATTTTTTTAAATGGGTTTTAAACGATAGTGCCTACGATACTCAATTCGACAGTATTAAAAAAAATATATAGGTTTTGAATTAGCAATAAGCCAGAAGATCTGTAGGTAACCAGAAGATCTGAAGAATGTAGGTATCTCAATTCACAATATCGTTTTCATTTTAGTCAAATTCATAATGTTGAGTTCTTTCTTACCTAGTTTTGTTTTAATTACATGGAATGGATATGGAATTGAAAATAATGTTTTATTCCTTGTGCACAAGATCGGCAACAGTGCCGAAATAGAGAAGAGGCCTTTACTCAGCAGTGAATATTACAGGCTAAATAGATAGAGAAAAATTTAAATTATATTCCTAGAAATCCTATGTTCATAGTAAACGACATATTTATATCAGGTGACAGATTTGACAGCTGTCGAGTGTCATTGGACCAAATTATGACACTGACAGAATAGTCGATAACGACTCAATTGCCATCAAGGAAAAAAAAAAATTGCCACGAAAAAAAAAATATTATTGATACTGTTAGACACTTCAATTGGAGTGTTTCAGAATCTCAATTTTCAGCGAGGTTTTTATACCATAAATCTACCTCCTTCGTTTTATAGAACTAGGCTTTCGACTATCTAATTTGAATTTAGAACATCGGTAGTAATAAAAGGCAGCAGGCTCTTCAAAACTTCAACTGATTTATTATTCCTTTTAAACTTTGTCGTAAGTATTGAAAATTTGAATCCAACTAGACGTAAAATATATCAAAAAGCCGTTTTGTATCTTCGATCATAACTAAAAACCAAGAATATAATTATCCAATTACTTTACAGCTTTGTTACTCAAAGTAATACTTTATAAGATAAAGTTATTTGCCCGTAGGTTCTACAACTAATGTGGAATGCGCGTCCGAATGCGATCACATCCGATAGAATGCGCAAGAGTGAGACAAGCTGTTAATTCGTGTCACACTGAGGATGCAGTGATTTGTGTGTGAATGAACTCTGTTTATCCAAAACTTTCATTTAACCTCTCAAATAGCAGACTCATTAGAAAAACAGTTGTTTCGGCCCCCTGTAGGGTCACTGTATCATTAATGAATTAAGGCGCAGAACCAGGAATTAAGTAATTTTTTTATTCTACTAAGGTGGCAAACAAGCATACAGCCTTTCTGATGGTAAGCGGTTACCGTAGCCTATAGACGCTTGCAACACCAGGAGTATCACTTGCGCGTCGCCGACCCTGTATTTAAAGAGGAATAGTTGGGTTATTGGGTTGGCAGTATAAGGGTCAAAGTCCCCACACTGCGAACACAACGTTTCCTCGCGAAGCACTATATATTTTTCATAATATTTTTTATGTAAGTATTTTGTTTTTCCTGTGATAGCGTTATGCATACCCAGGTAAGTACTATATCTATTTAATTTAATTATCAAGATAACATAAATTAAAATCGCATTAAGTATTATCAATACTATCTATTAAGGAAACGCAATCCCTACACAATTAAAAAATAATTGACTTTTACGTAACTTAAATATTTAAGTCATAATTGTCAAATGATACATTTTTAAACTTGTTCAGGCTGTTAGTGTGACGTCATTAATTTAGGAAACCATTTGTTTACTTTTAACTATGTGGTTTTTCCAAGTTCACACGCTAGTTGCACGTCCCAAAATTACTTGTAACATACCTAGAACCTCTATTCATGCTGCAGAGAATTGAGCGAAATGGCGGAACATAGTCAATAGGAATTTAGACGTCACGACCCTCAGCAGCTAAAGTGGCAATAGGCCAGTCACATCTTGCGGAGAACTGACAAACGCTGGAGCAAACGAGTTCTCGAGTGGAGACCGCGTCCAAGTAAGCGTAGTGTAGGACGCCCGCCGGCCAGTGAGCCGGTGAGTGGGCCGGTGAGTGACGACTTGCGGAAGGCAGCTGGCAGCGACCGGATGAGGAAAGCCGAAGATCGGGCTCTGTGGCGTCCATTAGGAGACGCCTACGTCCAGCAGTGGATGATCCTCAGCAGTGAGGAGAACACAGATATGGGAACGACTCAAGAGGGGGACCTAGGATTCCCAAATTTTAACAGCCTTTCGATTCAAACCAGCCTTCTTCTCTAGAACTCTTCAAATGTTAATAGTTCAATCCTACTTACCTACGTAAAGTGTTTGTTAATTAAAGCAATTACCGCATGTTCACTCATCACTAAAACCTGATACAACTGCGATAGTAAGATCACGTAGATAAGAATGTTTAACATTATTGTTGAAAACTCATTAAAACGTTAAAAGTACTTGTTCCCTTTGTGTTGTGTGGAAATCTTCATGGATTCTTAACCCTGTCATCATCATCTACATTCTGTTTCATCATTCAGAGTGATGAAATCGTGATGACAGGCTGAAGTCGAAATAATGCGATGTTAAAATTATGTCATGGGATGCAACATAACATCTAGTCCCAATTAGTTTGGCAGAGCTTGTACTATCAGTACTAGATAGTGGATATAATACCTACCTACTAATATACTTTCGTTTTATAAATACCTACGTACATAGAATATATAAGAAACACCTAGACAAACACTTTAATTTAATTTAGTCCAGGCTAATAAAGTTAGTTCCTCTGGACGAAATTGATATCGTCCAGGCTAATAACATTACTCCTCTGGACGAAACTGAAATCGTCCAGACTAATATAATATCACCCCTTTGGATGAAATTGAAACAGCTTCTTGTCTTGCCTTTACCATTCAGGTAAAGGCTCGCCTCTATTACATCGGGGAACTGTGGGTTTACATTAGTAGGAACTCTTTTTGAGAATACAGGCGTGATGTATGTTAGTTTATGTAATTTGACATTCACTGTCATCCTGACAGGACTTCTTTGAAACCTTACTTTTTTTAACGACCCACTTCATGTATGTTTGCATACACTATAAATGTTTGCATATGTATACTATGCTAATATAAGAATTAATCACGTCACGAATATCCTTTATAAGAAACGACCTCTTCATATTATAAACACGAATTTGCAGTTCAAAGAAAAAACAGTGACGTGCAGTTTATTTTTGATTAGTTGCTTTATTGCTGAAGTCTCATTGACGGGTCGTGTAATAAAAAATAAAATGAATGTAATGGCAACATTAATTATAATAAATGAATGCACTTGGGTTCTTATAACCACAACGCACCTATACGATTTTTATTTCCATTCTGAAACGTTTCTAGAGAAAGATACAGTTTTATTTGGGAGAAATCTAGTGAGATGGACACATCACTACAAAACTGACTTCATTTAACTAAATTATCATTATACAGTAATTGAATTTCATTTCCTTGTAGCTACGTACAACCCTATTTTCTCGTTAAGTATTTTCTATTACATTGTCTGCATTATGTTGTTATTTATTTTTTATAGTTAAGAAATAGGGTTGTTTACCTGGTAATATCTTCCAAACCCTCCCGAATAGCCCTGACGATATCAAGATCGGTTCAAACAAAGAGCTCGAGTCTCGAACTTTGTTTTATAACAGCATATAATTATGATAACAGATCTAATCCATCAAGTGTCACCATACTGACCCATTTCTCGAGTTCACTCACACTACTTCCTTCGAGAGACATATAAACAATTGATAAGCTTAAGTGCAAATGCAATGATGTGCTTCTGACTTGATTTGAATCATGTTTGTCACATTGAATATATTGCCCAAGCAATTGTCTCAGCTACCGCAATTGTTGTAAACCGGAATCTGAATTGATTAGAAAATTAACTGTCTTACTCAGCGTCAAAACATACAACCATCGATGGAAAAATGCTGTTTGTATTACAAACCTTGTTGCCGATCGTCTGGCCGTGCCTACGCAACGCAGCCGTGAAAAACTCATAAATCACTAATTACTATGTGTAGAACAAGCGTCGCGTTCCAGTTCATGTGAGAAAATCAAAAAGCATGCAAGTAGAACGCCTAGCACGGTGTATTTAACGAATTATTCATGACTTTTAGCATAATGGGCACGGACCGTACGAAAGTGTTGTTGTTTCATTGACACACTTTTTAATTTCATTTTTTTAATGTTAGTAGTGACGTTTCTAATCGATTGCCCTATGAAAATTTAATTGATAAATCGACGAGGAACTAACAACTGATAATATTACGTAAATGAAAACCTAAAATTGATATAAAATAATACATAACTGCACTAGGTAAGGTATTCAGTGTTATTTCGAAAACGTTCCAATGCATTTAATTTGAATATTTAAAACATTAGCAAAGAATATTTTTATTTAAATCGCAAAGCTGGTAGGTATTTCCATAATTCAAAACAATGTACGAATCGAGTATCGGCCGGCGCGGGCCATGTAATAATATTCGTTATCACCACGGTATAAGTCGATTATTTGACCGTGAGCGAATAAAATTTATCGCTTGATAACACTTAACTAAGCGAACGGTTTTTGTATTGGATAGTGTTGTTATATAACCTGCTTTCGCCACTCAGTGAAACTGGCTGGATCGAATCCGGTTGCAGTTTTGAAACTTGCACTGTTACATTTCTGTCATACGACACATAGTTTAAATGTTGAGGTCGTCGATCTGTCCTCGATTGGTTTTTATCCTATCGAGCGGAATCTTGATAGGATTTATTCAGTGTCGTAATGTAATCGACTAATGCAACAAACTGTTATCAGTTGAGTACTTGTTGTTATTGAAGCTATTATTGTTTATAGAAAAATAAAATATTAATAAAAACACTTGTAGGTATTATACCTATTTATTTAATCAATGTCTACGTTTCTTTTCTATTTCGTACTTGAGACACAATAAGTGTAAAATAACAATACGAACTTAATCAATGTCAGTAGGAGGAAACTCCAGCATTAGAATATTTCAATACATTATACAAATTGATAGGTGTACAAGGTACTTAATACATTCTCAAACAGACCTTAAATACTATTAATTAATATTCATCGTTTTCATTATTACAATCTTAAGTCAAGACAAGTTCAAGTCTTAGAGAAATCCAGGTTTAAAATTGCACTGTCTGCTTTTGTGATTAAGAAAATGGGACCTATGAGAAAGTAATACAATTACGCTAATCAATCGATTTGCAAGGTTAAGTCGCGCTTGATGCGGTCAGCCTATGGATGGGTGACCATTCTTAGCAAAAAAAAAACCCTTACAGCCTCTTAGTGAGAGGGATTCCTTTCAGCAGGAATCAGGATGCAAACTATCTCCTTGCAAATTTTAATTGAAATGTTCAGCGGTTTAAGTGTGAAAGGGTACCAGACAAACAGACAGTGTAACTTTCGCATTTGCAATAGTAGAATGGATGAGACTCAAAGGTGACCCTGTCTACCTTTGTGCGTCCGTCATGTGAACTTCGTAGACTGTTTGAGAACTGTTTATTATGTAATGTTATATATATATAATTTTCTCGAAAGTATTAAAATATTTTTTCTATAACGATAGACTTACTTTCATGTATGATGGATGGATTTATCGTCCACCTGTATTTGTGACGCAGGATAGTATACATTAGTTTAAAGTTGACTCACCCAGAATACAGGAGAAAATCCTAGTATGGGGTACTAGGATATTGTCCTGTATTCTGGGTGCATACACAGATACATATTTTCACAAACACCCAGACCCAGGAACAAGTAGGTACTTATCATCTATCATCATCGTCGTCATCTTCCGCAGCCCGACTGCACCCACTGCTGGGTGTCGGTTGGGGTCTTGGTCGGCTTCCAGTCTTGTTCGCTTTGCAGAAAATAGAAGTGAAATAAAGCTCAAAGCTGTGTTCCTAACGGTGAGCCGGTGCGGAACGGTGTTGCCAGTACTCCGCAAGGAAACGTTGTGTTGGCAATGGGGGACTTTGACCCTGATACTGCCAACCAAACTATTCCTTTTTCGTTTAACAGGGTCGGCAACGCGCAAGTGATAGGTACCCTTGGTGTCGCGAGTGTCTATAGACTACCGTAATCGCTTACCATTAGGTGGATCTTATGCTAGTTTGCCACCTCAGTAGAATAAAAAAAAGACACTTCGCCAAACGTGCCGCTGATGTATATCCAGTAGGTATATCGCAAATCGCGTGCGTTTACCGATTCACGCGACAGTATCGTGAAACTCGGCCATTGTCTCGTTTCATGTTGAATCGGATTGTTATTAATGTTGAATGTTAATCTATTCTTAATTTAAATACTCTCAGAGAGCCGCATGTTAATTAACAGTTTCAAATCTCCAACCACTCCACTTGTAAGTGTAACCTTTCGGGAAATATAGACATTATAAAAACTAAACAAGGAGATTGGTCGACTCTTCGCGTGACCAGAGGGTTGGCTTTTTTATAGCGAAACGTATAAATATTGCCATTCAACGTGGCAATTTTGCCAGATTTTTGGGGAAGTTGCCGGACGTTGCCGAGGAATAGTTTGACGCTTAGTAGCGTTTTGTAAATATGTTAGTATTATTTTAATAAGTCCATTGTAAATAATGTAAATAACTGTTCATATATGGTTTATCCTAATAAATTATCTTATTCATAAATGAACTGGACAGGGTAAAATGGCGCACATTGGGGGAGGCTTGCGTCCAGCAGTGGATTAATATGGGCTGATGATGATGGTAAATTAACTAACGAAGCGGGCACAAATCGAAAATCCGGATTGACCAAGTATTTGAAGTATTTCTTAATTGAAAAACCCAACAAATGTGCTCGATTTGGAAAGGCGGACCACAAATTCCTTGTCAAACTGAAGAGGTTAATCAAAACAATTTTAAAAAAGAAACTCGTGCCTGACTAAAAAGCCAATATTAATGAATTTTAACGGAAAAAAATATTCGATGTCAGGCAGGCTTACGGACTGACGTGACGTCATCAAAATTGATACTTTTAAAATTGTTTAGCATGCGAAATACAATCAATAGGTACCTATTAATAAAGTGCAGTTGTGGCCATCCAAAGGTTGCCTGAAAGAAATCGCAGACATCAATAATACCGCCCGTTGTACGTCTTCAAATTCAAAATGTATGTGTCTGTATATATATTACTTAATTACTTGGAGTACAGTCGCCAGCAGGTCAATCTATCCATAACTGTCAAATTTTCCCAATTGAAAATGAACCTTGTCATATCGTATTAAAGTAGAAAATCTATCAAATAAATTTGTCAGTTTGTGGTAGTTATATGTGCTGTCCTTTGTGCAATAAAGTATTTATAAATAAATCAATATAATCAATCAAAACAATTTATAAAACATGACTTAACAAGGAAAATATGAGTTTTCCTGTGTCTACGCTCACGACTGCATGATGTTGGCATGGGATTATTACTTATATGTCCTCATGTTATTTATCCTTAAAGGGCGAACAATACCATGACAGTAACTAGGAGGAACATCATCAATGACGGTGTGGAATGCTGTAATATAATAATAATATAAATAAATAAATAAATATTTTTGGGACATTTTACACATCACCATCTAGTCCCAAACTAAGCAGAGCTTGTACTATGGGTACTAGACAATGGATATAATTCTTATATACTTTTTTTTTGTAAATACATGCTTATAATACATAAGAAACACCCAGACAAACACAAATACTCATGTTTTACCCACACAAATATTTGTGTCTTGTGGGAATCGAACCCACGACACCATGATCAGCAGTCCGGCACACGAACCACTAGACCACAGACGTCGTCAAAAATAAAATGTGTTTTTACTGAAAAGAAGGCATTATGGATTCTACTTCTGCCCGCGACTTCTGTCCGCGTGGAAAAGTTACTTTTAATTATCGCTGGAATTTGGCTAATTAAGTCAAAATCGTTATAAATTGTAGCTTATATGTTATTCTGATATATAAATAATAATACTGTAAAGTTTCATCAAAATCCGATCAGTGGTTTTAGCGTGAAAGAGTAACAAACATCCGTCTATCCTCACAAACTTTCACATTTATAATATTATTAGGATAATTATTATATAGGTACTTATTTACCATATACATATATATTATAAAATAATTATATATCAATACATTTAATTTTATCAATATCATTTTATGTACTTACAATAATTATATGCCTACCTACATTACCATAATTACGTATAGTTTATCACTAGTAGATTCATATTTTTTGAACCTATTTTTAACTCGTTCTTTTTAATCCAAAGGTTGTCTAGAAGAGAATTCTATCTGACATTAAGTCACTTTATATACTAATGTTGAACATAGCATTATAAATAAATAAATAAATGTAGGTACTGTGAAAGTGGAACTTGTGGAAGCTCCAAAGTGGAATATATTAAATTTTCTACACTGACCTTCCATTTCCTATTATACCACGGCTCCAGTCTAACTAGGTCCTATAATCGGGTGTGAGCCTATTGCCATTAATTGAACCCAACACAATGCATACGCATTCATGTCAATCAATCGCAATCCAATCCAATAATACTGCTGAACTCGAGAATTAAACCTGGGATACTCAGCAGTCAGACTGACGACCATTAGTCTAATGGGGCAGTCAGTTATATTTATCGTAAAGATCTTAGTTTAAACATTATTAATTCTGAGTAATATTTATTAATTATCGGCTATATTATTCCGTACTCGCAACAATCGATAAGTCGGAAGTCGGAGATCGATTAAATCTTCAATCGCGATAGGAATATAAAGCGGATTCGATATTATAATTATGATAATCATATAATTTACTATGAAACTTCCAAGAAAACGCGATGTCGACAGTTATTTGAAAACCGAAAATTCAGACTGCGCAAAATACGTCTGTATAGATAAATAAAATCATATATCAATAAGTCTGATAGGTAGGTCTGACACCAGAATAATTTTAGTCCTCTATTTACTTCCAACATGCCACATATTTATCCAAAATATTATTTTTTTAATGCCAAAGATCATGGCAATCGTTAATTAAACTAAAAACTACTCTCGGATAGTAAAATTAACTCATACTAATTATTACAATTTCTGAACGTGTATCCAAACGAGTTGCACACATAGTATAAATATTTAAAATTGGAAGTACCGTTAATTTTGAGCCAGTACTAGTAGCTGTTATGGAACCCCGCGGCGTCCGCTTGTCTGCCGCATAGATGATTCATTAAGCACGTACACTGTTCCATTATCTAAACTTGATGAAGAGAGACATTATAATACTTCCCAATTATTAATAGTCTTTTAAATTCTGATACAATAAACACTATTACTTTTTTCGTTCAAAAGAAACTGGGTATCTGATATTTTAACTAACTTGCTAGCTGAAACGTGCGTATCATAGTGTCTACCCAAAACTGTCAAAATTTCCCAATTGATTATGAACCTTGTTGTTCTGTATTAAAGTTGAAAATCTATCAAAGAAATTTGACAGATTGTGGTAGCTTGATGTGCTGGCCTCTGTACTAAGAGTATAGGTTAGAACTATAACTAACAATGGTTATACGACCAACATACAGAAACAATAGTACTCAGGGGATTGGTGCATTTTACCTTGCCGTAACACAGTCTTTGACTAGCACGGAAGGTAAGGAATTTTATTTCTGTATACCGCCAATTAGTTTAATTTATGTTAACATAGTTCAAACACAATATTAGTTTAATCAGAAGTTCAAACCATAACGTAATAATTAAGTCATTTCTTTTTAGAACGTGTTTTGTAAACTTGTTGTAAGTTCATACTTATTTTCGATTTACACTTAGTCTTAAGTTGGTATACAATGTAACACTTACGTTGGAAATAAATATTCATTCATTCATTTATAATTAGGTAATATCCGCTACCGAAAAGTATAGAAGACATCTTTTTTAACACATCGAGACCCGTTCGTGTAAAGCCATCGGTTCCAGTTGTCATACGGACACCTATGACGATCGTTAGTGGTGGTCAGGTCTGTCCTCAGGATATCGGTATTTCCCAAAAATTGGGTTATGGGGGTCTGATGGCAGTCACCTTGTATAAAATACTGTTTTTCAGCCGTATCTGCTTAGCCAACATAGTTGGGAAACGGATAGGAAGTTGAAGTTAAATAAATAAATATTCTTGGACAATTTTACACAGCACCATCTAATCCCAAACTAAGCAGAGCTTGTACTATGGGTACTAGACAATGGATATAATACTTATATACTTTTTTTTTGTAAATACATACTTATAATACATAGGAAACACCCAGACAAACACTAACACTTATGTTCTACACATAAATATTTGTGGTTTGTGGGAATCGAACCCACGACCTCGTGATCAGCAGTCCGACAGGCGAACCACTAGACCACAGACGTCGTCGTCCACAGAAGTTGAAGATGATGATATGAGATGACACATAAGATAGTTCAGAATCACCTTACGGATACATTGAGATAAAAGGGTTACAAAATCTAGAAATTTCTCAGAGATTTATTTGTAGGTTGACGTTAATCAAAGGTTTACCAGGAGTTCAGTATGTTATCGGAGCAAGTGTTTATTATACCTATGGTTACTGTAATGACGTCAATGGTGCATGTGTAGTTATAGGAATGTCGGATGCATGGCATTGACGTCACTAGTCCGCATGTTCAGATCGAACACGTTTTAGGCGTGAAGCGTGACATTACGTCCGAAAATGCTAGGTATGATTATGAACCTTGCAATAAACGCTGTTTATGGCGTTCTCTCATGCATATCCGTCAATCCCATTACAGTCTAATCGGATAGACTGAACTGAAACTGTTTCTGAAAGGATTGTTGTAACAGAATAATCTACTCCAGTCTAGTGAACAATATTATCTTCAGCTCCATTTATATTTGATACATTTTTGGAAATAACAGTACTTACTAATTTATTCTGTGATATTTTTCTTATGGAACTCCAATTTCGATTTATTTTTATCAATCCATAAATATTAGAAAAAGTTGCACCAGTATCAAAGTCGGTATTGACAGGCTTCAAAGTCTGATGACTAGTCCAACACTAGACTGTAATTTGTTTGACGAGTCGACTGGAATTCGCTGGTCGTAAAATATTCAGTATCTAGCATAGCATCTGGTTAGATTGGAAGACCCCAATAAGCTTTGAAAAAGGCTGGATAACGCTCACGATCTTACCAGATTTGTCCATGAGAAGAAAAGTCGCTGAACACCTAAATATGTTTTCAAACTATACTTTTATGAGCATTTTCATTAGAGAGGTACCTATAACTTGCGCGTTGCCGTCCCTGTAAAACGAAAGACATTAGTTGGGTTGGCTGAATAAGGGTTAAAATTTGCCAACACAACGTTTCCTCGCGGAGCACTGGCAACCTTGCTCACCGTAAGGAACACAACACAGGCCAAAGCAGTGTTATTTCACTTCGATTTTTTACAAGGCACTTAGTTCGCTAGTCAGGCAGCTCCAAGCTGAGTGGTTTTATTTATGGGATAGGGGGCAAACGTGCCGATGGATCGCCTGATGTTAAGCGATTTCCGCTGCCCATGGACACCTGAAACTCCAGAGGAGTCACAAGTGCGTTGCCGGCCTTTAAAAGGTACCTACGCTCTTTTCTTGAAGGTTTGAAGTACATATTGGTCCGGAAATACTGCAGGCGACAGTTCATTCCACAGTTTTGTTGTGGAATGGGGTATTGTGGAATTACTCCCACTATGCCGTACCTCTCTTATAATCTTATTACAAAGCAACCAGAACACGTGACTAACAACGGGTACGATTTTAGTAAAACTTTTCTACATTTTTTTACGTAATGGCGTAGCTATCGTACCACGTGTTGCTTATCAATGGCCATGTGATTGTTTCGCTACGTTGCCATAAAAATTCCATATAAACCCGTTGCGAATTTACGGAATAGCGTACATACTATACATTTTGGTTCAAGAACATTCCTGAGTGAATTTATAGATAATCGTCTAATGACATTGTGAAACAAATTGCATAAAGGTTTATGTTCGCATTTGACAGGAATTCAATTGATACTCTCATTAATCATTGATGCTGTTGTTTTTGTTGAACTTATTGCAAGATGATAAATATGTCCCAAAGGCTTTAGCAACAATCTTTGCAGTTTACTTATTAATAATTAATTATTACTTGCTTAAATGGTGAAGGAAAACACCGTGAGGAAACCGGCATTCCTTAGAGATTATTCTCGACGATGTGTGAAGTCTGCCAACCCTCTCTAGGCCAGCGTTGTGGACTACAGCCTAATCCCTCTCAATCTGAGAGGAGAACCGTACCCAGCAGAAGGTTTATGTGTTTACCACATTCGATTTAAGGAAATCTTTATATGTCCTCTATACAGAACTAGTGTAAGACAGCTTTTCCGGAATATTAATTTAGTCCGTAACTATCACAACAAAATTATATTTAGTCTGCTTTTATAATTTACGGATGCCTTTCATTTACTTTGATCTTTCTTCAGGCAGACGTTTATGCCGATGGAGACATCTTTAGAAACTTAATTTGCTGACCAGAACACCAGTTAACTACGTTTATTATGATTTAAAACTGTCTAGATTAAGGCGCTGACAAGACCCAAATAGGCATATTTCAAACAATTTTTTAGCCAAATCCATACAGTTGGTGACAGCGAAAATAATGTATGTTTATCTTGAACATATTCCGGAGAACCCTGTTGTGTTCGAAACACGTTTATGAATTTTCTCGATAAAAAAAAATGGTAAACTAACCTCTTAAAACGACCTTCAAACAAATTAAAGAATTAAAGATTAGGACTAATCTAAGTGTGAACCTAAGAGTCCTAGAACCTAGACGATCAACTGTTTATTGTTATAGGTGAACTACATTCCAACTGCAAACATTTGATTAAATGCAGTAAGCATGCCATTCGGTCATTTGGCCGACTACAATTTATATTGGAAATTTAATTAAATTAAAAATGTTTATATTTGATAGCTAACTTAGAGACCCTGAAGGAACTATATTAAGTAGAGCATATTTTATTGTATTCAAAAGGTACATGCAGTAACATACACAATAATGTTCAGTAGTAGTCCAATTATAACTAAACACAATGTTCAATTATTACAGAGCAAGTAGATAAAAAAAAACAGTGAACATACATAACAGTTTTTAAGCTTTAATTTAAGATTTGTTTATTTTATTATAAAGTACAGACACCACCAGGTCAAGCTATCCAAAACTGTAATTTTTTTCCAATTGAATATGAACCTTATTGGTTTGTATTAAAGTTGGATATCAATAAAATAAATTTGACAGATTGTGGTAGCTTGATGTGCTGGCCTCTATACATTCTTATATGAAATACTTGTTGTTATATTAAATCGCTTGACCCTAAAGCGTCTCTGTTAGTTTCAATGAAGCCTGCTGACATAATTCCGTCCATCTTCAAGTTCATTAGACTCTTCGTAATATCATCGTGATTACTAGCCATGTATCATTCAAGATAATTTCAAACGGTCGATCAGAGTATTCAATATCAATCAAAACTTTTTAATATCAATCTATCAATGGCTGAATTCTTAATCAACCACCTACAGTGCAATTGCAATATCTCAAATATTAGTTGCATAGAAAACGACTGATAATATCTCGCTTACCAATCTAGACATTGCATTATAACCTAGAACTATGACTTGCTTATTCTAGAACACGAAATCAAGTACTTTGTGTACCTAAGTCCTTCATGAATTTAAGAACATGCATGCATACATTGATATTTCACTTGTAGTTTTTAATTAGTTTTTTTTCCGAATTACCAATTTGACTTTTAGAATAAGTTGAATTGTTGTCTTAGTAGCCGAAAGATCTAGCGTCATAGTAGTCTAATTAGCTACTAACTGAGATTTTAGGTTTCATTGTCAGTCTATACATTATAAAGGTACTTTAGAAAGTCCCATTCGGCAAAGTCTGTTCAAAAGAATATAGTGCTTAAAGACTTCTTTTTTAGACTCAGGCCGAATTATGGATTATTTAAATTAATATTTATTGTTCTCTCATCTAATAATTGTTTTATATAACATCATTTTCAAGAACCATAATTTAAAAGAGTTACCAGGAAGTTTCTTGCCGTTTCTCTCTAATATTGAAACGTGCACCTAATCTCAATTTTTCTTATATAAGGTGGAACCTATATGGAAATAAAACAGTTTTTTAATATTTTTTTATATTTAATACCTGCGTAACTATATTGCAAATCGTTGATCCAGAACATTCCACAATTAAACGTTTAGAGTCAGCCGTATATTTCCTTGTCGTATCTAAAGACATGTATTACGCATGGTCCAACGTGTACTCCATTGTCGCTCATTGCTTATATCCGGTGTCGCCGATGCTTCACGGACACAGATATATAAAGATTTACAGGATAATATAAGAGCAGTAAATCGACGCTGGATTGCGCGCGGTTGAATCACGCATGTTGAAGCAAATCATAGACGATTTGGCTAGAGAAAATCTAAACAAGATTTCGTAGGTTTTCTGTCATCTCAAAGAAGAAAAGATTTGTTAAACTGTTTGAATTTTTATTGAGTAAATTGAAGCAGCTTTCGTCCGCAAGCATACCTAAGTTGGCATTATGTATAAGTATATATGCACAATTTATGTATATTTTTTGGGTTAACAATTTTTAGGAATCGATTCACGAAGTTTAATTACTTACGTAAAAGTAGAATTATTTCGTTCATTCATTATTTCAATGATTTTCGCACGAAAAATGCTATCCAAAACTGACAAATTTTCCCAGATGAATATGACCCTTATTATTTTATATTAAAGTTGAAAATCTATCAAAGAAATTTGACAGATTGGGGTAGCTACGATGTATGTTATGGATGACATCCACACAACAACTCAACATTATATCTAAACTATCGACATTCAGGACTCGAGTATTTCAACCAATTGTGCACGGTTACTGGTACTCTCGGCAGCAGGAAGTATTTTACAAGCCAGTGGGCTCCACACCTCAGTAGTTATTACACTGGGAATACTCGTAAGGTCCTTGCTAATTAACTTACGTGCAGTTAAGGATTAGTTCCTACTGGCTTTGTGTATCGAGAAGATAGAACACAGAAGTCGCACTTGTAAAACTTAAGGCGGATATTTATCAGGGATATACTGGTTTATATTTGGAACTAAATTTTGAGCATTTTGATACGACTGCGTGTTCGTTTTGATCGTTTTGGCCTTACACTCCTCGAAGTGTGTGTAAAGTCCGCCACGACACGGCTTGATCCTAGAGCGGGAGCTGTCTGTTTAAAATTAAAACAGACAATATATTGTAGATGCTACAAGTAAATTTTTTGGTCAATACTTATATTAAACTAGCTGTTGCTCGCGGTTTCACCCCTATGTTGAAGGGCTTTTTGTGAATAAAGGTAGCCTATGTCCTTCTTATTGAATCGCAATACAATTTCCAAACCTAACTACATACATTTCCGGTTTATAAATTTCCAATATAAGGTGGCTTCACATTGCATACGCTTTTCATACATTTAGAGACCAGCTTATACTGGATGGTTTGCCACGTTTAGTCAAAGTGAGCATTTTAACCCTGACCCCACTATTTCTTAACCTTCTGTATGTCTTCCCTCTTTGGTCGACGTCGATTTTCTAATATAAAATAAGTAATTAAATTTTATACATGCTCCGACTTCGCTTTACGATGACTCGTTAGTGATAGAATGCGACTGACGATAAGCTCATGTTTAAGTCAAAAGAAATATGCTTCTTATAAATTATGATAATTTTACAATTGCTTTTATACTAAGAGAATGACCTTAGGTACTGCAGTTGGCTGCATAATGCTGACCTTTATGAGGTGTCGGGTACATACACCTCACGTCACCGCCGTGCGTCGCTCATGAATAGAGGTACCTAAGACAAGTTATTTATAAAACAAATGTCCAGACCGTTTGTCTACTGTACTTATATTGGCACGTGTCCAATGTGTATGCCTACAGATATGAATGTTTAGAGTAGGTAATCTCAGAAACTTCTATGATGTAGGTAGACAGATGTCCAGGTCCTGTGATCCCACCACTATGCGGAAGGTGGTAGTGGTGGTGGTTTTAGTTGGTCTTCTGGCTACCTGGCCGGAGAGGCCGATATAACCGCAACCCCGAGCGGGATGCTCAAGGAGCATTTCCGGACCCGAAAAAAAAGGTAGACAGATTTCCTTGGTTTTTGAACTAAGTTTAAGGAAAACACAGATTTCACAAAAAAACGTGATATTTGCTAAGTTTACAATTTCACGTTTCGTCACTACCGTTGCGTAGGTTCGATTCTCACCCGAGAAAAATCTTTGTGTGATCCAAAGATATTTGTCCCCTACGACACAGGGCTTTGTTGGCCATTGTGGGAGGTTTTTAACTAAAAAAAGACTATTTTTATCTTAGATCACCTATCACCACATAATAAGCTTGCTTGCTGTAATGTTTTGTGTAAATTTTAGCGATAAGACCGCCCATTGTGCGTTTTTTTTTGTAATAACTGCCATTTCCTATTTTTTTTCTACGGTTCTTTGGACTATATAGGCTATATTAATTGTAGTAACGGCGTCTCCACCCTGTATAGGTATTTATAGTAGTGAAAGGAACTAATTGTTTCTGTATTAATCATTCGCACATAAAAGTTCTCGTTAATGGTTTTCAATTTGCAATTTGGACACATTAGCGCCTACTTCATTTATTTGCATTATATATTAAGGATATTGGCAACTTGTTGCTTGCCATTCAAATGACACATTATGACGTATTCCGAATCACTGTTATTTTACTTTTTTCAACTTTCTCGTAGTAATAACTTGCAGTAAATGTATTTTTAACAAGCAACAAATTACTTGTAACTACTTGCGCAATCTAATCGTCTTCCGCGCATTCTTTACGCGTAAGTTGCTACTGCAAATATTCTATGTGAAGGGGCTGCCCTTACAGAGTCATTGAGTGAGTCAAATATGTGGTCTAAACACTTTATCATCTTTATTTATTTCTTTATTATCTGTGGCATTGTCCCTATTAAAAGAATAAAGTTTTTATTTAAGGGCGAGACTGTTGCTGAACACGGCGAATTTAATTTAAATTCTTTTTTCGAAAACTATAGATTATTACGTCATCGCTGGGATCATGGCCATAGCAATTGCGACACATTCATACACACACCTATGAAGTCAAAAATCCTATCAACCAATCTATCGTACTACCCATGCAGCACATTTTGTGTGATTGTGACGTCCTAGCGACGAAACGGATGAGTCATCTCGGCAACGGATACCCGAAGCCAGAGGACTACAGGTTCCTTCCTCTTAGTGGGCTAGCCGCCTTCATGAACCACGTCTTTGAAGAGTAAGGAATGTACCATGCTGGGGACAACACTACAGATCACATTTAGTCGAAGTGTTGCTGGCCATGCCAGCCCCCACTGCTAAGATAAGAGATAAGAGATCGTACTACCTAGAAATTAGGTTACGGGGGTCTGACGACAGTTTACTTCGTGTAAAATACTGACATTCTGCCATCTGGTTAGACTGGAAGCCGACCCCAAAATAGTTGAAAAGGCAATGAGGATGATGCTAGCCATCATCCTCATTGTCTCATTGTTTTAACACATAAATCATCAAAATTACTATTTTGTCAGTAATGAAGTACTTGGGATTTTGAAGAACTGCATAGTAACATAGAATTTGGACTTTACATTTTATAGTTTAGAAGTCATTTTTTAAGCATAAGTTTGAAGATAAGTTGCGATATCAGCGCAATTACTATTGTCATAATGTTTTAAAGAACCACAATTTTGATAACACGTTTGTTTGTTCCAACGTATATAATATATTGTATGTCAGTAAAGTCACCCGCGACATAGGGCTAATTCCCTAATGCGAGAGATAACATTAAAAAGAATGCGAGAAAAAATGGATTTGACGGGTAAGCGAGTTGTCTTAGCCTTAACGCTAATGTTTTTTTTCCTTTTGTTTGATAACAATTTAGTAGGTATATGATGAAAAAGTAGGTATGGTGTGCAATATTGCAAGTATAATAAACATATTTAATAAACATTTATTGTTCTTGGTACACCCAATAACACCATACATTACCATGCTTTTTTACACTTAACAATTAATATAAAAGTTGTGGGTAGAACAAATTTATTTAACTGCGTAGTCTACAATATAGTAAAGTACTACAACTAAACTAAGTGTATATGTTTATAATGTCTACTAAGAACAAAGAACTCAATATTGCAAGTAGGGTTGCCGTTTCAAAATATTTTCTGTTTTCTGGATATAAAGCTTCTACTGCCCAGTGGAATTAAAATTGGTTTCACGGAATAATGAAACAAAGTCCATTTCAAATTAACTTATTCACCGTACCAACGATTTAACTGAGTTTAACAGTAAAAAGCAACAAAGACAATGAAAATACTTATATAAGCCTACGAATTTCCAGACGCAAATGCCCTTTTAACTTATAATGCTTCCAGAACTTTCCAATAGAAAAACTTCGAACAATATATTGTACAGTTTGAAAGGAAACCATAGGTGTTCTAATTGTTTCTAGTAACTTAGCGACCGTTTGTATATATCGAGAATTGTGGTGAGCGAGTAATAAATATTCTTTAGGCTGTTACGATTAATGAAAACTGGAAATGTCTAGGATTTAATTATGAGAGAGATTTTTTTTTCGTAGGGATTCGGGCGCGCACAATGGAAGCGAGTCAATATTCCAACATTGTTTACTAGATTTAAGACTTTTCTTGTTTGCAATGATATCATATTAAATTATAAATAATTCAACCTTTAAACCCACAGAACATTTTCTTGATAATGTTTCTGTGGTACACACAGCTACGTAATTCACACGTCAAGCTATAATTTGCCAGTATAAACTGATCTTCCATTGTTTAAACTTTCCGTACAATAGGGGGTCAGCTGATGTTGAGCATGCGATACATACCTAGGTATGTGCTACTCTGTCTCAGGACTAGTCTAGGAAATTAATTTTAATATGAATGTGAAAATGAGTTTGTCTATCTTGTCTTATGTTCATGATATTTTTGTTTATTTTAGTTCATGATTAGTCATGGCCATGACAAACAAACTCTAGTGCTTCACGAGGAAACGTTGTGTTGGCAGTGGGGGGACTTTGACCCTTATACTGCCAACCCAACTATCCTTTTTCAATACAGGGTGGGCAACGAGCAAGTGATACTCCTGGTGTTGCAAGCGTCTATTGGCTACGGTAACCGCTTACCATCAGATGGGCCGTATGCTTGTTTGCCACCTAGTAGAATAATAAAAAAAAACTTCTTCTTTTCGTGTCGATGGTAAAAAAATATTATTTATATTACTTGAATCCAGTAGATTGCGGCATCAGTGGCATTCTTTAGGTCGTCAAAGGTCATGCACCTTTGTACGGGCATTATGGACACTGCAGCAAGTGTAGCGTGGTCTGGTCAAAGGCACCACACTCGCACTTTGCGATGGGTGGATCTATGATCCCCCATTTCGCCAAGTTTAACAAACAACTGACTTTATAGATAGGGCTGCCCCTTATTGTAAATTTTCAGCTATAGTACCTATCACTGCGATCAAAGACAATAATGGTTTTATTGCAGGTTTTATTCTCGTTGACGACCACAGTGTTATTAGGCTACCTCTTACATATATATTACACAACATACCATCACGCCTCTATTCCCGGAAAGTTAGAGCAGAGTTGTACTACAGGACACCTCTGGTAGGAATTAGGTCCCATAATTATGTGATAGGGGGCGAATGTCAATGAAAAATCTACTAGCACCAACTAGCAAGAACGGGTGTAATTATTACATAATTATCCACGAGTTCCTCAAACACCCATACAAATATGACTTTTATTCCAAACCAACGTAATATTTACCTACTAACCTTTGAATTTAAAATTGCTTCCTACAAACACATATATCCCTAGTACTTTGTACTTCCCACACTGTTTCGTACTCAGTAATAAGGTAAGTAGGTCGCGCACTGGGGCGTACATAACGCGTCCCGACGTGGCGCGACCAGACGGCTATGTACTCATTTACAGTCGCTAAACAACCCTCTTTGTATCACGGAAAATTCTACTTGTTGCTAGGTTAAGATCAAGTTAGTTGGGAGAGGTTAGTGTGTTGAATTTATTGACGCACACAAGGACACGACAATAAAATAAAAAACCGTTGCAAAAAAACTAAAAAAGTGCATTTGTTTTTTAATTTTATTTTTTGCTTTAAAATATTTGCAATAGGTATTACACGCTTACTCACTTTTTGATAAAAACAAGGACACTTCATAATATACTATTACTATTCTTCCTTCGAGCCTTTATCCAACTATATTGGAGTCGGCTTCCAGTCTAACCAGATGTGGCTGAAAATCAGTATTTTACACGAAGCGACTGCCATCAGACCTCCGCAACCCAATTTCTGGGTAATACCGATATCCTGGAGATAGACTGGTTGTCAGGTTTTTTTGGCTTCTGACTACCACTAACGATAGACATAGGTGTTAGTGTAACAACCGGGACACGACGTCTTTACGTGCTGTCCGTGGCACGGAGGGGTCTCGATGTGTGAAGAATGGTCACACATCCACAGATTGACCGCGACTAGCGCAGCTTAACCTTGCAGATCGGTTGATCAGCTTAATTTTTACTTAGTCACGATAATACACTACTATTACTATACAGAAAACAAATAAAAATCAATTTAATAAGATATATTCACGATATACTTACTTTACCATGTTTAAGTTTCTTCGTACTAAAAAAAAAAGGTAATATCCCGTTTTCATGGACACCCTGTCAATAAACAAAACAAATATTTATTATTATTATTTTATTTATTCATCATTTCCATTTCAAGAGACAAAAGAGTAGAATTTGTCCTTGCAAAATTCGCTATAAATTAACCGTCGACTGTTACTCAATGCAAGGAAATACACCATCGATTACCATTGATCCTTTGTTTGACAAGAAACAACGACATTTTGCGGTTAATTCTGTGCCTTCGAAGTTTGAAATCATTGCTATGTAAGTAGTATTTGATTGGTTTGAGCAATAGGTATTTAATGTGTTTATAAACCTGATGTTTCAATTAGCTGGATAAAATTCTACATTACTCACTAGTAACTACAAGTTATCTTAGTTAGTTATTCATGTCTGATGTTTTAAGACATCCTTTTCTATCATTGACAATTCCAATCAATTTCTTATAAAAAAAATAAAAAAAACATAATAATTACTGGTTCTGACTGATTCATCAACGACGTTGTGGCTACAAACTATAAAATTTTGGCAGTTGATGCCTCTTTATGCTGTAAGCATCTGCTTATTAAGGAAGGTTTTTAGGAAATGTCACCACTAAAGGGGTTAAGTGAACCCTGGGATGAGAAGCCGGAGCGTGCCTCCGTAAGTCCATATTTTAATTCTTGTAGAACCAAGATAATACTTAATCAAGGCAAGGGAACGATACCACTTTCAATTTTAAGAGAAGTAGGGCGTAGTGGGAGTAATTCCACTCAATTTAGAGGAAAGTTGGCAGTTTGGGGGGATTTTGACCCTTATACTGCCAACCCAACTATAGGTACTGTTATTTCTCTTTCGTTTAACAGGGTTGGCAACGCGCAAGTGATACCCTGGTGTTACAAGCGTCTTTATAGGCTACGGTAACCGCTTACCATCAGGTGGGCCGTATGCTTGTTAGCCATCTTACTGGTATAAAAAAAACTGCAATAAATTCATATGTTGAACACATAGCTGATACTTAACAGTTTTGTAATGTGAATCATAATAATGTGACTTATCATGAAGTAGCCGTTTTACCTCAGCTGATCAGCGGATGGGCTACCTCTACTCATGTTGTTATACTTAATTAATTTTTCAATTAACAATTAGCACAAGTTTTTTACTGTTCTAATAAGGACACAACAGTAGTTTCCAACATCTCATACTTGCATAAAACTAGTAAAAAACGATCTGTAGAAGGCAATAGAATTTCCCGGAACACTTAAAAAGGCATGTGACAGAATGTTACAATTCATTCAGTTATTAAGTTGATCGCTTATGAGATAAGTGAAGCCTAATAAGTAATGTGGACAAGCTTTGAGTTTATAATTTCTTATATGTTCATATCCGTAGGTTTGGATATTAATCACGAAGTAAGAAAACAAACAGAAGTACCACAATAGTATTTCTGGACACAATACTTTACTGTACCGGTTTTTCGTACTATCTGTTACGAATCCCATGGCTATGACATACCTATAGCGCAAGGGAAGGCAAGTGCGATTTTTAGTCGGTAGTCCGACATACCGGGACCACGGTATGTCGGGTGGCAGACACTCCATGAAGATTTTCCATATTTTAGAAAAGGCTTTTCGTACTTTGATTAAACTCTAAATTTAAAGGCCAGTCCAGTAAAATCCAGTTTATACTGGATATGTATGGCCCGTTATGTCGTGTCAGTGAATCGTACTGCGATTGAAAGGTGAGCATTTTACTCCCTTGGCGAAGACTCCATACTCGATTCGTAGTGACTTCCCTTTTGAATGCCTGCCTCGGTAGTCTAGTGGTCCTGCGTGACTACGCGAGAGATACTGGGTTCGATTACCAGGACGAGCAAAGTGTTATCGGGTTTCCCTATGAAAGTTTCAGTAGCAGATTGGATTTGTGCCTGTTTAATGGTTATAGGCATGCCCTTTATTACATGGGACCTAAACATACCGGCGAACTGTGGGTGTACATTAGTACACCTCTGGCGAACTCTTCGGGAAATACATTTATTTCTTACTCTTTAAAATACATTATTTTCTTATCGGCATGGTACAGTCAACAAAAGAGATTGGTATACAGGTAGCGAACGAAATCTGCCTCTTTACACAGATTGTGATTTAAATAATTATCCGTCAAAGGGTTTGATGTGTAGCAGCTTACAATACCTGCGTTTTGACACATATTGCGTGATACATTATTACATAATCTTTAACAAAACACAGATGTTCAATTAGCTGCCTGTATACTTAACTCTTTTGTCGACCGTACGTTTATTTTTTAAGTGTTTAGATACTATTGCAAAAGTCACGGCAAACAATATTAGCTCCAATTTCCCTCTTATTAAATTTGACCCTTCGTCTTGAAGTACAATAAAATGCCCCTTATTCTATATAGACCATTGTCAAGTATGTCTCTCAATTCAGCGTGCCTCTTGGCAAAAGCCTCAAAGGATAATCAGAAATGTAGGTTATAATCTTTAAATGAAGGCGACTTTAAGGCTGTTATGACAAGTATGGCCGTCAACGTGTTACTGATGGGTTCCTATTTGCCTTTCTACACTTTGCTTAGCTGTTATCTCTTTGTATGATGTTGAGAATTTAGGTTTTAATAAGGTTGAACTATTTTGTTTTATGTTTTGAATACTATTTCACCTGATTTTAAAGTTACTAAGACTATCGAGTGAGCTCCTTTGCGATTGCTAATTGACTGTTTAATAGGTAGGTATTGCATTCTATATTTATTACTTTGTGCATTGCATTTTGTGCATTGCAAATTGCTTTAACAAACTCTAAACACTGCATGTCATGCAATTTTTAAGTGCAACTTTTGTACCTATTTTGTGTAGTAAATATGTCTTACAGCAATAAAGTATTTGTAACATTCTTTCACAAGTTTCCATTTAAGATGTAGGCAAAAAAGTAGTAGACATATCTAGCCCTACATTCCTTCGCTATGTGAATTCATAACTTTTTAATTAAAAATTGCGACTAATGTTTAGTTGCCACTTGCAGCTAATTGATTTGATTTTTTTTATAAATGACTTAAACTTTGATGGTTAGACAAATAAAGACGTATTATTGTTGGTAGAGGTCGTGGGTAGTCAGGAGGACTATTATTTATGGTAATCATGGCAGACAAAACCTATGAACTTTTTTACTAACATTTTAGTTTTCATAAATATATTTTTTTACCTCTGCCAGTCTGCCGTTTAAAGATACCTTGTAACCGGAATAGTACATCATAATCAGTGTTCCTTTTTCTTAATTCAAATAATTTTAAATTAAATGCATTTTTTCTTTATTTAAATCTTGGCGTTCTATCGGCCGAAATTCAAAACCTGTCTTTAGATTTGAAATAAAACTACTTTTTACGGGTTTTATCGCGTTATATTGATATTGTTACAGTAGTGACGCTGTAAAGGGTCCGAAACGTCGGGATTAATAATATCAATATAACGCGATAAAATCCGTAAAAAGTAGTTTTATTTCAATTATAATATTCGCGTAAATGTCAGAAATCAATACTATCTCTAGATTGTTTTCGCTAATGCAGTTAGATCATAAGCTCCATAGCTTTGAATAAGGGTCGATAATATCAAACACAAAGTTGAATTCTGCGCAATAAAATGCACAGCTTGACATTACACAAGGTTCGCTACGATCGCTGCGCTTGCGATGTGGGACAACTGACCGGACGGAATTGCTATTTACGACATTATATTAAAATATGTAGGTACAATATTTATGTAGTTTACCTACATATAACCAATAGCTGTGGATTAGCTTCCGCGCTTGAAAGAAAAGTTAGAACAGAACATATTCTTGTATTTTTAGTGATCAATAAAATTTTATATATTTTGTTATACGACTAAGGTGGCAAACAATCCCACCTGATGTTAAGCGGTTACCGTAGCTCATAGACACTTGCAACACACAACAGGGGGTATCACTTGAGCCTATAAGGGTCAAAGTCACTGCCTACACAACGTTTCCTCGCGGAGCAATGGCAACCTTGCTCTTTGTAAGTAACATAACACAGCCCAAAGCAGTGTTATTTCACTTCTATTTTCTGCAAGGCGGAGGTACTTCCTCAGTCGGGCAGTTCCAATTTTTGTGGAATTATTCCATGTCCTACCTCTAAAAAAATAAATATATCATTACACTTTACAATAATTCTGGATTTGTCCTGAATGAATCGATTAACTGCGGATTGATTCCGATCAATTCGCAGTTAACTATAAAATAACAGCTTGACTATAGTATTTTTAAATACAGACAACACTGAAGAGTATCTGCGGGGTTATTGCGTAAGAAAAATATTGAAAAATATAATTGCAATCAAACATTGATGTCCCTTTTTCGCTTTTAATAAGTACATATTTACAATATGAAAGTACCTGTCCAGTTTTAGAACAACAGGCATACCAACTCCTCTTTTAATACAGTCAAATCAATTAAAATATTATTTTTTTTAATTGATATTAAACATTTTTGTGATGAAAATACGTTCAAATTCATTCTTTCTACAACCCACATTGAATATTAAATCCAGGCATTCAATATAAGTCCCAATTTGTCGATTGAATATGGTTTCATCGATCAATGTCGATTTTTCGTTTTCCTGCAATCAATGTCAGACTTACGATGAAAACAATGCAGCGTGTGTACAACTGTGGACCCGCCCGGAAGCCGTAATCGCGATTATCCGGCATTTTCAAATCGGAAATGTATGTACTTACCGAGTAGATTGGTAACAAAATGGTGTTACATTATAAAAATAGTGTTGTTCTCCACATTGTGGGTTTCAATTTGAAATAGGAACATAAGAATATGTTGTATTTTTTTTTTCAGTTTTATTGCCACTACAGAACACCACTTGTAACGATGCTTGCAGTTCTTCTGCTTCTTAAAATAATGTGTCGTTTCTAAACAGATTACGAAACTGAAACTAGGTAGGTATTAAATACAAATATTATACTTACAGAAAAAAATACCTAAGTAAACCTATTGCCCTCAATTTCAGGATGGAAATGCGATGTACCCTTAGGACATCGATATCTGTATTGCCCATAAATTGAGTTGCGGTGGTCTGATGGTAATTGCTTCGTGTAAAATACTAGTTACTATATACTATTACGTATCTGGTTGGAGTGGAAGTCCAGCTCAATGGAGATAGGAAATAGGATTTCTGATCAAATATATCAACTATACATTATGAGTAAATACCTGCTACTAATGTTCGCCGACTACTCTCATCTCCTTGAAGATACCTTCATGATTAAAACACGCTATAAATATAAACGCGGGCGTAAACGAGCATATATCGTAAAGTGCAACAATCTCGCCTTTCTAAGCGCAAGTAAGTAAAAGTCTGGGACTTTCACATAACAAATAACTGTAGAAGATCCGTTCCAGACTAAAAGTATTAAGTTGTTAGGCTATAATGACATCATCTATATATATAAATAAAAATGTAAATATTTGTTTGTTCAAAAACTTAAATCTCCTAAGTTCTTCACCGATTTGAAAGTTTGACTTTCAGATCAATCTATATAATACCAGTATAAGCTGATCTCGCTCTGTGCAGGATATGTGTGCAATGAGAGGTCAATTTATACTGGATAATGGATATGTATAAGATAATTTCTAGATTTTTACTAAGTTTACATCTTTCGTCTATTTCGCGTAAGGTTGCCTTCAAATAGTCAAGTAATAATAAGTAGTCTTAGCTCTGTTGTGTAATAAAACTTCTGTTCTTAACTTTACTATTTCGTGGAATACACAGCTCTCCCACGTTTGTGCGCCACGCTGTTTGACCGACAACCGGTACCGCCGCCGCGCCGTTAACTCACCTGAAATGTATTTATTATCTACTATTTAGGCTATCTTCACAGTTGGCGACTTATTGCAACCTTGTTATCAGTTAGCACCTAACCTTATTTTGAAGAGTGCGCTCTCATTACGCGACTGTTTAATACATCGTCCCAGTTGTCATACGAACACCTTTGATAAGTCATCCCGAAAAGTCGGACAGTCCTTAGGATATCGGTATTGTCCAGAAATTTGGTTGTGGAGGTCTGATGGCAGTCGGTATGAATATGGTAGATATCGATACGGATGGTATTAAAATTTTTATTCTTTCAACTGATAAGACTGAAAGCCAACTCTAACAAAGATACAGTCAGCTGCTCACTCGATAACGCAGCGTGCCAACAACTGATTATTGGCTGAGGGTTGGCCGGCAGACAGTGCGCCGGCAACTGTTGCTCAAGTATGTAAACAGCCTTAGTCTTGTTGTTCTCGGCTAATGTTAGTATGAGTTCATAGTAGAGACACGCTTCACGTGTTACGTAAATTATATTTTTATGAATAATATGACAGTGAAATCATCGGATCGGGACTCATGATCGGAAAACAGGAAGTAGTTTAGAGTGATAACGGAAAATTTGTTTTCGCTTTTACAAACTGAGTGTAGGTATATGCATAGTGTGAATGTATGAATATAGTGAATCTGTAGAGTTTTTAGTCTTATTAAAAATTAGAATATTCTCTGTCAGAGCCAACTATGTTCGCGTCTAGCCTGATGCGGCTGAAGCATTTTTTATGTATCTAGACAACAGGGTTTAAAGAAAAGCTGCAACCATTATCTTACTACTGCGTGCACGCATGCATACTGCTTGTAATGATAGCCGATTTGATTTTATTGCAGCAGAATTCCTGTGTAAGTATCATGTACAGCGATGCACTTAGAAATAGAGATTCGTTTCAGATACTGTGAACGCTTTTCCACAAATATTTATCTTCATTTCACTATAAAATAACTGTATTCGTTTTAAATACTTACACTTTGTATTATTGATGAGTGTACCTATGCAGAAATCTTTTTAGATATTGTCAGAATACCTACTTAGATTTTTATACGACTAGGTAACTATTTTTACCTGACAACAAATTAAATTTTACCAAAAAGAGTTTGTTACTTTTTGCACCTCCTTGATAAATTGGGGGCAATTGTCTCTGGTTTAAGAGGCTGGCACATAAGAAAAACGATGGTATAGCGGTATTATAGCCTAAAAAAAATCGGTCGCTCGCTGATAGGTCCGATATATGGAGTTCAATGACTCTCACACTCTATTAAATAAAATAGTGTTTTGTTGGACGCGCACGTTTTGATCTTATTGTCGGTTAGTATTTTGTGCCTGCAGTCTAAATAAGCCTCTAATTTTCAGGCGGGAGAGTCTAGTTTTAGTTAAATACAGTTGCTTGGCCTGGATTCGGTTAATTTCTTCAAGGAAAAGCGAGTCATCGTTGAATGCAGACGAAAAATGTTGCGCGAGTTCGTTGAAGTTAGGTAAGATCTGTGATTCAGTGCTTCCGTGGATATACTATCTGACATCAGACTGAGGGTGAAAGCGGCGGCTGTAACACTAGATTCATAAAGTGGAGCTAATTGAAAAACTAAGTCGTTAATTGCAAGCAAAAGCGTGATATATGTTAGACTTTTTTCATTCCCCACTTGTCAAGGATAGACGATTGACTTGACAATGACTCTCTGAGTTTGTTTCGGCGTTTCACTACACACATTAATTATCACTCGCTTAAACGGTGAAGAACAACATCGTGAGGCAACTTCGCTAAGAAAAGTCTACCAACCTGCACTAGCGTGGTGGATTAATAGCCTAATCCCCCTCATTCTGTAAGAGGAGACCCGTGCCCAGTAGTGGGACAGTATAATGGGTTGATGATGATGAAGGATACCATATTTTTCACAGAAGTTTTTCTGTGCGTGAAAATGTCTCAAGCATAACTACACATAATAAAAAAAATCCTATCTAATTCATTACAAGTATTACATAAGCGAATTTAAAAGCCCGTATCCAATCTGTTATGTATTCATATCTGTGAAAATTATGTAAAGCATGTACCTACCTGTCGGTCGCACCTTATGCTGATCTACTTCGTTTACATAACTGGATCTCTGCGGGCTACTTTGACATTTAAATGGTCACTGGACACCTACAATATTGACGTGAAATTGTAGCTTTTCGATCATTTTATAAGGTTAAAAGTAGTTGTAGAGATATTTAACATTTTGAGCATAGATTATAATTATTATCACTAACGTGGCCACCTGGCAAGTAATATAAATATAAATAAATGTAACATAAAATATACCATCACGCCTTCATTCCACGAAGGGTTAGGGCAGAGATGTACTACGTTTCGCGGAGGAGTAACAACTGGTTCCTACGATCCCGACTATTGGTGGTGAGGCGAACACCTCCTGTGGTTTTAGTCGGTAGGTCACCCATTTTAGGCGGAGTCCGACACACCCCGACGTCTCCCCAGACGGCAGATGTCCATAAGACTTATAGCAGATTTCCACAGGAAATATAATATCTGCTATAAGTCCCCCACGCTGGCCTATTGCGGGTTGCCATACACACAGTCGAGAAAAATCTCTAAGGTATGCAGGTTGGCTTACGATGTTTTCCTTCACCGTTTAAACGAGTGATGATTAATTATTAATACGCACATGAATTCGAAAAGTCAGAGGTGCGTGCCTTGGGTTCGAACTCGAGACCTTTGACTGGCAGTCCAATGACCAATGGTGATATCACTAGGCTATCATTGCTTTATACTATGCTATTTATACGCTGTCTGTACCATGCTTAACCCAATTTCTATACAATTTGCCACCCGTATTGCTTTAAAATACATAATTATAATGAAAATACAGAATAAATAAATACCTACATATACCATACATATCATGAGGAAACCTGCATGTTTTCTCGAAGGCGTGTGAAGTCTGCCAACCCGCATTAGGCTAGCGAGCGTGGTGGGCTGTAGCCTGATCCCTATCTTATCTCGGTCTATTCTCAACCTGAGAAGAGACCCGTGCCCAGCAGTAGTACAGTATATGGGTTGATGAAGATTGCTTTTAAAAATGTAGATCCGGGGTAGTACTTAGTTTCAACACGAGATAGGCGATGACAAACTTTATTTCCGCGCATGTTATGCGAATCTGTTCAATGTAGCCGGTTTTACTCATAGTTCAGCATCCTCTGATGATTTGCCATCTTCTTTGTCCAGCCTCTTTTATACGTAGGGGTCAATGAACGCAATATGGAGATAGCCTGCGCCATTATTCTTTCAGTCTCAATTGTTGAACGAGTTTAAAAAAGGAACGATATTTTACAATTAACCCCTCTATTGCAGATCGATTACAAGATTAAGTAAATATCCTACTATTCTATATACGTCGGAATAATTAATGAGAGACGTTTACTTGGTTTAACAGATAATGGTGTATTTAACACCACAATAAAGATTACCTATTTGTTAATATATTTTAAGAGTGCTAATTGAGCAAAATTCTATAGATGTTGATTTTTTAAAGATGTAAAAGTGAATACAGGCGGTACTTCGTTTTAATGGAAATACACTGCATTGTTAACGGTGAAGGAAAACATCGTGAGGAAACCTTAGAGATTTTCTCGATAGTGTGTGAAGTCAATCCGCATTAAACCCGCCTTCAGCAGCAGCGGCAGCGTGGTTTAATGGCCTAATCCCTCTCATTCTGAGAGGAGACCCGTGCCCAGTAATGGGACATTAAATGGGTTGTTGATTATGATGACTGCATTGTTTTCAATTGAAAATCATCACCGTGACCTTTTTAAAACTATGCTAGGTGATGCACCTGATGGAGCTGATATCATTTTACACGAAGCGACTGCCATCAGTCCTCTACAACTCTAACTTCTAGGAGTTCTAGGCAAGACAGACATTCCGATGATGAACTGATTATCAGGAATAAGTATTCGTATGACACAGGCAAGTGAGGCACAGAAATAATAAAAAAAAAGACAATTAAAATAAACATTTAGAAAAGTTCACGACTTGGGTACCTACACTTGGATTTGGACACTATATGTATAGTGTGAACCGAAATGGATTAATGATAATATCAACCCCCAACCATGAGCAGGCCTAGTTTCTCAATTTAACGTATTTCTTATTCTGTTTTACACAGTAAACACATTAAAATATAATTTTCTATACGAAGCATAACATCACGCTCCCTCTTTCATCACGAGTGAGTAGAATTAACGGTACTGTCGAAAAACTGGCACCATTAAACTCACGTGTACACGAGCAGGGTTAAATGTCAGATGTGTTGTGAGCAGTGACAGGTTGACGACGCACCTGTGACGTACGGCGGAGATTTAAATATTTTATTGTTATGGATGTGTGTAAACTTGTAGTGTGGTCGTTAATCTCAACCGCAGTGCTGTCTCAAGTATGTAAAGATATTATAGAGCATTATCATGTCAAGAAAACTATGAAGATAAACAGGGTTGACACTTATCGAGAGCATTTGCAAATGTCAGTCTCATACATTTTCATAGTTTTGTGACGTCAACGCTACGAAATGTCAGTTATATAAGCTAATCTCATCAAACTTTATGACAAGTGCCAAATATACATTTAGAACAGTTATAGAGTGGGCCGTTTTATTATTTCCTCTTAATTATAAACAAGTAAAGAATAAGTTCCGAGGACTCTGCTACTCGAAAGAAGAAGAAACAAAGAAAGAAGAATTAAATAACATTAATTACACAAATTTACACTTAGAATCTGAGCCTGAGATATTTCGGAAAATAATGTAAGATGAAGTACCTACTTCCAACGTTGCACGTTAATAGGTACTTCCTTAACACTATTCCACGATATTCACATAAATTGTCACATAAAATTAAATGTTCTGTGAAACCTTAGTAGTAAACGTTTCCTAGAACTCCCACCGAGTCGGACGTTAGCACTTCGTTTTCTTGGACCCTAAGTATAAACAAGAAAACAGTTCAGTTCTAGGTAAACCATTTATCCCTAACTATGTGCATCGTGGTCATTATTGTCTTCGTTAAATTATCCCTAAGAAACGCATGGAAAGAAAATTAGGACTTCACAATAGTAGTAAAATTTTGGTTTTTTGTTGCTACTAATATTAAATATTAGCTGCATATTATTAATTGACGGTGCGATTGGCGCAGTGGCTGTGTGATTGGTTTCGCGTCACGGGTTGTGGGTTCAACTCCTGCACGAATCAAATATTTGTATGGCTTCCAGGTATTTCTTCTGGTCTGGGTGATTGTTTGTGAGAATGTTGTATTTGTAACTACGATACAGGAGAAAATCCTTGTACAGAGGCCAGCACATGAAGCTACCCCCAATCTGTCAAATTTTTTTGATAGATTTTCAACTTTAACACTATTAGTAATAAGGTACATTTTCAATTGGGAGAATTGGATAGTTTTGGATAGCTTGACCTGCTAGCATATGTACCCCACATAAGAATTTTTTCCTTTTTTTTTAACTTGCTAACATATTTTAGTAAACTGTTTTCAATAGTCAAATGTAATAAAATGAAATGAAACAGCTTCTTTGTCACTAGTCCAGACCAGTTGTGCTACCTAGTATAGCTTCCAGTTGATCAGCTTTCCATTAGTTACCAGAATGGATCTAGGAATCACCCAGTAGTAGCGGGTTAAAATAATTACCAATACTATAAGAAGGTACTGTCTTAGAATAGCAAACTTGATTGATAATAAAAATAATTTATCATATTGTTATTGCCCTATTAACAAGTATTAAGATGTGCGATGATATCATAAGAATTTCCACACGTGTCTGCATTAAATTATTCATACTTGATGGAGACGGACATTTGATTGGAATATTTAAAATCGATTCTAATAATCGATTTGAATAAACAGGATTGTAGCGCAAATCGATTAATCGTGTTAGGATTATGTTGGCTTAGTGATTTCCTTTTTATAGTTATCTCGATAACTAATGTTTGACCTTGTTTATCATTCATTGATAGGTTTGAAGTTTGTGATGGATGTAAAACTTTGATATTTTACAATCAAGTTACATTCGACGTAAATTATTGTAATAGGCCATCAACACAGATTAAGGTAAGCCGAAAAGGCATCAATTTATATTTAGAACTACTTGACCCGGCAGACGATGTCCAATCGGAATTTCAAAAAATCATGCAAAAATCTAATAGAAAATGCAATTTAAGTTTTCCTTCTTCCTTCCCATTTTTCCAATTTTTCAGGAAACTTTTTCAATTTTTGTTTCCCTAAAAACCTTATTTTACGATTACATACCTAAAAAAGGTATATTGTACTATACTATACGTAATTCCTCTCAATCTGACAGGAGACTCGTACCCAGTAGTGAGACAGTGTATGTGTTGATTATGATACCAAATATATTATCCGAATCGCTCCAGCCTTTGGCGAGTGATGCGCTTACCAACGAACAGCATTCGTAGCAAAACTGAATTATAATATGATTTATCGAAAGTGACCATTTTAATCCTGCAAGTCATTAATAATTCTTTAATTAATTTCGTAAGAACCTGATGGCGTTTTCATTCTTTAATGTAGCAATTTCCGACCGTATTTCACCAATGTGTTTTTCTTTTCTTATAAAAGTGAATAATATTATATTATGTATTCTTGAAAGAAATAAAGATTCTTAAACCATTCATTTGTAATGAAATCAAAATAAACAAGCTTCTGGCTAGAGCTACTGTTTTCAAAATAGGTAGGTAAACACTAAACAGTGAGAGTGAAGTCATTGTCTGTTTCGGCAAAGAAGATATAATATCCAGAGAGGTACAGAAGACTATGAAAAAGTATTAGAAAGCTGAGGGACTTCGCAACTAGGTACCGAATAGGGATGACGTCATTCCGGGGCACTACTTACATTTATTTTTCTGACTGAGATGATTTCAATATTATCTATACAAAAATGTCGGCAAAATGAAAACGGGGAAGATCCAGAAAAATGTAAATGGAATTTTGGAAAGAGAAAGGAAATATATTAATTATATTCTTGGACAATTTTATAGATACTACATCCGTATCTCTCAATTTTTTTCGGTACTTAAAATCTAAGTTTGACATAACATCTTGGAGCTTATGTATGTGAAATTCCAATATCCACTAGGGAAAACAATCGAAAGATAGGTAATTAAATCAAGCCGACAGAGAGCTAAAATCATACGACCATAATAATAATAATAATAATGTTTATTACTTCAAAAGTTACAGATTATTATATTACACGGTATACTTAGTAGTTAGATTTTTATTACAAAAATTGAGAAGTAGAAAATATCGTATTATCGTAAAAACACATTAAGTACAATATTCAATGTTGTATAATCTGTACAAAATTATAGTAACCCTGCCTCTTAAACTAGGATGACCTGTATCTTAAGAGACAGTGTTCGGTCTAGGAGTACTCAAAACATTATATATAATACAACAGTGAACACGCAGCAGAATGGAAATTGTTACACTGCAAGTTGCCAGCAGTCATTTTCATGACATTGGATTTTCAGAACAAAGGTTATCGAAACGAGTGATATTTATATCAATATCTCAACTGGTCATTACAGTAAAAAACAGGTCATCTTTGAGGTTCGTCAAGTTCGAGGTTGTAGCCATTAATTTAAGAATTTCAGTTCTGCCGTTCTTTAGTCAATGGTCTCTGTCTATAAAGAATAATGTACTGATAATATAGTGATGACGACACTGCAAATATTTTTTCGCTTCGTGTCACTTTTTGTGGTTGTGGACTTTAGGATTCCCCACGCCAGTATTAACTATTCATATTTCTTCATTCGTGTATAGGTGAAGCAGTAGGTACTATTGAAATATCGACAAGACCGAGGCTTTTCTCAACTAGAGATGATCGACTTCTAGTGTAACCAGATGCGGCTAATTATCGGAACTTAAGACGAGACTGCTATTAGACATCCGTAGCCTAATTATTGGACAAACCCTTTATTGGTCAGTTTCTAATGCTAAGTTCGTTTGGATTACCGCTTTACCAAATGTTCGGACACTAAGCAATAATGTATTAACATAAATATTTAGTTCTGTCTCGGTTTGAAAAGTAACGTAGCCAGTAAAATTACTATTTACCCAGTGGTAACACGCGATTAATACACCTGGTGTTGCTAGCGTTCGTAGGATAGGGTTACCGCTTACCAATAATGTCTTTCCTTAGTGGTATAACATAGCTGATAAACTGTTTTACAGGGTTTCAAGCATATGATCAACAATTAATTATTGTTCTAATTGTCATAGGTATTCGTATGACAAACCTCATTTGCAATGCCTCATTAATTACGTTATAGGTACTGCACAAGTAGGTAACTACACCACATTCTGTTCTTGGCATTTTGTTTACCGTTAAAACAGTGTATCATTCAATTTATAGCCAAGTATTCACTATTCGTTTGCTCGTTGTAAGCATAATAACTAGGTTTCAGTATTGCATGCCTAACAATATGGTTTTATAGGAAAGTGATTACGTCCACAGTTACCTAAATAACTAGAGTGATGTTGGCTAGGTATATTTTTATAGCAAATAGGTATTTTGTTTCGATCGACAATTTTGGGATATTCGGTCTTTTATTCGATTTGTGTCATGATTTGTTTACCAATTATGATCGAGAAGTCGACCGTCGGTATCTAATAATAAATTCAAAAATCATTTATATCAATAGTATAAAACAAAGTCTTTAAAACTACGCAACGGATTTTGATGCGGTTTTTTTAATAGATAGAGTGATTGAAGAGGAAGGTTTATATGTATAATACATGTTTATAATTAGTATATTGCACCTGTGCGAAGCCAGGGCGGGTCGCTAGTATATATGTATATATAGAATAGAATAGCCCAATATAACTATCCAATTAGTACAGGATCGATATAGGTGGAGGCATGAGGCTTTCTATTGTTATCGTAAATCGTCATAAAAGTAGTAAACGAAACCATACATATTTCTAATAAATGTAAATACAGCTAATCTTAACTCTGTGCTAAAGCTCATAAACACCCACTCTAAACGCAGATGCATCAACACTTAAACACGTCAAACAAGCTTAAAATGCCATAATTTCACGTACCATCGCAGATCCGAAACTCGTAGGTCGCTAGATCCACCGTCCACCTGTGCGGGTCTGCATTCTTGTGTCCCGTTAGCTGCGCCCGCGCCGCCTCCGAGCCCGCGCTTTTATTTGTTTTGTGCTCTCTGCTCCGATTGATGCGGATAAGACGAAAAAATAGACTAATAGAATAGGAAATACCCAGAAATTTAATGAACTGTTGATTGTTTGGCATTATATTTTGGAAGATTTGGAGTTTAGAATATATTTTATAGATAATGTAGATATTTTTTTGTTGCAATAGATGGATTTTTGGACACGTACATAGTTACATATTTAGTTCATATATGTATTTATATTATAACTATTTTTGTTTAAACCTACTTCATCATGAGAAGCCGATAATCATCCTCTACTAGATATAGGCCTCTTTGAGTGAACGCCACAGAGCCCTATCTTTAGCTTTCATCATCCAGTGATCATTGAACTACGATCAGTATTCAACGACCGGGGAGTGCCGATATCATAAGGTTGTCAGAAACGGGCTTCTTTAGTTCTTATAGCTTTTAAAAAATATCGTGAGTTTCAATCCGACCTTGTTGAAAGATCATGAATAACCCGCTGCTGGCGAAAGCATATTACTATACTTAATTAATGCATAAGGGTACGGACAGTTTATGAGTTTCCTGTAAAAACTGCATTTCTTAGGTCAAGCACTTTTAATTTCACCGACCTATGACTTGTATCACGTTGCTGGATACCTATATATATGTATGACATTCACAATTATTCACTCCAACAGGGTCGATAAAATTAAATATATTCGGAATGTTAAGCAAACGTGAAAGACCAAAGTTTTATTCGAAGTGATTAAACAATAAAAATTAGTCTTATGATTATTTTTCTTCAAAAAACTGGTCCTACATGACAAAAAAGTGTAAGTGAAGATTTAATCAATAAGCAGTTTTGCTCTTTGAAAGCAAATGGCGAGCTTATCAAATATTTGGTCCTTTTTGCAGGCCAGTGCAGATATTTTTACACACTGCTCATTTTTATTCACTGTAATTACTACTACTTAAGTTTGCATCATATATCATTATAATAGTGGTTAAAGCTTGTTGTTTATAATCTTACAAATATTATTGTAAAGTGATACGGGCTTCCCCGGCGCAGGCGCATGACTAATCACTTACCTGTTGATAATGCTAAGCAGCTGATTTGTAGAGTCCTGTTCGAGTTTCCTGTAGTCTGTCGTATTTACATTCCGAGAAACTGACTTCAACAATCAATGTCGATGTTGGTTGTATCTTCCTTATTATAAAGAAGCTTTAATTGCCATATTAGGTCCTTTTTGATTCGTTGCTTTAAATGTTTTTTCGTGAATAAATTGATTGAATTAATTATTCAGGAAAGATTAAATGTTTTTATAAGTCATTAATTTAACAATATTTTTATGAAAACCAAAGTGTGTTTTCATGGAGTTGTAATAATTTTACTGTAACAGTGCATTCGTTATCACTACGCGTGATAAACGATGCTCGGACGTCGTAAAAATGTGGTGCACAAGTCAACGGTATCTAGTCAACGATATCATGACTGCTTTAATTATGATACAAAAATAACAACCATAAGAGTTCTCATACTCATAATTATTGATCTTGATCATCATCTGAGGCAAAAAGATCTATTTCAATGTAGCCATACTATTTTAACTTCCTAATCTTATCTAGATATTTCTAGAGCTACGTTCTTTGGCTTAGCACCAATAGAGCTATAATCGTGGCTATAGGAATCAATAAAAATATATATTTTCCAGAAGCTATTAAATAAAGTCGTGTCGTAATGTACTGGAACCGAGCGCGTGTATCGTTTACATACGTTTATAAGCGTTTCAATCTTTATGAGAACAAACACCCTGTCTGTAATTAATTTAAGTCTACTTTTATAGCCTAAACATATGACTGATAAAATAGAAATAGTTTGTATGAGCCGTGACTTAACTTTAATTTATGTTCCTAACTGGCTATTATTGAATTATTTCAGATTTCCTGCAATACAAGAATAGTATTCTTAATTTTCCATTTAAAAATGTTTTAGGTATGATTAATGTATGTTTAATGGGTACATAAACGAATCTACTGATGTCTTATGAAATAATTATGAATATTTTTGTAAAAAGACCCTATTATAATATAATTAGTAGATAGTCAAATAAGTATTTTGCATTACCTGCTATTAAGGAAATGCATAACGTAATAACTGTTAGTTAACCAGACATCAAGACCTACGCTCTAAAGCAAATTTGTTTCCATTTGGTTACTGAAAAGAGGTCTCGTGATGTTGGTTTGATTAGCCAGCAGGAGTGTTGAATTACGTTTTGTGGCAAAAACGGTGGCTTCGTTGCGACTTCAAATTGTGGTTACGACACGGCGGGTTCGACGACTGCGCTCGAACAATAACAAAAGATTTTGTCACTGCATACCCAAGTATTACCACAAATTAAACACTTTTTGTAGGTTCTTGAAAGATTGAGCGTTGGTTAGGTAAACGAGAATGTTTCCAACATTTAATGTATCCAAGATTGGATAGATACTATGAACTAATCTTTCGAAGTTTGAATTCACACAACTTTTTCAATAACGTTTTTACGTCTATGACTCAGGATTGCATTCCGTTTGCCTGTTTGGATGTCTGGCCAGTGGCCTCTGAAGTAAATAGATGAACCTGTTGCGATTCCAACTGAAACATTTTTGTAGTTTGTTATGGAATCGTTTGATTAAAAAATTATATAAATTAGTCATGTTGCAAAAATGTGGTCATAAAATGAGAATGTGGTTATTTAATTTATTCTTGTTCTGGAATTATTTTTAAAATTTTATCTCAGTTACCGAAGTTGTTGTTTGAAAAAGCCCACATTGTGTTTGTATGCCAATTGCTACAATTGCACTATCTTGTGACATGTATGCGAGACGAATAATCCGTAGTGGATTAGGTGATTAGAGATAAAGGTTGTTAAAAAGTAAGCCTAATGATTGTGGAATATTTAGGATAGCTATAAATGAAGATAAATCCATGGACGTCTGCACAATGCCCGTATCGCCCTTAGCCGAGCAAGGCAATAAGCATACGCTATTAGATAAGGCTTTATCATTGACCGTAACATGGACTTGGTCCTTCGATACATATAAAATAATGCAGTTACGACCTCTCCAATAGGTATGATACGTGGGTCATGATACGTTCTGGTATTTGCTATAAGAGGTGTGTGTGTAGGTATATGTACCTAATCTATATCGCTATAGATGTAATGGTAAAGGAAACATCCCTTTTCATATATTTTAAAATCAACACTTGCATATAAAACACAGTTTAAAAAAAAATTTAAGATACGCTATAAATAATACATTCAATGTACTTAGTTAAAAGTAGAGCTTTTTGAAAGACACTAATTGGGCATCTAACCCTCCTTATCATCGGTTTCCAGTGAAGCCGACACCGTAGGGCAATTCATCCCAAGCGGATACATTTGCAACATGTGGTATGTGTTAACCCCATGAATGAAATGTCACAGGCGTTGGTGACAGCGGGTCTTTTTGGTCTAACATGTCGCATCCTGGGTGACGGTATTAATCAGTTAGATTATGTTACATTCTGGAAACCAAAGCTCATTTGTCAAAATGTTGGTTCTTTTTTTGGACTGGATAGTGCGGATATTGTTGATTATGATGACTAATTTTGAGTGACAAGTGATTAATATTGTTTATACTTATATCCTCAAAAGTGAATTTGTTTGTTTTAAATTTTCGTTGTATTCTTGAAGAAGATGAAATGCAATTCGAATAATACCTACATGTTATGTTCAGTTGTGACTGATAGATAAGGTTACGCGGATAAATCCATGTGTAGGTACCTACTAGGAACCTCGGAATCTAAATGTACTTAGGAATAATCTATCTTGATGTATAAAAGCATATCTACTTTTTTTATTTTGCTACCGCTTAAGCGCATTGTCACCTAATCCATTTCATAAAATCTACTGACCTAAAGATAGTGTTGAAGAAATGTAACAGTATAACCGTAGTAACACAGTGAGCGAGTAGGTGAATGTTTTCGTTTGCACCAGTCGACGTTTACCGAAGTGTGGCGGAAACACGGCGATATCGCGCCGATAACAGTTTTTATGTAAATTTTTGTTACTTTTCATTTCCCCCATTTGTTGGTTTCTGTTCTCACCTTTTTTTCTTTTGCTTTCAGGTAAGTGGCTTTAACTGAAACTTAGTTCTGGGCTGACCTATAGAATACCTACTGTAGTCAGGTAAGACACAGAAACAAGAACTATCGATACCAGATTTTGAAATAGTTCTATTTTTACTTGATTAGGATGTCATAATCATTCAAAACACAAGAATAGAGATAACTGTGGTGTAGGTAGAGTTTATTTCGATAATTATATTCGTGAGAGTTTATTTCTTCTATTATTGATATATTATGTACAAGAAATCAAATTGTTGATGTTACACGTCTTACTTACATTTTTTTCATTGACTTTATAAAAATCCTGAATTCCCCATAAATATATTTAATTTCCTTCGCAATCAGGACAAAAAATATAAGTAAAAGTGAATTATGCAAATAAACTGAACACCTAGCAAACAACAATTTATTGTTAATAGACAGATGAAGGTAAATGAAAAATTGCGCAAGTTCTGTCACTTTTGTTAACATAAAAAAGCGAGTAATAAAAAAATCATTATTTTTAAATAATAAAGGTCGTTTCATATTTGGATTCCGCTCGTAAACATAATTATTAATTTCTGGTCGGAAGTCCGTTCAAGGTACTGTGATAAAGTTTGACATGACGTTAACTACTTAAATGTACATTCTGTATAACATCAGGTATGTTGAATTAATGTAATTTTTATCAGTTTCATTACAGAAGAATACGAAATTTGGGTTATTATGTTTTGGTCCTTTGAACCAAAATTTAAATTTTTCATTCGGTTTTGGTCCTTTGGTCTGAATATTTTCTGATAAGTAATTATTGTAGTAAAATTACTTGCAACTTTAAGTTTTTTTTCCTTAAAGATAGTGCTTTGCGAAGTATATATATATCTATTACATTTTCCATACATTAAATTAATTATGATTATGGTTATAATCTTTATACGTAGAATTTTTAAAGATATAATCCATACGACGTAGAAATCAGTAAGGAAATAAATATTAACGTTATTATTTAGTTATCTAACACGTGGCATATAGCTGTATTTATTACAAACTAAGATTAGTTTCCTTTATCTATGTGTTCGTCACGTGATCAATACTAGTATTATCTAGAGTAATTTGAAATGCATATTACGATAAGAAAAAAGTGAAGACATTCGGAATATTAGAATGATCATCATTTATTTGGGAAAACAATTCTTATTTTGACTCTCATCAGGTTAGTTAAGCAGATAACTGATGGTTGTGTAAAAAATGTGAACTTTAAATAAAGGTGACATGACAGGTTGTATAACTTAGGGCAATGACCTAACGCGTCTAACTTAGTTATTACCTACCATTAAATACTGTTTGACGCATATTTTAAAAATTAAAAATACTGATTTTTTTGACGATGTTTATTTATTTATTCTTAATGTACAAAAAGTGTACAAAGGCGGTCGATGAAATCAAATTATTTAACAACTTCAAAAATAACAATTAAAATGATTACCTATGACTAAAATTTGCATAATTTAAAACTATTAAATAAAACATCGGGCACGTGGCCCCAACAAACAACGCAAAGGTGTGAATACGTAATAAATAGGTATTTAGCAAATTCCTAATGTCAACTTCATTACGTAAATAAATAGCTAGGTATACTTCGCTATACATACCTTGAGTCACGCGGTGAGGTCAATGCCCCCCGAAACGAACGCACACTACCAGCCTTTTTGGTGTTGAAAAGAAAGAGGTTTCATTTCCGCGACTAATTTGCAAGACAAGATGTGTTTTGGCATTATTGCACATGACATCGTAAATCGTGTTGTCTTTGCGAATTTTTTTTTAATATTTTTGGGACATTTTACACAACACCATATATTCCCAAACTAAGAGCTTGTACTATGGGTACTAGACAATGGATATAATACTTAAATACTTTTTTTTTTGTAAATACATACTTATAATACATAGAAACACCCAGACAAACACAAATACTCATGTTTTATCCACACAAATATTTGTATCCTGTGGGAATCGAACCCATGATCGGCAGTCGCCCACTCGAACCGCTAGACCACAGAGGTCGTCAAAATAGCTATGTATTTGACATGAATAGACTTGCCTTAGCAATAGACACCAGGTTTTGAAGTATTAAATAATATTTTGAATTTTTTTGTCTGATTTCGAAATTTTACAATTACTTATCTTCTTTACAGTGATATCGTTGTGGTTACCGAAATTTAATTTAAGTGATTTGTGGTCTGAATTATATCATATATTATAAAAGCTACAAAAGCGAGACTAATTCAATTTAAAAGTTTAAGACTTTTAAATTGAATTGATCACAATCACTATTTACTAAGCAAATTTTCTTATCATGCCTAATCGCTGTAAACTCATATCAAAATTCTTATTAGTCTAGACATACCTATTTTAGTAAGTTTTATTCTTTATAAATACACTAACGCCTTTATGGGGAGACATGAACGCTGACTTGTTACAATTCTTGCATTAGTACTTCTTTTTCTCAGTCCGCTTAATTCAGCCATCATTCTTTGAGAAACGGCGACTTGAAACAAAACCTTCAGAATTATTAAAATAGTTTTATCAATTTTTAAAAAATCTGGATATTATCAGTTAAGGGTTTACCCTGCGGCGGTATAATATCATAATAACAAAATAATCTCGGTATATGTATTATCTTTTAACGTTACTGATAGCACAAACTCTGATAGTTCTTTCTGGTATTAAATATTATTTATTGGACGAATTATAAGTTATACATGTTCATTTATTATTAACCGGCTAACGCGTGACGTTGAAACGGATTTACCTGATTAAAAATAATAACATATTATCGTCACGTTGTAGATACTTACTGAAAACAGTTTTTCATAAAATGTTGCTGTATGTTTTTTTATAATTTTTATAAATGCTGGGTTGGGTTACGAGTGCTGAATGGTGAGCTCAGTAAAAATGTGTTACTGTTTCTTACAAAATGATTATGTGTTAGTTTAATTATTACTTTGTAGTTTTCCCTTGAATACGTCTCTTGAGGAAAGCGGATGTAGTTTTAACTTTGTAAAAACATGCGTAGTTGTTAAATAATTAGTTCAAACATCTATCCTATTTCACCTATTTCCACTGAGTAAAAAAACTCATTTAAAGTTTAACAGAAAGTTCAAGAATAAATCTTATTTTAATAATATTTACCTTGCCCTAATGCTCTTGTAGCTCTAAACCCATAATCTGCAACAAACCTGTCACATTAGAAAAAAGCAAAAAGGTAGATATTAGGGCAATTATCACGGAGATCTTATCTCTTTTGATAATTAAAATAGTTACTTATATTTCCTGCCAAAACTTTTCTATTTGAAAAATGTCTTAATTACTTACCTTATCGCTTCCGGCTGCCATTTGTTACCTGTGCCAAATATGTCCGGAAATGCGTCAGATTACTTACGGTGTAGTCATAGTCACTCTATTGACCCAGCAATTACGTAGAATTAATTTTAAATTATACGGTGATGATTGACATAATAAGATTATTTTGATAGACAGCTGGTCTTGAATGCTGTTATTACTGATTTGAATACCGAGTGTTGTTTAACTGAGAGATTACAGAAATAGGTACACTCTTAGTAAAAATTTCTTACTTTTTGATGAAAACCAAGAGGTCGTAATAAATACTTAACACACAATCGTAATATTCAATAAATTTGGTAATTATACATTTTTTTTGCAGACTTCATGTATAATTTAAAAAAATGGTCACATAAAAAAGATAATATATTTTCATATTGATTTCTGACACTTTCGCGAACATTTTTTTTGGAACATTGGAATAAAACTATTATTTACGGATTTTCTCACGTTATATTGATATTATTAGTCCCGACCTTTCAGACCCTTTACAGAAGTTTTAAGTATTTTTATTTCAAAGCTATCATTTCTTGCACCTTGACAATATTAACGTGCTATTGAAGTACTTTAATCAAGAAGTAAGGGCTGCAGTACACTTGCTTCAGTGTTTACCTTCCTGCTTTCAAGGGCGACATTGTGCCACTAGCATTGCAGCACAAAGCACGAGAGACATTTATTTCTATTTCAATCGACATTCCTTGTACTTGGATGATACTAGTAAAATATAAGATTATCGATACCTCGAAGATTTACAGTGAAGTTTATAAACTTTGCTTTTGATCGCAGTCTTTATAGTTAAAAATATTAGCTATATGTAAATTTAGGTACCTCAAATTAAAAAGAGCCTAACACTATGGCTCTTTCTTCAAAAGTCTGGTCATTAAAAGAGGTCACGGTTTTAGATTACAGTTTTACTAATCACGGTTCTCCGAGTTTATTTTGATGGAGTTTTTTCTCAGAAGTCGTCAGGTAGGAAAATGGCGCCATCTAGTACATAAAATCTAAAACAGCGTATTTAATACCTATATATCTGGAAATAAATATCATATTATTTACTTTACGTTGCAACATTTTAATATCAAAACATATTACTGTAAAATCACCTGATTAAAACAAGGTGACAAGTCACATATCCTAGATTACAGACTAGGCCACACGCAGATATGGCGACCTTTCGGCCTAACTGCGTTGTTATATCTAATCACAACCGCCCGTCATCAAGCATAGCCCACGTGGCTGTGAGGGAAACCCGCTGACCGGTTACATAACATCAACAATGTTAGGAGTTTACCACTTAATTAGATTACTATACATAGCTAACCATTGACAGATACGACTCGTGGCTTGATAGTAGGTCGTTCAGTAGAGTTTAAGTTGCGATTGCGAGAGAAGTCTATGGTTGGGTGACCGTTGAGACCCTTGGAGCCTTGGATAACAATATGCATAACAGATATTGAAGTTATTGAGAAGCATAAAAAGCAGACAATCGCTTTAACAGGAAATCTGTTTATCCAGCACTTAGACTGCGGAGGATAGATAACAGATGATCTTGTAAGACCTGTACATTCTGCCGCATCTTCGCTTACAATAGGTTAGGATTCGGATATTTTGTGAGCTGTCTGTGTTTAAACACAGTAAAAATGCTTATCTGAATGAATTTTCCTTGATTTTTATCTTTTTAATCAGCACAATAATATTACATATTAAACGCACCAGATCATATTTGTTAAGATAAAACTTTTTCATCAGATATCTCAATTAGAAACCAACATGTAGCTACCTACAAAATGCTCTAAATTTATTCAGATTTTTAGTGTTAACAAATTGTCCACCCGATATTTGGCCCTTTGCCCCGCGAAACAATCTCAAAGGACCAAGTTCTTCGCAACATAAATATTTACCCGTAATAGCTCCAAGAGATCAAAACATCAATAAAACAATCTTGTAATTTGCAACACAGTTGTTTTGTTTGAGTCATTACATGTTATGATGATTAACTGCAGCCTGTTATGAGGATAATGTTATATGATAACAAATTATTATACGGTAGACTTTAGGCGCCGGTATTATGGGCGCTGTTAGGTGTGACTCTGCAGTTTTTTTGTGCAAAGTAGAAACTAAATTATACATACTTAGATTTATTACATGCCAAAACTATAAATAAATGACAATAAATAAGGCCTAAAGTAAGTGACAAGCTCATCATTCTAACCTTTTCAATTAAATGTATAACCAGTTTGGATGTTGAATATAACATTAATTTGATTTAGGTACTGGAAACAAAGTCCAGTTAATAAAATACATCTAAACATCAATAGTGTTAAACTAAGCAATTTAAAACATAAACCCGTGGCTTTCAATAGATAGCTGATCTTCTAGTCTGTAAACAATAGCAGCTCAATAAAATAATACAAGTAAAACGTTTAACTATATAAATATCTAATCGTAAATACAAAGAGATCACGAATCGCTTACCTAAAGTGTGACCCTAAAAGATCCCAAATAAAGGCTATACGGATAAATGCCCAGATAATAAATACTATTCATAGTAATAATGCGGTTCACGATCCATGCTCACGCGCATTGCTAATCATTGTTCCTAGAAATGATTGCTTATTGTGCCAACCAGCGTTATCACGGAACTCGGATTTTGCATTTTTTCCAGATTCATCTGTTGTTAGCAATGTTTGTTATTTTTTTTAATTATCAGAATTAAAACTATCATGTGAGAAAATAACTTATCTATCTGGAACATAGTTGTTCATGATTAATAAAATGTAAGAGAGGTCAAACTCATGCGCATAGAGATAAGAGGATTGATCATGTTTTTAGTAAATAATTTGTATTGATAGTATTAATTAATAATTGTTACGTAATCCCAAAATTATTCGCGGTTTTAAATGTATTAGTATTATATGTATTAGTTTAAGGCAATTTTATTAGCCTCGTGATATCAATCACAATTAACTTTATACACGTTGAAGTATATAAAGTATATGAAGAAGTATTTAACATCAATAATTTGAAGGATTGATTAGTAGAAATAAAAAAAAAAAACACAATATCTGGACGATTAGTGTATTCTATGTAGGCATACAATACACGAATGGGAAATACAGAATTATTCTTTATTTCTTGGTATTACACAGTGTATGCAACATGGCCTGATTTTGTCAGCATTTTTGCGAAACACATATTTAACAAGTGTGTTCATTAACATGATGGGGGTGACTTGCGATGCGGGCTGTTACAATAACTGTCCCATTTATTTCAATGGGTTTTTGGCTACTGTTTTATAAAACTGTTATTTCGATTAAATTTATCGTGAAATTACGCTAAAAATTTAAAAAGTTAAAATTGTTATGTTATTTGGTCCTTTGAGACAAAAAACTGCGAATATTGTATAGTTTGTGTAGTACATGTAGTGGTAACACAGTGGCCTATAGAATGAATTTAGTACTTGTAGTCTTTAGAAATGTGAATATCAAAATCATAAAATTGTAGGTTACCTAGTTATAGCTAAAAGTCATATCATTTTATGTAATGTTTCCAATAAAATTTGATGACCTTTTAGAAATATGAGACTTAAATAAAATGCAAGACACAAACGTTTTTATATAATATATCCATACTATCGTGTATTTGTTCTAAAATGCAAATGACGACGAAATATCCATACATATTGCTTTATACATACTATATAAAATAGGGTTTGGGTTGCCGAGGTCTGATGGCAGTTGCTTCTTGTAAAATACTGATATTCAGCCACAGTTAGACTGGAAGCCGACCCCAACATAGTTGGGAAAAGGCTCGGAGGGTAATGACTGCTTTATACATTATGTATGTACTTACATCTCTACTAATATTATAGATGCGAAAGTAACTGTCTCTCTGTCTGTTACGCTTTCATGCTTAAAACGCTGATCCGATTTCGATGACATTTGGTACAGAGGGAGATTAGACCTTGGAGAAGGACACTTTTTGTCTTTAAAGTATTTTTGAATACGGGTGAAACCGCGTACAATAGTTAGTAATACTATATATTTATTAGTCTGATGAAGCTAATGCATGTCTAGAGTTTACGTTTGCTTAACTTGCCATTTTGCCTTTAACCTACATAAACACTACATTAGCTCATATGATATTAACTTACTATTACTAACTGCCTCGTTAGTTTCGTGGTCCTAAGCGCGACTGCTATGCAAGAGGTTCTTGGGTTCGAGCAAAGCAATTTCTATGAAATTTTCAGTATCAGCTCGGAGTTTGGATTTGTGCCCGCTTAATGGTAATATTATAATAGTAGGTATCACTAGGCTATAGTGGTATTAATAGTGGGACCATTGGACTGCCAAGTCAAAGGTCTCAAGTTCTAAGGTACCTCTGACTTGGAAATCATGTGCGTATTAATAATAAAAGGAAAGGAAAACTGCATGCCTTAAATATTTTCTTGACGATGTGTGAAGTCTGCCAACCCGCACTAGCCTGCGTAGGTAGTGGAGTACAGCCTAATCCCTCACATTCTGAGAGGAGACCCGTGCCTAGCAGTGGGACTATTTACGAGTTTATGATGATGAATGGCAATAGGTTCGCCCACTATTACATGGGACCTAAACATACCGGCGAACTGTGAGTATACATTGCAACACCTCTCTGCCTAACCATTCGGGAAATATAGTCGTGATGATGGTATATTTTTTTATGTAGCCTCTTTTGTGTCCCACTGCAGGGCAAAGGCCTTCCCTATCTTAATCCAGGACTCTCTATCCTGCGCTTCTTCATACCACGTTGGCCAAAAGCGATCAAGATCATCTCGCCAACGTCTCCTCTGCCGACCTCGTCCACGAATAGCATTGCAAGGGACCCACTCCGTAGCTACCCTCGCCCACCTGTCCGGTTGCAAGCAACTGACTTGGCCATGGTATGTTATTATATTAAAATTAAACGTGTAAGGCAGTGTCAAAATAACATTAAACGCTTATAAACAGGATACTTAATATCACACGTTGAATTGAAACCGGTAGCAAAACAACATTCACGGTAATCCCAACGTTAAGCCGCAGTTTAGTACAGTATGCACGGCATAACCTGGCCGGAGTGAAGTTGGCTGTTTGGTTGCGCAGTATACAATTTTTCAACATAAACAATCCATTGCGCATTCAAACGGCTAACTTCAGTCCAGCCAGGTTATGCCGCGCGTACTGTAATACCTAGTAGTTTTAGCTTAGGTTTTATTTTTCCAGAGAATATTGCTGTAGTACTATGCATTATAATTTAAGAATAATATTCACGATACATTAGCATGAATCCTGTTCCTATCTACTTAGGCTTTAAAAGAGACTGTGATTCTCGGCGTTTCTTCTCAGAGGTCGTCAACTAGGAAATGTTGGTGCCATTTATTATTAAAAATAAAATAAATATCATTTATCATTTACTAGTAATTCCGTTTTCCTAAACTTTTGACGTAAACATAAATTTTAGGGCCTGGACTACGTATTCAGAAGATTATTAAAATGTCGCATTGCTCGACGTGCGCATCGACCCAGGATCTCTAATGAAGCAGTTGTACTTACAACCACTAGGCTAATGGTAATGAAGCAATTAATTTGTTATTTAAATATACCTCGAGTCCAGGTGTATTTACAATTACATACAGTCAAATATACAAGTACGGTAGAAACGTGAGAACTGGAATGCACAATGCCAACAAATAAAATTAAAGATATTTTACACTTGTTCGGTATAATTATATTTGTCGGAATTATAATATTAAAAGCTGGTTTTCCTTGTTCAGGACTGGTTTTTTCACTAAGGGCCTTTTTCGAAAATTCTTAGTAACTCTCTATTATCTGATTACCTACAAGCGAATACATTTATGCCTTGGTAGAGGTTTCGGTAGCAGCCGGTACTGAAATTCTAATAGGTAAGCCAGATATTACTATGATAGGTACGCAAACAGATTTACACTATAGATTTCGCTCATTAATCAATAAATAATCATTAGTTAATAAAAAATAAATGTAATAATTTCTTTAAAACAATTCGTTTTTTATAACTTAAATCATGAAAATTAAAATTTAAAAAGATATCGAAAATAAAGTTTACGTTTGATAAAATAGCGTGAAGAATTGAATTCATTAGCATTCAATGTCATTGTCCTAACGAATAAGTTATAAATCAAAATACATTTATATGATGAACTAAGTCCTTCTTTACACTAAATCGTGTCCCGGACTTGCGCATGAGTCACTCGTTCGTCATCACTGGCATTTACTGACCAGCCTTCACAAGGATCGGCCGTGGGGAAACACGGAGGAAAATTGTAATCCTCCGGCCATTCTTTTTGTTTTATTTGATAATTAATACAATCTTTATTGTCACTAACTATAAGTTGTTTATCGAGGATTATGAAAAATACTTCAAGGTTGCGATTTGCTTGGCATTGTTTGTAATTACTTATTTTGGTATCTAATAATATTGATTATTGCGTTTCTGATCCGTATATTGTATATATATATACTGATAAGTATTAGAATAAAGACATGTTTTTTATTATGTATTTATAAAGCTGGTTTTTCCTTTACCTGTTATCTGTTTTTCTCCAAACCTATCTTTATTATTTAAATCTTATCTAATATACTTATTGTTAGTACTTGCACCTGCGACATCTTACATAATTATTTTATTGAAACAATATATGGGTTGATAATTATATTGATGTGATTTCTTTCTCCGTACTGCTGGACACAGGACTATCTAACCAGTATTAATACCTATTAATACTGGTTAGTTAACCAGTATTAATACCTATTAATACTGGTTAGTTATTAATAATGTCTCTGGTCTTTACCTCTTAGGTCTAGTACCTACTAGACCTAAGAGGTAAAGACCAGAGACATTAAAATATCCCGAGCGATAGACAGGACAACATGAACAAAATCGTATAGTACTATTAAGTTACCCATAGGTCGCTCTGTCTAGTGTCATATCAAACATATCAAGAAATATCTAAGAATTAAATTTTTATCAAATCAAATCCGAATCAAAGTTTTTGTTTATGAAAATGTTTCCAATGTCTGCTTTTTAAATCACTGTCTAGCTAATTAGTCAGTTTTTTTAATACCAATAACATTATTATAATTGAGGAGGTACTTAAATGTGGCAGGTATCTTCGTAAAAAATAGCGCCTGATGTTTTTTTTTTTCAGTTGACATTTTGTCTAATATGTTTAATAAGAGATATGCAACTTACTATAGAAATAACTTAACTTTATAATTAATATCGTTGTCAAAACATTTAAATATAATAGGCGTTTGACATTTACAGTGAGTCTATTCAATTACATATAAATGTCAAATGCTTATATTTAAATAGTCTTTTAAAACACCTTGATTAAAGATACCTAATCTGTGTCAGAAATACTTTAACATTCTTCTCAATGTACTCCCAACAGCCCTCAGTGATGGAGTGGCCTTTACTAGGACACCGTAACTTCCATGAGCTGATACTGGCGACCGAGTTCGTCCCTTCCCATCCGCGAAGACCGTTCGCCTTTTAAAGGTTTACCCCGTAAACAAAAAAAACGCCATTAATCAATTATATTTTATATTTAATATATCATTGCCCTTAGTGAAAAGCTCGTTGTCAACCAAAAAGGGCTTCATTATTACCCATAATTTCGTATAGGGGAACAATCTGACATGGTTATTAGCACGACGTAGCCTTGAGAGAGGCCTTTACTCCGTAGTTCAATAGTCGGCGAGGTGAACAACCCTTTTTGGCGCAACCAGTTTAGAATACGTCGATAAATTCTATGTGACCAATGTGTGGCAGAATAGGAAACTTACTTTAAAGAAACGGCTATGACTGATGACATACAAGTGCTAAAAATTTCCATTGTAATATTTAGGTATTGAAAATAACCACAACATGAATAGAGTCATTTATAATTTACTTAAAAGCTACAAAGTCCATCGTTTTATAGGTATAAAATACAAAAATAACCTACTAACAAAAGCTACATACTTATATTCATTAATTTATCTGTTTGTAAAATACCTCGTGACACAGGTTGTGTTCCCTAGGGCAGGACCTGCTTTTATATTAACAAAATATGGAGCCTATTTAGACTTTGGGGTCCTTGACACCTCTCAAGTTTTTATTATTCTGAACGGGTTCGTGTTTGACTGCTGGTTAGCCTGTGAGTAAGCAACAGTACGGTCTTCGATGGAGCACGCTTACCCAGAAAAAACCTAGAAGACTGCTAGAATGTAATATTTGTAAAATCTCGAAATTTGCCGAATTTAAAAGTTGCTTTAAATAATATTTTTTTATTGATTTACTTATATTTTTTGATACTCATATGGGTACCATTAATTTATGATAAAATCCACCAAATCTAAAACAAAGTCGCCATTTATTAATTTATTTTTTATTTAGATAGAAAGGTATACGCTTCCGGAAAATTTATAATAATATTATGTATAATATAGAGTGCTATTAGTAGGTACATTGCACCCATGAGAAGCCGGGGTAGGTCGCTAGTTTATCAATAACACTAAGTACTTATTGCTATCAGTAAGTGTAAATTATAAACCAAACCACATAATTACTTCTGGCCGGATAAACCACAACAAAAACAAATAAAAGTCTTGGAAAATTTCCAAGGACTAAAACACTCTAGACAATCGTGAAATTGCTGCAATTTAAGTAAATGCTGTTTGACAGGTTGCCATTATGAGTAGATTTTTAAAAGGTAAAATTAAAATGAAATTTACTGCAATCTGCAAGGACACTATTTCGGACTTAATTACTTTACATACTTATTAGATACGATAATACAGAAATCCCCTATAATGAAGCATGTGATCAAGATAAGGGCGCTTATGTATGTACTTAGCGAAAGAAATAAAAGTGGAAGTGACTTTTATAGTCACTGTAAAACGTTATCTAGGCGCCTTAATTTAGTAGCCAGGTTCTGGAAAATTCGGAAAGCAATAAAAATACCATATCGCATGCAACGGAAGTCGAGATAAAAATAAAATAAAATCTACACTGTCGACCTCGTAAAAGTTTTTAAATACCTATCGGTTGATTAAAGAAAAGTAATTACAGTGTTTGGAAAGACAGAAACGATAGATTTACCAGGAGTTTAGTGAACAACAAGCGTTTTCATCTATGGCAATTTTTAGTACACCAATTTTTACATCGATAGATACAGTGTGTATGATGCAGCACGGTTACCCAGAAAAAAACCTGTTCACTCGAACCTTAAAGACAGCCAGATAACTTAACTTTAACTTTGGATTTTGAAGAGACACAGTACGTAGGTATAATGTTGAAACTTTCTAATGGACAACCATTATAAATCGGCAAACAATATCGATATTACACGCCAGTTATAACATTATGAATTTTGCACACATTTTGCAAAAGAATTGTATACGTCAATTCATATTATTCGGAATAATCGAATCATGTACCGATAGTACATGAAATCGTTTTTAACACACCTTGTGCGTGTTGCTAAGATCTCTGTAATACAGCCTTAGAAACTTCAGGTTTAACCTAGAAAAACGGGTTTTAAGTCTGACTTCTTGACCAATCGGGGTTTTCCTAGATTATAAATGGTTAAACATAATGATTATAGACGGTCGTGCGGAGCACCTTGGAGGACTAAAAATAAATAATATGATTCGCGTACACATAGTAACACATCATACTATACATTTCCAGGCTTGACTGTCGGCCTAGGCATTAATTTTTATTGATTGGCTACAGGTTACAGAAACCGGTTCCGAAAATAATTTGAGTAAATTTAAAACTAACTATCTCTCTAGCTCGTATTTATTTTCTCTAGATATATCTGCGGCGGTGGCAAGCAAAAAGTACCTGAAAGGACTACGAGGCAATGGACTACAATCATAATCATCATCTCATTTTGGTTACTGTCTCACTGCTAGACATGGGTCTGTTCTGGAAGCGGTTAGATTTACAGTAATATTTTATATTAACTGATTCATACAAATCAATCCGTAAATAAAATGCCAACTAACGCTGCTGAAATATTTTACGTGCGTTGCAATGTTTCCCAACTATTCACAAAAAAACAACCGCAATTGACGAATTGACACAGTGCGTAGATACATTTTTTGTACGGGTTACTCATAGTTGTATTATGAATCGTTCACTAAACCATAGTATACAATTTTTTGTGACTAATTAAAGTGGCATTTACATTGTTGACCAAAATAATTGGAACTAAGGAACTGTTTATTGTCAATAAAAATAGTAGATAATATTTTCGATTTGAGACATCGACACGGAAAAGATTTCACTTCAAAGATGAACTCTATCCCCGGTTTAACAAAACCTACATGATGAGCCTGACGCTCATCATAGTCAACAAAGTTTGTCCTACGACTTAGATCAAAACTAAAGAGGTTTGCATAAAAAACCGTTTCAGTTCATTTGAATTTGGTGTGTCTCGCCTGCGTCGAAAACAGTTTGAATTATGAAAAGTCTTGGAACAAATAAGGTTTATTACATGTGCTCGTAGCTAAGAAATAACTACTAACGCCGATCTGCCTGATTAAATTGCGCTAGCCGTGGTCTATCTGTGGATGCGTGACTGTTCTTAACACAATGATTGGTCTATCTGTGCCTCAGAGAGCACGTGAAGCCATCAGTCCCGGTTTCTATGTCACATCTACGGCAATTGGTAGTCGAAGTCGGAGAGAAGCTCAATAATCCTGACAACTATTATATCCACAGGATAACGGGGTATTCCCCAGAAATTGGGTTGCAGAGCTCTGATGACAGTCAGACTGTAAGAGACTGTGAGCCGTCTCCAATATATGTATAGTTGGTAGTTGGCTAGCAGGATGATCAAGAAGTTGGTATTAAGAGGTTTCTGGTATTTTTTCCACAATCAAATGCCAAGATATATTGGCCACCCTCGAAGCCAGCGTACTGTTAGGCGTCCCATAAGCTCAGCTATAAGTGATGGCATTAGTGAAAGTTTTTAATCACAACGCAATTGCGTACACAAATCAATCATTCCTCAATTATCGTTAAACGGGACTTTGATAGCTGACAGTGACGTAAGAATTTACTGTAATTGATTGTTGTTTTTTTCTGGAAAATTGTTTTTAACGCGTATGGACGTGTGACGCTTAGGGATAAAGAATATGCTATCAAATTGGTTTTAAGCATGTACGTAGATAATATGAATTGAATGTATTAATTATGCTTACAGAGGAATTAACTGCTGAAATACAGTTGATAGATGTATTGAATATTAAGCAATGCCTTAACCTTGAACTGCGAATTCCAAACAAAAGGAGGTTTTTTTTTAAAATAAGCAACTCGTTGGTCTCCCTGTACCTCGGAGGGTCTTGATAGAGCTGATATTGCTGCCGGAGCTCTCTATTTATGCAATTCTGTTTTCAAACATTTATAAATAAATAGAAAAATAGCGAACTACCAACATAAAAGTCAGAGAGGAAATGACATAAAATTAGAGATGCGAGCTAGACGATATAATTTCGTACATGGCAATGATTATGTTTAATGATAACAATTATGCATCGTCTGCTCTTGAAAGTTATGGAGCGAAAACAAAATGAGTTTTAGTGCGTTAACCTCGTCATGAAAAAAATAAGACGGTTGGTGAGCCTTCTCCATGTATACCGTAAAGTATGGAGTGTTAATAGATATATTTTTGTTTCGTTTACTGGGGGATACCTTCAAAAGGCTACTGGTAAGGCCTAGGGCCTAGACCACCATTGCGATTGTGCATTTTCGCAAGTTCGGCTGCTGAGATTTAGGTCCTGACTTCGATCCCAGTTCGAGCATAGTTTTCTATGACTCTGTCAGTAGCTGTTCGGCTTGCCTTGATTTAAAAACATACTGGCTAATTGTACACCTCTGCCTGAAGTATGAACCATTCTTCATCACTACATAGTATAAAACAAAGTCGCTTTCTCTGTCCCTATGTATGCTTAAATCTTTAAAACTACGCAACGGATTTTGATGCGGTTTTTTTTAATAGATAGAGTGATTGAAGAGGAAGGTTTATATGTATAATACATGTGTATTGCACCCGTGCGAAGCGGGGGCGGGTCGCTAGTTATATATAAAAATGCATCTCTAATTCCCTTGGTCATCGCATCACGCGTGAACGGATGGAACAATTTCGCTAATTATTTTTTTGTTGTGTTAATTATTGTCAAGAGAAGGTTCTTATGAAAGAAAAAAATAAAAACATTGCGCAAGAAATTATAACATTTAAAAAACTTAACAACTAGATACTTTCAGGTAAAGTCCACGCAGACGAAGTTGCGGGCAGAAGCTAGTTCTTTATAATTTTCAAGCTAATAGAACAGTTTTGGTTAACAATAGGAGCTTATCATTGTCCAATAGAAGTTCGATCGTGACAAAAGTATGACTGTCTCAGGCCTGTTATACTTCTCCTGAATGAAATGACACCATTCACTCACACGTTAGCCTTCCATCCTTTCTCCACGGTTTATCCAATCGGATATTAATGGATACACATTATCGGAACTGGTATTTTTATATGTTAACGACATTCAGAAAGATAATTAACTTTATCAAATGATTACTTCTGTTCCCGGAGTTTACAATACACGGCGGAAGTTCAATATAACATGGACTAATGGAAGTATACATACATTTAAGTAAATACAATAATATCGATACATTTATTAAATATCCTGTCAAATGGTACAATAATCTACAAAATTCAATTAATAACTAAATATCTACTTTTGTGCCTTCCAACGGAATAAACCGATGGGATAAATTTACCTTGCCTTCTGGTGCCTTCTGGTTGGATAAACTGAAAATAAACAGTTTATCCAATCGGAAGGCACAAAAGTATATTAGTACTTTATAATTTTTTACTAGCCGGAGGATTCGGTGTACTCAGAATGGTCACCCATTCATAGTCTGACTAGCAAGCGTACTCGTAGTTATTAATTACTCAGATACAACTTCTTCCTCTATCAGAATAGACTATAATAAGTGAAAACGTTATTTGAAGTAACTCTACGTGTGTTATTTAATTTATACACTCATCGCTTTTTCAACGTTGTTTAACAAATAATCTCTCGGAAGCAATCGGTTGACTGGTTATGTAAAACGTGATCTTTTCTACACTGTGGCGACCGAACTGATGAAAGTACTCGTAACTTTCTTTGGCTGTGACTGTGCTAACAGGTGGCATTTGGTAGGGTGCTGTAGACAGTATGGCGGCCAATGGTGTACCCGTTATTTATAGATAAAATTGAAGTTTAAATGTTTAATTGAATCAATTATGTGGCGGTATTTTAAAAGGTTGTGTGTTTAGTTTGAAAGTAACTGTTGATTTAATAAAAATCCAGCTTCATGTTGTACATTTTCATGTAACCTATTGTCGTATTGCTTTTTTTTCTGTTAAGGCTCTTTCTATGCATATTATAAAGATTAGTTTCCTTATTAAATGTTTCTGAATAGCATTCTACCAATTTAAATTCGGGCGTTGACCTGAAATCGTTTTTAATACATTCGGAAAGTTTTAATTTAAACTTTTATTTAAAACCACAATAAAACTTTGGAAAAATATAAACCAATTCATCAGTATTCTGTATAGAGAAAAACACGCAACAAAAACTGTACTTTCTCCAGTTCAACTACCCGCTATTCAGAATGATTTTCCTTAAAGTCCGAGTCGATGTCGAAACTATTTTAGACACTTTTTCTATTGAGTCGTCACTTCATTGATATTTTTTTCTATGTCGGTACTTGTAAGTGATGAAACTGCTATTTGGTATCTACCTCATCATCAACCCATATACTGTCCCACAGCTGGGCACCGGTCTCTTCTCATATTGAGAGGGGTTAGGCTATAGTCCTATTAGATATTTTATTAGGTATCTACCTATTAGAGCTTTAATAAGTATCTCATCATCAGTATCATCAGCCCGTATTTGTTAGCTGGACGTAGGCCTCTTGTAGTGAATGCCACTGAATACGATCTTCTGCTGTTTTCTTCTTTCCCAAGTCATCGATCCACTTGGTCGGAGGGCGTCCCACACTAGGCTTACTTAGACGGTCTCCACTCAGGAACTCGCTTTTATAGGTACCTATCTCGAAGTAATTCAGAGTGGGTACCTACTGCACTCGATGACACGTTGTCGATTTTCTGTAATAAACTTCCACTTTGTATTCGTTTTTTCAATGAGTAGACCATCTGATGAAAGGCGATGACCCCGGACTCAACTAAGGTTATAAAATTTACAATCAGAAATTATGAATTCCATAAATACGTATACTACAGCTGATAAGGGGTTCAGCGTTCTGCATCAGACAATTATAAGTAAAAATAAGTAATTCAAAAATGTTTAAAATTAAGCTTAGGCTTGGAACTTTATCAACTGGTCCTTCAAATCGAAAGCATTACAAAAAGGAACGAAGACACTATAAACCGAAATAAGTGTGACCGTATAACTTCGAAAAAAATCCTGTCCAGTAATTTAGAAAATGTTATTTTAAATTGAAGGTGAGGTGAAGAAATAAATTACGCAGTATACTTTCTGTACGTGAATAAAGTTTATATACTAATCAACACCTTATTCACGATTCAAAGTAATCATTCACACCTATAATTTCGCCCGTCATCGTCATGATGTTCAACACATCAGCTATATATTACATATCACAATACTAAATAATAACTGCTTTGACAGTAGTCTCTGAATAGGCACTTTCCTCTGCCGCGCAAAAAAATACTTAAAATATTATGTTTCTATCTATTTGACTGATCTTGATGAGGTTAATTAAACTTGGTTTCCATTTTATTCTTTGTTTTAATTTCATGACGGCTCATTAGCTTAGTAGAACGACTTTTTTTGGAGTTGGCTAGTTTATTTTGCAATTACGGTCTGTCTTTTTAAAAAAAGTGTGTCTCAGATATGTTTATGTGCACAACCTAATGATTTAAAACTGAAACTTCATCAAAAACGATGTTAGGTAATATTAGCATCGGTCGTTTGTTATCTGTTTCAAAGATCGTAGGGACACGAGTTTAGTATGTCAATGTTCAATGCGTTCGCTTTGACTTTTAAATCACTTCAAAGTGGAACAGCCCTAGCCCCGGTCGTGAGCGGTGTAGGAAAGCGTATCGAAACCCAGAATTTCCCTGAGGCGCCGCACCGACACGCTCCATCGAGTTGACACCTCGCTAAATCATTGCATACAACACAAACATGATACCTGCGCATGATTCTAATACATATGTTCGAGTTTTTATGACATATTGTGTAAAGGCTTAAGTATCTTACAGTGTATACAATTTCTTGGTCTATTTGTAGTATGTTTAATTCTGATTTTTCCCTCTAAGTAAAACCACATGTTATTGGAGGATTTTACTCTTTTGTTACGGTTGGCATCCCTGTTGTGCACATCAGGTCGCAGACCTACATAATACTATGTTCATAGAACATTTCATGAATGCATAAGGACCCCACTCAAAACCAAAAGAATTCAAGTCTCCAATTTAAAATTGTCCTTACTTTATATTTATGCACATTACCTAAGTAGGTAGGTACTGCAATCGAATTGATGCCACGAGAATATGTCATCTCTCTTCTTTCGTATACCATTAGTGAATCAGAATTATATGCTACAATGTCTTAAGATACTAAAACTGCGCTCCCATCTACTTTGCATTATGCTTATATTATAGTAGGTTAAACTATAAATAATAATACATTAATTATGCATAATGCAAAGTGGAGGGCGCGCAGTTTTAGCATACTTAGACATTGTAGGATATATTGTACGTATATATACATATACTATAGATCGTCTAAACACATTAATACACTACGTTTTTACAATAACAAATACATTTGAAAAACACTAAATTCACATTGTAGAAAAAAATCAAAATACTATTAGTGTAGTTGTAAATAATACGCGTTCTGTCTCTAAAATGATTGACACGCTTACGAGCCCTAGATACGTTATCAATCAGTGACGCATCTGTAACTATCTATAGTATTTGTAACTATATGATAGATAAGCTCAACAACTGTGAGTAATAGAGGAATGTACTCTTAGAAGAATATTCTGTTCCGTCAGAACGTACACTAATTCACCTGGATGATATTTTGTCTACTTTAAAATATGAACGAAATTTTCAGTAGGTACCAACATTACCTAAATTTTCTTAATTAGCATTTTTTTATATTTGGGACATTTTACACAACACTATCTAATCCCAAACTAAGAGGGCTTGTACTATTTATTTCGACAATGTAAATCCATACGAAACATCTAGTCAAACACAAACAATTTAGGTATATTCATCACATAAATATGTGAGTCCTGTGGGTATCAAACCCGAGCTCAATATCTAGTATTCCAACAATCGAACCAGATCACAGACACCGTCAATTATACTAGTTAATGTCCTATTTTATAAACACAAACTGTTTTTCGGTGTTTTTTTAGGTCGAACTTGAGTTATTTTTGAGGAAACTTTCGTTACTTAACCAGACTTGATGGCAAGGCACCGTATGCCTACAGCCAGAAGCAATTATAAACTAAGCAACAAGAGTTAAGGGCATCTCTTTTTTTATAATACGGAAAATCCTCTTGTATCGTCCTCCCAGGGAGGCGGCAGGGTATGTCGGACTCGTACCGACTAAACACCGTACGCCTTCACTTGCCCTATAGTCATGGCCATGGGATCCGTGAAATTTGCCACGACTAAGGGCATAACGGAACAGAAAAACGGTTGCTATTTGTAAAACAGTGTATTGTATTAATGAGAAGAGGTTACACCTAAATCATAAAGGCAAACTGTGGGTGTACAAGAGTACAAAACGTCAACATTTCAAGTTCAACAAGTGTATTCTGTTGTCACTGTCAGTGTCACGGCGTTGTGTGACATTGAAGTTGAACAGTGCTGCCAGTGAAATATGATAATAATTTTAATATTTTTTGTAAAATTTTAGTGTTTATTTTATGTCTCTGTGTGTCCTTGGTTGAGGAAATAAAACATTTTTCTTTCTTCTTTCTTTCTTTTACAACTCATTCGGGGATACAGCCGTCTTCGGTACAATTATCAAAAAATCGCTTGTTTCCTGCTATTGCGCTACGTTTATCGTTGGATGATTTTATCGCATTTCTTGTAAAACTAAATTGTCCATTACAAGTGCTGATATTAAATGACATACGTGCCGAATTTAAGTCCTGATAACAATGATATGAAGACTACACGAAATTGGTTTGTGTCGAGCTAATACTCTGAAGTACCTACCTATTACTAACCTAACCTTCATAAGATGACCTATATTATGACACTAACATACATTAAAATACTGTCAGGACTTTTTAAAAGTGACCACGATTTTCTGCGTTTGTCTTGGCGTTTCTTCTCAGGTCATCAGTTAGGAAATGCTGACGCCATCCAGTACTAACAATCTAACACATTAACTTTATAAAAGTGTCTTTAAAAGGTCCATTTACAAAAATAAAAATAATTACTTATTAGTTATCTTAGCGTTTTCCCAATTATTTTGGGGTCGACTTCGAATCTAACCAGAGCACCTGAATAACAACATTACGAACGATTACCATCAGACCTACAAAACCCAATTTCTAGGTAATACCGATATCCTGAAGATATCTACCACTAACACTAATTAAATATAATTTATTAAGCAGTGATAGTGATGATTCATACAAAACAGTTATAGCCTAGTGATGCGACCATGGAATGCCAATTCATAGATAGGTTTCGAGTCCGAATCCAAAGCACACATATTTGACTTCATAATGTGCATATAAATAATCACTTATGACTGGCTGCAACGGTGAATGTAAACAACGTGAGGAAACCTCAGAGATGTTGATGGCGTGTGAAGTTGGGCAACTCGCAATAGGCCAACGTGGTGGAGTACAGTTTAACTTCTCTTATTCTGTGTGTGAAATTGGGTTGAAGACAAAATAAAGTTAACCGCTAAGCAATAATAATAATAATAAGGTCCTGAAATGTGGACGTACATCAGTATATGCTTAACCCATACACATAACGATAAAACAACAATCTTTTGAAAACGTAGATCGTAGTAAGAACCGTTTTAATTTCCCGGTAGATCCAATCTAACTTTTCACAGTACAACAATACTACGATTATCGACTACTTGTAAACGTATTAACTCAATTAACTCTTTTTAGCATAACTAGAACACCCAACAAGAAGTCCCTATTGAGCTGTCACGAAGACAATAAAGACTATTTTGTGTTACCTGGTTAGAAAGCTAACTGTTGCAGTTTTGTCGCTGTAATTAAATTTTTGATTCAAGCTATAGGTTCGGATTTAAGGACCAATTACATTAAGATAAATAATAAATCGGTCCTTCGATCCGTTTGTCCTTTTTGTATTTTCCGTCAATGTTTGTAGTAATTGAGTTTGTATTCCTTTAATGCTATTCAAATTGTTCTCTCAGCTTGCAAAGCAAAGTCTCACGCAAACGCAAATTACGATAAATAGAGAAAATATTATCTCTGCAGGCGATAATATAGCGTAGGTATATGTCGGAATTTGGATTTACTCGTATATACCAATTTAATCTTACTTTATATGTAAGTATTCAACTAACATATTCCATAACCGAACCGTTTACCGGTTCAATAGTGTGTCGGTCCCACAGTTAATATGTTTTCCCAGTTCTGGTATCTTATCAGTTGATCTGGTATCTGTTCACTCGAGCGTCCCACAACATCCGCCTATCGCATGCGCCGTTCATTCATACACTGTTTGTTTTCTTTTATAATAACATTGCAATTTTCTATTCGTGTCCATAGACATGACCTCTATTTTCTGTTTATAATGTTCGGTTATGTTCTACTGTCCCATTACAGTAGCACAACGTAACCGTAAATCATTACTTACATAAAAATATATCTGTAACTCAATGATTTTAAAGAACAGATTCGTTATTATTATAAGAAACAGCTTGCCTTACGTGACACATGACGGTGTTAAATCTGCAATTGCCAATTTCTGTTCTCTCAGACATTCTAATTGAAATTCCAATAGACTGGAGTAAAGAGCTAGCTGCTTAATTATTTAAAACTTCATTATTCCAAATGTAGGGTGTCTCATGTTCTTTCTATACATTTATTATAACAATTAATTATATCTATATCTGATGACTTATGAATTAATGATGTCTTATTTTAACACTACCATGTTGTAATGTTGTTTTCGACATTTGATTAATAATAAACATATTTAAATATCTAAAATGAAATGACCCATTGGCGACCTAGTAGTGTCCCAGTGGTCTACATGTTTACCACGTAGCAGTGTAAAGCACATCTGCTGAGTCCAAGAAAGAAGAGGCTGATGTGGCGATAAGAACAAGAGAATATCCTTCTAAAATACCACAACGTCTAATATGACAACTTGGTTTGGCATTGGCATAGTTAGATCTCCATCTAGTGGCCCGTACCGACCCCGAGGAGCCACGGGCGAACCCCGCCCCCCATCCAGAGGAGCCAGGAGCGAGTGCCCCCTAGAAAAAGTCTCAACAATTGCATACCAAAATGAATATTAGCAACCACTATTATGGTTTTAAAATAGGCAAATATTGATCTGAAACGCAATACCAGACACAAGTTACACGCGTGCAAGACAGGCGTGTTGTCTATTGCAAATGTCAGTGTAATGTCAAGATATAATTTAGAAAGTTTAATCGCCTGCGCACGCGTCATGATCGACTCGCGTGTAATCGTGTGAATTAAGGCCCGGCACACACATGATACTTTTAGTACCGACGAATCGCGACTGAGTTCGGTTTTGGGAGCAAGACGCATTAATGTTTTAAAAACAAATTTCACGGTTTACATGATTTACGGATTTAAATAATTTTAAGACTGTAACGTTGATACATACAACATGTAGGTACTACAAATTGTGTTTATATGAAGTAGAAAATAAAGCCAAAGCCAAAGGGCAATGTATTCAGTGAAATTACTGACTGTAGCAAGCGAGACTAACAAGTGAGGTCTGAAGATGACAACGCGCTATGATATTGATGGTGTGCTGGCCTCTATAGGTTACGTTTGACGCTTACTATAGCCGGCCCGAAATTTTATTTGTCATATATTATCACAATAAAAAAACCAGCACTCGATGCATTCATCAAAGTCATCAATATTAAATTGCGACCTATATCTTAAGTTCAGTATGCAGTCGCGAAAATGCAAGTCACAGCTGTTTAAAGTCTTAAGTGTGCGCCAGGCGTGACTCTTTTAATTAAGTGTTATTATGCTAGCACGCCTTTATTAAAACGTAATACAATAGACTGAGATAATATCTAAATATGGAACGAAGGAAAGCTGTGCAAACTTGTATTTGGAGTAAATAGGTTAGTTTGGTGTATCTATGGCGCGTACTTATACGCTACTAGTGACTCGCCCCTGATTCGCATGGGTGTGTTCATAAATTATAGCCTACATTACTCGTTGATAATGTGGTGAAAGAATTTTTAAAATAGTTTAAATATTTTTTAGGTTTATCCATTACAAATAAAGAAGATACCTAAGACATCACGATTATTTAGGACGTAATACTGCCTGGTATTGCTTCACACAATACATTGTTTTTGAGGGAAAACAATAAAAGACGCTTATTACTATAATTAGACACAAGGACTGTATATTTTTAGACAGGTCAAAGACGACTAGTATGTTATCATGTATTTAGTTACAAAGTATAATTCTCTTCCTCTAATTGGCTAGTGAGATCTACAATTTGAAGATAGGCCCAAACTTTGCAGGGTTCAACTGATAGTTCCACCGAATTCCCAAATATTCTATGCCACTAAGCAATAATGTCAAACGTAATTGTGGTTTACTGTAGTCATTGAATGTCTGGCCATATGAGACTTAACTTTCCTTCACAAAGTCTATAAAGCCTAAAATACGTATACTTACATATACCTAAAATAAGTAAGTCAAAGTTAAATGTTTTATTTCCATTAATAAAATAGGTATCTAGGTACTTCTTAAAGTCAAAACTAGTTCCACGGTTCCAAAAAGTGGGTCTTATGGTTCTCCATAAGATCGAACCGGCAAGACAGAAACAAAAAGAAACATATTTAAAAAAAACATGTTTACTGTATTATTCTTAGTTTAAATTTTGTTCTGAATGGTTCTTGAGAATAATGCATGCTTTGGTATTTAGAGTGTAGGGTAAGTCCCAGTTATTTTCACCATAATAATTACAAAATTATACCGACTTAGCTAATTCCGAGTAATAATGATTATGTAAGTAAATAATTATATACAACAAGCAAACCTTTTCTAAGTAGGGCGATCGTATTAGCAATACATGAATAACTTTAGTACTTCTCTTCGTCCCAGCCACTTCTCAGTCTTACGCCAAACTATTTAGCTTTAAAATACTGAGGGTATAACTACAACTTGTTAGGACATCGTTTTTAATTTATTAGAGAAGGATAAAAACCAAAATAACATACCAGTACCTCTTTATCCGGAACGGGTTAGGCAGAGGTATAATATGGCGTTTGTATTTAATTTCACAAATCAAAACTCCGAGATGTTACTGAATACTTTATAGATAACCTCAATAACACTTTACTCGATCTTGAAGTCGCAGCTAAGACTATTTTAGTGGGTTTGATGGCTCTCATTTTTTAAATGAATCAAGAGATCACGCAATGCTATCGTTGAAATATTAGAAACTAGTTGTTGTCCGCGGTTTTACCTAGTCCTTCTCTAAGGTAGCCTATGTCCTTCTCTAAGATCTAATCTATCTCTCTACCAAATTTCGTCAAAATCGGTTCAGCGGTTTAGGCGTGAAGCGTAACAGACGGACAGAGTTACTTTCGCATTTATAATATTTGTAGAGATTTACTTTTTGAATGCACATGCTTATTCATTTTGCATGTTACGACAAATTCTTTCTCCGTTACCGTTGAGACAATCGGTCCTCAAATATATTGGACAAGCCGTCTCCTCAGTCGTCTGAATACCAATGAGTGTTACTGCATCGTTTGGAAGAAAACCAAAATACATTGCCAATTATTTACGTGTTACTGCGTCATATAAACGGTGAATTTGTCAGACAATTGTGCAAGAAACAATTCATAATGTAACATTCTTGTCCTGTTTGCCCACATGGCTTTATGTAAACGTGGTCTACAATAACAAAATGCCTTTTAAAATTGTTGTTTCATTGAACACCAAAAAATCAAAATTAATTTTGCTGACGTTACTAGATACAATTAATTCTGGGAGGATGGCAGCATAGCAAAGTTGCGATTTTTCTTAGCACGTTTCGTTGCGATGTTGCATTCTGTTGTGATGTTTAGATCTCGGAGCCTACTCCCAAGCTAGCGCTAAAGATCGCCGTGTGTTTTTAGACGGTAGGCGTCCGACATAACCTTCCACCTTTCTTTTCTGTGGGACGGAAGCAATCCATGAGGATTCTCACACGAAAAAAAGGTACAATGAACTGCACGAGGGTGATCATATAATTTACTAGTTTCCGCACGTAACTTTGTTTTCGTGGATGTGTTCACAATAAAACCTACGTCATTCAGGGATAGTGTAACTATCTATCAGTCAGCCCAGTAGTCGTCTACGCTACGCTAGGTCCTGGGTTCTATTCCCAGGTCAAGGTATGTGTTATTGAATTTTTCTATGATAATCTTAGTAGCAGCTCGGATTTGTGCCCGATTAATAGCAATAGGCTTGACCCCTATTATATAGGAAACGTACTGTAGGACTGGTGTGTTAAGCGTTGCATAAAAATGTCAGGTTTAAAAGGACCAATTTTGATAATATAATTTCGAATTATTATTAAATAATACTCTGCAGGTTTGGATGATCACATTTGCTTACGAAATGGAGACAAGAATTCAGAACAATTAAAATCCTATCTCAACACTAACAGTAATGGGTACGAAAGGGCAACTATGATTATGACCTACAAAATCATTATTAAAATTGCTAAATGTTCTGCAATTAATCTATTACCATTCAAACGTTTTAAATTTAATTATTCACTTATAAATATTGATCTTCGCACCGGAATGCGCAAGGGCATGCATTTTCTCGTACAGCTCGCCAACATTCCCCGATAAAGTCTAAGCGGACCTTAACTCAACTATTGTTATAAGCTTTCTAAGTGACGCAACCGACCTATTTATTGTCTTCTAATTACGAGCGATGCGATATCTCGATGCAGACCGATCGATCTAGCATTGAACGTAAATCGATTGTTTTGTTCATGTTATTAGCTGTTTCAAAACTCTGTGATGGCTCTCGATAACTCTTCAGTATTGCACGTTGCATTTTGCTTGACTTTAGGTTGTAACAGGATGTCGTTGTCTGCATTTTTGTATGTTCTATCATAACTGTTTGAGAGTAAATAATTTGATGTTATCATTCAAAAATTTAGAGATAACAGTGATTTATTTAACAAATAAATCACTGTATTACTGTGTCAAAACGAAGTATACGGTGTGTAATTGTGTATTTTGTTAAATAAGTCACTGTTATCTGTAATGTATTTCCCAAAAAGTGTATGTAGTAAGGTGTCCAAGTAATACAGCCTATTGCCATTACCCGGGTACAAATTCAAACTTCGAGCAGCTATGAGAATTTCATAGGTAATCCCAATAACATTGTTCGACCTAGGAATCGGACAGGAAGTCTCGAAAGAATCGCGTAATTTATTTAAATTATATTTGTATTTTATTAATGTCGTTCTATTTATTTAGTTTATAACAACGCAATCCTAGTCAAAGGGAGCATATAGAAATAGTGCCATTACATCCTTGGGATTGCTGATTTCCCTAAGGAGTTCGCATGTGTAAGGGTAACTTTTCCGAATAGTCATTATAAAAATACTATGGCGTATATCGCCTAAGGAAGGAATATAAGAAAGCCAAGTCGATAAGGAAGTAAAAATGTGGCTAAATTTGACAGATGGCTCTAGTTCGAACTAGGTACTTGACCAAAATTGTCATTACTTAGGTAAGTACTATTCTGTATGTGAAGATGAACTGTATGAATAGATGTTTCTACTCCTAACTCTCTGTTGTATTATCTAATTATAATACAGGTATCTAAATCGCATAAAAAATCAATATAGTTTTTATCAGATTTTTTACAATTTTCTAATGTTTTTTCCTCTAAAACCTTATTCGAACTATTACGAACATACTATGTTTTTAAATTACCCGAATCGGTCCACCCGTTCTAATCTGATGCGCTTACCAACGAAGATAATTTAATTTTAATTTATATATATTGTGTTGGATTAAGTTGAACTCTGGCACTTTCTTTTTTAAATAGTGTTGATTGTTCTATTCAACAAACATTCCAAGTAGACTAATGAATGCACATTATTTTCATTTACCTTGACAGATAATGCAATAATTAATTTTGAAACTTTACTTTCTGGATGTAATTTAATTTAGAAGTAAATGTTTCTATCAAAAATCTTGGTCCTTGGATCCTACATTATGGAAGTTCCAAACTCTAAGGACCAAAAATATTTTACTGATAATGCAAACACGGTCCTGTGAAAGCATAAAATATCACTTTCCGACTAAATTGAAGATTGATGTTTAAAGTAAATACTATTATTATAACGAGGAGAATGATGTCACCAAAGTTAACCTTTCACTGGTAGGTCGTGATTCATATTGACAATATTACATCGTTTAGGCGAGATTTTGTGGAAATCGTTATGTTAATAGAATTATAGAAGTGTTATCTGTCAAAAGTTATATGATTACAAATTATTTTGGTATTTTTATACCTCCTCATTAGCCTAAGGGTAGTAGTGAGATTACTACGCCAGCAGTCCTGGGTCAGATACCCAGGTAGAGCAGTGTCATTGGGTATTTCTATTTAATCCTCAGTAGCGGTTCGGAATTAGGATGTGTGCTCGGTTTAATGGCAATAGGCTCGCCCCCTATTACATGGGAGTTAAAATGTATATCGTAATGGCATGTTATGTAGTATTTTACTCGCAATCAATGTCACTAAATAACTGATCTCAAGAGAATTGATATCTTTAATCATAAAAAATACAGAGCAAAAAACTTGATACTAATATGATTAGACATCGAGTTTCGCAAATAACTGTACCACGCATTACGGGTGTGGCAAACGGCACTAGCTCCCGTACTATGACTCATATTATACACAATTCGACGTCCATCGCGGTATTTGTACACAAAAAGTCAACTGGATTGTTTTGTAATCCATCAATGGATCATTAATCTTACTATAATATTCGCGCTAGAGGGTCGAGTGATAAGTTTACGGCTATGATATTAGCAGATTAAATTCCTCAAAGAAACAAAAGAATTTCGTGTTTTGTGCCATTGGTTGGTTCGAGCAATAGTTCGAACAGCCTGAGCGCGAGATTCTAGATTTAATCCGGGTCGAGCAGTATTCTTTTTCTTTGCAATTCTCAGTTAAATTTTGCATATTGGTTTCTGACACTTACACGAATATAAAACAGCTGTTAGCAGAATATAAGGTTGAGCTTTTTGCCCGGTTAATGCCAATAGGTTCGCATAATCTTACGCCAGTTTTTTTTTATATCACTAGGGTGGCAAACAAGTATACGGCCCACCTGATGGTAAACGGTTACCGTAGCCTAAAGAGCCTGTAACACTTGGGCTATTGCGTGTTGCCGACCCTGTAAAACGAGAGAGGAATTGAAATAAAACTACTTTTTACGGATTTTATCGCGTATATTGATATTATTAATCCCGACGTTTCGGACCCTTTACAGCGTCCATGGTTAATTAATAATATTGATAATTAGTAATAAATGTCATTGATCATGTAACAATAAAAAAAAAATGTAGGGTAGCTGTCAGTAATTATATCATCAAGACGCCCACCACCTCAGTCTACCCGTGACCATGGACGCTGTAAAGGGTCCGAAACGTCGGGATTAATAATATCAATATACGCGATAAAATCCGTAAAAAGTAGTTTTATTTCAATGTATAATATTCGCGTAAATGTCACAAATCAATATGAGAGAGGAATTGTTTGGTTGGCAGTATAAGGGTCAAAGTCCCCCAACTGCCAACACAACGTTTCCTTGCGGAGCACTGCCAACCTTGCTCACCGTAAGGAACACAACAGCTCAAAGCAGTGTTATTTTATTTCGATTTTCTACAAGGCCGAGGTACTTCCTAGCAGCTCCAATTTGAGTGGAATTACTCCCACTATGCCATACTTCTCTTGTAATTGTGAGCAGCAGTACACCTCCACATACTCCTCGAGGGAATATAGGCTTGATGGTATGTTATGTTGTTGTACTACCTAGATATAATAAATCCTAGTAAGCATTAAAATACTTAGTTGTTTTCAACAGGCTTCAAAGCCTTGATCATCGTCGTAGGATGGCAGGCTTGTCGGTCTTCTGCCGGATACATTTCGGAGAGTGTGCATCAGAACTGCACAATCTAATTCTGCCATCTCCCTTTTACCATCGCACAACCAGGCAAACTGAAAAGCGTCACCTTTTCATGGTGGAAATTCCCGAAACCCACACTAAGCGTTTGCCTCGACATCCCTTATCCGTACAGCGAGGGAATGGAATCAGCTGCCTGAGTCTGTATTTCCTGACGTGTACAATTTGGGGGTCAAGTCACGAGTGAATAGGTAGCTTCTAGGTAAGCGTGCTTCATCTTACATCACATCGTCACTTACCATCAGGTGAGATTGTGGTCAAACGCTAACCTATCTCTTATAAAAAAAAAGTTGTGTTTATGGCTTTGTGTTTTTATGCTGTGTGTGGCGCCGAAAAACACTTTGTGCGCAAGTAAATTTCCGTCTTAGGCTGTGTGAAAACCTGTCAGTATAATATATTCTTAAAACCACGATCCACGACACGTGGGCATGCCTTTACTTACTCGCCGTCCCATGTGAAGAGATGCGATATGAAGCTATAAATAAAAATAGTCGTAAATTTATCTAGTTTTATGATTGGTGACTTATTTAATGATTATTTCTTGTTATGTTAATAATGTTACTTGGTGTAACATAATTCCTTTTTTTTGAAGCGTGTAATTAAATGTACGTGCGATATTGATAAATCGCAGGGTAGGTATTTTTGATATTTCTTTATTGTTGATATAACAGAAAGCTTACTTTAATAATTACATTAAAAAATATATGTATCGAGTAACCCGGCACAAATTCAAACTCCGAGCTGCTACTGAGAATGTCATAGAAAAGCTTAATAACACTTTTCTCGACTCGGGAATCGAACCCAAGGCCTCTTAATCAGCAGTGGTGTTTCCGACCTCTAGACTAACGAGGCATTTGAAAATTTTAGGATAAAACAAAAGAGGATTGACCACCCGTTTCCTAGTACGTTATCTGCGTAGCAAACTTCAGAATCCTCCAGTAACTTAAAGATATTGTCGTATCGCATAGCTTCGCTTACGTAGGGTACTGGGTTACCATCGCGTACACTATAGAATAAAACAACAAGCTTGTAATTTCGCCCGTCCTTGACTGCTCGGAGATCGTCGACACTGGTTTGGCAAAATCCAAAATTAGTACCGCGGTTAGGGCTGGCAAGCTCTAGTTATTTGCAATTATAGGGATTCGTGTCGCTAATGAAGCTGTATTGAATTTTAATTGAGGTAGTCATGCTTTAATTTGAATCAGTTTTGTGAATAATATTTGGCACAACATTTTTTGTACAACGTGTCCTTGTGTCTTAGATTTAAATATATCTCTTAATGTGTAGGAGATTTATATTATTGTAATTTTATTCACGTTGTCTTGTTTGGGCAGAAGGATCAGTGGAACTAACATCGTAAACAAGATTTAAGATTCATGCTTTGAAAATTGTTAAGGGTGTAAATGTCGGGATTAGTATTATAACATGATAAAATCCGTAAAATGTAGTTTTATTTCAATGTCTATACGCATAAGTGTCAGAATCCATTTATATGTTTTTAAATTATACATACCATCACGCCTGTACTCCCCGAAGGGTTAGGCAGAGGTGTACTAATTATACACCCACATTTCGCCGGTATGCTTAGGTCCCATGTAATAGGGGCGAGCCTATTGCTATTAACCGGGCACAAATCCAGACTCCGAGCTGCTACTGAGAATTTCATAGAAAAACCCAATAACACTTTGCTCGAACCCAGGACCTCTAGCGTAGCAGTCGCGCTTAGGACCACTAGACTAATGAGGCAGTCTTTTTTTAAATTATATGATCAAGAAATTACTAGGTTTTAGGGAATTTTCAAATTTTTGTATGAGCAACATTCTAAAATTAACGGACTATATGAACAGTACAACCCTAAGTAATTTTAAGATACATCCAACCAGTTTCTTGGCTATCAGTTTAAGTATATAATATTATAAATGCTTTTAGTTTTTTAAAGTACGGGTAATTTTGATGTGAAGAAATGAAATTAACACAAATTACAGATGGCTTGCTGAAGATAACTTATAATTATGAACTATTTTAATTCAATATAGGGTTAACCAATAAGCCGAACGCGCTTGTGACTCCTTTGGTGTTGCGGGTATCCATGGGCGGCGGTAATTGCTTACTATCAAGCGATCCGTCTGCTCATTTTCCCCCCTATCCTATAAAAAGGACTTATTCAAAATACATACACTATCATAAAAAAAATATTCTTATATTACTTATTCATTAAAGTTTCCTGTTTTCATTTTTCAAGAAACAGCTCAATAAATATTTAAGTACATACATACCTAACTCAAAAACAGTTGAACTGGTTCAACGATGTTTTGTTGTTCAGATGATTTACAGGAAAAAGGAAAAGAACACAGTTAATTATATAATAATACCTAGTCGTTCTTGATATAATAAAAGACAAAATGTTTTTAGTATTACAAGTGTACATAAATAGAAAATAAAATAAAAAATAAACAAAACGGAAATGTGCACGCGCAATAAAGATACCACACCAAAACAGTTGCACTAATTATGTAACAGGTTTCCTGTATCTTTTAAGAACGGTATCAAGAGTATTAAAATGCTGAATGTAATAAGGTTATTGAAGCTTTGATTTTTAAAATAAAATATGTGAAATATAAAAAACTTTGTAGGTAATATATTTATCTTATTCATATACATACATAATAGGTGATAGTTATGAATAATATAAATATATTTTTATATTTATTTAGAGCAATAACGGGTATTAAAAGTAAATACATTGTGAAATAAAAAACTAAATTGTAGAAGCACTGGAAATTAATAAAATAATCTTATAATAATGTAATTAAAACATTGCATGAGAATCGAGAACTATATTCATCGTTTGAATTGAAAGTAAATGAAGGGAGACATAAGATTTAGTCTATTTTTTTTTATGTTAGCTAGAAAATGGCATGGGTTGCGTTGCTTCTCAATGAGACACCTAATCTTACTCTATCTCTTTATGCATTCATTCATCCATCACACAAAATCTTACGAAAGAATTCTATTATCAATTAGATTCATTGTAGAACTAACAGAATGTTTAATAGTTTCAGCCATTTGGATCCAACGAAAATCACTCTAAAATGGCAGTTAACTACTATCTTAAATTCTGTGGTAACATCTAATGAATGCATGGCTAGCTAGCTAGCTTTTACGAATCGAATGTGTTTGAAATGGCACTTATTTTGAATAAAGTAAAATTCATCTTAGAACTTGTTTTTGCTTTCCATCAGGCTATGGTGTACAGTCAGCAACGACAGTCGCTGATCAAGATTACATTTTTAAAACGCTTTAATTTTTTTTACTATCTAGTAGTTACTGACCCGAGAAGGTAGAACGACTTCTTTGTATATAAGCTTTCCCATAACTAGAATTTAATTAAATTTTTTGGTGTAGTGATGTTTTCAAAATTTGGTTGTGTTTAGCGACTTTCGTTGATGACCGTGAAAACTCATTCAGTTTAAAAAAAACGGCTTCCATCATGATTTTCATAGGTGTTCGTAATATTGGAAAAGAAACTAACATATTATAACAGTATACCTAAATCTTAATTTTGAGTATTCTATACGGTTTAAACATTAATAAATTACTTTTTAAGATGACTTTAATTTACCACAGATATTTTAGTCGAAAGTTTAACGGTGACTGTAAATTTCCGCTTTCGACAGTGTCAGTTCAACAAACTCATCTATTTAGCATTCAACAATAAAAAGCTGAAGTACACAGACTAAATACAAATTTCAACATTTTGGACTTATCAACGTAATAGTTTAGTAGTTCAATTTGATTCCGGGAAGAAAGATTACCTAACAACAGTTATATTGCAATTGGGGAAAAGTCAAGCACCGCTATTGGGAAGTCAGACGTGGCTGAAATACATTGCTCCTTGGAAAAAGTTCTGCAATGGCCTCAGACTGATAATCATGTAGGGCATAGTGGGAGTAATTCCACTCAAATTAGAGCTGCCCGACTGGGGAAGTACCTCCGCCTTGCAGCAAATCGAAGTGAAATAACACTGCTTTGAGCTGTGTTGTGTTCCTTACGGTGAGCAAGGTTGCTAGTGCTCCGCGAGGAAACGTTGAGTTTGCAGTGGGGGGATTTTAACCCTTATACTGCCAACCCAACTGTTCCTCATCCGTTTGACAGGGTCGGCAACGCGCAATTGATACCCCTGGTGTTACAGGCGTCTATCGGCTACGGTAACCGCTTACCATCAGGTGGGCCGTTGCTTGTTTTCCACCTTAGTGGTATAAATAAAGTGATGATGAACGAGGAATACTCAGAATATTATATCTCCCATAAGATGGCTGCCACAGTAAAATGGGGAGATGTGTTGAAATGAAAGCCAGAACCAAATGAGGTTGTCGAACCAATTGAGAAATATAAAATTTACTTTTAAATAAATCTGCGGAATTGAAAGCGTTTACTACCGTGACTAAAATATAAAGACAGACAGAAAGTGAGCGGCTTTATGAAAACGAATTCAGCAATGCAGGAAATGAAATACCAAGATGGCGATACTTACACAAAATTTAATGACAACGAATTGTACAGATGTTATTAACTGCTGTCAAAAATTAATACAATTATAGGAAATAAAACAGATGTCAATATTATGCCTTAACACATAACAATTAAAGTCTTTAAAAAAATCGAACTGTCATGAATAATATCCTTGAATACATATAAACGCTTTATTATGTGGACTTAAAAAAAAGATTCTCTGAGTTTGTTTCGGGGTTTCTTCTCAAAAGGTGGAATATGCCGCGGCTCCATAATATTATAGATTAAATATTGACTTGTAAAAGTATCTGTAAAATATCTATTTACTGAAATAAATATCATTTATAGGTTTAGCTTTTTACGGTGAAAAAAAAAAAATAGTTAGCAAATATGACTAAATATAATTTAACAAACATTTTTACTTCCCTAGAAAATTAGGGCCTAAATGTACCATATTTTATTAGGTCATGGGCTTCAAATGCAAACTGTTTGAAGGTTTTCATTTAAAATAAATCATCGAATCTGCGTTCTAATTACGAACATTGATTTCTACTCAGCTATGCTGCCGAAATGTGCAAACTCATCACACTTGTCTTGTTTAATGATTTTGCAAAACAAACTGGGTTATAAAAACACGAATGAATTTATTAAATCAACACGTTTGCGTAATATGCAGCATTTATTACATATGATAATAATGATTTCTTTAAGTATAATATTTTTATTTATTTAAACGGTAACCTTTCATGTTCGTCCAAAACCTTTCAATTTAAAGCAATCTACGGATTTTGATGTTTACAAACAGTCCAAAAACGTTACTGTTGTTAAAACATCTGTAATTACGCTTATTTACAACACAAAAGAAACATTTTTTGATAGTATGATTTCAAAGAAGTCTATTAAAGAAGTACTAAGTTTAATATAAACATCAACTGCGTCATTTTAATCCTAAAAAACGTTTTAGTTTAGGGATTCTTCTTCCTTCAATTTTAAGAAAAAAATAAGCATTCTCCATCAAAATTGTCTAGTTATCGTCGTTTATTTTAAACGGATTCGCCAAATGTAGAACGTTACATATAAGTATATTAAACACTTTCAATATTTTATGAGTAATTCAATTTTACGATCGATCTTATATGTGATAAAATATTGATTGAAACTTTGGCAACATATTATGTCATTGTATTCATCGCTTAATGAAACAGGTATACCAAATTTGGGGTAATATTCTGATTGAGAATATCAAAGTAATCGGATTTTAAATTGTCAGAGTCGATTCTATTTTTAAAGTTCCATGTCAAGGCTATCAAAACTTATTATTAAAAAAAACACTTAAATATTTCATTTATTTTTATTGTCAAATAAAATGTTAACAAGTAAGACATTTATAAACACTGTAAATAAAATAAAAAGTAATATCGACAATTTTATTTTAACAATCGAATCATTGTATTTTTATATCTTGCCATTATCATCGAATATTGATTGCGTGGATAAAATATTCCTTAAAGTCGACAATCAAGGCTGTTCCCATACTGTATGGAGTCCATAAAGGCTGGAATGTCGTTGGGGTGGCGAAGGTCGACCACTGACACACCTGCATATCCCGACACTCGATATCATTGAAAATATTGTAATGCACATGCAATTTTGTTATACTTTAGGTTTATGACAGCCAGTTGAACTTTAAAACTTGTTAAAATTATATATATATTGGGCACAGCTATAATATCTCAGTATACTAAGATACCTTTCGGAAAGAGCCAAACTCGTTAAACAAAAATTATATATGCGAAAATGTGAATAAAATACGAATATTTTTATGAAATTTTATCGCTCTTTTTTACATTTGGTAAAGGAAACTTGAAACCGTAGATATTCTTATTTTGAATTTAATTTATTTTTTAATTTTCAGTTATTTTTAAAAGTAGGTAAATTGTAAGTAAGTAATTTATTTTTCCTAAATATAATTATGCTGCAAAATTAATTTAATTATTAAATTAGGTACTCTTACTTTTCTAAATAAGTTCCGTTGCATCTCGTTGCTTTCATCATTCTTATTTCTATTTATACAACACTATGGCTTACACAATGATACAATAAATACAATAAAACGTAAATCTTCTATGTAAGTTTTATAATTTATTGTTATTGTAAATGTATACTTAATAAAACCTTTATAATAAATTGCTTCTACAGTAAACCATAAAATCAACATTGGATGTCATTGAAATGTCTGTTTTGTTGTATGTATGATAATAAAGACACCATGATGTTTTATGTAATTAGTTTCCATGCTAATTAGTTGGTATCCTAACGACATACTAACTAAAATGACTAAAGAGGACGTTCTCAGACAACAGTTCTTATTGGCTGATTCTATCCAATGAGTGTACAATTTCTGTCAATAGAATTCATCGATCACCGCAGATGAATTGGTTCTATCGCTCCGGTAGGGGGCGCGGGTGTGTGAAAGTGGAAACCTACCATTGTCCTTCTACAATAGGTTACCGCATCTATATCGCAGTGAAAGTTGCCGCGCAAAGGTCTCTTAAACACACCACACTAGTGAACTTAACATTATTATTTTATAAGATATATTTAATAATATAATAAGATAAGTTATAATATAATAAGATGGTGTAATTGATGCTATCGATACTCCCATCATTAATTCAATTAGAAGAAAGATGTTGTAACTTGGGTAATCAAGTCTCCAAGTAAAATCTGGAGTATGTCAACAATTTATCACAGTTGTAAGCCAACACAAATTGGGCCATAACTATTACGTGCATAACACTATAATATACTGCTTATCAGTATTTGTACACCGAATTTAATTTTAGGTTTCATCATCAACCCATAATATACTGTCCCGCGGCTGGGCACGGGATTAGGCTACCACCACGCGGGCATAATGCGGATTGGCAGACTTCACACAGCGTCGAAAAAAATCTCTAAGGCATGCAGGTTTCCTCACGATGTCCTTCACCGCTAAGCGAGTGATACTTAATTGATTATTTATTAATATCAATTTCTGCTATGTTGCTGTGCCTTACAGGGTCCACAATGTTCACTAAACTGTATATTCTACCATCTACTACATTGTGGAATGCAATAAATGATTTGATTTGAATTATGCAATCTGGGCTAAATTAAACTATGCAGTTTTAAACTTTTAAATATATTGTGGTCGTCAATCCGCATGCCAACCTTGGTAATTAAGTAATTAATGCCACTGCCACTTTTAACTTATAGATCTTTAAAAAAAAAATACTTTTTACGGATTTTATCGCTTTATATTGATATTATTTTTCTTGACGTTTCGGACCCTTCTTTCGAGGGCTAACTGGCTAGCCCTGCTATCTGTTCTATGCTGGACCCGATTTACAGACTTCCAGAAAATTGATATGTACTCTGCACCCCTCATTTATAAAACGATCCGTCTGTGTCTAGGCCAAGTCGAAATTGGCATCATTAGTTCCTCAATTGCCTACCCCACAAAACACTAACCGCAATACCAATGTGAACTTTGACATGTTAATAACCAGCTTTATAAATAACTTTTCCTTCTTTTTGCAGGTAAGTGCTCGTGAATCAATGGACGACAGCGACAAACTGTGGTATAAGGAAACACACTGTAGTAAGTAGTAAGGAGACGTACCTAGTTTAAGTAAATGATAAGAAGAATGTTAACCGAATGAAGAAGAATGTTCTTTCATGTATAAGCAAATGGAGCTCATTTACTTTTTTGTTGATAATTTACTTACTTACAATAATTTGGTAGACTCCTTTAGCACGTTAAGAGCACGTAAGCCGATGGTCGCGGTTGTCATACGAACACCTATGATAATCGTTAGTGGTAGTCAAAAGCCCAATAAGCCTGACAACCAGTCTATCCTAAGGAAATTGGTATTACCCAGAAATTGGGCTACGGAGGTCTGATAGCAGTCGCTTCGTGTAAAGTACTGAAATTCATCCGCATCTGGTTAAATTGAAAGCCGACTCCAACATAGTTGGGAAAACGCTCGGAGAAAGGAAGGATAAGAGGTACTTCTATAAGCCAAATGCTGCTACTATCGCGTATAAAGAAATGGAATTCAATTACTTTTTCGTTAATGATTTACTTACAATTTTTATTTGACTCATTTCTTGCTGGGAGGGCTCATGGCTGGTGTAAAATTCCTCAGCAATTTAGTAATACGAGTCATGTTATGAGTCATCAAAAGAATCCATTTTAGCCCCCAGTAAAGAGCGTTTAAACAAGAAGCTATATTAGTTTCGTATCTGTCATCAGGTACGGGTCTTTCGGCAGTTCGGTATCTGTTTTATGCTGGATTCGATTTATCGGGCGGCAAATTAGTACTCTGCACCCGTTTGCACTTCCTTTTAAAAAGTAAATAAATTACATTCACAACTAAGGTATTCGAAAACATTCAGTATCTTAAATAGTATCGCCAGTGTCACAATGGACCGCCAGTTATTCGATACCGTTATTCGAATCGATAGTTTACTGTTAACATTATCACGACTCGGTTTAGAATCGATTTGTGCCAGCTCGATGCTGAACTTTTTTATTGAACTTAGATATTTTGTTTGAATATTATACATTTTCGAGTGACACAGTATTTTTGCAATAACGACTGTTTTGTATAATTATCGATTTCGTATAAATACATGTTTGAAATCATTTTTGACACGTAAGTTCTTTGTCTTAACAAAAGTCAGTGACCTACTTATGAATAAAAGCTGGTAAGAAATTCCAACCTCATCTTCTTTAACTTTTTCCACCTGTGTTGGTATCACAAGGCGACTGGCCATCAGACCTCCGCAACCAAATTTATAGACAATACCGATATCCTGAAGATATACTGGTTGTCAGGCTTTTTGGGATATCTGTCTATTATTCCAAAGACTAAAAATATAATGACTACGATCTTATTTGTATTGTATGTTCCAAATTTAAAACTGTATAGGTGCATATTTATTTGCGGCCAATGCAATACTGCGACGGCAGTTGGTCTATTGTGATCAACTGTATAACATCATCACCCCTATATTTCCCGAAGGGTTTGGCAGAGGTGTACTGCTATATAACAACAGTTCGCCGATATGTTTAAGTCCCATGTAATAAGGACGAGCCTTCTGCCATTAACAAGGCACAAATCCAAACTCTGAGCTGCAACTGGGAATTTCATTGAAAAACCCAATAACACTCTTATTCAGCAGTAACGCCTACGACCACTAGTATAATGAGGCAGGTATTTTTTTTTAGTTTCAGACGAAGCTAATAAAAACCTTTTTACGTGATCCTCCGCTTTGCAATCAATCAATCCATCCGTCCAAATGCGATTAGTATTCAAGGCAACAATATGCAATCTGAAGCGTTATACCTTTTTGCAGAGGGGACTTAAAACTTTTCTTCCCAAACCTTTCGTGTAAATCACGAAACCATTAAAACTGTCAAGGATTCACGATTTTATAGAGGTATAGAACCTTGAAGTAAAAGATCACGTCAAGAAGATACATCGCTTGAAAGACTTGTGTCTTCATGCTGTCACCAAGAATGGCAGTGATGGTCGTAAATAAATAATAGTATGTCTCTTTAGTTAATAAAAGGAGTGATAAGTATCATCTTCAAAAATAAAGGTTAAGTTATATGAAGTATTTGCAACATTTACGGGATTATTAACTGCCCTATTAGCCTAGTAGGCATAAGCGCGAATGCTACACTAGAGGCCTTGAGTAGACGAGCAAATTGTTGTTGGGTTTTTCTATAAAATTCTTAGTAGCAGTACGGAGTTTAGATTTGTGCTCGGTTCATAGTAATAGGCTCACCCCCTATTACATTACATCTCTGCCTAACACTTCGAGAAATATAGGCGTAATTATATGTTATGTTATATGGATTTTAGTTTCATTCAAAAATCCACAAAACTTCTTACGTATGGAAGCAATTAATGTAATACGGGAAATCATACTCGATTATTTCATAATGTACCTACTTTCAAGAACCATAGCGTTAATATTATAGGTTTTTAGGTCGAAATCATTTCCATTACACGCTTAAGAATAACATAGCAATTTGTACAGTATAAATGATTGTAATTGTTCTGACAACATATCGAAATTAATTATCTCGCAAGTCACAATAACAAAGTGTAAAATTATGTCTTGTCTCTAGATCCCAAGATTAACTTTAAGATATTTACGACCAACGATTTCTGATAAAATATGTTTATTTAAAAAGTTTATTTCCTCGTTCACCTTCTTACACAAACATGGTTAAGATACATACAATGAAAATAAAGTAAATTATTATTAATTCCATCCGCTATCAGTCACCTTCCGCAAATCGTTGGTTTATCGTGTCGCAAGGTATCCTACACTACGCTTGCCCAAACGCGTGGTTGACAGCAGATGGATGCGAGCTGCCCAAGACCGGGATGATTGGCGCTCTTTAGGGGAAGCTTACGTTTAGCAGTGGACGGCAAAAGGCTGATATGATGATGATTATTATTAATTATTACTGCAACATAATTATACGAGTACCACCATATTATACAGTATGGCACAGAGTGGCTATTACGAAAATCGGAAAATGAATTTTCTGTCAAAGCCAAATGCGTTCCTTTCCTACCACGAAAGTGTTCCGGACGCAATGAAAGATTTTTTGTTTGCCATTTTACTTCTTGTCGTACGTTGATGCGAGTTCCAATTTCAAACGTCATAAAACGTTTAATTAGTACCTACTTCGTTATTTGACACTATAAAGTTACCTAAAGCATAATTTTATTATTGTGCACTTGGGGAACGGTAGTTGGATTCGAATCATCGATTTTCGTAGACGCTCTCCAAGGTCTAAAAAGGCCCCATCAATGTAAGCTGATTTCTATTCGTATAGTTTCTACAAATCAACAAAAAATTTACAGAAATAAAATATAATTTATCAATAATTTAAAACATTTATGATTATCCCTTGGGTTCGCTACGCGGTGGCAGTGCATAGTATGCAGACGCAATATTTTAATGACAAAGGTACTAAACAATGAGACAGTCATCGTGAAATCGTATAATGTATTACTAACACTGAATATTCCAAGTTTCTTCACCTTTCCGCTTTTATACCAAATTCATCACTAACTGCTGTTAAAGTTTTATATGAATCACATAAAGAATATAATAAATTAAATGGAATTGCTTAATTATGCCAATCAATAAATACTATGACATTTCAGTTTTTTTTTAATCATTTGTGCCTTAATTCTGACAGGCAATTTAGTATCCGAGCTAATGTTATCCTTAATCTGCATAGACCATTCGAATTAGCCTGATTATACAAGCAACCAAACCAGTTACTAGTTATTAGAGATATAGTTAATGTTCAAATTATGACATGATTGGAAATATCGATTATCATGTAGATTTTCTTCCACGTCCTTTTCCAAAATAGGTATTTGCTTGTTCATATTGTTCTTCTTCACAGCACTTGTTTCTTAGAAATTACAGTTTACAGTTGAACCCATCGAATGCCGTGATGACGTATCTTCACAAGTAGTTTCTCCATTTATACGACGTTTTTCTGCCACATCTATTTGTCATAATCAGATTTCATACTACGACGCCTGCAATGTTTTTTTCAGTTGGTCAAACCCTTCTGAACGGAGACCTTTCTTTGATATATCAACTTCTTGTTATAAAGTTTTTCTGTTCACTTTTTACTTTAGTTTCTCAAATTCTCCCAGATGTTGGGACCAACTCTTAATGCTGCAAGATCCCAATTTGCAAATGAATTCCGATCCATTTCACTTTTTTTCATAGCCTGCCTATCTGGTAGATTTCTCTCAATTTTATTATTATCATGACACCTGGTAGTGCACCAACAACCAGCAACAAAAACCAAGGATAGGTGTTATATCAGTGGATTGGTGATGTTTAAACTCCTTGGTTCGAAATGAAACGCATTCATATTATGAATGAGTTATTGTTTGTATCATGTCCTCCTTATTGTTCGTAATGAGGGGCAATTAAATACACTGTGACTGGAATAACAATACAATATGTGTATAATTAAACAATCGTTGAACCCATCCAGTCCGTTTACAGTGAGGAAGATTTATTTTAACTTTACTCTTTTTTCATTCAAGCGATTCCGTGGGTGGGGAAAGTTTCCAAAATCCGAGCTACTTCTGTGCCATGTTTCATCAGACTTTGTTTAGTTATTCAGGCGGAAATAATGGACTGATAAACTCGGATTCTCATTCTTTGATTTCGGATGATGGAACATTAAAGGTTCTGGCGTTAGTGTTAAACAGTGTTAGGTTATTGCCAAACTTTTTTTTTCCCCTAATATAACAAGCATACGGTCCACCTGATGGTAAGCGGTTACCGTAGCCTATGATGTCTTACCGGGAAGTACAGAAAAGCCCTTTACCTCTTCGTTGAAACAATACCAAGTCGCGGACAGGCCAAACGACATGCCTTTCGCGTAATAAAACGTAACAGTCATCAGATTTATCTAGAATTCCCATTATGTTTACAAGGACTGCATTTTTCGCGCATTTGATAGAAGACATGATGGCACGCGGCTTTCTCACGGCCCTTCAGTATTCAGCCAAGCACGTACTGACATTGCCTTGCTGTGAATGTGAAATTATGCCGATACTCGGACACGCATCACAAATCCACCATACTCTTGCTAACACGACTGTTAAGCGACTTTGAACTCTATCGTAAAGAACCAAAAGTTTATAATTTTATGGAGAATGGTAGCTTAAGTTGTGTTTTGTGACACGAATACTCATTACCACAAGCGGATTACTGTGTTGCGTCATTTCTCTGTAAAAATATTTAGTTCGTTTGCTGTAAGTGGCTATTATATTCAGTGTGTGTAGTGTAAGGCCCATCAAATGTGTAATTCAGACAGTCACTCACGGCAACTGGATAAAAAAGAAGATAAATGCCAGCCACCTGCCAGCTTAAACTACACTTACTTAAAACTATTGGAACACAACTGTTAAGTCATCAAAATGTCGCAACTTGCTGAAGTACTGACGGTGCAGAAAACCCTTGAGGAAAGTTTTCTCAGAAAGATGAATGACCTTGAAGCTCAAATTCAGAGTGCAGGACCAGCCAAGGATACTGTGGCCAAGATTGCAGAAGAATTCAGGACCTTCCGTGAGCTTATGTTCAGCATGCTCGGGCTCCTTCGGAAGCAGATCAGCGAGTGCTCCAGGGAGATTGATATAATTGAGACTCGGCACAGACGGAAAGCAATCATCTTCTTGGGTGTCACGGAAGCAGATAAGGAAGACAGCAAAGCAGTAGTCTTGGATATTCTCCATAAAAAGCTGTCCCTCACAAATATATCTGCATCTTCAATTAAGGTCTGTCATAGACTAGGGGCCACAAGTAAAGAACATCATCGGCCTATTCTTGTTAAGTTTTCCTGCATCATTGACAAATACTCAGTTTGGAGGGCAAAGACAAGATTGAAGGGTTCTTCCATCACATTGAAGGAGTTCTTGACCAAGTCTAGACAGGCAGTCTTCGCCAAAGCTCGTATGCATTTTGGTATGCGTGCATGCTGGACGCAGGATGGGGTCATCATCATAAAAGCCACCGACGGTAGCCGGCACAAGATAGTAACTTTCGACGAGTTAAGCCCGCTCCTGACGAGGTTTCCTTCGGCAGCAACGAGTAGAACTGGCGGGTCTGAGGGAAACAAAACACGTAAATAATTAATTAATTATTAATCACTTTGTAGGTATTTTACATTATTATATAGTTTCTTGTTCAAAAATATTACTTACCTACTCTGTTAATTTGTTACTCTGGTATTTGTTTTGATAACATCCCTAGATCCAAAACAGACAGAATGATGTGGTAGTTTAACTATGTCTGGCCACTTCTTCAACTTCTTACCCTCAGTTTTTTTTTTGCTAATGTTTCATTGTTTGTTTTTTTAAACTGTCCACAGACACTGGTTGGTTGACATGTCAAATTCAATTTATTATTTTGTCATTGTTGGTAGTGTATTTCTACTCTATCGTATATTTGATATTGTGTTGCCAGTTTAAAAATAATTCTGACTAGAATCAATGTTCGGATACGACATACGGCACTCAATCACTAGATTTAAAGGGGTATATTCCGAAATATATTACCATGTAACGTGGGTGCGTTCCGAAATATTACATAATTTATTTGATGTTGGATGTCTGTTCAATTTGTGTTTTCAATTTTTTATTTCTTTATTATTGTTAGCTGGCGGGTGGTGCAGAGATGCGTACTGTGTATTAGTTTGTTTGCACTAATTATTTATTTGTTGTTTTTATTATCAAGTAACTTTAAATTTATCTATAGGATTAGTATTATTATATCTATAGTATTATTATTATTACTTATATCTATTGTATATTTATTTTGATGATATCTGATGATGATAGTGTATCATTTCATTCAGCCAATGAATCTGTAACATCGCTTGATGATAGTTTTTGTTCTGTCATTAATACTCTTGGAGATAATTTACGTGAGTTATATAGTCGTCAAAATTGCCGTCTATTTAATGTTTGCCATCTCAATGCACAAAGTGTCCCTAGTCACTTTAGTGATCTGTATGAGGCTTTTTCTGATACCGATGTTCATGCTATCCTGATTTCAGAGTCTTGGCTCAAACCTCAACTACCATCCACCTCTTACTCGCTGCCTGGTTTCGTTTTGATTCGGAATGATCGGGTTGGTAAGGGAGGAGGTGGTGTTGCTATTTACCTCCGCAGTGAATTTCCCTTTAAAATTATTGCTACTTCATCTCCAAGCTATTCCTCCTCTGCTGAGTTTCTTTTTATAGAGGTTTGTGTCAAAGGTGCTAAGACCATTATGGGTGTTGTTTACTGTCCCCCTTCTGTAGACTACTTCACTGAATTCGAATCAGTATTAGAATCTGTGGGTTCAGAGTATGCTCATCATATCATCATGGGTGATTTTAACACAAACCTCCTTGCTCAAAACTCATCGCGTGCTGGTAAACTCCTGCACCTGATTGAGTCAGCTAACCTGTATGTCCTTCCTCTTCAAGCCACTCATCACAACAATGTGGGTGAGGATACCTGGCTTGATCTAATCCTAACCTCTAATACTGCTCTCGTTTCCTCACACGGTCAACTTCTTGCACCCGGTTTTTCCCGTCACGACCTCATCTTCCTGTCCTATATCTTGAAACCCCCTAAACCTAAACCTAAGGTCCTGAACAGGCGCTGTTTTGGGCGGATGGATGTGGAAAAATTAGTTAAGGATGCGTCTAATATTGACTGGAAACCTCTGGTAGACGCCATTACAGTCGACGATAAGGTTCAAATTTTTAACCGGGTTGTGACTGATGTTTATGATCTTAATGCACCGGTTAAGAAAGTCAAGGTTAAGCGTCCACCTGCGCCTTGGATGACTAAAGGGGTTCTGATGGCAATGAGACGTAGGGACCGTGCTTTCCGCAGATACAAAAAGGATCGCATCGACGAGAATTGGAATCTCTTCAAGGCTGCAAGGAATCGCTGTAACCAAATGATACGGAATGCTAAACGCCGCTACATTTTAGATAATGTTTCCTCTTCTTCTTCTGCCGATATTTGGAAGTTCCTTGGATCTTTGGGTATCGGCAAATCGCGACATTTAGACCCTCCAAACTCAATTGGCCTAGACGTCCTCAATAATCATTTCACCACTTTTCCTACACTGGATAGTCTTACCAAACAGCAAACACTTGGTTTAATATCTGGTCTAACGCGTCCTAAAATAAATAATTTTCAATTCATTCCAGTTGCTGAAGGGGAGATCAAAAAGATAATCCTCTCCATCAAATCTAAGGCTGTGGGCTGTGATAACGTCAGTCGGAGAATGATTGTTACCTTGCTAGATCATCTCCTCCCAGCTATATCTCACATTATAAATTTCTCCTTAGATTCCGGTTCATTTCCTACCTTATGGCGTAAAGCCTACGTACGCCCTCTGCCTAAGATCTCCAATCCTACTCTTCCCAGTCATTTCCGACCTATTTCCATCCTCCCCTTTCTATCCAAAGTGCTAGAGGCCTGTGTTCATAAACAGTTCTCCCAGTACATTCACCTCAACAATCTCTTAAGTCCTTTCCAGTCTGGGTTTAGGCCAGGCCATAGCACTGTTTCCGCACTTCTTAAAGTGACTGGCGATATAAAAACTGGTATGGAGAAATCCAAAATTTCCGTGCTAGTGTTGATCGATTTTTCCAACGCATTTAATACCGTCAATCACGAAATTCTCCTGTCTCTTCTCTCCCATCTTATGGTCTCTGATGAAGCGCTGGAATGGTTTTCTTCTTATCTTCGGGGCCGTCAGCAGTCTGTCCATATTGAGGATTCATCCTCAAATTGGTGTGACTTAGAGACTGGCGTCCCACAAGGCGGCATTCTTTCTCCTCTTCTATTTTCTATATTTATAAATTTCATTACACAAAACCTTCAGTGTTCTTATCACCTTTATGCCGATGACTTGCAGTTATATTGTCAAGCTGCGGTGGAAAATTTAGTCGATGCAATCAATGAAATAAACGTAGACTTGACGGTCATAAAGGAATGGTCGGATATGTTTGGGGTTGCGGTTAATCCCGACAAATGTCAAGCCATCATCATAGGCAGTCAACGCAACATTCAAAAATTGGATTTTGTCACCCTTCCTCCAGTTATGTTTGATGGCTTGGTTATACCTATCAGTCCTAGTGTCAAAGATCTTGGCTTGCATCTTGACACTACCCTTAGCTGGCGAGACCAAGTGGCAAGTGTTAGTCAGAAAGTTACGGGATCGCTACGGACTCTATATCGCCTAAAAAATCTACTTCCACCAAAAACCAAAGCAATGCTTGTGCAGGCCCTAATCTTCCCTATAATCGACTATGGTGATGTGTGCTACTTTGACCTGAATGCTGACCTACTCAACAAACTTGATCGTCTTCTTAATAACTGCATTCGATTCGTCTTTAACCTTCGTAAATATGATCATGTGTCTGAGTGTCGTTCTGTGCTCAAATGGTTGCCTATTCGGCAACGTAGACACTTGAGAGCACTGACTACGCTTTTTTCTGTACTTTTCTCTCCCACTTCCCCTTCTTACCTAAATTCTCAATTTCAGTATTTATGTGCGAATCATACTAAATATTTGCGATCTACTAATAATCGTCTCCTTCAATGTCCCTCTCACCGCTCTGACTTTGTTCATTCTACTTTCTTTGCCCAGTCAATCTTGTTATGGAATGCTCTTCCATCTGAAATCAGGATGGCAAACAGTCGGTTTTCCTTCAAATACAAGGTACGGAAATACCTCCAGGATAGTTCGTTGGCTGTTTCATCATCTCGACGTTGACCTATCTGGATATATATTTTTTTTATATATATTTGTATGTATACATATTATATGTATTTTTAAGTATTTATTAGATATATTATATAGCATGTAGTTTTTTTTTTTTTTGTAATTGTGTATTTATAACCAATATTATATATTAGTCAGCAAAAATCTCATAATGTAAATAGTGCATCTACTGTGATCTTATTTTCTCTGCATCACCCTAAGGTTGTCTGGCAGAAAATGCCTAATGGCATTAAGACCGCCTTTGTACCATCAGTGCATAAAGATAAAATAAATAAATAAATAAATAAATAAATTACTTTTTTAAAGAAGTTATTTCCGGTGAAATGATACAAAATTATGAGTTCGATCGAAAGTTCGAAAATAAAAAATTAGAGGGTTTTCTGTTTGTATAATATTTTTACATGAAAGTGATTTCTCTGATTGTCAAGATACTGACTCTTGCATTACTCAGCGCGTGGGCGAATATCAAATATGAAATGCAACATTTTTGTCACTCCTGCGCATAAAAGTTATTGAATAACCGTTAAAATGCACATAGTACTTTGTAATTTTGTATTGAGCGCAATGTCAGCGTAAATCTGGGCTATCGAATACGAATGTCGGGCGCCTGCGCATGTAACTCATGTACTGCGTGTTATCGACACAAGATACCGTTTACCGCCGGTAATTGAGCAATTACATGCCTTACAACATAGTTTTCACTACAGTTTACCGAGTCTTACTGTTTTGGTGTAGTGGTTAGATAGGAAGTATGTTTCATACTAATTTATGTGTACAGTCAACAAAAGAGTTAAGTATACAGATAGCAAACGAAATATGCATTTTCATACAGATTTTGACATAAATAATTACACGCCAAAGGGTTAGGTATGTAGCTGCTTACAATACCTACGTTTTGACATATATTGCGTGATACATTTTTACATTATCTTTATCAAAACACAGATTATTAATTAGATACCTGTATATCTAACTCTTTTGTTGACCGTACAATTGAAATTAATATCTCTTACGGATTTTATGAAGGCATTATTGATATTATTTAATTCTGAAGTTTCGTAATAGGGTTTTTAAATCCTTCAATAAAATCCTTAACAAGTTAGCTTTATACTATCTTTTTGTATATTTTTGGCATTTTCCATGCTAAGATTTTAAAGTTATTTAGAATTATCGTCACCATAAAGACGTAAATTCAGTATGGGAAGGAAAAATTCGACATGACGGGTAGGAGTCGCGGTGGCTTAGTGGTCATAGCGTCTGGTGTACCTAACCAGAAGACGCAGGTTCGAATCCTGCACGCGGTCCAATTTTTCCTTTTCTAAATAACTTTAAAGTTAGCTTTATATCAATGCCATAAATTAATTTTTGGAAAACACAAAGAAATTGGATAGATTGGGGTAGCGTGATGTGCTGGCCTCTGTACATGACATGACATGACACTATGTTGCATACATAGCACAGTTATGGATAAAAAGTGTGTTTCGTTCTCTCTTTCTAAATTACTATGTAGTGACAGGTTTCCGGCCCACTGGGCACCGCCTTCTAGAAAACAACGGTAACCCTTTCCCTGCAACTTGCACGACTTTATGCGACTTGCGCGGAATAGCAAGTAGACAATGACAACTACTTACATAATCTTTTTGTATTTTTTTTTTGGCATTTTCCATGCTAAGATTACATGTTTCTTTGGATTTTCTTCAAAAATCCGTATGGGACTTATCACAAAATGAACTATAATATTTTAAAGATCAACAAACGGACATCGTTGATTGGTTTGGATCATTATAAATTAAACATTTTAAAATTAACATATTTTATTATAACATTTCGTTGGATATTTTGGCATACGACCACAAACCTAGTCTACAAACAAGATCATTAATCACTATACCGATAAAATAACTAATGAAGTACTTTATGGTTATTAACAGGTAAAAAAATATGTTTTGTTTGATTAAGGATGTGATATTTTTAGCATAACATCACGCCTGTATTGCCCGATGGGTTAGGCAGAGGGGTACCAATGTACATCCACAGTTCGCCGGTATGTTTAGATCCCATGGTGACGATCCTATTGCTATTAACCGGGCACAAATCCAAAATCTTAGCTGCTACTGAGAAATAGAAAAAAAGTAAAGTGTTTTACTGTGCTTGACTTGGAAATCGAACTCAGCACACTTTAATGAGGCAGTTTTACTAGACTCGTAGTCACTTTTACTAACCTAACTTAATCTAATTATGATTGACATAAAAATGTAACGCCCAAATACATTATAATATGTTTATTTATAATGAATCACCTAATCAGTGCGTGATTTGTATCGTGCCCAATGTGCAGGCAATTTACGTCCTCGTTATAGTTTGCGGGACGCTCCGAGGAATGTCGGTTACGTAACGCGTCCATACCGTTACTTACGCGTTGCTGTTTGTTACCGTGCGAAGACGATGACATTCTTCACTTGACTGTACTTACTAGAGTAGTCATTAAATGGGATGACAAGCGAGTGACGCAAGCTGGAATTATTCAGGGGTTATTCCACTTTTCCCCATTGACAATCCCCATCAATGGGGATAATTTTTTTTTAAATAATAATAATCCTACTTAGCAACTTATTTGATTTTTAAGGCAATGGGGATTTGTGAACTTTTTTTCCACAAATCCCCATTGCCGCCTCTCAAAGGTTATAATGGGGATTTGTGGGAAAAAAAAATTAAGGGCTAAATTGATGGCTAAGTGTACATAAGGGTACATATTTTTGCTAAAATAATCACAGTCTTAATGAATATAAATATTTATCTTTCTTTCTTAATTTTTTTCTTAAATTACGTACTAAAGTCACGGCAAAAGGCTTCACAATTATTTTTAACAAAGTCAAAACTTCTACAATTATTATTAAATCACAGAGATTTTGCAATCACTTACAATAAAATAAAAATAAATTCAATTATTATTTGCTGAAGGAATGAAATCAGGAATCCTCCTAATACAAATATTATTTTAGAGATCAACTTTAAATTACGTAGCTTCAAAGGGCTATAAAATTATTATTAAATCACGGATTCTTGTTTGTTTGCAAACATTTACAATAAAATTATAACTAACGCAATCATTACTAGGTAAAAGAATTAAATCACAGTCCTGATACGAATAATCTTTTAAAAATCAACTTTAAATTACGTGTGTACTTAATAATTAGTAAATAACTATTAGGTAAGATGTTATTATTGAATTAATATTTGTAATTTTATTGTTATCGAAAATCTGTGATTTAACAATAATTATTGTAAAAGATTTTACTTTATTAATATTATTTGTAAAGCCCTTTGAAGCGGGTTATTCCACTACGTAATTTAAAGTTGATTTTTAAAAGATTATTCGTATCAGGATTACTTTGATTTAATTCTTTTAGCAAGTAATGATTGTGTTAATTCTAATTTTATTGTAAATGTAAATGCAAACAATCTGTGATTTAATAATAGGTAAATGGCCCTTTAAAGCTACGTAATTTAAAGTTGATCTCTAAAATAGTATTTGTATTAGGACCGTGATTTCATTCCTTCAGCAAGTAATAATTGTATTTATTTTAATTTTATCGTAAGTGATTGCAAAAACTCTGAGATTGAATAATAGTTGTATAAGTTTTGACTTTGTTAATAATAATTGTCAAGCATTTTGCCCTGACTTTAGTACGTAATTTGTAAATTCAACTATAAAAGATTAAGTAAGTATTAGTATTAAGAAAGAAAGAAAAATACCTATTTATATTCATTAACACTGTGATTTTATTCTTTTAGCAAAAATATGTACACTTAGTCATAAATTTAACTATTACTATTTTTTTTAATAATAATAATCGTACTTAGCAAATTATTTTATTTTTAAAGCAATGGGGATTTGTGAACTTTTTTTTTCACAAATCCCCATTATAACCTTGGAGAGGCGGCAATGGGGATTTGTGGAAAAAAAGTTCACAAATCCCCATTGCTGGGGATTGTCAGTGGGGATAAGTGGAATAACCCATATTTTTTGTTATACAGACCTCCGTGCCACACCAATTTTAGAATGAATAGCATTTTGCCTAGAGTATTCAATGAGTTTAAAAAGGTAAATATCGACAGTCGTATTGATCTTTTTACTACTAGTTAACATTCTGCCAGATCCTGTTTAACTAAATACTTTGTTGATAATGTATAAATGTTAGATATCACCATTAGCTCAATCTTGTGAGGTTATCTGTTTAGTATTAATTTTCATATCCAAATTTGCTTAAACTGTTCAAATTACCATCTTATTGCAAACTAAATGTGGGTAGCTTGTTATTGGCATTTATTGATCTAATTTAGTGTGTAAGCTCGCCAAATACAATAAATAAAATATCCGATTGGGAAAATATACGACAACGTTTTAGCTACTGCCAGCATAGCAGAAGCCTAATTTGTTTTATCATAAACGTTACATATCTCTCTGTTTTTTGTAACGACCACATATTATAATTAGATCTTAAAATTCTTAGCTTAATTATGTCGATTTTTGTTCAAATGTTAGGGATATGTTTCCGTTGATAATTCAGCTTCCTTCCTGTGTTATCTTTCGCGTTGGCTGTTCGTATGTCTCCCTTTTGTCATAATATTGTATGGTTGTAAAATTAAACGTGTCTGTTATCTATTTTCATTAGACGCTTACCGTATCCATATTAAGATAACATAAAACTTTAGTAAATATTATGCATTTAATCATTATATTGTCGATTTTGTTTCGGTAGTTGGCGATTGTATTGTGTTTTAATCATCATGAAGTCTATTGTCCTGTAGCAGGACACAAGACTTCTCCCAGAAGGAGAGGGGTTAGGATCCTTTACACTATATTAACTACTGAAAGTGTCTTTAAAAGATCTTGTTACTAAATAAATATCATTATTATTAACTTGATTACTAATTAAAACGAATTTGAAAATGTTAGCTTCTCTCATATCCTGTCTTTGCTGCAAGAATCAGAACTACTATTACTACGACGGCCCCCAAGAATTAAAAAGAAATCTACGAGCTACTACAAATGTGTATTCAGTTAGTTATTCTAAAACTAGTTGAACCCACAAAAAGAACTTTTTCAGTAGCTATTTTTGAAATGGTAAGGTGGTAAGTTAAAAAAATAGGGGAGAAAAATGTTGTCAATCGGAAAATTAAGTTTGAGAACCAGTGCTATACATGAAAGGCATACAGTTCAGGGTCGTTTGATAGAAATGCTCGGGTTAATTTGTTTTCTCTGCGGTTGGTCACTTAAATCCACTTCTCTATCATCAATATACTTCATATCTATTCCACAATCGTATGTATGTGCTGAAGTAGGGCAATATCTAGGAATAGATTATAATTATGACATTGTTAACAACACATTGTTCTAGCGTGATAATAAACTTCATGTGGATGAATAGTGATAAAGCTTCTGTTATATCAGTTAATGTTTTCAAATTATGTAAATAAAGTTATAATAGTAAATAATAAGATTCTCTGTAATTTTGATCGATATGTAACCCAAAATCGCAATCTCCCAAAACAACTACCTGAACTTATTAAAGAAATATCGTAAGTGTCTCCAACTACCTACTAAGAATGAAAACAATAGGAGAAGAATATAAGCAAGGCCATTTTCTCTAAGGAGTTAACTAAATTAACAAAAATGTAGGGTAGCTGTCAGTAATTATTACATCGAGACGCCCATCACTTTAGTCTACCCATGACCATGGAGTAAAATCAAATTTTAATACGATAAAATCCGTAAAAAGTAATAAACAAATTAAAACATGTAAACACAATATTTCTAAGTATTCTATACGCAAGCGTAGGTTAGCGAGCCCCGTTAATGTTATTACAAATGGAATCCGATTAACATATACAATTGGGTGAGTCTAAGTAACATGAAACTTAAATGTCACTCACTGTCATCTATTAACTAAGTTACGAAAATCTGGAGTAAGGACACCGTGAAGGTTGCGATGTTTTTTCTTTTGAATTTCGAATGTTTTAAATGCAAGATGTTTTGTAATATTGTTTTAAAGTTCGAACAATTTTAAATTTCCCTCCCTTTTATGCCTGTAATTGACTTTTTATAATAACCTTTTCAAATATTGATTCCCGACACTCATGCGAATATTGACGTTGAATTAAAACTACTTTTTACGGATTTATCTTACAAATTCAAGACCAAAGAATACAGTGAGCTCGTTCTGCGTAAATTGGATTGCCAATTATTAACAAAAATGTAGGGTAGCTGTCAGTAATTATTACATCGAGACGCCCATCACTTTAGTCTACCCATGACCATGGAGTAAAATCAAATTTTAATACGATAAAATCCGTAAAAAGTACATAGTTTTATTTATTATAATCCTTTGTAAAATTTTTTTTTTTATTTGGGTTCTTTCCATGACCTTTTCTGATCCATTCAACCAACTCAAGATGAATGTAACTCTAAATAAGGTTTCAAACCTTAGGTACTCTCCATCAAGTTGCTATAAATAGTATGAAATCCAATTTACAAGTAACAGGCGTTATCTATGGGCGCAGGCGGGGTTAGAAATGCGGGAAATTGAGAAAAATGAACTAACAGCAAAACTGCGTGGGAGAGCGTAGGATAGCGCGAAATGTGACGACAGGGCGCCCAGTGACGTCACGCCGCGCCCCCGACGACGCCGACGCCGCGCCGCACCGAAACCAACACTGTTATTATAAAAATAATAACTTGATAAATATTTATGGCTAGTCAATGAATAATTTGTAGAAAGGAAAACTTTGTGGTTCACAGATTGAATTCAAAACTGTTTCTTCGATTAAAAACTAATCGTAGTTTAAATTTCGAACCAGAAATATGGCCACATGATAAAGGTTTTGTCTTTTATAAATCACTAGCAACCCGCGCCAGCTTCGCACGTGTAGAATATACTAATAATATGCTTATTAAACATAATTATAAAAAGTTTTCGGAAAAAAATATCTGACAGTAATAATCGTTTCAAATTCCGTTGCTTCTAAACCATAGGAGAAACAGAAAGACAGACGCGGACAGCAACTTTGGTTTATGCATTTTTTTATACCACTAAGGTGGCAAGCAATCTTACTCCTCACCTATTTATAAAAGAAATACCACTTAAACCTCAACGAAACAAAACGTACAACTCGTATAGCCCTTAACAGTGGCCGTTGCGTTGTCGTTTGTATCGGATAACTGTAGCCACGGAACTGGAAAATTGGATGGCAGGGCAAAAACTTAGTTATTTTTCAATGAAACGTGGAATTGAAAACGAGAGTGCCTTTCTAGCCCTATTATCTCTTTGATTTAAACCTTTCTCGTGCGTGTACTTAAAATAGAACTCGGATTATACAGAGAAAGGCGGTAAATTGATTTTATAATGTCGTGAGTGGGTGTATAGAATTTATTGTCAAATAATTGTTAGTGGATTATAAAAGCTCTAATTCTGAAAGGCAAAAAAACACTTTTGCAGAGTATGACCAAAAATGGTTTATGAAAAATATAATAATACAAGTAATTATGACTTGTGGGTATAAGTAAAATTACGGCGGTATACGAACACCACTATAACCTGAAAACCACAGCTGTATCTATGTAATATTGAATTAATTAAATTGCGTATTATAAAAGTGGTAAGTATTAGAAATGTCACGTAGGAATATTTCCTAAAGGAATTTAATAGGTATTTTTTGTTCTATCTAGTTCAAGTAATGTTGAATGTCATACGTCATACCGTGGGCAGATGATAACATGTTACACAGATCAGCAAGTGTTAATGCAGTCATTGAGAGTCATTACGTCATAGGCTGTCTAGACAAATTTATGGTTCGCCTCCAATGACGTCACGTCCGCCTACGTTAACGAGGGTTCCGTTAGGACTCCGGCCGCGGCATCCGTGGGTTGGTTTGCAAAATTAAAATTTATTGCAAAGCCCTTAAAATTCATTCCTTTAATAATATTGTAAACAAGATTTTCTTATTGCGGTTTATTGGTTTATGAGAAATTGTAATGCGTAGGAAGAGGTGCTGGCTTAACTTTAAAATAAATAAATTTAATAATATTTCCTATTTTGTTTTTACTTCAATTCAAATTATTTTTCAGATGAGAGTTTAAATTGTATAAACATTTCCATAATTGAGTACTGCTAGTAATAATTTCACAATATTACCTACCTTAATACCTATATGTTTCTTTCTTTCTTTATACAATTTATAAACTTTAATAGTTTCATTTCTTATAATGCATAATATAGGTAGGTATTTTAGTACAACGTTATGATCTATCAATACCTTCATAATTCAATGTTTCCAGGAAAAATATCATACATCAGTTCAGCATTTATGTATGAATCCTATTTGCCATCATAACACTGTTTACTATCTGTACCACGCGGTGTTACCAGCATCAGCTGCGTTGATCTCGTTTTAATGAAATAAAACAGTAATAAAATAAACGCAGCACACCACCACAAACTGTCACATTTTCTAATTCGATTTTGAACTTAACCATCAACATTTTAGGTTTAAAATCATTTGGAAAAATTTGACAGTTTTGTATAACCTGATGACTTTGCAATTAGACTTCTACAAAAACCCAATTAAAATACACAGCTCTCAACCAAACATCAATATCTCTCAAAAAACCTCTTTCATTCACACCTAATGTGTTACACTGTATTCAACTTATTCAAAAGTTCGTCTTCATGACGGAGACCTCATACAACATTACTTTCATCATTCAAATTCTTGGTACAACACTAATATCGATCATACATGTTATTTACCAGTATTTTTGGGCTTTCGGAGAAAACATTAGCATGGAGTGGCGTCAGACCTTTAAACGTCGAACCCGACAAGAGATGAGAAAAGACGGAACACAAGAACCATTACTGAGTGATCGGTTTCGATAGGATACTAGTCGCGATAAAGAACGCAATGTAGAGCGATCGATGTAATAGGTCGTTAGTAACACGATGAGGCGAGGTTAGGATGAAATTGTGTTGTGTTAAAGCAATTATCTTCCATCTATTGTCTAGACGAGGTATGTGTGTATATAGGTACCTATTATTAATTCTAGTTGCCATGTGGATAGGTTCCACTTTATTTTATTTATTTATGTACACACTAAACCGAAAAAAAAGTAAATTGAGAACATAGAACTATAGAGTACAAAGGTGCTGCTTATTTCTAAAGAAATCTCTTCCAGCAGACCTGCGAGAGAAGAAATAAAATAATAAAATGTAGACAGTGTGAATTATCCTTATCATAACCTACCGATACGCCTGTGTTCCCTAATCGATATAATATGACAAAAAATAAACTCGATACATTACCCTTCTTAGGCTGTCAGGTAAAAATAGCACAAATAAAATGACAACTTTTAATCGGATGTAAAAGATTTATAATGAGTTTCCATTACGGAACTCTTAATTAATGTAACTCTAGCAATTACTTTCTCACACTACTGGTTTTCACACGCACATAATATTATTTAAAAAATCGCTAACTATGCACACATTTGTGATATGAATCAAAAGAGATTAGAACTGGGTATTCTTTCGTAATTTTTGCTTGGAAATGATTTTTTTTTACTTAAACAATGAAATGGTATAAATGATGTATATAAAAAATAATATTTGGCACACATATCGGCCACACACCGAGCTGCTACTGAGAATTTCATATTAATTAGAAAAAAAACATTAAAAAGATAAAGGGAAAAAAATAGCTAAACTGCAATGCAGGGTACCAAGATGTATTTGTTAAACGTTACCCCAATAGGACTTCCTCTTGCATCGTGCAGACAGAACAGAACAGAATGTAGATGTTTTTTATATATACCGACTCCATGACTACAATTATAACTTTAGTCTGTTTCTATTCCGCCTACCGAACCGAAAACACAATCGAATACTTTAATTACGCCGCATCGTTATATTGTTGTACCAAAAGACCAGTTTTCTCATGCGATGACTATGCCGACCTATTTCGCACCAATCTCAAAGTCCCACGATTGCAACAACAGATGTTTAAGCTAACAAGAACTGTGAATACTGTTCAGTAGAATGAGCTATAAAAATCTAGTTGATTCTGGGGATACTAACCTTAGTAAAATGTATACTTACACCATTGTAAATAAGCACTATTATATGTGTATCGTTACTAAACCTATAGTTAATGTTAGTCTTTTTTCTGTTTCTTCTACTGTTTCTTAAAAACGGTTTATATGACCAAGAGTAAGGTAATTACAATTATTAATATAATATTCAAAGCAAATAAGAAAGAAAAACAATTGATTTCTTTCTCAAAAGTTAACCAAAGTTTGTACACTCCATCATGGTCAAACTTATTAAGGCTTCTTAGTAATTTCAACACGGGAATTAATTTTACTTGTTTTCGCTACTCTTATAATTATTGACCCAGATTTTTTTAAGCCAAACCTTTTTTGATATTCTTTTATAGTTTTTACAACAAACCTCTTTAAACAATCAGAAATCTTGATCAATACATCCAAAGGGCAGACAAAAACTTATTTGAATTCGGAACATCAAACAGATGACAGTATCATTAAACGACACTGTTATACATTAGCAAGTTTAACAAGAGCAAGTCGAAATGCACTGGCCGATCGCGATAATGGCCAATCCGACAACGGTACAGCGTGAACCGGATGCGAATCCACTATTGACTGGTGAAAGTAGATGTAACAAAAAATGCTCCCATTCCTTACGCCGGTTGATATTTCATGAGACCATTCACTTGATACCAAATAGCGTGTGTGTAGCCTGTTTTCTCAGGGCAACGTGATCTGGACCCGGTTTCTGGCTCCGAAGTAGGGAAGGACTTTTGGTATTGCTGCCAACTTGTTCTCTTAAATAATGGTTCTGTTAAAAACGTTTTTAATATTTCATAGCTTCGTTTATAATCGAGTTTTTGTGTTTATTCGGTTACACTATATAATAATTATCTTCCTCTGTGTATACATTCACTTAATAAAAAATATAGTTATATTGTGCTGCATGCATTGTTTTGACATTAATTTTGATAGGGTCACGCTCGTGACCGAGTTTTACTTAAGGGGGTACTGGGGTAGGATGGAATTTTCGGAATGTAATAAGAGCTGCAAGGGGATTATATATAGGGTTTTCCTTGGAAGTTTTTAGCTCCATGGACCATATATAAGGTAGGAGCAATGTTATAATATAAACTGGAGGCCTTTTTTTAAGTTTTTCTTTCATCATCATAAAATAATAATAATTATTTAATTGTGTAATTTTAGAATTTGCATACTCAACGGCAGAATATGTTTTGGAACGAATATTTATTGTCAACCAACACCTTATTGTACCCATATTCGCATAATAAATGATTTGATTTGATTTGAATAATTGTGCATTTGTTCTAAATTGGGTAGGTATGACTCCACACGCGCAGATTATTAATGACTTCGAAGAACCTACTATTTTATTTAAAATTGGATACACAACGTAACTCTCCTCATTATAATATTAGTACGACAACGTCCCTAATAGATCACGACCTAAAGTGAAACACGAATGAATTATTTGATTTGATCTCCCACTGCACCCTGCTTATTCAGAAAATAGCAACATTTAACTGTTTCTCACGTCTCGTGGCTCGTTTGAAAGCTACTCCGTCCGTTAGTATCAGGATGGTGATGTTAGCATGCACGACGGGCGGTTTACGGCCCACTACACTGCATGCTCCAAATTCTAGTGCATTTTGTCTTACCTATAAAGTTGCCCCACATCCTGTTGAACAAACAAATTTAATACCGGCTAAAATAGTCGCAGTAGTCTAAGATACTAAGGAACTGTTCCGTGTTCTGTATGTTTTAAGTTATAAATACATACATCTACTGTAAACAGTAGATGTATAAAATATAAATAAATGAAAGCCGTGATTGGTTTTATAGAATTCACTTCATGTAAGAATTAACATTCTCTGTAAGTGCGTGAAAAATTACAAGAATTTAGAAAGTAAGGACAAATAATTCTGCATTCTACATTTAAAATGACCAGACTCATTCCTTAATTATTAACAATGCAAGACTATATCTTTAATGCCCTATGTTTCAATGATAACAGGAGATGTGGATGAAAGTATTAATGGCATCTAAAACAAGAAATAACATCAAATGAATAAATTATACATATGTACTTACTAATAATTTGCCCACCTCATACCGAACTTATAAAATACCTATCGACCTATAGCTTGGCAACAAAATGTTAATATTATAATGAAGCATGCAAATATTATTACCTAACTTATCATTTATGTATGCACTATATAAACGACAGATCTTTATGCTTTAGTGCATAATTCGGTTAAAATATTTTGAAGAACTGGATCCTAAATGACCGTAACATTATCTTGATCGTAAATAATAATAGTTGACATGATTTCAATTATTGGAATTTATAAACAGCTTGATTGGTAGTAGGTATCCAAAGAGATTTAATAATGTTATAGCGAGCATTGAGAACATTTTCATACAGAAAAATGATACTGATTTGATTTGTTTTCTCTTTTTGGCAGGCTAACATATGGCAGAGACAGAGCGACTTAGGAAAGCGATTTGTTTCCTATAGGAAACGAGTAACAGATAACGATCATGTTCATCATGTCCCGTCTTTAGCTGGTAATATTTAAATATCTGGTAGTATCAGTAATAATCTCAAAATCATTGAGTTAGCTTGTATCATCATTGATGTCAATATACAATATATACTATTTATTCTTAATAATTGCGATGACGACTTTATGGCTTCACACCGCAATCCATTACCATCATGGTTTCTCATACATTCAAGCGAAAAAAATCAAATTTAATTGCTCTAAGAACAATGCAATTAAAGAAATGTGGTTGGGAGTGACTCTAATTGATTAATGTGTTTAATTTGAGGCTAGCGTTTTACTATCATAAACGTTTGTTCCTTTCTCACATGGAAATGTGGTTTGGTCAAAGAAAGAGACGGGAATAGCGTCCGCCGATTGTTTTCGTTGAAGCTCTCACGCGGCCATGCACAATGAATGAGATGATAAATTGTTTTGATAATGTTACGGGTTTCATATAACAGTACTCATGTACTTTGTCAGGTACTTAAACGTGTTAATATAATGATATCTGTTACTTTTATTGCTTTTGTGACGTTTTCATTTAACTTCGACGTTTTTCAATCACTTTTATTTAAGATTTGATCTTTAATATTGTTATGAAAGATAGTGTAATTCCAATCCAGTTGTACTAAATTTCATGTTTCCATGATGTCCTTCATGTCCCTTACTCGCTAATATTCAATAATTTCTTTACACCTTTCTTATTCTTTTGTTTTCTTAATATTAAAAACGGCATATTATACCAATACCTACATTGGGATCATGATAACCTTGTCTATCTGCAGTAATTTAATTTATCAAATTGCTAATTTAGCTGTGACCACCTCAATTTCTTTATTTTTAATTGCTTTTTTAACAATCTCCATTGTACGTGATAGACTAATTGCTAAGTCTAGATTAATCTTGAGATTTTTATTACTGAAATGCTGAACCGCCAATGAAAGATTTTAACTGAAACAACTACAAACTTGAAATTTAAAAAGTTATCACTATGGTATAGGTATTCAACAAGGATGGACTTATTTTCAATTCAAGAAGTTCAGTAAGAGAGTGTTTCATGCAAATAAATTCGCAAGCAAAAGCTAGTAGGTATATGGTATTTTACAATTACGTAACTGGCCAACTTTGAGAATTGGTTCGCGGACCGGTTTACTGGTCCAGTTGCATCACTATGCACATTTGACAGCATGTGTGTGTTAGTGCATAGGTGTGTAACCGGTATATTTATAACTTCAATTAGTTGACGAAATCCGGCTATTGTTTTGTTGGCAATAGAGATTGAAATTGACAAATAGCTGAATGCCATGGCATGAATACTGTTACTGGACTAAAAGGGGCCGTGATTCCCTGCATTTCTTTGGCATTTTTTCTTTCTTTTTTAAAAGATCTATTTACATAAATAAATATATTTTATCGTACTTAGTGATTTCGACAGAAGAGAAACCCATTACCGCCCGTGGCACGTGTTTTCATATCCTTAAAATTTAATGTAAGTTGTGATCCTCAGTCTACAATGCTGGTCCAGAGACTAGTTCTTATGTACTATCTCTAGTATAGGCGACCATAAAATTGCTTTTCCCCCTGACAAAAACTTCCACCCAATTTAAATTTCACGAAGACTCATTATGTCACTGTCACTTAGCCTTGTAAGCAAAAATAGACCTTGTTGTTTTGTGATATGTAAACATTCACTCTAAGGGTGGTAAAGCAATTTTGTAATTGACTATACAAGACTTCACAAACATATACGAACTTTTTGGAGTCCTTTTTGTAACGTTACGCAAATAAAGGCGCGTGACAGATTCTTACTCGAAGCCGCCAAAGTAGGTAAGTACTAGTACAAAAGGATTGCTGTGACAGAACTTTGTCTACCTTTCACATAAAACTCACGTTTGCTGGCGCCAATGGCACAATCTGTCACGTTGCAGACAAAACAACTAGTAATGTAGCACAGAGCGCGGCCTCATTAAAACTCGAGTGGAATCCCATACGTTCACTAAAGTGTATATCAATAGTACTAGATGTAGCACATTGTATGATATTTACAAACATTTAATTATCTAACTTCACAGCAGTATTACCTTGAATAGTTGAATGCATATTTGCGGGATGCCAAGCTCAAATTAAGGAAATACATGATTGAATTTACATTTTAAATGCTTTTAACTATGAAGCCAAATAACTAGATGAACGCCAGACGCAATAATTTACTTTATGAAGTTATATGCTATATAGCTATGGTTTAATTATAACTCATTCATAATGACTGTCTGTAATAAATTAGAAATTTTATCATGTACATCAGTATCCATATTTAAATCCGTTAGCTTACTGCATCATAGTTCAGGTTCATATTCCAATACCGCTGCTGGCTCCACGTAGTCTGTAAGGAATTCACGATACTATACATATTTATACTTACATCGTACTGCAATCGAGATTAATGCACCGACAACCTAGTGAACACCTTAATTTCTGTATTTCCGTACATTGCAATTTGCAGTGATGTGTGGGAAAAGACGTGAATCGATATAATATGTTCTATGATCATTAAGACCAGTAGCTGTTTTCGATAAAAATGGATATGTGACTGTTACTATCGAATATTTTATCGTTTTGAAAAGGCTGCAATAGGGCTACGGCTTCGTGACATACTTTCAATATTACATCATTTATTTATTATTATCACTAATGTTTTTCTTAACATAACCTTGATTACATAAATGACCCTGTATAATTAGCATTCCATACGGCCTGCATACTTGAATTTACATTTGGTTCCATTTTTAAATTTAGTCTCGTTTATGTCCTTCAGGCTGAGGCCTCCCCTTGCCAGCTTCTAACACGGTCTTCGTAACTCTTTAACAAAAAGCGATAAAGGTAAAGTAAAAGAAATAGTTTTATTGCAAAATCTTAAGTGTTTTATGGAGTTAATAATAATCGAATCTAAGAATCCATACATCATTCATACGGATTTTTCCCGTACGCAGAAATCAAAGAATGCCACTTGCTACGATTCTTACATACTTCTTTTGCTTCGTCCATATTCATACAGCTTGTCATCCACTGACGCCGGTGGCGAGTAGTACGCACTTGACCTTTTTAAACCTCACCAATAAGATCAGTGTAAATCTAAGAATCCATTTTAATCTAAAGACGTTTTTCAGACGTTAGACAGAAGAATATATGCAACAACCTGTTGCATTTCTCAGTCTACAGGCAACAGGTTTCATTCAAAGAACAGTATTCTAACACAAATATTTTATATCTATTTTCGAGTACTTGTGTGCGTTTTGAATTCTGTAGTAACTCCTTTTTACCCGGCTTCACAAAAGTCGTTATGTCGAATTTGAGTTTTTAATTTATGATATATACTTGCTATGGTCCCATATAAATTTGGTGCCTGACAATGTTCAGAATATACAGTTTAAGTAAAGTCGGTTAACTTTTCTAGGCTATTTTTAATCTAAAAAATTTGGTATGCCGGTGAAACTGCAACAGCTAGTCCACTATAAAACATTCATTTATTATGAAACAACGTGTTATTTCTTTCCGATATTTCAGGGTATATTATATATAATTATGAGTACTTTAACCCCTGAAAGGTCGACAGTGAATTAAAAATCACCTTGTATATCCTCACTCGTGGTGGTTCTTTAAATATGACTTCCATATATAACAACCCATTTTAGCCTTGCTTTATTCTAGAAAAAGATATACCTTGGAAACATTTAAAAAACGACCGCTTCAAAAGATCACGGATAACAGTTACTTGACCTGTCCACTTAAAGTTCTTATTGCATATTATTCATCGGATCTTACTGGTAACAGTCCTATATTTAAGTATTTTCGAATTTAACAGAAAAATTATCAATAACGACAGATTCAACCTTACTTTTTAGTAGCAGATTAACTTCTCTCATTCGGAGTTCAATCTCTCTCATGTAATGGTCCTTGCCTACGCGACACGGACTACCAGATGAATGAGGCAGTTCTCTAAGGACCAAGTCCTGTTGTCTTTTTTTTCTTTGTAAATGTATGTATTGTATTGTGCTGTATGTTTTTTCTATTTAATTAAGTATGAGGTCTAGACTAGACTTATTATGTTAGGTGTTTTATGAGTAAGTTACACAAAGCCACGATCAAACATTACAGATACTTAGCAGACTCTCAGCTCGCAATTTTATAAATACACAATTATCGCCAAGAGATTGCCAAACTGTTGAATGTCTTAGTCACGACTCTTACCCAATAGACATCGTGGATCCACACGATTCTAACTTGTAATTATATTTTTTATTTATTTTAACCTTTTGAGAGACAATGAGTGGTTCTCTAGATGTTTTGTACCATGTTGTCTGACTAGATCTCAATGGCGGATGACCTAGCTATTATGGACAGGCTAGTGCTAAACTACTAGCCATTACGTTTTTAAAAGGATGTAAATCACGTCCATACGCTAGCAGGTCAAGCTATCCAAAACTGTCAAATTTTCCCAATTGAGTATGAACCTCATTATAATTGTTAAAGTTAAAGTTAAACTATCAAAGAAATTTTACAGATTGGGGTAGCTTGATGTACTGGCCTCTGTACAGAGTTAAGAAAAAGTTATCGTTATCGATAGTCGGTTCGATTTTTTTTAATGACATCATGTTAAGCTAACTGGATTAGTAAACGGAAATTGCTGTAACAAATCTATAAATGGTTGATAAAATGTAGTAACCCTTTATATTTTTTTTATTTATATAATGCGGGTAAAGGCGAAGGACAAGCTAGTACCTACGACATAAATGAAAACATACACTAGGGTAGGGGCCGCACGAGGCGAGTGGAAATCTAATTAGCACAGAAATAACGAGTTATCATCGAAGCACAATTGATACAGAAGTTCCACTATGTGAACAATACTTGGTCAATTACCGTAATCTTAGCCAAAGACATTTCAATATTACTACCGATAGATGGGGACCAGACAATGGCTCCAGTAGGCGGCACGCTTGTGGCGAACACATGTGCCTTCAATCAGTATGCGAGGAAAGGCCTCGCTAATTGACGGGGAATGCTGGACCACAGCCTGTTATGGACGTGGCGAATTTCGCGGATCGCATGCCCATGACTATATGGCAGGTGAAGGCAAGTGCGGTTTTTAATCGGTACGAATCCAACATACCCTACCACCTCCCCGGGTGGGGGAGGATTTTGATTTAGGATTTTGATTTTTGAATTAAAAAAAGGTATATGTATAAAAGGGTGCAAGAGCGTTAATTTAACGTCTTCTTCTTCGTTTTATCTTCTTCCCGTTACGCGGGGTCGGTTTTACTAATCCTGTGGCGCCATTTATCTACTCATTTTTAGGAATAAAAGTAGATTTCACTAGTTGTACAGAACTGATGCCAGCAGGTCAAGCTATCCAAAACTGTAAAATTTTCCGAATTGAATATGAACCTTATACTTTTGCATTTAAGTTGAAAATCAATCAAAGAAATTCGATAGTTTGTGGTAGTTTGATGTGCTGGCCTCTGTACTTGTTGCTAAAAAACTTCAGACTTCTGTGTTTTCTTATTCTGCTAACGCCAGTCTGAGTTGATTGGTAGCTTCAATCAATCTAACAATATAACATCTCTACTTATTAATGAATTGAGAATGTAGGTACATCTTTATTGTATGATACAAACATATAATTATTAAGGAATGTAGGTAGTTGTCGAACATCGCATTTCGCTTTTATATGACCTATAGCTTGAAGTATGATCATAGTACAAAACTATTTCCATACCTAGGATAAATCAACATAATTATTTGAGACCAAATTCAAAGAGAAACGTTTGAATAAAGAAAGTTATCAAACGTTTAAATCATTCAATGTTTAACTGGATTCATGAATATGAATGCAACTTTCCAAATAAGTGCTTAGCAATAGAAGAATGTGTCTTAAATATAAATGAAACACCATTTTGTTTCTATTTAACGTTTCAAATTTATTTATTACTAAGTTAGCAACCACTTTTGAATGAAGATTCTATTGTATAAAGTGCCGTAAAATTAAAAATTTGTAAATATAAAGCACTAAATTTCGACACGCTTCCATAAGCTTAAGCGTTATTTTCATTCACAATACATTTGTACAAGTCAATCACATTGGGTGCTAAAGAACCCACATTCCGAGCCGAATTAAAATGTTTATCACGATCTACTATTCGGTTTTTCCCACAAGAGGACTACTATAACACTAGGTTCAATACCCTGGCTAATACTCGGAGAGATAACATGAAAAATTGTATAAACATTTTTAGATTTGTTTGTTTTCAACATGTGCGTGCAAAAACAACCCAGTCACGTCACCTACGCATTCGTTTTTCAAAATCGTTCCAATAATTCAAACATTGTAGAGGTGAGGAACACTCATATAGGTACATACACTACAAAGTTCCCATACAGGTACTTAAAATATGCTTATAGTGTGGCTCTTGAGGCGTTGGACGTACTGTCGGAAGCTCATCAAGCAGTCGGAAGGCGTCCGGCAGAGGTCGGCGACCGAATTCGGCTCCATGGCCGTTCATTCGCCTCCTCTATTTGTACGGTGCCTATTTACACTCACTGCCAAGGTGAGGGACACGACATTAAGGTGCAGATCGATTAGAACGTACCGAGAATCGAGATGTTTGCATGTTACGGATACTTACGTAGTAATAGTCTTTATTCAAATTTCCGAGTGCGAATGAACGTTTTATTTTTAGCAACACATCAATTGTTCTTTGTTCTAACAAAAGAGGGTATGTAATAAAATATACAGACAAAAGTAGACTTGTTTTTAGAACTAGTTTCAAGCTAGACAGGCAATTTCGGGTTTTGTAATAGTTTTATTGTAGCCCCGTCTGGATAACCTCGATACGCCAGCCTCACATTGCATTGAAGTTTGTTTTGTGACTGAAAGTTTCATTCATATACTTTTGAATGAGAAGGTCTATACCGGTAGTTATTGAATGCTTTATAAGCGCTCAAAATGATCTAATTTGCGCAAACCTTTTATATCTAATGATATAATTGCGCTTGTTACTTTGTTAGGCATTGACTCTGTGAGTGGTGGGCGAACAGTTTTATTGCTACTGGGTCTACATCTATTATTGCATTTTGTACCTGAGTAATTTTAACTGTATACTGTGGAACTACAAGATTTTTTTTCTATACAAATGTTTAATTCAGAGAGATATTTGAGAAAATACGAAGTATTTTCTCTTTAAGTGTTTGGATAAACCACCGAATGAAAAAATCAACCGGTTACCTTAAATTCACAAAAAATATATATACTTATATTAAATTATAAGTATTATGTAAATCTAGTCCAATAGAAAAAAACACTAAATAGGCGATACTCAACTCTACGGTGTTGCAAATACCGTTCTATTCATTATGGTTTTTTTATTTAGAAAATGGCGTAACGTCTGTCAGGTTTATTGACCGAGGATGGTGCGCTGCCTACATACTTATGGTCCAATGTAGCAGAAGTATATAGGTGAATAGAATGGCTCTGTGGGAGGCCAAAATATAGATGATAGGTATTCAGAGTTATTATAGTGGTAACAATAGAACAGAAGAGATTAGAATAGAGAAGAGAATAGAAATATATTTTATTATATTTGGCATTAACGAATGATATAAATTTTTAGAGAAAGAAAGTAGTGGTCTCAGTAACTTGGCTAAATCGTTAGTTGTAGGTACTGAACCGGAGGGACGCAGATTCAAACTCTCTTGTATATAGTACGGAAAATCCTCATGGATCCTCCGCCACCCGGGGAGGTCCACCTTTCCAGCCACTACTTTCTTTTCCACCCGGAAAGGTGGACCTCCCCGGGTGGACTTGTAACAACTAAAAACCCCTATAGGCCCTGGGATCCGCAACATTCGCCACGACGCCGGATGATCCGTGAGGATTTTCCATACATACATAAAAAATATATATGTATAGGTAACCCTCAAACCGCAGGAAAATGAGGATGATCTTTATGTAAACTAAGTTTTAACCGATTTTGATAATTATTTTTTTATCTGAAAGACTTAAATTTTGTTTGTATGAAAACCTGATTGATTTAATTAATTGTATGTGGAAAAGTTTGTTGTTTTAATGATTATATCTTTTTATACCGCAAGTATCGATTGTTTCAATTCCCATAAAGTAGTAATTACCGAGAAGAGACACGTCACGCGTGTATAACAGCTACTAAAAATAGTTACTTCATTGAGGTACTTAGTTGTGTTTACTCTGAAAAACCTATGAGGTAATTGTTCGTACATTATCATAATTTACATCTATATATTAGCAGTAATGCTACAAGGATGCCTATTTCCTTGTTTATTATTGAAATCCTAAGAAGTTGGTTTACTTCTTAGATTAAAAATGATAATGCACCTAATTTATTGCGGGCGATACTAAGCTTTACGTTGACAAAAAACCACAAATTAACTGTCGTACTAATAAAATCAGATCAACGATCATCGGGGTTTCTTCTTTTTTTGGTCCTTTGACCCGTTGATATAAGATGGCGTTTTAATATTACAGACCCTAAATTATATGCATAAATAAAAGTCCTAAATCACTAATAATCCCTAAAGACTATCAACAACCTAATTTTCAACAACTAAACAACCTAATTTGCTTTTTTTACAGGAGATGAAAGATGTACTGGAAGAGGACACAGAGATGACAGATTGGTTGATCGAGAGGGACTCGAAGTCAGGAGTGGTGCTCCACGACAGGTTGATGACCGATGCGGCGCTAGGAGCCGCTCCCATCAAGACAGAACACTCCTACAGTCTACATTCAGATGTTGAGTCTGCTCCTTCATCGCCACACCATACCAAAGTTGACGGTAAGTTTCGAATCAGATAAATGAGAAATTTGGATTATTGACTTGACTTGACTTGACTACACAAGTTCAAGCTATTAGCAAGGTTGACAATCAAGAGATACGCCGTACGATTATGTGATGCATAAATCATCACATATAAACATTATTTCACGATAAATACAAGAGTCTAAAATCTAATCCATTTACTTACTATTATAAAATAAATGTTGTCTCTAAAATATAACGACAGTTACCTATATCGTAGTCATTTTTCTAATGAAAATGGAGTATAAATTCCAACAATTTACACTTATAATAGCGCCATAATTTTTATATGCTCCCATAAATATTTCTCTAATCGACCTTAATCGTAACGTATATTTATTCATAATTTCATTCAATGATTTTACGGTTAGAATTAAATGATAGTAACTGTCAGTTAAAGCAATAAACATGCAGATAATTCTATTGCTCGTATACTACATAGTAGCTGTAACTTATACTGCCTATCAGTTTAAAAGGCCAATACAAACATAAAAAATAATAATATTCAAAATCTACTACGCTATCGTAATCAACATTCGATTCAATTACAAATGTCATATACCTATTTGAGAATTAATAACTGCAGCAGCCACCGACATTCTTAAAAGAAAACTTTGAAACCAGTTTGATAACTTGTTTCACAGCTTTGTTGAACACGAACGATTTGCGTTACAATAATTTCGTTGCGTAATTCGTGTTGAGTCGAAAAGAGTAAGAAAAGTTGTATGAAACACACAGCATATTAAAATATACTTATAATCAAAAAGGGTGGTTAGAAATTGTACACAAACATTGGTAGGAAGCGTGCCAGCTACAAGAGGTCCACTGCTGAACAAAGGTCTCCCCCATAGATTTCCACAAAGACCGGTTATATGCCACCTGCATCCAACAACTCCCAGCAACTTTTACCAGGTCGTCGGTCAATCTCGTTGGAGGCTTTCCTATGCTTCGCTTTTTGGTGCATGGTCTCTACTCGAGAACCTTTTTGCCCCATCGGCCATCAGTTCCATGAACTATGTGCCAATATTGCATATTGGCAACTTCTTCTACGCGTTATATCCAAAATTACCATCAGTCAGCAGCAGTGCCAGTGCATCGATTTTCAGTAACAAGCTACGGCAACATAGTGATGTCCCTCAATTCCCCCATTGTAAGTCATGATAATACCATAAATAATTACTACTTTAAAGAAACCGGTAAAATTGACTGAAATGGAATGGACTACCTACACATTATCACTGGGGTAACATTATCAAAAGTAAGAATATATTAATGAAAACGCACTCTTTGCATGATATGCACGCTATGATATTGTTCCACCTTGTCTCGAAGATAACCTTCCGGTCACTGGTCAGAGATGTATTAAAAATTTTGGCGATTACGTCAATCCATCATTTACTCCCAGATATGCACCAATAACTCTTGAAATGTATCTTTTCAATGACATTTCATTTAAACAATAGATAGTAAAGAAAGAGAAAACAAAGCTAATGTTTAAGAAATATAAACTCCAGATTCCAAACTCTACAATTTTTAAGTTTATAATGATTAAAAAGGAACTGAATGGTGCACTTAGTTGCTCAGACTGCAAATTGCCATTTATTGAAACATTTGGCGGTCATCGTGGTAGATAATAGGAACTAGCAAACAAGATTCTTCTAAATAACATTACACCAGCCAGACTGACTGAAAGGAAGAATAGAGTAAACTTTTTGCCCCTACAAATAAAAGCTTAGCAACGGAATATAAACCATTATGTTCCACTGCAATTAAGACTCCATATTGACACCATTAAAACAATGTATTTGTTTGATGACCTCGACCATTGTCAACTGCCTGTGACCTTGTGTGTTGGAACGAAAGCGAATAACTTGCCATTGTTCGTCGGAAACTATTTTCATGTGAAGTCAATCGCTCTATGGATTTTTGATATAATCGCCGCGTGGGAACATTGCTAGAACACGTGTAATTGTGAATTTTATAAGAGAAAAAGATTCCAAATCAAAAACAATGCAAAGCGAAGCACGTTTTTTTAATTCTCAATGTTATCGTTAGTAATACCCTATCGTCGGAGAAGACAGTGATAATTGCCAGACGATTAAATAAATCGTCAATATAATGTTACATTAATGATTGAATCAGATGATTGTGTTTTAAAGACGCTATTTCTTTTTTAAATATTACCAAAGGAGAGAAAGTATCGTAAGCAGCTTGTATGAACCGCCTCGTCAGCATAAAATCTACGACCTTTAATAATGTAAGAATATCATGATGTTTCACATTCTTCGAATGATTCAATAACAATTACGAATCGAAATGACATTTCGCTTTTCACTCAATGTAAGCAAAATAAAGGAAAGCACGTACGTACCTACTGCAGTAATAAGTTGGCTATATTCTAATAAATAGGTACAAAACGTGCTTACGTGATAATTACAATGAATCTTTGATGACAAAATTAATTCCAAAGACCCCAAACATTTGGTATGCCATGCTGTACAGGTCATAGCTTAATGATCTCTTGTAAGAAATCAAATCAATGTTGGGAAATGGAAATTCCTAGTTTTAAGTCAACCCTTTTTATTTAATACTAAAAAAAACATAGCATACTATCACTGTATTACCAGAGGTGTAAACAGACACAAAAAACATAGTTATCATTTTCATCTGTCCTTATCATTTTTTACTAATCCAAAAAGGGTGGCAAGTGTAAGTCCGTACATAAGTTATTAAATGTATATTTGTTCTCAGTCTGCTCGCAAGTGTAATATGGCAATAGTTTTAACAGCTGTGTCAGTGGCATTTATGTAACAACAAAAAACCATGAACGCCTCCATTGTTCATTAAAACTTCATTTATTTCATTACTTACCATTTTTTAGATTGAAATATCGAAGTATAAACACCTAGGTAAATTCTGAAAGGATATTGAAATGTAGGTCTAATAATATCTTATACCAGATCTATGTTAAAAGACGATTCGTTGTTCAAATTTTCGATGATTTTTGGCATCCGATCAATTAAAAATCAATTAAGAAATATAATATGAATACAGCGAAAGAAAAAATCGATAACAGGGTGAACAAAAATTCTATAGAATCCTGATATAGAATTTTTATTTCGCTAAAATTAATTTCTTTAAAAATGTTCAACATTCGTTAATGCCAAGTACAATAAAAATATAAGTATATCCCAGTAGCGTTCTTTCTTTTTTTAGTAACTGTGACAAAACCTACCAGATAGACTGCGAAACGATTTCTTGTATAGGTAAAATGGAGCCCGTGTGTAGAGGAAACCGATTCTGAGTGCCAACACTCCACTGCGGTATTATTTTAATGGGTACCACCACAGATATTCTTGGCGCTTGGCGGCAGAAACATTGACGTGTTCCGTCAATGTTTGGAGGCCAATGCAGTCAGTTAAATTGCAGGGCAAATGAGACTTAACTACTGAAGTCTCATCATGTTTACTGAACAGCGACACGCATGACCTTTTTGAAGGTAGTATTGGGGGCATTTAAGATATTTTAAATGTCATAACCATAAACCTAGCCCTCATCATCAACCCATATACTATCCCACTACTGGGCACGTGTCACCTCTCACCATGAGAGGGGTGAGGCTATACTCCATCACGTCTAAAACTAGCCATGAATATCATAAAAAATGAAGTCTTAGTCCAGTGTTTAGATTTAAACACTACGAAGTCTAGACGTTACTAACACTATTTGAATTTCTCCTAATACTTATCTACTGTAAAATATGTGTTTTAGTTTTGTAAAATTTAGTCATTTGTTTTTTGTTTATTATTTTATTTTTTATGCAAATAAAATAAACAGGAATAACTTGACATTGCCAAAGTATTTACTTATAATTAATTACTGACAGTAATTACTTAAATATCTGTGCATTAATCTTTAGTACTTATTAGTTATTTAATTACCTACAGTACAGTCATACTATGATTTCATTAATTTTAGAACCGGTACGAATATGACCTTTACAACCTTATTTGACATTTATAACGTTCTTAACTAGGTATGTAGATTTTACAATTTTGATATTCATTCGCAAAATAGGAATAGCTGCTCTATTATACACAGGTACTTATTCAAATGAAACTTGAATTGTTTTATTTAGGTTATCAATTTATGTTGTCCCGTTACGGCAGTATCATACATTTTCAATATTGATTTCTTCTTCTTCTTACAATAACGCGAATATTACACATTGAAGAAATAAAACTACTTTTTACATACCTATTTGATATTATTAATCCCGATTTTTCGGATCTTTTACAGCGTCCATGATCATCTCGAGGTCCCGGGTAGACTTCGGGATTAATAATATCAATACAAATTAAATTATGTAAAAATAAGATTTATTTCAATACATTTTGACTTGAAAATGTTGGTATTTTTTAATAAAAATTAATAATTATCTGTTCGCCACACCGCATTGTGTACCTTCTGTTTGAAGGGCTCCTCCATAAATTTCCACAAGGATACAATATAGTCCACTTGCATCCAACATTTCCTAGCGAGCTTCACCTGGCCGTCTGTCATTGATTTGTGGTATTTTTAATATTGTGAACCTTGTTTCTGTTTGATAACAAGTAGGTACATCTCTACAACTAACGCCATCTAGTGTCAGCATACAAACCTTTTACAATTATATGTCTTTAACGTAAGAAATATAGAGTGAGTAGATCCTGCTAGTATAATATAAACAAAATTTAATAATGATGAACAAGGTCCGATTAGATATTATATCACATAATGATTTGCGGCGAATATTATCATTGATAGGGAATACCGCCGTCACAGATACGGATGATATCCATACATTTCATAAAATACAGTCACCAAAATAATTACAATATTTGTGTAGTCTACTTACAGACTTTTGCGTGAGAAGGTAGTAGCGAGTCAGGACAACAAGTAAAACCTACCACAAAATGTGACGAGTTATAATGAAGTTTACAACATTTGTTTCTTCTGAGGTTGGAAGAAGTCCCTCTAAGAAGAAATAAAGATAATAATTTATTAATGAAAAACTAATTAGTGAAGAATAAAATTATGACGTAAGATAACATTAACAACGAAAACCTTAAACAGCTAACTGTTTAATTTATCGACCATGATTCGGAAAACTCATTGCTATTATAAAGATGTTATCTTAACTAACTGTACAATATAATCGGAGCAACACAATAGTGAAATAAAACGGTGCCTACTAAACATAAACAAAAAGGTTTTCATACAAGCCCGCCACGGAGGTTTTATTTATTTATTAAATTTTTAAACTTATCGTACAAAACGTTACACGAGCGGGGCCAATCATTAAATTTAATCATGGCCAGTTGGACTGTTCAATTTGCAACTGATTTTGGTGAAAGGAACCACGGGTTAACGTACCGCGATGGGCCGATGATTTATCTTGAAATGTCAAGTGTCTCTTTAAATCTACGGAGTCATGGTCAATCCACTTGATAGGATCGTTTATAATTATGATGGTAGTTTCCTTACTTTGTAGAGTTGAGTTTTGTGCTTAAAATAATATTATAGGGTACCTAACTCGTAAGAAGAATTGTATTCTGGTCATATGATTATTTTTCTTAAAAAATAAGACAATTTGATAAATTAATGTATGATTTCAAAGTTGACTGAATCGTCTACTTCCAAACTTCAATTTTTATTTTGCATTCCATTGCAATAATGCAAAATACAAATACAAACTACAGTTAATTTGCAAAATTCAGTTTGTATTTTGCAATGCATTACAAAATAAAAAACATGTCGTTCAGTAGTTCTGCAAAAATGCAACCTACTTAATGAATTATTAAAAACTTTCCATCAAGTCGCACAATCGCGTCAACTATCCCTGAAATACCCATACAAATGCAATACAGTAGTTCAACGTTAGTCTCGTTACCTATTGTGTAATGTAAATTTCTTCTATCGATAAATCAGTCGATTGTCCTGTGCCTCATGCATCATCGTGACATCATCTATTATGTAGGCGACATCATCGTGCCATCTATCTCACTTGTCGTTATTTTGATAGGGACATTAAGGCCTATTACGTATTCGTGTGGAACTAAATGATTTAGAAAGACAATAGTGATAACCATCTGTACTGTTACTTCATACAAGGATAGAAGGATAGAAAGTTTATTGCGCTAGATTCATGAGGGATAACTGAGATGTTGAATCCGGAATGGTAAACTTATTGGTTCTGGATTGTATATTATATCTATCTATATTATTATCAAACTTTTTTAACACGGTAAACAGCAAGCCACTTTTGATGACAATTATAATATACGATTCACAATATATGGTTCAAACTCAAAGTCAAATTTATTTTATTTCAATTAGACTATTGAAATAGCACTTTTGACCGTATGAGCCGTGCAACTAATTTTGACTTTCAAAACTAATTGCACGGTTCCAAAAAGTGGGACTTGAATTGATTCCAGAGGAATTGTTAAATATGGCCACATTAATTAATTCTGGCCCATCAGATCAGTATGTACTATTGTTTCTCTTTTTTTATATATGATTAATAGTGTATCTTGACACTATTTTCCGCTTCTGACACACACCACAAAAATAGCCACGGGTACTCCCGGGGGAAATTTCCCAAACATGATCTCAGATTTTTTTCATGATTGTCCGCGATTATTATGTAAACATAAAATGTATCAATTAGCATTAAGTCGTTATCAACAGACGGAACTTTGAAATAAATACCAAGTTTGATATCTTGCGTATAATCTAAGAACACCTGGAGTTTATTATTATTTTAATTTCCAATTAGTCTAATTTATGAACATAATATTGTGGTAAAGGGCGGACATTACTAATACTCGTATTTCCACGTTCTTTATTAAAAAAAATATTTTGATCTTAAATTTAAGATAATGGAGGCCACGTCTACACCTACACCTTTACTGTAAATATAATAAAAGAGCGTACTTATACAATATAAAAGAAATGCCCTATAATGTATACCAGTAATGGACGGTCTAGTCTCAGGGAAAATAGGTCCGAGCGGCAAAACATTGGGTTTTTTTTATAGCAGGCGCGTCCTCGGTCAACTTTTAAAATAACAATTCATTATTACGAACAAATAAAAGTGGTAAGCATCAGTATCTAAAGACACTGATTGAGATTATTTTATAATTTTTAGACTCGCTGCTTCTCTAAATAGTGTAAAATAAAGCCACTGTTCTTGTCTGTCGTGGTGCTTCTCGTTAATTTCTTCTAAACTACACAACTGATTTTGATGCGGTTTTCGGTACCATATCTACAGGATGTTTGGTAGAACGTTGAACATACGAAAATGGTGGTTAGTTGGGGTCATCTGCTACCCACTGGGCCCAAATTATTTAACCTTGGCCGCACCGCTTTTTTTATTGATTTTTTTTGTAATTTCACAGAAAATTTTACATCTTTTTGTACCTTTAAAGACTCATAACTTTTTTCCCATTTAAAATCTGTACCAAACAATAATTTTATGAGAGTCTGCTACAATTAGACATTAATACAAAACAACATCCTGCCTGTTTTACCCGTCACAAGTAAAGATATTCAAATTTAAAGTTAAAAAAAACTGGTAATTTTCTGTGAAATTAAAAAAAGAAAAAAAAAACGGTGCGGCCAAGGTCAAATAATTTGGGCCAAGTGGGTAGCAGATGACCCCAACTAACCACCATTTTCGTATGTTCAACGTTCTACCAAACACCCTAGTAACAAGTAAATTTCTTCCGGAAGGCTTACTGTATCATAGGTACATGCATCTTATTAATACATTGCATGCCCATGCGATGCTGAAACAGGTCGCTAGTTTTGTACTTAAATTTACATTAGCATTTACTTGCAGTAGGTACCTACCTTAAACAAGAAATTTGAAATATGAAAATTGACTTCGTTATTTAATTTAACGCGAGAGTGTTGGTTGGTGTCTATAAGAGATCAGCCGTATCTGGCCTTTGCAAATGATTTATAATTCCTTTACATCCTAAAACATAGTGTTCTGTGTGTATTCTCTTTCTTCTGCAACTGAACACCGCGTTTTAGGATATGACCTTACATCGGAAAATGCTATATGTATATAGGCGTTTCTTCTTCCACCTTTCACAAATAATCCAGTACCTTTAGGTACATACATACAATCACGCATTTTCCTTTTCCATAGGCGCCACTTGCTACGATTCTTGCATACTTCTTTTGCTACATTTGCACTAATACATAATAAAATTGAACTTATTTATCTGTACGAACTAAAAAAAAGGACTGTTTGTCTAAGACTTGACTAAGATAAGTGAAATGTGATCTTCCAAAAGGTAGGCAATCTTTCAATCTTGCAAGTAGGTAAGTATTACTTCTTAAACATAATAAGACCAAATTAACAGACCTTCTTATAAACGTTAAAAATTTAAAATTAATCCGTGAATTACAAAACTTACCGTTCATAAATGTATTCCGTTCTAGAAATTAACTGGAGCTACTTGTAATTAATGAGTTAATCAAGCGTTCACGTTCAATATTCAATTATGCAACTGTAAAAACAGTGGGTAACAACCGTTTGTGTATTTGAAGCTACCGTCTATTTGATTAAGTTATACCAGACATGTCTCTGTGGAAAACTAAAAACAGTTCGTATAGTTGAGTAATTAGTCGGAATTATGTTGATTGAATTGTGCACGATAGCGAACTTATCTTGGGAAGTAACACTACTCGTGACATTTTTTCGTTAAGTCATCTCATATCCAGATATTAATTCGCCACGAGATGTGCGACCACAAAATGCCAAAATACGAGTGAAAAAATGTCAAAACCACAAAATACGAGTAAAGTGTATATTGGTAGTGTATTGTTTCTGACTTACGTATTCGATTATAGTAGATTGTGACATTTCACATGACACTATCTTGAGTAATCTTGATCAGCATTTCAACTAACTATTAGAACTAGGATGCACCAGAGTATTTCTTCATTCTTCCTCTGTTTGAGGATATTGAAACAATATCCAGGGAGACTGATCTAAGAATGATCTATTTGCGTAGGTACCTTAAAAGTTTAAACAATCAAATTTCTCATCACCAGGATGAGATTTTTGATTTCCCAAACTTTATAGACCAGAAAGTACCGGACTAATGAACGAGTTCCTTCATTCATTCGTTTGCAAAACAAGGTCAACTGTTTTCCAAATGAATCCTGATATAGGCCCACGACACGCAGTTTAAAAATAGCTTTCAATAAAAACCTCGTGTAACTGGATAATAGGAAAATGCCAATGTCAGGTGCTGCCCACGCAACAGAACTCGAGGGAAACTAACTACGGGCAAAACTAAAACACTTGGGCAAAGATATATTGTGTCATTTTATATGCCCTGTAAATCTGGAAAATATAAACTTTGTAACCTTTAAAACCTCATTTACAACTGTATTTAATTAATTAATACTTACAGGTATACACAATACCGGTTGTATTATTAAGATAGGTTTCTTTTTTTCATACAATATATAAAAAAAAAAATGTTTTATGTGTTTCAAATTACTTCATCGATTCACTTTTTCGGCTTCAAAATAGGAGGACCATTTTTCATAATCTAATAGAGATTATTTCCGCGATGGTCCTATTTAAGAAGGTTCGTGTAAAATAAATATATTCACACTCGTTACACTGGAAGCCGAAGAAATAATGTGTTTGGTGATATATCTATAGAATTCGGCAATAAGAAACATGTCTTCCTTTCATCCGCAAATTCCAAAGAATACATTAATAAAATTGTTCTTCCAAAATTGATCTGACCACCTGAATTCTATGCAAAGCCAAAACAGATGTGGCTCAGATAAATTATTGAATTTATTTCAATATATAATGATTAACATAGCGATCTGGTTCCTATTGGTTGAATAAAATATAAACGTAATCTTGATATCTTTTTGTACTTTTTGGCATTTTCCATGCTAAGATTTTAAAGTTAAAAGTAAGTAAATATTGATGTTAATTAGTTCTAAGTATTTATCTAAAATGTCTTCTTTCATATACTTTCTAACTTACTTACAGTAAAATACCTATAACAGATATCCATAAAAATATTTTCGCTTTTCGAGATGCAGGCATTTTTTTACAAATTGTGCTCGTCATTGCGTAGAACTGAAGTTTAATTAAAAGCTCATAATGTAATAAAGACGGATGATTTCTAACACTCCTCATAAAATAAATTCATATAGAAACTCTGCAATCACGTGCACGAATACTGAGGCGCTAAAGTCACGCAATGCGCAAACGCACTTCCCACCAAAATGTTTCATACCGTTAACTCCATGCATACAACTGTTGCAATACTAGTTGGTTACCGATGAAGCGAAGCGGATGGGAAATCAGCTATTATCTGCCAGTTACAAGCAGATTTGTTTGGTCCTTTGATCATTACTCAAAATCGATCTTGTTTCTTTTAGACATGGAAGATGAATGCTACCCAGCTATGCCAGCCAGCGCATGGAGCAGCCGACGACGGTCCAGCGACTCGCCCCCTCGAGAGGTGAAGGCGGAACCGAAGTCTGAGCCTGAGTCCCCCGCGTCCTCCTGCCCCCCCTCACCCACTCCTGGAACGCCCGTCGCGCACCTCGATTATGTCATTGACCACACGGTAAGGATGTTCTTTTTGTCAAATTCCAAAACGACTCGGAATGTCAGATGTGAAGACGAAGTTCCCGCATTCTGAGTCGTTTAGGACTCGATTTGTCTTAAAATGATATAAAATTGCTATATTTGGACCGATACTGGAAAAAATATTGGTTAGTAAAATTTTCCGTAGCTTTCTACCGCTCAATAGTTGACAGCTATTCAATAACAGGTAGTTAATAAGGCAATCACTATAAAACTCTCATTGATAAAAAATCAACCTCTTTAATGTATAGAGGCCAGCATATCAAGCTTCCCCAATCTGTCAAATTTCTTTAATGAATTTTCAACTTTAATACATTATTGTAAGGTTCATATTCGATTGGGAAAATTTGACAGTTTTGGATAGCTTGACCTGTTGGCGTCTGTACAAATAATTCACTAAAGAGCTTTGTGTTGTGATCTTTAACAATAACTAAATGATCTTGCACTAAATGAATGATCACATAAATAGCTAAAACGATCACTTATTGCTCTTACACTAATAGAAGAGTTAATTAATGTTATTTAATCCTGCCACTCACCTCACACATCGCTTAATGTAGAATGACTTTCAAAAATTTCATCTTGCATTCTCGGATTATATGAATGAATCCGAAACTTTCAAATGCATTTATTGCCAAGTATTTTTAAATTCTAAAAAATATCAGATTTCTTATACACTGACGGATATTCATTCACCTTTAGGATTGACCACTTAAATCCTACGCTTAATCTAAGATTTTTTTTTAACTAGCTTTTTATCGATCGATGGATCACGCGGTGCGTTTCCATTTCGCATCTATCGGCACGACCTGATAACTCGACAAAATTAAAGGTCGTTAGAGTTCAAATATTTGGTGTACCTCACTTTGCAGCTTTCACCTGCATGTAAACTGGGTTTTTATGAGATGCAGGCATTTTAGAATTCCGCGTGTGAAAATGTTTCTACATTTATGATTTGGAACTGATGTAGCTACATTTATGATTTGGGACTAATGTCGCTACATTTATGTTGTTTTGATGAGAAACTTCTCAACGTTATCGGTAGCAGTCTGGTCTGTATGTTCAATATCTTTTGTATCATCGTTTTTATCATCAATAATTTATTTTCAGTTTCATATGGGATCCGTAAAGTACCTAAATTTTTATCAAAATTACGATTTTGATGATAACAGACGTACAGGCTTTTCCAATTGATATAATACAAGTTATAAAGCAAAGAAATCTATAATTACCATAGGGTTAAAACGTAAATCATCACAACGTGCAAGTAAAAATATTGATACGGAACTTAAAGTTAATGTACCTTCGACACGCACTTACGAGTATCTTATTTCTCATAGCGTGCGTGAGTTCTTCAGTAATTACGCGGATAATTATTATCTGTAATCGCGTACTCGAGGTTTTCGTTAAAGACCGCTGTTGCAAAGGAATCTTTAACGATCATTATACAAAAACAGTAAGCAATCTCACAATGCAGTTTGCATTCCTTGAATCTGTTTCAACTTGAGCCACTCTGCATGTGTGTCGTGATTATAGCATTCTTAACTAAATGTCCTATTTGTCTTTTAACTACATTGCAGTTTTCTTGCAAATGAGCACTCCTACTATCAATATAAGATTCAAATTTCTTTATGTAAATACGACTTTAATGTATGTAATAGATCCAAATTAAGTTCGAACTTCAAGTCATTAATTCTCTGAGTCTTGATATCTCTTTCTCATAGGTTTTACAGAAGGAGACACTAAAAAATCTTCTTATTACAGGCTATTCCATAGCCTAGCTAGGAGAACAGCACTTCACCCACCTGATTGGAGATTCAACAGTACCTAAAAACCCACTTTATGGAATTCACGAATGTTATATGTACTAACTACTAATCTGTCTTTTATAAATAAAGATTATTATTATTATTAAAAAAAAATGGCTCCGACAAAACTACATCCTCTAACATCATAAGCGTAACTAAATTCTTTGATTTGTTTCCAGACTGGCACCATCCACATGCCACAAGCAGTGCTACAGAAAGTGGGCGCGGCGGGCATGCCACAACTGCTGCTCAGCGCGGCTCCGCGGCTCGCCACCTCACTCAACTCCAACAAACTCTCCATCAAGGTCACCTCCAGCTCGGGAGCTTCAGGTAACGATAATATTACACTAGTTTTAATCTATTAATTTATGTACTGTACTTACTAAGCCACTGCTATAGATGTCTCTTTTACTTTATATTCAGTCATATTTCTTCTGGTCGATAAAAATTTGTATGGTTCCTAATTTTAAATCTGATTAGGTTACTAATCTATAAAATTCATTACACATACACCGTGTATGAATATAGGTAATGAATTAATTGCCTCTGCATTCGATTTTGATCACAGAATCTGACAACACCAAAGTACATATAGTGAAATTTTATATCAAACTTATTCCACTAAAACTGAAGTTAAATTTTTTGAAGTGTCAATTTTCTTCACCCATTTGGTATCTCGTAAGCACGAGAGATATTGTTTTGATGTTATTGCTGACCCTTAGACAGTTCTGAAGTACAATGACACCTCTTATCTTGATCTTCCAGGCTTCAACCTGCCCCCTACGCCGCCGTCATCACTGTCATCATCGGACAGTGAAGGCGCACTCTCCCCGGCGCACGAGGCATCGGCCGCGCCACTGGCGCCGCCCGCCGCGCCTGCGCGTCGCTCGCACTTGTACGTGTCGCACCACACAAGGCAGCCAATCAACACACCGCTCATCAGCAGTCAACCGGTACGTACACACATTACTTGCAGTAAAATGTAATTACCAAGCAAGCTGTTAGGGTTGCCACAAAAATCCCATGATACCCCAATCCCAAGCAATCGGCACATGTTGGTGATCTGGAACACAAATTTGGTTTCCCTAGGACGTTGTTTAACACCTCTGACGTACAGTGAGATTGTGCCATACCTGTTTCTACAAGTTCGGATGTGTTAATTTAGTGGACAGACATGCAGATTTTTTTTCAAGTATTAAAAATGCCGGTTATGTTCTGTAATTTAATTGATTTGTTATAGTTTCATCTTTCGGTTGACATTCTTATTCTTATTCGGCTAGCAATGCGGCCTAACAAATAAAAATCGAAATCTCAATTTATATGTGACCCTATAATCTTATAGAAACACGACGTGCATAAGTTCTGTATGCGTTCTAGTCAAACGAAACTGTACATACTTATGCTACATACTTTATTGTACAATGAATAATAATTCCCAATACATTAGACTATTTTTTATGAAACCAAATGCAGCCATTAATGTCTGATGAATAATGAAAGCAATAAAAGTGTTCCGAATATGGACAACCCCTGAATACTAACGCTTCGCTCACCGTTTCGGGAACGGAATGTGCATGCGATGAAATATTCATTAATTGTAATTATTATTAAAATCAGTAGGTACCATCATCAGGTTGGTTACAATTATTCATGTCTTGGCAACTTTTATACTAGAAGCTTCCGAAAATTTGACATGTGACACACACAGCTGATGAGCTGACACGTGCAGTTCAGTTAATACGGCAGAACTAAGATTATTGGATTATACTTAACTTTATCAGCTATATAAACTGATAAAGTTAACTACCGCCTGCGGCCGGCCCAAGATGAAATTAAATCTTGTTTAGCAAAAGTCAAAGATGCGATTATTTAAGGAAGTTCAAAAGTGGTGAAATGTGGAGCTTGAAAGAGTATCATGGTCTTGATATGGGCACGTGAAGAAAAGGGAGGAAAGGTTTGGAACAAGAAGTGTATTTGTAATGATTTATGAATGAAGATGGATAGATGTGTGGAATCAAAGAAAATATGGATGGATTGTTTGTTCCTATTTAGATTCATAAAAAAAAAAAACTATTTTTAGCTTCCCTGGTCTACCAACAAAAGCAGCTGGTATATCTAATGTTCAGGATTCTGCTATTATTGCATAATATAATTAATATTATATAGTAATAACAATGTGACCAATATATCTACAGCATTAGATATCATGAAATGACCTTTCCTTATATTTATTTTTACAGAAAGGATCCACTGGTACCTTGGTGCTGACAGAAGAAGAGAAACGCACGCTACTCGCTGAAGGATACCCCGTCCCCACCCGTCTTCCACTCACCAAGGCCGAGGAGAAATCACTCAAAAAAATCAGAAGGAAAATAAAGAATAAGGTACTTGCGTAATCATCATCAATAGATAGTCAAAGTTCTTTATTGCTACATTTTGATGTATACGTTAACGTGATCCAAAAACTAAATTTGAAATTTTCGCTTTAGATATCAGCGCAAGAAAGCAGACGCAAAAAGAAAGAATACATGGACCAGTTGGAGAGGAAGGTCGAAATCCTGATATCTGAGAACACAGACTACAGGAAAAGGGTTGAAACTCTTGAGCAGAAGAACGCCAGTCTGCTGAGCCAGGTGGCCTCGCTGCAGGCCATCGTGGCGCGCGGCGCTCGCAAGTGACGTCATCAAGCGAACTCCGCGTGACGTCACTCTCCGCTGTCACGTGCCGACGCGCCGCGGCGCTCGCGCACCGAACCAAATCGACGTCACCAGATATCACGATCAGATCGCCCAGTCAGACCACGAGCTACGAGTTCCATATAGTGGATCACGTTTAAGCGGACGCTTGTGTCTCGACTGGCAGCGACCCCGCAAGGCTGTGAGGCACAACTCACAGTGCAGTAGATATCGTTTGTCGAAGTATGACGCTGTCCCTTAACGGAATGAATGTATATTTTGGATGTATTTACATTTACGTCGCGTACACGAAGTGTCCGGGGAAAGAACTGTCAGCGTTTGAATGGTTGCTCACTGTAATTGTTAGTAAATAGGTATTCTGTGGTGCTGGATCTATATACCTGCTGCATCGGTATACAAACTGTCAAGTGCCACACTAGATATTTATTTTATACAACTCTGAAACAGTTTTCGTTTGGCGAGACGCGAGGGATGACTCGATAACAGGGATTTATAGTACTGGGGCTTAGATAAAGTATCGATAGTTTTAACGCGTGTTGTTTGAAATCTCGTAATATATATTATAGCGCTGTAGTGGCGATAGTTTTTAAGTTTTATTTTATGCGTGTTTTCATTGAAAATATGTGCAATTAGGTTAAGGATTTTATTGTTACCCAAAGCATACATTGTACTTGTGTGAGCTGGCCGCACTGTGCTCGGCTCTCCGTCGTTGAATACATCGCCTGTGAACAGATCGTCTGTCTGTATGTGGCCTAATAATTTTAATGGTATTTTTGACACTAGATTAAACAATAGAGACTACTAAACTACTTAATATAGTTTCGGGACATAGCGTATTATCGTGTATACCTATGGAACTGAGGATAGCGTTTTGTGGTGCGTTGTTTTATCGGGAATCTTAGTAGCATAATAATGTAAGACGAACAGTGTACCAGCGTGCGTCTTACCGATTAATATTGAATTCCATGAATTTGCATTTATAGCGAAATGTGTATTGTCCTATAGATTTTACCTTGTATTTAAGATAAAATTAGTTATGTATCTAATAGGGGACCTATTTAAAACCGATTTGTGTGACAAGTGTTTTCGGTTAAGTCTAGTCTCTCGTAGAACCGTTGGGCCTCGTTCTGGAGGTCTCCACAGAACATTAGCTGTATTCTCAGTTCATACTGCGCTCTATATCGACAAGTACAAAATAATGGCATGCCTTCAACTGGAATAACGTAACTAACCGTAATGGGCTTAATCATTTATTTACATGCAGTATTTTAACTATAAGGGTGGCCTGCCTACAAAACAGAGACACGCAAAATGAAATCAATTAAAGAGTGGCCAAGAGAGATAATAAATATTAAAAATATATATATTTCAACCTCTATTTTCGTAGCAAGGCACCCAAAAGCTTATTAAATAATAAATTTCAAACAATAACTTCTAGTAGAATCTCCAGAAAAATAATCAGTGCATCAGTGCACTCGTGGTCTTGCCAGCTCTGCCGTAACTTCACGGGTTCAGCGTGATAGTTCCAAATAACAACTGCTAGTGATCTTTCTAACATTCTTTTTTTAAACTAAACATTCCATTTCTTAGTAATATGAGTGACTTAAAGTGAGCTCGAGTACTTATTACAACTAATCGTAGATTTAGCGCCGGAACACACTTTAAACTTTAGTTTGCGGGAACTGTCCGATTCGTAATATAGAAGTGATCACGCGAAACGATTGTAACTGTCCTTTCAAGTAATAAATCGGAACAGTTTCCGTTAACAAATGTTTCCAGTGGGCCTTGGCTTTGTTTAAAAAACCTTAAACAAAATTACACATTTGTTAATAATAGAAAAAATGTGCAGTTATAAATTTTCGATCGAATAATTTATATGACTAGCCAATCTATTTATTAGTTGTTCAAAATTTTATATTATTTGTCAGCTTGTAAAGGGCGTCGTCAACATTTTAAAACTATTTCAAATATCGATGGAACAAGAAGTGAAGCTTGAATAACCATTCGAAATTCAAAACGTTGCTTTTTACATAATGACTTGTAAAAAAAAAAAAAAATTTTCTACTTACATATTATTGTTTAAAAATATATTTACCTGATCGCCTGTCAAAGGTAATATAATTGTTTAGTATTAATATTTCACTGTTTGTGCAATTAATTTGTTCTCTTATACACTCGTAAATATTCTTCCTATTTAGTCATATAAGAAAATGTTCTATTTATATAGCGCTGAATTAATATATCTACATTATTATAAAGCCTGTCTCATCAGGAAATGTTTTAAAGAATTGAGATATATTTTAAGAGATTTTTTCTAAGGAAATTTTAGATATATATAATCACTGTTTACATGTCTTTATCACTATACAAGTTAGGTCTCTAGTTAAAAGTATCGTTAGTACCTACGGTCCTACATACAAGTTTATTATTGAAACTGCAAAGTGTGCCTGCCTATCAGCTATTGATTTAAAATAAGCATCGATAGTGAAGTATCCTTTATAGAAAATGTAATTAATTAAATATATGAAATATTCAATTCCTAATATGGCATTTACCGTCTGCAAAAGTGATTTTATAGAAATTACGATGAATTAACTGATGTTAGTAATGTATGTAACTTATAATGGAATTAATATATATGAGAGAGGTGCGTTTGTGCCGGGCTTATTATGACATAATAACTTGTAATGTAAACGAAATGCCAAACATACTTACTTTTATATGTTAGTATGCACCATAGACATAAATTTTGGGTGACAATGTTACAATTCATTCGAGGTTGTCCTTAAGATTGCATGTATGAGTTTGATTTAAACTTCAACGTGTTGTTAGATCTCTAATGGATCGTAATCTGTGCGCATACGCAAGGCCCCGTGCGGGGGCCGAACGTATCTTGTTATTCATTATAAAGTAATTTTATTAGATAGTTTTATTTGTTAAAACTATACGTTACCCTGAGTCATGATTTGTTGAATCGTTTGTTTTATTATTATTTTTCAATGACATTGCGGATTTTACTGTCACCCTTCTAATAAAACGTCAAATATTGTAATATCAATGGTTTCTTTTATCTCCCCATGCCCTTATATTATTATTTACCAATACCTAATAGTCCTTCATCATACTATCCCACTGCTGGGCACGATTCTCTTCTCATATTGAGAGGGATTATATAGTCCACCACGCTGGCCTAGTGCGGGTTGGCAGACTTCACAAACCGTCGAGAAAAATCTTTGAAGGTATGCAGGTTTCCTCACGATGTTTTCCTTCACCGTTTAAGCGAGTGATAATTAATTATTAATACGCACATGAATTCGAAAAGTCAGAGGTGCGTGCCTTGGATTCGAACTCGAGACCCTACCTAAGTCCTTACCTAACTAATCACTTCTGCAAAATATATAGAATTCTGCAGCTCTGCAAGTTTTTTATTTACGGTCCACTGAAAAATCAATACCATTAATTTTATACTTCCGATGCTTTATGATGTCCTAGTAACACGAGAACTAAAACAACCTTTTTATTTACCGTCCACTGAAAAATCAATACCATTAGTTTTATACTTCCCATGCTTCATGACATCCTAGTAGCAGAGAGCTAAAACAACCTTTTTATTTACGGTCCACTGACAAATCAATACAATCGATAATCAATTAATTTTATACTTCCGATGCTTTATGATGTCCTAGTACCCGAGAGCTAAAACAACCTTTTTATTTACCGTTACATGGAAATATCAATTAATTACTTCTTAAGCACATTCTTATTGTGGATGTCCTAGTTTATGAGAGCTAAAATCACGGGGGCACGGTAGTGATCCCCGCCAAGGCCTCCCCTTCTACTTTTAATACGCATGTAAATAAAATTAAAGGAAAACTGGATAAGACTAGACTGGCTTTTATACTTATACACTTACAAGTTTACGAGAAGAAATGGTCGAACGATTAACTTTATTTATATAAAGGGATTAGGTGCCTATTTGCATTTCGTTGATTTCGCTTATTATTTCGTGAGGTTTGCTAAGGTTAATTAGCAGGTTGTTATTATAACAATAAGTGCTATAAGAAAATCGAATAAAATAAATCAATAAGCCCACGTTTCTACAAAAAGAAGTGAAATCCCATCAAAAACATTCTGTGAAAAACTAGCCAAGTCTCAGAGGATAACGTAGTATGAATGTTCGTTGAGAATATAATTTGAACATTCTTTATACGTTAATGGGTACAATTCAACGGCCAAGGCACACAACATTAACTATAAATAATAAAGAAATCGCAGTAAGTAACCTGACTTGGCACGACTTTGTCTAAGGAGTACATAAGGAGTACTCCTTATGTACTCCTTATGTACTCCTTATGTACTCCTTATGTACTCCTTATGTACTCCTTATGTACTCCTAATGTACTCCTTATGTACTCCTTATGTACTCCTTATGTACTCCTTATGTACTCCTTATGTACTCCTTATGTACTCCTTATGTACTCCTTATGTACTCCTTATGTACTCCTTATGTACTCCTTATGTACTCCTTATGTACTCCTTATGTACTCCTTATGTACTCCTTATGTACTCCTTATGTACTCCTTATGTACTCCTTATGTACTCCTTATGTACTCCTTATGTACTCCTTATGTACTCCTTATGTACTCCTTATGTACTCCTTATGTACTCCTTATGTACTCCTTATGTACTCCTTATGTACTCCTTATGTACTCCTTATGTACTCCTTATGTACTCCTTATGTACTCCTTATGTACTCCTTATGTACTCCTTATGTACTCCTTATGTACTCCTTATGTACTCCTTATGTACTCCTTATAGTATAACTAAACTACTTACTCAGATATTTAAGACCACCCCATCTACGTGTTGAATTGTACACATAGAATAATTGTACACTTGACGTTATAACACGTGTTCAGATATTTTTGATTAGTTAACTGTATAGAAATTATTGACAAGCGTTTGCTCAGATAATAACGAAGTTATGAATGTTCAGATATGAATGGTCACGTATAGTGTATAGATTTTATTGTCATTTTAAAATGTTCAGAAGTATTTGATCATCTTGTTTGCTGCGATATAATTATGTGATGGCGACTGTACTAAACAGAACAAAACCATAAACTTATCCAGCATCGCCTCCGTATTTACGTTAAACTTTTTCTATCAGATTCTTACGTTCAATCTTTATTAAGAACCATTGTTTCTGCACCATGAACATACTTACGCGATACAACTTTTGTTATATGGTTGGATAAATAAAACTAGAAAAACATTTTATTTTAAAACATTTTAATTTATCCTATCAAGCTTACTTATAGTCGCTCATATACAAATCCGTAGGCAAAACTTCAAATATGCAATTAAGACTAGACTTTTATAAAATTAGTACAATACAAATACATAATGTAAAAACCAAAAGATTACATTGAGAACTATTGGAGCACCTATGGTTTTTCTATCGCTCAGTCTTGGTTTTAAATCTACACTTATAATCTATTAATAATTCTTAAAAAAACAAGTATATACCTAAGTAGATAATATATATAGCTTATATTTTATACTTATACTTGTATATTTCTAAAAATCAGATACAAATATTTTGACGGCACCAGTGTAAGTGAACGTTTTGAAGATTTAATTGATAATTTAGAGTAACATCTTGAGTTCTTAAAACTTGAATAATTTTGCTGTCTTGGCTAGTTTTGTGTAGAAAGGAATACAAGATCCATATGAGCCTGAGTCTTGGTAAAAAGTCATCAAAAGTTGTTGCTGTTTTCAATAAACCCCGGATAATCTGTGTTACGAACATAAATGTAGTTTGACACAATGTGATCAGCTTTTCATGAAATTATTCGTACTTTTAGTACAAAATTACGGTATATGGCAACTTTTTACAATTACCAAAGTTAAAAAAGCATCATACGCCAAATTATACAAGTAAAGACATCGTACCTACCAAATTTCTATTCAAAATTACTACTCCAGTAGTTAGTACTGAACTGTCAATCAAATCTAGAACTATTGTCAACTTTACTTCAGAAGTACCTAAGTAGCTAGTATATAATCAATTCCAATAAAAATATTTACAATACTATTCAAAGTGTTATGAAGACCTTTTTCTTGGCCATGACATGCGCGATAATGACCCATAACGCTGTCCCCCAGACCGCCTCAACCAGGCTTAAAGTATGCGTCCTCATGCCGGGCACTCTCCAGTGGAAGGGGAACAGGTGGGCGCAAAGAGAATGACCGATATAAAGGGCGATGGCGTTTAACCCTGGCGCTCTGAAAGGTCCTCCTCCCCACAGCCTCCAGGCGTCGGTGAGGGTGTAGCAGAAACAGAGAAGTATAAGGCAGCATGCTGATGTTACAAGGACGAATGACATTGACCTAGAAAATAAAGTAGTGTTACCTCCTTCAACATAAAGAAAATTGGTTATATAGAAACAGCTTTTGAAACTGGAGTTCTGTATCCTTAGGCTCGTAGGCCGTAGAATTTCATTGATAAGTCCAAATGATTTATTTTAACAATGTGTTTCCTATTTGTAGAGTTTTGTCGGCCTTTCCCAGAGACGAGGACTTTCTTCATGTACCAATTCTGTGAAATTCTTGACCCATATTGACTAGGGAAATTTACACAATTGTTACATAAACCAGGAATTTCTTATACATATAAATAACAAACTCACCATAGATTCTTATTAATGGGTACAACCCCATGTTCTCTAGAGAAGCCAGCCAACAAAGCTCCGGCTAGTGCGAAGACCAGGGCCCAAGCGAGCCAACGGGACATGCGGGCCTTGTGAGACCTCTGCAGCAGGATTGTGGCCCCAGCCTGCACGCCAAGAAGTGCTTGCACCGCTGATGTGAGACAACCTAGCGGATAAAACAGTTATTGAGGAATTGTTGGTCACAATAAAGGATAGTCGAGTCCTTGAGAAGAAAAAAAATCATTAGCATAAGGAAACCTGAGTAGGATATTATTGGGCATTCTACCCCACCTGCCGTTCCTGCGGCTCACTCCGTTCGCCTCCGTCACTTTCGGTGTGGTAGAAGGCCCAATAATATCCTACTGAGTAGGAGCCGTTCAACATTTCCGTTTTAAAACTTGATTTACTTACCGTTCTTACGTCTCACTTTGTTTGCCTCGAGCCTGACTGTACAGTGTATAATGGTACGTTTTGACGAGTTCTTTTAAGACACGTGAATTTGCGGTTCTGAAAAGAACCTTTTGTGAACACGGTACACTGTTTCACTACACTACTTTACTGTCATTCAGCACTTTAGAGACCCGAAATTATTACTTCTAGGTTTTAGCTGAAAACCAAATTGGGCAGTGGTTCTGAACCACTATTATATCAGCACTAGAGAGTAATAACTACGCCACCGTTACTTTCGGAGTACCGCAGATCCGCGAATTGAACACTAAACCACTATGACTTTAGTTGACAAGTTTTACACATATTTCGTTTACTAATCGAACTGTACGACTATACGAGCATAATAAGCTAAAATTCAGGACAGATTGTCTCATGTCTCTTCACAGAGCAAGAAATAGCATGCACCTACAGGCACACGCACATTCTATTTCTATGACGCCAGATTGCGCACCAAGGACATCTGAACTTTAGGATACCGTAAACATTAAACTAAAATTTGGGACAGATTGTCTCATGTCTCTTCACAGAGCAAGAAATAGCATGCACCTACAGGCACACGCACATTCTATTTCTATGACCCCAGATTGGGCACCAAGGACATCCAAATTTTAATTTAATTAACTCATACAGTCAACACTAGCTTAGACGTTAACAATATACGAGCATAATAAGCTAAAATTCAGGACAGATTGTCTCATGTCTCTTCACAGAGCAAGAAATAGCATGCACCTACAGGCACACGCACATTCTATTTCTATGACGCCAGATTGCGCACCAAGGACATCTGAACTTTAGGATACCGTAAACATTAAACTAAAATTTGGGACAGATTGTCTCATGTCTCTTCACAGAGCAAGAAATAGCATGCACCTACAGGCACACGCACATTCTATTTCTATGACCCCAGATTGGGCACCAAGGACATCCAAATTTTAATTTAATTAACTCATACAGTCAACACTAGCTTAGACGTTAACAAACAACTACTGGTTGCTCTGCTGTTACTTGCTGCGTTGCGTTTGGTTAAGGTGCTATCACACTTATACCGTCGCCGTTGAAACGGTTTCCGTGCGCCGTCCCGTGGTCGTCTATTATACCCAACTCTTTGTAAACCGCCGGACGACGGCGCCGGATCGATGGTCGTACGTATGTATGAGTCATTTCCACGTATTCAACAATTACACTGCATGTAAGATGATCATCCACCTGCTGCCACCCACCTGCCGTTCCTGCGGCTCACTCCGTTCGCCTCCGTCACTTTCGGTGTGGTAGAAGGCCCAATAATATCCTACTGAGTAGGAGCCGTTCAACATTTCCGTTTTGAAATGGTTTCCGTGCGCCGTCCCGTGGTCGTCTATTGTACCCTACTCTTTGTGAACCGCCGGACGACGGCGCCGGATCGATGGTCGTGTTAAGCTTACACAGTACAGGTGTAAATGATTCTTTAGAATGTCAAAGATTGCAAAATTGCATTATCCGAACTTTGTTACACGAACACGTATGTATGAGTCATTTCCACGTATTCAACAATTACACTGCATGTAAGATGATCATCGTGCATGTTGCAGTCTCTGATTAAAATTGGTTTTTTAGAGGATTTCCTAACCAATACAATTAATTTAAATATTTAAATGTTCCTATATCAGTTTTATTTATTTATTATTATTAAGGCCTCCAACAAGAGATGTTTTGATAACTTTGCTTATTATTTTATAATGTTTCATAATAAATAATTGTTAGTTCTATCAATCTAGGAATTGACTGAAAGCTGAATCTTAATATCAGTACCTACTGAACCTTTACATGAAATGATTATGAAAAATTCGTTTTGATCGTTAGATGATATTACTACTCATACAAATGTCAAGTTTTACTGCAGCATATTAGTGAACTAGCTTTTTGACGCGAGTTTGTTTACGTAGATTAGTCTGCACAAAAAAATGTTTCCAGGATATTTTTCATTCAGCTCGTTTTTATTTTCGTCTTTGTAAAAATGATTTTTTTATTTTATTTCACATGTGTGATGTCATGCTGAGTTTTATATCAAGGTTTATTAAACAAACATACATACTTTATTACAATGTTATAATGTATTAATCATGAGTGTCATGTATCGTCTTCAGCTTTGTCGGCGAGCGTCAAAAGTTGGTTTTTTATGTCATTTCTCACGATAAAATTGCAATTTGACAGAAGCGATTTTCAATCAATACGATTTAATTAGACGTAAGTAACATAAATTAGTCATGCAACTGTGAGGTCATGTAATTAAGGTTAATTTTATAATGGAATAAATATTGCTGAAATGGTATTTTTTATGTATAAAATCAATCAATTTTGATCACAATATTACATTTGCTCCAGTATCTTCCAGTGATAAACACCAATTACTTTCGTTATAAAATTCGTTTCGTAATTTCGTTGTAAAACCTTCAACTTATAAAATGTAAGTAAGTACTACTAAGTTTACTGAATTTGCTAATGCATTTAATCGCTACCCAGCTACGGACCTGGTTTCTGCCTGCCGGCTGGTGTATCGGTAGTCATAAAAGTCACAGTTATTAGTTCTAAAATTATTTTATATGTTCCATTTCAGGTCTGACTCCGATTCAGAATACCAAACACGACCCGCAGCTGTAGCCGAGGTTGTGAAGGTGCAACCTAAAAAGAAGGTGTCGAAGCGCAAAGCTTCCGAGAGCACCACGCCATCGCCATCAGTATCGAAATCAAGGTAATTTTGTGTTACTGCTTGTACCTTTAGGTGCTTGTTGTGTATGTTATTTCAATTAAAATAAAATGTTATACACAGTTATACGTTGGTTAATGGATTTAGAACTGTAACGCAGAGAGCGCTGAAATCAATTTTCCATTAAATATTCCTTGCAGGAATGTTGACAGTTAGTTCATGAGGTATTGTTATTGAAATTATTATAACATAACATCATGCTTTCTATCCTCGTAGGGTTCGACAGAGGCGTATATAATACACCCTAAATTAAAAACTAATGCAATGTAATGTGTTGTGTAAATTATTATAAAGAATATGTTAAATTGTTTACAGTAAAAGACGCAGTTCGAGCTCGGACCTCTTTGGCTTGGAGGACTACATTCCGCCGTCAACCTCGATAGGAGACTTCGGTTCGTCCCTCACCAGCCGTGTCGCCAACGGTAAAGTGCGGCGAACGGCAGACTTAACCGGGGACTTCTATGTGGAGGTAAAGGTATATAATAAGGCTGAAGTTGCCTCCACCCCTAAAGAGGTTCGGTGGAAGAAAGCCTCGGTTGCCCTAAAAGCCCAGCTGAACCGTAACACGCCGCAGTGGGACGGTCTACAAGTTTTTATGAGACGGTCTCATGAATTATTTGATGATTCTGAGCCCGTCTTTTATAGTGACAATATTAATATAAAATAAATATTTAAGTTGTTGGGGCACCAGGTACCTACCTATATTCTATTATTGTATTTTTGTGATCGTCGGTACAGAGGCCAGCACATCAAGCTACCACAATCTGTCAAATTTCTTTGATAGATTTTCAACTTTAAAGCAACATAATAAGGTTCATTTTTAATTGGGAATATTTGACAGTTTTGGATAGGTTGACCTGCTGGCGTCTGTACATCATAATCATAATTAATAATATATTGCAACATCTAATAGTAAGTTTAAAACTATTTTAATCTAAAATGCCTTTCTGTACTGCTTGTAACACATCTGTTGAGCGCAGTCACTGGACAGGTCACCTACGTAGTACTAATCATAAAAACAAAACTATTTCGCATTTTTGCGAAGGTGTTGAAATAATAGATTCTGCATTTCGTAATCGTATAGCTTCTTATAGAATTGTCGATCCGTCTGAGAATTGTTCTCTAGAACCATTTCTTAATAATAATTGGGACAAAATTAAAACGTTAATTGACATATCTCTTAAAGAACATGATTGCCTAAAAGTTAATTTCGAATATTTTGCTTTGTTTTTAATGTTTAAAAATGATTCTCAGGAGATGAAATCATTTGCCACAAAAAACGTTACTTTGCATCAGAATTATGAATTTGAGTCATTAATGTCTCAGGTAAAAAATACTTTAACAAAAAAGATAGAAGAATTTCAGGACCGAGACAGTGGATGGACGTTCTTGAGCAGTTCTCATTTGGAAGTCAATGTTAACAAATATCAACCGTTGCGCGGTTCAGGTTTTATCGAATTACCTCCTGCAATAAAATCGAGAAAAGCATGTGTTAATATCCACAATAATGACGAGTATTGTTTTTTATGGTCTGTTGTTGCTGCTTTATATCCAGCTAAGAGTCACCCTGAAAGAGTATCTTCTTACCCTGATTTTCGTAACGTTTTAAAGGTAAAGGACATGTCATTTCCAGTTAATTTCTCAGATATTGCGCGGTTCGAAATGAATAACCCTGAAATTTGCATTTACATTTATGGTTTAAAAAATAATACCGTCATAGGACCGCTTTACAAACCAAAAGCCTTGAACGGAAAGGTGATTCATTTACTATATTTAGAAAGAGATGATTTGTCACATTACTGTCTCATTAAAGACTTGCCGCGACTTGTTAAAAATCAAATAACAAAACACCACAGTAAACTGTACTTTTGTGACGTTTGTTTAATGTTTTTTAATTCAAGCGATGACCTTAGTTTGCATAGTTGTGGAGGTGTCGCCACTGAACTACCTCCAAAGGGTTCTTTCATTCAGTTTAAAAATTATAATAGGAAGCAAATTGTACCATTTGTTATATACGCAGATTTTGAAACAATGCTAGAACGGTATGAATCTTGTGACCCTGACCCCACTAAGGCGAGTACTGTAACGCGACAGCGACACGTGCCTGTAGCTTTCGCTTATCATATTACGTGTACGCTAGACGAAAGCCACAATCGTTACGTTTCTTATCGCGGTGCGGATTGTGTGTCAAATTTTGTTAAGTCTATCTATAAAGATGCACAAAAAATTTACGATATTTTAAAAAAGAATGCTCCTATGATTTACTCAAATGATAATGCTCGCGACTTTGAAAACGCGATGACATGTCATATTTGTGAGCACTTCTTGTTTGGCGATAGGGTTCGCGATCATTGTCACTTGACTGGTAAATATCGAGGTGCACCACATAGTTACTGTAACATACAATACAAACTACCAACATTTTTGCCAGTATTTTTTCATAATTTATCCGGATACGATTGCCACCTTTTCATAAAAGAATTAGGTGAAGCTCCTGGATCTATTAAAGTGATACCTAAAACAAAAGAAAACTATATTTCATTCACTAAGTTTATTCCGATTTCTACCGGGGAAAGCATCCAGGTTCGGTTTGTAGATTCTTTCAAGTTTTTAGGAACTAGCTTAGAAAAGTTAGTTAGTACAATGAAAAAACAAGACTTTAAACAATTAAAATTTTATTTTCCTTATAAAAAACAATTTAACTTACTCACCCGTAAAGGAGTGTATCCATATGACTATATGTCTCAATGGGAACGTTATGAAGATACATGTTTACCCTCTAAAAAATATTTTTTTAACTCTTTAACTAATGAGGCAATTTCTGATGAAGACTATGAACACGCTCGGTCTGTTTGGTCAGTATTTAATATTCAAAACATGGGTATGTACACAGATTTATATCTCAAAACAGATGTTCTTTTGCTAACAGATGTGTTTGAAAATTTTAGACAAACTTGTAAACTACATTACAAGCTCGATCCCGCGTTCTATCTTACAGCACCAAGCCTATCTTTTGATGCAATGCTTTTAAAAACAGGGGTTCAATTAGAATTGATTAGTGATGTTGAAATTTTTAGAATGATACAAAAAGGTATTCGAGGCGGTGTTTGTATGTGTTCCAAAAGACATGCCAAAGCCAATCATAAATATTTAGATACATACGATCCAACCCGTCCAAATTCATTTATCATTTATTTAGATTGTAATAATTTATACGGTTATAGCATGTGTCAATCCCTACCCTATTCCGGTTTTAGATTTATGAATAGACAAGAAATAGATTTTTTACAATTGAACTTAGCAGGCATCAGTGATACTGCGGAAAATGGTTACATTCTTGAAGTTGATTTAATATATCCGGAGAATTTGCACATGGAACACAATGACTTTCCTTTTTGTCCAGAAAAATGCTTGCCACCTGGTGGTAAGAATAAAAAGCTAATACCAAATTTATACGATAAATATCACTATGTTATTCATTACATACATTTAAAAAAGTGTTTACAGCACGGTTTAGTATTGAGAAGGGTCCATCGCGCTATTACATTTAAACAAAGTTGTTTTTTAAAGCAATATATTGATATTAACACCCAGTTACGCCAAAAAGCAGAGTCAGCGTTTGAACAAGACTTTTTCAAATTATTGAACAATAGTATTTTTGGAAAGACCCTAGAAAATAACGAAAATCGAATAGACGTTAAGTTAGTAAACAAGTGGTGTGACTCGAACAATAAAACAAAAAAGACTACTTGTGCTGAAAAATTGATAGCCAGCCCATATTTTCATAGCGCCTCTGTATTTTCTGATGATCTAGTGGCAATCCAAATGAAACCTGTGCGTATTATTCTTAATAAACCAATATACATAGGGTTTGCAGTATTAGAATTATCTAAGACTCACATGTATGACTTTCACTACTCTATCATAAAACCTTTTTATGGTAACCGAATTGAATTGTGTTATACTGACACAGATAGCCTAGTATATCATGTACAGAGTAATGACGTTTATAAAGACTTCAAGCTCCATTTTCTAAAATATTTTGATACCAGCAATTATGACTGTAACAACGACTATAACTTACCAATTATGAATAAGAAGGTTCCAGGACTGTTTAAGGATGAAATGGGTGGCAACATTATCAAAGAATTCGTAGGACTGCGCTCAAAGCTTTATTGTATTAAAACTTTAAACAAAACAATTAAAAAGGCAAAAGGTACAAAAAAATGTATTACCAAAAATTTAAATATGTTAGATTATAAAAATGTTTTATACAATTGTAATGTTATTCGCAAAAAAAATGTATTGTTTAGGTCAATAAAACATGAAATATTCACTCAGGACGTAAATAAAATAGCACTTTCAAGCAATGATGATAAACGATTGCTATCGTTTGATAAAGTTTCTACTTTAGCCTGGGGTAACGCAACTATATTTATGTAATGCATTACCACAATTTAAACGTAATTACAGTAGTTACATTTTTAACATGGAAGTTACTTTTAAACCTAGCTTTATTATGTAAACAATTCTAAAATGTGTGTATTCTTGGTGTTCCTTGTACTAGTTATTTTATAAGTTTGCTTTTATCTGTACTTTGTACCTACTAAATATATACTTAAATAAATAATATTTTATGTTCATAAATCTGTTTCATAGTATCGACAGAAGTTACTTTTGAACCTAGCTTTATTATGTAAACAATTCTAAAATGTGTGTATTCTTGGTGTCCCTTGTACTATTATCTGTACCTACTTTTGTACCTATTAAATATATAGTTAAATAAATAATATTTTATGTTCATAAATCTGTTTCATTTCCGTTCCTGATGACAAAGCGCATTACGCTGACTGGTTTGTGTAATAAAACCCCGATCAGGTGCTCGCAAGTGACGGGCTACGTCACACATAGGAAACAAGTTCAAACTTGTAATAAAAAATATACACAATGCTTTCTGGAGTACTGTTACACAAACATAATAATATTAGTCCTCCGTCTCATTTAGCTGATATTGGCCGAACTGGTCGGACTTTTCAGTTTCCCATCATTGAATCGAAAACAATTGTAAGTAAGTACTTAGTTCGTTTAAATGATATTTATTACTTAGGTTGATATTCATTAACATTATATTAATTGCTATTTTGTTTGTTTCAGAACATCAACAATGTGTGATTCCCCTGACCTTGTCTTTTCGCAATACGGTCAAGGTTTCCCGACTCCAAGTTTGAGTTGGCATGTACCCGAGCAACGACAATTATCTGAACAACAAAGGCTATCCAATAAGAAACCAAGAGCGAAAAGGGATTGTCAAAAGCGAAAGCTGCCTCCTTGCCAGTCATACGTCATAAATAATGAGAAGAGAAAAGGTCTGCGACTGATCCAAATACAAGTTTTGGATATAAGTGAGCAACAAGAATCTGCAAGTGATAATGAAGACGCGGTAATTTTGAGTGCGCAATACATAATGAGTGAACCAGTGGACTATATTATGGAAGAGACACAATCGTTGGTGAATAAAATTTCCAAAAAACTTTGTGGGGACAATTGTTATTAGTGGGTTATGAAATTGTTAGTTGTAACTTTAAATTAAAATAAATAAAATATAAAAATGTGAATATAAATTGTAAAATAAATAAAAAAAAAAATAGGTTTATTATTAATGTAAAAAAGGTAAGATTATTTTTATGAGAAAGTTTGTAAATAAATAGAGTAAGTATTATTAAATGTTTTTTATAATAAATACAGAAAAATATGATACACTTTAAATTAAAATAAATAAAATATAAAAATGTGAATATAAATTGTAAAATAAATAAAAAAAATTAGGTTTATTATGAATGTAAAAAAGGTAAGATTATTTTTATGAGAAAGTTTGTAAATAAATAGAGTATTATTAAATGTTTTTTCTAATAAATAAGTACAGAAAAATATGATATAATATGTAACAAGTAATAATAATTGTTAGATTGGGTACTGTAATAATTGTAAAAAAAAAAAAAAATATAATAAAAAATATAAAGATAAATAAGTAAACGTTAGACCTATATTGTAAATTTTATAATGATCAAGTTAGATTATTTTGTAAGAAAAGTTCTTGTAATATTATTTTTTGTTTTTATTATTTTATACTTTCCACTACGCACATCATAAATCTAAATGACAGTTTTTTTATTATAACATTGTAAATGTAATAAATCAATTAAAATTATATTTATTGTAGTAGCTATAATTAGTTTGTAACTGTAATTATATGGAGTAATAAATACTATATTTTAATTTATAATTTTATGTTTTATTTTATATGACTTAATAAATTCAAATTTAAAATTATCTGTAAAATAAAACTAGATCTGCAAGTCATCCGTTTTTAGAATTCATTTACAATTAACCATGTTAGTACCTGTGTAGATTTTACTTACTAACTTCAAAAAATGCAAAAAGCGGCAGTGGTCCATGAGGGGATCGAACCCTCAACCTTCGCGTTATTAGCACGACGCTCTACCAATTAAACTAATGGACCGCTGTGAGCGCGAATGAAATACACAACTACATACATAATATTCGGAGAAAAAATACATGTTCGCATTGCTGATTAAGTTTTAGATGAATTCTTTGTATTTTTTACAGACTGCTATTTTATTTATCGTTTTTAGTATTCATTTACAATTATTGTAGGTTTACCTCAAATTAAACATAACTACAGCTAATTTATAATGTAATAGGTTCGAATAAAATCCAAAAGTAGTTAATCGGATATTTTTATTATATGTGACAACAACAAAATAATTTGAATACAGACATATTATTATCAAAATACCATTTTCTTATACACACAGCATTATTTAAAGCACAATTAAATTTATGATTCACACAATTAAATTCAGTTTTATTTTTACTATATTTATTTTTTAAGTCTGAAAGGTTAGGACATCCCTTCTCACCTATATCGATCACTTCACAGTTTCCACATAAGTCTTTAATCCACTTTATCTTTTCCAAACCCTTTGTAATAATCTTTTTATTTTCGAAATATGGCACTATGACACGTTTAAACTCGTTGTAGTCTATGTAGCCCTCACTCCAGTAAATTCCACTGTTTTTTTCGATCCATCTCACTTGCTTCTTTTCTTCTTTCGTTAAATAATGGAAAGAAAATGGTGGTTTTACCATGAATGTTTGTGTGTGTTCTTGACTTACAATGGCCACTTCCTTCACAATAAAATTGTTTTTAAAATTTTTAAATCCTTGGAGATCAACTATAATGGTATCCGGTTTCATGATAACTTTTTTACGATGTTACTTAAGGGTTTGTATTCAATTATACAATCGTTGAGAATCAGACAGTAGGCTGAAGTTTGCTCTGGTATTTTGGAATTACTCTCAATTTCTACTCGCACATCCACTACTGGACCTGTCTTTAAGTTATCCGCTTGTCTAGAGCAATCAATGACAAACAGCGGTGCTAAGTCTTTAAATTGTTTCTCGCTTAATATGGGCTCTGGGCGACGTCCGTAATACGACTGTTGAAATCTGGTGTACTGCTCGTATAATAAAGCAATTCTGTTGTCAGCAAAATTTACATTTAGGTTCTCATACGGGAAATACGTGGAATTGAGATAAACTCTAACGTCTCGAACATGACAGTGATCGAATTGAGACATGTCAGAACTTGCATTGTTTTTTCGATTTGTTTGTAGACCAAGAATTATGTATCGTGGTTTTTCTATTTGAGTTGAAGTTTTGATAGACCAAGTATGTTTTGTAGTTTTAGGTAAAGTGGGATATTCGTACAGATCCCAATTTCTGTATATTATTTGAAGTGGTCGATCTTTTTCTAGGAGTCTTAACAAACTAATTTTTTCTTTATCTGATACTTTAACATGTGGTACGCGCCATATAATTTTGTTAATCTGAACATCATCCACCATTTCACCAGTGCTCAGTTTTACAGCGTTCAAATTGGTGTTACTTCGTAACAATATCAGTTCATGTCTACTGTTTATCACGACTTTTTTAAAATCTTCAGCAAATCCGAGGATATGACACAGTGGTATAGAAGCTGAAAATCTTCCTCCATTGATATTTTTTATACCATCAATATTCCAACCCCAAGCATTAGATATTTTTGATTCACTTTCATTCATGGATATTAATGATTTTATGGTTGTAGTTATACCTGCATTTTTTATTTTATCAATCTCCACTCCATTAAGCTCATACCTAATATCTTGGAATAAGTACATTAGCGCATTGTTCGTGAAATTGACACTAGAAGCTTTGTCTTTCGTGTCTTTTTTACTAACGATAACAGTTCCTTCCAAATACAGAGTGCTAGCTGATGGTAGTATGTATAAGTCTTGTTGGTTAATAGGTATACGGATTTCATCGTTTCTGTTGAAACTCGTCACATAAGGCTTGTAGGAATGAAATTCGATTCCTTCTATGGTGTTATCGTAAGTTGGAGCAGATAAAACATCTAAGATATTCATTTCAACAATTTGATCGCTCTGAGGAATGCTTTATTGTCTTTAGTTAATTTTATTTTATTTTTAGAGCAAGGTCTTCTTTGGTATGAAGCTCGAGTAGAACTGATATTCTTATGTTCTTGACGTACGTTTTTATTGTAGTCAATCATGGTTTTCTTTTGAGATGTAAATACAGCTGCACTTCTTCACCACGCAAATTAATTAAGTTATTGTTTATATCTAATAGCTTGATATTTATGCAGTTTATATTGTTTTGATTGATTGGAAAGTATATTGCGTTCTTTGGGATTTCTATGATCCTGTATCCAGGTGGTACGTTAAGTGCAAATTCGTGAATAATATGACTTGGTTTTCCGTTTATGTACGAACCGCTTACAATATCACATTCGATCCTGACCACGGTCGTTGGTAAAATGTTGACCGGAGACTGAGACACATGCCATTTATTTGCTTTTAAGATTTGTTTATTAAATCCTAACATTCTTCTAAAAGAATTCTCTTTGGTAAAATTAACATCTTTTGTACAGAAAATAGTTGTTTTTAAAGTGTTATTATTGCATTGCAGTTTGATAGACGCATCTTTAATTTCTGATTTTAAATAATCATTGATATCTTGCAATTCATATGTGCCTTCCGGTATTTCTATAACTTCGTTAAGTCCATAATAGAACTTATTATTACTGTTATCAATGTTTGGAATAGAATTAAATGTTGAAAAGTGTAATAAAGCACATTCATACTCTCCATCAAGCTGTAAACTATTAGGGTAATATGTAGATAAAACTGACGAGTTTCCAGTTATCGACAAGGTGAGCGACATCTTGCAAATGATTGAAATGAAACATAAGCATTATATTTTATAGTACATTTTTATTCCAAAAACTCCACAAATATTCTAAACATAAATGACCGCAGTTTACAGAATTGAATTTTTGATATCTCGTGTAGTTATAAAAGACATTACAATTTTTTAAATATCGGACTAATTCCATCGGTGGTTTCAGATTTCCATAGCTATCAAAATATTCGCAATAATCAATTACCTTAACATATGCTACCCAATGCGTCCCTTCGTTCATAGAATCATCTAAGTTTACGATACCACACTCGATCCGTTTAGGGTTTCTAGGTAATCGATCCTTCATGTAGACTCCACGAAAATGAGGAATAACTTTTGAATATTTTAGGATGTCTACATTAGTTAGAGGTCGATTAGGTAGCATGTTTTTCAGTTTTTTGAAGAATGAACATACAATCCATTACCATTTTTATACGGTTTAATGTATAAACCCTTGCCCAACACTAACGCCTCCATAGCCCTATTGTGACGTTCTGACTCTCGCAAATTTTGCTGACCTGCTTTGTAGTCATTAACAGTTTTTGCAATGCCAGCTGCACCACCAGCTAAAGTTCCCAAAGCCGATAAACCAGCGAAAATTGGAATCAAAGGCAGAACTCCTCCAGTCTTTGGTATGGGTATTACTCGTGGCACCCGAATTCGATGATGGCTGTTTGGAAATAACTTTTTTGCGACTAAGTAAGCTGCTTTTATTAAAGATTTATTGTCGCTGTGTTTGAGTTTCTTAATTTTTGATTTTATTTTAGAGACTAAACTTTTAAATGTTTTAATCCCGGAACCAGACTTCAATTTAGCTTTCATGACTTTGCTCACTAACCATGAGCTTAGTTTTTCTCCTGTCCCTGCATCTTTTGATTTCAATCTTTGTTTAGCCATATTAAGTAGTTGTAAATCAGCTTTGTGACGATTTGTTAAGTCTGTATGGTTCGCATATGCAATGTCGTGATGCATACAAGCTTCGTCTAGCTTATTTACACCTCGGTCACCTCGCGCCAACCGTTTGGAAAGTTTGGTTCCTGGTCCGCAATAATTATATCCTGGTAAATGAGCTTCGAATGGTAGATTATTAACTATGCTATTAACTAGTCCACCACCTCGCATTACTAAAAGTATAATGAGTGATTTCTTTTTCTAAAAAGGTTATATAACATCTTAGTCCATTATGGCGGCTTTTTCAATCCAACTGTTTTCACCATTATTAAGACCTAGCCATTTGACATATAATTTATTTCCTTTCTTTTTTAAAATTTTTTCTACCAAATAAATATCAGGATAGCTAGATTTTTGAAGTTCTTGCTCATAAAACGCTCCTAATATGTTTTGTTTTCGTTGATCTTCTAGTAGATAAGTCACTGGTGAGGTACTATTAATCTTTTTTATGTTAAATAATTCAGTTGACCAATTAGGAGTATAACCTTTCTCAAAATTATGTTTAAATTTGCTGATACGAACATAATCACCTACTTTGAATTTAGGCTTCCCCTTAGCAAAATCATTATTATATATTTTTTTTAAATTTTCTTTTATCGCTGGTTCATTTGATTTATTCACATCGATCGGTTTAAATTGGATAGAACGATGTTTCGTATTGTTGTATCCTATAAATATATCTTTCAACGGTGGACCTATCCACTTATAATTTCCATTGAGACTGAAATGTTTATATAATTTATTCTTTATAGTTCTAATCAGTCGCTCTACTATTGATGCTTTTTTAGTAGAGAATGATGAGTAATGGTTAATATTGTACTTTTTCATAAGAGATTGAAAAGTGCTGTTATAAAACTCTGTTCCTTTATCAGTTTGTAAGTTAACAGGATTTTCAAGACTACTACACAGTATTTGTTCGAATGCACGAGTAACATCAAATTTATTTTTCGATTTTAACGGTTCAGCCCAGGCGTACTTTGAGAAGCAGTCAATCACTACTAAAATAAAATTGTAGCCTTTGTTATACTTTCTCAGGTTTTGCATATCCATTAAATCTGCTTGCCACAAGTCGCGGACTCCTTTCAAAATGACATGACGTCGGAGAAAATTTCGTCGTGCTGCTTTATGTATTTCATTTACGATTTGCTGTTTTGCCATTATGGAGTTTTAGTTTTTAGAAATAACGTATCTACTTCTGCTTTGGTGTAAAACTGTTCTTGCAAATGAGTTAAAACTTCAGGTGTATTTGCTTTTAAAGAAGTTTGAACTGCGCTTCGAGCATCCTTTATGATTTGAGAACGCAATAAACCAATCATTTTATTAAATTCTTTTATCGTATTAGCATTCAAATGATCTACATAATCTTTGTTCACAGCATCATCTGCTTCTATAGGAGATCTAATTCCTCTCAATCTCAAGGTTTTAACGTCAAAATCTCCATTTTCTGATTTTAACAATGCCTTTTCATTAAAATCAAATAGTTCTGATAGTCGCATTCTTTTATGAACATGATGACCAAATTTATCTATATTCATGATGTGTAGACAGAAAGAAAGCTATAAGTAAAATGAAAAGAATAATTGTTTATCAAGATATTTATTAACTTATAAATTGACCTTCCCGTAGTTCCTCTATGATAGATATTATTTCGTTATCTACTCCTGTATTTCCAGCTTCCCGAGATGCCATAAGAAGTTTCAATCTTTCAACTAACTCGTTAGGATCATCCCAATATATGTAATCAACATCTTTGTTTAATTTTTTCAGCATTAGCAACCCTTTTCCTTTAGGTAAAATTTTTTTTTTTTCTTCAAAATCGTTTGGCAATTTAAATAGAGGCTTAATAACATCCATATACTTTTTTCCCTTGTTGCTTTTTATAGCTTTTTTCGGATCATAGTCACGTCTATGAGCATTTGTATGTAGCAACATCAATTTATAATTTTTCTTATCGTCTTCGGTAACCAAACTTAAATTAGGATCTTTTTTGAGCAGCAGTTGTTTTAAACCAACCGTATTTTTATATTTTTGACCAGCCACGATTATAAATTGATCGCTAATTGTTATGGGAGCAGAACCTAGCATCAATTTATCACGTTCTACTCTGACCCCAAATGGAATATCTGCCAACGCTTCTGAAGATACTGACCAGGATGATGTGTCACATTCTTGATTTTGATCAACTATTGATTCATATGAAGAGTCACTGTTAATTTCTGATTCATCTTCATCCCCATCAGGTCCTTCTTTCTGCAAGGTTTCGTCTATAAACGGAACTTCAGACTCCTCTTCTTCAATAGTATGTCGGCGAGGAGTTGGTTTGCTGCTATTAGCAATTAAGCTTAGAGATTCTGTTACAGGCTTAAAAACTGCATCCAGTGCTTGTTTACGATCAATCTCAATATTTCGCATTTTTCGTACTTTGTTCTTTACAGCTTCTGCAGCATTTACAATTTGTCTTTTCAATGATTTATCCATATTGGTAAAAATTGATCGTAATCGGTGTAGCGCCGTGTGAAGAATGATGAAGTCATGTTGGTGCAGTCTTTTATATTTGTATATCCTTAATCAAAGACTACAAAAGTGTCAAATTTATTTCTGTAACAACCTTTATTTTTGAAGCAATCTTTATTAATTACAACATAATTGAATGGTTCACTCCATATTTTTGAACACATTTCACGAAATTCACTCCAGGTCATGTCAGTATTAACGTGTTCTTCATACACATGTCTCATATTAATTTCATCTTGTTTAAAAAGTACGATTAGGTTTGCGTTGTCTCTTACCAACTGTTTAGGAATTTTACTATATGTCTGATTTAGATAAAAACAATCGATAAACTTATGTCTTCCCATTGCAAAATAATCACGCATATTGCTTTGATTTTCACAAGCCACATCGTCGAATACAATTACAGAATTCGATTTTGCGTTGTGGACACTAAGTACTTGCTCATTTTCGTGATATTTCTGAAATGTAATGCCTGGTACGCGTTGTAAAACTTTTTCTAAAAAAATATACTTGGGTTGTTGCACGGTTTTCGAATATAAATAAACATTTTGATATCTTAAACCATTCTCATGCAAAAGAAGACCAATTAATAAATTGGTTTTTCCACAATTTGATGGTCCGCAAATTATGCATCGTATTGTATTAGGTAATAATTCACCGTGGCGAAAACCAGTCCTTCGAGGCTGAACGCAGAGTTCGTTTAAATGTAACGATTGCGGTTGTTTTACAAATTTCATGGCAACTGTTTAAAACGGTTTATTTAATAATGAGTGAATTCATCAATTACTTCATAATTTATAATGTGAGACAGACGATTTAATCGGTTCATCGCGTGTTCGCTTTGACAAATCGTATACCGTTGTAAGTCTCGATGGGAACGACGCCTACTCCTAATCAAGTTTTGAACGGCGCCCATTCCGTAGGATATTATTGGGCTTTCTACAACACCGAAAGTGACGGAGGCGAACGGAGTGAGCCGCAGGAACGGCAGGTGGGGTAGAATGCCCAATAATATCCTACTAACCTGCATGCTAGAGAGTTTCTCTCGACGGTGGCTGTAGTCTAACAATCCGCACAGGGTCAGCGTGGTGGACTATTGCCTAACCCCTTTCATTATGAGAGGAGACCCATCACCAGCAGTGGGATGGTAAATGGTTTGATGTTGGCTTTACATAATCGTCGATACCTATACTCCATTTATTGTAACGGTAGACAAATAACTTTATAACGCCATCGTTATTTCGACGAAAGTGTCTAAAAAACTCCGTTATTTCACGATAAATACAAAGGTATCTAATCTATTTACCATTTGCAAATATAAGTATTCTCTAAAATGCAGTCATTTTAAATATAGAACACAATAACCGTCTTCATTTCGTCGTTATTTGTCTAATTCTATAATAAATGAAATATACGTACCTAAGAGTCCCTCAGGGTCAGTCGGTGGTCCACCGTATATCCGTCGTGCATCGCTGTGCTGGAACAGGTGGGATTCTCCGAGTAGCAGGCGATCGATGTAACCGGCTGCGCCGCCGCTACACTCCGGAGCGACCCAGTCGTCATGCTTACCACCAGGACCTAAGTAACCCCTGTAAATATATATAATTTCATCGGTAATCCATTGTCTAAACTTTATAAAACTATCGGAAAAAGGAGTCTTGTAGGTACAAGGTGTTATGAAATGGAAAATGGCATCTCATCAGAGTTGTTTTTTTTTTGGTTAACTTTTTATTTCTTATTATAATGTGATTCTTTAGGCTTATGGCTATTTTGTGTCATAGAAGCCATAGTAACTGCACAATACCAGAAACCAATATCAGCAATAAATTACCGAATATAAAGATTACCTACTGCTCTACTTCAGTTACCAACTCTTTCTAAAACTTGAAGAACTAGATTCTCCATTAACTGCCTATGGACTTTTTATTCTGGCTGGTAGCAGGCTGGGGTCCCCTTGTATCGAAGGCACGCGTGTGGCGAACACGCGTGCCTCCAATTCAGCCGCCCGCAGGCCACAGCTCATGGAGGCCGGAGGTCTGTCTGCCCCCTCCGACGCCCGGTGCTTCTATTACGGATCGGCAGAGAGGTGGACAATTCTTTTCAACTCCCTTTTTATTCTTACTACCTGTACTATTTAGTCTATGGTTATAAATACTAACGCGGGGCAGTCAGGGTGATGGACAACGAAGGTAATAATGCTGTGCGCTGCGACGAGGACGCCCGCAAGCACCCAGCACCACACACACGACAGCACATCCTTCAGAGCTTGCCCACATGCACCCTGGAAATACACGTCGAGATCAATAGAACTACCTCGCTTTGAATTCAAACAAAGTCAGGTTCCTTTCGTATTAACGGTTGGTAGATATCAAATATTTTTTTAATAGGTTTCTAATACGGAAATGTAGATGACATTTCCGTATTTAAAAAAAAGGTGGACTTAGCTTAAACTATTGGAAAAATCTTTATTTAACCTTTAATAATAACTTTAAGTTTATACATAGAGGTACTCTTTGGTATTTAGATTTAGATTGGATATAATAATAAATCTAAGTATAATATTTTTTACTATGTACATACATAATAACTTCATGCTAATAACACCGAAAGTGAGCGGCACCTTGACTTCGGTCAATCTCATTTGTAGCACGTCCGATAATACCTTCTAATATAATTAGCATAAGCACGACTGGATTCCAATACTCCTATGAACTTTAGGAACTTTGAAGGAAGCATAAACAAAACGAATTATTAAAATTCTAATTTTTTTATTATCCCACATAATTTTTTTCATGAACATCAAATTGAAATAATACCTTATGTCACTCCTACAGCTCAGACATGCCTAATGACGCCCCATATGTTGAAATCCGTTAAATGATCGTGCAAAAGAATTAGACGGGTGCGCCAAAGTTCACCTAAATTTTCAACTCCGATAATTGGAAATCCGAAAATGTTCTTCCTAACATTTTTCACCCTAACAGTCACAATTCCTAACTACTCTATCTCTAATGTTCATAATTCCGAAGCATTCAACTTCATAATGTCAGTAGCAATAAATATCTACTTATTATACTTTTATTTGTTTTCCTATATTTTCTCAACATAACCAAGCGGCCGGCGAAGTGCCAGAACCGAATCGCTCTTATAGTTATTGGTTTAGGTACGGTTAAAACTGCGGTATAAACCAGTTATGGTAATTATGTTTAGGGTTAAAAGCGTTATGATAAAAAACAGTAGGAGTTTATATATATTTACATTAATGATATTATTAATTAAAATTTTCGGAAACATGAGTGTTATGAACTTCGCCGGTAGCACTACAAATAGTATGAATGAAAACTTTAGGATGAAAAATTTTAGGAAGAGTGATCATTCGGATTACAAATCATTAGGAAGAACAATTTCAGGTAAAGAACTTTAGGTGAGCCAATATGGACCTGAATTAGACATACATACTCAGTCGGCCTTCGGGAAGTGCTTACTACAGGGGGCTTAGACAAGTGGCAATCTGACAATCGAATCGACGAACGAATAGAAACAAAATGTATGGGAATGACATCTAGATTGCCCGATTTGTCGAAAGCTTATGTCATTTCCATACTTTTTGTTTCTATTCGTTCGTCGATTCGATTGTCAGATTGCCACTTGTCTACAGGCGCAGTTGTATTATAGAGGTCAGTGACTACATACAGTACAGTACAGAAAAAGCTTAAATAAATGTTTTTTCTTACACTCACCCGCGGAGGTGTGTAGAACTTTGGTGCAGTGAGAGCGTAGAATCCAGCAGCTACTAGGTATGCGACCGCTAAGCGCTGCAGCACGCCGAAGATACGCAGCTCAAACAACATGTTGGACCCGTAGATCGTGTTCAAACACATACCCAGCAGAAACATCATAACGGAGCGCTGGAATTAGAATTGGATTATTAAAAATAGTCCAGTTATGTAGGTGTTTCAAAATGCGTCACATAGGCAGGTACCCACATTTCCGCTTAATTTAAATATTGCCTTCTTTATCGGCTAAAAGCCCTCATTTGACGCTACTTTTAAATAAACACTAATCATTTTTATTCTCCCATTTGGCTAGCAAGATTTCTATGAAGAATGCAATAGGTACTCATTTCAATGTCCAATATATTTTTTATGCATGTAAAATTTGACGGAAGATTTCATGCATGTGAATATTGTTTAACCCAGAAGTTTCGGATCCTTTACAGTAGCCATGATCACGGGGAGACTGCAGTAGTACCTAGAAATATATACTTTTACCAATTGATTTCTGACACGTATGCGAAAAATAAAACTACCTTTTATCGATTTTATTTATTGGGGTAGACTAGATTCAGTCTTCCCGTGACCATGGTAACTGTAAAGGGTCCGAAAGTCGGGATTAATAATATCAATATAACGTGATAATGATCGCCGCGGTAAAATTCGTAAAAAGTGGTTTTATTTCAATACTTTTTTACATATGTAGTAAATGTAAAGAATCCAAAATGTCGAGCTTATATAATATTAACAGATATATACCGCAATGAAATCTGTAAAAAAATTATTTGTACCCACAATGTTTCGAGCCAATCAGATTTCCTACGGACTCGTTTACCTACTTCACCTTAGCAGCAGCCAAGTATAGTTTTACATTCACGTAACATGAGAACTTTAAAAAACGCAGGCACCCATTGTTGTTACAAATCTAGATTATAAAATGATAAGTATAATCAATCCACTTCAATATATTATTCGAATAAGAGATTTAACTTAACTGTATTATTAACTGTATTGTTAACAATGGTATGTAGTTTAGTCAACAATAGGTCGATAACAAAGACTGTAAACTAAGCTAATCACACTTTTACTTGCGTAAACCTCTTGAGAAAATCTACACTCGAAGATAATAATGTATTACGTAGTGCCTACTTAGATAAATAACTATCACATTGTGATCACATTACACTTCGGTGTTTACGATATCATTATATTTTGGGGATCAATATCATAACAATGTTAATATACATATAATTGAATTACCATACAATCATTAACAAAAATATAATTATATATTAAAGCACCTACCTTACATTTTTGTTATTTATTGGCAATCCGACAGACGCAGAATGATCTCACCGTATCCTTTGGTCTCTCTTCGTTTCGTTCGTTCGTAATGATTAAACAAAATGTAGGGTAGCTGATAGTAATTAGGTACAACATCAAGACGCCCACCACCTCAGTCTACTCGTGACCATGGACACTGCATAGGTTCCGAAACGTCGGTATTCAAAATATGAATATAACGCGGTAAAATTCGTAAAAAGCAATTTTGTTTCAATTCGCCTAAGTGTCAGAAATCAATATAAGTATTTATTGTTCCAGCTTAAAGAATAAAGGAGGAACAGACATTTATTTATTAATGATGTATTATTATACATATAAACCTTCCTCTTCAATCACTCTATGTATTAAAAAAAACCGCATCAAAATCCGTTGCGTAGTTTTAAATATTTAAGCATACATAGGGATGGAGACAGAGAAAGCGACTTTGTTTTATACTATGTAGTGATGATAACATTCATGGAAATCCAAACTCAATATTACAATATCATATTTATTACAATATTTAACGACAACAATGGTAGTTTTGTTTAAATATCAATAACATGTGTGTTTTTCGAGAAACTCAGGGAACTCATGATAAAACACCATGCAACCTTGCTTATATTAGGTACGGTATTAGCACGTCTAGATTGGGCAGTATGGTATTCCCCACTTCAAACTGCCACATCCCCAAGGAACCTGACCCAGTAACATAGTCATGGATCAAGAAAATAGGTGTGAATAGTCCGACAATAATCTTTAATTGAAGCCTTAACATTTAACCATCTGCCAAATAACGGACATTAACTAAATGCTCCAATCTCGTGACATCGGCACTTGTGGATTGTTCTAACTGAATGGTAACAGCCTCCGATCTAAACCAGGCCATGTCCGTTACTGGGTCAGTATATCGAACAACTAACGATGACTTTAATATAAAACGTAGTGTTCTCACAACTCACACGCATGTGATATCCATTGACGGTAATGATGACTGAGTTAAAAAGAATAAAAGAGCAAATGTGGATATGGAGGATGTAGTTAGCCATATTGTAGATCAAGAGAGAGAGCTCTCTGAATGTTGTCACGCAAAGAGAATTTCCAATGAAATATGTAGTAAAAAGTCGGAGCATTCCAGTGATACTCGAACGCATTCTAGATTTGATCAAGATAATTATACAATGAGACAAAATACGGAAGTCTGGGTGATGCAATGAAAGTGAACGGATTGCGTGCTGAGAACACAAATATATTATGTATGTGTCTATTGAAGAACACATTAATCATTTATTGCGATTAAGTGTGGGATAATAGTGCCCTGTTAGGTAACGACATATTGTTATTCATAATAAAAAGCTTGCAAATATATATAACCGCAAATAAAGTAGATAAACGACTATATTTTTTTATTTTCTGCATTATAAATGGTTATTTAATATAATTTTCCATAGAACTGGTCAGCTCTTACATGTCATGCCAAACCCTTTTCTTTTTTAATAAGTATGTTACCTTATTACCTCATTTGTTGCACGAATTTCTAAAAACCTACCTATTTTTATATTCTTAATTCCGACTCACCTACTTTAATCTAGTATTTGAATCACAATGCAGGTATGCCTTTCACAAGGAACTGATGCGACCTCATGCCCAGAGATCGCGTGCCATCCTATTGCAGTATGCATGCCTAGTACAGTATAGTAGACTATAAAAACACTAGCTTTTCCCAAAATTTCAATATTCAAGTCACTGCGCAGAAAATTATCTACATAAAATTGCACAGACGAATTTAAAATGAATGATTAAAATGAGTAAGTTTTTTGTTTTCATTTAATTTTCAAAATATAGGAATATCTCGTAATCACATCAGACAACGAGAACGAATATGATGATTTATAGACATTGCTACTCCACATATAAGCAAAAAATGGATGCCTGATTTGACATAACAACATTAAGATTTTTCATGACCCCTGCTGGTAATGCATGTATAACCAAAACCAGTTTCTATTTTTTATTAAATGCTAACTGATATAAGTAACTACAAATTAATTAGCGATGTACCTACTCAAACTATCTGCTTAAAAACCATTTAATATTGATGTAAACTGAGATAACCAGCAGCATTTACTCTGCGCGCACGCATCGATCCGCGTAACGTTTACATAAGAAGACAGGTTCTAAAGGTTGACCTTAAGCACCCCTTTCACAGTTACTGCGCCCGCGTACCGGCTGCTTACGTAATGCACTTACAAGTATTACAACACACGATCATTAAATAAGATCTGTTAATAAAACAATACGATCGAAAATTTAAATTTATGGCTTTGAATTTCAATGACTTTACCTTGAGACTATGTTTAAAATATTTTTATGTTTCCTTTAAATAACGATACGCTTTAAAAAATCAGAAGTCGAGTGACCTGATTTTTTAAGCTGCAATGTTTATGTGAAATAGAAGATTGAAATAAAATATGCAGAATTGCAGACAACCACATATCCCTAGTCCCTACGTAGTCACAGAAGAGACCAGCAGTGAAGCAGTCATTAGACCATAAAAGTTAGTAAAAATAACTAAAAAACCCGACTGCATAAAAACACTTTAAAAAAAACTAAAAAGACAAAAACAAGTCTAGTAAAAGTAATATTGAATAACTACACCATTTAAATGATTTCATGATCGATAAATACATAAAATAATAAATTATAACGTAGAATAAAGTCAATCTTGCCGTCGGGACCCATTCAAAATCGTGACCGTCTCTAAAATTCCCAGTAATGGGTCCCGACTGCAAGATTGACTTTATTCTACGTTATAATTTATTATTTTATGTATTTATCGATCATGAAATCATTTAAATGGTGTAGTTATTCAATATTACTTTACATAGGTCTGGACTACTAGACTTGTTTTTGTCTTTTTAGTTTTTTTTAAAGTGTTTTTATGCAGTCGGGTTTTTTAGTTATTTTAATTACGTAACTTGTTTCCGGATTTTTAGTGCAAAACTACGAAAAATCTGCAGACGCTTAATTGAAAACTAAGGTGTGTTATTTACTTGTGCAAGATTTCGCAAACGATTTAATTCTTGTAACGAATTGAGATCATGAGGGTTATTCAGAAGTCTTCTTGGATCTAGCGTACTATTTATATGACAGATTAGGCAAATCTGAAGCGGCGCTCTTGTGCTACGTTGCGAGACCTTAGGTTACGGGTTACCTTAGGTTAGGCGTAGGTTACCTTACGCGGGAGTGGACGCGCGTTGTTGCCAGTTTTATGAACTTACTTTACTTAAAAACAAAACATTAAACGTCAGATTGGCTAGTCACAACGCACGAATACTACGATGTTGAGATGAAGATGATTTTGAATTTACTAGAACTATCTAAATACTATGAAAGAAACTAAATAATATAAATAATAGGAAGGAATATATATTTATGTGCAAGTAATGTGTGATGAATGCATGAATTGATATATTTGATTATAATATGTATTTAAGTAATCTGTTTGATATATTTGATTATAATATGTATTTAAGTCATTTATTTCAGTTATGTAATGGTTTACTATGTGTATGTATGTGTGTATGTTTCTTTACATATTACGTAAAGAAAACTAAATAGGTAAGTACATAAGGACAGTAAAAATAATTCAGAATGCTTGATAAATAAATTATAACGAACAAATCGTATTTCCTAACCTTAATCTAAAACTACCTACGGACATTAACGAAGAAATTATTTTTATGAAAAAGTAGATGATTTCCTACAAGTCCCTTAACAATAAAGTAATGTAATGCTTTCGCTAATTGCTACCGAAAATTTGAGAATACATGATACGGAATGCTCAAAACATATTTTTCAGCCCACGCATTAAAGCGCATAAAATCCGCCATTTTGTTTTTTTATTTTTATTTTCATGTACCCAGTGACACTCGTGCCATCAAGACAAATCTAATGAGGTATCATTTATCTAAATCGGTTGCACCGTTGAATAGTTACGAGCGGACATAGGAACGGACATACATACATACATACATACACGTCAAACACATAACCCTCCTCCTTCGGCAGTCGGGTAATTAACTTATAATAGGTACCATCAAGCGATCACGCCTATAGGTATTCCCCGAAACGTTTGGTTGAGGCGTACTTCTGGTGCCTATTTAACAATTTATCCATGTAATCTAACTTCAGAGAGAATTCCGAAAATTTCCAATAACTCGCCAAATAAACTTTGCTTGACCTGGAAAACCAGGAGCTCACGTTACGCCTACAACCACTCAGTCAATGATAACATAATAAAGAATCTTTATTTAACCTACATTCAATGACAGTAATACATACCCTAACGATATGCATGACAATCTTCCACCTCGGGATGCCTTTAGCAAAGGCACTCTTAACTGACAGGGGGATGCAGACGCCCATTATCCAGAGGAAGGCAGGAAATACCAGGTCGCCGGCAACCAGACCATTCCACGTCGCATGCTCCAGCCACCAGTAGCCACCGGCGCCGTCGTTCACGAAGATCATGAATACTATTGCCATTCTACGCAAAAAAACAACCAGTAAGTTAAGTATTACAAAAATTCTCATTTTTTGTATCTATCGGAAAACATTGTAATCGGCTTAGCTCAAGATATATTTACCCTCTGAAAGTATCAAGTGCTCGCAGCCTTTGCTGAATAGCTAGCTCCTTGTCACCATATCTCAGCTTGCCAGTCCTCCTCACCCGTGACATGATCAGGTTGATGATGCCATACAGCACCCATATCGCCAACAAAGCGCCCAGCAACAGCAGCAGAGCTGGGGAGAAGGAAAACCCTTTGTTATAAAAACACATATCTAAAATAAAAATAATATATAGGTAACTTGTGCCAGACGGGCGTTAACCTCCCAGCTATATACGGTGTATGTATGTCGGAGGGTGGTATATAGCTGGCGAGACGCTTACGTCCTGCACCTGTAGGTTCCGGAGAGCTTCGTGTGTTCGATGAAGTTGTATGTAGGCGTGTGTCTGTAGCCGTCACGAGTCTTCAGGGAGATGCGGTGGTGAAGAAATAAGAACGCAGAAATAGTCTTCAAAATATGCGGGGGAAGCGGTTCCTGGTAGATGAGCAGATTTCTTCAAGAAATAATATGTCGCACCGATGTCTACGATTTGCGTACATTTTGCATTTACTAACGTACGCCCAAACTTTACCTTGACGAGAACCGCGGAGCCGCTTCCCGTACGCAGTACAAACTTTATTAAAACTGTTTTTCAAAACATTGATTTCTAGGCTTAAATCTAGGTCTAGAATTATACTTAGGTCTATGTGTCATATGTCGATGGAAAGCCTATTTTGTAATCTGTATGCCTATCTAGGTCCCATCGACCGTATGTCTATAGTTACAAAGATATTTTAGTATGAACTTGAAAATTTTAGGAATTTTTAGGGCACCTAACTTTTCCCTTAGGTCCTATTATTTTTCTATATGTGTTAGGTAAATTAAAACATTGTCGATAGCTAGGTCATTACCTAAGCTACCCGGGAATACTAAATTCATTTATTTCTATTTATATTTAATACCTAATATTAGGGTACAAAGCCTATTACGAAAAAACTTAAATATTGCATTAACAAAAAACAAACGTTCGAAGGTAGGGTGAAAAATATTCATACGAGTCTCAGGTCATACAAAAACACTAGATTACTGTTAAATGATCGAAATGCTAATTTGAATACTATTTTGAGACCTGGATCGTACTTACTTTTCACCCTGGCATCGAATTAACACAAAATGACACTTATAGATAGCACTTTTCACTAGTTTTTTAACTGTTTTATTTTGTCTATTTTTCTAACACTTAGCGATTTCTATTATTGTTTTGACTTAGGCACTCGCGTAAGCACTATATTTGATGGGTGACGTGTCGTCGCGAACATAACTAATTAATAAGTTATATTAATTAGATGCCCGAACAGGGAAGTCTAGGAAGGCTTCATTGAACAATCCCTCTGGAATCAATTCATATTTAAAACTCGTAGCAGATCATGAGAATCCTAAATCAGATCAGAGTATCAGAATCCTAGATCAGAGAATGCAAAATTTTTATTTAACGAATGAAGCAGCTTATATAGCACGTGAGCAACTCGGCATTCAAGTTAAAAGTAGAAAAAGATGGATCTTAAGAAGTTAGTATGAAGGCGCTAATTCTTTTAGCTCGGAAATGCTGGCTTTTAAGGGAAAAAAAAACTCGTTGACATTCAACCATCCGGTGGTGAACAAGTTTTGAGCTAGCTAGCAACCTCCTACGTGGTTCCATTGTACAAGTTATTGACGAGCGTAACCCATTTCCCTTAATCGACTCACACATCACCAAATCACCAAACAATAACAAACATATTATGTTTTTTTTCAGCCTCGCATCAACAACGTTTCTACAATTCTCGTCATCACATCATTGTCTTACACTGAGTTTGGTTCAACAACTGATTGCATTGTAAAGTCTATCGATTTGTTTTGAAGTCATATTCCTGGAAGAAAAGTTGGCCTCAAGATTTGTTGCTGTTGATGATGGATTAAAATCGCTACAGGTTAACATTACTCGTAAAGTTCTAACCTAAGTGAACTGTTTCCTTCTTTAAGACGATCTAGCTCCCTAACTGGAACGTAGGAAACGTTCCAGTCCGACTCCACATTTCAGGCAATTAACTAAACTGACTTTTGGTATGTTAAATGAAGCTCATTGATTTGGTTTTTTAGAGTAGCCAAAATTGAGAATAAACAGCTTACAATCGTCCACGCCCTTGTCATTGAACTATTGTCGATTCAAACGTTTTTAGCATCAACATAATCGACATATAGAGCGACCTTCAGACTCCCTTTATTCTTAAGTATATTTTGATTATTTCCATACATGGTATTCGATGGCATTTATCCGACTGGACGTTGGTAACCGGTTTCTGTGTCATGGTCAGACAGAACGTTGTTTTTCTGCATATATGCAGATAACCAGGATCGATGGCAATAACAATAAAATTCTTGAATTTATTAAGGCCGTCCCACTGTTTGGACATGCAAAAGAAGCTGACTCTACGACATTATGAAATCTCACTGATAAAAGCTAGTCAAGATTAGCATGATATCGATTGTGACAAGTAAACTTAACATTCCAATTCCTGTTCAGCTTTAGTTGTATTTTTGTCATTGTACTTTTATGTTATAAACTTCTTTTAAAAAAATGTTAGTTGAAGTTTAGTCTTAGATAAACTCAGACTTCATTTAAATCCATCATTCCAACGACATTCACAACAACAAACAGCAAACACAACATTACTGTTTTCATACCTGGTTTTATCTTAGACCACCTTTTTGAAATGGTGGTGACGTAGCCACCCTATATGATAAAGATAATCCAATTCATCTCATTGAAAATGTCCAGATAAAATATCTATATAGATACAGACTTTCGATTTCATCACCAGTATTTCGATGATACTCAAAGTAAGAAGAATTTAGAACGACAAAATGAAGAAAATTCTTTTGTGTGTGTTGTTTTTTGTTTCCAATGTGTTCGGTCAATCGAGGGTCGATCCTTTGGTGCTGATCAGTGGCCAGGGGTTGGTGATGGGTCACAAGGCGACCGATGGAGATTATTCCATGTTTTTGGGTGTACCGTACGCCCAAGTGAACCCAGAGGATCCTTTCGGTGTAAGTAGTAAATTAAGATTTATAACAATAGTTTGGTAATAACTTTTGTTTTTACTTTTTTACAAGAAAATGTAGGGCTAGCTTCCTATCAAGTTCGTTCCTTACTTTTTCTTTATTTACCTGACTTGTATAAACTATTTCATTTATAATAAAAATTAAAATACAGTGTTTATAATGGATCTGCTTATCATAAGTTTTGAATATTTTTTTATTTCGCTAAAATAAGTTTTGAATGTTTTCCCGAACCAATGCTGAATCAAATAAACTACATAAAAATTTGTGACCCAACACTGACACACGTATATTGGTCAGAGAATCATCATTGCCATACAACCGTGACAATACAGCCAGCCTTCTTGGTACCTGTATCTACTTACTCTTTCAGCCGATAGCTATGTTCTTTAATTTTTTCTACTTTATTTGTAAGTATATACCTATTCCAGTTTCATAAAGGTTTATTTGGTTATTTTTCTATGTAAAGCTTGTAATTAATATATCCATCCAGTGAATCACAAAGTCAGTGCAATGATAAGCAAACCAACAAGAGCAGTTGCTTTTATAAATGCAGATAACTAAAGTTAACCGTTACACATGATCTAGTTTTAGTCCTTGAAGGTAACAGTTACCCATTGTCATTGTCGGTCAAGAGGTAACGCCCATTAACCACGAGAGCCAACGTAACTGACGGTATCTATCATAGTTATTATTACGTTGTAATCGACTATAATTAATAACGATACTTCGATAACCGTGATGAGGTTGTCGAACCTACTACAATAGAAAGTGTTTGTTTTTTTAACAATAAATCATGTGTCATCATTTATAGCTGTATTTTTCTTCACATTGTTATTCATAGGTATATTAGTTTTAATGATTTCGTACCTGAATCATACACAACCACAAGTTGTAAACAGGCAAGCTTTATCACAATAACTGCGGCTCGCGCGGTTTTACCCAATTCATTGGAATTTTTCCTAAATTCTATCTACATTAATTGATGACGTCTGTGGTTTAAGTGTCGGACTGCTGTTCACGCTGTCTGGGGTTCGATTCCTACAGGACATCAATATTTATGTGATGAACATTATTTATTTTTCCTATTGTCTTAAAAAAATTCATTGCCTTACGCGCATCGAACACTTGCCACCCGGAGCATTGAAACTGATTGCTAAGGTACAGACGCCATTAGGTCAAGCTATCCAAAACTGTCACATTCTCCTCAAATGAATATGAACATTATTGTTTTGTAAAGTTGAAAATCAATCAAAGAAATTTGACAGATTATGGTAGCTTGATGTGCTGGCCATTATACAATGTCTGCACCGTCAAGTCATCATCATCCTCATCATTCTAAACTAGACTGGTAGCCTAAACTTTCAGCCTAGGACCAGGTGGGGCTGAGACCTTCGCAACTCAATTACACATTATCCTAAGCATAAACTGAGTGTCCGGTTTATCGGGCTTCTCCTGTATGTGAAGGAGTGCACTTATAGAATACTCAATATTGTTACTATAAGCTTGTATGTGTGCATCTTTCGTTGGAGATCCTAATTATATAAAATAAAATAAAAATAAAATGTTAATATGTGGCCGGGTGTTTCCTAGTATTATAAGTATATATTTATAAAAAAATATATACAAAGTATTATACCCATTGTCTAGTACCCATAGTACAAGCTCTGCTTAGTTTGGAACTAGATGGTGCTGGCTTATGTCTCTAACTTAAGTAGTGTAACGTAAGTGGCTTTCTACATTTGAGACTTAAGTCTCATGTCTTAAGTCTTATTTCTTTTGAGTCTTAAGTCTCCGTCCCCCCAGGCAGAGGACGGTCCATGAGAATTTTAGCTGCTTAGAAAACTCCGCAACCATAATCAGTACATAGCCTTTATAATAACAATATACTTGTAACTCTTCTTTTGTTTTATTATCTTGAATTGTGACGTCATTCCACTCAATTCAATGTCAGTCAATGGTCAAATAAGATAAAACTAAGAAATGTCCCCACTTACTGTAAAATAGACGAACGTGTTATATCAATGATTTGTTAAATAAATACCTGTAAGTACTTATTGTTTTTATTTGATACTATGAAAAACATTTCCTTTTTTTCAGCCGTCTGAAACGAGGGCAGCTTTCCAAGAAATAATCTACAATGCAAACGATGGATCTGCCAGATGTCCACAAATGATCTCTACCAACACTGACACTGAGACTCTTGACTGCCTTCGTCTGAACATTTATGTACCCTTCAAGGCCAGTTCATCCAATCCTCTTCCAGTATTAGTCTGGATACACGGTGGAGACTTCGTTCGAGGAAGCTCAGGCGAGTATGGTGTCAGAAACTTGGTCAGACATGACGTAGTGGTGGTTACTGTCAACTACCGCCTCGGCCCGTACGGTTTCATGTGCCTAGATATTCCTGGCGTACCAGGAAACCAAGGACTTAAGGACCAATATACTGCACTGAACTGGATCAGAAGCAACATAGCGTCGTTTGGTGGAAACCCTTATAATGTTACTATCGCTGGTCAAGATGCTGGGGCTACATCGGTCTTATTGCACTTGTATTCAGATAACGACATATTGTTCCAAAAAGCAATTGTGGAGAGTGGAACACCGCAGAGTGAAGGCATGTTTGTTAATGCAGACGTAAACGCTGCTATTAAAATAGCAAATCAATTAGGACTAAATACAACTAACACTCAGGAAGCACTTAGTTTTCTCAAAAACTCTCCTCATAATCTTGTAACAGCCGCAGCTTACGAATTGAACTTGCAACTTAGGCCTTGCAAGGAGAAATCGTTCAGTGGAGTTGAAAATTTCGTAGAAAACGATCCTTATTCACTGACAAACGCGAAAAAAGTGAGAAGAACACCTATTCTGATTGGTTATACCAGCCAGGAACGTGACTCATTGAGCAGCGATTACTATAACTCGGATCCATTTTATGAGAAATTGAAAAATAATTTCGATCTTCATGGACAACAGTTAGAAAACGCCGCTAAAATCGTAAGACGTTTTTATATCGGTGATAATTCTGTATCAGAAGATGTTGCTGTGCAGTTAGAGAATTTTGAATCTGATTTTGTTTACAATCATCCTTCAGAGAGAATAGTGACGAGGCTCCTTGAAGAAGATGCTAGAATCATCTATGAGTATTTGTTCAGCTACGTTGGGAATTCTGGAGTCGAGGGCGCAGGTCATTCAGCAGAATTAAATTATTTGTTCGATTTAGGTAATGTGGAAACGAGTGAAGACGATCAATTGGTAACTGACCGTATTACAACTTTGTGGACTAACTTCATTAAATATGGGTGAGCTTTATTTATTATTTATAACAAAATTTCTTACATTGAATTGGTAGAATTTAATATAAATGAGTTACCATGGTACAAATAATACAGAGTACAATTTACTTTATAGGTACATGGTCAATAAAGATTTAATTCTTCGACTAGAAAATTTAAATCTTCGACTACAAAACTAAAAAAATATTAATAAATAGTACCTATTTCTGTTAGAAGCTGACTTTTTTCTGTCAATTTAAAAAAAATAATGTGTGATTTGTGTTTAGACCTCTCATAATACCTATTTTGATTTTATTTATCGGTCAATCAACAATTCAATTTTCAGAAACCCCACGCCACAGACAAATGACCTTTTACCAGTGAGTTGGCCACCAGTGACCGAAAATACCAGGCCAACTCTTGTCATCGATAAAGACATCAAGTTAGACAGCAGAGTTGAGAATTCCAGGATGGCTTTCTGGGACTTATTCTACTCAATGTATGGTAGCTACAGCAACCTAGCTAGAGAATGTACGTTCACCTCATGCTGTTAATGTGTATGCCTTTGTAAGTTTTATTTATTGAAGCAAAAGTACTAAGTACTAAAATATTGAAGTACATGATTGTGTAAATAATGTAATTAAATATTGAATAAGGAAAGTCTAATTGCGTATTATTTTGCAAAGCAATAAAATACCACAATATCGAAGCAAAATGTTTACTGTCTTGGATCATACATAATATGCTTATTGTATTCTGACCGAGTCTGAGAAAGAAAAATAATATTAATGAGCTATAACATTATTCATATTTTAAATGAAGAGTAGGTAACATCAATAAAAGAATAAGATTAAGTTACTGACAATACTTCAACTTTGAATAATAATATCAACAATATAAATACTAACATAATAGCTAAATAACATTGATGAAGTAGTTAAATTTATTTAGAATGGCATACTCGACAGCTCAAAGCAGATGTCGTTAAAGAAATATGAGGTCATGCTATCTGTCTATGTCCACTGTGTTGCTTGTCCAAATTAGCTCTTTTAGAACAAAATTTGTATCAACTTGGCCAGTTCATAATTATTATAAGTATACTCCATAATACTTTTTGTAGATAAATGACGGCACGAACGGCGTGCGATCCCCAAATGCACCAAATATTTAGTATGAACTACAGGTTATATAGGCAGTTGTTCCAGGTCTGGGTGGTTGTGTATCTGTGTTTGTAAAAAGCACCGACGGTACAGCAAATCCTAGAGGGCGTCAACTTTTTTTTAAGAAAAAGAATTCCCTTCTATAATAAATGTAAAAGTAACTGTCTGTTTGTCTGTTACGCTTTCACGCCTAAACCACTCTACCGATCTTGATGAAATTTGGTACAGAGATAAATTAGACCTTGGAGAAGGACTTAAGCTACCTTTTGTTTCAAAAATTCCTTTGGGATACGAGTGAAACCGAGGGCAACAACTAGTTATTTATAATTATTTCTGGCAATACTTGGATCTTTTAAAAAACACTTTTACATGTCAATATTGAATTACAGTCAATATTGTAACTGAAGTTCTACGTTCCAAACTTAAAAAAATATCAGGCACCTAAGAATTATGAAACAACGATGAGGTTTTCATTCGAAAAAAAACTGCAACATTTCGAAACAAATTTATTGATATTTAAATACCAAATGCATTTCAGTGTAACGATTGAAGTGTCAAGATCACAATGCGATACATTTAAATGTACAACGGTATTTATTCGATACTTTTAATTCGCTAGTACAATGGCGTGTCAGTGGCTCTTATCTGGGTCGTTCGTCTCCAACGGATGATGCTCATCAAGACAAATCGACTCCACAAAGGATTCGGGCCAGCATCGCCCAACGCCCACTGCAGCCCACTTAGCCGCACTTGATCGCATGTCGTGATTCGTTTTTTTTAAACATCTGATAAGATAATAGCATGTGCAGATGTAGAGGATGTTTCAATGAACGTGGATTTGTGACTATATGGTTTTTTTAAAGATATGTAGATAAAGTACTAGGTTAAGGAATAACATTTCGATAATTCAATGCTGCGTTTTTCCAACGAGAGAACACGGTTTGAGCACATCATCAACCCATATATACTGTCCCACTGCTGGGCACAGGTCTTAAGTCATAGGTCTCATATTGAGAGGGATTAGGCTATAGTCCACCACGCTGGCCTAGTGCTGGTTGGTAGATTTCACCAACCGTAGTGAAAAATCTCTAAGGCATGCAGGTTTTCTCACGACGTTTTCCTTCACCGTTTGAAGCGAGTGATAATTAATTACGAGAATTGGAAGAGTCAGAGGTGCGTGCCTTGGATTCGAACTCGAGACCTTTGACATGGCAGTCCAATGGTCATATCACTAGGCTATTACTATTTTTTTAACATACTTAAACATACCATCACGCCTGTATTCCCCGAAGTATTAGGCAGGTGCACTAATGTTCATCTATAGTTCTCCGATATTATTAAGATTGCATCTAATAGGGGCGAGCCTATTACCGAGCCGAGCATATATTAAAACTCCGAGCTGCTACTGAGAATCTCATAGCAAACCCAATACAGTTCGGTCAACCTGGGAACACTCCTTACTCTTATATTGTTACGGGTAAAATTGATAAGAACACAAAATCTGGAATCACTTCGATGTCTATTTGTTTATAATAATAATAATAATTTTTATTTCAGACAACAAGAGGATCCATATTTTGTTAGTAAGATTACTTATGAGCTAATGTTAGTATTAAAATGTTGAACATTTTTATAAGGTAGGCAAGAATAGGCAAGAATAGTCCAGTTTAACTACCAGACAAGTTTCTCTGAAAAATAAACGTTACGTTTTATCAAAACGTAACGTTTATTTAAGATTTGATATGCTGTATTAATATACAGTATATCTACTGTATACAGCATATCAAATCTTCACAAAAAGACGCAATATCTCTGCGTAAACGTGGTTGTGAAACCGCGCACGCGCCTACAAACTAATTGAATAAAACGAAAGTATTGAAAAACCACCAGTACCTCCGATAATTGTATATTTACATCAGAAAATGCTAAGTATAAGTATCTGACTTTAGTACGTGGTGTGGTTACTTTTATTCAACATTATGTCGCAGATAAAATAATCAAACATGATTATGACTTCGGTACTTGTAATCGAACTTTCACTACAAAGTCCCACCGACGGTAATACAGATATCAGTTACGCCAGATTTTCACAATTTTCTCCATCTTTTTAGTGCGTGACTGCTTCAATCAGTTTTATCGATTTATTACCTTAATAAACCTGCGATATTCAGAAATTGAAGCAGTAATAGCCTATTGATATGACCATTGGACTGATAAGTCAGAGGTCTCGAGTTCGAATCTGAGGCACGCACCTGTCTTTTCGAATTCATGTGCGTATTAATAATTAATTATTACTGTGAAGGAAAACATCGTGAGGAAACTTGCAAGCGTTAGAGATTTTCCTCAACGGTGTGTGAAGTCTGCCAACTCGCATTAGGCCAGCGTGGTGGCCTATAGCTTAATCCCTCTCAAATATGAGAGGAGACCCGTGCCCAGCAGTGGGACAGTATATGGGTTAATGACGATGATGATTCACAAATTATTATTAAATCTAACGAATATCATTAAGAACCTTTTGCAATTTGAGGCTACAAGCAAAACTGACTGCATGTTAGGCGTAGCGATTACGGTGGTCACCTTTAACCCTTGCGCCGTGGATCGTGGGTTCGATTACCACCCGAAGCAAATATTTGTGTTCCACAGATATTTGTCTCAAGTCTGGGTAAACTTTGTATCCGTTAATTATATGTTTGTGAAGTCTCCCGCAACGCAGAGCTTGCTCCCTAAAGCTGTCTTAAAAACACACCTACCTATTTAATACTGCTTTTATAGTAAAGTAAATGTTTTGTACTCGATCTAAAAACATGGACAACGTTGCTTATGAACTGATTCACCTCACATAGTTACATTGGTTAGTACAGGTACACCGGACCTTCAAATTAGCATGTGAAGGAAAACTAGAGGACGTCGAGAATGTACGAACGAACGTTGAGACATATTCGTACAATATTTAATACATAACAGTTGTGTCATATTATGCATTACGGTGATAACATTCCGTATGCCGAATTTAGGCACTTTAAATTCCACATACACTTTGTATGCAAATTGAATAAAGTATTAAAAAATATTAAATAGACAAAAGTATCATTACACGATTAAATTAAACTAATTATGATTTAAACTACCGTTTACTAAAATAAGCTTAAATAAATAAATAATTATTAAATGTCATGTTTTGAAAAGTGATAATTTAATTTAACAAATTAGGTTTTGAACTTAGGTTTTTAACACTAAAGAACGCCACTGATGCCGCATTAACGTGGCCAGCTAATGGGCTCAAGTAATATAAAATAATATATTTACTATCCACAGGAAAAAAAGAAGAATTCTGAAATTAAACTATTATTTACTTACAACGTCCATGGCCACAGGTAGGCTACCCGTGACCATGGACGCTGTAAAGGGTGCATTGGACGCTGTAAAATGACTAATGTTCACCTAAGTGTCAGAAATCATTAAGAAGAACTCTGGTTGAATTCGGTCTCGACTGTCACCATTGATGGTTTCAAAGAAATATGCTAAGAGATGGCTCCGAAAATGTTACGTACAGAGGCCCATACATCAAGCTACCATAATCTGCCAAATTGCTTTGATAGATTTTCAACTTTAATTGTTGAATTAAAGTGATAATTATTCTGTTGAGAATAAGGTTCATATTCAATTGGGAGAAGTTGACAGTTTTAGATAGCTTGACTGCTGGTGTCTGCGTACATTCTACGCGAGACACAATCAGATGAAAACTCAGTAACAAATCCATGGAGTAGCCGCGGCAAGTGCAGTATAGCCGAAAACTAGTCGAAACGAGACGAGATGAAAAAAAAACAAGCGATTGAAGGTGAAACACCTAAAGATGATATCAGTACCTATACCAAATGATACAGATAAACACTCATATATCTAATAAATCACCTTTCGAATAAAAGGCCATGAAATTATATTGTATGTCAAGTACACTGATATGAAACATTATTTTCCTTTATGAAAAGCGACGCATCGAATCTGAGCGAGTGGGAGTTGAGCCCTACCTTATATTTTATTTATTTATTTATTCAATACTTTATGCACAAATAAGTACAAAGGCGGACTTAATGCCTAAGGCATTTTCTACCAGTCGACCTTAGGGTGATGCAGAGATAGAAATTAGTAGGTGCACTAACACGTTTGTTTAAATAAAAATAAAAAAAAATGAAAAATATTAAATTTTATAATGTTTGTATCAATAACCAGAACAAAATGTAAGTAAGTATGTAAAGACGAATACAAGTGATAGCATAAAATTATATTTAAATAAATATAAATTAACATAACTATATATAAATATACTACATACTTTATAAACTTAATACATAATATTATATGAAAATAAATAAATATATATATATATATTTATAAACATAAAGAAGGAGAGGTTAATACTAAGAATCTGCCAAAGAACTGAGGAGGTGTTTCCGAACTTTACTTTTAAAGGAGTAGCGACTAGTAGCCATCCTGATTTCCTGAGGTAGCGCATTCCACAGAACAACAGATTGGACAAAAAAGGAAGAATGCATGAACTCCGAACTATTAGAAGGACATTGCAGGAGACGATTGTATGAGGAACGAAGCGTTTTGTCGTGGTTAGAGCATATATACTGAAAATAAGAAGAAAGATAAGTGGGGGAAGTAGGAGAATCAAGTAAGGAGTACAGAGTAGTTAATGCCCTTTGCACTCTCCGCTGACGGATAGGTAACCATTTTAAAAGCGATCTATAAGCTGATACATGATCATAATTACGGAGATTGAAAACGAATCGAATGCAGTTATTTAGAAGACAGTCAAGTTTGTTGAGCAGATCTGCATTCAGGTCATAGTAACACACATCACCATAGTCGATAATGGGAAATATTAAGGTTTGTACAAGCATTGCTTTCACGTTGGATGGAAGTAAATTTTTTAATCGATAGAGAGACCGCAATGTTCCAGTGACTTTTTGGCTTACATTGGTAACTTGAGTTCGCCAGTCTAAGGAGGTATCTATATACAAGCCAAGATCTTTGACTTCAGTGCTAAATGGAATAACTGTATTATTAAAAATAATAGAAGGGAAAGTTGCACTGTCCATCTTGTTCACATTGCGGTGACTCCCCACGACCAATGCTTGGCACTTTGCCGGGTTCACCGCGACACCGAATCTATCAGACCAATCCTTGATAGCTGCCAAATCTCGGTTTAATTTATCGACCACTTCAGAAATACCTTCAACTCTAGCTTGACAATATAGTTGTAGGTCATCAGCATACAGATGATACGAACACTGAAGTTCAGAGGTTAAGAGGTTTATAAAAATTAAGAACAAGAGAGGAGAAAGAATACCGCCTTGTGGAACGCCAGTTTCTAAGTCATACCAGCTTGATGAGGACTCACCAGCCAGCACTGACTGTTGACGTTCCCGAAGATAAGAAGAGAACCATTCCAGTGCCTCCGGTGAAATCATAAGATAAGAAAGAATAGCCAGTAGGATATCATGACTGACAGTATTAAAAGCGTTGGAGAAGTCTACCAACACTAGAACAGTGACTTTGGTGTCCTCCATACCAGCCCTAATATCGCCAGTCACTTTAAGGAGAGCGGAAGTAGTACTGTGCCCAGGTCTAAACCCAGATTGTAATGAGCTAATGAGAGTGTTGCTGTGAACGAAATGGGAAAGTTGTTTGTGAACACAAGCTTCAAGCACTTTAGATAAGAAAGGAAGAATGGAAATTGGGCGGAAGTGGCTGGGAAGACAAGGGTTAGATATTTTAGGTAGGGCATGGACGTAAGCTTTACGCCACAGGTAAGGGAATACTCCTGAAGTGAGAGAGTAGTTAATGATGTCCGAGATCGCAGGAAGAAGTTGGTTCAAGATTGTTACAATCATGCGGCGGGTAATAAGGTCACACCCCACCGCATTAGATTTTATTGAGAGAATTATCCTTTTGATCTCCCCGGGGTCAACTGGAAAGAAATGAAAATAGTCAATAGCAGGACGCGCTAGATCAGATATGTGCATGAGAGTTTGTTCCTGGATTAGACGATCCATAGTAGGTACAGATGTGAAATGGCGATTGAGATCGTTTAATCCAATAGAGTTAGGCAGATCCATATGTCGCGACTTGCCGATGCCCAAAGTTCCAAGGAACTTCCAAACATCAGCAGAAGAAGAAGAAGTGATATTGTCCAGAATATGGCGGCGTTTGGCGTTACGTATCATCTGATTACACCGATTCCTAGCAGACTTGAAAGCGACCCAATTGTCATCGGTACGATCTTTCTTGTATTAACGAAAGGCGCGGTCTCTTCGCCTCATGGCCATACGAATACCTCTGGTCATCCATGGTGCAGGTGGGCGCTTTAGTTTGATTTTTCTGACCGGGGCATGCAGATCGTATAACTTCAATACAGAGTCATTAAAGATGCAAACCTTATCATCTATTGAGGAAGCTTTGATCAGTGGGTCCCAGTTCAAATCGGAGGCATCTCTACGCAGTGTGTCTACATCCATACGGGCAAAACAACGCCTATACATTACCCTAGGATTAGGTTTAGGTGGTTTGAGAATATAGGAGAGGAAAATGAGGTCATGATGAGAGAAACCAGGAGCAATATATTGACCATGAGAGGAAACAAGAGAAGGATTTGAGGTGAGGATAAGATCAAGCCATGTGTCATCACCAACAGTGTTATGATGAGTCGCTTGAAGGGGTAGGAGGTGTAAGCTAGCTGACTTGATTAAGTGATGAAATTTACGGGATCTGGGAGAGCTATGGTCTAGGAGGTTCGTATTGAAATCTCCCATGATGATATGATGTACATATTCAGAACCCAAAGATTCTAGTACAGATTCGAATTCTGTGAAATAATTAACAGTGGGGGGACAGTAAACGACACCAACAACGGTTTTAACACCTCTGACATTAACTTCAAGAAAAAGGAACTCAGCTGAACTATTGTTAGACGTCGAAGAAACTAGAATTTTGAAAGGGAAATCACTTCTAAGATATATGGCCACGCCACCCCCCCTTTTACCAACCCTATCGTTTCGGATAAGAATAAAACCAGGTAGAGGGTAAGTAGTTGATAAAAGGTTTGGTTTTAGCCAACTCTCGGAAACCAGGATGGCATGAACATTGCAGTTACTAAACGTTTCGTAAAGTTCACCATAATGGCTGGCAACACTCTGAGCGTTGATATGGCAAACATTCAGCAGCCGACCAGATTGGTGATCAAACTCACTACGCAAAATATCTCCAAGGGTGTTTGATAAAGAACAGAAACTTTCATCACCAGAATGAGCAGATTCATTCGCAGAATAAAAAGACTCATTATCTGAGTCCATAAATAAACAATAAAATATAGTATGTATATATATAAATAAATATCACAAAATATTCTATATAGATAAAAACGCGTGTGTGTATACATCTCTGCACCACCCACCAGCTAACATCAACACACTTACATGCAACATCATGCTATTACAACAATGCAAAAATTATAACTGAAACATTCACAAGAAAGCAAAACAAATAGAAAAAAAAAACAATAACAAACAAAATTGCTAGTCCTTTGGGAACGTTACCAAAACTAGAGTTATTACTAGTCTGTGACACAGTTTGACAATTTGGAGTTTTGACAATGACAGTTCACACAATGACAGGACTAGGACAATACTGTTTTGACATTAATATAAACTTACAATTTATTTTAGTTAAACCTCACCACAACAAATTATAAAATTATTTCTGATCTTGTTTATATTGAGGGTATCAGTGGTGAAAGAATAAAAAAACTGCATACAGTATAGCTAAATCTATAAGGTGTCAGTACCTTATACTATTTCTTTTAAATTAAAAGTTTAATAAAAGTATAAAATAATAAAAATTAAAAACAGGACTAACTACTATAATAACTTACTACAATAATAATAATAAAAAGCAGTGATAGCCTAGTGGTATGACCATTGCACTCCCAAGTCGAAGGTCTCAAGTTCGTATCCAAGTAACGCACCTCTGACTTTTCGAATTCATGTGCGTATTAATAATTAATTATCACTCGCTGAAACGGTCAAGGAAAACATCGTGAGGAAACCTACATGCCTTAGAAATTTTCTCGACGGTGTGTGAAGTCTGCCAACCCGCACTAGACCACCGTGGTGGACTATAGCCTAATCCCTTTCATTCTGTGAGAGGCGACCCGTGCCCTGCAGTGGGACATTATATGGGTTGATGTTGTTTCGGGTTCAGCATTTTTACGTGGGATTTATTCATCATCATCATCATCATCAACCCATATACTGTCCCACTGCTGGGCACGGGTCTCCTCTCATATTGAGAGGGATTAAGCTATAGTAGTGGGATTTATTATTTGTAGCAAATGCCGTTGCATTTTACAATAACTGCCGAGTGGGAAAAACTTGATAACTAAGTTGAAACTTCAGTCACACCAGGGACGTTATAAAGAGGCCTCGATCATAAGCCATAATAACTTTTAGAATTATTTCTTAGAATCAGTGACTACGTAATTTAAAAAAATAAAGAGTAGGTCGTAATTTTCAAGAGAAGTAGTGGGAGTCCACTCAAATTGGAGCTGCCCGACTGGGGACGTACCTCCGCCTTGCAGAAAACAGAAGTGAAATAACACTGCTTTGAGCTGTGTTGTGTTCCTAAAGGTGAGTGAGGTTGCCAATGCTCTGCGAGGAAAAGGTTGTTGGCAGTGGGGGGACTCTGATCTTTATAGGTAGAAACGACAGAAGAATAGTTATTCTTCTTTCGCTTTACAGGCTCGGCAACGCGCAAGTGATAAGTGGTGTTGCAAGCGTCTATAGGCTACGGTAACCGCTTACTATCAGGTGGACAGTATGCTAATTGTTTGCCACTTTAGTAGAATTAAAGAGAGAACTTACGCATGTAAATGTCGACGGGTTCCTTAGAAGTGCGGATGTCGCATCCCTCGGAGGTCGCGTTCAGCTTATACACGCCGAACTCCCCCAACTCCGGCCTGAGTTGACACAGTAGCCCTCTGCACAAGACAATATACGTATTAGAGAGCACGGGGTAAAGTTCATAAGAAGACCCTAAAACCTGTTAGGGTCGTAAAAGAAATTTTGTCGAAATTCCCATATTCCTGACCTTGTGTAATTACAAAGTGGAATTATATATTTTAGGAGACTAAAACTATTGGTTCGAATTCACATTAACATGTCCCATATTTAGGGAGGCCGATCCGACTCGGCCTTGCATAAATCAAAGATAGGTACGTCAGACGCGTTTCAAAAGCACCCAACCGCGATTCTGTTCACTTTGGAATAATATAAACATCAGAACATTGACATAACTATCAGAATTTCTTACGCTTCTAACTCTCATTTTCTCCGTCTACCAAAAACACAATGATTAAATAATACTCCAAACAATCTATGTAAGTAACTATCCCATTAAAAACGTAACATGTACAAACTTGCCAAGTCTCGCAAGGCAGTTCTTCTACCGCAAAAAGTTGTGAGGTCTAATGTTAAACCAAGTTCTCGGTCCTACATTTTATAGTGATTCTCCGAGTTTGTTTCGGCGTTTCTTCTCAGAAGTTGTCAGTTAGGAAATGCCGGCGCCATCTATTATTAATTAAACATTGACTTATAAAAGTGTCTTTAAAAGATCATTTATTTATCATTTAGCAATATTAGACATCCGTATTTCTTTAATAAATAAAATGAGTACCTATGTATTAGATTATGTAAATGTCAACCGATATTAAAGCAGTGTAGTGGACTACAGCCTAAGCTCTTTATTCTGCAAGAAGAGCCGTGCTCAGTAATGGGACAGTTCGATTGACAATACAAGTATTAATAACTATGCACTAAGCATAGAATAACCAACGAGAACATCACTCTGAAATCAGTAGTTATTGTACATTCTACCCGCAATCAACTCCCACGATAATTTAGCAATTAATAATACACTATCCATGTTTTTCTTCTATACTTAAGTCAATGAGTTTCAAAGTTACAATACATTATCGAGAACAAGAGCTTCCCACGTTTTCTTTTACTGTCCGAAGCTCGTTAATTTTATTTACATAATGTGTATGAAATGTTTATTATAGTAGGTATGTGTGAATTGTTACTACGTAAATCGTGATAATCGTGTAGCTAGTTTTTAATATGCCACCTGTATTCCACGAAGGGTTAGACAGAGCTGTAGTGCTGTAAAGGTAACAACAGTTAGCCGATATGTTTAGATCCCATGGGAGGCAAGCTTATTACCAAAACCAAACTAGCTGACGAGCTGGTACTGTAGAGGCCTCTGCAAGAGCGACGCCCTAGAAGTTTGTTCCTAAGGCCGCCACAGCCAGCGGCTGTGCAACAATGCAATAAAAAAATCCTTGTCAATATTCAAAAAAGTAGGACCATCTGGTTCTAGCAGTACAGGGAACCTTGCCAAATGAGCGGGTAAGGAAAATTCTGTATTTTAGGCGTCCTCCCACAAGAAAGTTTCACAGTCACAATACTTATTTATTTATTAACGTACGTAATAAGGAACTTACGTAGTACGCAAGTGTTTATAATTTAACACTGCTTTGCTGATGAAAGTATAGGCACAGTTACCGACAATCCCGAACATTGATCTGTCACAGTGTACACAACAAATACGCAACGAGATTTTTTTTAAATATTGAACCATCTTCATCTCATTTCCGTGTTTCGTTTTGTGTATAATCCGTGTCTCACTTTCTTAAAACCGTGCTGTGAATACGTTATCATGTGCGGAAATAATTCTGTTTGTGGACATGTTTAGTTACGCACCCATTGCCTAACTAGAGGACAGTGTTCACAAATTATTACGTAATATATGTATGCGAGAGTGGGCGCATAAGACACAATATATACCAAAGAATAGTTAGGTGCATAACAGCTTAAACTAAGGCTAAAGCTGGATTAACTCTGTACTTCAATAAATTTGTGAGACTAGAGAATTTTAGTATCCACTTTATTGAAGACTGTGATATCTTTAATTATACTAAAACTAGATTTTGTAATAAGCGGCACTTGCTTTAGTGCTTTACGAAATGATCAATAAATAAATTATTTCCTCCAAACCCGACTAGACAAATTTGGCAGACTATTCTCTGATCCACTTCTCCGAAAAGCGAAAGCCGTGCCCAGTAGTAGAACCGTGAAGGCCGTATTATATCTTGAATTTCTACTATTTTTGTATTTTTTATTGAGACAACATGACAAACAAGCACAGTCCGCCAGATGGTAAGTTGCAACTGTAGCATATAGATGCCAAAACACCAGTATCACATGCGCGTTGTCATATTGAGACTTCATTTGTGTGCTCAAGAATTCCACTCACTACATTGACTTTCAAACCGGAACGCAATAGATACGGTCAGCAACAAACGTCGCTGAACAAAGCTACATTTGAAAACATCACAGCTGCAAAACTTGTCAAGAGATTTTTTTTATTAAAGTAATCTAAATATTTAATGGTAATCTACGCAATTATTATCAGTAACTTCATACTTATTAAAAATCATATTGAGGATTGCATAATGTTCAGTGGCTTTGGTTGCTGACTGTATGTAATATTAGCATATTATTGCTTAGTGGTAGAATATTTTTATAAAAAAAATATTTGCAAATGCGGTGGTACCATGCCAGATGGTCTCCGTAGCATGAGCAAAGCCTACCACCTTACTAAGAATACAATTTACAAAACACAATACTGAGTCGAGTTTCTTGAAGTTACTTAAACTTTTGAAGTCATGTTGTTTTCTCAGCTCCTGAATCTATCATGTTAGTTTAAGACTCAACTATCGGCTAGCTCATCTCTTCCGTAGGAGGCGTAGCGTAGGAGGGAAGTGCTAAGCGATAACATTGCTAACCAATAGCTGCAGGATCAGCGGGATCTACATAGTTAATCTAGCTTTAATCTTAGTTTAAGCTGTTCTGTATCTAACTATTCTTTGGTATATATTGTGTCTTGAAATAAAACTACTTTTTACGGATTTTATCGCGTATATTGATATTATGAATCCCGACGTTTCGGACCCTTTACAGCGTCCATGGTCACGGGTAGACTGAGGTGGTGGGCGTCTTGATGATATAATTACTGACAGCTACCCTACATTTTTTTATTGTTACATGATCAATGACATTTATTACTAATTATTAATTAAAACTAGATGGAGCCGGCATTTCCTAGCTGACGACCTCTGAGAAGAAACGCCGAAACAAACTCAGAGAATCATGGTCTCTTTTAAAGTAACAATATTCAATGATCATGTTTTAGTTATTAATTATTGGCAATCCGATTCACGCAGAACGACCTCACAGTATCCTTTGGTCTTGCAGTTGTAGGCCTGGATTTTGGTTTAATAGAATCTATAACAGGATTCCAAGCAGGTGGTAAGACACAGCCATCTTCTCTATTGAAATTTGGATGTTTTTTAATTTCAATAGCCTCACGAATCATCCTGGGTCGCAAGGATTTGTGGTTTATCAAATCTGATAAAATGCTGGGCCTTGTCAAGAGTATGTTCACAAACTGCTTGACTTCTTGGAACGGCGGTGTTTGACATCGGCGATGTGTTCTTTTACGCGGGTCCCTATGCTTCTTTTAGTTTGGCCTATACATATATGAGAGACAATATACGTGATAAAATCCGTAAAAAGTAGTTTTATTTCAATGTATAATATTCGCGTAAATGTCAGAAATCAATATATACCTAGTGTCTTTTGCGCCCACCGTCGCACATATCAGCACATAAAATGTAATCAAATATACTTAAATACTTGACATTTATATTCGCTTTTAAACTTTACGATTTACACCGATATCGATGACAATACCTAGTCCTTATAAATATTGGTAAAAAAGTAGGAGCATCTAGTTCTAGCAGTACAGGGAACCTTGCTACAATATTTTCGAAATGCTATGGCCGATCTGAAGTTAACTCTAAATGGACAGCTTCGATTCTTTGCAAGCTTCCACCTAAGTCTCAATTCAGAGTGGTCATTGCCTTTAGTCAGGACTTCCAATAAGTGTAAGTACTTACGATGTGTTTCCAGCACTCATGTACTTTTCTGTGACGTCAGCGTACACCCGCCATGTTGAGCGGCGGGTGGTACTCGCTACCCAGAACTTCTCTGCACCAGCTGATATTTTCTGCTGCAGCTCGAACGGACACTAGAAGAAAAAAAATGGGTATTTTAAGTATCTAATTACTTATGCTCCTTTAAATAACGTCAAATGTTTTTCTCCTCTCGTTTTTCTTTTTATTAGAGGTCTATCTATCACTTTAAACATATTTTTTTACTTATAATTTGTGAGTTCTATATGCCTTTACTAATCTACGCTACTATCATAAAGAGGAAATATTTGTATTTTTGTGTGTATGTTTGTAATGAATAAACTCAAAAACTACTGGGCCGTAAATCTTTCACCATTGGAAAGCTACATTCACCCTGAGTAACATAGGATATATTTATTGCTAGAAAATATTATCTTATGTCCACCCGTGCGAAGCCGGGACGGGCCGCTAGTAATAAACAAACTGAATGATGAGATGATGCTGGCTGTTACAGCCAATGGTTTAATAGTCGAGAGCCTCGATCTACATGCGGAAGAGGCTCTTGTTAAACGGTTGGATCAAGGGCTTGATAGTTGATATTTTGTTACGGATAGAGTCTCTCATATATAGGCCAAACTAAAAGAAGCATAGGGACCCACGTAAAAGAACACATCGCCGATGTCAAACACCGTCGTTCCAAGAAGTCAGCAGTTTGTGAACATACACTTGACAAGGCCCAGCATTATATCAGATTTGATAAACCACAAATCCTTGCGAAGGAAAGTCGATACCTACCCAGGACGCAGAGGAGGTTCCTGAGGAGGTTGGACTCTGTTACCAGTATACCCGTGGACAGGCTATTTATTTGTTTATTAATTTATGTACACACACACAAAAAAAAAAAATTGTAAACATAGGACGTAGAGTACAAAGGTAATGCTTTCATGAATATATTTTTACATTTTTGTAAAGATATTTAAAAAATATAATATAAATAAGTAGATGCAGCATTACGACAATAATATACTGTATTAAAAATCCTTGTGGAAAAAGTGAACAAAAAGCGGTTTCTAGAAAATCAGAAAAGACCGTAAAACGTATGCTGCCATACTTAAAATGGAGATAACTTGAATTTCTTTATCTTTCTTTCTCAACACTAATGATGATTTCGTGTACCAGTGTGCGTCGCGGCAAGCGTCTGCAATAACAGATATAAGTATAACAGATTAATGTTATGTCTGTACATTTAATAACCTTTTATTTAGGTAATTTTCTCGTCATTACATCTCAATTAACATTACTCACGAAACTTTACTTACGTAATACAGGAAGTGAATATTATAAGTTTGTTACCTTCATGGTAACTACATGACTCTCTAGCATTTAATTAATGTGTGAATTTTATAATTAAAACTTTAGTACTTGAGCACGTAACAAAACGACATAACTTTGAAACTATTATTGCTTGGCTATTTATAAGTAATTAGGAAATACTTTGTTGATTTACATATCCTTCGAGCCTTCTCCCAACTGTGATGTCTCCCAACTGTCTAACCAGATGCGGCTGAATATCATTATTTTACACGAAGCGGTTACCATCAGATCTCCGCAACGCAATTTATGGGTAATACCGATATCTATTACTAGTTGATTGATACTATTGATACTAGTTGTCAAGCTTTTTGGGCTTCCGACTACCACTAACGACTTATCGTATTATTTTTAAACATACATAAATATGGTCCTTGGTATCTTAGCAGTGATAGCCAAGTGGTATGACCGTTGGACTGCCAAGTCGAAGGTCTCGAGTTCAAACCCAAATCACGCACCTCTGACTTTTCGAATTCATGTGCGTTAATAATTAATTATCACTCGCTTAAACGGTGAAGGAAAACATCGTGAGGAAACCTGCATACCTTAGAGATTTTTCTCGACGGTTTGTGAAGTCTGCCAACCCGCACTAGGCCAGCGTGGTGGACTATAGCCTAATCCCTCTCAATATGAGAGGAGACCGGTGCCAAGTAGTGGGACAGTATATGGGTTGATGACACTATAAATATGGTCCGGCCTATGAGGATTTTCTGTACTACTTGGTTATATATAACCAAATGTAGTTGAATATAGTATTTAATAGAAACTGACACATTTGGCGTTTCAAAGGGCCTTTTGAAACAAAAGGTAGCCTATGTCCTTCTCCAAGGTCTACTTTATCTTCTAAATTCGGTGAACCGAATTTGATGAAATTTGGTACAGAGATAGAGTAACTGTGTCTGTCTGTTACACTGTTACTTTCAGACAGTTACTTTCGTACCTATTTAAAATATTAAGTAGGGTTTTTTTACGTTCCCTACTTAATATTATAAATAGATATATTATTATTATGTAAATTATTTCCTTCCGCGGGGTGCAATCCTTGCCAAATTACACTGAAATCTGTTCAGCAGTTTAGAAGTGAAACGGTAACAGGTTATGTGGTGGTAGCCAGGCTCTGCTGCAGAGTTCGTCTGGGGTTGTATCACCATATTGCAAAATATTCTACTGCTACCAAATATTGTGCTGACATTATTGTGTTACCGTTTGAAAGGGTGTGGAGGAACGAGGTGTGTTGCCCCTCCAACCAAAGGGAGGATCCTCCGACTAGGCGAGTGTTTTGCCTGGGGTGGACCACGGTTTGAAAGTTGATTCGGGCATCTGTTTATGTAGGTATATGCAACTTGCGCGATTCAGGATTTGCTCGTCGTAGTTACAACGTGGCATAATAGATGTCGCTACTAGGGCAATGGCGGCAGTGAAATTACTGACATATGAGACGTAACTGAAGTGTTAAGATGACAATAGACTGGTGTCTATAGGCTATAATTGCCGCTTACCTTCCGACGGCCTGTATTTTACCTAATCACAATAAAAAAGACACCGTTACTTTCGCAATTATATAATCAAAGTATGAATAAATGTATTTTACAAGCTGTTATAAAAACTCATTTCACTTGATTGTCATTTGTTCTTTTAATACCAAAACGCGACGGCAATGGTTACTTATGAAACGCTTAATAGCTAGCTTGGTCATTGGTTTAATAACAGTTATGTGTAAATATTTACTTAGTCATTGTGTCGTGGAGGTAAAATAAAATATGTAGGCCACCTGTAAATCACGCATGAAACGGTATTTTTATTTCTTTTTCACGTAGTGTTGCCATTTTTTCTCGATGCAACGTAAAAATTTACGTTAATGTGACAAACTACATATGTAGTTTGTCACATTAACGTAATTTTTTTTTAACCTTCCGCTCAAAGTAATACATAAAAATATTTTTATGTATTACTTTGAGCGGAAGGTTAATTAAATTCCGGTGAATGGAATCTATTAATCATTATTATGTAGGTAGTTGTACAAAAACTTGCGGAAGTATTAATTTCATATTCACTTAACCCTCGATATTTTAATTATTTATTACCTAGTTGTAATTTATGGAAATAATTTCCAAAAAATAATGAACTTAGGCGCAGCGAGCAATCAGCTAAGCAATCAGCTTCGCTACTGGTCACTTCACTGCGGCAGCAAAACTTGTATGACCTAGTAGGATCAAGTTATTGAAAAAAAAAATATAGTGGGATGAAAACCATCGAAAAAGGAAGAATACTATTTTTTTTTCACATTTTACCATTTTCAAAGGCTTCAGCCCTGGTCTATAGTTAGTTAGTTTTTCAGACTAGATGTTAAAGCAACGGTTAATATTTTAAAAAATACACAACATAACATACCATCACGCCTGTATTCCCCTAAGGGTTAGGCAGAGGTGTACTAATGTACAGAGGCCAGCACATCAAGTTTGATTGATTTTGAATGAATTTATTTGATAATGATAATTAGAGATTACTAAAATGTACTGTAGATCAAAATTGTTATATAATTTACATAATGAATTGATTTAAATCGCAAGCAATGTCCAGTTTACTGAAACTGAAAAGGAAGAAATAAAAGGCTTTAAGTATTTATTTTATTTACTATTACTACTACTATATACTCATAGAATAACTATTATGACTCATATTTTATGCAAAAACGCGAATGTAGTAATAGTATGCCGAATTATCCGGTTTTTTGCCACATTACTGTTACGCTTGACATCCTTGAGATCGTGGAGCAAGTGTTAAGTATTACTTATAGTAATGCTACTCGTAAATGCACCGGATTTAAACCATACGAGCGATACAGCTTTCAACAAAAGAATGCTTTGAATGACGCATAGGTTTGTACCGCACATGTTTATGACTAACTCCACCCTTTTTAATATGCAACGGTTTGACAAAGTTATAAGTACAAACAATTGTTGAACAGTTACAGCACTGAATGACAATTGAATTTAATGAGATCAAATGATCCTTTTAAATGTTAGGCATGGATAATTATAGTCTCCCATTCTTGTGATCTCGATCTTATGTAACTATTTCACAACTATGTTGTCATAAGATGCGGCTGAATATCAGTATTATATATGCCATCAGATTCCCGCAACCCAAATTCTGGACATGGAACATACTCTTTTAGGAATTTCGATGTCGATAGGTATTTATTTTTATAAAAAGGCTCACCAACAATTGATTACACTAATACAAACATCATTATTATACATCCAATAAATTTATGATCTAGTGTATCAATCTCTTATAGGTAAACACAACATGCACTATAACATTGTTGAGATATACTAAAATTAAGAACTACTTAAGTGAATTATTAACAATATCAACCAATTCTAATTAATATGACAAAGTGAAATTTAAAATTAGAAAACGTTAAAATTATATAATGTATAATTTTAACGTTTTCTAATTTTAAATAAGAACACATAGGAAAAGCAGTTACATGTTTTTACATGTTTTTAAAAATAATATTTCTGAACCTACCGAGTGATATGTAATATGCTAAGATAACCATGATAGTCCACCATCCTGATTGATAAAATAATATTCGGCGTAGGCACTACACAGTAGCGTATTTTGGTAGAACTGAAATTGGGCCAAGACACAAAATATAACTACAAAAGAATCATAACTGAATTGCCTGGTTAAGTGGTCAGTCTAGTTGTCCTAAGCGCGACTGTTACGTTGGGTTTAATGCGCAGGTCGAGCAGTGATTTTGGGTTTTTTATTAAAATTCTCAGTAGCATTTAGATTTGTGCTCGGTTAGTGGCAAACTAGCAATAGGCTCGCTCCCTATTACATGCTTAACCCTTCGGGGAATATAGGCATGATGGTAAGGATCATAATATCACACCATAAAGCCTAGCACGACTATTAATAAATATTTGGGAAATTGTACACAGCACGATCTAGTCCCAAACTAATCAGAGCTTGAATGGATATATAGAATACCTAAGAAACACCCAGACAAACACAAACACTTATGTTCATCACATTAAATATTTGTATCCTGTGGACCCGAATCGAACCCACGACCTCATAATCAGCAGTCCGACACTCAAACCAATGGACCATAGATATGTTAAAGTAATTTTAGAAATAGCTTTTTGTTAGTATTCCACTCAAATTGGAGCTGCCCGACTGGAGAAGTACCCAACTCCACCTTGCAGAAAATTGAGCTGTGTTATGTCACTTCAAAGTGTTAATTCAAAAAGGAGATTTGAGAGATTCTTTCATATCGTTCCATTATTGGCACATCGACTCAGTTTTTCACTTTTGCAACAATTAACTTGTCAACTCGTCAGTCTGTTAGCGTGTAATGAACCCGCTAGCTCAAAGTAGAAGTATTCGTAACGCTCGTACGCTTCGCTACTAAATCACTTGAAGCGGTAATTTCTCTAACACGCCGCGGTGCGCGCGCGCCGATTACTTGACACACATACTGCAATAACATCGAGATGTTCAATGATTACTACTATTTTACATCTTGTTTGTACCCGGTAAATACGTCATGCTCATCATTATACTCCGAGCCTTTTCCCAACTATATTGGGATCGGCTTCCAATCTAACCAGGGGGTCTACTCTCTAAGCACGAAGTCCGTAGTTTCGACCTTAGTTACGGGCGTTTCCTACTCCGTATCACCATTAGAATGAATGACAACACAATTTGACAGTTGTTCCTACTCTCGATGTGTTCATTTTACCCGTTCGAAAAATTTTATTTGACACTTTGTTTTATCGGACTCCGAAGTTTCGGAGAACTTTCAAACAGCTCGTAACTTCGCTGACGGAGATAGGGAGTAGGCCCTCAGATGCGGCTGAATATCAGTATTATACACGAATCGACTGCCATCTGACCTCCGCAACCTAATTTCTAGGAAACACCTACCGATATCCTGAAGATATACTGTTGGTCAGGCTTTTTGGGTTTAACGTTTGTCATACGTGTTTGTTTGATAACCGGGACCGACGGCTTTACGTAGTCTCCGAGGCACGATCGATGTGTTAACAATGGTCAACCATCCACAGTCTGACCGCGGTTAGCACGACTTAACCACGTAGTTGATCAGCGTGGTTATTACTTAGGCACGAGCCTGCCGGCGTTGTGAGGAGGCGGACGAAACGCCACTTCATCTCCTGGGAGAATGCGGGTCTCTAATACACAAGCGCAGTGTTCATCTAGGGAAACATATCGTAAGCCCAGATGAAATAAAAGAGCTCAACCCTAAGCAAATCCTGCAGTTTATAGTAGCCGCAGGGTTTAGCGGTGAGCTCTAATGCAACAAGTGGCGATCACAATAGACCGACTGCGGTCGCAGTGATACTTAAGCCGCTATATAATAATAAAAAATAATAAAAAAAATAGGCACGAGGCCTTTCCTCATAACGCTATAATGTATCCATGAAATGTAGAAACGTAGTTACCTACATAATATTGATGATAAAGTCACCTTTTATGAATATAGCGACCCTCCTCTTACGAAAATTAGGGTCAATTTTCGTCCGTTTTCGTCCATTCGTACATATTTTTTAACATAAGTACCATCACGCCTGTAATCGCCGAAGTGTTAAACAGAGGTGTACTATGTACTCGGCAGAGTTCACACACAGTTCGGTATTTTTAAATCCCATGTAACATTGGGTGAGCCTATTGCTATTGAACTAGAATCAAATCCAAATTCCGAGCTGCTGAAAAACCCAATAACACTGCTCATCCTGGGAGTCGAAACTCAAGACCTCTAGCGCTGCAGCCGCGTTTATGACCACTACACTAATGAGGCAGTAGACCAGCTAACGTAATTATAAGCAGCTAAAATTACGTAATTGTCGCTGATTGCACGATTTATAATCTATACATCCTTTGTGGCGCAGTGCCCTATTTGTAACGTGATTTCTTTATGTATAAGTACGCTACCATTTGATAGTCATTAATCATGTCATACCATCTATAATATGTAATTAAATATTTTAGGATATTCCCACAGTAGTAAGCAGGGCTTGTGATATTAAAAAAAAAAACTTTGCCCCACTATTATCTCGTCCTTTATCGTGGGTGAGAACACAAATTTTCACATACACAAACACCCAAACTCGGAAAAAGCTACATGTAGAGCATACAAATATTTGTTCCGTGTGGGGATCAAATCCACAACCCGTGGCGTAGAAGCCGATCACTCAGCCGCTATACCAAACGCGTCATCATAATGGATATAATAAAAAATACATACATACTTGACGACCTCTGTGGTCTAGCGGTTCGTGCCGCGGACTGCTGATCATGGGTTCGTGGGTTCGATTCCCACAGGACACAAATATTTGTGTGGATAAAACATGAGTATTTGTGTTTGTCTGGGTGTGTCCTATGTATTATAAGTATGTATTTACAAAAAAAAGTATATATGTATTATATCCATTGTCTAGTACCCATAGTACAAGCTCTGCTTAGTTTGGGACTAGATGGTGTTGTGTAAAATGTCACAAAAATATTATTATTATTATATTTGTATCTCCATTTCGGATATCACGGCATATCTCCCGTAAGGAAGACATCCGGTCCTTGGCAGGCTTGCGCGGGGACACAGGTCCAACGCGTAGAGGCCCCTTGGAGAGCTTTGTTCTAAATATAGGATGGGGCACCAACCCGGGACACTCCAAGACTGCATCCCGGGTGGATGCAGGACTATTGTAAAATATGGTAAATAAAAACTACTTGCTTTATGGATGTAGATGATTGGTGGACCGATAACTTCTATTGCCGGAAGAAAACGGCGTCTGCCTTACAACCTCGAATAAATATCCTTAGGGATGGCAGACGGTGACTCGCCACCTCACTAGCTGGGCCCCCCGAAAACCTGCCAGTACAGGCAGAAGGCGGCAACAACGGTGTGAGCGGCTAGCGGTGTAGAGAAGTGCGGCCCCGGTTTCACCGTCGCGAGTCTCCACGAGACCCGGATTGGGTTTCCCAGCTATTATGTCATTAGACACTTCCACCCCGACCATATAGCTCTGGCGGCCCCCCTCTGGCCGGCCAATTATTATTATTACTTATACTTACAAAATATAATATGTATTTAGAAACACCCAGCCAAACAAATTATTTTTGTGTTTAGCTGGGTGTTTCATAAACATATACAGGGTTAGGTGCTGGTAATATGTCGGCAACCTGTTAAGGGGATGTAGCAGACATCATTTGCAACCAAATGACCCCTATGACCCCTGTGCAAATGTCAACCATTTTCGAATAATTTGAAATTTTATATGTTTTTTAAGATATCTGCGGTATACAACTTTGAAAATGTATTAAACAAAAAACATTACACATCACAGGTATAAATACTTACATTATAATTATATTTTTTATATACTGCACGGTCGTACCCGTATAATTAGTAAGTAAGTACTACATGATATGTTAGCATAGATTGCTACTACCCTACAATTACGTACATGCGGGTACTTCCCCAGGAAATCCCCGTGACACGGTGCTGATCGATATTGAAAGTCAGATTGACGTTTGACGGACAATGCACTGCCTACAACAACTACAAACGGTGCCACGCACCTCTTGAAACCGTTTTAATACGGACACGGTAACTTTATCACGATAAATCTTTACGATAATTTACCGCTACCATCGATAAAAATATACCTATAAGTAAATAATTTCGGACATTTCCGACTGAAAATTCTTCTCACGCCCCAATGATAATCCACCTGTTCTATGGAACTGCCTCGTTGGCATAGTAGTATTAAGCTCGACTTCCACGCTAGAGATCCTAAACTTGATACCCAGGCCGTGCAGTAGGTACCTAGCAGCTCGGAGATTGATTTGAGTCCAGTTATTGATTGATACCTATTCCCATTAGCTTCCTATTACATTATGAGCCGCCCTAAACATGGCGGGGTACTGTGGGGTGTACATTGGTATACCTCTGCTTAATCCTCCGTGAAATACAGGCGTGACGCTGTAAGTGGTCCGAAACGTCAGGATTAATAATATTAATATATAAGCGATATCAACAGTGACATCATATCATATCGTTCGGAGCTAAGGAACGCACCTCTGACTTTTCGAAATCATGTGCTTATTAATAATCAATTATCACTCGCTTAAACGGTGAAGGAAAGCATCGTGAGGAAACCTGCATACGTCATTTTTGTCGACGGTGTGTGAAGTCTGCCAATCCGGGCAATCCCAGCGTGGTGGACTATAGCCTAATCCCTCTCAATATGAGAGAAGACCCGTGCCCCGCAGTGGGACATTATATGGGTTGATGATGATGAGAATAGAACTGTAAACATAATCTAACATGGTAAATAAACAAATAAATAATAAAAATAGTTTATTTCTCACCATTAGCTGTTTTCAGGAGTTTTTTTTATATATACAATAACCAAATTATATCAAGTGGTTGTCGAGAGAACATAAAGTATTGACTCTATCCCCTGAACTAGGTGGAAGCTTACGTATCTCAGGAGATAGAGTACAAAGTACTTACCTAGTTAACTAATTATATTTTATGAAAGAGGAAAATATGTAGGTACCTACATAGTCTTAAAGGGAGTCCATTATTATGTATAACATGTAGGTATATTAGGTTTTTTTTTATTTCAATGTCTAATATCCGCGTAAGTATCAGAAAACAATAAGACAGCATTATAAAAGGAACTAAGTAGTTATTTCAGTAATATTATTTCCTCAATAAATTGACCATGTACTTAATCCATTAATCGATCTGATTTAGTTTCTATTTTGTAATAATATCAATAATTTTACTGGCGTGAAAGGTTTTTGTCATTTAAAAATAACCAATAACTCTCAAAACGTTACATAAATCATATTAAATGGCCAAGTCTTGTTTACTTTGAAATTCTCATTTGGAGTTCGGAGTTTCGATTTATGCCCGGTAAATGGAACTCGGCCCCTATTGCACGCGACTTACGAGCAACAGTTTCACAGCCACACCTGTACGCAAGTTTTTATTATTTAATAACCTGGGAATCGAGTAAAACTTGACGACACAACAAAAGAAAAAAACTCACGACAAAAAGTCGCAGTTACGCTACACTCGTCGCGTTTGTTACCATAAATTGCATTCTGTATTCTCTATGATTGACAATGATGAACGATCGAAGTAAACGCAACGAGGACGCTGTTTTGCCGACATCAAAAAAGGAGGCGAAGTTTCTCAATCGATTTGGTTGATGTGTTTTACTTAACATAGGATTTTTTAAGTTAACATAGATTCAAGAAGTTTGAACACATATCTAGGTACATACATACATACTGTAACGCTTGTATTCCCCGAAGGGTTAGAGTACAAATCCAAAGTTCATCATATAAATGCGCCCCACACTAGGAGTTTCTCCTGTATAATTAATGATAAATGATATTTATTTCTGTAAATATATCTTTTCAAGACAATTTTACGAATCTATTAGATATTATACTAGATTTTCTAGCTGGCATTTCATAGCTGACGACCTCTGAGAAGAAACGCTGAAATAAACTCAGAGAATCATGGTGACTTTTATAGCCCAGACAGTAACAATATTCAATGCTTATCATATATGTGTTTTACAATGTAGTCAAATCTGAACTGGCATTTTGAAGAAAGAACCAACCATAGCAGCTTTGAGTTGACCAGTCCTTACTGCCGGCACGTCAGTCATCGTGTAGCTCAACCATTATTTAGGGAGCTCAACGACCCGTCGGACAACGATACCAGATCAGCAAGACATGTACAGACGCAAGCAGGTCAAGTTATCCAAAACTGTCAATTTTTCCCAATTGAATATGAACCTTTTCGTTTTGTATTAAAGTTGAAAATGAATCAAAGAAATTTTTGACAGATTGTGGTAGCTTGATGTGCTGGGCTCTGTGCCATACAATTATTAATTCAGTGCACAAATCCATCGAAAGATTGCTCAGCCGCTGCGCCTACGTATAGTTATTGTTTATTCTATTTCAAAAGATAATTTCAGGTTATGAAATGAAATTGTCATTATAGTGCTTGCTTTAAGCACTTCTCTCGTGTAATGAGTTTGTTAACTATTACACAAGTGTTTTGTGTGCCCTACTTGCCGATATAAGATAAATGTAGCGAGAGGTGAGGTGTACCAATGTACACCCACAGTTCGCCGACATATTTATGTCCCAGGTAATAGGAGGCGAACCAAAACCAATTTCCAATCATCATCATCATCAGCCTATGTTAGTCCACTGCTGGTCGTAGGCCTCGGCTTTTCGCATCCAGCTTCTACCTGCTGGTAGAAGCTGGATGCGAAAAGCCATTCACACCACACACACACACTTGGTGAAAGACTTGGTAAGGCTGCTGCCTTACCAAGTCTTTCACCAAGTGTGCTCGAGTGGAGACCGCGACTCGGCAAACGTAGTGTAGGACGCCCTCCAAGATGGAGTGATTATTTGCGAAATTGCCAATAACCAAGAACAAATCCAACAAGCTTGTACTGATAATTTCATACAAAAACCCAATGACACTTTTGCTCGACCTGGGAACCTAAGACCTCTAGCATAGCAGTTGCGTTGAGGATCACTAGACTAAAGAGGCATTATCGACTAAGAGTTTTATCAACTTTAGAAAAATTATCATTACTTTATGCAGGTACATGCGTATCTAATCATGTCAAGGCTTTCCATACAAAACAGTACACACGTGGCATCTACTTATTGTGTATTGAAGGCTATTAAGTACAGAGGCAAGCACATCAAGCTACCACAATCGGTCAAATTTCTTTGATTGATTTTCAACTTTAACACAAAGTTATAAGGTTCATATTCAAGTGGGAAAATTTGACAGTTTTGGATAGTTTGACCTGCTGGCGTCTGTACCTATTTACGATTTGCCGACGATATCGCAGTCATGCTGCATGAGCTCAGCATAATGAAAATGACCTCAACAAAGGTTCTGAACATGTGCAAGATAACAGTCATATTGTACGCACTTCTTTATTTACACTTTTCTTTTTAAACGTTGAATATATGAAAGTTAAACATTGGCGGTAGTAAACCACCATCACGCGTGTATCATCATAAACCCATATACCGAGTACGGGTCTCCTCTCATATTGAGAGGGATTAAGCTATAGTCCGCCACGCTGACCTAGTGCGGGTTGGCAGACTTCACACACCGTCGAGAAAAATCTCTAACGCAAGCAAGTTTGCTCACTCAATATGAAAACGCACATGAATTCGAAAAGTCAGAGGTCTTAGATTCGAACTCAAGAACTTTGACATGACAGTCCAATGGTCATATCACTAGGCTATGACTGCTTTCTCGTAGCAATGCCACTAGACTAGACTTTTATCCCCTAAATATAATTCATCAAAGAAACCGGTCCTCTGGAGGGCCGAAGCAATTGTTTTTCTATTAGTCCTTGATCGGTTTAAGGAAAACATCGTGAGGACATAATTATAATAACCCGGTGAGAGATATCTATACCTATAGGAGGTAAGGTACATCAAAATGTTGAGTAGGCACATACTTCGTATATAAATACATAAATAATACGATTTTTTACTGTCAGTCTGAATATTAAAGATTCGTACTGTTTACAAACTTTTTTCCAAATCAATTCGTTTACTAAATGTTTCGAAACTATACTAGTTTCCTACGTGCAAACACTTTAGAATTACTACTGCAAAGTTGTGTAAGGGTGCAATGACCCCTTACACATTTAGCAAATTAGACCAGGCACGTATTATTTCATAAAAGTATTAATTTTGGATACTAACCGTCCTTTTTTTATAAATTCAATGCGAATCACGAAAAATATTAAATTATCTTGCGTCGAGATTGTCAAAAAATTGTATCATACAAAAACTAATCTAAAAAGATTCAATAACCGCAGGTAATAGTGTCCTCTTTTTATTTTTTTACGTGTTTACGGCATTATAAATATATTTCTATTATATACAGGATCAGGAAAAACCTGTATATACATATTATTGGAACTCGTTTTAAACCGCAATTGGTTATAGCAAAGAGGATAAATCAAATTTAAATTTAGTACGAGTATATAATTCGAAAACAAGTACGGTGTCTTAACGAAACAATTATCAATTATATTTTCCTCACTGAAAAGCCTTAATAATTTTTACCATAGATTAAAAAAATAGGAATTAGTAGAAATTCAAATACTCACACGAAAACAATCATCAGAAACACTGTAAACTCCAACGTCGATGTCCGACACCCCCACCATGTAAGCCTGGTCCATCTTCAGGGCTGACATGTTCAGCCCCTCGTGCTCCACCACCCCCGGGTCCTCCAACCATGACCTGACCACTTCCCGGTACCACTGCCAAGTGTCATTCGATACCCCCACGGAATCATTCATCATTGCACAATTTTATCGAAACGTTTCAGACTTCTTCGAAAATAGAAGTAGTCAAAACTTCACATTTGAAAATCGAATATCATTTTAATACAAAACTAAACTTTTTGTTGTTTGAACTGTTTGGATGTGAACGCGTCTATCCGCTTGGCGGGTTTGAATGTGACTGACTGTGACTGAGCGGCAAACCGGTGCGGTGTCTCGTCTCCATACAAGAGCATAATATAAATAATAAGCTTTCTGCAACGCGATCTGGAAATCTTCGCATCAATTAGATGAAAGCGCTTCAACCTGAGTGCGTTTACCTGCACATCATCAGGCTTCCCACGATTTGTTTGTTTTAATTACCTGTAGATTCACTTAAGTACCTACAATTATGTTGTGGTCTTCAACCAAGCGATTGATTTAGAAACAATGTTCTATTTTCGTAGTACTCTGAGGAATAATAATGTTACATTATTTTTTTAGACGGTTCCCGCACTAGGGATACTGTGGGAACGGAAAGCCCTCGTGTCGGAGGCCTTTTATAAAAATACATTTAACGGACACAAAGTAGGTACCTATAACCAGACTCGAAACAACTATACATAGTATACAATTATAAATACATAAACATAATACAGGGAGGCATATTCTGGGTGTCCTCACTCCACAGACGACCCATTTTTGCCCCGGAGGCAAGGTTGAAGTCAAGAGCAAGCCAATATTTAAAAATTAATATAAAAAAATACATACGTAAATTACACAAATATTAATTTCGGGTAGTAATCGACCCATGACCCTAGGTGCTATATTATACGTTCAGTTAGTCAGTCGATTCGACATCAAAAGTAGAAATCCAACGATATAAAAATTATGGGAATTTCTAATACGTGGACTAAAAAAGGACACACACACTCTTGTTTTCTGAATTAATACACAAGCAAAATGGTGTTTGAAAGACATGAAAGTAGAATAAAAAGTAAAGTAGGTACCAATGAACGTATTGAGAGCTCCTCCACCGAAAGGGCATTACACCTATCTCAATAACAGGTCCAACCTATTTGGTTGTTGGAACTCTTAACTAAAAAACTTGCTCAAAGGCAGTGCAACGAGTAATGATTTCCTTCACTTCCACTGTTAATTTCCCCTAGGCTACCTTTTCACAATCTTATAATGTTTTCACATGCGCAAGAGTTCCTAGAAAAATCTGCTCCTTAAATTGTTTAATTTATCATTATTCATTTACTTATTTATTTTATATAAGTATTACCTATTTTATATAATTGGTTTTTATTGCTAATAAATCTGTTATTAACTCCAAGTTAAATTAATTCCAAAATTAACGTGCATGAAGGGGAAAATAATTAATAAATATCCTTGTAAACATTAGTTGCTAAAACAAATAAATTATGACGTCACTTTATTAATATGTATAACATTGAATTAATAAGTCATAATTATTTTGGTTCTAATTGAAGTAGCTACAAGTAGGTATATTATTTTGTAATGTGTCAATATTATCCGTCATATTTCCAGTAACTACATGAGGTACCTAAGGCATCATACACGTGACAACAATATATTATATTAACAACATAATACATTTTCACGCCTACTTCCCGAAGGGTTAAACAAGATGTACTAATGTGCAATCACGAGCATAAAATATATGTATACACTTACTTACTAAAAGTAAAAAGCAATTTCTTCGAGAAATAACGATTGCAACTTTGGGATAATTCTAATATCATTATCATATAGTTTTGAAAATACTATTACACAATACAATTCCAGTCAATACCTTAATGCTGGCACTACACTACTCGCGAATTTGATCGAAGACGACGGTGTAGAAGGGCACTTCGGTTCGCTCCGTGCAATCTTGCCTCACCCTGGGCGACTTCCGATCGTTGTCGATCGTTTTCGTTGGCTCCGGCATTTCCTAGCTGACGACCTCTGTGAAGAAACGCCGAAACAAACTCAGAGAATCAGTCTCTTTTAAAGTCCAGACAATGTATAGTAACAAATATGGGCAAAGTCTGAAATGGCCTTTTGAAGAAAGAGCCATAGCGGCTTTGAGTAGTATGTGTATTCATCATCATCATCAACCCATATACTGTCCCATTGCTGGGCACGGGTCTCCTCTCATATTGAGAGCCACGCTGGCCTAGTGCAGGTTGGCAGACTTCACAAACCGTCGAGAAAAATCTCTAAGGTATGCAGGTTTCCTCACGATGTTTTCCTTCTAATTAATTATTAATACTTACGCACATGAATTCGAAAAATCAGATGTGCGTGCCTTGGATTCGAACTCGAGACCTTCGACTGGCCAGTCCAATGGCCATGCCACTAGGCTATCTATCACTGCTTTTTTGAAAAACTATTGATTGAAAATATTTTTTTATCGTCGGATAAATGTATGGATAGTATCCGCTGAAACGCTTGTATGGGTACCGCAGGGAGGCCTTTTGTACTTTTTCTTACAGAAGAATATATGTCCTCTCACGAGGATTCCACACATAACACTTTCAACGCTAAGCAACGTACCAGTACCCCAATTATATTATTATATCATACTATCACTCCGTTATTCCCTGAAAGGGTTATCCAGAGGTGTACTAATGTACAGATCTTTGATTGATTTTCAACTTTAATAAAAAATAATAAGGTTCGTTTTCAATTGGGAAAATTTGTCAGTTTTGGATAGCTTGACCCGCTGGCGTCTGTACACAGACAGTTCGCCAGTATCTTTATGTCTTACTACTTAGCTTCTGACTTCGTTTGCGTAGACTTTACCTGAAAGTATTCTAGTTTATTGATTTCTGACATTTACAGACAGACAGTATCTAGTTTTTATTTTATCTAAGTTTTTTAAATTTTCTAATTTCCTGCACAATGTTTTTGCACAATTTTTTCTTACATAAGAACCTTGTTCTGACAATAATTAAGACAGCAAAAATATAATTAACGAAACTGTTCCATCTGTTCATGCGTGATGCGATGACCAAGGGAAATAGAGATTAATTTATATATATTATATACAGATGTAATATGGGGGCGAGCCTATTGCCATTAGCCGGCCATCAATCCAAGCTACAAGCCTCGACCTGGGAATCGAACCCAGGACTCAAGCGTAGTAGTCGCGTTTACGACCAGTAAGCTAATGAGGCTTTCTAATTATTGGTAAAGATAAATAAGCTACCTACCTACTTTTGGAAATTAATAAGTAGGTACAGTGGCCAGCACATCAAGCTACCACAATCTGTCAAATTTCTTTGATTGATTTTCAACTTTAATCCAAAACAATCAGGTTCATATTCAATTGGGAAAATGTTACAATTTTGGATAGCTTGACCTGGAGGCGTCTGTACCTACTATTGTTACTGGTACTGTTAATTACAATACTTAGTGTCACGCAAACCTTGCAAGTGGTTCTAATGTAGGTACCATGTAATAATTCTTGTAATAATATTACCTCGCACAGGATGCATTTAACTGAAATAGACTTTAGATGTTTGTTTAAACATTATTATTATTTTTTATTTATTTATTTAAGACATACATACAATAATATACATAAAAATAACATAATGGTTGCTTTGGCTAGTTCCATATAAGTATTTGATAGTATATAAGTAGTTATTAAGCATAAAAATATATAAATAAATATTTAAGGACATTTTTACCATCTAGTCCCAAACTAAGCAAGACTACGTTTTACTGCGGCAAAATACACAATTTATTTTCCCTAATAAAACGCGGGTAACACCGCGGGGCACAGCTAGTAAATAAATAAATAAATAAATATTTAGGGACATTTTTACCATCTAGTCCCAAACTAAGCAAAGTACAGACAGTGTACAGACTCCAGTAGGTCAAGCTATCTAAAACTGTCAAATTTTCATGATCACTCGCTTAAACGGTGAAGGAAAACATCATGAGGAAACCTGCATACCTGAGAGATTTTCTCGACGGTGTATGAAGTCTGCCAACCCGCACTAGGCTGGGGCGTGGTGGACTATAGCCTAATCACTCTCATTATGTGAGATGAGACCCGTGCTCAGCAGTGGGTTGATGATGATACAAAAAATATAATTACGCCTTTCGTATTTGCCTAACTAGGTATATTTTTATCAGATGTATCTATATAAAAATCAAAAATTTTAATCCTGCCTACACGTTCGTAAAACTATTGGCCCAACTAAACGCCCGTCAATTCACAAGGATAATTTCTTAGTTTCAAAGCCAGAGTTACCAGTTATCCTTCAAAGTTAATAACTGACTGGTTACTTGTTAGATTACATCTGGTTCGCCTGCCGAGAAAACGACTGACATGTGAAATTGGTTTCCCATATTCTTTTAAGTTGTTTTTTGTCCAATTATCGGATGAATTCAGTAGCTGATACAATATAAAAACAATTATTTCGACGCTCGATGTGGTCATCGTTTAATCAACAATAAAAGGATAGGGATTTTGTTTTAAAGAATTAGTTATTTAGAAAAGGAAAAATTCGACCGCGGGCAGGATTTTTCCTTTTCTAAATAACTTTAAAATCTTAGCATGGAAAATGCCAAAAATATACAAAAAGATATTTAAAGAATTATTTTTATGGATATTTGGGTTACCCAAATAAATGTCATTAACCTTTGAAGTACTATAAAACTTTTGAAGAGGAAATTGCAGTATCCTCAAATATCCCAAAAACTAAACGCATTGTGTTTGTACAAAGGCCAGCAGCTCAAGCTATCCAAAACTGTGAAATTTTCCCAATTAAATATGAACCTTATCAATTTGCACTAAAGTTGAAAATCAATCAAAGAAATTTGATAGATTGTGGTAGCTTGATGTGCTGGCCTCTTTACTTATGTAATTGATGTTGTTTTTTTTTGTTGCACTTGATGAAATGAATCCATCTAGTTATGTAAAACGTCTCGTCATTTAAAACTGGCGCACTTTGTATTATCAACCCATTTGCTGTTCCACTGCTGGGCACGGGTGACCTCTCAGAATGAGAGGGGTTAGGCTATAGTCCACCACGCTGGTCTATAACGCATTATTGCCAACCCACAGTTTGACTGCCGTTGACAAATTCTCTCGGGCACGCGCGATGTTTTCCTTCATCGTTTAAGCCAATGATATGAAAACTGAAGGTGCATGGCTTGGATTCAAAGTCGAAACCTAAGACTTGGCAATGTCGTCTCACTAATCCAGTAAGCATTACTATTCTTTGACTAGGCTATCACTAGGTCACTAGGCTAACAAAGCAAGCACTTTGTTTTTATGCGAGAGCTGGAACCCGAAAGGAAATCACTCAAGCTAGCAAGAAAGAAAAATGATTTATTTTAGCACGAAAATATTATTTCTTAAACTAAAACCTATATTACTATATTAATTTCTTCTCCGAAATAGGTAACTCTGCATTTTACCGTGGGCTGCAGCAACCTCACAACGTAAATGATTTTTAACTATAACCTTACATCCTATGTGCTGTCCATACCATCTGGCCAAAGAAGTGTCAAACCCATTCAAGTCATGCGGGATATACTACCTATTGCATTATTATGAATGAAGAGGAATTTGTCCTTTAAAAAAGTACTTTCAAAACCACCGTAAAGACCTTGAGCGATTAATTGATACTTACAACAACTTTAACATGTTGTTTTATAACAAATTATATTTGAAAATTATTTTGATTTTAAAATTAGAACGTGTGTTCATTACTGTTTAATTTAGTTCAATTATATGCACGGTAATACTTCAACCTTTGCAAAGGAAACTAGATACCGAGTCAGTTCAATGATCATCTGGTAGTGGTCACGCGCACAGTGTGTCAGGCCTATCAAAATGTTTTAATGTATTATTTTGTGTTGGGATTATGATAGCACTTATAATTTTGGCGATATGTGTGTGTGTGCAAGCGGGAGACACAGGGCACGCGGCCGGGTTGATGGCAGACTGTAAGTTCGTTATACGAATATACGTGTTACAAAATACCCCGTAAAAATATAATTAATTATCAAAGTCAAACATTTTGTCAACTGTCATGTCAGGGAACCAGATTATTTAACAGAAAGGCCTACGTAGGTACCTATTTTACCTATTAATTGTCTACTTTAATAGTTTTTATATTTTTCATTCATAAATGTTGTTGTTTTCCTTTTTTGGGGTATGTTATTCACAATATTTAAGAACCGTAGTAAAGCTAAGTTAAGCAGCTTAGCTTTACTACGGTTCTTAAATATTGTGAATGGACTCGTTATGTCCCATTTAACCTCCTCTCGGCTTTACGGGTAGTTTTGTAACAGCCTGTATACACTTATTTATTTATTTTATTTTGGAAAACCAAATACACTTACCAAATAAAATTTAGTAAAAAATAGGGGGATTTATCTAGTGGACCTATTTGGGAAATATACGCCTATATTTTAAATATATTTAGGATATTTTACACAGCACCATCTAGTCTCAAAGTAAGCAGAACTTGTACTATGGGTACTAGACAATATACTTATTTAATACTTATGTACTTTTTTTGTAAGTACATGCGTATAATATTATTCTATTTATTCGATTATTCTTATTATGCCACTTGTGAAGACGGTCTACATTCAGATTTTTTTACATACATACATACATACACTCACGCCTTTTTCCCACGGGGTTAGGCAAAAACTAAAGAACGCCACTTGCTTTTTAAATATTTAAAAAATAAAATATGTATATTGATATGTGTACCAATAATCTGTTTGCCAGTTAAAAATTTAGAATATTTTAGCTTCGAATATTCATAAGTTACTTACCTCTCTCAAAATACATAATAGGACCAGTCAGCAACGAAAGTCGCGGAACATATTGCAATCTTCAATACGATTTTTAACATGAACCTGTGAAGTTTGTGCGAAATCATTGCATAGATAACCATTAAACATTTATCTTACCTTAATAAAAAAATCCCAATATTCATACCTACTCATACATACATACACTCACATACCAGATCAGAGAAACATTTCCTTCGGCCATATAAAAAAGGCTCAAAGCCACCAGACTGTTCAAAGCTGAGTATGTATATTTAGCCTACAAAGTACTCACATTTACATTGTATTGAGTTAAACATTATTAAATAATAAGAAAAAATATAATCACAGTAATTATTGCAGTAATGTCTGCTAATATCAAATTAATATAAATAATTGTCAGACTTACATGAGAACAATGCAGTTTGATGTGTACTATTAAATTAATATAGGCTACTAAACAGAAAAATTAAAATAAATAAATAAAGAGATTGCCATTGACAGTAAAAGCTGACCAGCCCCGACAGACGGCACCCGTTCACGAGTATGACGTGCTTATCGGCGTCGTTCGACTCAACCATGTTGTAGGGAATAAAACGACCCGACACACAACGCCACCATCAGCAGGACATTTTAGTGAGCATGACAAGCTCAGACCACTAGGCAACTGAAGGACACAATGTAATTTTAAGTCATTTTATTGCATATCAATATATGCAATAAAATGACTTGTATAAGTGTTTTTATCATTTATCTTGACAAGATATGATGGTAAGCGGTTACGGTAGCCTATAGACGCTTGCAACACCAGGAGTACCTATCACTTGCGCGTTGCCGACGCCGTATTGAAAGAGGAATAGTTGGGTTGGCAGTATAGGGGTCAAAGTCCCCCCACTGCCAACACAACGTTTCTTCGTGGAGCACTGGCAACCTTACTCACCGTAAGAAGCACAACACAGCTCAAAGCAGTGTTATTTTACTTCGATTTTCTGAAAGGTGGAGGTACTTCCCCAGTCAAGCAGCTCGAATTCGAGTGGAATTACTCCCACTATGCCCTACCTCTCTTAGATATCTTCTTGTTTCTGCCTACCCGTAGCAAAAAGGCTTGAGTTTATGTTTGTATAAATATAAACTATAATTATAATATATACCTACCGTATAGGTACCTATAGTCGATCATAAAATTGCTTTACCACCCTTAGGGTGAATGTCGTTTGCATATCACAAAACAACAAGGTCTATTTTTGCTTACAAGACCAAAAGTGACAGTTAATTACATTGTTGTCAATGTTGTCAATATCACAAGAACATTAAATGAGTCTTAGTGAAATATTAATTTGGATGGAAGATTTTGTCATAAGTGGTACTTAAAGCAATTTTATTGGCCACTATTTGGATAATACGTGGTTTAAGTCTTAGAACTCCGTATTACACTTACGGTCGGTCTCAATAATATAAATCAATTGATCTAGATTTGCTAGACTAGACTAGAGATTACATATACTCGTATAAAGCATTAGTCAAAATCCTATCTATAAGCTACCTAATTTACCGACGGATTTGCTATAGGAAATGGCCGTTATTTATTGCTTAAGTTACGTAATATATTTTGCTTGTAAAATATAATTAACTTCTTTAATTTTTTTTATTATTTTTATTTAAAAATATTTTTGTGTTTTAATAAAAACTTGTATAGTATTTTGGGCCAAAAGTCATATTTTTCTTATATTGGAATTATTCCATTATCAGAAAAATATGTATTTTTTTCAATCACGAAATTAATAATTATTAATTTATTCAGTGAGTTAAACTTTTAGTAAAATTCTGTTCTAGAAATAAGTGGCCAACAATAGGGTTAATGAGCACGTAAGAAAAACTTACAAATTGGAAGGATATTAAATCCTTCCAAAAGGATTCGGAGGTAATGCAAAAGATGACGTTGATAAGGTAACACGATTACAAATTTCGCGATTGAAAAAATAAGCTTTCTATTTAATCCAGGTCCAGGAATGAACCGAACAACATTACTATCAGATGAAACGAAGGATTCTCTCTCAGTGGTGGTCGCATACCCATCAACAGGACTGCTAGGCCACAAGGAGAGGAGATGTAAGCTCAGTGACAAGGGCGCCGTCTGCACAGCTCAGCACCTTGACTCAGACCTCAGACGGAGAAAAACACAGGTGATAAATCATTTCTTTAATTAAAAAAACATTGCTACATATTAGGATCTTTTCCTCTATCGTTGGTTCGTAATATTTGTGTGGGAAGGTTAAAAAGTAGTGATAGCCTAGTGGTATGACCACTGGATTGGCAAGTAAAAGGTCTCGAGTTCGAATCTAAGGTACGCACCTCTGACTTTTCGATTCATGTGCGTATTAATAATTAATTATCACTCGCTTAAACGGTGAAGGAAAATATCGTGAGGAAACCTGCATGCCTTAGAGATTTTTCTCGCATTAGGAGAGCGTGGTGTACTATAGCCTAATCCCTCTCAATTTGAGAGGAGACCCGTGCCCAGCAGTGGGACAATATATGGGTTGATGATGTGTAGGGAGGTGGCAGCTAGGGTATTTCGAACTCGCTTCACATTTAAAACATTTGTGTCCTGTGGGAAGGGAACCCACGAACCCGTGATCAGCAGTATAATACTTTATTACAAAATTTAGTCAGTTTCAGTATTATCAAAGGTGAAAACGTAACAGATGGACAGACAGTCTTTCTAATTTATAATATTAGAATGAATAATATGGATTATAATTATATCGAAATCGCAGGTAACAATGTTTCAACGTGGCCTTGACTCTAATATAGGATTATCTAATGCTAATTCACATTTAACGATCAAGGCTCCACTTAATTCAGTCTTATTGCATAATTCAGTTATATTGCGTTTTGATAATGTACAGAATATACTTCATTCAACTCTCGTACTTACCTAGGTATACAATTAATGCAAAGAACTGCACCTGTTCATATTATAGATAATTAAATATCTATTCTAGCTACCGCTATATTGGGTACACACTGAACCTAGCATTTTAAAGGCTTTCTGTAAAATTTACAACATATTGATTTCTGGCATTTACGTGAATATTATACTTACAATAAAATAAAAGCGTCCATGGTCACGGGTAGACAGTCTACCTGTGACCATGGACGCTGTAAAGGGTCCGAATCGTCGGGATTAATAATTATCAATATAACGCAATAAAATCTGAAAAAGTAGTTTTATTTCAAAATATTATTTAACGTTTGTGGTCTAGTGGTTCGAACTGATGATCACGAGACGTGGGTTCGATTCCCACAGAACAAAAATATTTATGTGATGAACCGAACCACTTAACAAGCTACTGACGTCATCAAAACTCAATAGTTATTCGACCTGGGAAACGAAGCAATCACGTTCTTTAGCCGAGCTTGAAAACAGATCGATGAAGTAGTTTTAAAACGTAAAAAGTTTTAAGTCGTTAGAATCTTTATTGAAGTAGTGCCCACGGTAAACAAATATTATTAAACATCCGGAGAAGAGTGCATACAAATACTTAAGGTAACCGGATTAGAACCTTTTTCAATTGAGCGGAAGCTGCGGCTCTACCCACACGAGTCGTTCATCTAACAGGTTTTCTGTACACAAACAAGCCAAAGCTAGACACCGTCATGTCGGGAAGTACAGTCGACAAAAGAGTAAAGTATAAGCAACTGACCTCTGTGTATTGACAAAGATTGTGTCAGAAGGTATCACAAAAACACACACAATCCAAATAAAACATGCCAATGAGAATTTCATAGAAAAACCCTGTTAATATGGATTTGCTCGACATGGAAATCGAATCCAGGACTTCACACTCAGCAGACGCGCTTGCAACCACTAAACCAATAAAGCTTATTGATGATTACGGACATTTTAAGTATTGAACTTGCGTCTCCCAATTTGGGTCAAAAGTTAGCCTATGACCTTCTTCAAGGTGCAATCTATTTCTATACCAAAATTCATCAATATTGGTTCAACGGTTTAGTTGTAAAAACGTAAAAAACAGGCAGAGTGACTTTCGTGTTTATAATATCAATATGGGGTCGGCGGTTTATGCTCATAATCAATATGAACAATTATAAACTTATCTACAAACAAATTAACAAAAAAAAAGTAAACTAAACTATAGAGCATAAAAAAACTCCTCCGCATCGACATCGTCTGGCAGCGTACCCAAGAGGCTGCATTGCCACGTTGAATGGCAATGCTTATTTTCTAGCCGAAGTAGAGGCCAACCTTTGGAAATCAAGGGTCGATAAAGCGAGGAATAATTAATCAAAATAACTCACTATTCTTCCAAAGGTGTTCCTATATTGGCTCGTTCGTCCTCAGGTGATCATCAGTGGCTACATGGACAGCTCCTTCTCTCCATTCGTGCGCTCCTTGATGTACGTGTATCTCTCTCGGGGACGAAACGTCATTGTGATGGAGATATTCCCTGTGTTGGTGCGAACATATCCTTTGTAAGTTATTGTCTTTATACTGAGCAAGTATCAGCGTATTTGAGCCTGCATAGGCCTAAGAGTCGTGCAGGACCATACACCAGGATCATCCAAAGACGCTGAATATGATAAAAATGATGTATATCGATCTCAGGCAGGATTCGAACTAACCTGCATCCGATTTGGTATACGGGACTAACGGAGCTAACTAAGTTACCAAGATTACTCCACGAGTCCTATTTTTATTTTCATTAAAAACTATGGTTACCTACATGAAAACAAAAACACCAACCTACCAAACAGAAACATGACTCTCAGAGCCTTATCCCAACTATGTTGGGACTTCCATTCTAACCAGATGCGGCTGAATATCAGTATTTTACACGAACCGTCTGCCATCAGACCACAATCCAATTATCAGGGAAAATAGACTGGTTGCCAGGCTGTTTTTGGGTTTCTGATTACCACTAACGACTGTTACAGATGTTCGTATGACAACCGGGATCGACAGCTTTACGTGCTATATTTCTATATTATAACGATTTTAAAATATGCAAAAAACCAAGCTATACCTTTTTGAACCGCAGTAAGTTTCATTAAGGAACACAGCAAACCGTAAATGGAGCCAGGGAAGCAACACGAGTCATTAACCAATACCTGCAAACTGGTTAACTACGGGCTGATTTTCTGAATCTCAAACCAGTTTTAATTTTTATTTTTTTGACTCATAGTTTCCACCTCAACCATCTCTTGAAGGTGTTATCTTCGACGAAGCTAAATAATTTATTTTAAGTAGGATTATATTTGCATCATACCAACAGCAAGGTAGAAGAAAGTAAAAGATGATTTGCACATTAAGATTTCAGCACCGCTGAAAATCAGCGTTCACGACTTTAAAGACAAAGCAACATTTATGTATGTTAATTAGGTACTGTAACATTATGCTGAACTAATAACCTCTTCGGCTAATATTCATGTATGCACTTTTGTGAACATCAGAATGAGTGGCCAAAATAACCGATCAGCTTTAAAATATTACTAAAATGTAATACCTATTTGCTACTATTTGATACCTTTGTTTAAATAATTGGTATTAATAACTGAGCAAATGAATTTAAAAATTGGGCAGTCATACTGATGTCCGAATTACTGCCCACATTTAGAATCTCCACGTAGGGGCTCCAAAATTTCAATTCGCCTTTACAAAAATTTTGTACCTATGTATTTGATATCTGAACATACCTATATTAAATTTTTTTCTAGATTTATCTTATTTTTATACTAGGTAGGTACTTAATGCGCATGCACCTGAAGTTTATAAGTACTTACTTTTAAATTTTCTAATGTTAAAAATAACTTTTGCATTCCCATGAGATCTCAATATGTTAATAACAGGTGCCAGTCCCACAGTCGGCGAGTAGCGATCAGTCCTAACAATGTCAGACGATCCGAGTGATATTAGACAGTCGAGTTCATTATTTGAGACTTACTCATGATAAGTTCTAAACACTATAGTGTCTTCTATAGATATATGTATAGGAGTAAATAATCCAGTACCTACTAAAACTACCCTTGCTGTTGGAGACTATCAGAGCATCAGGGGATCATTTAGTAATTCCCGCTTGGACATGACGGTCTGTCATTGTTACAATCCTAATCATAATTGAAACCTCGCCAGTAAAGTAAAGTAGCACTATATAGAAAATTACTACAAAAGTAGATCTGTAGATCTTACAACCGCTGCGAGTTGCTGTTACAGCCACCAACTGTATACTCAGAACGACCCTCCTAGGGTCGTTCTGTAAGATAATATTACCGTGCTCTTAGTGACAAGTAAACTTTTCAACTCATGTCTAGGTAACACAATACTGCGTTACGGTAAGACTCCGCACACGACAGTTTAGTTGACTACTTATACATATAATTATAATAAGTACTATTGGCCGATTTCAAATCGTTTGTGTGTGCGCATACCAATTCGTGGTAATAAAAATTTTGATCATTCATAAGTCGATAAAAAGTGGGTAAGTAGTCTGTGGTACTGTTTAAACAAATTAAATTAAGGCTGTTACTTCCCCGCCTATAATAAGACAAATGCCTTACGTTCGTGGTTCGCACATGCTGCGTATCTCCCGGGCGGCGGCGCGCCACTTTTTGCTCCCACTTGCACACGCAAAGGAAACGCGTAATTTGCTGTTCAAGGCGCTCTGACATATAGGTAGATATGCATAATATAGTGTCAGTTTCTGATTAAATTCATTGGTACTACAACGGTTTCAGTAGTCATCAATTTACTCAACTCCTCAAAAATGTTTTTACTGACTGATTTTGGTTGAAATATATTTTTGCTGATTTTAATTTCGTTGCAGCATACCAATGAACTTGCTTGTCATTTCAGAGCTGCCCGACTCGCGAAGCCGCTGGGCGAGTTACTAGGCCAGTTTCTCGCATCACTTACCTTTCAAGGCTTATCTTCTCGGAGACTGGAGTTCACGGGCGGAAGCTTGGGCGCCCATATCGCATCGTACGCCGCTGTCACCTACAAACAGCTGACCGGCAAACGACCCGCCAGAATCACGGGTTTGTACCTACTACTGTATGGTGAGAAAATAATGGTTACAAATAAGAATACATTCATGGAGGTATATTATGCAGGAGGTATAGAAAATTCCAGTAGCAACTCAGTTTTGACTTTATACCTGGTTAATTAACTCTCCCTGTAATATGCCTGTACTGGCCCATTGATGGGACCAAGAATATAGGACTTATACCAATAATACCGCGCCTAAACATACCAGCGAACTGTGAGTCTGTAGCAGTGACGTGACGGCATCACGGTATTTTAAAAAATGAAGATCGAATAAATAATATTAATAAATATTCTTGGATAATTTTACACAGCACCATCTAGTCCCAAACTAAGCAGAGCTTGTACTATGGGTACTACAATGAATATATACTTGTTTTTTGTAAATACATAAGAAACACCCAGACGAACCTTTAATAAAACCTTTGTCTAGGTCTGGACCCGGCTGGTCCGTGCTTCCGCAACTTGCCGCCCACATCACGCTTGCACGCCGAGGCAGCTCATCACGTCGATGTGCTACACACCAACATAGACGGGTTCGGTATAGCGGACCCTTTGGGACATGTCGACTTCTATGCTAATGGGGGTGAGTTGTTACGTAAAGCTCATTTGCAAAAGGTCGATTCAACTGTCAACATTTCTTATCAAACCCAATTGAACTCCACGTAAACCGAATAAATCGGTTATCTACTAAAACACGATATATGCACCTATACTTTCTAATTATGCTTTCAAGTTTAGCGGTCAGAATACCTTCAAAATACTAAGTGTAGGTTTATAGACCTAGTTCACCAGTAAGTTGCAACGGAGATTACCTATAATTTAATCACGGAACGCTTTTCCTACAGTGCACCTTGAGGCAATAAGTCTGACTGACCAGCCACGACTAGATAGGCACCCACATTTTGAAATAATTCCATTTATAGCTGTCAATGATGCCACGAAACTAAAGTACAGATTAGTGATATAATTATGAAACTTATCGTAATACCATAAAATTGGTGGGGTATTTGTAGACCGTAGGCCAAGGAAGGGCAAGTGCGTTGTTTTTCAGTTAACGAGAATTCGAAATACTAGGTAGATACTTACCAACGACCATGAAAAATTGCAGATTGCAGATACTCTTTATGAGAGGATAATATGTCAAGAATGATAGTCTACTTTCTTTTTTCTGTTTTACTGTCTACATAGTATAAATATGTGAGCTATGTGGATGAAGTATACGGAGAGTAGGCACACGGCCAGACTAAAAAAAAATAAAGAATGTGTGTAAGTATCCAACATTTTTTCTTTTTTAGTCTGGCCACTAACGGAGATCGAGAAATGTTCTCGTTTTGAATACCTTAGTTATTGATTTGTATCGTTTGGTGCGGTAGAATACTTATATCCTTTACCCTATCTACACTGCGTTATTATTTTAGGGTGTGTATTATAAGGCAATATTCACCAACTATTTCAAATATGTGTTTCATTCCAGGAGAATTCCAACCAGCTATAAAAGGGGACTTCATATTGCCATGTTTACAACTATGCAGCCATATTCGATCGGCAATCTACTTGATGATATCATACAGCAACCCCGACAAATTCGTCGCAGTTGGTTGCGATTCACTCACAGACGCACGCCATGGAAATTGCTATGAAGGAACAATAAGTACAAATACACTTGGCCCAAATACCAACTTTAGTAAGACTGGGCTGTATTACTTACCAACGGATGCCAAAGAGCCATATTATTTAGGATTGAAAGGTCTAAAGAAGCGCAAGTTTGGGGTTAACGATTATTTGATGACGCCGGCGCCTGATAAAGATATGATCCTATAATGAGAAGTGGATTGACCTATATGGAAACATCTCGTATCTATTCATATTTTTATCGCCAAGCAACATTGGAATATGCCATGAAGCCAGTGAAATTCGAACACATTAGATTTCCAAACTTTGAAATGAAAATGTGTCCGCCCAACGCGTTGTTGGTTTTGCACCCGCCAAAAGAAGATAGGTATTTAATTATTCTGGGTTTGGTCTGATTCTCATATAGCATATAATTATGAAATGCAATTAGGCTATACTGAACTGATTTATGTCGAAATATTGTAACTTTTATATCTTTTTAATAGTTTATTGGAGACCTACGACGCCATTTAACTTAACATTTTGTAAACACTACTGATCAACAGAATGTGTTGTATGTCTGTAATGTATTTATGTACCTAGTTATATTTCATAAGGTGTGGACATAGGTTTAGACTACAACCAAAGACATTTAAACATCTGACTAAAACAGACCAACATTATTATTTATTATGTAGATGATAATTTACTGTGTGATAACAGATTTATGAGTTAGGATTTAAACTGGAATTAAAACAGTCATAATATAGAGCAATTTTATTGTAAATTTCATCACAATACGCATTAAACAACAACTAGTTATTATGTCCCAGTTAGGCCGACAGACTGCTTCGATACAAAAACTATCTACGTAGGTATGTACATTACGTTGCTTTAGCTCAGTCGAGTGTAAGCTCGGAGTGAACCACGTTGCTCTCACAAACAACTCTGGAAGCCATCGATACTAATATTATGATATAAACACCTCTACAAAATTCGTGTATTACATTTGATACGTTAGGAGTAACTGTTCTATACACGTAGTTCATTCAAAAGTACAATTACAAACAAAAATCTAACTGTTATAATTATTTGCGCAAATCAAATACAGATATAAAATAATATCATCAATAGCGTTATCGTAAAAAATACATCGGTCATTATTATATTTTTCCAATAAATAGTTAATCTAAAAATAACCTACGAAGAATAACAATCAAATAACACAGATATAAGGATATAGTAAAGCATTATATTAATCGAAACCAAGCGATTGTAGATGATGACCGTTATCCATTCAGATTTCAAAATAAGAATATAAAAAATACATTTTCGTGTCGTGTGTACACGATATATTTGACGTAAATAATTTAAAACCACCAAACGCAACGCAATTGTTATAAAAGCTTCATAAAGTAATCTAAAAATACGTTTTGTATTGGAATGTGACTTATGAAATATATCCCAATATGAAAATTGCAACAGGTATCATTAGCGATTGACACCTATTCGATCTTATAATTTAAATAATAAGATCAAAAAGTGGTCAATCGACAAACATTTTAGAGGTAATCTTATATTTAATTGCTGCTTATTATTTTTTAAGAATACGTTTATAAATGTAGAAAAAGTCTTTATAATGGATTACATGACATGAAATCGAGTCGCAGAAACTGGGATTTTCTCACGTTACGGGACTAATCCCGAGAAAAATATTATTGATTCCAATTATTCAATTCTGCCGATGAATATATTGATAAATATAAAGTTGTATATTAAATATCACACACAGTCGACAAGATACATTAAATACATCAGGCTTTGAATAGTTTTACAATTGATATGTGCTTGCGTAGTCACTATTGAAAGACTATTGAAGTGTACAATTTAATTAGTACTAGCGATTAGTTAATGCATGTTATTTATGATTTCCAATGTACGTTGGTGGATGACCATTTTCGACCTTCTGCTCCTGATAATAAGGGATATTATTATCCTTTCTATTACTACTTCTGTAGTTACCCACCAAAATTGTCCGTTGTACTTTGAACTTGTGAAATCTCTTGTACTAATTAAAGTGACAACTATAGGTCTTTCAGAGCAAAGCTCGAATTCTAGATGACTAGAATCCTCAAGTGCTATGCTGGAGAATAATTCACCATCGCTTGAGTAGCGGTTGGATGGTCTATTCTTAAAACATTCTAGGAGGTGCGCCTAAAGCCCTGACTAAAGTTAAGACTTCTTATGAATTAATTATACAATAAACACAAGCTGCTACAATGCTCAATAGACGACCCCATTTATAAAACTATCAAAAAGAGACAAATCTATGTACACTTCTTTGTATTTTTTACACATATGAAGTTCCAGAAACTTCTGACAATTTGGAACTGACGGTTCTATAATTTCCTAACACAATATAGACCCTATTCTCACTACCTTCATAGCTGTGACCTCACCAGGCATTTTGGCACTAACACGCATCTTTAAGTAGATATTTACATATTATTTCTAAACCAAACCCTTTCACACTGAGCTACTGAATACTGTGGAATAAAACTGTAGCTGTACTGAAAATACAATACTGAAAGTTGCAAATACAATGGAATTTATAAATTATTTTAAGGACATTGTGTTTATATTATAAACACAATTACCGTCGCGAATATGAAATAATATCTATATGTTTATAGTTAATTATAAATGGTACCAAAACATTACTAAGGGCACATAAGCGTCGCACTAAGCTACCAGATTGCACTCACTTCATTGATGAAATTTATGTTAATGCCAATATTTTTGCGAAAGTAATAAATTATTCGTATACTGTAAGTTATTATACTGATTTTCTTACATTTACGATATAAAATGTGCCGCAATCGGAAAATAATCGAAATTAGGGATAACACTAGGAGTCTATCCAACGTAGCATAAGAATTTATCAAATACAACGTGCTACAACCGCCAAAAATAAAGCTCTAGTACGTCAGATTCTTAAACAGATAGTAATTTCGTTTAAAAAGCGACACTCGATAACAATTAAACCGAAAAATGCCCTTACATGACAAGCATAGTAAAAAACAACGACATCATACTTACTAAGTTTTGAACGCACAATACAAAAGTGTTTCATCAATTTAATTCTGCGAACTCTTGTAAGATACATAAATTATGTGCAAATGAAGTGAAATTAATAAATCAAAGTACGAATCACACCAAATTTCGTCTTTGGAGATGTGAACGTGTTAATCTACTCTCCATTTTGTATACAAAACTATTTAGCATATCTTGTACTAATGATTTAGTTACCAATATTAATCAGAGTGTAACAATGTCTTTACACCTTGCGTGTTCAGAACTAAGTACTTAAAAGTCGTTAAAAATATCGACACCTCATTGACAGTCTATACCGTCGAAATTAGAATCCATTGACTGTAGAAAAAACAGACTGTTCAATATTTTAATACAACAAAAAGTACTGTTTATAAGTTACAAAAATCTTGGCATATAATGGGATTATATCAAAGACAAAATGAGTTTTCCACCGCCTATTTACATACACATTTCTCGAGCGCACATAAATCATTTTAAACTCTATGCCAATGTTCATAAAAGTCACTATGTGCGCGCTCGTGATCAGCAATGGCTAACGACTGGCACACACCAAATGCAGCTATAGCGGGGGTGAAATACAACAGATATTATTGTGTAAGACATATAATATACGAGGCAATACATCACGCATTGCTGTGTTCAGTGTGTTCCAGCCTTAAATGACGTAACGTTACGTCTAATTGACCTATCACACCTTCCTACATGGGGAACTCAGTGCTCCAAAGAGCGGAGCGGGACAGCACTAGCTACCGCGGTATGTACTCCAGTGGGTACCACGCGACGGTTTCCTGTCGGAGCGGCAACGTGCTGAGCGGAATGACAACGCCGCCTAAGAATTGATTCTCCTGTAAAGAGTCGTAATTCCATACTGTCGCCTGGAGACTTCTGTTGGTGACAACTTCCATTGGTAACCGATACTCTAACATTTCCATGAACGATGGGTGTGAGTTTCGTTTCAGAACGCGCGTTTTTCTTTTTGTTTCTTTTGTTGGATCTGGTACTAAGTATACCTGCGGAAAGAGAAAGAAGATTTTTAAGTTTTAAAAGTTTATTAGAGATTTTAACTACTCATTAGCCGTTATGCCCAGCTAGAAGTCAACCAAAATGTTATTGGATTTTTCTATAAAATTCTCAGTAGCAGCTAGGAGATTAGATTTGTGTTCGGTTACTGGCAATAAACTCGCCCTATTACATGAGAACCCAAACATACCGGAGAACTGGGGGTGGATAATTTGCCTCTGCCTATCCCTTCGGGGAATACAGGCGTGATGGTTGCAGGCTTGATTTGTCTTATTCTAATTAAAATCCAGAATAGCGACATTTTGTTAAATAATTAAGCTTCACAGTATCGATAATAGCTTATAGTGTAATTGTCGATAATATTTAAATGATCAACTATCGGAGTCATAACAGGAAACGGTAAACTCTAATATCCAGCCCCGCATCGGTACCCCTTTAACCGAATCTGTGAGGTAGGAGGTTTTAATATAGGTAGTCAGCAAATATGCGTAATTATTAACTAGTTTTACCTTAACATAAGGGTTAGGCGGAAGGCCCTGCGGCGTCAAGGCAAGCGACTGCGCGTGTAGTATCAACACGGATAGTACTCCACTCGCGTACTGCACTGATAGCTTCAAGGAGCCTGAGCCGCTATTCTCCGCCTCAGTCGATTCACCTACAAATGAGAATAATATGCCATCACTTGTCAGAAATTTACAGAATCGGATGATTGTTGGTTTCACGTCCGTTGTATTGCGAAAAACTTTAACAAGTCCCCTTGAGCATATTTATGTTTTACTAATTGAATGTTTTCTTAACCAGGGTCGGAATCCGAGTATTTCTTTGACGGTACATTATATTAAGATCACTAAAATATTATCTCATTCATTTGTGTTGATTGACTTTGTCTAATACAAAGTCATTCATGTATAACTTTGAGATAATGAGTGTACATAAATAGTAGGCATAAAAAAAAACAAGTTATAACTGTGCTTACAGACCAACAATGGTACAGACGCCAGCAGGTCAAGCTATCCAAAATCAGGTCAAATTATCCCAATTAAAAGTGAACCTTATAGATTTGTGTTAAAGTTGAAAATCTATCAATGAATTTTGACAGTTTGTTGCTTGACACTTCTGGCCTCTGTACAACAGACAACTAACCTCTCCTCATCCGCTGTGGCTCCACATCCTGCTGGTCTCTGAGCAGAGGGTGGAAGAACGTATAAACTAAGTCTGAGTGCGCTATCTCGTCAGCCAGGCTGAACAATGACGTGAGGAAAGCTTGCACGTCGCCGAAGCGCCGGTCGGCTACCTGACGCGTGTTGGAGCGGCCTACGTGGAGGCCGGACGGTAGACTGGAAGAGTAAAAAGGGAAGGTAAAGATAGATAGGTTTTTTTATACCACTAACGTGGCAAACAAACATACGGCCCATAGACGCTTGCAAAACCACTTGTAGCGGTTTTATATTGTCTCTTTAATACCTATTTATAAAGTTTTTAAAATACGTGACGGACACAGGTGTTAGACTTAATGAAAATAATTTCATTTCCAAGGAGTAGATAATGATTTACCTAATAAACTCAATGTATGTACTCTACGGAATGTTGTCGCCTGAAGCCACTTAATTATTCTGATTACAACGTTTTAACACCAATTTATCAAGTATTAAACTTATCAATATGTTCAATGAAACATATTTTATGTACTCACCTATGTTTATAATGAAAAATATAATGTTTCGAGGAATTTGTTGAGGATAAATTGGTTTCAATAATTTTGCAACAATTTTTTTACAGTTCTCGTAAAGGCTCTTTTTCTCCAAGCCTTTTCCAAAATATGTTGGGGTCAGCTATCAATATTTTACACGAAGCGATCAGATATCCGAAACTCGATTTCTGTGTGATACCGATACCTTGAGGATAGACTGGACTTTTCCACTACCAGAACAACGATAACTGTGTGTCTAAATGATTGAGGTTGCCTTTGTGTTCATATGTGCATACGATTTTACTTTGCTTCGCGTTTATTCAACGAACACTAAAACGAAGTGCGGGGCAGGCATACATTATTGCCCTTTCTTAACTTAAAATACCTCGCTGCAGGGTATGTAAGCCAAGGAAGGGCCTAAGTAGGCCATTCTATTGATAGCACTTAGTAAAACTATGACATTGTCTAGACATTGCGTACAAAGCCTGTGTTAATGTGTGTAATGTCAATGACATTATGCGTTAACTCCTCTATCTCCCGCTATCACTATTGCTTGTGTTACAATTTTACAAACGCCTGAACACTTGAGTCATCGATACCTATTATCATTGTGAAGCTAAAAATAATTTGTAGATAGTCATGTCATAAAGAATACGTTGATTATTTGAATTTGCTACAGGGTAATTTCCAGAATCTTCGCGATAGTACGTCTGAGGATAAGTATTTATAAGCCCAAGGTATATACATGTCCCAAAATTCAACGATAAGCCGGCACCATAGGGTGGACCTGCTTTTTGTGTAAAAAGAACAAGTATTCTGGGATTTTAAGGGTTTTGAAGGATAGCAAAAGCTACTACTTAGGTTTCCGATACAAAAAATAAATCTGAAATATTTGAAAGATGGTGGATTTGGTAGTTAAAATGTCATAAGGTGGTGTTTTCGAAGGATTTCAATGTTTTATTAGTAATTTCCAAAAAAATTGATAAGTATGTAATTTTTTTCTTTTATTTTCCTCGAGTAGTCATGAGCAAGTCTACCCTGTGATGCTGGCTTATCGTTGAATTTTGGGACATGTATATTATACTAGCTGACTCATAAATGGGGGTTGGTGGTAGAAGGGTGAAAATTTAGGGTTGTATGTATTTTAATGCCACATCATAAAAAAAATAGAAATAAAAAAAATTGACAAAAAAATAAAAATAAACTGTTTGGGGTGGACCACCCTTATCACTTGGGGTAAGTATGAAAAATAGATTACGACTGATTCTCAGACCTACCGAATATACATTATAAAATTTCATCAAAATCGGTCAAGCCGTTTCGGAGGAGTATGGCAACGAAAACTGTGACACGAGAATTTTATATATTAGATATATAAAACTCTCGTGTCACAGTGTTAGTGTCATACTCCTCGGAAACGGCTTGACCGATTTTGATGAAATTTTTTGTGCTTATCGGGGAGGTCTGAGAATAGGCCAACATTTATTTTTCATACCCCTAAATTTTTTTTTTTATGGCAAAACAACGATTGCGGGGTCAACTAATTAGATAATATAATAACAACATTTTTAAGTTGGGTAATGTCTTTAAAAAAAACACAAGACAAGACCGTGACTGTCCAGCATTTTGAAGCTGCTGGGTTCAGTCTGGAATATTTAACAGCTCTTGCTCACTTGTGAGTACTTTAAAAACCTGGTAAATAATAATACTGATCATGGCTCCATTATCAAAGATGGAACCTACAAAATTCTTGAAAGGAACAGCAAACATACTACTTTTTCTGTTTCCTTATTTTATTTTTATTTTATTATTAATCCTTGAAGATTTTTTTAGTATTACATTTTAAAGATGAGACGAGGCCTAAGCCTAACAGTTGAAAAGTAACCCATTATTCCAAAAGACGGTACATAAGTAAAAAATCCTATGTTTTAAAATAACCTGTTATTCTAACATTACATAGGGCAGCGATGAATAAATTCATAGACTGGGTTAAATTCAGACTAAAATTGATTGATTTATTTTTGCTATTAACGCATTTTTTTAGTTAGTTTTGATAGGTTAATTATTTAAGTACTCTGTTTTCGTTTAAGTTATTATAAATAAATTAAAGACACGTCAATATTTTAAAATTTTAATACTAGATGAGGCCGCGATTTTCTGACCTTTTTAAGTTCATTTAAAGTACCTATATATTTTTTCTCTAGGCCTCCTTCCAGACCACTGTCCGCTGTTTTAGCGGCCCAATCTGCCTCGTAAGAGTCGAGCTTGCCGCATCTAAAGTATACTATTGTTTTTAAAAATTAGAGTAATTACTCTAGCAATTAATCCATACATAGATCTAATAATGATAATTACATTACAAAAATTACATAAACCATTACGCGAATCACTAATAACCATTGTACCTCTGTATCCGGCCATTCTATATAGAATAATTTTAGTTTGATAAGATTACGGCCATTATTCGTGGCTCTCACCTTATCTTATCTGGTAACACCGCCGTATTGATTTAAGCAGTAATGGCTGAACGAGTGTTGTCACCACTTACACTGTTTATTTGCATTTGAGTTTGTGTTGTTAAAAGTTTATTTTTATAATTTATGGGAATTGTTAGGCATCTTGAAACGCGTAAGTAAGGCTGTGTGCATTTTTTTAAATGTTTATCTGAAAAAATAACTAGTTTATGTCAAAAATATATAGCAAATACAATACAAGTTTAATTACTATCAAAAGCATTATGAATCATTCTCATATCTCCAACCTTATAAAATGAGTGAAATAGTATCTATTAGTTTGTTAAAATTCTTTCAGTTGACAACACAGTGAAATACGTAGCAACATTAGTGTTCTTCTGTTGTGTATCCTGCTTTATTATAATGCTCAAGTTCGGCGGGTTCAAGGCTTCACTCAACTTTTATAATGGAAATAGAAGGAAGGCGAAAAAAGAGCATGAGCAGCTTGGCTCAACAATGTCTATAACGGGCGCGTATAGAACTAACAGAGACGAATTTTTCGGTAAGTATTAAACTCCAATGGTGTAGAGAACTGAGTGTACTAGTAACCATCCTATTTTATTATTGAATCACGTTATCATTATATTTTAGCATACAATTATGCAGAAGCCCAAAGAAAATTGTCACCGTCAATAGTCCCAGTCCCAGCCACAGAACAAACGGCAACACCGCTTAGACAAGTGAAAAGCACCAGTGACTTGATAAAGAACAAAAACCTACCACAGAATTTACGACAAGACAACCCTGGAGTATCAGAGGACCCGCGCGGGCCAACACAAAATGATAACCGAAACAATAAAAGCCAAGAGAGAGGTCAGGAGAAAAAACTAGATGCACAAAAGAGAGTAGACAAACAAAAACTCGATGCAGAAAAGAAATTAGAAAAGCAGCGGCAAGAAGAGCAAAAGAAATTGGAGAAACAAAGACTGGAAGAACAGAAAAAGCGGGAGAAACTAGCGTTACAAGAACAAGCGAAACAGGAGAAGTTGAGAAAGGAGACCGAGAAAAAAGAAGCACAGCTAGCTAAGAAGAACAAAAAGAAGAAAAACGCGGCGCCACAACGCCCACTTGCAAATCCTTTAGGACAAGCAAATGCGAGCACATCAAATAATCCTTTAGCACAAGGGCCGATGCAGTATTCAACAAATACTCTCGACAGCTCTATTAGCAAGAGCAGTGGACCCCCTCCATACTCCGAGGCCGCAAAACCAGAAGGAGAAACCAATAGCAATGTCACTTACAGCAAGCCCGTCGATACAGGCAGTTGGGACATTATATCTAAACACAGGGAAAATATAAATAGGCCTAAGAATACTGGACCGGCGAAACAGACTAAACAAACAACAATGGATTTAAATTTCAGAATGGATAGCGGGGATCAGAATAAAGAAAATAGTGAAGCTTGATATGAAATAATGTGTTGTGATGTGTTTATGTATTTTAAAGTTATATTTTCAATCGACTTGAGATGATGATGTATGAGGTATAATTTGTGAGCAAATATATATTCATATTTTTGTATATTGTGTTATAGCTTTCTATTAGAATTAGAGTGAGGTTGGAGTTCAAGAATGTCCCATGAATGTCTATTAATTGACACAGTTGACGTTGGTTTAGCGGAAATCAACAAGTTGTTGTTGCTGTATTTATTCCAATTAACAAAATTAATCAATGACTTAGTCAAAAGTCTTAAAACGGGTTTGTTATGAATCTTATCTCAGATTAAGTAGATAAAAGGGTTTAATTTTATCTTTAACATGTTATTTATCTTTGTTACAAGAATTTTCAGACAATGATTATTTTTGTACACTTGTTTATGATGCAAAGACATTTAAACGAAGCCGATTTCGGCGCCATCTAACCCCACTATAATTTTGGTAAAACCCTAATGGTCGATGAATATAAGGGAGCATAATTTACCTGCCAGGTTGTTTGAAGATTAGATAAGGGTCCTTTTCCACTTTAGGCCTCATTGCCCAGACATTACATTTAGGAAGTTACGTGTGGTGTATAATCGGTATAAGAGACCAAGACAGTACTATACAGGGCGGCTTATCGAGATAACTTGCTCATAGCATAGCTACATCTCATCAGGAAAGACGAAATAGGTTCATTAATCAAAAAATAAACAAAAGTAGCGGCTAGATATGGCTCGTGGGTCGCAGCAGAAAATCAGCGACAGGTACTTGTATAGATATAAAAATACATAAAAATATGCTGAGTTGGTGGCCCTTTTGGCGCCCAGATATCTTTAATATTATTTTCTGTGTCAAGAAATAATTCATTTTTCTTTATTTCTCATATTATGAAGAACATGGATATGTCAAGTTCTCTCAGACTTCTTTCCCATGCGATGAATTTGCCACTAATATACATATACTGCAATAGATATTAATAAAATAATGATTATGCTTACCTGTGTACTTTAGCTAAGGGGAAGTGCAGACAGATCTTCTGATATAGTTCAGTAAAGTGCTTGTACGAACGGTACAGCACGAACGGCGTAGTCTGTCCTTGTCTGAAGATTCGCAGCGCATACACGTAGTGCTTTTCTGGGTCGTAGCGTTTCTCGTATCCGAGGCATTCCACGCTCACCAGACGACCTTCTTGTGCCATACTGTGGAGGTGAAAATAAAAAGATACTGGTTGTTGTATTTTACAATGTTATTGTATTTTTACAATTATACAGTACCTAATAGTAACATATACGTTATGATATCAGGACTAGAATTTTTAATAATCACTTGTTTGTATGAACTAAAAATCAGATGTACAATGAATTGCAGCACAAGTTTGCTATTTCAATTAGATCAAAATAGTTGTTCAATGACACTAAATGACACAAGGAAATAATAAATATCAACAATTCCAAAGTCATAAAATGTCAATTTTAACACAATAAAACAGTAAAATGATATTTATTTCTGTAAAAAGATCTGATAAATGATATTTATTTCTGTAAAAACACTATTACAAGTTAATGGTTTTCATTTTTTTTAAGCTTGATAGTAACTAGTAGATTTGGGGCCCAGAGGCTAGTCTACTATTTGAATTGTATCAAAATAGCGTCCAGCGGCACTAAATGACATAATAAGGCTTGACAGATTTCGTAGACAATACTGTCACAATAAATAGTAGAATTTCCCAAGTCTTATAAAGTTGTTCATATAAAAGTACAAGGGTGTTGAAAAAAGATGAGATGATGGAGTTGGGACATAAACTCACAATTTGACTTTTTTTTAACTTACGTGTACGTTCGTGGCATAAACGATAGCAGTTCGGAAGTGTTGCTACTCTGGTCACCACTGGCGCGAAGCTGAGCCAAGTTGTGCAGGAAGAAGTTTATGGGTGTGAACCTGATCAGCAAATTGTGAAATTTAAGTAAATTAACATATAAAATAGCAGTGGAGTTTGGTAAATTTTTGATAAAATTTAGACTTGTTTATGCTCAGAAAATACAAATTTTGCAATGTTTGTAATTCTCAATCTCATTCTGATAAATGGACTTCCTTTTCTTTACTTTAGCATTCTTTCTTTCTCTCTTCCAAGTAATTATTTTTCTTATTTTATTATTTTTCAGTCGTTATCATCTTGCAGGCCAAAGGCTCTTCTTCCATTTCTCGCAATCCAAATCAAATAATTTATTTTCCAGAATATGGTACAATCGATCTTACATTATTATTATTTTTCCAATCTTTTTCTGTCACGCCACGCTATGGCGTGCAAGCCAAGATATTTTTAGCCAATTCTTCCAGAACAAGGATCACGTTACTTTTACTGGGAAGATATTATAAAGATAAATAAATAATAGATGGCAAACGGTAAAGGAAATATATCGTGAGGAAACATGTATGTCTTAGGCCCTATTACGATGTCGTGTGAAGTTTACCAATCCGCAATAGACAAGCGGCCACGCCGAACGTCATTGAGATTACTCGAAAATTGTTTAACTATTGACGTCATAAATAGATGAGGTCAGCGTGGACTACAGCTTAACACCCGTGGCCAGCGGTAGGACAGGTTGATAATGATGCTAGGTGATGGCACATACTTGCTCTTGAGCGAGGAGTGTATGAGGCGTGCGAAGGCAGCCGCGGCCTCAGCGTTAGTGGCGGCCGGCAGCAGCGCCGCGCGGACGTAGCTCACGGCCGCACTCGTCACGCCCGTCACGCCTGACATCGCCATCTGTTACACAATATTAATCAATATTCTTTTAAAAAAAACTGAATTTTTGGTAGCAGCTCGGAGTCTGGATTTGTGCCCGGTTAATGGCAATAGGCTCGCCTCCTATTACATGGAACCTAAACATACCGGCGAACTATGGGTGTACATTAATACACCTCTGCCTAACCCTTCGCGGAATACAGGTGTGATGTTATATTATGAGAATTATTATAATCACCTATACAATCATTGACGACGTTTGTGGTCTAGTGGTTCGAGTGTCGAACTGTTGATCACGAGTTCGTGGTATCGATTCCCATAGGACACAAATATTTTATGTGATGAATATAGGTGTTAGGTGTTTGTTATGTATTTTAAGTAGGTATGTATTTATAAAAAAGTATATAAGTATTATATCCTCTGAATTTGGGACTAGATGTGTAAAATTATTCAAAAATATTTATTTATTCAATTTTTATATTCTTTATAATATATTTGTAAAAACATGATTATACATTAGAAATGCTAACTGCATAACTTGATTTGCAGTGTCAATTTTTAGAATGTACCGTAAGATACTGACCAGTGCGAACAGGTCCAGTATATGGTCGTGATGTGCGCGGACGACGTTGAAGGCCATGCAGCACAGCTCCACGAAGTGCTGGAAGCGCTGCGTGGGTCGCTCGCCGCCGTTGATCACGTACACCATATCATGGGTCAGCACGAACGGTGCTCGGTCCCTGTATTACATTTTGAGAGAGGTAGGGCATAGTGGGAATAATTCCAATCAAATTGAAGCTGCCCGACTGGGGAAGTATCTCCGCCTTCCAGAAAATCGAAGTGAAAGAACACTGCTTTGAGCTGCATTGTGTACTTTACGGTGAGCAAGGTTGCCAGTGCTCCGCGAGGAAACGTTTTGTTGGCAGTGGGGAGAATTTCACCGTTATACTGCCAACCCAACTATTCCTCTTTCGTTTTACTGGGTCGGCAACGCGCAAGTGATACCCCTGGTGTTGCAAGCGTCTATAGACTACGGTACCCGCTTACATCACGGTTACGCATCAGGTGGCTCATATGCTTGTGTGCCACCAGTACTTTCACTGGCTACATTATCCTAATCGGTCACGTGTATGATATTTAAAATCATTTATCATGTCAGGCTATTCTATATTGAATACCTTGGGCCTTTAAAAGTGTTAATCTTTAGCTTTGCTTCTGTCTTTTAAAGTGTTATCAGCACAGTATGGCTTTCATCAGGTAATTGGTATTCTCGGTTCCACGAGTCTCGTTGTCCGAAATACATTAACAAGAATTCAATACGAATGTGACTCGAATATGTTAGAAATAACTTTCAAGATATTATCTTTTTGTATATTTTTGGCATTTTCCATGCTAAGATATTAAAGTTATTTAGAAAAGGAAAAATACGACCGCGGGCAGGATTCGAACCTGCGTCTTCTGGTTCGGTACACCAGACGCTATGACCACTAAGCCACCGCGATACCTACCCGTCATGTCGAATTTTTCCTTCACATATTGAATTTACGTCTTTATGGTGACGTCAGTAACACCTATTGAAATGCAAGTTTTTGCTTTTCAACCGACACAACTTACTTTACAGTTAGTTAAATGCCGAACGATGCCACCTTACCTTCTAACTATCTTTTTGTATATTTTTGGCATTTTCCATGCTAAGATATTAAAGTTATTTAGAAAAGGAAAAATACGACCGCGGGCAGGATTCGAACCTGCGTCTTCTGGTTCGGTACACCAGACGCTATGACCACTAAGCCACCGCGATACCTACCCGTCATGTCGAATTTTTCCTTCACATATTGAATTTACGTCTTTATGGTGACGTCAGTAACACCTATTGAAATGCAAGTTTTTGCTTTTCAACCGACACAACTTACTTTACAGTTAGTTAAATGCCGAACGATGCCACCTTACCTTCTAACTATCTTTTTGTATATTTTTGGCATTTTCCATGCTAAGATATTAAAGTTATTTAGAAAAGGAAAAATACGACCGCGGGCAGGATTCGAACCTGCGTCTTCTGGTTCGGTACACCAGACGCTATGACCACTAAGCCACCGCGATACCTACCCGTCATGTCGAATTTTTCCTTCACATATTGAATTTACGTCTTTATGGTGACGTCAGTAACACCTATTGAAATGCAAGTTTTTTCTTTTCAACCGACACAACTTACTTTACAGTTAGTTAAATGCCGAACGATGCCACCTTACCTTCTAACTATCTTTTTGTATATTTTTGGCATTTTCCATGCTAAGATATTAAAGTTATTTAGAAAAGGAAAAATACGACCGCGGGCAGGATTCGAACCTGCGTCTTCTGGTTCGGTACACCAGACGCTATGACCACTAAGCCACCGCGATACCTACCCGTCATGTCGAATTTTTCCTTCACATATTGAATTTACGTCTTTATGGTGACGTCAGTAACACCTATTGAAATGCAAGTTTTTGTTTTTGCTTAGTGGTCATAGCGTCTGGTGTACCGAACCAGAAGACGCAGGTTCGAATCCTGCCCGCGGTCGTATTTTTCCTTTTCTAAATAACTTTAATATCTTAGCATGGAAAATGCCAAAAATATACAAAAAGATAGTTAGAAGGTAAGGTGGCATCGTTCGGCATTTAACTAACTGTAAAGTAAGTTGTGTCGGTTGAAAAGCAAAAACTTGCATTTCAATAGGTGTTACTGACGTCACCATAAAGACGTAAATTCAATATGTGAAGGAAAAATTCGACATGACGGGTAGGTATCGCGGTGGCTTAGTGGTCATAGCGTCTGGTGTACCGAACCAGAAGACGCAGGTTCGAATCCTGCCCGCGGTCGTATTTTTCCTTTCTAAATAACTTTAATATCTTAGCATGGAAAATGCCAAAAATATACAAAAAGATAGTTAGAAGGTAAGGTGGCATCGTTCGGCATTTAACTAACTGTAAAGTAAGTTGTGTCGGTTGAAAAGCAAAAACTTGCATTTCAATAGGTGTTACTGACGTCACCATAAAGACGTAAATTCAATATGTGAAGGAAAAATTCGACATGACGGGTAGGTATCGCGGTGGCTTAGTGGTCATAGCGTCTGGTGTACCGAACCAGAAGACGCAGGTTCGAATCCTGCCCGCGGTCGTATTTTTCCTTTTCTAAATAACTTTAATATCTTAGCATGGAAAATGCCAAAAATATACAAAAAGATAGTTAGAAGGTAAGGTGGCATCGTTCGGCATTTAACTAACTGTAAAGTAAGTTGTGTCGGTTGAAAAGCAAAAACTTGCATTTCAATAGGTGTTACTGACGTCACCATAAAGACGTAAATTCAATATGTGAAGGAAAAATTCGACATGACGGGTAGGTATCGCGGTGGCTTAGTGGTCATAGCGTCTGGTGTACCGAACCAGAAGACGCAGGTTCGAATCCTGCCCGCGGTCGTATTTTTCCTTTTCTAAATAACTTTAATATCTTAGCATGGAAAATGCCAAAAATATACAAAAAGATAGTTAGAAGGTAAGGTGGCATCGTTCGGCATTTAACTAACTGTAAAGTAAGTTGTGTCGGTTGAAAAGCAAAAACTTGCATTTCAATAGGTGTTACTGACGTCACCATAAAGATGTAAATTCAATATGTGAAGGAAAAATTCGACATGACGGGTAGGTATCGCGGTGGCTTAGTGGTCATAGCGTCTGGTGTACCGAACCAGAAGACGCAGGTTCGAATCCTGCCCGCGGTCGTATTTTTCCTTTTCTAAATATCTTTAATATCTTAGCATGAAAAATGCCAAAAATATACAAAAAGATAGTTAGAAGGTAAGGTGGCATCGTTCGGCATTTAACTAACTGTAAAGTAAGTTGTGTCGGTTGAAAAGCAAAAACTTGCATTTCAATAGGTGTTACTGACGTCACCATAAAGACGTAAATTCAATATGTGAAGGAAAAATTCGACATGACGGGTAGGTATCGCGGTGGCTTAGTGGTCATAGCGTCTGGTGTACCGAACCAGAAGACGCAGGTTCGAATCCTGCCCGCGGTCGTATTTTTCCTTTTCTAAATAACTTTAATATCTTAGCATGGAAAATGCCAAAAATATACAAAAAGATAGTTAGAAGGTAAGGTGGCATCGTTCGGCATTTAACTAACTGTAAAGTAAGTTGTGTCGGTTGAAAAGCAAAAACTTGCATTTCAATAGGTGTTACTGACGTCACCATAAAGACGTAAATTCAATATGTGAAGGAAAAATTCGACATGACGGGTAGGTATCGCGGTGGCTTAGTGGTCATAGCGTCTGGTGTACCGAACCAGAAGACGCAGGTTCGAATCCTGCCCGCGGTCGTATTTTTCCTTTTCTAAATAACTTTAATATCTTAGCATGGAAAATGCCAAAAATATACAAAAAGATAGTTAGAAGGTAAGGTGGCATCGTTCGGCATTTAACTAACTGTAAAGTAAGTTGTGTCGGTTGAAAAGCAAAAACTTGCATTTCAATAGGTGTTACTGACGTCACCATAAAGACGTAAATTCAATATGTGAAGGAAAAATTCGACATGACGGGTAGGTATCGCGGTGGCTTAGTGGTCATAGCGTCTGGTGTACCGAACCAGAAGACGCAGGTTCGAATCCTGCCCGCGGTCGTATTTTTCCTTTTCTAAATAACTTTAATATCTTAGCATGGAAAATGCCAAAAATATACAAAAAGATAGTTAGAAGGTAAGGTGGCATCGTTCGGCATTTAACTAACTGTAAAGTAAGTTGTGTCGGTTGAAAAGCAAAAACTTGCATTTCAATAGGTGTTACTGACGTCACCATAAAGACGTAAATTCAATATGTGAAGGAAAAATTCGACATGACGGGTAGGTATCGCGGTGGCTTAGTGGTCATAGCGTCTGGTGTACCGAACCAGAAGACGCAGGTTCGAATCCTGCCCGCGGTCGTATTTTTCCTTTTCTAAATAATTTCAAGATATTGATCATTTTACGCAAAGACAATCAGTGTACCTTACCTCTTGAAGTTGCCAAACATCTGGGCATCGCCAAGGAATTTTCCGAAGTCGATATGGAACAGGTGTCCGGATGTCTTCAACATAATGTTGTCGTTGTGGCGGTCGCATATACCCAGCAGATACGTCGCCACACTATAACCGGCGCATGAAGCTGAAAAAAAGAAAAATATATTTATGTTTAAACAAATAAGGACTAACTACAGGATTTTATAATAAAAAATAACTAATAAATAATAATCAATATTTTTTGGACATTTAGCACAACTCATGTTCAAAAAGCAAGGTAACGACTTTTTTATTATTTGTATTGGGTATTTTCTCATGATACTTCTTCTCAGTCGTTCCCTCACTGCTGAGGATCGTGACTCTGTTTTAGTCTATCGATAATGTGCCTCCATCTGTTACGATCAGCCGCTTGATGGAGTGCGGCACTGACTGGTATCTCCAGCTGTTCGGATATCTGATCCGTCCAACGTTTTGGGCTCCGTCCTCTAGATCTTTTGCCCTCGACTTTACCTGTCACCATCAATCGTTCCAGATTACCGTGATTTCTACGGGCAATGTGGCCAAAATATTGCATCATGCGCTGTAGGCAGGTTGACGACAGTCGTTGAGTTTTATTGATTTTTAATTCTTTAACTCGCATGATACTAAAATTAAGTTATTCATACACAATTTCAAATTTCACATGACTTTAATTCATCATCACCAATAGGGTAGTTGACAGGTGTTGGTTGGTGACAAAATATTATAACATAATGAAATTTTTTTTGGAATCGATTCAGTTACTTATTCTGAACAAACTATGTATATTCAGGTTTCGCATATTCTATAAACTAATGTTGTATATATAAACATCAAATAAAAATACATACAGTGATTATAACAAACAGAAATGGCAGCAAACTCACCTGTAAAGTTATCCCTCGCGCGTTGATATTCGAGTTCAGAGGGGTTGTGTTTTGCCAACCATTCTGCTATGGGCTTGTCCTTGAATGATCCCGTTAGGCCCCACTCAGTTTGAATAGCGCGGAGAGTTTCAGCTTCCGACACTATTTCAATCATACCTGGAAATAATATGGGTGGTATTTAATACTTTAACTGTAAATCCCTTTTTTTCAATCAAAATATTCGAAATTAGCACCAAAAATACTGAATTGCACACTAAATTTGCTCATCAATAGTTCAAATACGCGCGTACAATAACTATCGTAATTATGGCTGCCCGAGGTAAGTTCTGGCAGCCATCGTTGTGTGGTCACGGTTCTGACCTAACCGATATCTGTATTTGGTGCTCAATCAGTAATTTTGTCGCTCAATCAGTATTTTTGATACGCGTTTCATTATATTCCAAATAATATTCATAATAGTATGAAAAATTTTACTAAATGCCACGAAGAGCCTCTGAAACGTTTAAAGTGTTATACACCTGGTGTTGCTCGCGTCCATAGACCTTAACCAGGAGATGGTATGTATGAAATAAAGTGCGATATATTCCGAACTTGAAAATTGGGTTAGCTGGTGTAACGAAATCTCTTATGGTAAGAAACGCAATCCTACCTCTCTTGTCACTGGTAGGCAACGCTTGGAATGTAACTATCCTGAGGTCCAAGCCCGCCCTCAACCACAGACTGTCCATCACTTTGATCACTTGCAAAACTAATGCGTCTTGACGTAAATCGTCGCCAACCTGGTGAAACAATACAATGGTAAATTTTAACTTATAAACTCTATGTGTAGGACAGATAGAAAGACGGACAGACTACCCGGGGCCTAAGTCTATTATTTCGATTGTATCAGAATGGTCGTTCAATGGCACTAAATGACATATAGAACAACACATTTGACGACGATTCTGACATAATAAAATAGCAGATTGTACCCCCGGTAAGTATTGGATGCACACAGCGTATTTTTTATTTTTATTTTTTTATTATTATATCGCGGCTTAAGTATCACTGCGACCGCAGTCGGTCTATTGTGATCGCCACTTGTTGCATTAGAGCTCACCGCTAAACCCTGCGGCTACTATAAACTGCAGGATTTGCTTAGGGTTGAGCTCTTTTATTTCATCTGGGCTTACGATATGTTTCTCTAGATGAACACTGCGTATACGTCGGAACTGTTATAACAGTTCCGGTATCATCTTGCCAACTACCCCACTAGGTAAGTGTTTAAGCGCGGGCCTTTTTGGTCCTTGGTAAGAAGATAGTCAAATAAAAAAAAAAACCTGAATAAATTAATTTCGAAGTCGTATTTGTTTCTGTAAATAAAGATTAGCTTATATGCATTAGTAGTAATTAGTATATTGGTTTTCTTACCTTGAACATAGCAGGAATTATAGCGTTATCGCTACCGATGAAATTTATCTTGAGTGGCAGAGTATTTGACGCGAAGTACATACACGACCTAGACAAAACACTCATTATTATCTGAAGTCATGATGGCCGTATAGTAATGCTGTAACAATGAAGAATATACCTGGGCATATCATAATTCTATTCACGATAGGCCTACGCCTGACCAGTAGTCCGCCTGATCTTGAAATTAGTACACATGGGGACCATGGTTACTGAAGAGTGGTATACTATCGTTAAATCTACGTTTATTGTGAGGGTAGACTCACAATAAACGTAGATTAACGATAGTTGGAATTCTACCACACCACGAAAGTAATTTTATAAAATAATGAAAATAAATGATAACAGGTATAAGTTGATTCTACGAAATTACGAATAGTGGGACCCATAAAGGTAATTACAATATTTACAATACAAGGCGTCAAACAGTGGTCACAACTGGATGAAATTGGCACAGGATTGGAAAAAAGACTGGGAGCTAAAATGGCATCTTTTAATAAAATATATTCACAGAAAGGTGGCTAACACAATGTACCCTACATTTCCAGTATATGCAGACCTCTAAATGTTCGAACCTATACAGTACTACGTCAGCTATATTGCATATTATTATATGAACTTATAAGGAGTAGCAATTTTAGCCCCCTCAGCAGTGAGCTGATAAGGATGATAATGAGAAGCCAGCAAGAGAATTTTCTATGTTAATATGGCGCCATCTATTTATTACGTAAGACTATTTATGGGGGAAGGGGGTCGATCTTGTCTATTGGTCGATTAATTTTTCTTACAAGGGGGAGAGTCTTAATAGTTCTTACATAAGATCACAAAAATGCAGTTAAGATTATATTTTGAAAAACTGCGCGCATTGTTCGCAGAGTATGGAGGCGCGTGCACGGATACGTATAGGTAGACGATTTCCATGAACAAACCAAACATGTATTAATTTTTTCCATTTGATTCTTACGTAATAAATATTAAAGAAGAGGGAGCGGTCGGTAAATTCTCATTTTTCTTACATAGAGGGGGGGATCAAAAACTGGCAAAAATGCATCTTACGTAATAAATGGATGGCGCCTGGTAGTTATTGCAGACGTTAAACATACTTGATGTCGACGTCGTGTACGTATTTGTGAAGTGCAAGCGGCAACGCGGCGGGCTGCTGGTGGAGCAGCGCCGCCAGCTTAGTGCTGCCCGCCGTCAGAGCACGCTGCCGACCTGGCTCCTTCGCCTCCTTCACTGCTTGTGCTACTTCCGACAGAGTCTGTATCAAGAGAACAACGCCATTGTTATAGTTGGGTAAGAAACTGCCACCCAAATAGGCACTGCAGACCAAAAGTTCTATTTCTGCTCGCTAGATGTGCGTTCATTTACTGAAAATAAAATAGTATCTTTTAAGATGGACTATGAAGATTCTGACGACGAAAGAGAGACTCGATATCACTGACAGGCATCCGTCGTGACGAATTTCACAGATCCCATGGCCATTACTACAGGGCAAGTGAGGGTAGTACAGTTTTTAGTCGGTACTAGTCCGAGTTAACATGCTGCCTCCCCAGATAGCGGACGACGCATGAGAATTTTCCGTACTATAAAAAAATAGGCATCCAGTATACCAAACGCAAGTTCGAAACCTGCCAGAGATCTATTTTCGTTTATTTAAAATTTGAAAAATAAATTGTGTTCAAACCTACCTTACGGTTCAAATTTTAGAACTACCTTCAAATCCAATTAATTTTAAAAATCGATTCTTCCTTTGGATTTAGTCAATAAAATGTGTAGACAGTATATACCTTAACGAGAAGCTGTTGCCTCAGCAGCGTCTTCTGCAGGTTGTCTCCCGCCACGGCCAGCAGAGCGCGCAGCAGCAGGCGGTAGCGCCACGTGGCCGCCATGCCGCTGTCAGCCTCGTGCCCCTCCGCCGCGCCCTCCTCCAGGCTGATGCCCAGGAACTCCTGGTTTGGGGCCTGGAGAAAGAAGGTCGCTAGTCTAAAAGCAGTAGTGAAGGCTATATACAACTCGATTGCTAGATTGATGAATTTGATTGATTCCTATCGGTCTCCCTTTTAAACAGTCCCTATTAGCAAATAGCAAGTCAAAGTAAGCATTTTATGCTACGGCTCCCTCCACCAAAGTCGACCCTACACTGACTTATTGACACAAGGACGTGTCATACCCACAATCTGAAAGAGTACCCTTCCTTCTTCGATCTTCTGTCGAGACTAAGCTACAACACTTCACAGTAAAATTTCCGCCAAGTCTTCGATTTATAAGGCAAGCTAAATATAGCTTGTTTCGTGTAAAACAAACACATTACAATAAGACGACACGATAACTATATGTATACTGTCTGTACAGGCCACTTTTACAAAGGAAACTGTGTTTCGATTACCTACGTAAATAACATACAAATATATACATAAAATGATAGGACTTACTTGAGGTACATTAGGCAACGAATGGACAAGAAGCCAGAATAATCGATGTGCGACGGCTGGCCCAGCCAGAGCTCGGGACAGTAACAATTCTAAAAAAAAAATTAAAAATACTGTACTCTTTATAATTTCCAATATTTTATTAAAAATATATAACAAGGAATTAGTTCCACACTAAGAATTGTAACAAATCCGAAGCCTTTCCCAAGAAAAAGCAACTTATTTAGCTACCTACCTGAAATAAGAACATAATAATATTATCAAATAATTAACATTATTATTCCACATGTTTATAAAAAAGTGTTCATAATATAAAAATTATTTAGGCCCTACTGACCTCCACGTAGGGCATGTTAACTGAAACTGTATACCTACTCAAAAAAAATTATAACTTTAAAAACAAAATCTAACTCATATTAAGCATTTAAAATCACTAACCGGCAACAGGGCTGGCCTCGTATGTCTCATGCCGCAGCGCCTGCGTGAGCTGCGGCATCACGCGACACAGATCATCGTCAGACATCTCGTTGATCAACTGACTCGCTGTCTCTCGCACCGCCGCGTCAGGAAAGCTATGTATATTATAAGGATCATAATTATAACTATCTATCGGCTATCGATGGAGCCCACACACTTACGCAGGCCTAGAACGGAACAGGATGGCGTTTCGACCTAGACATTTATTGAAAAGATGCTGCAGAAAGCTCGCAATTGAGAGGAGTGGATGGAGGGTACAGGCCTTTGCCTTCGAGTGGGACAATAATGGCTGAATAAAAAGTAAGAAACATTTTAAAAAGAAAATTGTACAAATATAATTATGTAGTATTCGGCCCTTGCCCGTAAGTGGATACTGGGAAAGAACTAGTGTTCTTAAAGCCAACAAAACATTTAAATAAAAATAAAAAATAAAAATTTCGTAACATTATGCTCGTATTCTACCGCCAATTAAAATTTTGATTTTTCATAGGAAAGAATAAAAAAAAGATAACTTACCAAGGCAACAGCAAATGCATAGCGTTCAAAGGCGACGGTTTCTCCCAAATATTCAACAGCGAGATCAGTTGTTCTCTGTGTTCCCCGTACCAGTTAGTGGCAGCCATCAATACTAGAGGCAGCGCTCCTGCTAGTTGTACTAAGTATTGACGCTTTTCCCACATTATCTATAATCAAATTCAATGTTGTAGTTACGTCATGCAATTTTGAACCATAAGCTTAACAATTAAGGCTAAAAATTGCATGACAATTTGTAGGCAACCTAAGTACCTGAAAATAACAGTAAGTAATGATGGACTCAAGCAGAAAACCAGATTATCCAGATTTTTTAGAATAATTTGAAGTAATAGAGAGCTTTCATAATATATTCTCAAAGTACACTGACAAAATTGCCCTTAGTAACTACAAACGTAGAACTGTAACTACTCTACTATTTAGCAGTGCGGTGGAGTGCGAAAGTAACAATAATAAATCTATATTTTGGGACATTTTCACACAGCACCATCTAATCCCAAACTAAGCAGAACTTGTACTATGGGTATTAGACAATGGATATAATACTTATATACTTTTTTATTGTAAATACATAAGAAACACCCAGAAAAACACAATAAAAATAATTATGTCCTGTGAGAATCGAACCCACGACCAGCAGTAGCATCATGATCAGCAGTTCGACACTCGAACCACTGGACAGACGTCGACAAAGTAAGAATAACAATTTTTCCTTTGCTTAATAACTTTAAAATCTTAGCATGGAAAATGCCAAAAAGAAATACATAACAATGTCAAAAAAGTTAATGTTTTTGGAAGTCTAGTATTTTATTGCATTATCGTCTAACCTCGCGACACTCGCTAGGCATCCTCTGGTAGGCGCCCTGCTCGATGAGGTGCAGCAGCTGCGACTGAGTGTGTCCATCAAGACTGTCGAACTTCGGCAGCTGCTCTTGACTCAACGGCCTTTCCCTACCCTCCTCAGATTTCGTCCATTTTATACCATTGTGTGCGTATAGAGGAATTTCTGCGAACATATCGTTTTTATAACAATTTTGCTCTATACTGAGGAACTTCTCTAATAATACTGTGAACCATCCATGCACGGTACAGTCAGCAACAAAAACTCGCTGAACATGTTGCAATCTTCAATACGTTTTTTTAACATGAAGTTACCGTGTTACTGTGTTAAGGTTGTACGAAATCATTACATAGATGACCATTAAATATTTACTTTACCTTTATAATAAAAAATCTCTTGACAAGTTTTGGAGCAGTCATGTTTTCAAAATTTAGCTGTATTCAGCTACTTTCGTTGCTGACCGTACAAATTTTTGTATGACCGGTAACTGTTCCGGATCAAGTTATTTATGTAGGTATGTGAAAATTTGTATTTGTAAATGCACCCTCGATACATTCTAATGTGGACTAACGTTTTAATTGTAAATCGATCAGTCACTACTCTTGTCAATCTCTTTTAAAAAGTTTCCAAACTTACCAATATTAACGACTGGGTAAGTACCCGTGGGCGAGTGCATGGGATGCGGCGCGGGACCGATGCGGCGGTCACAGAACGTCGGCCACAGCGGCAGCACGTAATGGCCCGAAGCTAGCATACTGAAATAAAGATAAGTAACTTTATTTATAGGAATATAAAGGTTATGTGCTAAAATGATATCGTAATACTAGCTGAGCCCAATTCAACTGTGGGAATTTCCCAATTTGCCGCCTTATAGCTCACCTCACACTTACATGAGGATCTCCAGTACAAAATGTCATACTTCTAGACCCACCGATTTTAGCTGTGCGTTTTCTGTCATTCAGTGTTTGTTTGTGAGTTTTATTGAATAGATTTTGATTTATTGTGGTGCACACACCTCAAGGGGAGCCATCACTTCAACCCCACCCACCGCGCTCAATATCCCAAGCACATTGGGTATCTTATATACAGGGTTATTTATTAAATGCTGCACGTTTGGCATATCGATTGCTACAACTACAAAATACAAATGTAGAAAGTATCAGACAGAACAACGGACACTTTAAAGTATTTTTTTGGTAAATGTGTTGTGTTGTTCTATTCCCGATGACGCACTGCGAACATAGTACGAGCTTTGACTACACTTCTTTGGTGACGTCGTGACGAAGACCTACAACGACGCACCGCAAGAGGGCGCTGATCCAGGAGTATATAACCGTACGAGCTCGGGCCCGTTGCACTCATTCGTATATTACACGCCATAACTGACTCTATATTCGCCTTAATATGTTAACATTTTTATTTTTCTCATATATCAGTTTGTAACCGTTTCCTTAAAACGCCTTCACTTTTCAAACCCCAAAATCAGTATACCTGAGGAAGAGTGAGAACCATACACACACTACCACGCCATCATTATGTTTTTTATAAAGCCCTAAAATAAAAGTTGTTGTATATTATGTTAGAAATATAGACCCGTGAGATTGTTTTCAATTTACCCTGTATACGTCACTTTTCAATAAAATCTACGAACCCGTCATAATCAAACATCTGTATAGCAGCCCAGCCCAGCTCAACAAGTTCGAACTGAACGTCGTTGTTCTCTTCATTTTCCTGGTTGTTAGTCTGATTGTTCTCAGTGTTCTGGTGTTGACTGTCCACGGTGCGCTGAGAACGGCCGTATAGTGTGATGACCAGGCGAGATTCTCGAGGTAAAGTGTTTATGGGGAGATCTTCTAGATTTAGCCTGCAAAAACAGAAATTCAAAATATATAAATGATAAATGATATTTATTTCTGTAAGTAGATCTTTTAAAGACACTTTTACAAGTCAATAATAAACTTTTTTTTAAGCTAGATGGCTCCGGCATTTCCTAGCTGACGACCTCTGAGAGGAAACGCTGAAACAAACTCAGAGAATCATAGTCTCTTTTAAAGTCCAGACATAGGGTGGTAACAAATATGTGTCTTACAATGTAGGGCAACGTCTGAAACGGCCTTTTGAAGAAAGAGCCATAGATGGCACGCATGCATCAGTCATTGTGTAGCTCAACCATAATTTAGGGAGCTCAACAACCCGTCGCACGACGATACCAAATCAGAGGAACATTTACGTAGGCCACATAAAAATATATTTATAATATGAAATCTTTGCTTTGAAACTAGCTGGCCCGGCAGACGTCCTGCAGCCCGATTGCAGCGCCACCTAAACCTAAACTATCAAGGGTCATTGATACTTATAATACGACTAAAATATATTAAATATGCCGCCCACCAAAGGACTATAGTCCTTTTAATGCTTAAAACACACTAAACATTATATCGAAAAACCTAAACTGTCAACTCAAATGAACCACCCACCATGATGAATAGGCACATTAAATATAAATTGAGGGTGTACTCAGTTATCATAAATAAATTGGAAAAAATATTATTATTACATAATATATGAACGTAAACAATGCATGTTTTATTTAATAATTATTAAATGTAGAATTTTTAACTTCCCGTACTCCTCCATAAACTATGCTAAATATCACATGCCTCCGTGCGCGCAATATAATAGACAAGATTTAAAAAAATCTCATTTTTGGTTTTTGGTGGGACTTTTAAATACTCTATGCAACAAGTACAATGAGATATCGGTTGCCAATAAGGACATAGACATTTTCAGTAACTCATTGACTACCTTTAAAAAGAACATTATCTGTCAGTTAGAGAAGGGTTCGATGACACTCCAATGGTGAACACTATTAATTAAAAGTAGTTATCAATCGAATTTGTTTGTGTGTAATTCTATTTTCTTTTTTTTGTGTTGTTAGTATTGTATTGTGTATTTAATTTAGCTTTTTTTTTCTCTGTGTGTAAAGATAATTGTGCATGTCGTGGTCGCATTTAATCATCGTGCAAGCAATCTACAACCATTTTTGTTTTTTGTACATCCAACTTAAGTAATGTATTTCTTGTTAGAGATCCAAATAAATAAATAAATACTCTAACCCACTTCAATGCACAGTTTTTTACAATTTTATTAGTATACATGCCACAACCACAGTTTAATTTTTTCAAACTAGATGGCGTTGGCTTCGAATTAGAAGTCGCTATGGTTTCGTTACCGCTGTTTATAATAGGGTCACCGCGTGAATTTACTCAGCATACAACGCTTCATTATTCTACCAAAGGGAATGCCCAAATGTGGGCTAAGATATTTTTGATAGCGAATCGCACGAATGTGACGATAGCTTTTATCATAACAATAATATTATATTAATAAAATAAATATCATCATCAATCCATATACTGTCCCACTGCTGGGCACGGGTCTCCTCTCATATTGAGAGGGATTAGGCTATAGTCCACCACGCTGGCCTAGTGCGGGTTGGCAGACTTCACAAACCGTCGAGAAAAATCTCTAAGGTATGCAGGTTTCCTCACGATGTTTTCCTTCACCGTTTAAGCGAGTGATAATTAATTATTAATACGCACATGAATTCGAAAAGTCAGAGGTGCGTGCCTTGGGTTCGAACTCGAGACCTTCGACTTGGCATTCCAATGGTCACACCACTAGGCTATCACTGCATAATAAATAAATATAAAATCCTCAAATTCTGATGATATTTTTTTGCATTATCTGTTATAAAACCGACATCGACGACCGACACCGGGCCGGACACTTCGAGTCTCTGACAGCACCACAGCAATAATAAACAAATACTAAACATCATTTAATTTCAAACTAAAATGCATTCTTGGTTAACAAAATAATTGGTATAATTCAATCAAAATAATGGAATAGATAGATACTTTTCTGGTAAAAAGAGACAAAAAATGAACTCACCAAGTATCAAATATAATTCTAGGGTAGAACCCAGCGCACTCTATCTTCGAGGGTTGTGTGACGTGCAAGGTTTTCAGTGGCCGGGTCCCGTAGTACACTTGTGCGTGGAACAGATAGTCGTCGTGGCTCCAACACAGAGGCAGGCAGTGCACCGCCTCGATGCAGAACAGAGTCGTCTCAGATATCTCGTGCGCGGGGACTGCTTCTGCGAATTATATTTTTGTTTTTTATTGGAACGAAGTTCCTTATCGCGCGTTGTGAGAGGGGGCTAGACGGAAAAAAATCTTACGAAAAGTTGTCACGACACTTTTTTCGAAATTCAAATATTGTTGACAAGCAATATATATAATATTTGAATTTCGCGCGTTGTGAATTGTTGAGTGTATATAGGTTTTTTTATTATTAAATTTTAATGAAAGGAACTTCGTTCCATCCGTGTGTCCCTTGACACCTCTCAAGTTTTTTATTGTACAGACGCCAGCAGGTCAACCTATCCAAAACTGTCAAATTATCCCCATTGAATATGAACCTTAGTACTTTGTGTTAAGGTTGAAAATCAATAAAAGAAATTTGTCAGATTGTAGTAGCTTGATGTGCTGGCCTCTGGACTACGGCAGCCTATAGACGCCAGCAATACCAATAGTATGACTAACAACTGAGGAGTAAGTCCAGTAATCTCAGTGCCTACATTGCCTATCAAACCGGATCTTAGCACATTATTGCTGAATATTTGTGGTACCACCCCAGACTCGGCAGCATGAGCAGAACCAACAACCTTAAATAGGTTAATGATGGCGATATTTGGAGTGCCAGTTTAGTGATAATAAATTCGTCAATTGTTGCACTACTCTTTATAGAAGCTAGTAACAGTAAAATGACTGATATTAACAGCTACTTGTGTTTTTCTTGATTGAAAGAAAAAGAAAGAAAGAAAATAACATTTATTTAGAACAAACACAATCCACACATTAATAGAAATATATACACAACAATTGTAGCACCATATGTATAATTAGGTTATAGGTATAATATATATATATAAGCTCGCGAGTCGCGAAATATCGGCCGCCGCGTTGCGCGCGTCCCCTCCCCGCTCGACTCGCTTCCATGGTTTCATAAACATATTAATTTTTAATTAGATAAGATTGATACCTTGTACCAAAAATGCTTGCATTTGGTAGCCGACAGATCTGGCTGCTGTATACATCTCATTTTTAAATTTAGCCAGTGACTGATTCACCAATGACGAGGAATCGAGTCGTTTTGCGTCTATACTTTGCATATAAGTTTAAACACATTGGAGAGTCGTTCGGTTTTACATTAAACGATTTCTAATTGCTTCATTTAATTTTATAATGTTTATGTAAGTTAAATAGTTTGTGTAAGCATTGTTTTGAGCCTTTTATAACTTATGTCATCGGCGAGAAGGACAGTAATGGTTGTAAGCGAATTAACAAGAACAGCGCCATAGCCGCTCACACGTCACGTTACTTTGCCTTGATCGACCTATTTTAATTGTCATTTTTTTATCTGGGTCAAAATTCTCTGATCACTTAATATTGGAGAAAAATCCAAAAATTTACACTGTGTCTGTTAATTGTATTGTTGTAGTGTATAATTGTAGTGTTACCGCCATTTCATTAGTGTGCGTGCGTTGCGTATGCACACAACGATAAAAACACTCCAGCGCGCGTACGCGTTCTCCAAGTTACCTTATATAACCCCCAAACGATCATACCAATTTTTTATTATTCAAATTTTGACCAATATAGTCATATTTTTTACATTCAATCCTTTGTCGTCATTTCGTCGCTCATTGACCACTTCGAATCTTATTCAGTATGTTTTGAAATTTCCTCCGCGATACAGGGCTAGTGTGTAGTAGGGCACTAGTGCGGGAGCTGATTTAAAAAAAATATTATGATGATACTGACTGGCAAGGTTGTCGGGTGTGAGGTAGTGCGTGTCGGTGAGTCGGAAGTCGAGCAGGCGCGCGCGAGTGTAGAGCGACAGTAGCGCGCGCACGGCGTCCCGCAGGCGCGCGCTCGCCTGGCACACCGCCTCGCGCCGCGTGCTGCCGCGCAACGACACCGCGCAGTACGGACCCACGTCCGCACTGATCTCAGGCGTCACACCCGTCTGACCACCCTGTACATATTGACACTATAAAAATAATATAAGGAAAGAACCCTTTCATCCTGCTAAGTACCACCATACATGAACTCTTTATATAGGGGCGTGTATCAGAACAGTAACAAAAATCGATAAAGAAAAACCACCTCTACGTGGCATAACAACAGCGAACGAAGCGTGTTCACCCCTTCCGCCCCCGCAAGTCTCTCGTGCAGCCCGTAGGTGCACCAACATGGCCTACGACTTACGTTCAAATATTAACCACTCCCGAAAATCTTCAATAATTAACGGCAAAGCATTAGTGTAACGAGTTAGCACAAGCATGCTTTTAATAATAGGAAATATTTCTGAAGTGTAAGGTAAACCTTAGAAATTAGTACTAAAAAGACTATCTACACCTATATCCCCATAAGATTAACTAAATAATGACCCTTATAAAAGTAAAATATACACATTAGATCTCTTTAAACTGGATTGCACCACCGCTTTTTTTTCCTAAAAAAACTGACTTGGGCGAAGACGTAGAACAATCAATCAAAATAGTTTTATTTTTATATAAAACATATACAAGCAGTTATAAAATATCGAATCTAGGTACAAAGGCCAGCACATCAAGCTTCCACAATCTGTCAAATTTCTTTGATAGATTTTCAACTTTAATAAAAATGAATAACGTTCATATTCAAATGGGAAAATATGACAGTTTTGGATAGCTTAACCTGCTGGCGTCTGCACATGGTTCCAAATTAGTCGTTATCCTATGGAGAACAATCAACAAGAAACTACGTGGAGTTTGCGTATTCATTGCATTCCGCCCAAGTAGTAATACAAGGAGTCTTTTTTGCTTGAACTTAGCAAACAGCCAGCCATTTTGTAGTAGCTTTTAAATAAATATCAATATTGCAGCAAATATACCATCAAACTGGAAATAAAATTACAAAACAAGTAATAAAATGTCACCGACCTGTGCAGTACAAGCCTGCGCGAACGCATTCAGTGTGTGCGTGACGTGCAGTGTCTCCACTCCGCCGGCGAGCGCGCAGATCGCCTTCACAGCTTGGAACACTGCTTTGGGAGAACAGCTGCCTTCAGCGCCGGTTACACCTATTGCTCGGGACAACTCGCCTTCTAACGTCTCTAGAAATGACAGTATAAATATTTTTTGAAGGTTTGCACTTCATATACCGAGCCTTTTCCCAACTATATTGGGGTCGGCTTCCAGTCTAACCAGATGCGGCTGAATATCAGATTTTATACCAAGCCATCAAACTTCCGCAACCCAATTTCTGGACAATACCGATATTCTGAAGATAAACTGGTTGTCAGGCTTTTTGGGCATCTGACCACCATTAACTTGATTGTCATAAGTGTCCGTATGACAACTGGGACCCACGACTTTACGTGTTCTCCGAGCCTCGATGTTTTAAGAATAGTCACCAATCTACGGATTGACCGCGGCTAGTGTAGCTTAACCTTGCACAGCGATTGATCAGCGTAGTTAGTAACAGTTAGCCACGATCACTTCATCAGTAAAATAACGAATATGAAAAAAGAAATGCCAGATATGCTGTGAGCCGAAATACACACAATTTGGCAAGAACTGCAGGAGCATCGATACCGAATTTCACTAACAGATATTACGCAAAAATCAGCGCTATTACGACGGAATACGGGCGTGTGTGGAACTATCTATTGTATAGATAACCTACTAGATGTTGCCCGCGGTTTACCGTATCCCAAAGGGGTTTTGAAGACAAAAGGTAGCTTTACGTCCTTTTCCAAGGTCTAAATTTATCTCTGTACCAAATTTCATCAAAATGGGTTTAGCGGTTTAGGCGTGAAAGCGAAACAGACAGACAGTTTCTTTCGCATTATTATAAGTAGGGATTGACTTACCCAGCAATATAGATAGGTTATCGAAGGACAACTGTGGCGTGGCTCCCTGACTTGGTAATAGGTCGTCGAGCGTCAGATGGGCGTCCCTAGCGTCATCGCGCTCAGTTCTCGCTAGTACATTATCTTTGCCTTCAGTCAAACATAGCGTAACGTCTTTCTCTAGACGCACACATTCCCGTATGTAGTCGTATTCGCTAAGGGAACTGCCCGGCGTTAAATATTCTTTTGCGCCCCATACCTGAAATATTAGAGAAATGTGGTTACTGTTTATAAACACAAACTAGGGTCACAATACTAAGAACCTCGTTTATGCTATGCTAAGAGCCAATCTAGGTTTTTATAGTGAGTGATCCTAATGAACAAATGTCTATCGCAGTTAGCCACATTGCAAGACGCGCTCCGCTAGGTAATTTCTTGTACACAAGGATCACTTTTGCATGCATTCTAGTGAAGCTTTCAGCTTGGTCCGTACAACGTGGCCTTACAGATAGCTATCCGTAAGGCCGCGCTGTAGCTAGCTACCTAAAGTAATTACAAAATTATTGAAATGGAAATAAGTAATATTATGTAGTCGTCATCTTTTTTAGCGTCAAATAGCGAAACAAACGCACATTTAATACGCAGCAGTAATAAAGTTGTTGGTCTGTAGGATCAGGGCACGCAAACGATTATTTGGTAATCGTAATGACGATTTATTAAAAAAAACTGTTTCCAGTATTAAGAAGAATTGAAATATCGAAGAATAAAAGATTAAATTAATATTCTCTTCCGAAACTACATTGGAAATTTTATGACACTACTGGGGAATAAAGGCGAAATTTGCGAAAACCTTTCATAAGAGCAAAATATGATAATTTAGAATAAGACAAATACAATGTATCTTACCCGCAACATATATTCAGACATATCTTCTCTAATGTCCTCGTCTAGAGAACACACTACAGTTAATATCACATGATCCACCGTCGATTCCACTGTAAACAAAACAATAAAGTATAACCTACTACTACTTACATACATACATACTGTAATAAAAAAATAAAAAAAAAGTAGTTTATTTTTGGGTGTGTGATGTATGTATAAGTGAATGATGAGTGAGCTCCAAAATAAAAGAAATAATAAACTCGGGCGCCAGAAACTCACTCCTGTAAAAGATATGCTACCGGATACTAACCAACGGAGAGATTGAACAATTAATCTGCCGGTGGGAGGATACAAATAAAAGGCCTATGCTCTTTTGTTTGTCTTATAATTTGCCTGTAGGCTGCACAAAAGTTTAACACAAAGGTTTAAATTTTAACTATAAAAATAATAGTACTATTGACATGGATATTATTGGTATTATTGATATTATTGCATCTCACTGGATTTTTTATAATATAGGTACTTTAATATATTTGCCTCCCTCCTGACATCCCGGCGAGGCGTGACGCAGACGAGGACGTTAAAAAGTATTAAGTAAGAGGAAAATATACATACGAATTATTGGAGTACTTATAAAAATACTTCCTGATGAAAAATATAAATCATGGTCAAAAATATAAGTCTGGAGAAAAACTTAAACTCTGGTGAAAAAATATATCGTGGTGAAAAACATAAGTCTGGTCAAAAACGCCGAGGCTGTAAAGAAATAAGCCTGGGTTAGAATTAAAAAGATAAAAAGTGTATGTCGAAACGTGGTCATGTAAATCACAATCGCTTACCGTTTTCCGAACCAAAAACAAATTATAATTCCACCATTATGTGGATAAATGGCTAAATTATGCCTGAAACAATATAAAAATGCGATATGTAGAACATTGAAACAAAGTTTCGAAGATCGAATGTAACGGACACATTTCTAATAAAAAAATATTCGACTCACCAATAAAATATGGAACCATCACAATAGATTTAGCCTTTAGGCTTTAATTTAAATCCAAAAATGCACTTCTAAGGCAAATCGCGGCATTATGTAGCCGGATTAAAAATAAATTGAATATATTGGAAAAACAAGATCAGGCCATTGTCGCAAGAGGTCGTAGAGTCAAGCTGTCAAAGTTTTGACAGATGACTTTTTAATTTATTATGATAGTCAACCTAGAAAACAGCTAATTGATCCGAAAAAAACGAATGTGGTAGAAATCCGAACTAAAAATCGAGTTCCATGTAACGATACGTAAAACCATCGTTACATTACATCCCTCCCCAAAAAATAAAAGAAAGGAACTTTCTTTTATGCACTAAGGCAAAGACAACAAACAAAACAAAAGAGAAAAGCGAAAGCTCTCTTAACCATATTCTAGATATAATTACTAAGAGTAAACCTATAGTATTGAAATACTACAGTTAAACCATCACCAAACTATAACTTAAGAACTTTGAAACAAGACTGCAAAGGATATACCTGCCAAGTCTTATTAAAATTCCAAGTAAAAATAAATTTCGAATAATGAAATATAAATAATAAACTAGAAAATTTAATATTCCAGTTAAGCACAATCGCCACTGACTAAAAAACCAACATCTACTATTGAGTTCAGTTAGGCACTATCGCCGCTGACTAACAACAACATCTGTGAGTTCAGTTAGGCACCATCGCCACTGACTAGCACTATCCAACATCTACTTTTGAGTTCAGTTAGGCACCATCGCCGCTGACTAACAACAACATCTGTGAGTTCAGTTAGGCACCATCGCCACTGACTAGCACTATCCAACATCTACTTTTGAGTTCAGTTAGGCACCCTCGCCACTGACTAACGTTATCCAACAATGCATATCGGACATCTTGTATGCCCAAGATACAACACATGAACCTTCACTTCAACAAAACTTGTGAAATGAAAATTCCAATAGAAAAAAGAAAAAATGTTTGAATGTTGTGATTGGCTCAACACCACCAACTTTCCAAGCACAAGCATTCCAAAAATAAGCAGCTATAGAAATAACTATAAAAATATTCATATTGTGATCGGCACAACACCACCGAACTCCCGAACACAATAGAAAAGGAAAGCAAACAATTACTTGCACATTGTGAACTTTCGAACACAATGTCAAAAGTAAGTGCCAAAAAATAATAATGCATATTGTGATCGGCACAACATCACCGAACTTCCGAGCACAATAGCAAAAAAAATGAAATCAAGGAAAATAATCCAAGATCCATATAAAGTCAGTCAATTCTACAACAATCCGGTAGAATATCCCAAAAGAAAATATAGAGATGAGGACGTCTCCTCAGAAGTCAAGTCCGAGGTGAGCTCAATGTAAAAGTCATATCCAGAAAAACATGAATAAACTTAAACTAAGTTCTACAAAGTATATTTATAAACAACAAAAGTTTTATTAATCTTAAGTGAAATATAAAAATTTCAATTTAAAATAAATAATTTCCTATATGAGATATAGAAATATAAGAAGATAATATTAAAATATGAAAACATTATCTACCTTATTAAACAAAAATAATAATAAGATCTTTCGATGTAGAAAATATAAGTTTCATGGGTGGAAGAAGCTAATTGAAAAGTTAACCAAAATTTTCCTAAGTTAAATTTTAGAAAGTTCAGACATCGAATTCAATAAATTGATAAGAAGTTACCTCACATACTATCATCATACAAAGAACTATAAACCTTCCATTCATCACTCTAATAAAAGTTCGCTTCTTCAATATTATCAAAATCAAGCCCAAAACTTGAGAACCTAATAATAATTAAAATTTAATTATGTCTTTAACATGATAACGGCCTACTGAACCCTTATTCAAATCCTTCAATACATAAACATTATTTGAGACTTTTTGTATAATTTCACATTTAACAAACTTAGGAGCAAGTTTTGCCGAAAAATAAGCAGGTGCATGGGATTGAATGAAACTTCTCCTCCACACTACATCACCTACATCAAAAGAAATGACACTACGACCCTTGTTATAATAAGTGGCATTACGCTTATAAGCTTTTAATAAATAAGCTTGAACTTTCACGAAAATGTCACTAAGTGAATTAAGAGAAGTAGCAAAAATATTCCTATCGCCAAACTCCAGTTGATTTAAGTTGTCAATAGAATTACTAAAATGGTGTAAAGAAGCATCAAAAATAAGTTCTCTACCAAACATAAGAAAATTAGGTGTGAAATCTGTAGCAAGATTAACACTATTATTCAAAGCTAATTGAACATGAGGTAAATATTGAGACCAAGTTCTATGATCATCTTTTACAAAACAAGCAATGCAAGTTTCAACTGTTTTATTATAACGTTCTACGGGATTATTTTGAGGAGTGTATAAAGTATTATAAAATATTTTAGTGATATTAAAACTTTTCAAGAAGTCTACAAAATGTTTAGAAGTAAATTGCGTTCCATTATCACAAACTATTATTTTAGGACAACCGAACTTAAGAAATATTTCCTTTTCAAAGAGTTTATTAATTATTTTAGTAGTAGCGTTACTCATAGGAAATATCCAGCAATATTTTGTAAAAACATCAACTACTGAGAGTATATATTTATGACCAGAATAAGTTTTAGGTAAAATTCCTATTATGTCTACTGAAAGCATTAGCATAGGGCTATCAACTTTTTTAGGATTAACCATGATACCATGAGGAGGAGAATTAGTATGTTTATAAGCTTTACAAATATCACAAGACGAAATATGTTTTTGAACATCATTAAACATTCCTTTCCAAAAATAATGTTGTTTTAATTTTTTCAAAGTTTTATGAATACCAAGATGACCAGATTTAATATCATCATGATTTGATTTTATAGTATCTAAAATATGTTCTTTAGGAATAACGATTTTCCAATTAAGACGACTGTTAGGATTAAATTTATCTTTACAAAATTTATACAAAGTATTATTTTCAACTCTAAAGTTTTTGAATCTACAAGGAGATTTCTGACAATTAACAAATATTTTTCTATACCAAGGATCATGAATATCCTCATCAGGTAAAACTAAATTATTCGGTGAAACAATTGCAGCAATTTCAATTCGAGATAAGGCATCTGGAACTAAATGTAAAGAACCCTTTTTATGAATAATATCAAATGTAAATTGTGAAATTCTAGCGGCCCAACGTGCTAAGCGTCCACTAGGATTACTAAGACCCAAAAGCCATTTTAAACTAGCGTGGTCAGTGACAACTGTAAACTTCATTCCTTCAACATAAGGTCTAAAATGTTCTATAGAATCTAAAATAGCTAATAGTTCACGTTCCGTGGTACTATAATTACGCTCACACTTATTAAGTGACCTTGAATAAAATGCAATAGGATGTTGTTCATTATTTTCATCTTCTTGACTCAATACACTACCAATGCCAACAGAACTAGCATCACAATGTAAAAAGAAAGGTTTTTCAAAATTAGGGCATTGTAAAACAGGAGAAGTAATTAAACTTTCTTTTAAGTTTTGAAACGCATTTTCAGCTTCATCATTCCAATCAAGAGGTTTTTTAGAATTTTTACTTCCAGCTGTCAGTTTAGTTAAAGGGGAAGCAATATCAGCAAATTTACAAATGAATCTACGATAATATGAACATAAACCAAGAAAACTTCTAAGCTTCTTAACAGTTTCAGGACGAGGAAAATTTTTAATAGTTTCTAATTTAGAAGGATCAGTGTGCAAACCATCACTGTCAACAATATAACCAAGATAACGGAGTCTATCTTTACAAAAATTACACTTCTTCAAATTTACTGTTAATCCAGCATTCTTTAATATATCATAAATCTTATGTAAATATTCAATATGCAAATTAAAATCTGAATTTACACAAATTAGATCATCCAAATAACAGAATACGGCATTATCAAATTCAGGGCCAAACAGTTTATCTACTAGTCTCTGCAACTCAGCTGGTGCATTTGTGAGACCAAATGGCATACGAACAAATTCGTAAAGTCCCTTACCAGGTACAACAAAAGCAGTTTTCTCTCTAGAAGATTTTTCCAGGGGAATTTGTAAAAATGCTTTAGAAAGGTCAATTGAACTAATATATTTAGCACCTCGAAGGTTATCTAAAATTCTAGAAGTATAAGGAAGAGGATAAGAATCTTTAATAGTTACTGAATTTAATCTTCTTGAATCTAAACACAATCTTGTACTACCATCCTTCTTTTCTACGGCTAAAACGGGTGAACACCAAGGAGATTTAGAGGGTTGTATAATACCTTCCTTCAATAAAACTTCTACTTCATCAAAAAGTTCCTTTTGTTTAGCAGGACTCAAGGGCCAATATCTTTGCTTAAACGGTTCACTAGTAACATTGATTTTATGTTCTACAAGATGTGTAAGACCTAAACCTTTTCTTTCATAAGAAATGTTTTCAAAAAGAGAAATAGTTTCTTTTAATTTATGATTCTCAGAAGGAGAAAGTTCAGTAGCAGAAGTAACTGTACTGATTTGAGTTTCGTTACAATTAACAAAGGTAATATTTTTCCATAAGTCTTTAGCTAGATCAAATTGTAACCAGAAATCGAATCCTAAAATGATTTGAGATTGAAAGTTAGGTATAATGAGAAATGTTATATTTTTAGTTAAATTATCACAAGTAATTGGTAATTCCATAGTCCCAATAACTTGTTGTGAAGAACCATCAGCTGTATAAGCAGAACCAGAATCAGGTTTAATTTTATAACCTAAAAGTAAAAATTGTTTATGAATATTTGATCCAAGAATACTTCTATTAGAACCACTGTCCAATAATCCTGAAAATTTTATGTTATTAACTGAAAATTCTAAGAAGGGTCTAATATCATTATGTTTTAAAAACAAAATAGGAGCTGACCTATACATGTTAAAAAATGTCTTTAAATAATTTAACCAATCATGGAATTCTTTGTTGCGAGAAACATCATCAGGTTTGTGACTATAAGTAAATTTTTTCGACATCGAGACACTAAAAGTTTTATCAAAAACTGGCGCTCGATGCGGCCGAATTAGTTTTTTGGATTCTTAGAGTTTTCTATCTCTAAACAACAATCACAATTCTTGGATGTAACTCCAACCTTTTTACATTTAAAACAAACTACACCCGGTATAGAAGAGCAATTTTTAAAGTGATGTCCAGATTTGTTACATTTTAAACAAACTAAATTAGTGGAAACAGCATTTGTCTTCACTGACGGTTTTTCAAATTTAATAGAATCTTTAACAGTTTTTCTATTGACTACAACTTCAAGTTCTTTAGAAAGGTCAAGAAATTGTTCAACAGAATCAATATTTTTATGAAAAATGAAAGGTGTGTACAAAGGTAGCATATTATGTTTAATTATATTAACCAACACTGTATCAAACAAAGGAGAAGAGAGACGATTAGCCATGTCCATAATCTCAGTAATAAAATCTGGAAGAGATTCAGAAAGTTTTTGTTTCTTTGTGCGAAGGTCATATTCCAAAAAGTAATCAAAATGAGGCTTATCAAACCGTTTTAATAATGCAAGCTTTAGCTCATGCCAAGAAGCAATACGAATTCTAACTGTGCGAAACCATTTAAGTGCAATACCACTAAGCAAGTCAGAGAAAGAACCTACTAACAAAATTTCATTAAAATTCTTATACAAAAAATACTCCTCGATTTGAGTAATAAATTCCCTGACACACGACTTTCCATCAAAACTAATCTTACTCTTTTTTAAATCTGGCAATTTAGTAAAAGAAGGTAAATTCTTTTTAATATGTTCATTAACAAAAGCATTCATTGAATTAAAAGAAGGCAAAGCATTTGTAGCAAAGGCTGAAGAAGAATGAGCAATTCTGTCATTATTATCAAAAGGATTATGCACTTCCGTCAAATTTATCATATCCTGAACCATACCAGCAGCATTAGCATTAGCAACCATGCTAGTACCAACTGAAACATGTTTATCCTCAGATACAGAAAGTGGAGGAAACTGAACTTCTTTATCCATGATGAATAGCAATAATATCCAAAAAAGCAAAGCAAAACTAAAAGTTTCAAAACAAAATCCAAGAACTAAAAGTTCAAAAAGTTTTATGATAATTATTCAGTTTAAAGTAAAGTTATTGTTGAAGTTAAGAATAATTATTGTTTTTAAATTGAAAAGATGCAATAATAACTTACAAGATTCAATCTTAAGAATTATAAACACTGTTTACTTATTGTAGTTAAATTATCTTATAAAAAGTTACACCTCAATATTTTCACAAGAATTGAACGATAACAAATACAGTCTACACCATACAAGTATGTTGTTTTGCTAAAGAGAACAAACACAAATGCTAAAATAGCAAATAGTTATAAACAAGATAATAACAAAGTTAAATAGTTATATTGTTTACAAGGTTATATTAATATTAATGTTGTAAATAAAAGTTATTTACTAAAAAAGTTTCAAACTAACAAACAAAAGTATTTGTAAACAATATAATAACAAAGTATAAGATGCAATAATATACCAAAACAAGTAAGAATATAAGGCAAACCTACTTCAAGTCCCTGAACGCAAGCGCCAAATTGTAATAAAAAAATAAAAAAAAAGTAGTTTATTTTTGGGTGTGTGATGTATGTATAAGTGAATGATGAGTGAGCTCCAAAATAAAAGAAATAATAAACTCGGGCGCCAGAAACTCACTCCTGTAAAAGATATGCTACCGGATACTAACCAACGGAGAGATTGAACAATTAATCTGCCGGTGGGAGGATACAAATAAAAGGCCTATGCTCTTTTGTTTGTCTTATAATTTGCCTGTAGGCTGCACAAAAGTTTAACACAAAGGTTTAAATTTTAACTATAAAAATAATAGTACTATTGACATGGATATTATTGGTATTATTGATATTATTGCATCTCACTGGATTTTTTATAATATAGGTACTTTAATATATTTGCCTCCCTCCTGACATCCCGGCGAGGCGTGACGCAGACGAGGACGTTAAAAAGTATTAAGTAAGAGGAAAATATACATACGAATTATTGGAGTACTTATAAAAATACTTCCTGATGAAAAATATAAATCATGGTCAAAAATATAAGTCTGGAGAAAAACTTAAACTCTGGTGAAAAAATATATCGTGGTGAAAAACATAAGTCTGGTCAAAAACGCCGAGGCTGTAAAGAAATAAGCCTGGGTTAGAATTAAAAAGATAAAAAGTGTATGTCGAAACGTGGTCATGTAAATCACAATCGCTTACCGTTTTCCGAACCAAAAACAAATTATAATTCCACCATTATGTGGATAAATGGCTAAATTATGCCTGAAACAATATAAAAATGCGATATGTAGAACATTGAAACAAAGTTTCGAAGATCGAATGTAACGGACACATTTCTAATAAAAAAATATTCGACTCACCAATAAAATATGGAACCATCACAATAGATTTAGCCTTTAGGCTTTAATTTAAATCCAAAAATGCACTTCTAAGGCAAATCGCGGCATTATGTAGCCGGATTAAAAATAAATTGAATATATTGGAAAAACAAGATCAGGCCATTGTCGCAAGAGGTCGTAGAGTCAAGCTGTCAAAGTTTTGACAGATGACTTTTTAATTTATTATGATAGTCAACCTAGAAAACAGCTAATTGATCCGAAAAAAACGAATGTGGTAGAAATCCGAACTAAAAATCGAGTTCCATGTAACGATACGTAAAACCATCGTTACAATACATACACTCACGCCTTTCTCCCATAGGGGTAGGCAGAAACTAAAGAACGCCACTTGCTACGATTCTTCCATACTTCTTTCGCTTCGACCACATTCATACATCTTGTCATACATACACGCCGGTTGCGAGTACTACGCACCTGACCTTTTTGAAGAACCTCACCAATAAGGTCGGTATAAGTTTTTCTAGGGCGTCCCCTCTCGGCGGTTCCACTGACATTCGCAACCTACTACTACTTATGTTACCAATATGATCTTAATTAGCAAGTATTATAATTATAATATATAAAATGTTATAAATAGATAATAAAATAATGTTATAAATATATAAAAAGAACAACGCCATAATTAGATTGTTATAAAATGTATTTTAAATAAATAATATAATAATGTTTATAATTAGATGAAAGAAATTATTAATTAATGTTATAAACTAATGATTATAAATAAGTACATATTGTTGTGCCCTAGCAGGGTCATGTATGAAACATTTATATTTATGTAACACCTTTTTACTACATGAATGCAATAAATATATGATTAGCTTTTTTTTTATTTGATTTGCTTTTTGCTGCAGCACAGTGCTGAGATAGGGACCTATTCTGACATCGCACAGGATAAAGTACCTACTTCCTTAGTTTTAAGATTTATTAAATTGTTATGTTAAATTGTATTTTGTCCTGTTTTGTGCCTGTCAGAATAAATTTTCTTTCTTTCTTCTTCTTTCTTTCTTTCATTATGATTAAGTTAAAGAGCAATTTTCTTACATGCATACATTGCAGACTGTTAAAGTGAAATAAGGTTGATTTTTCCTTACCATCAGAGGTAAAGGTGATGGGTTCGTCGGAGTGAGCGTGATGGACTAGAATTTTGATACTGGTGTTCGGTGGGTACTTGCCGCCCGACCGGGCCGCTATTACATGCCCCGGGTTCGTTTTCTCGTCTGAGTGAGTGAATCTTTCTGCAAAATGAGAATAAATGGCGTTAATTAAAAATAAATCGATAAGACATTGGCCTTTGGTGCGCAATCAATATGGCAGTATTTCCTGCGGCATATATTATTATATTATATCCCCAATGAAGATAGCATCGTATTCTATATAGGACCTCAGCATTATATCAATTACATACTTACGGACCAAAACAAAACATGTAATATTTTCAAAAATCATATTTTCATTCTCTCGCTGTGACCTAGTCGTGATAATATTGAAGCAAGTTGATTTACAAGGAAATCTTAAGTTGATAATGAAACAATGTACACTTACTTCTTACATCTAGAACCATTTTGAGAAAAGCTTTGTGCTCGCTATCATAATTTCTTGATCTCGTTTTTACTATACAGTCGTAAAGCTTATTCTGAAACAGAAATAATTTACCATCACGAATGATCTAGTGTATTATTCGTCGCCGTATTGATTCCTGTGAGTTACAGCTACTATGTAATTATACAGATTATAATTACATATTTATATTTTTCTCTAAACATGTTATTCTGAATAGATCAAAAAAGACCAGTACACTATTATATATACTATAATTACTTGCTCCTAAGACTAGGGTCAAGTTCATTCAAGTAAACATAAAATCTTAAGGGACTGTACTTAAATTGCTTTGTAGATATAATGCTATACTGTGGCTTGGCCCGCGCTCCCCGCTTTTCTCCGTGCCTCAAGCCTCACCCCGCGCGTCGCCATAAATACATTTACAGACGACGCGCGGGCCTCTTTCTTCCCGCTGCAGCTGCCCGAAGCTAAGTACCGCCCTCTACCGGCCGGACCTCGCCTCGAAGCCTTGGCCGCACCCACCCTGAGCTTAACCCACCCTACTCTTGCCTTAATATACTTTGAATGTTAACCCTAGTCAATAAATGTGTATAACTTTGTGTTCCGAGTGTAATTTATCTCCACTAAACGTGTCCACCTCGTGACAACACTCGATTAGATCTATAAAAGCGAAACACGCTTCGATTAAAACTTATGTCAATAACCAATGAAATCTCTGTGGAGAAAGCACCAGCTGATTTTTACTTACAGTGGTAGACCGTAAGGCGACAGCCGGCACACTAGGTATAGACTTGGGCGGCGGCGACGGTAGCATAGTATCCTTCTTGTTGATGGTCGCGTACACCGCATCTCGCATCTCTGTCTCTCCGTACAAGAAATCCAGAGGGTCGTACTCTTCGTACACACTGCTCGAACACTCGCTTGAAGCCGCTGCATGTTCTGTCGTTAGTGAAATGTCATTTTGACTTACTTAAGGCCAATTTTTTTCTGTTACCTTTTTTATACTCAATAAGGTATTAGTAACTTACCTCTTTATTTTAAAAAAGTGGGTATTACGTCGATGCCATCTAGGTTTAATGACATCAAAAGGATAAAGATCAAAATGTTGAAGAAGAAAGAGTTATATATTTTTATTAAGTGTTATTATCCTTAGTTAAAAGAAGTCTAACAACCGTAAGTCAATGGAATACCCTTACTAATAAACATTGAATATAATTACGCATAAGATTAAACTTGAAAACCTATAATGCCTTGCGTTTTTGTGAAAAAGTAATCAAAAATACCTAAAATTTGTCATAGAAAAAATACTTAAAAATAAAATTAATACAATTAGATCCCTTACAAAATGCACACAGATATTCGTTTCGAGTCCCATATTAGTTACAAACCCCAACATTAACGTTGTCACAACATACCAACTAGTGCACATTAGATTTTTTTATGTATACATGATGATTTCATTAAAACAGCATTCCCAAAAATAATGAAAATGTGTAAAACAAATAAAATGTATTCTATGACACAAACACGTGCATCAAAATGTAAAATGGAATAAACTATGTAAGAAAAACACTATTGTGGATGGATAATGAGGATGGACTTAGAATTTGAGAATAATATAAGCAACAAAAAAAATCCATAAATCTTAGTGAGAATGCTCCAATTTTATGTCTGGACTGTGGTGTTGTACGGTAGTGAAACCTGGACCCTGAAGGCTAATACTCAGAAATTTCTGGAAGCGTTCAAGATGTGGTGCTACCGTAGAATGCTACGCATAAGTCGGACGCAAAAAAAAACCAATGCGAGAGTACTCGTACATTCAGGGCGTCGGTAAGAACATAAAAACACCTAGAATCTTGTCTAGAAGAATTCAGAGATGTATTTACTCTAGTATTCTTTAAATTGTAATAAGATGACAAAGAAGCATATGGGCCACCTGATGATAAGCAATAAACACAACTTATAGACGCTGGTAGCATCCGTAATATCATTAACACATTGTCATTTTGAGATTGTTTATGTCTCATATGCCCAATAATTTCACTCGCTACTTATTACTGCCCAGTAATTACCATTGATACGGGAACACAATAATGCTGGCATATGCCAGCATAATATTATTGTAGCGGCAGAATATTAGGCAATACAGTGGTACCTAACACTCCAGCCAAACACAATACGGTTTCGCTTTTGTTACCTTACAGCGACGAATACATACATTTATGGTAATCTCACTTCTAAGTCCATATGAATACACAAACCACTCACCAGTATTATTGTTCTCAGTTAGTAGTGGATCAAACGCTTCAAGCACACTGACTCTTACGCTACCTTGCGCGGCGGAGTTGCGCCCGAAGTCGATTAGGTTCATTGACTTCGGCAGGCTACCTATTGTGTCGTTCGACTCGTTGGACTGCAACATAAATTAGTTGTCATTTTTAACTTTCTTTACTAATAATAACGTAGATGTGTGAAATCTTTGGGCACACATAATTAATTTCTTAGAATGCTTAAATTCCATTCCATTATAGGAGTTGATTTTTTTATTTCTTAACGAAAGTAAAGAGTCCGTTTTACAAAATCAAAATAATGTGATATTCTTTTACACCATGCTAATAAAACTTTTCAAAATAAAGTTACAATAAGATAATATAAGTTCATTAACTTATTTGGCAAAAATAACTTACTGCAATACTGACTTCCGATAACTTCCTGGTATTACTGCTTTCAACACTGTCCCTTGCAGGCTCCGTCTTAACAACTGTTTGGCTCACACCGTTATTGTTCTGGCTATTGTTCTGCGGATTCGTTGGTACTGACGGGTACGTGTGCAATTGATTCAGCTGCGGGTAAACATTTATCGGCCTCGGCGGTCGAGAGATCATGTTTGTTGTGCTATAGTTATACGAAGAAGCTGGAGGGTAAGCGTAGGGTGACGGCGAGGACATCCGCGTCTGGCTGTACTGTACCGTCGGATACACCGGTGGCGGGTTAACAGGCACGAATGTTGGAGCGATGTCAGGCATTGCAGCCATGGGAGGCCCGTAGTAAGAATAATTTGGCATTGGCCCCGGCATCGGTGACGGCATACCGTACGCCGTGGTTGGATACGGCGGCATCGGGTTGTACGGCATCTGGTAGTTATACGGGTACGGCGGCGCATAATGATAGCCCGGCCGCTGATTATAGTGCTGGTTGTTCATTGTGACGGCCGATTGTTCCGTCGTGGCTAATGTTAGCTCTTCAGTCTGTTGGCCTAACCTGGAAGCGAAATGGAAATTGCTACGTGTTGCATCAAACAATGAAATAACATACTGCTAAAAATGTGATTTACCCGTTGAGTCTATGCTTAAACGATCAGTGAAATCGTAAATTTTAATTTCCTTCTAAATAGTAATTAATTTGTATTCAACATTGTCTTTTATTATTATAGACTAAAATTAACAATTATCGCAATATATATTACATTTATGTATTGATAGTTTATGTCAATTAACTTTAGAACTATGTAAATTCAGTTATATTGGACCAACTTTTTCACTTGAATTGAATTTTGAAAATACTAAACAAAGCTAAAACTACACGCTTTTGTTTTGGATGATAAAATAATTGTGATGAAATTCAAATTATAAGCCCAATATAATGATTACTATTTAATGATTAATGAGACATGTCATAATGTTGTAGGTAATATTACTATCGATATCAGGTATGTACAGTTTTTATCAATCAAACTAAACTTATCAAACTCCATATCATTGCGAATACAATTTTAAAAAATGTATCGCTTCTCCACCACTGGATTATAAATCTCTAAATAGTATAACACAAAGTCGATGTCCGCGTTAGTCTTTCTGTTTCTCTGCTTATTTCTTCAAACTACGCAACAGAATTTGACACAGGTTTCACTAACATTTAGAAAAATTATCCTGGATGATTTCTAAATATATTATAAAATATATATTATTAAATGCATGTTATTAATACACTGTACCGGTGCGAAGCGGTCGCGGTGGTACAAATATTACAAAATATCTCACAGACATGTAGACAAAAATACATTAAAATCCAATGACACTAATAACTTATTAATGTGATATACATACTTATTAATCTGATCGATGTACTCCTTTAGCTTCACGTGTGGCTCCTTCGGCGCATGTTTGTTAGTAGGACTCGTAAACGATATCAAGTCGCTACTCTCATCTCTCGTTGGACTGGTTCCAGTAGATCTGACGAATTAGGACAAAAATATATCATTAGTGATGCTGCCAGTAGCTTGGCAATACTAGCGGCAGGCGGTCATCAAGTGTGAGTATTAAATTTGTAGTTTTAGTTTGTGATGATAAAAGACTGCATCAAACATTTTAAAAGTACTCTGTAAATAGCATTAAACACTCATCTATTCGATATAGTATTAAGTAGTCTGTCTAAAATAATGCTCAAGCAAAGATCTTGAATTAAGCATAGATATGAAATATGAATGTCATTTTATACAAATACTTCTCATGTTTATGCATTGGTATAAAGATGAGCAAGTATGGTGAGATCATTGCCGGTTGACTTTTCGATCCTATCCGATTAGCAATAAGGTTGAAAGTATTCAACCAGCAAGTTTCTCGATTGTACATAACGAAGCTAACTGCCCAGCATGCGCGAAAAAATATTTACTGTTTTTAGTGTACCTACTCCAAATACTGTATTTGTATGAAAATTATAGTCAGAGGCTGTGCTGTGTATCTATACTAAGTTTGAACACACAAATCTCAGGAACTACTGGTTTGAATTGAAAAAATATTCTTGTGATGGATAGTCCATTTACTGAGGAATGTTATAGGCTATATAACATCACGCTACGACCAATAGGAGCCAAGCAAAAAGGATAAAAAAGCGGGTGACAACGCAGGAGCTGGTTAGGAATATGTATGTTAACCTAAGACTATGTTAACTGATAAGTGATCACCACTTAATATCACAACTAATTAATTAAGTTATACACTTATATGCTAGTGAATGATATTTTCAAGTACCAAGTCCAGTCAAAACGGTCTGAAGTACAATTTTTAAAAAAATGCATGTAATCAGTGCACTGGTACTATAATTCATACAGTCTAGATGAAGTTAAAAGAATTACACATTATAAACAGTAGTTCTGATATCACACAAAATAAAATGATATAATTTTTATGAGTCGTGCTAAAAAAAATTATGAATATGCACAAATTAGGAAGTGTGTTATTGACCCAATTTTATTATAATGCTTATAAAATGTAAGCAATTTTTAGGTTCCCTTATGATTTCCAAAACAAATATTACAGCTTCTAAAAATACCACACTGCATCCTTTAAAAAATATATATATGTACCTACATAAATAATAAATAAGGCCCTATTTATAATAACTTGACATTTACATGACTCATTGATTTAAGTTTTACAGACTTTGCCCAATTAATTTTAAAGTTCATTTATTATTGAGAGGGCTCAAGAACTTTTATCTCATGTATGGTTACAGTTGTTCACACAATTTTTTACACAGGTTACATGTGCACAATGTGCACAAACACACACACACACCCAAAATGCCTCTGAGATAGACCAACGATTTTATCTCTTACACATTCCAATCATCACCTATCAAAACTCTGTACTACCAAAAACCTTTATTTTATTCACCCAGTTAAGGATCTGAGAAGTCTTAGCATAAGATTTAGAGACAAGTCTAAGTGTGAACATATGCTTCTAAAGAGCCTTAGACTTATTTGTGAATATTACACCACCTAGACTCGTCGTGCACCTAGGCTTGACATTTCATAAGTGCCTGTATATGGTTTATATGAAAATAAAACTATTTTGATTTTGATTTATTCACCTGGGACTGTCAGATATGGAGGTTCGTCCTCGTGGCGACTTTCGTGGTGGCGGCGGGAGAGCAGGCGGTGGGCCGTCGGTCTCCTCGCGCCGGCGGGCACTGACGCTCGCCACCTCGCGAACATTATCTAGACAATATCGGAAAGATAAGTCAATCACCAATGATTATAGAGATATTTTTTGTTATAGATAAAGTGTAAGATAACAACATTTGAGGTACTCTAAACATAAACAATTAGCAAAACAATTATGCATAGAACTACTAGACAACAAACATTAATAACATAATAATATGTACTTTCAAATAATTTTTTTTTTTTCATCATATAAGTTTCATCATTATAATATTTTTAGTTTTCTATGTAGGTACATTAAATTATCATAAAGAATATTTAGGCAGTGTTCTACAAAGCAAAGCTTATCATAATTTCAAGTAATCAGTGTCCTATTTATGTGTAAGGTTGTTGACCTTTCACTTCCCTTCTGATTGATGTACAGACATATTGCTGAACTGGCAATGATTATTAATTTTTCTTGTTTGCACTGCTTCAATTGATCCTGTTGTGCCAATAAAAGGCCAGTTAGTCACTTCAATTGTCTTTTGAAAGGTTTGTGTATGTAAAAGAGTATGTTGTGAACAATAAAGTTTTAGTAATAAACATTGTTTAGACTGCCTACAGGGCCCTTTTAAATCTATCGGAGGCCTTGAGCACTTTAGTGTAATGCCCCCAATACCTAACAAGACAGAGAACTGAAAGCAACAACCCTCATGGATCGCAGAGCCGTAGCCACTCGCCCAGAGTGGTCACTAGTCAAAAGAGGCTGAATGTATACAAAATATTTTTTTTTATTCCTTCATGCAGTTAATCTGGAGGTTTCTAAAAAGTAATTGATTTACATGTGACACAATATTCCAAAGCAATCCTTTGATTGGCATTTCATATTATTTAAAATAATGTTTGGACAGTATGGTAACAGTAACGCCTTTAACCCATCAAATGACAAATTACAGACACAATGCAAATTCTATTGTACTTCGGCCATGGGGCCTTTTCTGCAATTTGATGAACTGAAAACTTTTTAATCATGGAAATATTCTGTGACTTGCTATGAATGTCAAAGAGAGTTCAATTATAGTATCAGCATCACATAATAGACAAAATATGTAATAACAAAGGTTTATTTACCTACCCAATACCATTGAATTGAAATGCCTATTATAATTAACTTTATTATGAAAACAATAGCCAGATGTTTTTGCTACATTCTAATAACTACTGGTAGATTTTTAAAATTATTTACTATATAGTGTTTGGCCCTATTTAATATTATTTTTAGTCTTGATGTATTAAACATATTTTCTTTGATGCTAACTGGTAATATCATTGAATATCCTAATGAGCTTAGTTTACTATTAAATATTGGATACATATTTATGATACAATTCAGTGCATTTGTAATAATAGATAAACTATTGATGCCTACAAAAAATCTGTGGATTGTTTATGAGTTAAAATATTGTTATTATCATTATAAATGCACTGACTTTTATTAACCTATATACATTAATCCGAAGCATTCACGTAGGCGGTTATGAAATATTAAAGCACGAATGCCAAATTACGTTATCATTAACACAACACATGAAAGGTAGTTGTGCGGATTGCTACAGAGGCCTTGGCTCGTCAGTAATCTCGGGAGTAAACAAAGATACGTCAATTACCTGAACTAGATAGTAGCTTCTGCCTACGAAACTGATCCAGAGCCAGACTTTCTAAACTCAAAGCCTGGGCCTTCTCCAAATCCGCTTGGAACTGAAGATCGTAGTCGGACATTATCGGAGTTCCCACAATATGTATCTACAACATTCACAAAACGAGCGTGGGAATTAAATCAATAATACCACTGTTTAGCGATGAACACATATCACTACACAAAATCCAAACAACATAGTCGGCACACGAGCGGCTCTCATCAAATACCGCTTTGTCTTACCAAAGGAAACTTCCCGATAACGCTCGATTTGCTTAATTTTCACTACATAATACAATTTTGGATGAATCTCAGCTCAATTTTGTTTTATTATTTTACTGGGTCAATTCAATTTGTATGCATCATTCCAAATATAATACGACAAAATCAAAGTGTGTATTCTTTTCAAAGTTTGACAGTTGAAACCTTTCAACTTTACGTGCAAAAGAAAGAGATATCCTGCTGAAATCGTAGACAGAGAAATAATATATTACCTTTTTTATTTAGCCTCCTAATAATGGTGACGTTACTATATTTTTCTATATTGTTAGTTTTGAATCGACTACACTACACTCGATCGACTAAATGTTGAGCGCCACCCTTTTTCCTTGCGAAGATGAGACGCACTATTTATGTCAAATTATACATAAAGTCTGTCTCACGAAAGAAGTCCCATGGAAATGAGTGGAACTAATTTTGAAAACTTAAACAACTTTACATTATATCAATTTCAATAAATTACTGAAACAATAAAATCAGATTCGTCCTACAGGGATTTAATATTGAATTTTTGGAGAGTCTAAAACAATAGAGTTTAGCAAATAGATATATTCCGTCGTATGACAGTGGCGCCGCGTCTGCGGGACTTCTTTCGTGAGACGGACTTTAACTAACTTTTAAAAGATTTTGGCGAAGATTAATATTAACTCAATGTTTTCTAGGTTGGTATCCAATAGATAGGTAGATCCCATAAAATTAAAAATATACCTTGCAGAAGCATCCTCCACTAAAATTACAGTTATTTAATGTCTCTATGTCTACAACCGTATCCCACAATCTTTAAGAGAACAAACTTTACGTTTGATTTTAAAAGCTTTATACAATTAATTGTTGCTTGAAAATATTTTTTACACAGTAAAAGATATAATAGTTTTATTTATTTTGAGTTTTAACATTTATTCAATGTGTAAGTAGTAATATTGTAAATGTTACTAAGTCACATGATGGTATTCCTAATATACCCATATTTTATGTATGCTGTAATATTTAATGAGCCTCCTAAGGTGTTGGTTGAGGCTCGTGGCTAATAAGCCATTGGCTGACACGACTATCAATACAATGATCGCTGTGTCCACATCCCACATGTCAACAACCTCGCAAGCCAAGTCAAGATACTTGATTTACCTATCTTTCTCGGCTTTCACGAGATTCCCGTCATGCGGCACGGTAATGTCAACAATCATTGCACGCCTCTCAATTCGCTCCACCACCACAATATCAGGCTTATTGGCTACAATAGTCCTGTCAGTGATGATAGACCAATCCCAGTACAATGCGATATTAGTTTATTTAATATAGCTAACAAGCAACAGGAAATTGTGTACTTGACGAAACGAGACTGCAAACAGAAATTAATCACATGGCTCCTGTCCCTTACTTACGATGAAACCGAAAAGCTTTTAACTGTACCTGCATAAATTAAATTAAATAGTACACCACAATTATAAACACACACACACACACACATACACACATATACACTCACACACATATGCTTCGAAATATCTAAATACCTTTACCTTTAAGTTCCCTCTAGTAAATTAGAATTAAAAATACTTTCCCTTTCCTTAATTATATCCTAGTTCTTTAATTAAAATATGAACGTTAATTTTGGGGGTGGGCGCTGATGCCTATAGTACAAGACATTAATTTATCTTAGTTTAGGTATCAGCTTCAACTCTAAATGTGTTATAACTACCTTTCTGCTCTAAATTTAAAATCGACCATATTTTGTAAAACTTGAAGGTGTAAATAAAGAATTTTTTTTTTTTTATTATTTTATATTGCCATTTTCGACATTCTGGATAGCGAAGGACTGTGCTCCGTTGCGTCATTATTAATGAAGCCATATCATTTTCACATTCATTTATGATGGGCCAACGATAAAGACATTTCAAACATCCCACCACAATGTTCCACAGTGTTGCCCTTAATCAATGTATTCAATTTTTGTAAAATAATTAATAAATTCAATTCATGAAACTGAGATAATCAGTTTTTACTTTTCTGTTGGTTAAAGTCAAGGTACAGAGGCCAGCACATCAAGCTACCACAATGTCAAATTTCTTTGATTTTCAACTTCAATTATTTTATTGGGAAAAATTGACAGTTTTGGATAGCTTGACCTTTTGGCATCTGTACCTACTACGATTAGGTACAGTATGCCAGGCAATGCCAGGAGTAACAAGACCAGAGGCCGTACCACAACCTATTATTGAGATTGTTTTCCGATTGAGAGAGAGGGATGTCGCTCTGTAAATTAATTAACTCCATCCCTATCTCACAACCTAAAAATTATCGCATTAGCCTTTAATCATTCATCCTGACCATAGTAATTGTGTTAGCCACAGAATAGTTGGTTGCCTATGGCAAGCGGCTCTGAAAGTATATTCAAGAATTGCTGTCCAATTGGCAATTGCTTAAGGTTGCTACTTCTTCAATAGGTAGGTACCTATATAATAATGGTGAAGAAATTACACAATGCCGTGGAAACTGTCATAGTATACTTAGCTTTTCGAAACCTTATTGCATTTGAATTTGATTAAAATGAATTTATTTCAGTAGATGATCCACCGATACATTTGTTATTGCGACACTGAATTTCGTTTATTATCAATAATATAAATTATTCCTCCATCACCTGGAAAATGCAAATTGATAATATTTAGGTAAAGCTCACTGCAGACGATGTTTACAGTGGAATTGTTACGACATTGATCTACAATCTACAAGGATAACAAAGAGCAAATAGAAGATGATACCCTATTGTATTTTATATGCTAAGAAATAATTATTGATTTTATGTACACCTATACGTAGAAATAATATTAAATAAAGATTTAACGATGCACTACGGTTTTTTCTTTTTGGATATTGAGGGTAGGTACGTTTTATAAACTACTCACCAACCAAACATCATTTTAATTAATATTAGTCGAAGTGACACCTGCAAGATTTGAACAAGATGCTGTAGTAAAAAAATCTTTTGGCTTTCTAAATTATTAGGCACTTCTTTGTACAAATTTTAATAAAAGCTATATTTTTTTACTTTTTTTATGTACGAAGCATAAACTTAAATAGAAAAAGAAAGTGTATTATTGATCTTTTTATTGGTAAGAAATGATCTGCAGGAAATATTAGTTGCATCAGGTAATTATCATAAGTTACTTAGAACAACCTGTTCAGCGGACTAAGTAACGACTATCTTATTCTCTGTTAGAAGTTGTTTTATACGTCGTACTATTGCATGTCCTGTTAATGGAGTAGATACATATCGTACATTATTCGAAGCACCTGAAAATTCATAATTCTTAAATATCTTCAACACACCATTCCCACTTGGTACTACATTCATTTCACGGTTCTGGCCAGTCAAATATACCTGAAGGCCTAGGAGGAGACACGTTAGGGACCGATTGCTTTTTTCGTTTACTGCGTTTTTTCCTAATAATTTTGCGGCGTGTACCGCTCCCTTTCCCCGTTGCATTGTTTGCATCCGTATTTTCAGGATTTGATTTAACCTTTGATGTCCTGTGTCTGACTAAAGTTCTTCGCACAACTGTTGTCCTCTTCATCTTAACAGGCGAAGCATTCCTAGAAGCCTTTGTAAAATTCCCTAGATATTCGTCATTTATTTCTGACGTTGTTGCATTGGCTTGATCCCCATCGATGTTCTTAGGGGCAAATAAACTTTTAGCTTTTTTAAATTTCTTCCTTCCCCGATGAGTTTTAATTTTCCTGGATTTAAATTCCAATTTGTGTTGTGGTGGTTCTTTTCCTTCTGCTATCTGTAAAATGGTAATTTTCTTTTTAACCTTTATTATTTTTCTTGTATGGTAGAATAGTAACTACTGTGGTGTACAACTAGGTGTGGCTAGCACAATCAACCTACATAAGTGACGTATATACACAGCTGTAACAAAAGCTTTATTTTAAAATTAATCGATTTATTTTGAAAATAACCTGTTCATAAAACATATCGTCCGCGTCTTGGCGATCGCAAAAGTCCAATATCTTATTGCAGACTGTCCTCAAGTTCCTTATTCTCTCCTTCTTCCTCTTACCTATCACGCATCTATCCACTTCATCCAGTCTTAATGTCCTAAAAGGCAAATAAGGCTACATGATATATTACTCTCTTTAAGATAAGTAGGTAATCGAGAAATAGCAACACCTTTTTGATGATTACCACAGTAACTACCTACCTACTGCTAACAATAAGTAGGTACAATAATAAAATATCCTCTTCCGCACACTGCACTGGGAAGAGACGCTTTTGTAAAGGTCAACAAAACCCAGCACGCCTGGATCAAATGATCCTGGCAATGATAATAGCTACCAATCTAATGAGATCGGTAGCTATTGGTAGCGTAGAGCTTGTACAATGGTAAGCTCTGCGCCAAACGGTTTTTACTGTAATTAGGTCGTGTGCCAGAGACCCAGAGCTCGACGGAGCATCTGCTCCTTTTACTACGGAGGAGCATCTGCTCCTCCACTCTGGAGTATCTACTCCAGAGTCTATTATAGGGTGGTGCCTCCATCTCAGGCTCTGTTTGTACTATCAGTGAGGCAAGATTGGTGTCAGTCGCATTCATGTTCACAATGCAAAAAGACTACCTACTTCATTTGAGTGGCACAGGAGCAGGGCAAATAATCCTATGAACTTTAACTGAATAAAGGTATATAATTACTACTACTAGTCGCTCTTATTAAAATACTAAGACTCAGGAGAACTGACTGACTCTTTACTTTGTGCAGTGTAGTATGCACCTAATTCTTAAAAGCAACCAAAATTTGTTGACCAGAATCGGTATGGTAGTGGCACATAGTGTTACACACAGTATCTATTGATAGGTAATGATACCGTAACCTGTCTACCTTCAACGTTTTAAGTATTGGAAGTAAGGATGAAGTGAGTATACATACTTGATGACCTTTGGTTTGGCCATAATGTCGGCATCCTTCTCATCAATCTGCATGGCTGTTTCCCAAATGTTCTTGAAGAGTTGTCGTCTTTCCGCGTAACTTTCTTCCTTTGTCATAAGGTCCATTGAGTGCTGTGAAGATTGTGTATTTGTTTTTCTAATTTTTTTGGGTCATTTTTGAGTATTTTGTTTCTTTTTTGATGTGTGTTGAGATTTATGTTGTTGACGCCTTGAAAGTTGACGTCTAATATAACGCAACCTTTTTTGATGTTGATTCGCTTTTTTTAGATTCAGACTGGGTTTCATAGTAGGTAGGATGCTCCTGTTTTTTAATAGATTTATATACTTACACATTGCATTTAATATGATATTTACTGTGAAAGTAGGTATTCACCTACCCATTTAATACCTACCTTTTGCTTTACTATTCAAGTATTTGTAACCCGGTTACAATGTCTGTGATAGGTGTGTAAATATTATGAGCAGAACAAACCACGCAAAGCAACAAGTTTGTACGAAGTTGTCGATCGCCTTGACTGTCGTTCAGTAGGCGGGAAGCTCTTGGCGAAAGCTTTCCTCCAATAAAAATACTCACGTGCTTATAAAATATTCTCCTATTTTTTTTTTAAACGGTCTTTTTAGACAGATAATACTTAGATAACTGTTAGGACTGATGGCAGAAACCTTGTATCCAACAAATGTAATTTAATAATCCATATTTTACCTTCACGTTGAAATGTCGAAATCATGCCGGTCAAATATGACCCGAACGCTTTGTGGGTGGCTCTCAATCAGTACAGTGATGGCAACGTCTTCGAGGTGTATCCTAAGCTCCTGGCCGAGTTGTTCCTGCAAGAAGAGGCTGCGAGACAGGATGGCGACACTAGCGAGGCGGAGAAGTTGGTGCTTCCCAGCGATAAGGACTATAGACTCCAGAAATATTTTGTTCTTGTCGAGCTACAGAAGGAATTGGAAGAGTAAGTATGATCGCTCAATTGGAAATAAGCCATTGCATGGGTATGTATTTAAAGTATTTCATCTTACTTGTATGCCCCACACTCCAGCTAGATAATGCAGTTGACTCTAGTCATGTATTAATGAGTTTGTTTGCAAAATTGTTAGTGTTTAAAGGAACACAATTAAGAAAACTAGAACCTTCCCATTTAACGCCAATCACTTATTCTAGTAGGTACCTACTTAAACAATTTGATAAACCATTTTCCTGTCTCGCTAGTTACCGATTCAGTTATCATTCATTCTGCATGAAAGTTCCGAGAGAAACCTCATTAACCTTTAAAATAGTTTTACGTAAAACAAACTGAAACAACCCTGATTGCGTGGTCCCCCATACTCATACCATGTGGCGTGGCCGTGACCTACACACAAATAACCCTATGTAGGTGCCGACCGCAACAACCTCCTAGGCACCTAGTACAACCCAAATGACATTCCGTTAATTGGATGGAACACCTATCTACCTATCGATGCTATTGTTTAGGAATTGCTGTGTGATGTTAGCTAAATATAGACCACACCATTAGGTATAATAGCTATTCAATTGGCTTTTGAATGCAAGGTGTAGGTAAACCTCGAAGAGTAAATAATAAATTTATAAATTCCAGAAATTGCCGCAATGAATATAGGTAGGCGCCTGAATACAACAAATATCTAATAGGATTTTCTATTTAATTAAAACGTGCAGCGCTCTCTTGTTAAGCAAAAAAAATTCATGTTTTTAAGTTTAATTTATTTTCGCTACCTCCCTATAGGTACCTACTTACCTACTCTGCTCTGGTGTCACACACCCCGTGTAAAGGCAGCCCTTAGGTACCTTTTTTTTTATTTATTTTTCATAAAGTAGGTATTACAGTACAATTTGATTTCTCTTTACTAGAAGTTGCTCAGCTGGGCTATCATTAGTATTTGTTCCTGTAGGTAGGTACATATGGAAGATACATATTTATCTTACGCTACATAATTGATGTAGGTAACTATACGTGCCATCGGTTGGAACTGGTCTACCTACTCATAGCCGCTATGGCTCTTCAAAAGGCCATTACAGGAATTGCCCTTCATTGTAACACTCACAATATTTGTTACTATTCTATGTCTGGACTTTAAAAGAGACTATGACTCTCTGAGTTGGTTTCCGTGTCAATTCTCAGAGGCCGTCAGTTAGGACATACCTACCTAGTTTCAAAAAATGTAAAATATTGACTTGTAAAAGTGTCTTTAAGATCTATTTACAGAAATTAATACTCTCAAACAGCATGTAGGTATGTACTTTTAAATCAGTCGTATCTACTTATGCTGGGGCCACACTAGCGAGAAATGCCATTAATTATCGCGACAATGGACGTTAACTATAGGTGTAGCCACAACTTAACGGGATAATTTGACAATGGCATTAACAATGCCGTTTGGCGTTAGGCGATAGCTTTGGAGGCGGTACATGAGCATTCATGTTGACCGTTAAAGTGTAGCCACCCACTTTAATGCGTTAAAAATTATCGCAATAATTATCGAGATAATGGGCATTGGACGTTAAACGCTAGTGTGGCCCCAGCATTAGGCCTAGCCTTTGAATTGTTACGTAAACACACACACGAGTCGATATGAACATATACGTTGCATGTGTCGTCTCAATATCATTACTTTAGTTCGGAAATGCATTGAACTATTGGCTTGCTTGCTTACCTACACTGAACTGCGTTGTTTGTCGATAGGTACTGCGAAAATCGAAGTTGAAATGCATTGCTCACGCTATACAGAATTATAAAAGGAACAATTAAAATAAAGTAAATTGGAAACATATTTCTTCACTATAATCGTTTCTTCCTCATTTACATTCAAGTGAGTCAGAATCGTTATCTTTAGATATTGAAACGTTTCCTAGCTTAGGTGAGCTAATACTTAGGTAGTTGAAATTATATTATCTTGACGATTAATAATAATAATAATACGTTTTTTCCGTGCCCTTCATGGGCCCGACGTAGATTTCTTAGCGTCCGTGGCCTGGCTACGCTTCGGTGACCTCTTCGGGGAAACCGAGGGTTCGGTCTGTGCAATTATGGATGAAGTTATGCTGACGAACAACTACCGGAAGTATATCATGAAAGACGGGACGATCGACATATGTCGGGCATGCCATTGTCCCGGTGAGTCTATCAGGCATATTATTTCTGGTTGTTCTCGTTTGGCTAACGGCGAGTATTTGCACAGGCATAACCAAGTGGCCAGGATTATCCACCAGCAACTTGCTTTAAAATACGGCCTTGTGGATTCTGAGGTACCGTATTACAGATATGCGCCCGACCCAGTTCTCGAGAATGACCATGTCACGTTGTACTGGGATCGATCTGTTATCACTGACAGGACTATTGTAGCCAATAAGCCTGATATAGTGGTAATAGATCGATCAGCGCGCCGCACATTGATTATCGATGTCACCATCCCGCATGACGAGAACCTCGTGAAGGCTGAGAAAGAGAAACAGCTAAAATATCTCGACTTAGCTCACGAGGTGGTCGCCATGTGGGATGTGGACTCGGCCATCATTGTGCCTATAGTCGTTACGGTCAATGGACTTATCGCCAAGAGCCTCGACCAACACCTCAGGAGGCTCGAGTTGGGTGGCTGGGTTAAGGGCCTGATTCAGAAGGCAGTACTCCTTGATACGGCGCGTATTGTGAGGAGGTTCCTGTCTCTGGGGCCCTAACCACCGGTAGCTTGGACCCTGTTCCCGATATCGGTGGTCTGACTATTTTCTTATATTTTTAAATGTTTTTGTTTTCTTTTTTTGTAAAAATATTTAAAAATATAATGTAAATAAGAAATTAAATAAATACGAGAATAATAATAATAATATTCTTTATTGACATAATGTATTTACATTACAGTTAGAATACCCTGACTCCTACGCTAGTAAAAACTGTGTTGCAGGAGCCAGTGTCCTCCCGCTTTTTGAAGACTCATTTGATACATAAAAACAAAAAAGAAAATAAAAGTGCAGTAAAATTAACATAAATTAGTAAAAAAAAAAAAAAGAGCAGTAAAATTAACATAAATCAGTAAAACAATCATATAAATGACCAAACTGCGCGCGTGCGTGCGTGCGTGTGTGTGTGTGCGTGTGTGTGTGTGTGTGAGTATGGTGTGTGTGTGTGTAATGTATAATGGAAATATCTATAATATATACGAACACGTCAAGCAATAACAGTCAGTAGGTTTTCCACATCGTCGTAGTCCATGGTCTTCAACCAGGCGCGTACAGCATTTTTAAATTTGTTATTATTAAGTTTTTTGGTTTTGTGTACTTTATTGTATTTATTGTATATATATTACATCTCGTCTCAAATTATTTACTAATTTTTATAACTAAACTTTATTGGGTAAATCACTTATAAATTACTCAGTTCCAGACTGATCGTTTGTGCCAGTGTCGACCAGGCGTGCACAATCACTACCAGTATTCCAAAGACGTGTGAAGGAACATTCCTTGTCTCTTTAGCCATGTCACTACTTCATCGTAGTTCATTCGCTCATCTTGTTGTTTATAAAACTTATTATTTATATACTTAATATTTATACATTTATGTATCATTATGTTATGTATATTATTATTATTATACGTAAGTGTAATAGAATGCCTTTCTAAATTTCTGCATAGCTAACTCCATTTCTAGTTCTGTTCCGATATGTCCATCCATGCAAAGGTAGCCTGGAAGAAATCGCTGTTCGCGATAAGGCCACCCATTGTGTTTTAAATTAAGTTGTGTCCTATCGTATTGTTATCGGTGTACAAAGTGTAAATAAATAAATTTATATCGGCCCGTGGTAGCGACGACAGAAATTTCGTGGCCTAAGTACCTCAGCAATGAGCAAGTCGGATTTCGTGATCCCAGTGACTAGGTAGCCAAACACCTACGCATGGACGCGAGCGACATCAGAGGCTTTACTCAGGCGTTGTCATCTTGAGACGCCAAGATTCCATTTGTGTTCCAGTCATTTCACATAGGTACCTTCTAACCAGAATAAAATAGGTAACGTTAGCTTACTATTACTTGGGATCAGAATATTTGGCAATGCGCTGGTACCCTAACCTACCCAGAGGAATTCAACAGTAGAATTCTACCACTCAAAAATATATTCTTAGAAATCTGAGGATTTCCAAAATGAATTTTATGAATTTTATCAATTATACTACCATAAAATCGATTTTGTTAAGAGTACCTCTCTTTACATACTGGCCACCAATAAAATATAATAAAAACTTTTTTCTAATCCAAGAATATTTGGTCCTGCACTTTGTCTGTCAATCATATAGCACCGCATTTAAAAAAAAACAGAAATATATTAAAATTGTATTGCGTTCTACATTATTTTGCTTAGTTTTATTTAATTTATTAAACCCGTATAAAAAGACGAAGTTACACGAAAATCTCAAACGTAACATGGGGACTTTGTTCATCATTTAGAAATTTGTATTTGTGTGATGTTATGTATAATGGCATTTAAATGGATGCTATGATAGAAGATAATAGTCCACCAGTAGCGTAAGTGTGATTTTTTTACCATATTATTTGAAAACACCGACCTTAAGTCAGACTTGTGCTAACTTTTGGTGGTTCTATCACACAGATAAATCTTATAACCTGGATTCATTAAACTAGTAATTACTGTGTTTCCACCAAACACTAAAACATATAGGACGTATTCTCCACAGACAGTCAAGAAATAGATATCTACCATAAAATTAACATTGAGCTCGTTTTACAATCACACTGATTTAGGGTTTCATTTTATTATTCTGCAAGAACAGCATTGATTATATACTTGTATGTGGTACTTAAGTGGAATGCAAAATAGATTGCATCTAAAAATGAAACAAACATTAATTTCCCAGGGACGAAGATGGTGACAAAGTGGTTCAACCAGTGGAAGAGCCGGTGGAGGAATGGGCTCCCTGGTCGCTGGTCGTGGCCACCAAAAACCCGCACGCGCCGCCTCCGGTTGCTGTTAAAACTACACCCGGACCTGCCTGGGATATCGGACAGGTAAATATTGGATAATAATAAAGATATAGGTAAGACCTCTTCACATTTGGTTTAAGAATTGTGATGATGAGAAGTCTGCGTCTTCTACATAAGCTGTACCTACGGCTTCTACATAAGTGTGCGAAAATGGGTTAAATTCCTAGGTCGGATAAGGGGTTCCTGGGAATTTCTTCAGAGAGTTTTGACTTGAGATCAATGACTTTTACATAGGACCTATAGACGTGCCTATATCGCCGGCTATATCACCGGCGAACTCTTTCAATGCCTTTAAATGTAAACCTTTATCGAACGCATGGGAGAAAAGGTACAGTCATACCTATTGCTATTTATTATGTGGTATTATAATTATAATCTACTAGGCTTACTTAGAAATAGTTAAAGAAGCAAAATTTGGCATTCGCCAAAAATAACGTCTTTATTGCAATAAAACTATTTCAAAATTTCCCATTAAGATTTTAAACGGGACCATAACAGTCAAGGCTTGAGCTATACCAACATTAGCTAAACCTTGTAATGCTGTATTACATGGCTATAATGGTGTTACAGTTATGGAAAGTAGGCGCGTAGATATTCCCACATTCATTGGCTCTAAACACGCGCTGCTTTGTCTGAGGAATCTATTTGCTTCACACTGGAAAGACTGTAGAAGTTATTTCATGGTTTTCTCTTTTGAGTATCTTATTTCCCTTGTCCATTAGTATATTTTAATAGTTGTAAGTTATCGTAACTAATTATTGCCAAGTTGTTTTTAGCTCTAGCTAGAGTGAACTATATGACCTGTCATGTTCGTGGCGATTGAGAAAGAATCGTAGCAATTGTCACCCACCCTGGTGACAATTGAGAAAAGAATGTTACCAATTGTCCCCTCTGATACGCATCGGAAGTGAAAAGTTAGTAAAATTTGTCACCTGGATGACAACTGAAAAGAAAATTCCCAGTTGTCAACGCGAGGGACAGTGTTAGAGGTGACTACTGGGAGTCACTACGAATTTCATGGATTCTATGGCCATGCCTATAGGGCAAGTGAAGGGAGGTGTGGTTTTTAGTCTGTACGAGTTCGACATACCCTACCATCTCCCTAGGTGGCACACTATCCAAGAGGGTTTTCTGTACTATAAAGAAAAAAGGCTAAACTATCTCATATCAATATCATTTGTAGAGGAAACGACTCGTTTTCGGAAGTTAGTCATGAATTCAAGTTGAAATTTCGTATATAAAGTATGACCTGGATATTATTGTACTGCTATTTGTAGGTGCTAAAAGCTGGACGCCTGCTCTGCAAACCGCCGTTGCCAGTCAGGTTCGTCGATGAACAAGAGATGCGTTGTGTGTACTCGCTCATTTACGAAGTGTTTCGATGTGAGTAGCAAGTTTTAAAAACTCCCTTTTCCAAGGGCAACACCCATATTATAGATAATTAGACCACATTTCGAATTTATTACCAATATTTAGAATTTACCAACACAAATCTTCCCCGAAAGTTTTCTGCTGTAATCGGCATAGGCGAAGTCGTTAAAACTGAACTAAAACCTATAGTCTCATATAAATCACGAAATACAAGTTTCCTTGCGTGAACCCAGTTGTAAATGACTAAAAAATATTGTATGTCACTCGTATAATATCGATCATTTAACATCGCGAGTGTGTAAAAGCGAAAGTCGTATAAAGTGGTGTCAACCGTCACGAAGTTTAAAAAGTATCCTCGTGATAACCGCTGTAAATTAACAAACGCCAGACTCTTCTACTTTATTGCAGTTCCAAAGCGTTATTCAACTTTATCAACTTGATGCCTACACGATAAAGTTGCGATAAATAGCGTGCTAAGTTAAACTAGTTTCCATGCCATTAATATGGCGGACAATTTCATTTTGGTGTTCTTATCAGCCTCGGAAATCTAAAAAACTTTTTGTTGTGCAAGATTTCAGTTCTGTATCATACAATGAAATATCAGAATTCATTCCAAATTTCTTTACAAAATAGGAAACGTCAACTACCTAGTCACGTAGCAATTATTTACTTGGGTATCTATTAAATAAATAATAATTGAATTATTGAATACCTACGTTGCAAAGACCCTGCATGTGCATTCATATAGATGAGAAAAATACATCTACGTCAAATACTATGTAGGTAATATAATGGAGTCTTGTAGCACATTCGATATTAGATATTGCCTAAAATGCGTGTGCATTGGGACTGTAGGCTTTGACTTTCATAAAACATACCTATTTCTTAAAATTTGCCTCCAATGACATTTGAGAATTCAACAATATTATTGCAGACAAAAAAAAAATATGTTTTCGACACAATTTAGCTACAACAAGAAAATACCTATTTACTATTACAGTCGATATGTATCTGTCTACACCGAAATAAAAATGCCGTGAATTCCATGCTATTTGGCCTTTTTATTATTCAGCACTTTGGATGTCTATCCATATAGAAGTTTTCGATCACGCGAGATATTTATTTTGCGGTTTTATTTGAACAGCGTATTGTGATATGATTTGATATTATATTTTCAGACAAAACCATTTTGGATCAAGCGATAGAAGACATTGAGTTTTTGCTAGATCATCCTGAGGTAAGTTGTTGTTAATTAACATCATATCTAATGAGATAATTGGATCTACAACAGTCAAGTGTATCAATTTGATTTAGACCTCCTAAGATACATAAACAGAGTGCATCTATAACTCAATGTCTTTCTTCTCTCCAGATTATTTTTTGATTCAGAGTAATGAATGAATACTAAGGGATGGTATAATCGACGCAGAATATCAGGACATGAACCTATGTATGTTCAGAATATACGGACCCAATTGTATTTCAGTTGTTATTCTGTTCTTGAACTGAATTTAAAAAGATTGATGAAGGTCTTTTTTAACCGTGACTGTTATCAAGGTTGTATATTTAGCCCTCATTACCGAACAGTAATAACTCCCAGTTAGGGTAGGTTCGACAAGATGTAACAATAAAAAGTATGCCCCATCTAACTCGCATTACGGCGTTCTCGTGACCAAATCCATTTCTTTTTCGAATGTTGAGAATGCTCACGAAAATGAGCTCTGTATTTATGACCATTTATTCGTGTAAGCGAACAAAAAAATCGGCATTTTGTAGATTTTGAGAGTGATAAAATGGTTTCTATTAATAATATAAACACGAATCGTCGTGTTCGAGACGTTTGAGAAAGACACCGTTAAATTGGTGTTATAGAAAAATGACAAACATTATCCTTAAAAAAATGAATCTGAAATTCAATATCCTAAAATTTAATTATATTAATTAATACCACCATATGGATAGACTTCAGGTCCGGGTTGTCAGAAACGTCTTTCGTGACGTACACATCGCATTTTTGTCCTGAGATATTATTTGCAAGCAGGTTTACTTGTTGTGCAGTTTAACGAACACCGCTATTCATTATGGCTGTTCCTGATGGAACTAGCGAGACGGCGATGGGGGGCGCGCACCCGTGGTGAGATGGAACGAGCTACACAACTCTTGGACGAAGCCGGATTTCCCTTCAAAGACATAGAAAACGTTATATGGGAGGAAAGAGTTCATTTCGCCGCCGCTATTGCAAGAATTCGTATAAAAAATAGGGCCTTTACGTAAGTAATGAAAATGTAAGCATTTTCTTTCTATCTTTCTACACAGCTTCACTGCTGTGTAAATATAATATGTTGTCTCTTTCCCGCGACCCGCTACTCCACCCTGCCCTGATAATTTTGTACGACCTTCGGGCTGGGGTTTGCTTTGAGATCGTCTGATGTTCCTCAGCCACTACTAACTAGTTTGCTCCACCGAAGATTTTAAAGTCTGAAGACTGATGGATGACTGACTTGACAAGATTAAATTCATCTAATCTAAATTTTGTAGAATCCATGAGGATTTTGCATACTATAAAAAAAGACCCCATTTCTATTGGAGTCTTCTTCAATATTCGAATCTTCGTCTATATGGGTGAAGCTTCCACTGCACGAATTTAAATCGCCTTCAATACTTTTGACATCTCAAATAAAGAGTGTACGTCAATGACTTACCGTGCCTTACGTAAATATCGAAGGCCACAGTAACAAAAAGTGATGAATTTATAAAGGTCATTACAATGGTTTATTGTCTTCAGGTTATCGGATTTATTGCCAGCACATTTACGCGAGGAGCGCGTGTCGGCGTGCGTCAACAAAGATACCGTCACGGGATGGGTCAACACTTTTAAAGCTAAGTTAGTGTTGATTTGAGAAGTAGATCAGTGAAAGACATAACTCGTATGGATGCAAATATTATTTAGCTTTCAATAAATGATGTGATCCCAAGTGGCTTACTTATTGCTTCATTACATAAACTGCAAACTTGACGATGTTATAAAAAAGTTATATTATGTACAGAGGCCAGCACATCAAGCTACCACGATCTGTCAAATTTCTTTGATTGATTTTCAACTTTAATACAAAACAAGAAGGTTCATATTCAATTGGGAAAATTTGACAGTTTTGGATACCTGCTGGCGTCTGTACTTGAACCTGATATAAAATATAAACGTGTAATGATTTTTTATTTTAGAAAAGTGGCGTTACTAGTGAAAACCTTACACGAGTTGGGCTACACGTACAGCAACTCTCGTCAACTTTGCGCAGGAGAGTATCGATTTGACCGTGTTTGTCCCAGGTACCAATTCTTAACACCGATTATATGTACATATAATCAGTTCAAGTGTTTCATTGTTTGCTTATTATTTCCATTTTACCTAAGTCACCAAATTAATAATAATAAAAGGATTTATTGCTAAAAATTATTATTACCTGTGTATTACAAGTGTCATACTTTTTTTATTGATATTTCAGATTTATTACTTTACGTCCTCCAGAGAACGCAAGCATTGGACAGTTGGATCTTGTGAAAGAGGGAGTTATAGTTCTTCAGGTACTCATTACAATACATATTATATCATCCAAGTGTCACTGTATAAACATAGAAACAGACAGGGAAAGAGGAACCCTCTTCCCTGTCCGTGTTTCTCTCATGTAGTAATTGAAATCCATACCCAAACTGCTTGTGCAAATCTGTTGCTTCTACATCAGGAGCGAGAATTCTGCGAAGGAGCATCAACACTATGCCGTGCCCTGAGAGCCAATTCCCTCCGAGGTGTGGTAGCACAAACGCATGCGTCCTCGCCCCGCTGCTCCGCATATCTTGCCGCTCAACTGAAAGAACTGGCCGCTGTTCTTAAAGCGAAGGCGCCAGCGGCACCAGTCACGCCTGAACTCGGCAAACTAGTAGTCTTTGGAGCTGGTGATAAGTATGTACAACTTCTCATGTTAATTTATTTAATAAATTGTCTCATCGGTTCAATATTATACAGTAACCCTGACACACATATTCTGATCCTGAGGACACATTAAGTTTGTATGCAAGAAAGTTCCCCAAACATTATATGTAAACAAAGTAATGCTTTGTTGTTGCGTGCGACAGAATGGAATACTCGTGTTTCTAAATTGATTTATAAAGTTGCAGTAAGTAGAAAGTTTTTTTCGTATGTGCCATCAGTTATTGTCGCCACACTTTTGGTTTAGGTTGCAAATAAAATTATGTTTGATATGGTTCCTAGAGTGGCGAGTTACGTGTGTGCTCTACGCGAACTCGGCATCGAAGCGTCAGAGGCCCTGTCTGCAGCTCCAGTCTGCGTCATCAGTGAGGCTGTACATTGTGAAACTCCTACAGTGATTAACGCACTGGATGGCGTCGTAGCTGCCCTAGCCACGCCACCTAATTCTTTTTCAGCTGTTACAGATCCTATTGATCTTGTTTGCGGACGCGGTGGAGATCTTGCCATGCTCGAGGTAAGATTGGCATTGAGATCCTACATACAGTTAAATTACAATTATCACAAATTATAAATTATGACATTTTTACCCTGTTGCAGGTTCTCACTGAATCAGAAATAGATACGAACGGCAAAGCACGCGTGCAAATGATATTAGAGGAACAGAAGAAAACTTTAAAGTCACTTATGTCTAAACCTCAGGTAAACAGCGAGAAATTTTGGACCGTTTAGGTACCTACTTGTTATGGAAGAATACTAAGTGAGTTTTATTTTAGATTCAATTGATATTGTACGAGACCCATTCGGCTTTGGAAGCAGAGAACCAAGCACAAGTGACCCGAGCAGTTGCGGAAGCGAATAGACTGGCGCGTGAACGACATGCATTGCTCAAGAGGAAACACCGAACTCCTGTAAGTAAACGCGACTTTACGAGATTGGTCTAGAATATATAGTTTGGGTAGGAAGCTAAGCTTCTCTTGAACAGATTCATTACCTAAGCTTTACTTTTATTCCAGAGCCCACAAAAACATGTTACGCCCCAACCAGTTGTTGATGAAACTGTTGTTGTAAACGAAACTATCATTACTAACGATCCTCTTGCACCAAACGAGTCAACAACAACTCTGGACAACTCAACATCTCGCTCAGACTTAGATAAATCTGATCTGGATGACATGTCCGCCAGTGAATGTTCCCAAACCAGACCGTTTTCTGGTTCCCGTCCCAGCACAGCCAAGACCAAGCCTTCTAGTGCAGATGTACTAAAGAAACGAGCAGAGAATGTGGAAGTGCAGTCGCACCCGGGAACAAATATTGCAAGACCTATTCCTGCTATGCCCAGCTATGATATCCCTAGAGATCCTGATAAAGATAGTCCTGATGTTATTGTGAGTATTAAACATAAAGTTACTATCTCCATAAGCGCGTCACAAACGGAGATGCTAGAGTTAGATAAACTATGATAACTTCTTCACCGTATGTAACGCGCTTTACACCCTCGCAAGACATTTTAACAAATTACATACGTATTGCAGGTGCCAAGTTGTGATTTGTTTGAAATAAGAAACCTGCCGAATTTAGGGAATGGTCTGGATATCAACTATATACTAGATAGAGATGGTTGCTACCTCGGCCTTATCCAGAGGAAGGTTAGCATTTGTACTTCTCTTAATGGGCTTAAATTTAACTTTTGCCGAGCGATAGTGACGGTCCTGAAGAACTGAATATTGTAATGGTATTTATTTTGATGTATTTTTTTAAATAAGTTTTTTTTATTTGTAGAATATTTGAATAGGAAACTATTCTGTTTTTTTATAATATGAATAACTTTAATATTTTACTTCGTCGCTATTGCTCTACCCATGGTGGTTTCGAGACGTAGACGTTGCACAACGGTAGGTTGACCGCAGGAGATCACCCGGCTCGACGCTAAGTTTATGATCCGCGTGGCGGAGGATCGCGGGCTGTTCGGGCCCGGCGCGGGCGCTCCCCAGCCCCAGCGGCGCAAGCGCGTCGAGACAGCGCCGCTCTCACCTCGAAGAAGACGACGCAAGGCTAGCTTTGAGGTGAGTATACATTAATCAATAAATCACTAGACAGATTTGGTTCCTATTTTTGTAATGACATGAATTGTATACTATGGATAGACCTTTTGTCAAAAGCCTAAGCAAATCTACTGATGCCCAGTTCCTATATTCAACTAGTCGTTATTCTACAAAAGCTACCATTCGTTTTTAAGTTACGAGTAACGGTCGGTAAATAGCATTCCTAAAAGTTTTTGCGTCAGCTACTTAACTGCAACGAGCGGCTGTAGGTTACCCGCTTACCGAGGCCCTCCAAAGACACCCATTTGTTATTTTAGGAATATTAAGGATATTATAATGCGAAATACATAGTTTTGTGTTTATTTTTTATGCTTGGTGTTGAAAATAGTTTTTCTCTAGTATTAAAATGACGATAAAAATAATTTTGGATTCAGTCAGGTGAAGTGAGCAAAACGCAAACGTGACGACTGACCGTCCGTTTTTTTTTGAACCACATGCATAGAATCTTAAAGTTAATAATGATGAAGAGGATGGATACCACGGTTCCTGAGACAAAGATATTACAGTTAGATTTATGTAGTCAGGTTAAAAGAACAATGAATTGTTTGAAGGTAAATATTTTGCAGTTAGTTTGAGACAAAGATATTTAATATTACTTAAAATATCCTATAAACAGATAAACTTTCTAAATAACTTCTTAATTCACTATCTGAACGACACATTTTATAATTATTTACAATAAACAACGCAAAAAAATCAAAGCTAACCACAGCTTTTGTACATAACCGACGTAAAACCGACCGAAATCGGGCGGTAAACAAAATAGAGACGAGTCGTAACTTTGACCACCCGTTGACATTTCTTAATTTTTTAGGAACACTCAAACCCAACATCTGCATACATTTGTCCTACTATTCGTTATTGGTATCCCTCCCATCCGTATGTAGCAAGCTATCGGTAACTAAGCTTACGAAAGGTTTTTTATTGGAACGGTTTTGATGTACGCCTCGTAGAAAATACTACTATCCGTAAGCAAAACGAATCGTTTCTTGTTTATAGGAACCGGGCATGAGTGTATCGTTATAGGGACCAGCCGTAAGGGTCATAGTCAACCACTATTAACTAATGATAATTTATATAAAAAACATTCTTAGAAGTCTCCAATATTTGTAGGTCAGACGCCAGCAGGTCAACCTATCCAAAACTGTCAATTTTTCCCAATTGAACATGAACCTTATTATTTCGTATTAAAGTTGAAAATTTATCAAAGACAGATTTGACAGATTGGGGTAGCTTGATGTGCTGGCCTCAATACCTACTTAAAAATAAAGACAGCTAACTTACTTCATTGGTGTATGGTGTGATAGTATCTAGTCACTTTTGCTGAAACCAATCAGTAAGCTGCCTCGTACTGCTCGTCTTCAGCTTAGTAGTGAAAAGGGGGATTGATGATGGGCAATAATTTTGTTGCGAACTTGTGTGTATTTTCTGTGGAAGTTGGAAAAACTATTTGAATTAGTGTAAAAGCTACGCTCACCAGACAGAATAAAGCATGGTAATCAAGCAAGATTACCTAAGCATACATGTGATGAGCTACGGAGTGAGTATGACTGACGTTATGCTATTGTGTGAGTGACGTAGGTACCTACACTCACCTCACACGTTTTACATGATTTCATTAATGTTAGACATAAAAGCAAAGCTGAATCTCGCCAAAGCTTAAAGTACCAGGTACTCAATACTACTCAACTGGCTAGTGGACGCTCCTATGGATGGATGATCTTATCCTCAACAAATTCCCCATAAATAGAGCCAATAATATGAAAAATAACGAAATGAAATATAAGCATTTTAATTTTATGCGAGACAGAGCACACTATACAAAAATGTATTGTCAATGTTCCGTGTGCCATATAAATTCCATACTAACTCGTTTTGCGGGAAATGGACAGAGCATCCCCTCTCAAACCCCACCAACAATTTCAAAATTTTTTGCTCAAACCTTTGTAAGTCGATTGGATTATTTTTTTCAGTATATAGTTACTTTTCATTATGTAATGATGTAATGTAAGTATGCTATATCCCTAAGGTGGAACGTGTGGCGGCACCTACGTACGCGTCGCTGTCTCGTTCAACTCGCCGCGGGAGCGCGCCCGGCGGGCTGGACGCTACGCGCCGCGGCTCTACGGACCACCACGTTTGCGAGCGCCATGCTAAACAACAAGCCGCCGCCGCTGCTGTGGTAGCTGCCGCCTGCACGTGTGACGCTAGGCACAGGTAATTATATCGTTTTTCCCAAAGATTTAAATCGTTAGATTTGCCCTCACCGTACTTATACCCATCGAAAACAGACGACAGACAGAGAGACGAGAGACAAAAAACGATAGTGTTCAATATTGACTAAGAGTGAACGAGACAATAAGAACATTCGATACTTCCTGTGTCAACCAGTTTACTTACGGAAACGTGATCATTATTTGACCCAGTAGGGCGCATCTAATGATGATAATCTTTGGTTTTTCCTACATAAGATAACTAGCAGGGTACATTAGATCATCAGCATAAAGCTGGTAAGAGGAAGCTAGTGCTTCCTCTTACCACCTTTATGCTGATGATCTTCAAATTTGCAATCAAGCGCCTCTTGATGAGTTGTCAGAAGCCATCGACGTTATTAATTTAGATCTTGCTCGCTAGTTGACTGGAGTAAAAGGTTTGGCCTGAAGATCAATCCTTTAAAAACCCAACTAACTGTGGTTGGGAGTTCCCGGACGGTGTCCAGGATTGAGTGGTCGATTCTCCCTCAAGTCTCTTTTAATAACGTTCCCATTCTTATTACTGATAGTCAAGAACTTGGGGATATATATCGATAGCACACTTTCTTGGAATGCGCAACTGCAGGAGGTTAGTCGTAAGATGTTTGCTGCGAATGGCTCCTTGAGACGCCTTAGAAATTTTCTCCCTATTACCACCAAAATTGCACTTGCTCAATCTCTTCTCCTTCCTTTATTAGACTACGCTGATGCCAGCTATCTTGATCTTACCGAAGAACAGTTTGATAAACTTGAGCGACTCCAAAACTTATGCATCAGATTTATATTTGGTTTGCGCAAATATGATCACGTTTCCGAATTTCGCGCTAAGCTCAAATGGCTGCCTATCCGACTTCGCCGGAATGCTCGTATTCTTTCTCTTTTATATAATATTCTTTTTAATCCTACCACTCAGCTCTATCTAAAAGATCGCTTTGTGTTCCTTTGTGACACTCACAATAAATGTTTGAGATCTTCGGACAACTTGAAACTAAAATTCAAATGCACTCCACCAGCTTTTTTGATAAATCATTCACGATTCAAGCAGCACGGCTGTGGAACGCTTTGCCGATTAACATTAGACGTGCTCAATCGTTACCTATCTTTAAAAGGCTGGTGAAAGATCATTATCTTTCCCTTATACCCAAGAATGTTTAACTCGCTTGCACGTCATCGTTAATTTCCTTAGCTTATGATATTTTATATTTATATATATACATATATGTATATATTTGTGAGTATATATTTATTTATCCCTTGTTCTTACATACTACATAAAATAATTATTATTTTACAATTTTAGTACGCCGACACTACCCAATGTGTTTCCTTTCTTCTAGTCCATCCAAAGGTTGTCTGGAAGAGATCGCCTTGTGCGATAAGACCGCCCATTGTACCTACTCTTTCTGTAACATTTTTATTTTTGTAATTGTGTTCTGGTGTGCAATAAAGAGTTTATAAATAAATAAATAATAAATTATTTATTTGCTCACCTGTCGTTTGTCGTTAAGGAGCAATTGGGTATAATTTTGGTGGGAAACGCATAATTGATGTGCGTGCGCAAGCCATGCAAACTATGTTTCAAATAACAGTTAAAGCAACTATAGTTTTGGAAGATTGCTCCCTTTTTTATAATTACATAAACTATTAATTTCATAAATATGAAGTTTTAATAATTTGGTCCCAAATTCAGCATGCAAGTTCCACCAAACAAATCAAGGACCGTACTTACTTTTATCTTATTAGATATCGGCGCACATCTGCGAGTGGTGTGACTGGGGCTCCTACAGCGTCAGTGCCCCGTTTGCCGGAGCCCCCCTGCCGCCGCCCCTTCCCGCTCGTCGTCCACGACTTACGTCTCAAAGCCGTCGTACAGCAACACAAGATTTTCGCTTCGTAAATCACACATTGTGCATTACACTAGAATAACATTGTGTAACTTTAGTCTTGGTTCGAGTGATCGCATATTGTTCCTATGTACCGACCATGCATATGCAGCTGCTAGCCCATAAAAACAGACTAAGCCATCAAATTACTTGTGTATGTTCAGTCGTAAAGTGCGAGACATAAGGGACAGCAAGCCGGCAACGAGCGCCACATTGTTGGTTCATTCGAACTTGGCCGTATTTAGTTTATGTAAAGCCGCAAACAGACTTCCTAACGCATGATGCTCGAATTTTGAGGCTGGAAAAGCCTAGATGCTTCGGATTCCAGAAATATCTCCTGCTAATCATACTTGCGCTACATAAGCAGTCAATTGTCCATAGAGCAAGGCGTTCCAACAGTTACAAAATCAGAATGCGGCTGAAAAATGGTTTTTGGGCTAGAGGCACATTGCTATTACATAATGTGCTGTCATTTCAATATACATCAGACATTTAACACATTAGTATGTATGTGCTTTTAGCTTTAGTTTAGCTTGTAGTCCGTAATTTTAAAATACCATTTTTAAAATATTTTCGTACGCAAAAATCTGTTTCGATTTATTTTGGACCATTTTACGGGATAACATCAAATTGTTTAAGTTTGGAAAAAACATTGGTAAATTTTGCATTTATTTTGTATAATTTTAAGGGATAACATCAATACAAATACCCTGACAGTTTGCTATGAATATATTGTTGGAATGCTTCCAATGTACCAAAATATAGCTAAGTTCCTAATCAAGTGTTTTGGTGTTATTGCTTGTTATTTGTTCCGTATCAATAGTTATGGTTTTTAAAACAATTTTAAATTTACTTTTAGGTTGTAATTTTTGCCACAATAAACATGATAAATACCCACTAAACTTGTTTATGTGTAACGTCATGTGAAATTATCTGGAATATTCTGGATTGATCTTTGCAATTATCGGAAAGGTAAAAATGATTGCCAATCCGCCGAAAACAACCGCCGAATCCAAGTAAATTATTGTGTTGAAATTCCGCTATCGACTCGCGACAACGACTCAAAAACGAATTGTGTATAAATAAAACAAACTTTATTCATTAACGTTACAAAGACCAGTAATGGCTCATTTACAACAACATTGGTTTGTTCAACGTCAATACTAAGCGCGTCATGTTAAAGCATGCCGAAGCCTTTCGAGTAGCTTATTGCTTTCATCAGTCTGTCTTGTAATTTCTCCTTGGTTTCGTACTCGGGCAGCAGGAGGACGTTGAAGCAGGTGTGGGCGGTGGGCAGCCGGTCGCAGTCGGGACCGTTCCTGGCGATCACGAGCTTGAGGTGGCTCAGCCCCCCCACCGGGACCCGGTCGGACCCAGTCGTGAACTGTAGCAGTTTCCTCTTGTCGTCCAGCGACAAACTGTGCACGAGGCTCCAGAAGTCTTTTATTGTTTGAGAGTCCGATGTGTAGCCGCCGTCGTATTCTGTTGATTTTTCGAGCTCGTTGAAGTCAAAGTTCTGTAAGGGAATTGTATGTATTATTATTATTATATTGTAATCTGAAATTTAGATGTTATCTTTTTCAGTACCTACGTAGCATTTTATGAAGAGACAAAAGATAAAAAATCACTTATCGTTTTCAGCAGTTCATTTGAGATTGAGACGCGGTACCGCGTTCGATGGAAAACAAAAGCAAGCTTACTACAATAACGCTGTAAAAAGGATACGAGGCGAATGTATCGATCATATTTTATTTAAGAAATCAAAAGAAAGCGCACTTTTTGTTCTAGCTGTGTCGGTTGAATGAATAGCGTATTCCAAAAGCGGATGATACTGTCACAAAATAAAAAGTATTATATTTTCCACATTTACCTTGCTACCACAGACAAGCATCTCGACTTCTTCGGCACGGAACAGTGCCGCCAGAGGGCTCTCGTCCGTGACCATAAGGAAGCCGCGCCTGAACGCACGGAACTGGGTGTCCACTGACTGGTTTAGCAAAAAATCCGCGTACATTTCTACGAATTCCTGAAATTGATATATTTTTTAATCATAATATTTGTTTTTAACTTTTACAATATTGTAAAAATGCCTAAAAATACTGATGGTTTAGAAAACAATTATTAAAACAAGCAGTATTTGTTATTATTAACACTATTTGAAAAAAAACTATTGTGTGAGTGTTGTTATAGTTTCGAACATGAAACTTAAAATACAGACAACAATGGTAAGTGCTCTTCAATAGTCATAAATTGACAAATTATTTTAATAACAATAATATTTCGAAGTTTAGTACAGTCAAACGGGGTGAATAGGGATGCAGGGGTGAATCGAGACAAATTTTTGAAAGGAATTTTCAGCTTTAATTATTATAGTTTCATGCCAACAAGGTCTTCTAATGATTTATAATAATTTAGGAACAATATTAGAGTCCCTTTTTGTTACAAACCATAATCATAAAAGCTGAAAAACCCTTTCAAAGTTGTGTCTTGATTTACCCCTGCATCTCTATTTACCCCGTTTGACGGTATTTAATCTTACCGTTTTATTGTCCTGTGTAACAAATATGTTATCTCCATTTTCTTTAAGATCATGGAATATGGCATTTCCGAACACATCCTGGTAACATATCCTAAATGTTTGGTAGTATGCTTCTTCTAAATCACTGCCGGTGTAATCGACCATGTCTTTTAAGCCGTTGTATAGCGTCTGAAAACAAAAACAAAACCTAAAATAATAAATACCATTACGCCTATATTCCTTGAAACGTAAGGCAGAGCACTATTACTGTAGACATAGGCGGCTATATGCCTAGGCGCTATGGAGCACGGTGTGCGTTACACACGGGCGCATCCGACCTGGGGGCGCCGAGCACTACTCTACCGGCATATCATGCCATCAAAAACTGACATTTCTTCAATCGACTTTCAATTTAAACTCCAAACAATAGACTTTATTATCCATTGGGAAAATTTGGACAGTGTGTGGTAATGTGCTGTTATTTTTACCCATGCCATTTTGACCGTGTATTTACAAGAGGGAGCTAGGGTAATGATTGCATACGGGCGCTACATGGGCTAGAGACGCCTCTGACCCGGTGTGATTTACGTGCAAAGTAACAGTAATTGCAATCACCAATCCAAACTCTAAGCAGCTATTGGGAATTTCATGGAAATTGAAATACTAATTGATCCATCACATAACCTTGATCTGGAAATCGAACCTCTGAACCATTCGCTTAGCAGCCGCACTTGCAACCAGTTATAAGGATTGATTGGGTAAGGAATATTACTTTAGTACAAATTTTATTTTGTCCAAGCTTTAATACGACGACGACGACGTTGTCTGTGGTCTAGTGGTTCGAGTGTTGGACTGCTGATTATGGGGTCGTGGGTTCGATTCCCACAGGACACGTCAATTTCATATTTATGTACTATGCGTTTTAAATAAGAATAGGAACGTCAATGACCTCGAATGACCCCGATCTGTCAAAAAAGTACAGCTTGCAAAGAAAATTAATTTTATCTTTTGAAATTTTAAAACTTTATAATATATTTATAAGCAGTAATACTAAATCCGGAACTCTCAGAGTTAATAAAAAGGTAATCTGCCAAAAAACTATATTATAGACAATATTTTAAACTCTTTCTTTGGCTATTTTTGGCTTTGAAGTTTTGAAGCTGCCAGCCAGCCACCCTACAATTGTTATTTAAAACCAATTGAATATACCTGGCACTTGATAAGCGTAGGGTAGCTGACAATAATGTTCAACAATTAGAAAGCCAAATTGAGAATCTAACACTGACGATTGGCAAAAAGAAATTAACCACGTCAAATGAATCGAAAATAAAAACCAAAAAAAGGGGAAATATTTAACTTTAGTTTTAAACATGCGTAATAAAATATCTAATTTTCTTCTAAATAACAATCGGTGGAATATTTTAATACATAAAAAATATTTTTTCAAAAATATCTGATTTGCTCACCCTACCTAGCTGGTTTGAATTGACAGCTATGACGTCACAAGATGGCTGGAGGTCAGTCCTATTCTTATTTGAAACGCATAGTAAGGACCTAATATTCGAATACTTACAGGGTTCCAATCTGCTAAGTCTTCGAACGAGCCTTTCTTGCCCATGAGCTTCCTGTACACGACCATGGGGAAGTTGACAGCGAGGATGACGTTGTTGTATATCGCTAGGCCGAGCACTATACCGATTAACGTGAACTGGGCTTCTGTTTCGAAAGATGTCATGTTAAACCTGTGGGATGCGATTTACGTTGTTTTTTATCTCAAAACCTTTTTGTTACAGATGTAGATAGAAATTTAGCTAAAGTTGAATATAAAATGCAAGTAATCAATATGTTCCCGTTATATTCAATTTGATCATAATTGATTAAATTAAGTTGATCAGCAGCTGTGATTATTATACTTAACAGCAGAGTTTTAACGCTGACGAACAAGTTTAGTCCTTATCAAATTCAAATAAAGTTCACAATAGTATACGACGCTCTGCTAAAGACTTTAGCAGATTCGCGATTCGTCTTCTTTGTCGTATTTTAAAACCACCTGCATCCTACTAGCATTTAAAAGGTTTTAAATGGGAGGTTTTTAATTTTAAAAATTTACTTCAATAATACGATAAAATGAAACAATTATATTAGAGTAAAAAATATCGTACCATACAGTATGCGAGTCTGGTTGCTGCGTGAACATGCCGTAGTCTGGGTTGAAGATCTCCTCCACGATTAGTTGGAAAAACTCCTTGGAGACGCCGCCCTCATCCACACCTTGTTCGCCTTCGAACTCCACCACGAGCTGCTTTTTCAGGTTTAGTGCTCTTTCCATTGCTACCATTTCAAGCTGAAGAATGGAAGGTAAGTTTAAACGATTTTAGTGCATTTTTAAATGTCCACCTTCTACTTCTGGCTATGGGATATTGGAAAGTTAATTTACAAGACGTTTCAGCCCCCCAGACAGGTGTTATCCAGTTTGCGAGAACACATCTCTAAGAAAATATGGGATTGACACATACCACATTATAGATGTTAATCTCATACAATTTTCATCATATAGTAACGTGTACTCGTTCCAATGGAATGTCCCTTGTCTAGGGAGCCTGAGTTGTAGTAAATGTCACGAATTCCATGTCCATGACCATAGGGCAAGTTATGGCATGTGCGGTGTTTAATCAATCAATAAGGACCTTATTTTTATTATTGAGACTTCTTATAAACAAAATCCATATTAATTAATATGATTTTCTATTATGAATAAATTATACATATTTTAAATGCGAAAGTAACTGTCTCGTGTCTGTTACGTTTGTCACCTAAACCGATAGATCTATTTTGATAAACTTTGGTATGGTGGAAATTTGGTGGATAGATTGGTTCTTGGAGAAATACATAGGCTACATTTTGTCGCCAAAAATCTTTTGGGATGACAGTGAAATTGCGGGCATCAATTAGTGAGATATAATCTCTATTGCCCTCTCAATTATATTGATATGTAAATAACAAAGATGGATTTATTAGAAAAGCTATAAATTGACAAGGTTTTTGGACGTGATTGATGAGTGACTGACCCCAACGAGTGCGTCATCGATGATGTTGTTCCGTCGCACTTTGAGGCGCAGGAAGGGCATCGGTGGCGCCGCGCCCATCACGGCGTGCATCAGCGACACGTGGCGCTCAGAGTACATGCGGATGCGGTTCTCGTAGTACAGCCCCAGAGACTTGGCCGCCACCGTCAGGATGAACGGGTACCGTAGGAACGCAAACTTTTTACCTGCAATGTCAACGATTACGTTATTTGGCTGTTTAGTGATATCTGGATTAACATACAATCTCGCTTGAACTAAGCAGAGATGTACAAAATTAGTACACCTCACATACATTAGTACTACTAATGTAAGTAACAGCAGTGAATCGCCTAGTGATACGATGCCAAGTCAAAGGTCTCGAGTTCGAATCTAAGGCACGGACCTATGACTTTTCGAATTCATATGCGTATTAATAAATAATTATCACTCGCTTAAATGGTGAAGGAAAAACACCGTGAGGAAACCTGCATTCTTTAGAGATTGTCTCGACGGCGTGTGAAATCTGCCCACCCGCACTAGACCAGCGGGGTGGACTATAGCCTAATCCCTCTAAATGTGAGAGGAGACCCGTGCTCAACAGTGGAACAGTATATGAGGTGTTGATGATGATTATTATGACAATACTATATGAGAGATTCTTCTACGAAAACATAGAATCACAAAAACATATTATTATATTGTGTTAATTTTGCTTACACAATTAAAAATCTAATATATAAAATTCTCGTGTCACAGTTTTCGTTGCCATACTCCTCCGAAACGGCTTGACCGATTTTGATGAAATTTTTTGTGCTTATCGGGGAGGTCTGAGAATAGGCCAACATCTATTTTTCATACCCCTAAATTTTTTTTTTTATGGCATAACAACGTTTGCGGGGTCAGCTAGTACTAAATAATATTGTCTTTCACTAACACAAACAAAAAAAAATAAATAAAAACAAAATACATAATTTGACATAAATAGTGCGTCTCATCCCCGCAAGGAAAAGGCGTGGCGCTCATTATACGATGAGACTGTGTTGCAAATGCTGGCAACACAGAGCAGAGCTGGTTTTCGTCGTCAACCTAATACTATAGCAAATAGTTAATAATAATTATTACTGTCTCTTACCTTTACTTATTTCCGTCTTAAAATTACCAAAGTCTAAGTCCATTTCAATAGTATCACTAAGGGGTTCGTTGTAAAATTCCTCAAATGGCAGGTATGGCTTTCTAGCGTCTAAAACATTTATATCTAATTCATTGGCTGAAACAAAATAACCTTAAATTAATATGACGTAAATATTTTATAATTACACGTAATATTCATGTAAACATTGTGACAATAAATGGTAAGTATTTATGTAGGTAGTTATTAAGATTGTGTAGCGTTTTCATAAGCTTAGGCTAGGGTTGCGACGAAACCCACAGAATATTAACATACATACACTCACGCCTTTTTCTCATGGCTGTAGGCAGAAACTAAAGAAAGCCACTTGCTACGATTAGAGAACATTAAATAAACCCATTATGTTATTTTATCGTATAAGATATAATAGACTACCTGTTGCCCGCGGATTAACCTCAAAGCGCTTTCTGAGACAAAAGGTAGCTTATGTCCTTCTCTAAGCTCTAATGTATCTCTGCACCAAATTTCTTCAAAATCGGTTCAGCAGATTAGGCATGAAAGCGTAACAGACAGAGTTACTTTTGCATTTATAATATTAAAATAGGGATAATTAGGAAAAATGTCATGCCACTAAAGAGAATGGAATTATACAGTACATCTTATGATATTTCTTTCGAATATACTATACGAGAGAGAGAGAGAGAGAGAGAGAGAGAGAGAGAGAGAAAGAGAGAGATGGCATGAAATCAGCAGTGGTTTCATAAATCCATTCTTGATTAGCATAATACACGTGTAAACACAATATTACCTAAAGGGTCATCGGGCAGCGAGTTCTTGGACGCCTTGGAGGTGGGCGGGTACAGGTGCCCGAGCACAGGTGCAGGGTACAGGTCCTCCAGAGGGTCCTGCTGGCTTGTGATCACTATCGCTTCCTCGCGTAGATTGTTAGGCTCCATCACGCCCGCCAACATATTCGCGTAGTACACTATCTGAAAAATTGAGCAGGCGATAATTGTTTATTGAAATAAAACTACTTTTTACGGATTTTCTCGCGTTATATTGATATTATTAATCCCGACATTTCGGACCCTTTACAGCATCCATGGTCACGGTGTCTGTGACTCTCTGACGCAGCGTCAGAAATCTATAATTGTTTTCTTTTAAGGATAATTACTTTATTATGATTATTCTATTATCATATATTTTTACGTTAAATACAATAAAAATAAGTAGTATTGTTTTGTAAATATCCGCCCCACACTACCACCTTTTGCCACCTTGTATAATGGGTAGTGTGGGTGTGTTTGTGTTTTGTGAATGCGTCAACAAATGGTAAAAAAATAACTACTGCGTTAATCACGTGAACTAAGGAGAAAAGAAAGTTAGGTATTTACCTTCATGAACTTGGTTGCCATGGTAACAACTTCGTCATCTTGCACTTGAAACTGCCTCGTGTAGTTGGTAGATATAACTCTTAAGGTTATTAGCTGTTGCAATGTCTCCAGTATATGACGAAGACTGTCCTTACAATTCTGTGCCCAAATGCGCGCAAGCCTTGCTTGACCTGTCAGTTGTAATGAACAAGGAATTTTTATGACATTTATTCTCCAGTTAACAGATCTTAATTAATCCACCAGAAGTGGCTAAGAAACGTTATTTGCTTGTGATATCACATGATTGCAATGTAAAATCGACAATGCTGGTTGTCGTGTGTCATCTAGCTGACCTTTTCACCCATATTCTGAAGAGCATAAGGTCGAAATCGGATCAACCACACCTACACCATAAATTCTCTCTATTGATGTTGGTCGAGATTCTGAACTAAAATGTAGGCTCATTGCTATGATATTGGCAAGTTCATAAAAACTAATATTACACAGCCAATCAATCAAACAATTTTAGTACTTAAGCTTGTATTTGTGTAGATTTTATTATAATTGAAATCGGACAGTGAACCGACGCCCAAAATCAGCTCAGACTTGGGCCTATTCTTATAATAGCTTAAATCTACATAATATATGCCAGCTGTATATCTCACAAGCGATTGGACATTGGTGAATAATAGAGCTTGGGGCTGTTATTATGAGGAAGATTTTACTGTATTGTATATTATTTTTGTATCTAATCCCCACACAAAATACACTTAGAATCGTACCTTTAAGAGGTAAGTGTTCAGCTGCCTGGCACAGTGCAGGCAAGGCTATCTCCAGGTAGTCACTGCACCCAAGATCTGGAACTTCGAAGGCTATAATGAAACAGTTTACTGCATCTTCCATACTCATTTTCTTTGTTATCCGAAGGTCTATACACATGTTGTCTGCTAGCGTTTTCAGGGAAGTTACTAACGCTGAACTGTAGTATTCTGATGGCACCTACAATATAAATATTTTATTACAAAAATCTTATAGCTATTGGTCTTACAGATTACAGACAACTTACAGTTATGCCAAAGAACAGCATAGGGAAATGGGCATCTGGTTTTTAATAAGTACAGTCAACAAAAGATATTGGTATACAGGTAGCGAACGAAATCTGTATATTTACACAGATTGTGATTTAAATAATTACCCGTCAAAGGGTTTGATGTGTAGCCGCTTACAATACCTGCGTTTTGACACATATTGCGTGATACTTTATTACACAATCTTTAACAAAACACAGATGTTTAATTAGCTGCCTGTATTCATAACTCTTTTGTCGACCGTACATAAGATTGCACTTACTTTGGCAAGGTACTGAAAGGCTCTGCGACATGAGGCCACATCTAACTCTGGCCCTGCCACACTATCCACGTCTTTGTCTGGATCACTTGATAAACACATTGCTTTTGACTCCTTATCTAAAACATACACACGACTAGATCAACATTTTGAACATAATACAGATATATTTCTTACGCGAATATTACGACATTGAAAAAATAACTACTTTTTACAGATTTTATAGCGTATATTGGTGATAAAGATACATACTTTATTTGTTATATTAATTAATTTTATATTTAACTTGATTTTCTTAATTTAGGGTCGCCCCTATTACATGGGATCTATCATACCAGGTACCGGCAAACAATGGTCAACAATCGTACGCCGCTGCCTAACACTTCGGGGAATACAGGCGGGATACTATGTTATTTAAACTTTATTTATTTGCTTTATCAATTTTGTGAAAGGAATATTCGGCCTCAGGCAGGATATATTATAACCCTACATAGAATATGTGTACATAATATGCGTATGTGTAGTACAAGTAAATAATATCTAACAATTGTTCAGTTATCATTAAGCCGAATAACGACTCGACAATTACATGGCAAAAGTATAAAAGTAACTCACCTTCAGTCATTTGGACATCTTCATCACTATTTTCTAGCACCTTGCTTGCGAAACACCTGGCCAGTATGGCCGGCTGTGTGAACGCCTCCCCCAGTGCCCTGATCAAGGGCTCCCGTACTTTAGTCTGCAGGCACTCTTCACACAGCTCATACATACGCTCCTCTGTCAATGGAGCTCCATCTAACAGGGCAATAATCAAATCGTCAAGGTTTTTCACCAACCATATAAAGTTTTCTGTGTCCATTTTAGTGAGTTATTAAGCTATAAGCTATGAAGTCCTTTCTGTTAAGTGTTCGATGCGAAAGCAAAGGTGTAAATGACTTGATATTGATGATTTAAATAGATATGTTTTAAATAGAAATATGCCATATTAAGTTAGAATAATTAGTATAATTATGAATTAAAGAACATAATGATGTACTTAAACAAGTGTTTGGTTACAATATGTAATAACTTTTTAGGAATAAGTCATTAGGATTACTAGGAAACAATAATGGCAGATCTTTGCTTTTTGTTTCAGATACCTGTTATAACAATACAGGCAAATGTACGTATTCATTGCGATAGTAACGTCAGAATATAAAATATTTAGGATTAGAATCCGAAATTCTATTACCATTAATTGCATAGTTCAGTTTAAGATAGCAACTGAAACTGAGTTGACCTTTCCAATTTCAAGTTTGTCACTCTAAAATCAACATTGTTAGCATGTAGTTAGAGTTGACAATTGTGTAAATTGTAATAATCTATTCCAGTTACTATATTGGCTTTTATAAAAGGTACTGGACTTATCTGGATTGGGTTGGCTCCCATTTCTGCATAGTAATTTTATTTGATGACAGAAAGAGGCAATTTCAACCCACATTTGAAGCATTAACTTTATAGAATTCCCTTAAATTTAAGGAAATATAAAATCAGTTCGGTTGATAATGACATCATAAAGCATAAAGCATGTAAAGAAACACAATTACGACAGAATGTTTTTGCATAGCGGCAGAATATTTGCAATGCAGTGGTACCAACTTAGACAAACTCGGCAGCATAAACAGATACGAAAAGTTTCCTGGAAAAGTGCTTTTTTGTAGTGATTTTGTATAAAATTTGAACAGAATAGCGTCTGGCGGATCGGCTAGTAAGAAATAAAATATGCTACACTACCTTTATTCTGACTTTACAAAGCATTTGGTGAATCCTTAATATATCTTACAGACTTAGTAGCTATGGTCGCACTTATAGAACAAATCTAAACTTAAAATAACTATGATCACCATTCTGATCCCCCGCTGTTAACTCATTCCTGTATCTACACGAAAAAGTAAAATATACAAAAAAAACATCAATAAGAATATTTCTTTAAAGAAAACATTCAAAAATATAATTATATAAAGTCTACACAAACTAAACTTATAAGACCAAATTTTACAAGTATTATGGATAGCTAATAATTTATATTAATAAGCTACCACCAAAACCAATAACTTCATCAAGGACTTAATAAAAAAAATGTTATACATAAAGATAGCTGTTCAATAAAAAAAAATGCTGTACAATATACAATTAATAAGTTTGATAATTTTATTATCAAACTAAAAAATATATGTATTAGGTAAAACAGTTTCTGCTGGGTGTGAGTGTAATGCATGGTGTTCATCTGCATCTAATAAGCATCAAGTAGTCAGTGGACCCATTGGTGTACAGAAAAACCTATACTTACATATCTACCACTTATAATAATTATTGTGTGAATAAATAAATAAAATGATAAGGTTGTCTTACTGTTATGACTACGAGTTTTGGATTCCTCTTGGTGAGATACATTATGACTAGTTTGTGGTTCCTCCTCCCTGGAGGTGCTCTCCTTCACAAAGGTTGTACTGGAGGGACGGGCCTCCTTGTCCTTATTGTCCTCTTTGTCTCTTGCACTTGAAGTGGTACATGTTGTACTAAAGTAATTAAGTTCCATTTATACATAATATTGTTGCTTATCTTATGAAGTGACCTAACTGATATTGAGCATATTGTTCGGGCAAGACTTTTGCAGCTTCATGCTCAATACTTTTGTATGCAGTATATTGAAATAAAATATTGTTTTTTTTTGGTGTGCATTTACTAAAATTGAAAGTATTTTCAAAACAATATTTTTTAAACATTAAATTCTTGACATATTTTCTAGCCAAATTAGAGGTGCAAAGTCTTATTGGCTATACACTTACTAGCTAGAAAACTAGTAAGAACATAGCCATAAAATAAGCAGATTTAATAATATGAACACTTACCTAGCATTAGAATCACAGCCACTTGCCTCAGTGCGGGGCACTTTATTAGGCAGTGTGTCACAGAGGCGAGCCTCTTTGTAGAACAGTTTTATGGCCTCAGCAGCTGCCTCATTTGGTGATAGATTTCTGGCCTGTGAACAATAAGTGACCTTGCATGCAGTCTGCTATACACCAAATATTACAGTTCAATTTAAACATTATAGATGGACCAACAATCTCAAGAGGGCAGGGTCAGACTGGATGCGGAAGGCGGAGAATCATTTGGGAGACGCCCATGACCATCAGTGGACTGCAATAGGCTGATTAGAATTTAAACATTGAAAAGTCCAGAAGATGAAGATGGTGTTTTTGGATTTTGATGTATTAGATTGATTGATGTTATTAGTCCCAAGGTTCGAACACTTTAGAGCATCGATGGTTGCAGTTAGACTTGAGCCCACAATCTAGCCGTCGATTAATACTTATTCTTGATTTTATTTTGTTATTACTAAAAAAAACAGTCATACTGATTGTGAGTTTGAAGATAATGGTATCTCTATTTTTATAACAATACCTTTCATGAATCAGCATTCAATTATCTAGTTCAGAGGGAAAATTGGGTCATGAAATCATTTTATAGCAGTCATACTATACATCATTGCCTAACAGGCAAATAGTATTATAGGTATAGAGACATCAAGATCTTTAGTAGACATTTTAAAAGCCACTTTTTCAAGTAATGTTTCTAGGAGTAAAAATATTAACCAAGTAGGCATCAAAATTAAATAAATGAATGTAATTAAGATACAAACAATTATTTTAATTATGTTCTATTGCTACTTAAATCATAACACTTAGGTATTTAAGCAAGAGATAAAACATAAACAAACATGAAACTACTTTTCAGATATCTATATTGTATTTGAATTTGTAATTATTTCTGCTCAAGTGCTCAGTGAATAGGACCTGTGTTATGGCATGTAACTTGTTATTTAGCAGCTCAAGTGACACATTAAAATATTATATAAAATAGTGTATTAATTTACCTCTCCACTTGATGCGCAGTATTGATTATCACAGTTGGGATTGCCACAGCCATCCAATAATTGGTAGAAATACCTCTCGATCAGCTGTCTAGCGGCAGCGCGCTTCATAATGTCTTGTGTACGGTTGGTTACTGTGCCAGAGCATAAACTCGACGTAGATTCGTCTCCAGTATTATCCGGGGTTGGATTTTTTGACGATGATGCTTCGCTCCCCCTTCAAATACACACACAAACATTGTAGGTACACGAATCCTCCTGTCGATGCGACGCAATTTCAGCACAAAACAAAGAACGAAAATAGCAAGTAATGCATATCCTAACCTTTGTTAATATTACACATCATATTAATATGCTAAGCCCTAAACACATATATTTTCTTTAGGCATTGATCTTTAATTAACAGATAACAATGAAAATTATTACGCTGAAAAATAAGACAGAATTACCTTGAAGCTTCGTCAGTTTCGCTTTTTGGGTTCATAGAAATTTATGCTCTCAAAACAACCCCTAATCGATGCGTTACATAAATGAATTTGGCTAAATCTGTACATCCGCCAGTTAACTTGATTCTTTGTTTTCTTGAATTACTGCAGGTATACAAAAATACCAACAACTGTTCTATTCTCTTCCATTCTATTCTAAATTCTGTCAATTTTGTCAACCATTTTGAATTTCAGTAATGCGTTTAACGCAAAAGTGGTTATTTTTATAGTAAAAGTTAGAGGTTGCAACTTTTAGTAGAAACACAATAAAAATTGGTTAAAACTCCTGTAACATTGTTTCATAAGTGTTACATTATCTTATTTATTTATGTGGATTTATGAAATAAATAAATAAAGTTAAAGCGTGCATTGGAACGTTACAAGGACTTGCCATCCTTTTTTTTTAATAGTTTTGGCATGGTTTCAGAGGCCTTTGTCCCAGAACTCGTCGTACTCGTCTTCTTAGACTGAACTTCAGACTAATTAAAGAGAGTATCACAGATTAATAATAGGAAAATTACGTATATACCATTTTAATTATTATAATATCGATGAAATGGAAATTTGGAAAATTATATAAGATAATTTCGTTTTGGAACTGTGTATTTTTAACATATTGGGCACTACTACTCATTTTCTCTCTTTCTGCTTGAGACAGTGAAAGGTTTTTCTGACTACGGCTTCCTCTTTTCGTACGAACACAAGACATTTTTTTTTTGTGGCAATTAAGCCGTTTGCGACTATTCTGCCAGTGTCACGTTGAGACGGCGACTCAGTGAGGACTGAGGACCACCGTCGATCTTTTGACTTCGTGGTAGATGTTAGTTAAAGTAATTAAAATTTAAGATCGTTTTCATTTATAAATGTGGCCAAAATATTTATTAATTTAGGAGAGATTGGCAAACTCGACACAAGACATTGATTTGATTAACAGATTTTACAGTGAGACAAACAAATGTTATAGTCAACTCAAATTGTTTCTGTCTGTCTGGACTCTGGCTGGTCTGTTTTTTATTTTTATCCCGTTTTATCTGTCTGTATGTATAAAATTATCTATGTCATACCACAAAGGCCCCCCTGAAGCAATGCCAAAAATAATTAATTAATTATGTCATGTCATCGACTCATTGTCATTTTGTGTTGTGACACTTGAATTGAATTGTCACTTGTGACAGGATAGGAGATATTTTTTTTTGTAAAAAATAAATAGATTATTAGACGAAAAGGTTGTGTAGATGCACAAATTACGAATTTTCTCAAGTACCTAACTAACTGAATAAATTAAACATTTAGAATCATGACGGAAGTTATGCCTGCTGAAGAAGCTAGAAAGGACCGTGTGGAAACCATTCTTAAGGGCTTTCAAGTGTATCCTTTTTTTCAATTTCGGGTTAATTGGTGTGATTATTTAAGTTGCTACGTATAAGTACTTCAGTGTTACAAGTTAGGACGGAGTTTACCATTTCGCTTAAGAAAAATAGTATTGGTAAAATTCATACCATCTGGTTTCTGCTGCAACAGAAAGTAAAGTAACAAAATGTCTTTACTTTCTACTTGTACTCGTAAATGGTTGTTTCTAACAAGCTTGTAATGTGCTAGAATATGTCCTAACAAGTAACATGTTATTATTAACCATAGCCACCAGCTCACAGCCACACTAATTTATTTACACAAAATATAACTGCACACTTTTTCTTACTACCCAGACAATGATTTTCTACTCTATCATCATACCTGTTTTTTTCTATAGCCTCTTTTGTGTCCCCCTGCAGGGCAAAGGCCTGTCTCAGTCCAGGACTTTCTATCCTGGGCTTTTTGATACCACGGCAAGAAGTGATCAAGATCATCTTGCCAACATCTCCTGGGCTGACCTTGTCCATGAATTGTGATATATTCTATTTTGAATTATAGAAGCCATTTGTTGATATTGTTATACTTATGAAAACCACTTTTTATATTTTTCTTATTGTTCCTTAACAAGCCATATATTAGGAATTGGATGAATTTGCGTGATGCTGATACAGGTGAGTTTGATGTAACAAGCATAAAATATTATAATAAATAAATATTTTTGGATCAATTTTACATATAATATGGCCAAGTAGTCCCAAACTTAGTAGAGCTTGTACTGTGGACTAGACAATGGATATAATACTTATACTTTTTTTTGTTAATACATTGTCACTTGAATATTTGTATCCTGTGGAAATCAAACCCACAAACTCATGCAGAATCAGTCCATTACTCAAACCACTGAACTATGTTAATCCTTTTTAACAACAGCACGGTCTGTAATCTCAATTTTATTTCACTAACTAATTATATGAAGGATTTAATACCACAAGAAAATCATTCAGATACTGGTGCCCAATAATAATCAATTTTCTATTGTGGCAGTATTGGTCTCTTGAAGGATTAAATTCTTCTTACTAATACTACAATGATTAGTATAATGATAATAATAACAATATTAACGCCTTCAAAGGTTGGGTCGTGCCGGTATTGATGTACTCTTTTGGCATACTCAAATGGACTCAAACGGAACTTGACGCCCTGGATAGGCGGGTCCGTACACTGCTGACTGCATATTGAATGCATCACCCACAATCGTCTGTCATGAGATTGTATATCCCGCGGAAGTGTGGAGGCCGAGGCTTTTTAAATGCCAAAAACCTTCACAACCGCGAGATATGCAATCTCAGGGAATATTTTCTACACGCCGGACGTGGGAATGCATCGAGATGTAGTAGCAGTGGACAAGGGACTCACCCCGCTCTCCTTGGTGAATGAGAACTGGCGCAAGCCTGTAGTGCTTGATACTAACGACCGCAGGAAGGTATGGCAGAGTAAGGAGCTCCACGGACGCTTTTTCCGGGCCCTACATGGGCCCGATGTAGACCAAGCAGCGTCCGTAGCCTGGCTACGTTTCGGTGACCTCTTTGGGGAAACCGAAGGTTTTGTCTGTGCAATTATGGACGAAGTTATCATGACGAATAACTACCGGAGATTTATTGTGAAGGATGGCACGGTTGACATCTGTCGGGCATGTCACCGCCCGGGTGAATCGATCCGCCACATTATCTTTGGTTGTTCTCGTCTAGCTAACGAAGAGTACTTGCATAGGCACAACCTTGTAGCCAGAATTATCCATCAGCAACTTGCTCTGAAATACACTCTTGTGGCATCGGAGGTACCGTACTACAGGTATGTGCCCGACCCAGTTCTAAAAAATGGCAGTATCACATTGTACTGGGATCGATCCATCATCACCATCATCACGGCCAATAAGCCTGATATTGTGGTGGTGGACCGAATCGAGAGGCGTGCAATGATTGTTGACATTACCTCACGGGAACCTCGTGAAAGCCGAGAAAGATAAGCAAATCAAGTATCTTGACTTGGCTCGCGAGGTTGTCGACATGTGGGATGTGGACACAGCGATCACTGTACCGATAGTCGTGTCAGCCAATGGCTTAATAGCCTCGATCTACATCTCAGGAGGCTCTCGTTAGGTGGCTGGGTCAAGGGCTTGATCCAGAAAGCAGTACTGCTGGACACGGCTCGTATTGTTAGGAGATTCCTCTCTCTGGAGCCCTGACCGCCGGTAGCTTGGACCCTGTTCCCGATACCGGTGGGCCTCTATTTTTTATATTTTTAAATGTTTTTGTCTTTAATTTATTTTATAAAAATATTTAAAAATATAATTTATAAGAAGAAAAGTTAAATAAAGGAATTAATAATATTGTCATAGTTGTACATACCTCATTGACAATGTCTGCGGTCTAGTGGTTAGAGTGTTGGAATGCTGAGGTCATGCATTAAATTCCCACAGGAAAAAATATTTATGTGATAAACATATGTTTTTGTTTCTGGTTTTTCATATATTATAAAGTAATAAAAATGTACCAAATGGTGCTGTTTAAAAAATATTTATCTACTTATAATTTTATTTATTATTACTTATCTGGCAATCTCTCCATAGATCATATTTTTATATTTATTATGAATCGTATTTGTAGTATAAGTGTTTCATAATATAACAATACATTATGTAATTGTCCATTACAGAAAAGTTCATTAAAGCAATCCAACAATTATTAGAGTATTGTATATTATTTGTATTGTTTGCTATAGTTGTGACCTTAAGTGGTGTTAATTTCAAGGACATTTTAACTTCAATATGCTTATACATGTATTATGAATGAGCTTAAACATTCAAACATAAATATTAAATAGGGTGTATTATCAGTAAGCAAATAATATTTATTATAATTATAATTTATATAAACAATTATTATTACAATTTTCTTGTGTTGTGACGGAATAAATTTTCATTCTTTCAAATAATAAATATCATAGAAAAACCAAACTATAAATAACTTTTAATTTGGCATTATTAAAAAAAAATATTGGCTTTCCAGGAAAAATCCTTTGGCAGAACAATGAAGACATGTCAAACCCTGATTTAGAGCATGAAGCTCGTGTCCCCAAACGCATCCTTAAGTGTCGGGTGGTGTCACGGGAAATGAACTTCAGTTCCATTGAGGCTATGGATCGATTTCGATTGGAACAGGTATATATCAGTTTGATTCATCTAATCTCGCGACAAGCTTTTGTATCTTATAAATTGTATAATGACGTTATAAGATGACAGTAAAAGTATTAAAAGGAAACATTTTTTTTATTTTTTTTTGCGCATTTAAATAAAAGCTTGTTTTTATAAAGTTTTTTTACTTTTAATTTTAACATATAAATGTATTTTTCAGAAAGTCCTGTTCAAAGGGCGATGCTTGGAGGAGTGGTTCTTCGAGTTTGGCTATGTTATCCCTAACTCCACAAACACATGGCAGTCAGTTATCGAGTCCGCTCCAGAGTCCCAAATGATGCCTGCTAATGTCCTCAAGTGAGTATGGTGAAGAATGTTGTTGGTTGGTCATATTTCAACCTTATGCTTTTAATAATAAGGATGGCAAGTGGTCAACCGCCAAGATTATTAATTATTCATATCATAATTTAATGTAGTTCTATTTCACAATGGTTACATTTTATGGCTTTTTCGATTTTAAACTTTCCTGTGTCAATCAATCAATCAAAATAGTTTTATTTTCATATAAACCATATACAGGCACTTTCGAGTCTAGGTGCACGGTTCCAAAGTAGTCGTTTCCTATGGAGAAGAACCGGCAAGAAACTCCATGGTTACTCTTTTAAAATATCGTTTTGTATTGTACAATGATGGATTATAAATTGGATTGGATACTTACATTAGAGAACAATTTAGGAATGTTTCGAAGATTATAATTATATAAATGTGTCTTAGTCTTCTTACAATTTAATTTAAAAACAAAGAACAATCGATTAATACAACTGGTGCTTTCCAATCCGACTTAACTATTTTATCATAGTGTAGTCTCTAGTCTGTGGGGCTCCAAAATTAAATGAATAGTGTCGCCAGTTAGCCTCGAAATAAAGTTGTGACCACATATCTCATACCAAAAAAACAGACTTGAGATGAGATATTGCAACAAGTCAAAGATAAAACTTTATCGTGGTTAGTGACACGCATATTACAGTCAAGTACTTGATGCTTCGTCAAAATTTCGTTTTGAATTTGAAATCTAATATATAAAATTCTCGTGTCACAGTTTTCGTTACCGTACTCCTCCGAAACGGCTTGACCGATTTTGATGAAATTTTTTGTGCTTATCGGGGAGGTTCGAGAATAGGCCAACATCTATTTTTCATACCCCTAATTTTTTTTTTTATGGCAAAACAACGTTTGCGGGGTCAGCTAGTCTAATATATAAAATTCTCGTGTCACAGTTTTCGTTGCCATACTCCTCCGAAAGGGCTTGACCGATTTTGATGAAATTTTTTGTGCTTATCGGGGAGGTCTGAGAATAGGCAACATCTATTTTTCAGCTATATTGAATATATATTTTCATTAATTTTTTCAGTGGCAATGTTGTCATAGAAACCAAGTTCTTTGATGGAGATCTCCTGATAACCACGTCGCGAGTTCGTCTGTTCTACGTGTAATGGTATCAACGCCCACACACGAAGCATTTACTAGTCAGAATTAATGTATTAATGAATTTCCTCCAAATCTTATTATTTTTGTTCTCACTTTGTTCCATTTGATTCAAAATCACAAGTGACCTTACGATTAGGTTTTTGAATCGGTCCCTATTAGTAGTTCTTGAAAACATACCTATTTTATTGTTGTGGAAGAGATAATCAACAAATGTACATTCCTCTCTACTATTGTCTCAGCATTACCTTCCACAATAAATGTAAGCCTTTTTAGTAAAAAAAAACTAAAATTGTCAATTGAAAGAAAAATATATCTTAGTAAGTACTTACACCTACTTTTAGCTTTTACAATTATTTTTTATAAGAAGCATTTTCTATAGTTCTATGAAATAAGTAATCTCTCAGATTTTTTGTACGTAACAATTTAATTAATGTGTTTTATTCCTTAGTGATTTTAAATATACTTAACTTTACGATTACATGGTATGCGTTTGAAATTCCTACTTCAGTATTTTGTTTAAACAATAATATAGGTACTTATAAACTTAAAATTACTAAGGTGTGATGTAGAAATAAATTTCAACGATTCAGATTATTATGATTGCAGTCTGTATAATTATCGCATACATAATCAAAATTCGACTTACAGGAATAAAATCTAAAATAAAATATTTATTATACTTAGTCTGTTAATTTTAAGTTTTAAAATACATTATTATTAAGGAACACCCACAAAACTTGTTTTTTCAATTAAAGCCTATCATCGTCCACTGTCAGGCCAGACATGAGACTCTCCCTGTTTTAAGGATTTACTATAATCATCATCAACCCACATACTGTCCCACTGCTGGGCACCGGTCTCCTGTCAGATTGAGAGGGATTAGGCTATAATCCAGCTCGCTGGCCCAATGCGGGTTGGCAGACTTCACACACCGCCGAGATAAATCTCTAAGGCATACAGGTTTTCCTCACGATGTTTTCCTTCACCGTTTAAGCGAGTGATAATTAATATTAATACACACATAAATACGAATAGTCACGAGGTGGGTGCCTTGGGTTCGAACTCGAGATCTTTGATTTGGCAGTGCAAAGGTCATATCACTGGGCTATCACTGCTACACAAGCTATGGTGTACTAAATTTAGAAATGGCAGCCTCATAATAGAAGTTGGAATCAAAAAACATATTTGTATTAAATCTTAAATCCACATGTTACTAGACACGTCGATTACAATCGTCAAATCCCTGACTCCTAAACTAGGGCTACCTTCCTGTGTCTTTGAAATCAGTGAAGCTCCGTTGCTTGTTACAGGGTATCAGCCTCTAGCTAATGTGAGTTAAATTACCTTTTCCACTAAAGTAATTTTGAGACCTCTTCAATGTATCTTGCTATTCTGTTTTACCAATTTCTTATTTCGTTTCACTAAAACTATCACCAGTCTAACCGTTAGCGGAAATAATATTTAAAATCGCCCTTATCAAATTATTCAAGTTGTACGTAAATGTTGTGGTAACTGATATGTATGATAGATTGAGGAACTTGTCATGCGCGACTATTCGAGACTAAGTAGGTACAGTCAGCGTCAAATAGTTAGTGACACTCAGGGTATTCAAATAAATAGACGCAACCAGAAAGTCAATAATATCGGTACAAACAAAGTTTCCATATTGTTGTCAACAATATAGTCGCTCAAAAGGTCGAGACGTTTAAAATGTCACATAGATAGGTTCAGTCAAACCGCCATAAATATGGTTACAGTCATCCCGTCAATGGTATCCAAGCATTCTAAGTGGTCAAAAATATGGAACACATTAGAAAAATGAACTTTACTACTATATATTTTAAATATTCTTTCTCACATCAATTAATGTGAAAACATTTATACACAAAAATGAAAGGAAACTACTGCTGTCCTTTTCATTTTAAGCATGACGTCATAGACATGTCTTTTGTTTTGTAAGAATTTCGTGCATAGCCGTTTACGATACTTAGCAATATACAGCTGACTGAAAATAGATGTACCTAAACCTCATTGATAATGAGTATGACTATATATGTCATAGAGCAAGAGTGCATAATTAAAATATATGATTCAATATCATGATCATTTTATTTTATTTTAATTAACAATGAACGTCGACAAAACTAGACTCGATAGTGCTTGCAAAAAAGAGGTGCAAAGTTTTCAACCTTATTGACTATTACTCAAAAACTGCCATTTTAAACATAAACAAGGTAATAGAGTGGATGAATAACTAAAAATAAGCAATAAAATAATGTCAATAAGGTCGATAATCGCTTGCATCTTTTCAATTTTCTCTAGTTTTCGACTGCTTACCATCAGGCGGGCTGTGTGCTTGTTTATATATATATGTGCGAATATGAAGAAATGAGGATCTAGAGAGATGAGAATAATTCGATAGGTAACTACACGTAACATCTAAAACGATAGGTACATAAGGATATTCCCAGTTCATTTGAAATATCTGTTACGGAGACACCTTCCTCAAATATGACGACCTCTGTGGTCTAGCGGTTCAAGTGCCGGACTGCTGATCATGGGGTCGTGGGTTCGATTCCCACAAGACACAAATATTTGTGTGGATAAAACATGAGTATTTGTGTTTGTCTGGGTGTTTCTTATGTATTATAAGAATGTATTTACAAAAAAAAAAAAAGTATATAAGTATTATATCCATTGTCTAGTACCCATAGTACAAGCTCTGCTTAGTTTGGGACTAGATGGTGTTGTGTAAAATGTCCCAAAATATTATATTATTATATTATATAATTCGATGTTTTGTGGTGTCACTAATGCGTAGCCATATTTCTAGCTTGCTTTAGTTTTGCACTTGACATTGATATTACTGATAGATAAATAGAATAACATGCAAATAACACTAGATTGCCTAAAGAGGTTTTCATCTTTGGGAAACCGTTTATTTCTATAACATGCTGGTTTATTTTTCTAATGTGTTCCATATTTTTGAACACTTAGAATGCTTGGATACCATTGACGGGATGACTGTAACCATATTTATGGCGGTTTGACTGAACCTATCTATGTGACATTTTAAACGTCTCGACCTTTTGAGCGACTATATTGTTGACAACAATATGGAAACTTTGTTTGTACCGATATTATTGACTTTTTGGTTGCGTCTATTTATTTGAATACCCTGAGTGTCACTAACTATTTGACGCTGACTGTACCTACCCGTCTTACTGTTTCCAACTTAGCATTGAAAAATATCCAAATTGCACTTCGCCACGAAGTTGAATGGGGTTGTTGTTGGGTTGCCGATGTTCTTGGCACATTAAATCGTATTTGAGAGAGATCAGGGCAATCTATCAGCCCAATGAGCAACTTTAAAATGTAGTCTCTGATGTCAGCTATCTCACGACGCTTGGCTATAGGAAGAATGCGAATGCTGTGTGCCAAACACACAGCTAAAAATAAATCAATGATTAACTTCGCGTTCTTTGATTGCACGACTGCTGCGCTTGAGGTCTTGGGTTAGATTCCCAGGTTGAGCAGTGTTATTAGGTATTTCTTTGAAATTCTCAGTAGCAGCTCGGACTTTCGATTAGTGTCCGGTTAATGGCTATTCGTCATGGTCATATCCATGACAGACTGTGGTCCAGCGGATCGGTCTGGACCCCTTCAGTTGCAGAGGCGTTGGCTTGCCTCACACCCTAATCAAAGGCACACGTGTGACAAACACGCGCATCACCTACTGGGGGAACTTGTTATGACTGAGTGTCCCAGTCATTCCATCTAGTGAGTGCTCATTACAACAGGTTTGAGGTAAACATCGAAAGTTAATTCCAGTATGTTTTATAACAGCCGTCCCATTGTATTTAAGTGACAATAAATTCAGCTGCACATTATTTAATTTTGAATAAAGTAATGCTCACTTTTTTGAATTAGCTTATCGTCGGGTAATCATCACGAATTTTTATATTCCGTGGGAATCATAATTTTAACAAACGCCATCTGATGCTTTAATAAAAAACTAAATTGTCGAAGAGGAACTTTTAGTTTTAAATAATTGCCATAGATGACGCTGCAAGTGTTATTTTTAGTTTGAGTACCATACAAAATAATCTTTTTATGCAAGGAAATATGGAGGATAATTTTATTTTATTAACAGAATATTTGAAATACTGCAATATCAATAAGAAATAGTATTAGTTAGCATTGTGTTATGTTGGTTTTTTGAAAGCTTCAAACGGTAGGGTATTTTAATTAATCCTCCTTCTACTAGATGGCAGTGTGTGTCGCGTAGATAATTTTGTATATCCGTTATTGTACTACCCACATCGTCCATACACATTGATATGAGATAAGTATCATCGTGCATAAGTATTACAGAATTTCGGTCTTCGTAGGCAAATAATAATTATGTCATAATCATTACATCAAGTGAGGATAAAACTTCCCTACCTACTAAATTTATTATTAAGCCTTTATTGCTGAAGGACTAAACACAATATAAAAACATAAAGTATTAAAAAGAAGAAACTTAAATCTAACACATAGAGTTTTCCGGTTTAGTGATCAGCGTGTCCTGTGACACCTACTAATATTATAAATGCGTTAAATAACTGTCTGTCTGTTACGGTTCACTCCTAAACCTGCTGCTGAACCGATTTTGATAAAATTTCGACTGAGATTGATTTTATTTATTTATTTGATAAGGGCATAAGCCCTAAAGATAACCACTAAACATAAGCAATAAAAAAATTGTCTCAAAAAGGGGTTTTATATAAACTAGACATCAAGTAGTACTTTGCAATACCGGTGACCAAGATATCTTGTAGAGTATCCCTACGAATATTTCTCACCGTTAAAGTACCATGGGAAAGATCTGGGACCAGAAGATATACCTAATAGCTCGTCAGGGTAAGCCGTTACCTATTGCTCTACAGTACCTACTTAGACACGATAAATTCATGAAGTTTAAAAGCATTGTATAATCATTTCAGTCGTCATTACGAGAACGTTATTTGTGATCCTATGGTTAGTCATTCTTGTAACAACTTCAATTGCTTAGGTCGGTACTTACCTATAGATACAATAGTAGGCGTTTACGTACCTGTCGGACGTGAATAAGCTCAGCTATCATACTAGATTCTCACATCCTCTAATAAATGAATAATGCCATTCATACAAGGTATAACAATCAATGCGTGTTCTGCTATTGGTAAATCGTGACTGGATCCCGTATCTCATTAGTACGCTGACACGTTTAATAATATTACCATAGAGGAAATGAAAAGCGCTTTACGTGGCGCGTCACTTGCAGGAAAAGCTAGCAACACTCACGACAGGAACTTTTTGTAAATGAAATCATTGCTGGCGATGCGTACATCCTCTTTAGTAAGAAGCGGTGGACGGAATTCTTCGTACAACACCGACGCCGGAGGAAGCAGCGTCGTTTCCATGCGCATCACACACGACACTTCGCATATAAATAATAGAAATTATCTAATTATGTGCCGGCGAGTACTAGACTCGGACTTGTTGGGAATTGTAATATTAGTCGTGGCCACCGAACAATAATAATTATTACGATGACATTATGATAAATATTGAACGCTTTTTTCGATAGGAAGGTCGATGTTATCGGTTACAGCTATTACACATTGTAATGTAACGATAAGCTACCTAAGTATGTACACATTAGGTTTAGGTAGCGGTGATATGTTGCGTTGTTATTTATTTACAAGAATTCTTAGAAATTAGAGCAACCATAGGGTGGGTAGGTAGGCACTTACAAACAACCATAGATAGTTAGCTATATGATAAAAACATAGGTATATGTATTTGAAAGACGAGAGAATTGAATAAACTGAATAAAATAAAGCTTGTTTTGTCCATTTCTTTCGACATTACCTACTTCGTACAAACTAATGAAGAGTTATGTAGGTAGGTACCTACTTTAGTTTGGAGTTTTGCTATCTAGCAATTTCTTAGGTACCAGTGTTAGTACTTAATCCATTAAACTTATTTAATGTATTTAGAGTACCTAATAATAATTAAATTAGTCTACACGGACTTCTAAAGTCATAGCGCCGCCGTCCGCGTCGCCACCGCGCCGCGTTCGCCGGATGAACACCAAATGTGTGATATTTTTAGGAATGTTGATTGCTCTCTTCCTGTTTCCGGCATGAACGGGCTGCTCTGATCTACCGACGAGCTCTCATACAAAACTGCTAATTAGTGATGAATAATTAATAAGTACTAGGACCTAGTAACTTGATGACATGAAATCGTTTTATAAAATCTGATTTGAGACTTGAGACACAACCGCCGCTTTACCGTCATTCGTGATAAAAAGTATAACGATTGCTGTTAATGGTTGTCCATTTTTTTAACATTATTCGTTTGAAAGTGACCAGAACTTGTTGGCTGATTGATGGTATGTTTTATCAGCTATCGACCAAAATTAAAGTATCTAAGTGTCTAGGTTATTAATATTGTTTTGTTGTAAAATTGTTTTAGTAATTATTCAGTAGGTACAATGTAATACCCTCTTATGTAGTACGGCTGTACGGTAGTTTAATTGTCATAAAAAGGCCGGGGTTAAAAGACGCTGAAATAATGAGAACTCCTGAAAAATTAAAGTACTACTTACCTACCTACATGACTTGAACTGTCGTGTCATAGAAAGAACGGAACAAACACGCTAAAAATTTAAGACAATGATACAGGCAAATCTATTTCAGTCATCCTTGTGCTGTGTTCTTGCGATCCTCCCAATTCCAACGTAATGATATCATCTACGACAAGGCACCGGAAAGGACATGTTTTGAAATGGGCTTTGTTTTTCAACCAGTATCATGTGCGGTTTTTCTGATAGGGAAAATTTTCAAGAATATGATTACAAAAACAAAAAAAATATTAAAGGCACCCATAATTAATAAATTAATATTTTAAATTTAATTTTTTTTTGCGTAATAATAATTTTACACAATGAAACAAAGAGAAAACTATTGTGTATAATTTCTTAAAGCTTAAATATACCCCATAAAGTTATTTAAAATAATATTGATAATAAAATAATAATAATATAATTTGGATGTATATCATAGATTCCTTTGCTTCAATAGAATTTATGAAACATTACCTTTCTGTCAGTATGGTGTCTTGTCATTCTTGTCAAATCAAAACATTATTTACCTAATTGTCAAACGCTTAATTATTTTAAATTTTTCAGTTTGCCTAAATATTTTTTATATATATATTATGTAATATTTTTTATATTTTCAATCACTTGTGTTTTGAAAAACTGAGAAAGCTTTGAATTTGATACTTGACTGACGTTGACAATAACAATAATGACATCGAATAGAACAGTGTTGCCAGAATCAATAATTACTGCGAGTTGCAATTTACATAATAAATTATAATTATTAAAAATAATAAGAACAATAAAAGGGTGGCTTTAAAAAAAAACAAAAAATATATACAAGGGCTCCTCAATTTATGTACTTTCAAAAAACAAAAACAAAACCTTATTACGGTTCATAATATTTTGGAATAAAAGCCCAGCCCCCATACAAAAATATAACATGTCCTTTGACGAACTTTCCATCAACACATAACCGTGTCATACAATCGTACGACTCGGCTGCTTGTCTGATAGTACATGTCTTTGATTACTTACATCTAATTTTGAATGTGACCAAATGGTCAAGTTCGTTCATACGGTCATGATAAAACTCTTTGTTGCCTCGCAGCAACAAAGTGAATTTTATAGTAGGAACCTTCTTAGATAGAATGCAGTGGTGACAGTACTGCAGTAGTGGTAGTGATGCAGCGGTTCGTTCATTCGGTTCGTCTAGGGAGGTGTCGCCACACATTACCCATGAATATTCTGCCCATAAACAGTAGGCTAACATTATTGCCATTCTTGTAAGTAATCATGAGACTGATCTGGGTGTCTGGTGTAATTTTGTATCACACAAAATAATAATGGTAGGTTCCTAGCTATGGTTTTCATTTGGAAATTACCATGATACTGAAATCGATACAAAATGTTATGTTATCTATTTATGTTTTGATCTTGGACCCCGGGGCCTTACGCGAATTGGTAAATTATCGGTTTGGGAGAGTTTCAGCCCCGTTTCTTGGTGATAAGATCAAGTTCCTTCTAGTGGTCCAAATTTAAGTACTTACAGTATCTGAGAGAACCTACCTAGACTAGACATTATTATCACTTTCATTAAAGGTAATGTGCCGTGTCGTCAGTCGTCACCACCAAATCCTTATAAGTGGGTGCGAAGTCACCTCACCCATTATTTTGATAGATGAGGTTGTGTGCACTCCTGTTCTTGTCATTTCGAGGACATTAAAATTCTTACGAACAGAGGGTCATGATCGTCTATAGTGAATTTATTGACCTAGGTTACCTACCTAGGTCAATAAATTGACTATAGTACCCAGGTTGATAGTGGCTGGCCCACTACCACTGTGCCATTTCGTCTTCCATAAACTTTAAAGGATAATAATTCATGTTCATTACCCATGTAAGTCTGTCCGCCCATGAAAATTAAGGACAAACACACACACGAGGGACATCTCACGATGTTTGAAAGGATAGGTAAGGTTATTTACCTATCTATTTTTAGAATTCATTCAACTTATTTACGAGTGGTGTTATCTCAAACAAACTGGGCTCTAACCTAATTGACATAAATGTAGTTAAACTGAGTTCAAGTCATGAATAATATTTAAACATAAGAATAAACCTAGATGTATTACTTACTACTCGCATGAAAGTTAAATAGATACCTAGGTATTTAGGTAGGAGTAGATACAGTACATACCTATTTACATCATTATTTTTATCTAGCGAGTTATATTAATTGATTGACAAATTAAAAGTGGGTAAGTAAGTACTTAATTTATAGTAAGTAAGTACTTAAGTTATAGTGTACATCAGGTACAGAGGCCAGCATATAAGCTACCACAATTTGTCAAACTTCTTCGATTGATTTTCAACTTTAACACGAAATAATAAGGTTCATATTCAATTTGACAGTTTTGGATAGCTTGACCTGGTAGCCTCTGTACTTAGATACATAACAAAAGTCTCTTACGCTCAGCAAATATTAGATAATAAGTAGGTGTAATGATACTACTTACACAAACAAAATGAAAAATAGTCTTTCCTAAACTCCTAATAAGACTCATAATAATTTATGGCTTCTGATTATGTAAATATAATTTAATTTAGGTAGGTACAAAAACAAAAGTGTAGGCCAGTAACCCAACGATATGATTTTTGCGCCTAATAAGTAAAATGCGCGGAAGAAGTAATTTGTTAGTAGAGCCAGAATAAATAACGCTGTGGCCAGGATACCGGCGACGATGGCTGCGCAAGCGGCCGCGGGTCAGCGTCCTCGCACCCGCCCCCCGCGCCTCCCGCAACGTCACGACTGCTACGTCACTTGCTTGCACAGGTTTATCAAGTAGTCACTATTTAGTGATAGTTAATTTATTTTTATTATTTTTTGACATTATATTTTACCATGATTGCTTACACGCTCAACATATTTGATGACAGGGAATTAGACCTGTTCCCTGTCAACACCGGCTTACGTAGTAGCTATGGACCTTCCTTAGTGATAGTTAAACTTTAGAGGTATCGACAAATTGACTTGTATCCTTTACCTGTTTGAAGAACTATAATAATCAAACTTCAAATTATTAGGGTAGGTACTTATATTTTAACTGTTAAGATTATTTCCGTGATGATATTCATTATTAAACAACATAAGACATAAGATACCATCACGCCTGTATTCCTCGAAGGATTAGGCAGAGGTGTACTGTGGCACACAGTTAGCTGGTACAGGCATGTAATAAGTGGCGACCTTTTTGCGATTTAACCGGGCATAAATTCAAACTGAGAATTTCATAGAAAAACAAAATAATACCGGTCGTCCTGGGAATCGAATCAGTCTTAAATGTCGGCCTAAAGTGATTTCGAGCTTTAATATGTCGCACAAACGTGCATTCGAACTACGGTGAGTCGCAGTACAAAAGTTTTGTTGCACAAACTATAATCGTACATACCTTAAGTCAAGCTAACGTATTAGATACACTCTCGATGTCATGACTATATGGCTTGCTTCGATAAATTTGTCGATTCAATCATTAGATTGCAACTTCTCTTGGGGGGACCAAGAGAAGTTGCAATCTAATGATTGAATCTAAACAATACTACTACACACAAATATACCAGCGTTACACATTACAAGTGCACATAATCTAAACCCAAATATAAATATCCTAGTATGAAAATGAAAATTATCAAATCAAATAAAATATGTGTCCATGTAGGGTTCACATTCAGGACATCCTAAAGAGGCATCACCTTATTGTCAATAAAGTAGGACGTTGGGTTATATACTAAATATTATGAATATATGTATATATCGCAACAAAAAATATCGAAAGCAGAACCAGACAAAATAAAAGTAAATCTTCAGAACCTTTTGATGTCCCAATAAAAATCATACAAAATCAATGTTTTGGAGATGACAGCGTAGTTGCGACTTGCGGTTGTCGTGACTCCAGGAGCGGGTGCACCGGAGCGTTGCGGTGCTTGGAGGGTAGCTGTAAAAAACTAAGCGCGCTCGACTATGACACTGTCCAAAAAGAACCATACTTCATACTTTCTTTCGTCGCCGTTTCTATTTCGAACTTCCAAGATGTCAATGTCCATAAACTGGAAAAATACAGATTTTGGATGATGGGTGAGAATGTTTCGGATCGAAAACCTTAAACTTTAAACTTTTTTGTATTGGATAGAGACACTTGAGACAGTGCAACGTTGTGGTCTACGAAGGAGTACGCTTGCCTAGAAGTAATCCAATAATACCTGACTTAAACACTAACCGTGAACACAGACTGAGTAGGGAGCTCCATTCCAATACGCATTAATATGAAAAACAATACCAATGACATTATCTTCGTACGTCTATGTTTTCTTCACATTCCTGTATTACTTATTTGAATACATTAAATCCACCATAAATTAAATAATAAGCTTATTTTACTCTTCCTTGAATATAGTGTTAAAATTCTAGTTTCTTTGTCTCATAGCATTAGTTGCGCCGAGTTCCTTTTTCTCGAGGTAAATGTCAGAGGAGTTATGGGTAATTCTACCTTCGCTGCGTGAAATACTTACACTAGTTATCTTAATACATATGCTTGAACCTGTGGTGATCTGGACTCAAGCTCAAGGTCTGGGTCAAATAAGATTCTTAATCTGTAAACTAAGTAGGTACAACATCTTTATAGCGACAATTATTAAGCTATTGCAATCTTGCACAGACAATACTTACATACAAATAAAATGATGTCGTAAACAATCGACGGCTGAATATAAATTATATACTGTCAGTACAATTAGACACTGCACTTTGTCAAACAGACGCCACTTAAAATATTGCATTAACTTAGCTAATAAATCTTTGCCCAAGGTTTCCACTGGAATTGGTAGACGATTTGGCCATTCTTTTTAAACAAGTAGGTACCTACCTAAAGTTAAGCAGTTTGTAAAACTAAACCAATAGCGAAATTATATAAGCTGATCAATTGCACTAATTAATTTAAATTATACGCAAAGATACTAAACAATTTCTCCAGTAAGTAAGATTTATGGCCTATCTTCATTTAATTTCTATTTATATAGTAAGTAACACAATTTGTAATATTGTAAAGAATGATAACTATTACGTAAACTCGCGGCCTCGTGGTAAAGGGTTTTGATATTGGAGACCCAAATTGTCAAATTGTCAAACAACGAACGCGTCCAGCTTTCGAGTCACGGGGTAAGGGGATTAACGTCTAGGTCCAGCTAGGAAAGGCAAAACTGTTATTGTTAATTAAATTAATTATTATTAATTAGCCTACTTATTTAGGCCTTTAGCTATTTATTTATTAAAGGCCTAATAACTAGGTAACTCTATAGAACTCTTTGCCGGAGTCTGTGTTATCAGTTACACAAATTTGCCAGTTACATAAAACTCGGGAGTCTTCAAGTCACGAGTGATTAGGTTACAATAGTACAACATAGTAAGCTAGCTAGGACTAGTATTAAAATACAGTCTTCTTAATATACATAATAATTTATAATATTATGCGTATCGTACGTGCTTGTATATTTAGGAGAGCCTAGCTAAATATACCTTCAACGAATCTTTCATTACTTTATTATTATTCAGCAAAAAACTTATCAATGGTGGACCTAAGCTCAGTTCCGCCTCGATTATCAAATCATCTCTCTAAATTGCGTAATAATTAGCCAGAAGTATTTTCTTTTCTTTTCAGTTCTTCAGCTCGCTCACATTTTGTTAGCCTTTTTGTTGTGAATCTTTCAGTTTGCGTTTATCACTGAATGTATAGCGGTAGGAACTCCGAGGACTAAAATGTAAGCATTGTATCCAGCCTGAATGTGAACACTTTGCCTAGTATTGGTTAGTTGCTTTCATTTGGTACCTATTAGCGTTTAACGGGTATATACTTAACCGAGTAGCTACTATTTAACATAGACTTCAATCTAAGAGGTTAAAGCAATAATAATTATTTAAGATTGTAGTGACGATTTATAATGTCATAACTCTAAGTCCACTAATTATTTCCCGCGGTTTCTCCCGCATCCCAAAAGAGCTTTTTGAGAACAACCTCAGATAGATTAGCCTCAGATAGATTAGACCTTCCTTCTCCAAGATCTTATCTGTCTCTGTACATACCAAATTTTATCAAAATCGGTTCAGCAGTTTAGGTGTGAAAGCGTAACAGACAGACAGAGTTACATTTTCATTTATAATATTAGTAGGGAACCACAAGGAACTAGTGATTGTAGGGATTAATAATTTCCCTAGGAATTTGGATTTCCTTCTGCACACATATCGCTCGTAACTCATGTCCTTATACCTACCCTACCTACATAGAAACCTACCCTAAGAAGGAGATACCTAATACATAAAACTCACAATCAAACAATTAATTCGTACATAATGTACTTCAAATGACCTCCCATAAAACAAAACAGTTTAATGATTCAAGTGATCAGTTTCGTGGGATCGATTTGGTCGTCTCAAGGATCTCACGCGGCTCGCATTTTTATCGTGACATCGTCTTCCTGCTATAGTCCAGGTTACATCACATATTGTTAATAAGGTGCGATGGATATGAAATATGAAATCGGTTATCGATTAATTATCGATTCATCGTAAGTGCGCGGCCATCTTGGATGTAAGTGCGCGGCCGTTCCCGCGCGCGGCTTCCGGCGCGCGCGTGCGTTTGCATGCTAATGTTCGCGCATGCGCCGTGTCCTGTTCGCCGCATGTGCGTTCCACTTTGAGGTCTGTTTCATCAGCATAGGGCGAAGTTTGACAGAATACAGGATCTGTACTCAAATTGGTTCATCATAGTGGGTAAGTATATGGTCTAGCTATAGCTAGGTAGTTAAACTACCTTTGAACACAAGTTTTGGCCATCACCATCGGCATTTTTAAAGGTGCTCACGGTTGGCAGTTTCCTGTAGACGATACGCGTATAAAATCCTAAAAACATACACGTATTTTTTAAATATATAATATAAAAACCGCTACGAGTTCATACAGGGACAATTCGATATCCTCCGTAAACTTTTGCTCTATCTAAAAACGTTTTTATAGCAAAAACAAGTTTTCGAATAGAATAGAACTCATTATTTTCTACAATTAACTGTCTATAGTTAGACAATAGACTACACTCATACAATAGACTCAACTGGTCAGTCTTTATACTTAAATCCTCTAAAGATCGTGAAAACAGTCTATCAAAAACATTTCTTTCTAGGTTCTGTGATACAATGTTCTTAAATTTCCAGATCAATAATTATCGAAAATTCTGCTGATATTTTCAAATTCTCGATTTTCAGTTTATTCAAGACTAGACATAAGCCTTTACCTAACATGTTCTATACATAATCAGCGTATTCTCGTCACGAGTGATGTCCAAGTTAGACTGCACGGCTGCGCGGGCGACTGTCGGGACGTCGCAAACACATAACTCACCAACATCAATAACAGATAATGCCGCTCATTCAGTCGCAAATCGCTTTGTTCACACTGTACAGTCTACATATATATATATATATGAATAATGTATGTAGGTACTATAGTATTATAACAATTGCATGAATCATTGGTTATACTGATAGTTAATAATACTAGTGCGCCCTTTTCTATCCAACTGCTGCTTGGTAAGGGGCTGGTAGTCGCTGGTCTAGTGCAGGTCAGTTAAGTCCTTTCAAGAATAGCCTAATTACTGTAATCCATTTTTTTTATAGTCTCGGGAGGCGGCAGTGTAAGTCGGACTCGTACCAACTAAAAGCCGCACTTACCTTTACTTGCCCTATAGTCATGCCCATTATGGGGTAGTCCATCATGCCATAGTCGGTCAATCAACATATCAAAGAACGAAACCTTTTCTGACGTTTCCAACCGTCAGTGTCAAGAATGCATAAATATTATTTTTTTAAAAGCAGGATTTAATAATTACGAATCCATTGGACGTTGAATCTCTGCCAATTCGGCAAAAGTTGTTCTTTATTTTTCCGCATCTTTATTTAATAAGCGTAGAAGCATTGTTTCATATATTTCGACTAGGATTACTCGCAATTGTGGAAAGATTAGGCTAGAGTACCTATACTAGCGTTTCCTTGTTAATAACTAATGCCAACTACATAAAAGACATTACTATGTAACGTCTTTGTGATATACGACACTGGCACAATATAATGTCATGTGGCCAAACCGATGAGACAACTTAATCGTATTGGATGTTTTATAGTACTTATGACCTTTTATAGTAAGGTGCATTCAGTTTAGAATATTAAGAAGCATTTTGATAGGTACTCTGCACAAAAATGGAATGTAAGCTTAGATACGGAAGCGCGATATCAAAAGATGTACAGACAGTCCCAAATTTAATAATGATAACTATATAGATTCGATTGAAGTTTGTGAATCGCGATTATTAATAAACTTTCAAAATTTACGTAAAAAGATAACATATATTATAAAATATACCTCTTTTAAAGTAAGTAACTAAGGTAAATGAACCTAATTCTGTGGTATTTTCGCTAAAACTCGAAAGAATATTGACAATTAATCATTTTCTATAAGGATCTTTCTGAAGAGTGGACTATTTTTATAATCACAAGCTTTACTGTTTTAATGTCTCTTATAATCATTAATAATATATAGATGCTAATAGTTTATTAAACAAAAGTTTAGTGTAATATTTATATCCAAACAATTACAAACATATAAAAAAAAATGAGGAAAATACAATTTAAAAAATCGTGGTACTCGCTTCGAGCACCGCCCCCCACCCGTATTGGACCGTAAAGGAAATGACATGTGGTTCCCGAATTGTGTTCAGCAAGAATATTGTGGATATAGCTACCCTGAGTTATTTATCTAATTAATCATGTAGCAATGTTTTAGTGTACCTACCTACCTAATAATTTTAAGTTCCACTCGATTATCTGATAACGTAATTACTTTTAAAGTCTGGATGGTTTTGCTTTGTGATATATTCCATCTCATTTACTTCAAATGTCTTGCACGATAAATGCATCTTCAGCCGATATAAATTCAATTGGTAGGGACTTATTGCTTGAGTACCACTTCCACTCGTCTTACAAGTCGATCGGTTCCGTTTTTCTCACCTATATTAATCGATAGTGTAAACAATACCATCAATTACAGTACACATACTTACCTTTAAAAATATTATTTCTAGTTTCTTTTCCCTAGCGCCAAATAATAATTATGTTAGCTTACATAAAAGTTACAGCATATTTTTGTGAGTAAACAAATTCTAGCTAACAATCTAAGTGGATAATCACTAAAACACGGTAATAGAGATAATATTACCGTGACTAAAACTTACACATATCCATGATAAGATTTCTCGATTATAAGGTCCACACCTGCCGAAACATTCCTTCTAGAAGACTTCGGCACTACACCCCACAAATTTTAGTACCCGCCACGCTACATCCCGGACATACAATAACAATCGACATTTAATTCATCATGTTTAACTGAAGTCTGCGCCGGAGTTGCTTTTTGTCTTTTGTTGCATTCACTAAATCTTAAGTGTCAGATATGGTCGTGTTTTGTTTGAATACTAGTTCGTTATCAGATAAATCTGTTTTTTCACAATACTATGATTCCTCATTCATTACTATTTCTTAATAAAAATATTTAATGTGTTTCTAAATGAAATGTTTTATCTGATTGTAATTTAGAAACCCGTAGAGATTTTTTGTCCTTCTCCGTTTTTTAATGTTTACTTTGAGCATCTAGGTAGGTACTTACTTATTATAACTAATTTAGAAAATTCTCGAATAGTGAAATTTGGGCCTAGATGACTTTGTCATCTATAATAGTGTGGTTGTTCTTCTGTTGCTCTAGAATCACAAAATCAAATAGGTATAAAGTTTGCAAAACTGCAATTATGAACTATGCTTTGCGCAAGTTAAATGCAATTAAATTGCAAGTTAAATTAGATTTCAAGGATATTTTATTCCTCATCAGTTTCGTAGTCATTTCTCAATTAATAAAGTTTAGCATCAAGCTATAGAAATGCATTAATTAGCAACGACTATTCACTGTTGCAGATTATTTGCAAAATCATCGTGTGCTAAGTAATAAATGCCTTAGAATTTCCCCTCCGTGACCAAAGCAACGTTCTTTTCGTTACTTTTAAGCAACTGTTAAAATAAAAAATAAAGCGTGTGAGGGAACAAAGTGTATTTGCTTATTATTTGTGACGGGGTGTCGCGGGGCGCGGCGCACGGGGAGCAGGGTCGCTTTGTTTGCAGGCACGCGCGCAGCCTTACAGGACCCACTCCTGCGCAAGCCTGGTCAATCTTTGAATGTTTACCTTTAAAACGTACATGTTTTTTCGTTTTATTGTTAAGTAGAATTGAAGGTCTCCGGGGCTTTCGTGACTGTTTTGAAATTGATGTGTACCATCTACATGTAGAGGCTGTTTGAGTGTGATGTGCTGGATAAACAGCGTAACTGTTTCAGGGATCAGAGCTGTTTGGGTTTAAAACGTCGATAGCCTTTGAGATGGATTGCTGATGTGTGAGTTAACAGCTGTTGCGTGGCAAATACCTGCATCTAGATCTTGTCACCCACCTGCAATGTTTTACGTTAATTGAATCGAGTGAATTATTAACTGGTTTTAAAAAAATCTGTGAATCGGTCTCTTCTCTTTTCTTATTATTTCTGTAAATTATGTGATTTTAACTTTTTCTCACTCTGACTTATCTTCGACATTTATAGCAATGGGTACCTACTGTATCCATCCATGCGTATTACGTAGCATAATCAAACTTGATGAAAAAGTTAATGATTATTTCGACAAATAATTCGATATATTCCCTTGTCTACATTGTCATGCTCTGCTTGCTGCAAAAGTTCCATTGCCTTCCTACTTTTTACTATTATGTTTATTATACCTAAATCAAGTAATAAATAATCAAGTAATACAAAATCATCTTGATATGACATTAATTTGAACTCACACAAAATAACTCGACATCAATATTTTAACGTTTTAGCACTGTTTAAACGTTTACATAAACGCGTCAGTTTGCGTTTCGCGTTACACAACGAGTTACGAAGTTCGATGCCCGCCTCGCAACCTTTAAGGTCGAGCAGGCGGCCTCAAGCCCCTTTATTTACCCATACAAGACTAGCGACTCAGTCCTTGAGTGAAATGAAATGAGCTTACAATATGTGGGTACTTAGGTACTTGTAGATTTTGCAATTGAAACCTAGCTTATTTCAGACCAATACCTTCCCGATATTTTGTTTAACATTTTGAGTGTGGGGATAGTTTGAGGATAGACTAGAGGATGGGTTCGGTGTAGTGGCTGAGCGAACGACTTCTACAACACAGGTTCGTTCCCGGACCATAGGTATTTGTATGACCTACAATCAGCAGCGATGTGTGAAGTTTTACCTTTGGATGATAGGTACGTATTGTACACATAACACATCAAGCTACCACAATCCGTCAAATTTCTTTGATAGATTTTCGACTTTAATACAAAAATAAAATAAGGTTCATGTTCAATTGAGAAAATTTTACAGTTTTGGATAGCTTGACCTGCTAGCGTCTGTACCTGACTTACTGCAATCATCGTCCGGTCACAGAATGACAAAAATCTGGAACGCTGACATTTATCTAGATACCATCAATTGAACGCTTGAACATCTTTGGAAACCGGAAAATAGCTCTGCTTAGAAGCCTCATTCGGTAGCCTCTGCTGACTCTACCGAGCATTATTTACGTCGGAAAGTTATTGAATTCTCACAGAAGTGCAAGTAGGCTGACCTCAACATTGGATAATGGGCTTACTTTAAAATAAATACTAGTAGGTACAACTCTCATCTCTAACTGTGTTTCTAATATAGGAACGCAAATATACAGATCTATAATATCTGTAAGCTTTATCAACATAATACCTCTTTAAAACCAGTAACGACCTTGGATTCGTTTCCACCTATTGTTGGCCGAACTTAGCACAGTTTTTTTCTTTAAACCGAATATGGCAACCATTGTATTCCATCCAACAGGTAAGCATTTAAAACTAAAATAAGATACAATGAAACGGCGGAAATGATTCCGTAGTTTGCAGCAAGGACAATATTTTACGAACCGCGCTAATAGCTTTCGAATATATTACTTCCTTCCGGACCTTCCCGAAGGAGCTTATGTAGGCACCCATTGTGTAACTGCAAAGCTTAAGGACGGTTTCGAGTAAAAAATGCGGCCAAACGCGCCGTATTGTGATTTGGTACCCAAGGTCTGTCAATTTTACGCCTAAATTGTATGCTATTTTAATCTATGCCTACTGACACGTAATATGTCCATAACACTATTCGAGATTTTGCTTTATCTGGCAAAATTATGTGCAGTACAAAAACGGAAGGAAGCGCAATAGAGTTGTAAAAGGGCTGCCGGGTGTTACTCTATGAATAGATATTTCGCTATTCGTGCCTTCGGCGTGGTTTCGCAGCTGAATGAATCAGGCAGTTTTTAGTTTTGATGGGAAGCGAGTGCGTGAGCGATGGATCGATTTGGGGCTTAGCAGCAGTGCGCAGGCGTCATGAGCCGGGGGCCGGAGGGGGGAGAGGGACGGTTTCCGGCGGCGCGGGCGCACCGTGGGAACTCGCGCACCCACCTACAAGACTGCTCCTCGGATTAAATGACGGGCACTAATTAATTTAAGTTTGCGGCATGTAAAAATAGAGATCCGTGCTAGATACAGCAGGGAGAGTGGTTAACTACTTGCTTCATTAGTTACTTATTGACTTGCCCCAACCACTTTACGCGCGCAAAGTTGCTCTATTCTGTATGTATGAACTTGATTTCAGATTCTGATTCTCGTTTAAGTGTTTCAAGTTTAAATTAGCCGAGCCGAGCCGAGAGGTACCAGCCAACGTTTTAAACGCAATGACTTTAATTGTGCACGAGTATTTTGCAACGTAATAAATTACATGCATGGCAATCGTTTTGATATTATAGAGTACTCGTTTATTCATCTATTGCCATTATTTATCGAATACACCTGCCAAAAAAGTAAATTAAAATAAAAAAGCTGCAAACTAAAAGATAGGAAAATTTTCCTGGTAAATTAATCATCGTAGCCAGCCGCCTCGTGTGATGCAAGAATTGTGTCGATGCTATATTGACTATCGATATCTATACATGATCATTTCGCAGAAGTTGTTCACCCTTTGTTCGTTCAAGAGGCAAGATGGCGGCGCACCTGGCGAACCAGATGCTCCATTCAGGCCGAGCTGAATTTTATGAATCGCCGGCGATCCACTCTCGGCCCATTCACTACATATTTTTTATTTCATACAACATGTGTGCACTTTGGCTAGGTAGGTAGATAAATTGGGACTTGGAGCACGCTTCGAAGAGCTTTGCGTTTTTTTCTCAGTGAAGTTAGTGATTATCATTAAACTTTTCTTTACTGGTATCATGAGCAAGTTAAAGTCTATATACCTAATGTAGGTAGATAGATTAGATATATTATGTCCAAATAACGGACAAGGCTTTGTTTTTCCACATGAGCAATAACAACGTGTAATGCCAATTACTAAATTCCGTTCTGGAAATCAGTTTTTCGCCGAAACTGTTTTCCATCAATTAAGTAGGTATATACGATTTCCTGTGCACGGAACACAGGAAGTCATAATTAATGTATTATTTACTAATTAGATACACGAACAATACAGTAGATTCAACGTACCAATTAATCCATTTGACCTTTGAAGGGCTTATCTCAATTACTTATACATTTAACCGGAACAAATGTACATAGTAAGTACCAAACATATTATTTGCATTGAACATTCGTCCGGATAAACATGTAGGTATCATTCTGTAATCAAAACAAATTAATGACAATTTATAACTGGCCTTATCTGTGTTCGCTTCATTCATAACTTTAGTGATAAGTTAGCAAATAAATCCATTATGTTATCGCTGTGTGCCGATCTGGGCGTGTTTGAAAAGAGAATTGGGTATCAGCTGCCACTCTCCCGCAAGCTGTAGTAACTGTCAATAGTAGACGATCCGTTGATTTTAAAAATATTTAAATTTTGTGAACAATGTATGTATAAATGTAGAGTCAACTCTATAGATACGGTTATTTTTTTTACTTTTCATAAAGAAACTCAGTGTGTTGTATAGCCTTAGTAGATACCCTACCTATTTCATGATCATTATCTTCCCACTGTGATCCAATATTATCTACCTACCTATATATATTTTTTGTGTCTTGAATAGAAATAAATTAGTAACATTGAAATTAACTCTATTTTACTGTATGAAGTTATCAATAGTTGTCTATTACGCTACACCTCACCTTTCAGAAAATAGGTGACCTATTGACCTATGTGATCTATTTATAGACTACATCGACCCGTACAAATATAGACACTACCTGCATTAACCCTGTCGGCTCCCATTCAGCACTTTATTCGTTTTATTGTACATACAAGGTAAAAGCTTTTATTTTATTAGTCTAGTTGAGCTTCTTGTGAAGGAGTTTGTTTAGGGAAACTACATAGGTAAATTTTTTGTTGTATCGCAAAAGGATTTGGAAGGTGAACTTACACTAGATATTCCAAATTTATCAAATAATAAATTACACCTCAATTTCTCGCCATTTCGGTATCCAGCCAAGAACGATGCTGAAATAATTCCTTTGGTAAAGATAAGAAGGAACTATGTGTTAGACATTATGCATTTAAGCATTTTATATATCGCTCACATCTTTTTATCATGGGGGTAGGCAGAAACTACAGAACGCCAGTTGTTTCGATTCTTGTATTGTATTATTTTGAAAGCTATGAAAACAAAAAGAGTCATGACTCACGCTTGTTTTTAAATTAAAATACAGGGACTTAATGATGCTGAAATACCAATCTTGCACTAGATGGTATAGTCTCCCACGATAAAACAGTAATATAAGCAATACAGTGTGAACTATCACACACTGTGAGACGCCGCCGTATTCCCGTTCCGTGAAATGCATTAAAGGTTGGAGAAAAACTTCTCAACATAAACTAATGGCAACTGTACCTATTACGTGTGTGCCTTTTACAGGGTCTATAATAAGGGATTAACAGCAGACTGATGCTCCTGGCACACAGTTTACAATAAATTACAGTTTTTAATTATGAATAAAATAGATCAAAGGAAGTTAAAGCGTGGTGTTCTGATTCAGTATCCGTGATTTCTTCTGCTCCTTAACTAAGTACTGTATTGAATCAATATGCAGAAGAATAAATTAAATTTCCGTCCATTATCAGGACACGAAAATTGAACGAAGAAAGTTAGTTTAGTGTAGTGCAAATGAACACAATAAGTATGAGTTCTGGATTGATCAAATCACTATTGGCTACAGAGTAATTTTTCATAAGCCCTGAAAACGTAACTGCGACACAGCTGTCCACGGTGGAGAGCATTGCTTAAAAATTGGAAAAAAGAAGCGCAGAATCACAAGAAACACTGAGGAGGCTTAGCTTTAAGAGTATAGACTAAAAATTGATCCTTGAATTAAATAATTGATAGCTGGTGCTTTGTGTTGAACACGGTTATTCTCTTTTAACTCAAGTGCGCAATTCCGCTACCTACTAAAGATTAAATTCTTCTGTCTTTGCTTAGATTATGTTGTTTGCATGGTCGTTGCACTAATAATGTAACCGTATTAGCATAGTTGCGTGCGGGTTCAACCTTCGCGTGTCACCATAATTTTGTTTACGACGAAACGAATATAATTCAGTTCGACACACTACTTGGTTTATTAATGAAAGAGCGGAGGTGGGGCATTCGTTGCCTGTAACGGAACTTACATAATTATTGGTAAACCTCGTCTTCTTTTGTATTACAACATATATATCGGTGGATAGCCTAAAGAACTTGAAACTGTATCGGTAGGTAATAGAGCTTCGTTTATTTAAGCAAACTACGGGCACATACAATGTTTTGTTTTAAAGGCTTTGTGAACTGAATGAAGCAGCAGCTGTCGTTGCAAATCAACCTACACTACACGAGTTAAAAGGCATTGTATTTCGCAAATATCAGTCGATTAGGTATATGAATGGATATAGTTTTTGTATTAACTTGACGTCGGCGCATAATATTGAGATTCTAGAAACTGGTTAAGTAGGCAATGATAATTGATAAAACAATAAATGTGATTTCTATTGAATGGATTAATAATAAGTGTTGTAATATTATTGAATAGAATTTTAATTCCTCATTTAACTATAGTGTAGGTATTACATTAATAAATAGCTACACTTTTAATTTTCTCAAATTGGATTCGGAATGTTGCTTAAAAAGCAATAATGGTTAGCTACTACAGCATTGAATCACTTTTACAATTGGTGATTAGGCTCATTGGAGTACCCATGCTGTTAAGTGTTGGTTTTCCTAGCAAAATCAGAAAGTTTAGGAAGAATTAGGAAACAAGAACTCTTACAGCCCGATTTGATTTCGATTGGCTTTGATGTCATAGACAAAGGAGATCTTAGGATATAGGATTAAACATAAATTAGCGTATAAAACCTGAAGCAGGTAAGGTAAGATAGTTAGTTTCTATAAAAACATCTAAATAACTATACTATTTAGCATGGCGCCATACTAGAAGCTACACAAAGAAAAGAATGCCGTATTAGATACATTTGCAATTAAATAAAATGTTTTAATACCAGCATGATGGGTTCGCGTTTTCCTGTTACATACATACAAGAGTATTTTTTAATGGCTATCAATAACTGATACAAAAGATAAGATACGTTAATCATAAAATAAAAGTCGACCGCCGCATTGGTTTGGACAACTTTAAAGTTCGGAAACGTGATCATGGATATTAGCATCTAGGGTTCACAGAAGTAAAATAGTGTTTATTCCGAACGTTGCAAGGGAACTGTACCATCAATCTAAAGCTGCCTGAAAATGCCACTGTTCCATGAAGACCCTTGAGAAGGGTAATCGCTGAAGCTCGAACTCATCGACATGTGCCTCCTGCTAACGGTGCCCAAATCGTAAAATTTCTGACTTGGAGTTTACCAAAGAGTAATGGAGCAAGGTTTTCTTTTTTTTTGATGGGCCTAGTTATTAAATAAGTACACTAAATAAATACCTTCTACAATATTTAATGCTAATTCATTGAAGATAAAAATAAAAACAGAAAAACCTTGTGCAATCAAATAAATTCCAAATAATATGATAGATTGCGTGCCATTTTAATTTTAATTTAAGTTTAATGTTTATAGTTTTATTTCAGTAATAATATTTGATTTATTAAGTACTATAATAATATTAGGAGGCACTAGGCCAGCGTGGTGGACTATAGCCTAATCCCTCTCAATATGAGAGGAGACCCGTGCCCAGCAGTGGGACAGTATATGGGTTGATGATGATGATGATGATGATAATAATATTCTATGCTGTGCCCTAACAGGGTTTCATGTTTCTACTTACCAAATTTAAACACCTAGGTATGTATATTTACACATGAAGCAATAAAGAATTTTGACTTTGTTATTGGTCTTAAAAAATTGGACTTGAGGTACCTACCTATTGATGAATTTATACCCGGTTTATATTGCATAAACAAAAAATGTCGCGGGCTTCTTCGTCGCTAATTGCTTTCACTAATTCACTTGATGAATAGTTATCAAGAAAACTAGTTCATTGTAGGTAGGTCTATGTTGTAGCTGTGTTAATGTAAGTTCCTAATATAATACTTATGTTACTTACTTATGTTAGAGAATCAAAGCTAGACAACATATTTCTATAGTAACTATTTCTTCAACCTAGACAACGTAGGTCCTCATCGTAATGGCTGTGGTACTTCTAGTTCATTTAAAGTCAGTGCGGGTTCTCAATGAGTTCTGCGTGCATACACACGCCATTTTATAATTATATATTACTTGTAATGGAAAACTAGATTGTCCAGCCGCACCACTCACAATGTTAATGCCACGAATTCCAAATAAGCCTACCGGAGCCATTAATTATAGAGACGTGCCATTTGGAAACATAAATCAGTCACTATCAATACGAAACTATTTATTTATTGACCTCTTTGATTATTACCATTACAAAACTAGGAAAAAATATTTTATTGCTAGATTTTATAACGCTGTCCATCATTCTATTTTTGACAGATACCATGAGATGAAATCAGTATAAGTACCTCTGTATGAATAACGATTAAATTTGGCATGCGTTTTGTTTTGTTCGAAAGTGGTTTAAAAATTAAGATAAGAGCAATTCGTAGTTAATTATTCTTGATAATTATATAAAAACCAAATAATTTGCAACTGAAATAAGTACCTTCAAGATACATGCATTTAGATAATGCCACATTAAAAATAGTACAAGAAACTCACAGTTGGTCGGTATATAAAAATATCCTCCCCTCGACTTCATTCACCGAACATACTGATTAACCGACCAAATGAAAAATAAAGTTAAATACTTTATTTTATATAAATACCCGCATACCTTTGTAAATTGTCGTTTTATTTTCATTCATGAATTAGAAGTTACGGTTAGTTCCGTCGTAACTCTCCCACGCTGCCGTTGCATGAATGAAGTGCGCATGATTCTAGGATTGAAAGAAAGGGGCGCGTCACTTCCGGAGTGAGGCGTATGGCGTTACTTCCGGCCGTCACCGGATACAATGTTCCCTGTTCGCATCAATTATTATTTCCTTCTTAATGTTTCCTTTCATAAAAGCTTAATTTTAACGTCATAGAAGTAGAAGAGAGACATGTCAAGCAAGACCGTTAAAATGTTTGAAACATGTTGATTCTTTACTATTTTTGACTATGAGAACAACCACCTGAGAATGGCGTTTAATATTTAATATTCACATTGTGATCCGACCTGCAAAACTTTCCATTATATAAATTAATAAACGTAGGAAGGTATCTTTTGTAGGTAGACCATAAAAAGAAAACACGTGGGCACAGTAACTGGAATTTGCCAAAACACCTTTTAATGTTCACAATGGTAAGCTTCAGATGAACGTAGGTTGTATTGTGGACTGTGCCTCAGACCACGTCTTATTTTTCACAAAACAAAGCTTTGTGAATAAATATAGCAAGTATAACCTTTCGACACAAATAAATCACTATTTTATACACTTGTACAGTTTGATAATCATTTTCATAAACATAAAAACGTACCACCGGGCCTGTATTTCTCGAAGGGTTAGGTAGACGCGTACAAAAATGTACACACACAGTTCGCCTGTATGTTTAGGTCCTATGTAATAGGGGCTTACCCTAGGGCATAAAACAAAACTCCGATTAGATACTGAGAATTTTATCGAAAATCCGAACAACACTGCTCGACCTGGGAATCGAACCCAGGATCTCAAGCGTAACGGTCTTGCTTTCGACCCATGAGGCAGTTGCTTGCTGCTTGCTTCGAGTTAGGCTTGAGAGTGGCCATTCTTACGTACAATTAATATGTTAATCTGTGCTTTAAAAACTTGTGCTAAATGCACAAATGAAGATTTCTCAGAAAGACCCCACAATGACATGGATCGGTTAATGCAAAATTGAGTCCTTACGCAGTGTCGACGTCATACAGTTGACCTTGACCTGGAACATTTGGGTCAGGAGTATTGATTAATTAGAAAAACAAACTGTCTATTATCTCAGTAGGTACATAGCCCAAAGGCTTGGGTCTGGAAACTTGAAAGGCGTTGTGATACAGGACGATGTACTTAGTTCAACATCGCGAGACCTTGCTTATGTGTAAACGGCAATTAGGTGGTAATAAAAACTGTTCTCAAAGAAAAATCTTTAGGTAAAATTACTTATTTTAGAGGAAGTAGCACTATCATAACCGGCATCGCCACCACTTTAACAGTCCAAAGAATAATTTCCACTGCACTTCATGTAAGTAGTAAATTTCTATCTCTATCGCCCATTAAGCTTTTCCCAAAAGAGTGACAAGGACGCATAGCGGAAGTTTAATAAGAATGACGTCGAGGTTCATTCATTGATGTTTCCGCCGCCATCAATGGGTAGATAGATACAAGATAATGAGGAGATTAACCTGTAAAATCAAATAAAAATGCTGGGGTATAATAAAAAATAATAGGTAAGCATTTTTAGTAGGTATCATATCGGAGGGGCTTGTGGGTAAGTTATAATTACCCTGACCAAACAATCTGCAGGGTCAGCTGCGCTAGCCGCGGTCAGTCTATGGATGGGTGACTATTCTTAACACATCGAGACCCCTCATATTAGGGATAGGGACCTTATCTAATAGGGACTTCTGTGCTTATCTATTTCATGAAATTGCATCCACTCGGTAGCATTTGAAAATCGTTTGAACGAATTTATTTACTTAGATAAAAAAAGGAAGAGCCAAAAGTACTGAACTTATAGTAGGTAGACAAAACTTGGTTTGTTGTTCAAGCAGTGATTGCCTGTTCTTTTATAGTACGGAAAATCCTCAGGATCCTCCGCTACCGGAGAGTTGGCAGGGTATGTTGGACTCATACCGACTATAAACCGCACTTACCCTATGGACATGGGATCCGCGAAATTCGCCTCGACCATGACAGAAGCAGTGATAGCCTATTGATATGGCCATTGGATTGACCAAACGTCTCGAATTCGGTCGAATTCAACCACGCACCTCTGACTTTTTGAAATCAAGTGCGTATTAATAATTAATCATCACTCGTTTCAACGGTGAAGGAAAACATTGTGAGGAAACCTGCATGCCTAAAGAGATTTTATTGACGGCGTGCGAAGTCTGACAACCCGCATTAGGTAAGCGTGGTGGACTGTAGCCTAATCTCTTTCATTCTGAGAGGAGACCCGTGCCCAGCAGTAGGACAGTAGGGTTGATAATGATGATTGTTCAATTTAGTACCTAAAATACTCAAACATGGGATTAATTCATTACAAAAACCGTGACGCTTCAGTGTCGAAACATTTATTTTTCAATTGCGTCGGCTAACTGATCCTTGATAGGTTAAATCATTTGGAGGGTACTTACATGTATGTATGCAGTACGATAGGTACAATATAACATTTGATTATACTCTTCTTACATCATAAATTCCGAAACAGAATATCCTTGACAGAATAGGCACAACGTACAGAGCCCAGCACATCAACCTACCCCAACCACTCAAATTTCTTTAATAGATTTTCAACTTTAACACGTAATAATAAGGTTCACATTCAATTAGGGAAATTTGACAGTTTTGGATACCTTGACCCGCTGTAATCTGTACAACACTTAACAAAGGAAATATCTACTGCTGAAATAATGACTAATGCTCAATATTTCCCAGATTTTCCCTCTCGTAGCGTGAAAATCAATAGAAGTTCTATAGACTGCCCACGCTTAAGATATAAAATACCTAACTGTGGCTATACCAAGGGCGTAGCGAACGGTAGACGCTTTGGGTAGATGCTAGTAGTCGTCTGGTGTCTGGTGAACTGTTGCTGAGGATTTTTTGGCACAGTGTATACAATAGAGGTTTGATTAAGAGGTTTTCTATAAAAAAAAATACAAGAAACGCTATCTATCTAATCTATGGTGTCCTTAGCTCTAGGTAGAACTGTCGAAGTAAATATTAAAATTAAGTAAGTATTTACGCGAATATAATGAAATACGTATGAAACAAGCCTTATGAAACAAAATATTTATCCATCCAAACCATTTCAGGGGTTGCTCTAAGCACGTCATTCTCTAAACAATACAACAAAGCAATCGTCAAACTGAAATTCACGCAAACTGAAACCTTAATTCTTGTGCTTAGGGATTACATAGTGTAATAAAGACTGTAAATCTAGGTTGGTTTACGGTGACGTAACGGTAGTATCCCTCCGTTCATTGAGATGTCATGTCGCAGCCCCCAGTAACCCCACCCTTATCTCGTTAATTACGCCCCCCGCAGTGACGTCAGAGGGGTAATCTCGTCACAGTAAATAAAATTCCACTTTCTAGATTAGATTTCTGATAACCTTTGTACGTGCTAAAGTTTAGAACTTTATTGTTTTACGGCGGTTGGGGTCAGGCGTTTACTATTGATTTTGGGCAAAAATAGACTACCCTACCGCTGCAGACACTGTACTTAAATCAAATTGCCTCGTGATTACGTACAATAGTGTAGTTTTAGAAAACATTTTTGTTCTCTTGTGATGATCAAAATTTTAAAGAGTTTAGGTTGAGGCATGCTCTTTGTTTAGACGATGATTAGGTATGGCTTTGAAAACTATATCTCCAACGAGCATACGATGAATAACGAGTCACTGCCCTAAACATTCTTGAATATTATAATGGTTTGACGCAGACATGTGAATGCCCGTGCTTAGTCTATAGTCGGTACATATTGCACCAATGACGAAACGGTCGAGTCACTATCGATCGAGTCTCGGAGCTTTCAGTGACTAAAGTTTGACGTCACAAGTTGTGCTACGTAGCTATTGCAGGGTTCAATGCGATCGTTTACGAATGTAAGCACTTTAGAGATTAAGGATATGTAATAACAACGCTTATCAACCGATCTGCATGGTTAAGCTGCGCTAGCCGCAGTTACTTTGTAAATAGGTGACAATTCTTAACACATCGGGAACCCTCCGTGCCTCGGAGAGCATGGGGTTGCGGTCTGATGTCAGTCGCTTCGTGTAATATACTGATATTCAGCCTGGTAAGATTGGAAGCTAACCTCAACATAGTTGGACATAGTTGGGAAAAGGCTCGAAAGATAATGATCTTGAACCCATTAATACTTATTTATCTGGTATAACTGAGGTTTACCCCATTTTGTAACTAGTGTATTGAACATAGTGGCAGTAAGATCAGTAATCTAAGATACTAAATAGGTAAGTACTTAGTGTTCTTATGATCGATTAGAAAAAACAAGCTTTTTCGGTCCACATCGATAATATTATCGAAAAGTGTGTTTTACCTATGTTATCTTTTTTAATTTCTCCTCTGATTTACCCCGGCCGGATTTGTGTAAGCAACTAAAGTGACTCATATCATGATTGCATCGATAATACGGATATCCTGCGACTATGATTTTAAATAAGTATTCTTCTGTAATAGATAAGTCAACATTTATTGACACTCATTCAAGCATAACATTGACTTAGTTTAATATGTGGCATAAGTGTATACACTTTGATTATATACTTGTCTAGATGGAGCAATGCAAACAAACGACACGCGAAAACTGGGGCCAAATTGCGTGATATGTGTGAGTACCGCTTGTGTACTTATTGTAGTCAAACTGTCAAGGTGTGCGTGTTTAGGGATGCCTGCTCCAAATTATTAACTTACCTTTTCTCCATTATTTAATGGGATGACAGTTAAACGAAATAAGCTGAATAAAGTAATTATTTTGTAGATTAGTGTTTTATTTATTTTAATAAAAACAAAAAATACAATGAAAAAATATATACAGCAATTTATAGATCAAAATCCATCTCTTTGTATTTGTTTTCGAAATAGTTTTTTTTTTTTATATTTCATTTCGTGTCCGCTGTATAATGTCTCTCCAGTCTTAAGAAATCTGAAACCCAAAATATTAGAAAGAACTAACAAAAATACTATTTAGTGAATGACTTCATTTATTTTGTGAAGGCATTCACTTCACATTTCATTTTTTTATCATTTACTGATCAAATAAATTATGTAAGTATTAAAATAATAAAATTTTCTCCTGATCGAAAGATGATGACTGATATTTGCATTTTATCTCCCATAGTTTCGCCAAATCTCGCTTGTAATAAATTGTCAACACCGGGTAATCTGTCGAACCTACAAATTAACGAATTGAAAAATCATGTTTTCATAAAATAATAGAGGTTAAATAACAAAACTTACCGATGTAATGTGATCTTAGTGTAATTATACGGTTTTCCCACATAATTGCGACACAATTTGACAGCACATACCGACATAATTAATTATTTTTCGAGAACTCCACACCCTGAAGTGATCCAAATGACACTGACGTAAGTGAGAAGAGAGTCTACCAATTTTAGTAGACTTTATTTGGGCCGTTCTGTACGTGTCAATGTGGCATCTAGACAAGTATATAATCAAAGTGTATACAGTTACAATTTACAATCACATAAAATTCGGTAAGCTTAGCCGGCGATAGTTTCGTAAACATTCTCGTGTTACGCTTAGGTTTCCGGATAGCAAGGTGTGTAATTTAAAGCTCACAACATTTACTCGCGACTAGATAATATTACTTCAACGGCATAAAATACAAGAGTTGTGAATGAAACAGTGCGCGTCCGGCGAGTCGGCGCGCGGCGCGAATGGGAGCGGAAGCCCGCGGTTAGTCCACTTCCTGTTTCCTGCAGGGCCGAGAGCGACGCACGCGCAACCGAGCGCGCCCGACCGTGGCCGATCTAACACGAACACTACCGATCCACTCCGGCTGCTGCCGAAGTCCCGGTGTATCGCTACAACACACTATGATTTTTCATTGAGCGACGTCGAGAAAATGGTAAATCTTCAGTCTGACGTAACTACATAAATTGATATGTAAACAGCCCATTATTTATGTATGTTATTCTACTTGTTGAAATTTATGGGCACATGTCTTTATGTAGAAGAATTTAAATCTCGACATGTTTTACAAACGAACCTGACAAAAAAAAACATGGCTATAGACTATCGTTGGCTACAATTTCGAGCCTAGGCCAGCTCCTAATTCACCACTTCATTATTTTGGTGAGTAATTTTTTTACCATGTCACATTACATTACGTGGACATGGACGATTACCGTAGGAAGGAAACTCAGCATTGTCCACACAACATCGTCCTAGCTTCCTTTACATAGCTTGATAGCAAACGGGAACATCATAAAGTCATCACATTATAAGCTTGTGGTATTATGGATCATCACACAAAATCTACTACGGACAAGATAGCAAAACAAAATAACAGGTAATATATTTATATTTATATATCTACGGCTACAAGTCAAATTTTCCAATATATTCTTTGTAATGGACATCCATTTTTTAAAGTATGATGACGACAGAGCCCTATCGCGACGCACATTAATTGCCCAAATGCGAATAACATTTTATTATAGATGCTGCCGATTCGCCTACGTGCCTCCTACGCAACGCCCACGCCCCCCGACTCCTCCAGAGCTCAGACGGACGTAGTAGCGTAGGCTCGTACTGTGGGTGCTAGATCATGTATGGTGCAGAGAGAACACTCCATTGGTATGACTGGTCGGTCAGGTTTCTGTGGATCGTCGGCGCCATTAATGCAATCACGTTAGATCATTGCGAATGTTATTCGAAGGTGTTACGTTAGTATTTAAATCTAACTGCGATTTTAAATCCAACACCTTAATCCAACACCTTAATGTAATCTATTTAAAGTGAATAATAAAATTTCATTTCATTTAAACCTGATAGCCGTAAAAGGATAATAAGAATACAAAACTTCATCTCTGCGTGCTGGGCGCTAGGAAGACACGCCTGTTGTGAAAGACAACAAAACCTAAATATGCAATAGGCTAGTGCTCCACCTGGCTGCATCCCTTTACAGACACACTTCAGGTCAATGGTCTTTTTCCTGAGTGTTGGCGTAGAGGAGTGTAGAGTATTCAGTAGAAAGACGGGTCGACAAATAAATTCAATTTGCGGGAGTTACAATGGATGGCATGGTAAAATCTAAGGAAGGCCTATCATAGGTACCCAACATCATAAGACGACATAAGTTTATTATTCGATCCGTCACATGCTTACTTGATCAGCGTGACACCGAATCACTTGTGAGTTGTAAATAAAATCAATCAACCGATCCAAGTCTTAATATACGAGGTCAATTAATCAATTCAATGACTGTGACTCGCAACATATGAATGGAGTTCACTTTTGCTGGTAAATCAAGTAATCGTCAAAAGTCATTATCATCAATCCATATACTGTCCCACTGCTGGGCACGGGTCTCCTTTCAGATTGAGATGGATTAGGCTATTCTAGTCCACACGCTGTCTTATTGCGGGTTGGCAGACTTCACACACCGTCGAGAAAAATCTCTAAGATATGCAGGTTACTTCACGATGTTTTCCTTCACCTTCTAAGCGAGTGATAATTATTGTTATGCACACATGAATTCGAAAACTTGGCAGTCTTAATGGTCATGAGTATCACAAGACTATCACTGCTTTACCACTGCAAAAGTATTTCCGAAATTGGAATTATTGAGTGCATTTGTTTTTATATTCTACATTTTTGTCTATTAGGTTATCATCGTCATCATCAATAATTATCAATACATTCACCGTCCCACTATGAGTCAGAAGCAGTTCTGACCTATCATCACCATTAGATAGCGTGTGATCTAACCTGCAGAGGTTGGATCACACGTCGTCTAAAACATCTCTCAGTCATACAGGTTTCCTCACGATGTTGTCCTTCACCATATAATTGGGTGACTAGCAGAGGTATAATGTGAGTCCTAAGATCTCATTTATCACTATCGAAAATGCTCTGATATGTATTAAAATAATTTGCATTTTCAAATTAGGTAGGTTTGGTAACTACGACTCTGACCTTTCTAATCTTTGCTGCTATCCTTTTGTGTCGAACAAGGGGCTAGCGACAATCCGATTCAATTGCGCCAACACGAACTGTTTCTAGACTTACTCGCAGAATTAATTAGATTGTAGACCACTGTTATTATCGCAACTACTCGTACTTCTTGTGTTAGTTGAAATGACACAACATTATCAGCGGAAATTTATCGGTTCACTGTTTGTCTGTCAAATTAATACTACTTACAGTTATAAAATATGTACTGCTAGACACTAAAATCATCAAAAAGTTGCAGGTGTCGGAACAAAGTACTATGACTATGAATCAATACACGGACGACATAAATCAATGTTAATAATACGTCACCTACAATCAGTTCGAACGTTTTCACGAAAATCAGTATAATTTGAAATGCACCGATGTTATTTAAATGTTATGTATAATGTAACACAAACAGATCATTAAACATGTATTAGTTGTTACCTCACGAGTTGGGTAAACAGAGTTGATAAGTATTACGTTATACTCAGGACATGATTGTGAAAGAGCGTTAGCATACCATCGCTTAGGTCTTAACTACACCGACCGCGACAGGGGTGAGGGAGGTGCCCCATACTCTCGAACCACTCCGCCATTCACTACGTAGGTTGAAGGGGCGAGATTACGATGTGTATCGAGTAGCATTTGCATAATCATATTCAAGAGCCAAAGTTAGAAATCCCCTAACGAATGATTTCGTGAATATTTTTGATGTCAAGAACTTGTTTTGTTAACTTAATGTTCTGATTTGTAGGAACTGCACTGTATTTTTAGCCGAACATCCATCATCCATATTATAATTTTAGGGATATTTATAGAGAATGGAGTACTAATTTTGTACAGGAGAGCTATCTGTATGTTAATGCAGGAAAGTATTTTTTAAGAAATGGTTTGTTGATGCCTCTCTGGTTTAATAAACTTTTCTATTACACTAACTAGACACTGATAACTAGTTCATTGATACGCGTGCAATTATTTCGACAGTTGTAATTATAGTTAAATCTAGAATACCTACCTACGCAATTTCCTAAAAGACCTTTAAGAACCAAACTAAAAACGAATTATCACACAATAGAGCAGCATGAATCATAGCTTTAAGCCTGCTTCGTACACGTGTTTACGAAACTGTAGCAGTTTACGTAACCCCTACAAATCATTGAAAGGCGAAGCCGTGAGGAGGGGTTGGGGTGGAGCGTAGGCCGAGGTATGAATGAACGAACGGCGACCGCGTCACTGGCTGCGTTGCGTGTTCAAAACACGATAGAGATCGTTATAGCATTTTCATTGGCTTTGAGAGCTTTGAGCAATAAGTTGGATATTTCGATGTCTAACTAAGCAAAATTCTATACAATCATATTTAAAAGTATTGTAAAATTGATTCTTGATGGAGCTGTTTTTACTAGATATCAATGTCTTCAAATAAAGTGATTCCAAAACTAAGGGTCTTTGAAAATATTGGCTCAATCAACTTTATTTGATTATACAGTTTGGTAACAGTGTTCTGTGAAGATTACATTAAGTTAAAGGAGTCATGTATTTAAGCACTGGATCGCCTTATCAGAGATTCATAGATTACTGCATTCTGGACAGCAGATAGATAGCGCCTTTAATATCATGTCTTCCAGTAGTAGTTATGTTCTGTTTCCGAGCTGGTATAAGTTGTTTACCATACCGCAAAATTTGAAAACGAAAGTTATCAATCAGTGCGTCCTACCTTTGATGACCTACGGCGCTGAGACGTGGACACTCACAGTGCGGTTAGTCCACCAATTCAAATTCGCGCAGAGTGCTATGGAGTGTGATATGCTTGGAGTTACTCTGAAGGATAAAATCCGCAACGAGGTTTTCCGACAGAGAACCAAAGTAACCGACATAGCACACCGGATCAGCAAGCTGAAGTGACAGTGGGTTGGCCATATCTGCAGAAGAACCGATAACCGCTGGGGTAGACGTGTTCTCGAGTGGAGACCGCGATTCGGCAAGATGGAGTGATGATTTGCGAAAGGCTGCTGGTAGAAGCTGGATGCGACAGGGTGAAATGGCGCACATTAGGGGAGGCCTACGTCCAGCAGTGAACTAATGTAGGCTGATGATGAGGATAGGTTGTTTAGATAGCCATCGACAAGAGAAGAGTAAAAAGTTGGTACTATTTTACGGAAACGTTGGAATAAACTCATCATCTGTCTTAGATTTCGTTGAGGCAGGTCGCCGACCGATTCAATTTAAATCTGCAAACGATTTAGCTGCGGCTGGCATGTTCGTGCGTCATATTTTGATGTTAGTTCATTCCGCAAACAGAGGTCACATTGTCGAACGGGATGCCGGATGCGGGAGCGGTTTGTATCTCGACATCGGCCCGGTGTCCGGCCGGACGGGAACGGACGCGCGTCCGCTTTGTACCGCCACATCCGATTACGATGGAATTCACACTCGCGTATTGTCATGTAATAACAATGCCAATTGCACTTGCACTCGTATTCGAAGCTACCGTTAAAATTGATTGTTTCCTTCTAGGTTGAGTGATTTGGGATGTTTGGACTTAGTGTTACGTCGTAGAATATTATTTTGATGTACCTACATGTATAGGTAATTCATTTTTTAAACTTGGGTCATTCATTTTTTTAAATGAAGTTGCGGTAAGTGTGATGCTCGGTTGTTAGATCGACGATTCCACGGATTTTCGGAACGTAAACGAAAAATTGACGTTGGAAGAGGAATAAAATCAATGAAGTGCTTGTCCTAAGTTACGCGGGATGAAATTGTACCTGCAATTCTATTTCAAAAAACAATGAATCCTTCATGAAGGCATCATAAATGAAATAAATGTTCAAACTATTTAAAATTTCTACCGATTTATGCTCTATACCTCTATAATTAGGATCTACGGAAACATTTGGAAACTTATTTTGGGATACATTTGACGAATGATTATTACTTTTTCAATCTAACCAATCCCCATCAATTATCCAGAACATAGCTACATGCATTGCGTGTTCAGTAGCATCTATAATTCTATATGCTTCAAAATGTTCTTATAGACGTTAGTCTAATATTCAATAGAGATACACACACCTGTTAGGATATGCAGGGTTCAGAAGTCCACTTTTGATTAACATAATTTCACAAGCTTTTGCTAAGAGTCAGAGTATTAAAATTCTAAATATGAACTACTTCTAGGTACTTAACGTGGTCGCTTTAGTCCACGGGATCCCTAAGAGAATGAGAAAAATGGGCTTCAGTCTACCCAGTGCTCTGTATAGGCTTTCCTTTGCTTGTGCCACTTAGTGTCTAGTCTTGCGCTAATCGCATCTATGACTTATCATAGGACATGAGAACGCGATAATTTTAAGAACAAATAAACTGCGCTATTTATTGTGTGGGGCGGAATCTTATTTGCAAAACCATCACAATAATACTTTGTGGTGCGCCCTCTGCATTTTCTATCGATTTGCTAGGCGTCCTGCGCTCCTTTTCCCAAACATCGGTCTATCAACTAATTTCATGGGACCTAAATATACCAGCGAACTATGGGTATACATTGGTACACCTCCCCTACGGGGAATACAAGCGTGAAGGTATGCTTATTATTTAGTCAAGCTTATTTTTCATTGAGTGCATTTTTTTGTTATTAACTTCATACGTATGAGTGTCTATTTAAATAAGTTATTAGTTATCATTATCACCGTGACTGGTGTCGTAACCAGAGCTCTTCCTGTGTGCATTGTAATGTTTAAGTACTTAATAGAACAGTGGGAGCATATACATTTATACATACACAACACTACCTATTCCAAGTGATAACCCCGAGTGCGTATGCCTATATTTTCTTTAATATTATTTATATGATATTATATACTTTAGAAAGTAATCAGTTTTACACCATCAGTCTGATTTGCCTGTCCTAAAATGTAAGTAACTAAGTATTTCTAATTTCTATAAGTAATAATAGAGAATAGTTTAGATTTAACTGAAACTCTTTCTACTTATATTTCAAAATTATAACAACATATTTCGATACGTTTGAACACTGTTCTATTTGTGTCATATAAACTCTCAGTTTGATTTTTGACGAAAATTCGGGGTCATCGTCTCTACAGAGAAACTGGTACCTCGACACCAATTACCTGAAAGTCTCTTTTTAAAATGTAAAATTTGTTCTATTTCTTCACACCTTGTTACAAGAGAACAATATAATTAATTCAACGTTTCATGGCGTTGGTGTTGCCGTGTTGCTACATTATTGCGCAGGAGTTGAACTGACAACGCTAGTCCGCGTGAAAGTTGCCCGTACCGTGAAATTTATAATATTGTATTAATCATTATAATATTTGAATTATTTCATACTTACGACGATTATTCATCCGGTTATTTGGAAATAATGCTAGTATAAGCCACCGTATTTTATCTATTGAACAGGTAACAGTCTAAGGACCTAATACTAACCCTTACGTAACTTTGCCTTTGTCCTGCAGTATTGAATTAACTAAAATGGCTGAATAAAACAAATCAGTCTAAGTATTGTCTTATTTTCATTAATTAGTAAAGAAAAGTGGACCACATAATTATATGCAAATAACCAGAGCCGGATTAGCTATATGACAAAGTAGGCAGCTGCCTGGGCCCCGCGTCGCTTAGACTGTCCCGAGAAAAATAAGTATTTTTTGAAGGAAGGTAGAAAACGAGTGTGGTACCCCAAGAGTACGTGGCTTAAACTGGCCCTGCACATGACATACTTTTCGCAAAGGTATTATGAACTTTTGCCGCATTTTAGGTGTCAGTATTAGTGAGCACACTATTGGTACAGCTTTCACGTAAATATAATAATAATAAACCCCCTTTGGGACAAGTGTTGTCATCTAGAGATTCACGTAAAACTGGAGGATAGAAAAAACTGTTTCTACAAATCTATGATAATAAAACAAAAAATGTGTTATGTAAGGTCTAAAGAAAAGCGCAGAAACCGCGGGGCAGCCTGTGGCGAGCCGATGCCTATTGTGAGAGTAAGCAAGAGAGGCAATCAACCATACGGCCCACCTGATGGTAAGCGGTTATCGTTGACTATAGAGTTATAGACGCTTGCAACACCAGGGGTATGCGCGTCGCGACGCGTAAGTGATCCGTCGTCGCCAACCCTGTAAAACGAAAGAGGAATATTTGTGTTGGTAGTAATTTCACTTTGATTTTCTCCGCGTGGGACCTGTGTCTCCGTCAAAAACATAATTCCCTATAATTTTGTGTATGTACACAGTTCTACATTATACATATGTAGTGTGGCCATAGAACAAAGTTTTTACTTATTGTAGTAGCAGTTTATTCGAGTGTCGAAATTGACGTTGTAGTGCATACACTTTTGCCAAGATAGTTAGTAGTTTCTAGACATACCAAATATAATAGTAGCTACACACGTCATCCTAGTCTGCATACCAAACACTGACTAATTTTTAAGAAGCAACCAGTGAAAGGAAGAATATAGTTACTATTCTTTATCTAACTGAAATCTCAGCTCAAACTAGTTACCACAAGTTAAATAGCGAACTAACGTATATAACACATATGATAGAATAAAGTGGCAGCTCCCACGAGACAACCCACACAAAAACTTGTTCTCACCAAGACGTTTCCATTGAAAGGGTGACAGTCGCGTTCCTAGTGCATTCGACTTCTCTTTGCCCTTTGAGTTTGCGTCTTTCCTTCGATTATCGACTCCGAATGAGAATATCGTTTTAGACTCATATGTTTTTAGATCGCTTGCTCAACAGAAATAGTGAGTTCGTCTGAATTTTATATGACGTCTAAACATTGCTAGGTTTTAAAAGGAAAATTGTTTTCGCTGTAAGAACATATTAGCTTTCGCCCGAGTTTCCACCTACTTGCGCTTGAAATTAGACTAGGTAGGTAGGTTCCTATTCGAATTTTTGACTATATTATCAGGAAGATATGTTTCTAGTTTGAAAATTGATTTCAAACGTTGAGTAAACAGAATCCGTAGTTCGACACTAATAAATTAAGAAACATCATTCTATCTTATGATGACAATAATAATCTTTCATAGTCTTATGAACAATAGCTAATGAATTTTATGCAAATTTAATTTAATTCAATAAAGTACCTGTTAATTAAATTCAACTTCCGTAGTTCCTTGCTACTGTATCTACGTAGGTACCTGCCTGCATACCTTGCTGTAGTAATTACGGGACAAGAGTTAGAGATATATTCACAGATATCTCGAAGTTCTGTGATGTATAGTTTATTTCACAACTGTTTTGTGTTCGACACTGTATAAAGCCTTATCAAAGTCAATGTAGATGAAACAGGAGTTTACTATTGGAATCTTTAGATTATTCAATTAGAAGCAGAAAACAAAATGTAAAATTAAACCACATTAAACCTACGAGTGAGATTAAAATTTAGCTGATCGATCAAGAAACGGTCTGTACAGGGTAAATATCTACCTATCTACCTCAGTAATACGTAAACATAATGCCCACAAAGGGCGTTAGTGCCATAAAAACAGACGAGAGATATGAATGGGTGGGAGCAGTAAGCTCCACTACAGACTCGTATAGACAGTGTCAGTGCTTAGGCCGATGCCTACATTGAGGACAATTTTTTATCTACACTGTGACGACGCATGACCCGATGACCGTAGTTTGCAAAGTCGCCAATTTGTACGAGATATCGCCCAACTCCTGCACATGATAACTCGCTGCCCACTCGAAACACAGCGACTCGAAAAAAATATGTTTCAAAAACCTAATGTCTCGTGTTCCAAATTTGATTATTTTTCTGTTCACGATTGATAGTCAGTTGTAATACAAGTACATAAGTATTTGTAGACCTTTATTGAATTGACTCATAATTATTATAAACGAAAATAGAAATATATCACAGATGTTTACGATTAATATTTATGAATAAACACCTATAAAAAAGATTATAATAATAAAATATTTCGAGAATACGATATAAGATCGTTCTGTTTTTTTTTGTGTATTATATAAAGAACGCCACGTACTTATGTTGGACTTGATAAACTGAATGGCGTCGAAGCGAGTAACTGCCGACTCACACTAAAAACGATTGTGATAATTATGTAATAATAAACTATGAAAGTGAAATTGATGAGTCGTTTAAGCTATGATACCAATTTATTTAACTTAAAAATACGTATACGGTATTATCTATGTATGTACTCGCTTCGCATCGTTAATTTTGTTTTTGCGTAGGTACATGAACAGACTAAGTATTTTAGTGTACTATCTTACAGAAGATCCGATTTTGGCAGGTGGTAATTAATTTTTTTTTTGTTCAAACAGCTTGATGCGTTCATGATGTAATAATAACATAACATTTCGCACTAAACCTAACAAAGCATTTTGGCTTCCCGCCATATTTTTTAATATACTTACCGACCTTGTTTGAATTACTTTTTAGGGAAACTTAGTATTTGACTTTTTTTTAATTCAAATTCAACGAATTACTATATTTCCACAAACTGATAACTACCGATAATTATAAAGGCGATCCACTAATTTTTTAGCACTTTTCAGTTTGATTTTACTTAGGAACTATAAAAGACACGGACTTGAAATTTGGTTTCTAGATAGAAGAGGATATGATGAATATAAATGTGGATCAGTAACACGATTGAAGAAACTTTCCTCGATAACTTTATTTTTTGAAATCAGTTCTTCAAAAACACATTTTTTGCTCTATGCACCAAACTATTTAACATAATTATATAGTTTTCACACTATTTGATGCATAATAATAATATCTAAATAAATGTCGATTTATTTCTTATTCCATTTAATAGATTTCGATTGAGATCAGATTTTCTATTTTGTCGCTTACGTTATTATTTCTGAGACAATCCTTCGCGGCCTTGACATATGTCTGTCTCTTTCCGTCCCGTAGGCAAGCAATTAGCATTATCACTGTTTTGCATTTAGGTATCAGTTTTTAAAATAAGTTTAAAAGCCGAGTACGTACACCTAGGTAGTTTTGTATATTCGTCAAAAAAAAACTATATTAAAATAACCTAGTCTTATTTTTTTCTGAGCCATAGGTATTTAAGAATAGTTATTTAGATTCTCGATCCTCCAATCATTCAACAGCTAAATTCTAAATTTACGTTTGATAATTACATGATGCAGCCCTAGGAAATTGTTTACACAGTTCTAAGCGGGCTATTTTTTTTAATTCAATTAGCCCCACATATTACAATTATTTAGAAAAACCATAAAAACAATCCTTATCTCCTATGGTCTCCAATCTTTGATGAATAATTTCAAACTTTTGTTGAGGAAACAATACATTTTAGTTCTATTATACATTTTCTAACAATCTCATGTATTAAGTATAAGTATATATTTACAAAAAAAAAAGTATATATGTATTATATCCATTGTCTAGTACCCATAGTACAAGCTCTGCTTAGTTTGGGACTATAAAGTCCCTTCGAATTCATGTGTGAAAATGTCCCAAATATTTATTTATTTTTATTATAATAGGTAATATTTATTTATTTAAGGACAAAAAACAGTTATACCACGGTAATAATACTTAACTTAATACCGTGTTATACATTACAGTTTACATTTTCAGAGCTTAAAATAAGGATAGATAAACGAAAATTATCCACGAATAATAAAAATCAAAGCGATATTAATAATGAGGAACGGATGGACGGTCGAACATCCATTACTAGTAAATTAGAAATAATAGAATAAAGTTACTAATGATTATCGTCAATAAGGAATGTTAATAATAGGTATATCTGAAACACTTCTCCAAATTAATATTCATTCGGCCCTCACTATTGGATATATTCGTTATTGTTTTGGTCCAAAATTTTGGTACTTACGGTCGTCTCACTTTTGGTAGCATAGCACCCACAACTTCTAGACAAAGTCGACAATATTTCGATTCTGTCTTCGGTCCACAGTAACAAAATTTAATATTTTGTTACTGTGGACCAACCGAGAAAATGTTAGCAATATTACTGGTTCATTTTGAGGTAAGTACCTACCGTGTTTGTCTGATGCTTTGAATGATTGGAAAATGATTTGTCTCAATAAGGTCCTGCCCATCATTCCATCTTCTCAGAAACAGTGGAATTGGTCGCTCTGCAGTTTGACACGGAAATATTTGATAAATACTTACGTCAGTCAATACTGCCGAGCGTGCTCATCTGCTGGCCGTGTGTGAATGGGAGTCGGGTCTTTGGTAGTAGTATAGTAGCTTATTGCATGACATTTCTTATCGGTGTGCTAGGCGCTCCTTCTGTTAATCCGCTTCGGTGTCACTGCGGTGAAGCTGTCGACAGTCTTATACACCATGGTTTATCTTGCTGCAGTAGTGCAGGGCGCATAGCACGTTATGCCAATATTAATTACTTGTCACTTGACAATGGAAAGAGACCAGACGGTATGTCGTTGCCGTGGAAGTTGGGTAGGCTTTTAGGGTAGGTAGTCTATACGACTTGCGTATATACCCTTACTCCGTCTCATTTTCCAAGCTCAGCTGGCTGTGCTGGGGCTGCTGCTGTGACCGCGGAAACCTCAAGCCGCGCAAATATATCTAGTACTTAACCTCAATGGGAGCTATACATAATGAAAATAGGTAAATATTTTATTATTTAATTAAGTAATTAAAGAAATAAATAATGCAAATATTTAAAAAAATCATTGTAGTGTCATTTATAATGAATTATTTATAAGTATCTACATTTTATTTAAAAAATAAAAACACCTCGTCCATTGTGACTTACCTACGTCAGAATTCGAAGTGGAAGCCGCTTCCTTCGTGTCTCCATCTTTTATTTATAGACGATTGATTGATGAAGCGAAACGTCGTATATGAATGAATCGATTTATGGTTTCGTTGAGCAGACACTGTTTATTTGCCCGCTTGACGTCAGGAATCTTAAATGGGAAAAGAATAAAGTCCCTTCGAATTCATACAGTCAACAGGGAATATATTTATAGTCGAAGCCCCGATACTGCGCACTATGAATCCTAACGCAATCTACCTACCTACCTCCTCTCTACACAAAGGTAGGTACATTGCCTTATTCGTTTTTTATTTAGCCTCGTTTGTACCTAGGATTCACTCAATCTAGGATTATCTAATATAAATTAATAATCATTTTTATGTAATCAAAGGTACTCACTCAATATCGAAATACGTCAACAAGGCTAAGTAAGATTGGGTATTCAATAGATTTCATGTGACATTGGTAAATCCTATAATAGTGAGACAGGAGCTCATAATTTATAACACTAACTCTGCTGCTCTGGTTAGTTATCTTTTTATTTCCGTAGTCTAATTTCTACGATGAGATACGTTAGCAACTGTCGGTGGTAGTTATAGTGATTACCCAACAGTTGTTATCTGTCCGTTGAGCAGTATGTGGCCTGTTTGAAGCGCCGCGACTTCCTGCGCGATGACCTGCCCACATTATCAGCTGCGCTTGCGATCGCCTCACTGCAACTATGAGTTCATACAATCGCTAAATATCGTGCCCCCTTTTTCTGATTATAAATCCATCCATATTAATTACAAAAGTCGAACATAGGTAATTGGTAAGTAGTTTGTAAATAATGATAAACAAATAATTTATTTCTCATCTAAATCTAAAGTTCTTGATGAAAAAAGTGACAACATTGGTATTCTTAATACTCGACATTAAAAAAAATTTAGTCCGAGCTTCGAAGGCAGTACAAGGGTATGATGTATAGGAGAATAATATTCTATTGAATATAATCAATATTGTAATACGCACAAGTACGTCGATATTCTTCATTGTTTGATAATCTCACACATACGAGTATAAACATTTCAATTGTTAATTTCTAAACCTGTCGTTTATAAGGAATATTTTAACGTTAGAAAACACAATAGCGTGTGTCACTGGATCGGAATGTTCAGCCAATGATCGAAAGCTGTCAGGTTCGGCCCATTATATTCTTTACAAGGGATTCTCAAGAACGCACACCATCGTATTTTTAATAAACTTGATATATAATAATTTCTCGCAAACATTCATATTTATATAATAAGGTTATAATATGGTGAATAATTAAAAGTTGACTTTATGTGTGTTGTCAATTAATATATTTATTAAGTATATGATTTCAATATTTAATGTAGATTAAGCTATAAAGCTAATGGAATGGTGAACGTGGATTGGTAATAAAAAACCTATTAAACAACAATCAGTAATTTGCAAAGGTACTGTGATATTGAATAAGACCCTTAACAATACAAAGCGCACATCGAAGAAATCAAACTGGTAGTGCATCGTGCATTTCAGGGCACAGGTCAAGGAATGCGCTCGATAACTGGCGAGATTTGACAGTGAAATAACGATAGTCTTGTACAAAGTGTACATCATAAACAGAATGTATCAGAAATGGCAGCCGTAGTCACAAATCAACTTTACAATGGCGCGGATGATCCATCTCCTCCGTAGCAGAGGTCAATCGGCCCACTCCGACATATTCTGACACATCTCACGATTTAAAAAAATAAAAAAGCACTAGTTCATTTGGATCAAACTGGTTCATTCATTATGATTCTTGGATGACATCTATTTCAAGAGAAATGAATTAGTTTAATGTAAGTACCTAATAAATGTATTTTTATCAATATCAAAATAAATGTTTATTAGTAGGTAGAATAATTATTGTGTCCACAACACATGTTTGTCTGGGTATTTCGTATTATAAAGCATTTATTTACAAAAAAGTATTTCAATGTTATACTTGTACTACCCATAGTACAAGTTCTGTTTAGTTTGGGACTAGCTGATGCCGTCAAATGTCCCAAAAATTGCTGACTTAGCTGTCAAAATAATTCCAATGCCAGATATTCAATTCATACCAAACGTAGGTATCTTCATACCTTACAAGTATAAGGAATGGGTAACAGAATCAAAAATAAAAATCTTAAGTAGGTATGAAGTTACAACAAGTCAAACTTTAAATTTAATATGTTTATAGCTCCTATAATACGCCCAATAACCAATAATATCCTTTAATCACATTGCCAGGCCTCATCCGGCCATCAAACGACATCGTCGACAGCCTGTCAACATCTGTTGTTCCAATTTAAAACGATCTAACAGTGGCCGTACGCACTAGTTTACGTGTTAAATTAGCAGCGGGGGAACTATCCAGGCCATGCGAGGAAAATAATATCGTAGTAGCTATTATATTGTATGGAGTAGATACCTACAGTTGTAAATAGTAACACAATGTAAATAATAATAAACTCTTTAGATTTTACGATTAGATTTGCTTCATCGCGCATCGTTCTAATTAAAATACTACTTTTTAAATTATGTCCTTATATCCATTTATTATGTTCGAGACTATAGAAACGTCGGGACGTTTCTATAGTCTCCAACATACGGATCTTTGACTACTTACTTACTTTACCTACATTACAAGTGCATTAAATACAAAGATAGGGTAGGTGCTAGTGCTAAGTATTCCTTTCACTCTTTCTAATTATTTATTTGCGAACTGCTCTTCTCTTCTTTGAGTTTTTTCAGAATGTTGTACCTATCTCATATTTAAATAATGAAGTCTTACATTTGTTAAACGAGTTACATAAAATTACATTAAATAGTTTAATATACCTAGTCATCATAAACCAATTCAAACTTTTTTTATTGGAGCCTTCATTTGAATTCACAAGGAATCGCCTTCTTTAAACAGCGCTGTCTACTAAGGCACTTGACAGTATTTTATTGCTTGTGTACGTGAGGGAAGAAGGAAGAGAATAACAGGAGGCGTGCTCCAAGCATCCTGGATGGTGACGGTAAAAGGAAACGGGCGCGACGCTATGCATCGGCTATCGATGATGCGACGAGCTGTCGCTACTTCCTTCCAAACGAATGCCTGCCAGTTAGAATTCCTTTGGTATAACGTAATTATTACTTATCAACAAAAATAAAACATGTCATGACTTTCATTGTATTTTTGTTTTTGTTCAAGACATGTTTTTTATTGATATAAAAGACATATTATGTAGAGATCATTTAATAAAAAATATTTTTTAAATTTAATTTTAAGGATATCGTTTTGGTCGGCAAATTTAAAATTTATTTATTGTTTATGTGTATTAGGCCTAGAAATTAGGAAAAACCAATTATAATTTGAATTTGGCGGGCTAAGCGAACGCCTTCACCTTAAATTACCGAGTTGGCATAATAAACGCACACATGACCCAACATTACAGGATATTCTATTAAAAAAAAACTTGGCATTTGGCAATGACATTTTGACATTTGAAATTTTGAATTGGCATTCTCTTTTCTTTTCAACTTTACGGTTTGCTTTTGTGTTTTGTTCTGTTTGCTCTTGTGTTTGCTTTCATTGTTTCTTTCTAATTATAAAATATGTTTGCTGATAGTTTTTTTAATTCATGGTTTCTATTTTGTAGTCTTCCGAATACAAATAGCGATCTTATGACTGCTGTAGTTACATATTTAAATTAAAGTGAGTACTTATCTATTAATTTTTGTGGCTACAAATTCATACCTGGGGTCGATTTTTCTCTAGTCAGATACATACTTATCTCGAGTAATACCTAATTAATTTTAACAAACTAAGTACAAAGAAATCAGTTCGCAGTTATTAGTGTTTGACTATTGAGAATTGGATCCTTACAAATGATTTGCTTTTTGTATTTATTTTTTATATTACCTACCTACATGATGGTGAATGCAGAGAATGTGCAAAGAAGATGCAGTTTTTTTGAGGTAGGAGTAATTTTTATTATTAATTATTAGATGCAAGATTATGAGCTGTTTTAACTTGGGCCAGTACTAACTGAAGATCTCAACAATGCATATCTATTATTTACTTATGTCAATTTCCCTAGATGTACCTATAATAGTTGAGTAAATGCTCTATGTTGAGAAGGCAACCTGTGAGGTATAAAAATTACACTTTAGTTTAAGTACTTAGATATTTATAACTACGGATAATAAATAATTATGTGGGATTACACAACAAAATCTATGGATAATCTTTAAGCAGGTTATAAATGTAAACAAACAGTGGTCTTATCCGAGATAGGCACTCGAGGAACTTCCAAAATTACTATGACTTAATATAACCCAAAATTCTTCTTTACTAGCAGCCTAAGTATGATAGCCTATAGTATAATGATATTGTAGCTGTGTAAATTGTTCATAAAAAGTTTTTAGAAATATAGCTATCTTATCAAACATCTTATGAACTCATGTGAAAGCAAACCTGCGAAGTCATAATTAAAGTATTACATCAATAGTATCATTAGTATCATTAGGTACTTTTTAAGCAGGTAGGATCTACTTTCAGTAATTGTAAGTAAGTGTGAAGATTATGATAATAAAGTGCAAATATTACAAGGCTGCAGTTTTTCTAGTGAATTTGGTCAGTGCATTCTTGTGTTTGACCAGCTGTGCCACCTACAATAATCATCACCATGCATTAATCATACATATAGGTAAGTGTGAATTTTAATGAGGTAGTTCTTTCTGGCATTTTATTAGCATAGCATTCCTGTCTTTCAAAGGAATAGAAAAAAACAAGCATAATGTAGTAAACATTCGTATTTATAATATAATGTTGTCGTTTTATTTACAAATAAATACAAATTCAGTTAATAAATAAATGGTAAATTATCTACATCTTAATAAGTATGTTGTATATCTCATTTCTTAATCTTCTCTGGATTTTTTGGAATCCAAAATTCTAACATTAACGTTTTCTTATGACACGTTACGGTCTCAAGAAAATTTGAGACTTTCGACGTTCGGGCGACACGTTCACGTACATTCACACTATACGACTATATTTACAAGGTACTCGTAGACGATTCACTCAGTGAGCGCGGGGCGCTCGTCCGACGCCGGCCCCGCGCCACCACACACCACTCGCACCAGGCACAGCGATCACTGAGTCCACCCCCGCGCAGTCCGAAGCTCTCCGCTCGCAAATAAATATTTGTACAACGCGGTCGCGCCGCTCGACTCGGCGCTTCGGAGGGCGCGGGCGGCGCGCGGCGGGACTAGATAATACTGGAGAGCCGCGGAGGGGGCTCGGGGCAGCGGCAGCCGGAGCGGCGGCAGCGCGCGTACAGCGCCGCGCCCGCCGCCGCGCACCCGCGCAGGGGCCAGTACAGCCACAGGCACGGCAGCGGCAACGCCAGCGCGCCCACGCACGCTAGCCGCGGCCCGCAAGCACACGGCTCGCCCGCCTCCTCCTCGCCGCTCCCGCAGTGGTAGAACAGCGCTTTCACGCAACACATGCACGACGCGTAGTCGACGCACGCCTCGGCGCTGCAGAGGCACGAGCCGCACAGCCAGCGGGATGGCAGTGGGCGCGGGCGCGCGCACTGCTCGCAGCGGCAGCGGCCGCACGTTTCGCACACTATCGAGTCGGCCGGTAGGGCGCCGGCGCGCCGCTTGTCGGCCGCGGCGGCCGGCTGCGTCGTCACCGGCTTGAGCGGCTGATGCGCGGCCGTATGGGGAGGCGCGGGCGCGGCGTGCGTTCGCCTCGGAGCCTCCACGTAGGCGTTCCGCTCGCGCTCGGCCTCTGGTCGCGGCCGCAGCAACGACACGGTGGGCTGGCGCGCGCCCGTTGGCCTGTGGACGCGCGCCGCCGGCTTGGGCGGCCGGGGCGGCGCCGCCGGCCCGCCATACTCATCCATCGAGTACGGCTAACGGCTCTCCGGGCCGTCGCCTTCCTGTTCCCTCATCGTCCCCACCTGCCGATCGAATAAACGTTCACATTAAATTAAAGATCACGACACTGAACATAAAACTAATATTAAATCACTAGTCGGTTCTCACTTTCATCCATATCCATAACGTCAAAACAAGTGAAATCTATGGAATCGAGGACTTACTCGATTCCATAGATCTCACTTGTTTTGTTATGTTACTGAACTTATCATCTGCCAACGTACTGAGTTGACCTAGGACGATTAAACAAACCATTGGTTTAATCGTCCATGGTTGGTTGTTGTTGGTATTGACTTTTTCTGAAATCGAACGTAATACGATTACGATAAAGGCTTTCTCCGAGAGTATCACTTGCAATCCTAATGTATCAAAACGGCTGATAAAATGACAAAACAAGAGCAATGACGGTGTTTTCTTCAAGTTTTCTGCGTACCTAAGAAGTTACATTGCATTTCTATCAATGTTATAATTGTGAAAACTCTTTATGATCTTGAGAAACAAGCGGATTCTGGTTAGTTATTAAAACTGCGTAGGCAGCTGTTTCAAAACCGCATTTCTATCGAAGTCCTTATTGCAAATTTCTGTTATGAACCGTAATATATTCTTCGTACACGTACTTGTAAGAATGACAAGAGTTATCAAAAGAATCCTCGGTCCTTTGGCACAAACTTTGTGAGTGAACGTAACATCTAGAGTTCGTCGAAACTTCTCAACCAAGTACCTAGTCATAATCTTGACATCTTTGGAAGTATTAGATTCATCTAATTATTTTTATTTTATTACCGACTAGAGCTTTCGCGTTTTCATTTAGTTGCGATATAAAGTTGAGTATATATCCTCATATGTCCCAGACTTATTAATGTTCTGTTAGAATCCATTCATGTAATAGAATCTTTTGAATTGACTTAATTCACTTTGGAAAGTTGAGATTTGTTACATTCATTTCATATAAAATGTTATCGTTTCAATGTAAATGTAATACTGTAACAATGGCATACGGTGGTTAATGTCAACCATATTTGAACTATATGTTATTCTCACTTTATGGATTTAAGTCATAGGTTAATAGTTAATACAAATTTAAATATATTTTATCTCTTATTTAAAAGAATAGTGGACGGATACTACTGGTATAACCTGCTTGGCTCTTAAAATATTTTGTTCAATAATACACCTATCGGGTGTTTAATTTTTCTTTGCTGTCCCAGGCTTACTTTTCGATTCCCCTAAAAAAATTAATACGTTTCCAATTTATTTTAATCATATCATTTACAATGAATTTTATATATTTTCCATGATCAATAACTCGTATTATGTATATAATTTTGAGGTGGTGTGCATATCGCATACGATCATTGGCATATGGCATGTCCTGCCCGTTTGAATACAAATATTACCACTTGGTGTGGTTTTCATATTATTTGTACAATTTAGCATATTCCACATCATCAGATTTTACTGTTGATACTGATTTCTACATCTCAATGTGTCTGACTTTTCTATTTCATTACACTTAGTGCATACTATTTTGTATTCATGTTTCAAGTCCATATCTATCATAGATCCTCCCTAGTTCAAATCTGACTTGTGATGATGATTAAAGTGACTACTATACTGACGCTGTTAATAAATCTCAATCAAAACACTAAGTAGGTATGACAAAATATCGATATTAGTTGTACTTGATTGATCCATTAGGAGATAAGGTTACGAACAATTTCCCGGTCCTGACATAGTAAGATTGCCATAATGATTCAGGATCCTTTATGCCATTAATTAAATTCCAAAGTTTTACACGTTAACATGAATTAAATTAATTGATAGTTATGCGTTTTGAATTTAACGGAATGTACGTACTTAGGCGTACGTTATAGTCGTGTTAAAACACCACTTCTGTATAAAAACGAATGCAGAATGACTAACATTATTTCATGTAAAAAATAGAAAGGTGTTGTGCCAGTTCTGCGTTTGTTAGTATAATAATTGAAGTCTACAAATACGATGTGTTACATTAGGAAAAACTTGCATTGGTACTTTGTCGCAGTCTAGATAAATGTGATGCTACTACTCACATTCAAATACAAGTCGTATCGTACATTAGAATTTGTGACCTGTTGAATTATTGTTTGATTACGTTCTATCCAAAAGCTCAATTAATTCTTAGTAACTAAACGTGGCCATAATCTAACAAGATTTAAACAAATAATATTCTTATTTTGTTTTGTCTAAATATACTTCTTATCTATAAGAGTTCGTTACAAGATATTAACAGTTTATGTGACCATTGTTTACAATTTATTCTTTATCTGTATTCACAGTTATCAACTCTCTGTCGAAATTCGTCTCTCTGTTGCTATAATAATGCGGTTATATATTATTATCGGTGCTTGTTTAATCGCGTTAACTTATTTTTATGGTACGTGGTTACTTTTTGAGTTATGGGAATCTAAAACTTAAATTGCATTCATATGCTTTTGGAGTACTATAAGATGAAGTTTTTTGTTCGGTATAAATTACAAACATCGTATAAATAGATTTGAATCATACAATAAATGAAAGCATTATTATTAACTCGTTTGTTGAGAACGTTCTCGCTATGAGCGCTGATCGTTGCACGTGTGCCGGTCGCCAGGCGGCGAAGCGAGGCGTCGCCTCTCGTCATTCATGTTAGCTTGATTTCTTCGAGCTATGTAATTACGACCTACGCATGACTACGTGATCTACATGCAAAAAGCAGCTACTTCAATCTGCGGCGACTTTTGTATCAACAGACGGTTTTGACCGGTGGGCGAGAAGGCCCACGTCAGGATACCGTGTGTACTTACGAAGCAGACATTCCACGGTCACACGTCTCCTACACACATCGCTCCACACACAAGAGGCACTCGAGCCAAGCGGCCCAACACACAACACATAGGCTACTTGTTGCCTCGCGACCAAGTGGCCGTACCGCACCGAAACCGCGCCGGAAGATTCACTGACACACAAAAATACGGTAGAATCACCGAATTTCGGCCGCGCAAATCCACGGGAAGGTTCATGAGACCGGCGCGGTCCGGAGCGGCACCTGGCGCGGGCGGGGGGCGGCCCACGCACCGGCCTCGATTCTCGTCCGCCCGCCGCGCGGTTATCACTGCAATATGGCCGCTACTCACTTCCTCGCTGAAGTTCTTCGTTGATTTCTACTCCTAATCTCGACGACGGCGTTTTTTGTAACCGTTCCGAACTCGTGCGGATTCACTGCACTTATTCTTATACACATTTTAATGGAAAACCGGGAGCGCTAGGGCTACGCTCCGACGAAACGACCGTTCCGTTCGATGGCACATTCCGCACTGGCGTCGGCCGCGGGTGCGGGTCGGCGGGAGAGGCCGCCCCCCCTTCGCCGCGCAACATGCCGCCCGCGCCTCGCCTTTTTATGAATGGAAGGCGGCCATACTGAATGAACCGCGTACACGGAGCGGTTGGCCGCTATTTTTGCGGGCGAGAGCGACGTTAGGGGTCCGGGGGGCGGAGGCCGGAAGCGGGCTGCGAGCGCTCGCGGTGCCAAATTTTGCGGCGCGGGCGGTGGCAGCGGATGTGCTCGTTTACCAAGCTTCCGGCGAGATCCCCCCGCGCAGCCGCATCCGGGAATTGAGTTTCCGGCCGGCGAGAGTCGCACCACCGGGATACCACCCACATTCGTATTGCAACTGCACCGAACTTTCGGTAGTCGAAATCTGCAGTCCTAATCATTTCCAATATCCAAGTTGAAACAAACATCCAAATCACGTTATAACCCGCAGAATATTACATAAAAGCGTTATGAATACGCACAACAATATTTTTATTTATACAGAAGCTAGCATCATTAGCATTCTTTTTCAGATTAACGATGTTTTGAAATTCATGGGCACGTAACGTTTCCATTCATTACTATATTTTGGTAAGCGCGTGGTCGAGAGACGGGCCGCCGACGACGACGACGGCGTCTGTTATCGCGAGCGGTAATTTTCGCAAGGTTGCAGCGACAATAAGGCGCGTTGTGCATGCCGCGTCTCTGTGTCAAGGACATGCGATAACGCAGCGCCACACCGCCACGGATCTCATGTTACAACCTATCACCATTAGCACATTTACAATTTACAAATCTTACAGTTTTAGAAAACACTATACCTCCTAATTGCTGTGAAGATGTTTTTGTTTAATTATTTTCGTTAATTGTACACATCTCCTTTCCCAGTCGCGACTCGACGATATAATTTTATAATGCGGACCAAATTACATAACAAATTTTTGTACTATAGGTAGCAGATTATTCAAATTGGAAATGTAAGGAATAATTAATAAATCTATAAATTCAGATTTGAATAACCTCTGTGGAATATTGAAAGAGTAACAAGCTAAATGTACAAAGCTCAAATGTTCCGGATAAGGTTCAATATTGTTTCATTAAATCCTTTTTTATCAATACCCATTCAACGTGCAATTTGCTTAAGAATATAAATTACTAACCAAATTGGAGCCAAACATCGTGCAGTCGCAGTGATGTTGAATGGATGGGGGGAAGAATTACTACAAAAAAGATTTCTCTACCTGCGTTTGTACATTCGCTTTAAATTCTATTGTTACATCTGTCGCTTGGGCCAAAGTTTTTGGGTGTTCACGCGATTCAAAGAAATTATCTGACCAGCTAAACTGGTGTCAAATATGCACTCCTTACTACATGATCATTTTTATAATATGTCTGTCATACAACATTTCTTCGTATATTATTCTCAATAATACTCTATTTCTTACTTTCTTCTTTTCCATTCAAGCTTAAACAGGATTTATAGAGCTCCGTCCGAATGAATAAATTATTTATCATTGTGACAAATACTACGTAGAGGAAGTTCTTGCTAATTGCTTATTTTAGACTTACTTAGGTACTTTTTGCATACTATTTTTTGCATTATATACTAGTAGCCCGATATACTTCGCACGGGTAGATAGACAAAAAATTAAACCCATGTTACTCGCTGATAAAGTAGCTTCTTAAAAGCAAAATAATCTATTACAAAGAACAACATTACAAATAAACATACAAATAATTAAATATTTTCTCTTTTTAGTTTATGTAGTTTTTGTCCAACAATAAAAAAAAACAAGTACTACGTATGCAAACGTGATTTTATTGCATGCATTTTGTCATTGTCTGCATGTTTTAATAATTCTTTTGTTTGTGTATTCAAGTCTTCCATTAATTGCAAACAGTTCCTTATTGAATTTATGAGTTACGAAAAGTGATGCCAATCTTGGAAGAACAATGACAATGGGTGGCCTAAATAGGTACACAACGTTAGTGAAAACGATACCATTGCCTTCCATACTGAACGCTGTATGGCCACACTTCATGGAATGTAATAATCCACCCACTGCTCTGGAGCCTGGTCCGGACAATGGGGTTAATAAGAAATCTGTTTTCGCCGTACATGGCTCCTGTTACCTTTTGTTATAATTCTATAGGTTGTAAGTACATTAACTCAACGCCTCTTTGAGACATCACACCACGTTGATAAGTTCCAATATTTATATTTATTTCCTGTGGTGCAAGAACATTTTCTTTCCAAAATGCCGTGCTAATAATAGTAGTTACTTGAATCATTATGGATAAAAGTGTTCTCATGGCAGAGTAGGCGGTGTAATCGTTGGCCCAGTCGATAGAAATCAGGTTTCGTTTGTTATTCTGAAGGCGGTGCGAGTCGAGTCGAAGCGGAAGCCGCCTTCGCCTCCGCCCGCACTTTCCATCCGCCATTGCTTGCACCTATGCAGCTAAATTGGTCCCATCTGTTTTATAAACTTTGTGTATATTACATGCTTGTAAAGTTCAAGCTTTCATTTTAATACAAGCAAAGGTAAGGACAAGCATAACTTAAATAAAAAGAATAATCGATATCTAGGGACAAATATCAGATCAGTATTAGGTATACTAGCTACTCTACTACACAGTTTATTTTCCACGTCCTAGTGACGTCATTTGTTATCTTCATTGTCAATTGTTTCTCAAATATTTATCATCTTTGAACTTCCTGCTACAGTCAAACTACTTTATCTTGCTCGTCTTCATAATATTCAAAAACTTCAGTTATTGCAAAGATAATTGTTTGCAGATAAGTGGAAGATATTTAAACGAATTCGATGTACCTAATTATTTTTATTCATCTCAGTATACCTATATTACGAAATAACTTGTCTAGTTACATAATGACGATAAATAGTATTGTTATGAACATTTAAATTATCTTTTGCTGGTTTAAGAGCTGATAAATTGCTCATTTAAGAGTGTTGTTTGTCTTCTAAATATATTATCGTATTGTATGCTCGAATCGTTTCATAATATTGGAGTACTAATGCCGTGGAGGCGTTGAAATTAATACCGGATGTTTGTCACAGATAAAAGAAACGTGAATGAGAGCGTTGCGACTAATGTCGGTGCGATCCGCGCATATTTTGCGAACGTTTGACTTGAATTGTCGCGCTTAGAAAACATTTTCTATAAGTAAGGTCGATTTTTAACATAAGACTAATATGAACCACTCCAGAATTAGACATAGCCTAATTTCTTATTGCAAAGCACGCCTTGCGTTTCTTTATAATACTTCACAGAACTTTCCTACTGGTCGCCTATGTTTTGAACTGTTATACATATAGGTAATGAAATGAAATGATATTTATTTTCTGTAAATAGATCTTTTAAACACCGTAGGTAGCTAACATTGTAATAATATTAATTAATGTTAGCAATTTTCTCTTTGTTAGTTTTTAATTTTATGAGACAACTCACAAGAGTCAAGTCGCATAATCCCGGTTAGTACCTACCAACTAAGGTGAAAGGACAGTGTCACGGTAGGTACAGAGTTGTTTTAAGTCTCTTAAAAATAAACGAAAATATCTGAAGCGCTTGCGCACCTTAAGGACTTACAATATATTATTATATCCACGTATTGAGTCCCACCTACACAATAAATATGTAAGTCGACTGTAGGTACGTACGTAGTCGTACTGTGCTTACATAACAACAGAGAGATAAAGCTGCGTCTGGCTATATTTTTTTTGTAGCAATAAGTATTTTTAATTAATTAACCAATATCATCTGACTTACGTAATAACAAAAGCTAGAATGAAGGACCTCGTTGAATGGTCGAGTATCGCGCACGTCTCGGCCCATTCATAGCACACACTCATCGTCGGTGACCTTAGCCGTTCCTATCCCATGCGGTTATTTAATACACACGGCAAAAGATAATTTACATCGCGTATCAACATTATATTATTACCTTTGCGTAGAGACGGTTATAGGGAACACAATTGACAGATGGTAGTACTAAACTATTGTTATTGTGCGTACGAGCACCGCGACGGCGGATGTGTAGTAGTGAATATTCGTCGCTGTGTAATTAACATGATGGAAATGGAACATTATTCGCGCGATTCGTTCGATGATTCGCTTAACGGTATATGAGTAATTAAAAATGGCTACATCTATGTTTGTGTATCAAATATGATGGTATATTCGGATATTCTTGTTTTAATTGAAGGCAATTATATAAATTCCACGTAGCGGTCGGGTGAGGGCGTGCAAGTGAAGTGGGGGGAGCGGGGCCCTCGGAGCGGACGAGGCGGTCGACCTTCCGTGAGGCCGTCTGTCCGCGTCGTCGTCCGCCGGCCCTCCGTGCCACTCCGATGCTTGCCATCGCGACGACTATTACAGCTCCCGGCAATCGAGCGCAGGAAACCACATCACTTCACTCGACTCGCAAGCCAAACTAACAGTGACGTACCAAATTGACAATACCTTTACGACCTCTCATGTCAGATTTCCTTTGACTCCAACTTTCATACTACGCACGGCAGTTTTGTTTTCCCTTTTAGCATTTTTGATTTATAATTTTGCACTTGCACGGTAACTATTTGTGTTACTAATTTACTTATACGATTAATTGTCTGATGTGATTAGTTAGATAGAGTTAATGAGCAACTCTATCCTTACATTTTTGTCAAAGCCATACAATCATTATTTATATGGTTCATATTCGCAGTCTCGGTTTGATACCCACCATTAAAAAAATTTTATGATATGAAGCCTATTACATCCTTGGTTTTCGTTTCGACGAACTCTATGTACCTACTTATGTTGTTGGGTCCCTATTGCGATGGCTTCTGAGCTAATACTTAAATAATAGAAATTACAAATTAACGTTTAAATTGCGTGTTGCGTTACATATTTACTAACTTATTACATATTCATATTTATTGCATTCCATAATGTACAACATTCATTACATTCAACATTACTGTCTATACTTTTCACTACGACAATTTTGAGTCAATTTTTTACATTCTAAAAGTTCGTGATTAGAAAATACCGAAGTAATGACGTGCGCTGCCAGAATGGACAATGTTCACTCGAAAAGCAAAAGTAGCTGTGACAGAGAGCGAGTGGAGCGTCCACAGCACGCAGTAGGGCCAATGACATCACTTTCCACCTTGAATATGACTTAACTATATCTGAAGCGACGTTTGATATTACACTTTATGACTCATGAAATAGATCACAAAGTCGATTCAAACCACAATAGTTATGCTCCGTTATTTCCATCGGTGGATACATGTACCATTATTTTCTACAGTCCTATCTGTCCAAGTTGAAAAATTAAAATACTAGTATGTAACGTGTAATGGCTTAACATTGCTCATTGGATACTTTGAAATGTAAAGAAGATGTCGCCTTTGTTTGTTATATAATAGTATGTGGGTTGTAGGTACATCCGTTTTAGATTTTTTATTAAAAAAAAATGTTGGTAACGCTGATAATATGATAAATCTAAATGTTCGTTAATATTTTATATTATTATCTTGAAACGTTAAGGAAAATTAAATTCTTATGGATTCACCTGTAATTAAGCAAGCATAGCCTTTTGAATATGGGCTTTTGATGACCTGAGGGTTCATAATTTGGGGAAATTCTCTGATAATAATGGAGGGATCACAGAATCCTTACAAGGTAGCGATTTTGCGAAAATAATTGATGTTCCCACAGTTAAGTAAGATGTTGTTCCACAAAAGAATAAAAGACATTTATAAGTAATCGTTAATCCTCCAAATATTGTAGAAATGGTTATTGAAAATACTCATTAGTAGTCGATATTTTTTGGTCATTTTGCAATGTAGAGCAAATCTGTTTGACAGATGGTCTTTATATTCCATTTTAATGTGTTTTTGTAATTTGATATGATGACAATACCCAGTATTACTTTCCTTAAAATCACAAATAAGTTTAGTGCATGTACGCAGTATGGTAGAGCAGTTGAAATCTGACTGTTTTGTACCTCTGGTGGTAGGTAAGTAGGTAGTGGTAAGTAGTGATGCCGTACGGAGGTGTCGTGATTTACACCTTGGCGGCGTTGCGGCTAGGTGCGGCGCCGTGGGCGAACGGGCCAGCCTCTGCCCACGCGCCTCCCGCGCCCGAGTATCAAGCAGCGTCGTCGCCGCAAATTCCGAGCCCACCACTACTTTGCGTCCCACACCTGTGCTCTTAAGATCCACATCCAATAATGAATGTGTCGTCAATGGTTCACAAGCCAAAATTTCGCAGAGAGTGTGGCAAAGACAGAGTCTGAGAGGGCCCTCTGTCTTTCTACTCGGGCGTTAATTATGTTATCAGGATTTCTCAACATCCTAAAGATAAAAAATAAATCGTACTCTTGAAATTTCTCTGGTTAAATAATTTTGAATATTCAAATTTAAATCCATCTTTGAGAGAGTCATGATCAAACTATCCCTAAATATTGTATTTTTTTTTTTTCATTTCTACCTATACATTTTATTAAAGAGTCTTCTGTTGCTTTCAGCAGTCGTCGTTAGTGGACCCGGTCCTTAACAACCACAACGAAGCATATAACATGTGACAATATTGCTTGCCGCCGAACTTTATTCTCTGTCATCGTTTCACAGCTACCGTTTCTGTCTAAAACCTAAAACAGGACCAGTATTTGTATAAATCAATACAGTAGATGAATTCATAAATAATAAATACTTACTTAAATTAAATAATAATGCACCTTTTTAGTTCTCTATAATTGTTGTAACATAAATTATCTGTAATGTTCTCACCGGTCTATGTTTGTATGTCACTAATGGCAAAACATAGCGCACCACCTACTACCTATTACTACCTACCTATTTTATGTGTATTGTAGCATTTTTGACGTTCTCAGATTGAGTTCAAAGCAAAGGCTCATTCTTAATTATGACATGTTAGTTTAGTCGCATTACCTACTAAGAAACTGTTCTCTCTGGATCCTACACGGTTCGTTGGTCATTATCATCCTATTAGTGCCCCTCTCCCACTTTTGGTTTGGTTTTTGTATTGTACCTACGTACTTAATTACATAACTTACCTACATATTACGGGGGCACGGATCAGCGGATTCAGCACCTGTGAATAAGTAAAACTTAATAACGATTAAGTATAAATTATTTTCGTGGTGTGGTATAGGTACCTACTTAATACACGTATTTTACCGACAATTTGCTAATATTTGAATTTCCAAGTCAAATCGATTAATAATACTCCTACTTGAGTCTGTTTTGTATATTCCATTGTAGCTTTTAAGTTAATGCAGTAGTGATCAAAATCCCATACACTGTTAGTTTGAGAAAAGGTATAAGTGACAAAAAGCGTTGTGCTATGAGGAAAAAATTAAAGACACTAGGTATACGGATAAGAAAAACGTTCATTTGATATAAAATATTCATCATGAATGAATAAACAATTCCACGTTCATAGCGTTAATCAATGAGTTGCATGCAGGCAAGAGTCCGAGTCGATGTCGAGCTCATTGATCGATCGACTCGATACAGCTCACTACAGCCGCATGCCGTCTGTACACATTGCTCACAGGCAAACTAAACCGGATGGTGCACACATGCGCCATTGTCGATGTGTGCGTGCCTGCGCGAAGGATTTCCTACCGCCCCGCGCCCGCGCCCTCGTCCCGCCACAGACCTGTTGCGCCGCTACCGGAGTTACGCCGCATAGTTACCAGACTTGATATGCCTGCTCTGCGCCGTATCGACTCAGCGCCGAACCCACGCACACCACGACACACCGTTCGAACACTTAATTATCATGGCGCAGCACCAGCACTCGTGAAATTGCTGTGCATCTCGCCTGGTCTCATCGACATCTTTTATTAATCTGATATCTTCCATTACCGGTTGCACTGAAGTAAAACGTCTAACCCGTTCGATTTATAGCCCCTCTTATGGATGCAGCCGGATACATGACATCATGTGATGCTAATTCACTCAGACGGCGCTATCATTTAGTATTATAAATCTTCTAAGGAATTCGTCTTTTTGTTAGAGTTCCTGAAGAAATAGTGTATCATTGTATCAAATTAATTATTATCTTCATCCTTAACGCTGTTTTGGTGTTATACTTTGGAATAAAACCGTTTTAGAATTTGTTGGCGATTTGTATGTTGTTTCTTATGTGTTTTTTTTTTATTGCGAACTCGTGTCATGTAGGTAAATATTTTTGGCATCTTAGTATTTGAAATGAAAGCTTCCACGTTCACCGATTTATACTCTACAAACGCAAACTACTACGCCACGTATAAGCATTAATATTTTTTCGTGAGCATCATAGTGGGACCTTGTTTGGGACCTAAAAGTTACAAATTTAACACGCTTTCTCATTAACTCTTTTCGTGCTATAAGAAAGAAATTTTACAGACTACTGTACTTTACGGCTATAGGCTGTACATAGGTATATAAACGAGCAAGCTAAGCACAGCAGTGTAAAAACAGGTAGCGCCGCCCGTTCCACTGTATCGATCTTTAAGTTATTTTTTTTATTTATCTTTTTTATCTGGAGCTCGGCTCCGTGTCTCGGACCCGAACGGAAGTTGTAACGATTTTTAATCGTAGTAAGTATCTCGGCCGGCCGGTTCGTATAGCCGCTTTGGACAAGAGTTTATATTATATATTTTTTGTAAACAACCACCGGAAACGGGCTAGAGAACGCACTGCTCTGGAACACATATCTTCCATTACGTCTGTCTCTCGGTTCTCAGTAATAATGATAAGGGAATACAGATAAGACTCAATGTTAAAACAAGATCTACGACATTCGGTTTCAGTTAAGAATGAAGGGGAAAAAACTAAACTTTTCCTAATTCAAAGGGGCACTACAATATCGAAAATCTATGCTTTGCATATTTATCCGCGGCAACTGAGACAATCAAAGATGGTATCAATGTCAGTAGCTGACCCCGTATAACACGGACTGTAAATTTCGACGGTGTATTTTTGTAACATTTTTCTGCCAATAGCGAAGCGTGGGCGCGTGATAATGGCCCGAAATATCCACGTTCTCGACGCCCACCCGGTCCATCGAGAATATTACTCTACAGATAAATAATTCTTATCCAAACTGGTGTCCACTGGACGGTGGACATAGTCTGGCGACAACTGTGAGTAAAAATTAGAGTCGTTTCATTTAAAAACTGGAAATTATTTTAGAAAGCACGAGTTTGTTACCTACACTGGAAGTGATCGATTAATACCCGCAAAAATGCCGTAGGTAATCATTTTTTTTCACTTGGTTCTTATCCGAAAGCCCACTGTGTATAAAAAAGTACAGATAAAATTTTTCTTTTTTAACAAAAATTACCTACAAGTTAAACAAATTAATATAAGAAACATTAATACTTAAAAGTAAATAAAATCCAGAGTTACATTTTCATGGCACTAAACTGGATTAATCTTGTGTAGTTCCATATCAAAGCTTACCTGAAGGTCGCAATGGCTCACACAACGTGTAGATTGTTTGGAGTATTGACAAAAAATACTTCAAGGATGTATGATAATGTAACAAACCAATGTTTACTTTTTATAATCAATTACAACATTGTCAGTAGTACTGATGATGTGTGTATGTGGGTATCTACAGAATTGTTTCCGAGTAGTCTTCAGAACTGCGATTTTTCGGTCTACCTACTTACATCTTTAAATATGTATAGTATCTACTTACAAATAACTTGTGGATACTTTGATCATTTGTAACTTTGATTGGATACTTTTTACAAATTCGAGGTGGTTTTACAATTGTTTTAGAACTTTTAATAAATAAAATAAATCATGATGCCATGGAATCTGAAATTTACGAGATAGTCCCTCAAGGGGAACGCACACATAAATAACGCATCTACACTTCTAGTGCTTTACCCTGACTTCTGCGGTACCTACATGATACTAATACTTGAACATTATGTTTTATTACGTACGTACTTGATTCCTGATTGCTCTAACTTTCTTAAGTTATAAAGAATCCTGACTGCACTTATTACATCGTCTATCTTACTGAAAGATTGGCTGTCAAGATGAAGAGTTCCGTTCGTTGTCGCGGACCGGCGCGGCGCCGCCGTCAAGTATTTATATCCCTTTGAAGCGGCCGCTTCTGTTTTAGCTATTACAAGAAGTTTACTTAATCTATACCTAGCACTTTTCATTCTAAATATGCGTGTCACCGATAACTTCCCGGGCTACTAAAAATTTAAGCAAAGTTTAGTAACTTGGAAATAATCTTCTCTAGTACTTGCCCAATATTATTGTTGAAATATCCGGTTTACATTCTTATTTCAAACTGTGAACAGTTTTGATGATTTGACGTAAACCACAGATTAGGTAGGTAGTTGTTAAGTATAAGTTGAATGGGTCCATAGCGTGAGCAGGCATCCAGAAAATGTACAGAGGCATGAACATACCCACACCCATAGACATGAAGCTACCCCAATCTGTCAAATTTCTTAGATAGCTTTTAAACTTTAATACAAAATAATAACGTTCATGTTGAAATGGGAAAGTTTGATAGTTTCGGATAGCTTGACCTGCTGGTATCTGTACAAACCATTCTTGTTTCGTGAAATACAGACATTATCTGTGTTTTGTGCATTACTCCTGAGGCTCAAAAAGATCTTATTTGATAAAATATTATTATTATTATAATTATTTACAAACGTTCCAAATTTATACTTATATTTGTAAAACGTTAACGGTCATGCACTGTCACTTGTTCGTAGACCCTCAAGTTAGTACAACTTAAAGCCGGACAGGATATAATAAGTATTTTAGTAGGTAATCATTAAATATGTAGTTAAATAGAAAAACTTATGTTGAATGACCAAATATTAATGTTGCAGTAGCGGATGTCGAAAGTTGTTCAGTATTTGAGTGCTAGTCATCTGGTTTCGATTTATAACTAGGTAATCATCACGTACATATTGAATCAATTTTATTATTTAAGAATACATATTTTTATAAAACTTACTACTAAGTCTAAAACTAAGTACAGATATTCTATTCTGGTTTTAATAATCTAAATCTTTATTCCTAGTTACTTCCACATTCCAGCTATATATTTTTAGATATCTGTCAGGGTGGTGAGCTGCAATATTAATTTCACCACGTCGTGGTCGGTTATGGAGTAATCGATAATAATCGCTAATTTAATATTATAACAGTCCTCTATGGGTTTCACCTGGGTGTGGTTATGTTTCTCTGGTTCATCGTATCTGCTGTTATAAATAAGGTTCACGAAGTATTTTGTGTCTTATAGCTTAAGCGTTACGAACGCGTCGTGAGACATTCGATATTCAGTGAAGGTAAGTGTAGAATGTCTTCTACACATCGACATCCCGGCAACGGAGCGGTCGTCGAAGAACCAGTTTCATTTAATCATCATAATTGCGTCCTCCGTTAAGCCTATCCCGCGCTCGAGTGTGGTACGAGAGCACACATGTAGGTATGTATTCAACTCCATTTGAAACTTTATGATTCTTAAGTGCGATTCGCGCTAGACTTGAAGTATGCTTTCTGAAATCGAAAAGAAAACAATTTCATATTTAATTGAAACTAAACGTCACACGTTTAAAATTTGTAATAATATTATAATTTTGGCGTTTCAGTGGCTATACTAGAATATTTTTTTAGGTAGGTTTCTTCGTACGAGGCAAAAATCTATACTTAAAATATACCAAGAATTTTGCCACATTCTCAAATACAAGTCGGTCGTTATTGGTCGCTGATAAGGTGATACAATGTGTTATCTGTGTAAGCGACACGAGAACGAGAAAAATATTTAGTCAAAATCTGTCAAGGCCATGTCTTACGCGGAACTCTCGATTCTACAATAAGTTTTGATATATTATGATAGGCGCCAACTTGGACAATGTCAAATAAGTTAGTAGGGACATTGAAAGGTTATTTGCTATTGAGCTAAAATCGATTTGTGATACATAGATAATAATTAAACATAAACATGTACTTGACATTTTTTATGGTGTTTATGGTATGCAATAAAGAATATTCTATAATTATTTTAGTTGGACTTGCAAAGAATCAGAATATCAGCGCTGCAGTTTGATTTGCTTTTGCTGCAGCACAGTGCTGAGATAGGGACCTATTCTGACATCGAACAGGATAGCGTACTTTCTTAGTTTTAAGAGTTGAATATATTGTTTTGTATTTATCCTGTGTTGTGGCTTTCAGAATAAATTTTCTTTCTTTTTTTCAAAGGAATTTTTTTACTTGGAAATGAATCTAAAGTTCAAAAATTCTATTTTGAATTGCGTCAGCCAGCGTCCCTGTCGAAACGTAAAGCGCATTGACTGCAGTCAATGAAAAAGGGCTTCAATTTGAGTCAGTTTCTTCCCTGAGCAAGTCACGACATAATATGCTTCGTGTTGTTTCCCGCTGCGAGCTAGGTTTCTTATGCCTTACTTTTTGTAATTTTTATACCTTACACACTATAAAGATGATATAGATTAGAGATGCAAGTCCAATAATATAAACTGGCGGCGTTATGTTATCTCATTTCTGTAAAATGGCAAAGGCAATCTTTTTTTTTATTCTTTCTATGTGTTATACTGGATTAATTTATTAGTAGGTACACATCAAACTGCATGGTTCTCAGTAACTATTCATAACAAAAATTGTAAACTAAGAATATCAATGTAGTCCTGTTTTCTTAAAAGAGTGTCTATGGAGTTTCTTGCCGGTTCTTCTCCATAAGACCCACTTCTTGGAACCGTGCAACTAGTTTTGACTTTTCAAAAGTTCTATTTTAATGGTCTAATTGAAATAAAACATTTGACTTTGAATATATTGATCACTCTCACAGAAAAGTAACTATTTCTCAAATAAATCATACCTACCTCCTGAAAACACAGCATTATGCAGAGTGCTCCCGTTTCTTCGTAACACGTATTGCACGTTCGTGCTCCCCAGTCGTGACGTAAAATATCTTTGGTAATTCCGCTAGCCTCCGTAGAGGCGTAGTGTCGAACAGACAGCGCGGTAAACAGGAAGCGGTGTCGGCTAAGCGAGCGTTGGCAACTCTTCAACTACCACGTGGCACGGCTGACAAGGCGTTGCGCACTTGCTATTTGACTAAAATTACGTTTTATGTTATACTATTTAAATCTTTGTTATACCCTATACATTTTATTGATGCGAAGATTTTTATTCTTATTTATTTTAACTCAAAACATTCACTGCGCTCTAAGTATAGATACTTACGTACGTACGTGTTTTACATAATTGAGTGCCTTTTACAAGTATTGCAACATCAAGGGCTAACCATGACAACACTATTTATGTAAATCAGAATAAAATGCAAGAATATAATTATTACTTAATAGTAAATTTACCTACTACTACCGTTGAAACCGTTAATGCTACCGTATTGTTGACGAATGACAAAATTTGTAAGTTACTGCAATTTAACTATTATTAGACTCCGGTCTTGACCGGTACTAGTGACGGGATATTTCAATAATAGCCACATGTATAATCTGGTATTCTCTTAAGAACTTTTTCGTCCACCGAAAAAATGCGACAAAAACTAGCGCGTTCCGTCCGCGAGCCACATGGTCAGGGTTGGAACAAAAGGCGCGTCAGAATATGCGCTACAGATGTGCTATGTGCTCCACATGTCACGAACAATGCCTGCCTTCATTGGGCGCGAGACATTACTCTCGTTAGCAACACACAATAATTGATACGTTTCATAAATAAATCTAAATAACGTATTAATAGTAGAAAACTAACAGTGATAAGTACATAAATCAAGGTAACTTCAGTCAATATGTATCTAACGGCTTTTCGCAGAATACGGATAAGAAGTGCCTAAGTAGGTATCTATCAATGTAGCTTTAAATAAGAAAATATCTATAAAATAATATTAGATTCCACTTTTACAAAATAACATACAAAACTCTTCTGCTGTTTTGTTTAGGAGATCTCGTTTTAATCTAAGTAGGTTTTTTCGTACCAATATTTTATACTAATAAAATCTCTACCAAAATAAAATAAGCATCCTCAGCATATTCACAACCTTGTAAGTTGTTCATTTCCAAACTATATCTTCAAGAGTCGAATATAGGTTAAAAATGTATTAATTGTTAAGTATTCGTCAATTTTCATAAAACAAATACAACTCATTACCTATGTTACATACTGTCCCGTACATAAATATGTATAGGAACTTACTAAGAGTCAAAAGCGATTTTTTCGTGAAATGACGATTGTAACTTTGAGAATACCTACTTATTATCATCACTATCACTACATAGTATAAAACAAAGTCGCTTTCTCTGTCCCTATATCCCTATGTATGCTTAAATCTTTAAAACTACGCAACGGATTTGGATGCGGTTTTTTTTTAATAAATAGAGTGATTCAAGAGGAAGGTTTATATGTATAATACATGTATGTTATTAGTACATTGCACCCGTGCGAAGCGGGGGCGGGTCGCTAGCAATAAATAATTTTGAAAATACTATGTTCGTAACACCATACAATTTCACTCTATACCTTACCTTAAGAGAAAATCGCTTTAGAATTTAGTTAAGTGTAACATATTGATGCTCATCACTACATGTACCTAAATTTTATTACAATAAGAATAAGACAATTAAACTTTTTTACTTAGTAGTTAAGATTAAAAGAATGCATATAAATTGTAATTTCATTAATAAATAATTAACACTTCGCAATTTACATTTAAAACTCATCACTGACTGTTAAACATTGATGACTGTGTGCCAGCGTATGCGTTACCTCGTCAGTTCGAGTTTTTACTGTTGTAAGATTTAGCTTATAAAAAAGAATACAATGTAATTATGTCCATTGTTTATCAAGGCATAGATAATGAGTGCGAGTTTGTCAAATACAATGATCGCTTATGAATGAATTAATGAATGACAGTTCGGCCATGTTTGTTTACGCGTGCGCAGCACATCGCGCAGTCGGCTCAAGTCGGGTGCGCTCGCCATCGCTCGCCGCCTCGAAATAGCACGACACCAACACTGAAGAGTGCGGTCGACGACCCTGCGCCCTGCCACACCGAAATATTGGAACACTACTGCGATTCAATCCTTTCTCTGATTTTGATACAGGTCAATAATACTTCAATCTACCATGTACTTTCCTTTTAAACTGAATACCTACAGTTAAAAATTAATTATTGAACTAGCTATTAGCTACATAAAAACATTCCTTTAAACGTTTGTAATAAGTTACTATTAGTCCTAGCATTTTAAAATTGATAAGCAAGCTATGTTTTCGTATATAATAATAATTATATTGTAATGCTAAATTGTATTGATTGTCATTAATTGAATATCCACCATAGCGCCATCTGGAGTCGTTACGATGCAGGTAAGTGTAGTAACTATTACAACCAACATTGTGTTTATTTATAACTAATTTTATGTAGATTTTTATCGATATTAGCTTAATTGAATGTTAAATTAATTTTTTGATTATCAAAATTAATGCTTTGTTTGCTATATAACTGCTTATGGAAATAGCTACTTAATTATCATTAATATAAATAATATTCTAATTAAATCGAATACCATTTAGACTGTTAGGACATCTAATTCTTTGCATGAAAACTGTACTAAACTTTACTTTCGTTACTTTCAGCTAAAATTTTAGTTAATATAAAATATGAAGTATACTTGTACATAATATGTAAGTATAATTCTCTTTTTCTGGCGGGGTGTGAACAGTAATATATAATCAGTATCTACCTAATATTATACCTACTATTATTTTTTACTGGTGTGTAAGATCTTCAATGGTGTCCATCTTCAAGGAAATACCATGGGTTGTGTTTGTGGCTGACTTCTATTGGGTAAAGAACGTAAGTATTGCACTTATAATTGATTTAATAATATTGAAGTAAGTATGTACCTACTTAGGTAAAGGACTTCAGGAAAAACTAGAAAAAATTGCAATATTTGCTTGCATAGAAACTACAATCTTCAATATAAATGACGAAGAACAAGTGATAATATTTCTGTATTAAAAAAAGCGTCCGCAATATGTTGCTGCAAACCAGTACCTATTACAAATCCAGTGTCGCGGGTAGGGTTCTTTAGGGTATGATTTTTCAGGAAAACGCCTATCTAAAACCTTTAATTTATACCTTACTGGGCATTTAAGACAGAAACTACGTCGTATTCGCAGGCAGTGTATGTTAAATTAAAAATAATAAATACTTACTCATAAACTGATTTTTACCAACTTTGTACCTAATGTTCATACTACAACTTAATCAACGTGATTAATTAGGACTTTAAAAATGCGTCTCAGATCAATGCAGGCTGCAACACCACCTATATAAGCCTTGTAAAATACCTATCAAATGCGGAAAACGTCTCTCCGTAATATTATGCTAACCCTAGTCTTACTATTAACTAACAGAAAGAAGATAAGTAGTACACCCCCAGGCTCGAAACAGAACCGAAATATAAACACGAAAAAATGTTCGAACAAACAACGATCTAACAACATAAAAAAATATGTTTTGGCTATAATTATCAAAAAATATAAGTATATTTATGTTTTTTACTCATTAATCGCTCTCAATTTTCCGTAAAATTTACACAAAACATCATCACTTTATTAAGATTCCTCGTAGCATTACATTGAGCTGCTGTTGCCAGACTTGTTAGTTATCGTAGTCACTTGCACGTAACACATCGAGCCCGTGTGTGAATTACATAATTATTAATATTCGTATTTAATGTAGCCTGTACCTACGTCTGTGTAGCGAACCTTTGTGAGTAGATATTTGCAAATCGAAGGGTGGGGACTGGGGCCCAGACCCGACTTTTATGCGTTATATTAACGAACTCTTTTATTACCTATGTTATCCGACATTTTACACCCCAACATGTAGAACAAATTATTTTAAAAATCGTTTCATTGCAAGAGCATGTCATACTCATAACAAATCCTATAATCACATTGATGTATTTAACAAAAATCAAAACTCTTATAATATATTCATTAGTCAGTAGTCACGGATTCATCCCTCCAGTAGTATTTTTTGTTTTTTTAAACAGTTAAGTCTAGGAATTGTCAAAAACTGCTAATTTTATTTACTTTTTCTCTCCTTTGTCTATAAAAAATTATGTTCACTCCATGTTTATACAATAGTGAAAACTTTATTGGCTTTTTGTGACACAGTAATGTAACTTGTTTAAATGTTATTATGAATGCTGTTTGTTTTGACGACGTCTGTGGTCTAGTGGTTCGAGTACCGGACTGCTGATCATGGGGTCGTGAGTTTCCCACAGGACACAAATATTTGTGTGGGTAAAACATGAATATTTGTGTTTGTCTGGGTGTTTCTTATGTATTATAAGTATATATTTACAAAAAAAAGTATCTAAGTATTATATCCATTGTCTAGTACCCATAGTACAAGCTCTGCTTAGTTTGGGACCAGATGCTGTGTAAAAATGACCCAAAAATATTTATATATTTATTTATTTTCCTATGAATAAATAAATAAATAAAATAGTATAATGTTATTAGGATGGAGACTCCGATTGACATTTGCGCGCTCTCTGTTAAATGACGTGTAAGTGTCAGTCCCATAACTTTCATCTTTACGTCATGTAACGACTTTTTACGTAAAGTATATTATGGAATTAATGACTGAGTAATAGAGTAAAGTGCTACACATTACTATCAGTCCTCTCAGTACATTTACGGAAAATTTTAATAATGGTTTGCTTTTGCTAGTTTGCCAATTAAGGCATTTCGTATAAAATGGATGAGTATATTAATACAATATAATAGTTTGTCTTAATTTATAATAATTTATTGTACAAAGTCCAGCACATCAAACTACCCCAATCTGACAAATTTCTTTGATAGATTTTCAACTTAAATACAAAACAATACGGTTCGTGTATATTTGTGATTTTTTTTCATTTTTGGATAGCTTGACCTGCTGGCGTCTGAACTTTGTTGTTGGAACAGATGCAAAATTGAATCGTTACCTCATAAAATCATTAAAGAAGAAAACTTTTTATCACGTAGAAAATTGTCCAAATCATGAAAAAAATGGTAATCCGTGAGCAAGGTCTGGCGAATACGGAGGGTGACGAATGGCTTCTAATTGCAGTACCTGTAGAGTTAAAACGGCTTCTCGTGCTGTATGATGTCTCGCGTTATCATGGAGCAATAATGGTGAAGATCGATTCATGAGTCGGGGCTGTTTCACTGCTAGTTTTGCTATCATTGTTCGGAGTTCGGTACAGTAGACATCCGCCGTTATTGCTTGACAAGATTACCATGACCAAACAGTTACCATTACCTTTTTATTGGTAAGCTTTGCTTTAGGACACTGTTGCGGCGTTTGACCTGGGGTCAGCCATTGTATTTTTCGCTTACGGTTATCGTAAAGAGTCCACTTTTCATCACATGTCACAATTCGATCCAGTATTCCTTCATTTCTGTATCGATTCAACAAGGCAACACAAGTTTCAACACGTGTTTCTTTCTGCAGATCAATCAAATCATGAGGCACCCATTTTTCATATTTTTTTATTTTATTGATTTGACGCAACTTAGTCAATATTGTTGATAAGGTAACGTTAAACCATACCGCTAACTCCTGGGTAGTTTGGCTCGGATCAGCTTCCACCATCTCTTTCAATTCATTGTTATTCATCTGTGGTCTTCCACGTGGTTCGTTCTTCAAATCAAAGTTTCTATCACGAGCGTTTAAACCAAAATCGCACGGTGAGTTCATTAGCAGTCCCCTCTCCAGACGCAACGTTGATATTGCTTACGTTACGTTTCTGCCGCGTTAGTTCCGCGTTAGAACTCTTATTAAAAAATCACTGGAATTTTCGAAGTATCCATCTTTGTTGTCTAAGCTGAATAAAAAAACAACTGAAAGTCTATAATCGAATGTTGCACATTTTTTAAAAGAAGAACTTTATAGCTACCTACCATGTGAAAAAAGTTTCTCTCAAAAATCTCAAACCATGAAGGTTCTATGTCAATTCGAAGTACCTATTACAATAAAAAGGCAAATTCATACTTTAACCCCTATTGGAATTAAGCAAAGTCGATTCTCACAAATTTGTAGGTCGGTATATATAGAGGCCTATAAAATAGTTCCTGCAGCGGACACCTCAATAAAATTTAACTGAGTTCATAGTGCCTACTCTGAAATTATTCAAAGCAAAGCAAGAATTGCTTACAGGCCAATCCTGTAAAAACCTTCAGCATTTCACCCATGATTCTCATTCCAGTACATATTTATGTCGTTATATCACAAGACATTCCTGTTTCCGGCGCCTAGTGATTACCAAATGACATTTCTTCGAGTTTTCATGTGATACTACTAATGTTTCCGGCACGTGCTGACATTTTATTCTTAGTAAACATCGTACAAACTAGTTTCACACGCCAATTTACACTTTAAGACTTTCAAAATAGAGAATATTCACTTCCATATTGCCAATGCATTATTTGGCAAAGCTTTTGAATTCGTATTGTATTCTTATAGTGTAGTGTCGATGCAATGGTAAAAAATTTAAGGTTTGATTTCAAACATAAAGAAAATATTCTGTTTGATGATTATTAACTGGTACGATTTACTGTCTGAGAATCATAACTTATTCATATCTTTTTTGGAAGATTTTTTGACGAAATTTGTTCTTGTTGCAAATGATTTATACCTGTCAAATGATTTGGTGATAAGTTTAACGAAAAAGTCCCATAATAATCGAGAAATTGCGGAAGACATCTTCAACATAGTGCCCCGATGAACAGTCATATCACAAAAAAAAATTATGCTATTGCTGAAAGTGCGACTACGTGTAATAAACAAGGAATAGTTACTAATATGTATAATAAAAAATTATAGTTTCAATATAGATTTCAGACAAGCGAATATTGAAATAAAATCACGGTCACGGGTAGACTGGAAGTCCCGTAACCATGGACGCTGTAAAGGGTCCGAAAGGTCAGGAATAATAATATCAACAGATATAACGTGATAAAATAAAATGCTTCACGTGATCAAATCCGTAAAAAACAGTTTAAATTTCAATCAATTCTCAATTATAAACGTGTCTACTAGGTTAGACCATGCAGTCTATTAATGTTTAGAATAAAGCTTGGTAGGTACCCGTTGATCTGGATTAAATCGATGAGCTGGCGCATATTTCCGTATCGACCTTTCAAGCGTCTCGCGCATGTCTATCCGTCTAAAAGTATTTTTATAGTAAAGGTTCATTTTATTAGAGAATTTATTAACCACACAATATATTAACTCAATACATTACACACACAATAACTAAAACACCATTAACCGTAATGTTGAATCTATTCCACGTACCGTAATGGGGCTTGTAATAATAAATGCAGTTCAAGCTGACCCGAAAGATGTCATCCTGTCCAAACAATAAATCATAAAATTAAATAACATACCAGCCATAAAGCACTTTTATTTTTTTCTTACCCTAAAAACCTATTTTGGGGAAAGAAAAGTTACCAATTTTACGAATATAGTAAAATAGTTAAATAGATCCAGCAGCCGTCCTAAACTTCTCAAGTGACGCCCTTACCAACGAACAGCATTTTAATAGATTTAATAATAGCATTTTTCAAATTAACCCAAAACTTGGGATGTAAAGTTGGCTAACCTCAATTAATACTGTATTTAGTATCTTTATCAATACGTGCGTGTATGTTAATGTGTCGATGATAAATGGAATCATATCCGTGGGTCGCGCAGGCGCACCCACAGAGTTACCCACACGTACAACACTTGTATCAGTGTATCCCTATTCAGAGAATGTCGTCCCACCTACAACGGTTGCACAAGCATTGATATTCAATTCACAGGTAATCACATGATAACTGTCGCACAATGGAACCGACCCGGTCTAATGATTAAATGCATTGATCAATTTGCGGAAATTTCCTGGTTTTGCATATTCAACTTGTATGGTCTGTTATTTGCATTATGATTTGAGATTAAAACGATGTTACATAACTGCCTTGATGTCGTCGGTGCATAGATGTTTACTTATTAAGCTTGGTCACAAATAAAGAATCATTCTGAACGTGAATTTAAGAAAACATTCGATAAATCCATTAATAATCTGATAAAACTACATATTAATAAAAATTGTTGATTAAGAGAAAATTTTATGTAAGTATAGACTATTTTAACGCCACCATACTTACTTTTTAGTAAGAAGCCATCTATGTCTTAAGCACCTATATCTAATACATATTATATTCATATGGACTTGGTTATTAAACCAGCCGTGGGCAGCATGCTATTCAGTGCGCCTACGTAGCTCTGTTCTACCTCAAATTTGGTCGTATCGTTTCGCAATGCCACACAATCCATGGCTGGTTGTTAGTACCAAATTCTTAACCCACAGAGTACCCGTGGGCAGGTGGAAAGTGGACCGAGCCGATAGTTGACTGTTATGCAACACATCAATATGGCATGCACCTTATTGGATGCGAAAGTTGACGGGCACCGTCCTTCACAAGGCGATGGCATTTAGTCCAGCTCGGATTCATATACCCTGCTATTCTTTAATATTATCATTAACACACTGTAATACCATTATATAAACCCAACAAAACTAGTTCTTATCATAGGGCGTTATTTCAATGTATGGCCTAGCTTTTAATTTAGGGATCTAGGTACGTACTTTTACTCTGTAAAAAATCTGTATGGTTAAACTACGTATACGTACAGTAACTTTAAATGACTAAAATAAGTAGCTAGGTACTCTTATTTATACCTACTGAATTCTCCAGTTCTTATTTTTTCTAGTTTTATTATAAGATGTAGGTACATAATTGAAATCTTACTGTTGCTGCACTATAAAGGATCAGCCAAATACTTTGTGGTGAGTAGGTATAACATTTATCTAAAAATATCATCGAAATACCTTTATGCCCACTGAGATGCATTGAACAGCCAAAAATGCAGGATATCTACATAGTTATAATTAGGAGGTACATTCACCCACTGTGCTCCTGCCGACTAGGCTTTTGCTTTGTGCCATCTACTTCATATTTACTGAACTTAATCTATCGCCAATAGGATACAATAGGAAAACTATCGACTGATGTCGTCCATAAAATAGTTGAATTATAGTTTATGACTATATTTTAATAAGGTCCTTATTATTTAAAAGGCCAGGTATCCTTCAGTTGTCCATTTGCCCACGCTGACTGACGCAATTAGTAATCTCCAGTGTTGTTATACTTCACAAAATGAGAATAACGATTTGTTTACGTTATTAGGTATAGTTTCTGAGTAAATTTTACCTTATTGCCGTAAACTAAGCTGATTTGAAAGCTTTTGTGACTGCTTAATTTAGATCAAGTAGATTGACTTTGCACTGGTAAGTAGAAATGCTTAATCTAACACTGTACAGGTCTGTCCTTTATAATTTTGTATCAACGAAACTAAAACATGCTTTATTTGTAATTTAGGTACTAAATGGAAACATAAGTACCTACATAAATCGGTCCTTATTTGTAAATGAAGATAACTTGTCTAGGAGCTTCGAGTCAAATGACATGACATTGCTTAATTCTTCTAACTAGCATGCTTGCTCTTATTCGATGTCGTAGTAGATGCCCAATTACAAAATGGAATGAAAGAATAAATAAAATATCTGCAGAGATGCGTTCTGTTCAACAAATCTTTTTTTAAGCTTAACTATGTAGGTACCCTAACCTAAGGGTTGTATGCCACTGGTCAAATGTCTTTGTTCAATATAAGTTTCTCCAAGGTTTTATCAAATTTATTTGAAAATTAGAATAGCCATTTTGCTTCATATTTAGAATTTGATTAAATCAACCACAGATAACTACTAATTATGTTTTTATGTACTCCAAGCTACCTAAACTATCGCTTTACCGGTTCTCTTGGGTCCATCCAAATGTTTTTCGTATGAAATCGCTTTTAGCGATAAGACTGCGCATTATACCTATCATTCAATTATTTATAAACTTGTACTTGGCATTTTTTGGTGTGCAATACAGAATATTCTATTCTAGATAGGTAGCTATTAAAATATACAGCTGGCAAAAACTCGAGTATTTGCCATCTTGATTTCAGATGGGATCATTCCATAATAAGATTAAGTGGGCGAAGAACGAAGAGTGGATAAAACCAGAGCGGTGAGAGAGACATTGAAGGAGACGATTATTTGTAGGTCGCAAATATTTTGTATGGTTGGTACCTACAATACCTATTGAAAGTTAAGTAAGAAGGAGAATTAGAAGAAAATAATACAGAGAAAAAACTATTGAAGTAACGAACGATACTCAGACATGATCATATTTGCGAATAGTAAAGACGAATCGAATGCAGTTATAAAGAACAAGTTTTTTTAAATTTGAATTCAGTGATTCAGGTCCAAGTAGCACATATCACCATAGTCAATTATTATAGGTATAATTAGGGCCTACACAAGCAGTGTTACTTTTGGTGGTGGAAAAAGGTATTTCAGGCGATACATAGTAAAAACCGCAAAATTAGGTGTAGGTACTTACTTATTTGACAGATTGTGGTAATGTGCTGTTAATGAATGCACGCGGGCGCTACATGGGCTAGAGACGCCTCTGGATTGAAACAGCTGTGATTTAATTAAAAATAACTAAGTACTTGGTACTACTGCAAGCACCTATTTTCTTAATAAGTACCCGTGACGAGTACCTACCTACCTAAACCGGGATATATTTTATTTTATTCGTGAATGATGTATTGCGAACGATATGGTGCGTTGAGTTCAGTTCAGAGTGCAGGAGGCGAGTTGGGGCACTTCCTGCGGTTGCGTGACACGCGCCCCCCTTATCGTGTTCATTGATAGATTTATCTGGACGAGGTCGAGTTGTCCGCTCCTCGAACCACACGAGTCACGCGCGCACTGTCGCGCAAAACATCACGCGTAGCATTCGTTAGTCTGAGTACTCAGTATTGGATATAGGTACTACAAATTAGGTACTGCTAAGTACTGTAGTCGTTTCCTAAAATTAATTGATATCTAATCACGCATCATCTTTCAGCAGAAGCAATCTTCCCTAAAGGGAATTATTTATAAAATGGAAACCCGACGTAGCCACAAACAGAGCGCTGTTGTCATTCAGCGAAATCAGTTTCCGCGAAAAGGACCTCCCCATTTGGTCAGCGTCGAACGATGTCGTGCTACATCCAATCCAGTTAAATGTACCTAAAATTGCATCTGTATAAATGTATTTCTTTGTCGATAATGTTTACTTTTGCACAATCCAATCTTTGTCTCTGTATTACATATCCAGTCTAGTCGTTTTTTTGTTCACTATTCACGCAACAACATTATCTTGGCAAAAAATAAGACTGGCGCCACATTGATAACCAAGTTTTAAAAGCAAGTCATATTGGCTTTTAAGAGAGATAACGTTAATTCTTTTAGAGCAACGGTATCTTGGAAGCCCTTAAAATGATTCTTATCTCTGAAACTGTATCCGCATAGTAATTTTTTTGTTGTGCCCATTTGGCACGTGTTTTGTAATAGGTACCTATTGTTTGAAAGCCAGGTGTCGTAAATATCATTTTGACATAATAAATGACGTATTCGTACTTAGAAACGATGAAAGAGGAGAACCGCTTCCTGTATACATGCAGTAGGTGTAGGGTATAGGCACAACGTCGCCGGTGCAGTCTAGCGGTCTGTACTTAATTATATCAACCTACGTGCAACGGGACACTGCTATTGCTAACCCAGCCATTGCTGACGACTTATAATTTCCTGTCAATATAATCTCTGTCTATAGAAACCCACTGTGTTTACTTAATATGCGATTGTCTGCTAACTTGAACACAGGAAGCGGCGGCAGCTTGATGTTTGGGTAGTTACTCAGCAATGAAAATGAGTAATGCGTCGCGCAGAAAATATGACAAAATGGATCATGCACGTCACCCAATTAATATCATCTTAACAACGGTTTTGTGTCTATAAATTATCTTCAATTAGCGAATCGTTCGTCAAGAATGTTTTGCGTCTGAGATACGTTTGAAAGTGATAATTTTAATGAATGAAACCACGGCACATTTTGTTCAAGGTCGGTGTTTGGGACGTGTTTTAAAGTGGTATAAATAGATGACGCACCGAGAGAGGATCCGGTGTGTGTGCTGCTGCTGAGCAGTGGCACGGTTTAATCGTATGGAGTGTCACTCGCGGTGCGCGGGCGCCTGCGCCGCGTGAAGCGCGCGGGCGTTCGGCGGCCGACTGTTTCAGCTCGCAAACACTCAACGCTCCCCATTCATTCGCACGCATGAATGAACGACGTTTAGCACGTGGCCGAAAAAAATTAACTGAAACTGTCGTCTAGCAGGACGGTAATCTACAAAAGTGCTGAGCCGACCTTGCGACTAGACTGTTGTACAGACTCGTTTCAGTATTTCCCGCCAGTTCGTAAATAAAATTATCTACTAATTTAAATATTTGAATGACAGTTCTTGCAGTGATAAGTCTAAATTAATGAAATTAATAAAGTCAAAGTTCTTATGATTGGAAGATATTAAGTTTACCTATGTGAAGTCCTCCCTTAAATCGTTTTACATAGTACCTATGCTATGTAAAACAATTTACAGACCGTACAGATCAAATTCTTCATACTTAAAACAAAACACCATTACGCCTGTACTCCCCAAAGGGTTAAGCAGAAGTGTACTGATTGTACACCCATAGTTTTCCGGTATGTTTAGGTCCCATGTAATAGGGGGCTAGCCCCGGTAATTGCCATTAACCGGACACAAATCCAAACTCCGAGCTGCTACTGAGATTAACTCGATAACACTGCTCGACCTGGGAATCGAGCAGTTAGTATCTACCATTATGCTAATGAGGCAGATCTCCAAATTTTTTGGAGTTAAAATAAATAAGTAGTTTATCATTATAATGCCTACTTATTATGTTTCTAAGTAAGTAGTCTGTATAAATAGGTATTCATTTATTACTAAACAAAATTAGATACCGAGTTATACTTTAAATAAACAGGCTAGCTCTCCTGGCATCTAGGTACCTAGTAGATTGTTGTTCTAATTGTATAAAAGGTATTTTTATTTTCCATTTAGGTATAAAAGTAATCAAACCAAATTCATAATAAACACTTGCATATTTAGAGCATATCTACCTATTAAAGTATTTAATGCGTTCCTTGCCACGGAATCACCTAAATTTAGGAAAATGGCAACAACTTTGCGACGGCATGATTTAGGCCTAGGGTATGGGTATTTAGGTAAGTGTGGGGAATTTTATCCTTATTCTGTTCAATAGCTGTATTACAACAATTAGGTACTTGATTAATTGTTTCGATTTTTGGAACCGAAACTAATAAAAAAGAAAAGCTACGGTGATTACCTACATACCAACTAATTTAAAAAATCATTTTAACCACTTACGCACTAAAAGTAGTAGGATACACAGGTGACACAAATTTCACTAAACTTTCTATTTTAATGACTTCACACACTTCACTTGTAACCTTTTAGTCTGGCCAGGCGTAACGGAAGCGCGCGAAACCGATGTTCCTACCACGAGGAAGTCCGATGAGCTTTGAACGGGACAGTTCCTGAACGGGAGCAGCTCGGCCCGCGCATGCGCCCTGCGTACCGGGGCGTGACCTAGACCCTGAAAACACCACCCCCTTGCCCACGCAAACCAAGTTTCCATGGTTACGGGCTCAAAAAACTTCCTAAAAATCTGTTAAAACGATGGAAAATACCTTTAAAAAACTACCTTTCGTCAAGATTATTATGAAAATCCTAGACTTTTTATAAATTACATTTCACCGTCTAATTCCGTTGTTTAACATCGTCGATGCAAAATACGTCATACGGAAGCGCAGTAAAGAAAGTAGATCTGTGCCTACATTGGTGGCTCCACCCAATCAACGATGTTCCTAGTCCCGCATTGGTGTTTCCAAGAATGGTATGAGAAGTGATGACCTTCTTGGTAAATTATTGACGACAAACAAAACATAATTAGCTTACTAGCCATGTCAATTGCAGGCAATACATTGCAGCCTATTAAATATTAAAAGATCTCACTGTGTGTAGGCCACGTAGGCGTAGCCTGTACCCAAAAGTGCATTCTACATTTGAATGCAACTAAGTACCTACCTAAATAGTTTTACAATCGAATCAAGTTTAATCTAGAATAATGATGCATTCAAATCTTCTGTCTGTTTAGCTTACGGTTCTGTGATGCGACGGTAGGTAATATAAAAACGGATTCTGAAAAAAATTGACTGTAGTTGCAAAAAAGAAAGTAGATAATGAATACTAATTTTAACGAATTTAACTTTTCTGTGGTCTAATGGTTCGATTGTCGGAGTGCTGATCACAATGTCGTGGACTCGATTTCCACCGGACATAAATATTTATAATTATGATGAACAGAAGTGGTTGACTGTGTTTACAATGTACCTAATCTAAGTACCTATGTATTACAAAAAGAATAGGTATCTATGTATTATACCCATTGTCTAGTACCTATACATAGATATAAGTGTTAGGTATACTGCTTAGCTTGGGAATAGATGGATGAATGGTTTGTAAAAATGTCTCAAATATGTATGGATTACTTATGGTAGATAAATGTTTAAACATAAGATATTGACAATAGCGGATTGTACAAGCTAAGTTTGAATAGGACGTTAGTTAGGTAGGTACTGATTTCCAAATCTACAAATACCTAAATCGTGGCGGTTAGGTAATCTACCAAAACTATTGAATAAGACGCAAGACATTCAGGGAGTCCCAAAGTCTGCGTATGAAAATAATAAGATAAGATACCTACCACATTAGACACATAGTTACATAAATCCGAAGTCTACCTCATAATGTTTCAACGTGAAAATTAGCAAACATCTTCGAAGCAGATAATACTTACTAGCATCAATCTACAAAGCATTCGGCGAATAAATCCGTGACAATAACGAGCTGCAGTGTAAAATTCCTGGTAATTTATAATCGCTATCGATCCACCTCAGCCCAGGCGATGTCGCGAGCTCGTGCATTTTAATTTAAAGTGAACATATCCTAAAGGGATGATTTTAATGGTGTTAAATGGGTGAAGTAAGCGATCCCCGTTCCAAGCCATTATTTTATATTCATAGATTGTTTTGCTCGGCCTTTCTGAAGTGCCAAGGAAAGTGTAGCTGCGGAAAAATTTTGCTGTGTCATCATCATTCAACGGTAATCATTAATTCCCTTCAAATCGGAACACATTGACGTTATAGTATCTACTTCGATAATTATTATGTGTCAACGCGTAGGTCAGCTGATTTCTTAGTTTTAAATTCATCTATTCTCGGATGAAAATACCATGTAGTTTCCTGATATTAACATAGGTACCTACTTACCTGCCTAACCTAAGTACCTAACAGCACTGTAAGTTATGGTATAGGTATATTCATTCAACACTACATTGGTACTGTTTTAACAAAATTTCGCAGTCGTTAACTTAGCAATAAAAAAATTATGAAGTAGGTAGACGTAAAGATCTGATCTTCTAAGATCGGTAATTAACTGAAGTAATTTTCTCTGGCTTCCTGCTTACTAACCAAAGAACACTATGTACGAACAGAATCCACTTTGCTTGTTCCAGAGATTCGAGACGAGTGTCGAATTCGAGGACGAATTTTGTATGACTCGATAGCTAAAAATCTTCCGATCTTTGAATCTTATAGGAAGACTTGTCTTCCTTTAGTATTATATATTCTTTAATATAATATATTCATCCCGTCGTCATTTTGGTGATGCGTCGCAAACGTTTTCGGCAACTTTTTGTAAGTTGGTAGGTAGGTATATTCTTTTGATGAACATTGTATTCTGATAATTTCTGCAGTGGCAATTTTTGATCTTCCCTTTAAACCCTGGCTTTACCATCAAGATATCTGTAAGTTCTAGTAGTCTATCAGAGCTTCTCGTTGAGTTACACATTATCTGTTCATATATTAAGATCAGTGTTAGATAACGTCATACTTATCGAAGCTAAAACGCAGTTTTACATTTGATTTTATAACTTCTAGACAACAGAGACTACTATTCAAGTTTAAATTGCTGTAATAATAAATTTGATCTATAAGTTGATCAAGAATAAACGAATTCGGTTAGAAAATTTCTCAATTACAACTCGAGATTGGAACCGTGCCCAATAAATAACAATAGGTTTCTATTAGCATCTCTGTAGAGTTACGAAACCTTTGTCGTGAGGTCTAGACTGCGCAGAGAAGAGATTATCATAATTAGGTATTTGAATTCTCAATAGCAGCATGGAGGTTGGTTTTGTGTCTGGTTAATGAGAATAGGCTCACCTCCTATTACATGAGATCTAAACATATCGACGAACTGTGGGTTGTGCATTAGTTCACAACTCTGCCTTACCCTTCGGGGAATACAGGCGTGATGGTAATTTTATTTATATGTCATGTTATTTGAAGACTTTGTTATTGCAAACCGTTGGTGATAGGTACCTAAGGATATTGCTGCACGAAAATATTTTCCTCCATACTTACATATTCGTTCAAAATTCTACCAGCTTACCCATACCTACTTGCCAACCCTTCGCCGGTAGGTGTGATCTGCAACATTTTAAAACTTCTCTTTCAACTCAATTATTACTAGGTCAGAACACAGTTACCTTATCCGGCTACGGCTAACCATCGCAATATGTTGGTATCTTTTTGTATTTTTTTTGGCATTTTCCATGCTAAGATTTTAAAGTTATTTAGCGAAGGAATAATTCGACCGCAGGCCAGCGTGGTGGAATATAGCCTAATCAGACTATACCAGAATCTTTAACAAATGATGTAATTGAGCATACTCTTCTCAACAGACAAAACGTGAGCTTAGTGAAACTAGAATCCCTTTCAATAAAGGTTGTTTTTTCGAGGGAAAATAATACAAGCAAAATTACTTTGTAATTTAATAAAAGTTCTTCAATATAAGAATATGTCCGATTCCATCTATATAATACAAAGCGTTTCAAAAAGGGAAAATACCTACGTATAAAATACAACCTCCATGGACTTCTATCTCGATTGCCATCATGTTCAGTTCTCAATCCCTGTATGTACTTACTACATACGAGGAAAATATTCCAAACCACATTCAAATTTCAACGAAAATATACTATTTTCGTACAATAGACGACCTCCTTTCTAACAGATAGGTAGACAGTGCCCCTGGTGGAGTGAACATGTACTGATTGTAGCTACTTATACTTAGTAAGACATTGAATATAACTATCTACATTCAGAAGCACCGTACGAAGGTATTGCATCTCAAAGACATGCATTGAGCTCGAGATCGTTTATTGCACTTCTTGAAGTTATAATTAAGACATGCAAAGATTTCTCATTATATTTTATTTACATAAAACTACAAAATTTAATTGTAAATAATCCATGTGAACATTTTATTTACAAAGGATCGTCCTTCATCAAGAAGTATTGTTACAGAACTGTAGTCAATCATAACCTGGCTAATTTATATAAATTTGACATCCAGCATCCTAAAATCCTTTTAAAATCCGTTCAACCATATCATAAGAACACGTAGCGTAGATAATAAATAAACATGTATAAGTAATACTATTTACAATGCGTCTCGAAATATGAGATATTCGACAATTTTTCCAATACATACATCGGTAGTTACAAGACATGGCAGTAAGTAAAACATCAGATAAGATAAAAAAATACAAGGCTTAGCCGTGACATTGACATTCCCATTCTCCCACCAACGTGTTAAAATAGTATCGGATAAATTTAAGTTTACAAAACTTGGTAACAAAATGTAGACGTGGTGAGATTCTATGATACAATAGAGAGGAGACTATGGTTAGATGGAACAGACAAAGCTTTGACGAAATGTGTCTACATCATTTTAAATTAATTGGAGAGCTTCACCGTGTGGGGCAAGGCGGTGGGTTTACAATATCTGGAAGAGTTTCTTCAGTTCGACCATCAACTGCCAGTCGGTCTTGATGAGGTCGTCGCGGAAGTAATCTTTGCATGCGTCAATACTGGCACGTGATATCTGAAACAATATAAAATATGTCAATACCAGATACTATAGATGTCCTTACTAGCAAAATAAGGTAAGTAGGGAAAAGACCTTTCCTACTCCTCGACCACGGTCTTTTATCACCAAAATTTGGTGTACTTAATTAATAAATTGCAAACACTGCTTTTGTTCTTGAGCTCCGGGGGTCTGATGCCAATGAATATATTAATTTCTTGAAGAAATGTCAACGCAATCGAGCAATTTTGCAGTAGCTATAGCTACTATGTAGTGTGCATTAAACATTGAAATAACTGTTATTAAAAAAACATTCTTATGGAGCATAATGTAGATTTTATAAAGAATTTATCAGGAAAAAGTTAATTGAAACCGAATCATAAAACTCAACGTCACAATTAATTTAAAAATTGCAGCATTTAATTGCAGCCTACCAATACATCCGTAAAAACTGGTTCGGAGCGAGACCCGATCGAGACACCTTCGGAGCTAAAAATAGCAAGTCCATGTTGAATGTACAAGCGGTTCATTCAGGTCGACCCAGTTTGGGGCGCATCGATTCAGCACTTCGGGGTGAATGGGGGTTTTGACGTCATAGGGAAAATAGAGCAGGTTGTGCAAGCAAGGAATTAGGTCACAAGTGCCCCCCGTACCTCGAGCCGCTCCGGTGCAGCCTGCCCGGGCCGCGACGTTAACGACATTGGATACGGCTAGGAAATCATATTATCATCCGGTGGGAAATATGGGAAACTCTGGGGTGTATTTTTAGATCGAGGGACTCGCGATAAATAAGGCGTCCAAGGCGAAACGCCGAAGGTTAAGCGAATTTATCATATTGGGTATTTAGATAATATCGCCGGAACATAACTGAAATACTCCTTATAGTTTCGATGGTTTTAGAATGTTTTTCGTAATTATTGAGCAGTATTGTTATATTTGTAGATATTCTAGAATATGATGTATCTGATAAGTTAATTTAAAAATGTCACATGGCATATCATCTTAATTTAAAAAATATCGTTTTGATTAACAAGCATGGATGTGAATTAAGATTTGAAAGCAAAAGCTTACAAATCTTAAATCACATCCATGGTCTTCTTCAATTAAATCTCTAGTGATTGAAACATTAGCCCGTAAGGAATTTACCACATTCTCAGATTATAATGCATAGAATGATATTAAAATACGAAGTATCATAGGAAAGTTCGTATTTTTATACGCGAAATGTTTATAGAAACATTTCGCTGTCGGCAAGAACAATGTGAACTCCATCAATGAAACCGCACAGCGAAATATCAATGGGGCTTCTAGAATGGGCCTGTCCCGGTCACCGCCGCTGTGTGCGGCGTATCTACAAGGCGGCGTGTCTGTGTGACTCCTTGCGCACTGTCCAAGAAACGCAAGGCCCTTCTAAACTGTGTTATAAAGTACCCACCACTAAGTGTAATGTTTCGTTATTTCAATAATTGTAACCTTTAAACGTAACGTTCTTATACATAAGCAGAAAATTTCTTCTGAGATATTTCAAACCTTAGATCCTAAGATTCAAAATGTGCGTTTTACACGAAATTGTGTCTACATAATGGTTTGATTGACAATGATAGATTAATTAAACAGTGCTCGGCGAAACCGTGGAACAGAATTGCGACACATTGCAGTCATGAACGTTCCTCATTACACGTCCAGTGACATCAATGTAATCAATTACAACACAAGACGACTCCCGCATCACGATGACGTTTCTCAACTGTATTTGGACTTGGAAAGTTTTACGTGATCCTTGTCATAGATTTGATGGAGGTAAACTATAAATAAGACGTAAATGGAACGCTACTTATAAGGAACAATTGAAATTGATAGCGGTGAAATTAGTTATGGACCAGTCTAGATGGGATAACATCAGCCGAAGCTGCTATTGCAATGATACAATTTTGGAATAAATTTGCGATTCTTTCGCCGCCATTGTCAGCAGAGATTACGATAATCACTACCTGGAAATCAGAAAACCATTGCAGTGATTCCCGAAAGATGATAAATGAAAATAAATGCTGGTATGATTTGACCACTAAGAAAGTAACTATCTGGAACATACTTTCAAGTCCTCTAATGGATTTAAGTAAAAATCCTGCCGAGATATAAAAAAAAAATAAACTGATCCAAATACATAAACTGTAAGAGTAGTTTGACATCAAAGTCTTTCAGTAAGTACATCCAAGTGGTCAAAAGATCGTATGGAAAACTATGACGTCATGACCATCCAAAAATATACCGGCCTTCGCACGGGTGACGGAAAATCGTCGAGTTCACATTGAGTGGTTTTATATTGTGCAAAGGAAAGATTGATGTTTTCCACTAATCGAAAACAAAACAGGAAGCTTTTTATGTAATGTAGTGTTTAGAGGTTTCATGGTGACTTGACGCAGTACACTGAGACCTGAGAAACTGTTGCTGCTTCTGTACATAGTATAAAACAAAGTCGATCGCTGTCAGTCCCCCTGAGATCTTTTACACTGTGCAACGGATTTTAATGAGGTTTTCATTACCATTTAGATAATTACTTTCGGAAGGTTATACATGCATTTTATTATTACATTGCACCCGTACAAAACCAGGCCGGGTCGCTAGCCACAACATATTTTTGATGTTATGTAGCTACGTCTGTAAGCGTCTGTGGCTTCACCAAATTATAAGTGACATTATTATTTCCTACAGCAATACCCAACATGATTGTGTATTTAAATGATGTCACATGTGATTATTGCGTGTTCTCTTGTGATCGTCATCGTATTTAGGTAGGTACGAGTAGGTAGCGGTGCCATAAATCCCATTGGTGGAACGATATATTTACTCCTAATTTAGTTTCAAGTTGTTTTTTTTTTCTACCATTCATGAATCACCAAGCCAATTAATGATATAAAAAATGTTTCCGTCTTAGATCGCTACAAAATCAATTCAAGGTAATACTGGCATAAAATTAGGTTATAATATTAATCTTGTCTAATATTAAAAAGAAGAACAGCAATTTTTCAAAAAGCTGTGTTTCATGTCACAGAACGTTTTCTGACACGTTGTTTAATTTAATTCTTGTAAAAAAGTAGAGGCGAGAAAAATGTAATCATAAACAAACTTCCAATATCTGGCGTGAGACCAAGCTTAGCAACAGAACGCTCATATATTATAAAGATATCATATAGCTGCAACGAACGGAGCGGCTATACCCCTGCTTCCCCTGCCGTGTCGGGTTCCCCTCGACCTAGTGACCTGACATACCCTCTGCCGCCCCCCGCTGCATGCGATCAATGGAGCCGCGAGCTCCCTTCACCATTGAGTCTAACCTTCTACTTGCATTGATACAATGCTATACCTACGTATGAATGAAAATCCTTCAATGAGTTTCTTTACGTTAGTTCTGGGGGCCGCCGCGGCCGCCGTTACTGTTATCACATACAATATTATGTTATACGCACACATTCACAAAACACACGTCGACGCATTTTATTAAAATAGTCGTGCAGAACGAAGCACGAGTTTAGAATATACATCGTATCGGTTAGAAAGGTCGATGCTATGAATATAATGATACGAGAATAAATAGACAGCTATTTTCTATCTGAATGGACACAGATAAATTACTAGTAAACGTTTGTCACATTACGGATTGATACCTTATCTGTATGCAGATTTAGGTACTTTACTAGGGACATTTAATACTGTCACACGGTACCAAACCATGTTTGTAAGTATGTATGTATTGTTCACGATTACAACACGACTAGAATCGAATCAATACAAAGCCAGTGGGAACCGCTTAGAACCACTAACAGAGTAACAGCAATAATGTATTCGATTTTCTGATCATAAACCGTTCAAGTTCATCGTAAATCTTTAGCAATTACGAGGTAAACATAACATCAATTAAACTGATACTAGTTTTAATCTAGCAAAAATTCACGTGTAGAGAAACGTTATTGAACGCCTACTAACATCACAGTGAGTCGAGTTTTCTCAATATTTTGGAGACGACGTAACCGATTCTGCTTGTTTTTATTACAGAGCAACATAAACAGTGGGTTGTTTATTCATGCTTTTTGCTCATATCACTGTAGCGCCAACATGCCAGATTGGCAGTAGCCGATGCAGCTTCTGTATAAACATTACTATCAATAGTTGATACAATGTTGCTGAAACGCAACAAAACGTACACAATCAAAAGTCGACACGCCGCTTCCGTTCTCGTCTAGAATACAAATATTTGCAGCAAACACGAGCCAGGGAGCCAGGGAGCCATCGCGAATACATGAATTATTTGGTCAGTTTATGTTCGTCTGCGGAACTTTTTGAAGAATTGTTAAACGCAAATGATCGATTGTTTCCTTCAAGGAGTGCAAATCTCTTCTGGGAAAGAGAATTTATGAATGAATGGATGAAGTTGTGAATATTAAGTAAAACCTAGTGAGTTGGATTCGCTCGCAAAGGTTGGGTGAAATTAAGTTAGGTATAATATTTTTAACATAATATTGGTACCGTTGATTATATACTTGTCTAGATGCCACATTGACACGTACAGAACGGCCCAAATAAAGTCTACTAAAATTGGTAGACTCTCTTCTCACTTACGTCAGTGTCATTTGGATCACTTCAGGGTGTGGAGTTCTCGAAAAATAATTAATTATGTCGGTATGTGCTGTCAAATTGTGTCGCAATTATGTGGGAAAACCGTATAATTACACTAAGATCACATTACATCGGTAAGTTTTGTTATTTAACCTCTATTATTTTATGAAAACATGATTTTTCAATTCGTTAATTTGTAGTTTCGACAGATTAGCCGGTGTTGTCAATTTATTACAAGGGAGTTTTGGCGAAACTATGGGAGATAAAATGCAAATATCATTCATCATCTTTCGATGAGAAAATTTTATTATTTTAATAATTACCTACATAATTTATTTGATCAGTAAATGATAACTTGCCTGGACACGAAATGAAATATAAAAAAAAACTATTTCGAAAACAAATACAAAGAGATGGATTTTGATCTATAAATTGCTGTATATATTTTTTCATTGTATTTTTTGTTTTTATTAAAATAAATAAAACACTAATCTACAAAATAATTACTTTATTCAGCCTATTTCGTTTAACTGTCATCCCATTAAATAATGGAGAAAAGGTAAGTTAATAATTTGGAGCAGGCATCCCTAAACACGCACACCTTGACAGTTTGACTACAATAAGTACATAAGCGGTACTCACACATAACACGCAATTTGGCCCCAGTTTTCGCGTGTCGTTTGTTTGCATAGCTCCATCTAGACAAGTATATAATCAAAGATTGGTACATACCTATGTAGGTATGTACCAATATTATGTTGTTGTGTATGGTAGGTAATTTTTTCTAGCAAAAACCTATAAAGGCGATAAGTATGTACTTATCGCCTTGATAGGTTTTTGCTAGAAAAAATTATACAGAAAACATTTCATAGTTTTTTTTTTATATATCGATATCATCATCATACTCCGAACCTCTTCTCAACTATTTTCGAGTCGGCTTCCAGTCTAACCAGATGCGGCTGAATATCATTATTTTACACAAAGCGACTACCAATCCAATTTCTGGGTAATACCGATATCCTGAGGATAGACTGGTTGTCAGGTATTTTGGGCTTCTGACTACCACTAACAATTGTATAGGTGTTCGACAACCGGGACCGACGGCTTTACGTGCTCTTCGAAGCACGGAGAAACTCGGTGTGTTAAGAATTGTCAGCCATCCACAGGCAGACCGCAGCTAGCGTAGCTTAACCTTGCAATTCGATCGATCAGCGTAATTTTTCCTTAGCCACGAGCCCCTTTGCGCCAAATTGAAAATCGTACTCACACAAACGTAAAATTAAACTGGATCACCGAGGAGTCCCCACAGCGAACTGCCACTAATGTCAGATTTCAATAAGTAGATAATCAACATTTATTTATAATTACATCTATTCATTAACACTAGTAAGGATATTAATGAAACCTGAAACTTTCGACTTCCCATAGTTGACTAGTCGAGCAAGACATAGCTAGGTAAATTATCCGCTGTGTCGAATGCAATGCGTTCTAATAATAGCCGTATCAATCGGTGCCATTTGTCTATAGAGCTAAAATGGTACCGATATCTTGTGCAATGTGCAGCTCATTCATTAAAGCGTCACCCGTGACATAGCCGGCTCTACACACCGACGACAATTCGTTGAAAATCGGAGACAAAACATAGGCATCTACCGATGATTGACGACGATCTTTAAAATAATTCGTAATCCCTATAAAACTTTCACACGTCATCTGAAATATATTGTTTATTTTTATTACAATATCAGATATAAACTTTTTTGTAAGTGTTTTAAAATCTAGATCTGAGGTTCTGAGAGTAATGTTTTAGGTGATCATGTTATTTTCTAAATATTTACAGTGTAGTTGTGGAGTGTATATTCTGAATCATGCGAAATTCCTCAGGTAATTCGTTGCAAAATCAATCATATCAATGTTTTATTTGTATAAAACATTCTACGGAAAGAGTTTCTTTCGTGCAACGTAAAATAATTGACGATGCTGTTACATCCGCCCGTCTGTGGAGTGCCTTGGGCGTCTACCAAGTACCAACAGATTAATCAATTGGCGACATCAATTTGTACTTATAATAGCCGTTCTATTGTCCTTTAAGTCTTAAATGAGATTTTCTATATCTGATACTTGCATTTAAGTCCGACAATATAAATTAAGATTTAACTAGGTGAAAGTTCAACTACCTACATAATTATATGAAAGATTGTTCCGGTCCTATTATTTTATTGAGTGTTATAGTTATCTTATTATTATTAAACTCTAAACAAATATCTCTAGCTATGGAATTTCACCGAACGCGGTTCGGCTCTTTACGCAGTCGACAATTTTTATTCAAAGTCCTACTCAATATTTTTTCGAAATTAAAGATTACATTCCCAATAAATATTTCATAGGTACATACAAGTTTGGGTTTTCTTTCTGCGACACATTTTTTTTTTTGGATTGATAATTGTCTCAGCACAAGAAACGAAAAATTATTATATCGTGGTGCAATTAGGGAAGGTTTTGGTTGGGAAATAGAAAAATTTAAAGTCTTGCAATATACCTACTACTCGTATTTATGCAATTTACTTTGCGAAACAAACCCAACATTGACTGCGAGTACACGAATGGAGATGGAAACACAACGTCTGCCTTGCCATCTGTGACTTAACACAAACTATTGACGCAATTTTCATTCATCACTGGCGCTCGTTCACATATCTCGTCATAAATATTGCACAACGATAAAACTATCAAGACTATGCGTTGATTCATTGACTGTATATTGTAATGTCGATTGACTGGGCTTCTGGAAAATCCTTTACGATTTGAATTGAACTTTCCTTCCTGCTTTGAATCCATGATTTTTTTACCGTATTGAATCTCCCATGTTTTTAAGTTTTTTTGCAATACAAAAACTATGACTTGGATTAAGCCTTTTTTCTTATAAGTCAGCTATTTTCCTCCCGTGGGTCATTTAAATCACCATTATTCGTATCAAGTACAGAAAAGGAGGTATGGAGCTCCCTTTTTTATCTTATAACGTTTTCTTCCGTGGATTTGTTCAAGAATAATCTTTAGGTTCGACTGGCAGACAATGCCTTAGATATTAATTAACTCCGTCTTTGTACAGTATTTGTGCGTAAACAAATAAATAAATAAGATCCAATATTCATAAAAAACTATGTAGGCACACGGGGGCAAAAATTATCACCCAGCAATTTTCAGCCAATAGAACAACTTTCAGTCCTCATTTCATGAATTATGGACTTTAAGCAGTGATAGCCTAGTGGTATGACCATTGGACTGCCAAGTCGAAGGTCTCGCACTAGGCCAGCGTGGTGGACTATAGCCTAATCCCTCTCATTCTGAGAAGATACCCGTGCCCAGCAGTGGGACAGTATATGGGTTGATGATGATGGACTTTTGGGGAAGATGAGATATTTCGTTCCCGCTTGGTCGATGTGCAATTTTCTTTCCTAAAAAAAAACGGGTTTTTTTTTCCTCCATGATCGGTATGATAGTTTCAGGTACGAGCTTTTCTGTTCACACACGAATTGTGGGTTTTGCACAGGCCGAACGACTTACTGTCCCCGTGTGATCAACGCTTTCAATTTCCCCAAGATCAGTTTCCAAGTCTATGTTTACGTCCCCTGGATTTCCTGAATATCTGCTATCACCTTTTCAGCAAAGTACATCCATACTACTAATGTATTAGATGCGAAAGTAACCGTTTGTTTGTCTGTTACTAAGGTTGCCAACCATACTGTTAAAAACAGTATTTATTATACTTTATTTTGTCCTTTAATACTGTTTACGGTTCAGTAAAAATAAAATAAAGTCATACATGGATGTCCAAAAACAGTTTTCCCGTGAAATTCTCGTGTCACAGTTTTCGTTGCCATACTCCTCCGAAACGGCTTGACCGATTTTGATGAAATTTTTTGTGCTTATCAGAGAGGTCTGAGAATAGGCCAACATCTATTTTTCATACCCCTAATTTTTTTTTTATGGCAAAACAACGTTTGCGGGGTCAGCTAGTATACTATATAATTTAAATAGATTACGATAAAATTTGGCAAGGATTGGCACCAATTTTTGACACCAATGGTGACAACCATTGGTGTCAAAAAAATAAAATAAATAAATATTTTTTTATACAGCTCCATCTAGTCCCAAACTAAGCAGAGCTTGTACTATGGGTACTAGACAATGGATATAATACTTATCTACTTTTTTTTGTAAATACATACATAAGAAACACCCAGACAAACACAAACACTTTGTTCATCACATGTTTGTGACCCGTGGGAATCGAAGCCACGACCACTCAGCAGTCCGACAAGCGAACCACTACACCACAGATGTCGTCAAGCAGTCAGTAGTAGTCTAGTTAGTCACTTAGAACTAAAATCTGATATATGTAGGTACAGAGGCCAGCACATCAAGCTACCCCAATCTGTCAAATTTCTTTGATAGATTTTCAACTTTAAGCCAATAACATAAGGTTCATTTTCAATTGAGAAATTTACAGTTTTGGATAGCTTGACCTTGATCTGTACATAGCTGACTGGACTAACCTTGCTGACTAGCATATCAGTCTCATCGAAATGTCTGCCGAACATCTTGGGCGACTCGCCGGGGATGGGCTCAATCTTGATGCACACCTCCTGCCCTTTGCGAGCAGTCTCCACCTGCTTGTGGTTCACCTCGATCGATGTCACTATACCCAACTCCACGAACTGACGGAGAAATGTATTTTTAAATTTTATTTACTTCGATCGATACGCACACTTACACAATTTAAGGATGTGTCCTTCCTTAAATTGTGTAGGTGTGCTCGCACACCGACTTCTCGCAATACCCCGCAAAATCGTATCTTCTCGTCAAATTGAAAAATTTCTGCCCCTAGCTGCGATGCATTTGATGTTTTGCTGTCATATAACGGTGCTGACTAAAAGACTGTCAAAATCAACTTTTTCTATAAGCGGTGCGACATCAGAGCGATAATTTTTTACGCTCAGGCGTGTAAAAATTTGGTTTTGAGCAAATATTTGGCTCTTCTAAATATTCATCCAGAGTGATAGCCCCAGACGCCTCAAATATTATCATCCGATTTGCCAATAAAAATAGAAGACTTCCATTTGATTTATAATGTGTGTATTGTGCGACCACACCTGGTTGTATTTACCGATAAGTATTTTGTTCTGAAAGAATCGATATCTGCCAACTTAAAATGGAAAGAAGTATGCTTGGAATAAAACTATCAAATAAATTGCAACAAAAACATAAGAAGTAAAACAAAATTAATAGATGTACGGAAAAGAATTAGATTACCTACTCAAATGGCACTGGGCAGAATATTTTTAGGATGAACAACAACAGATAGACAAAACGTTTAACAGAATGAGTACCAAGGGACAGGAAAATGAGAAAAGATAGAGAGATATTTTCAGTCACAGACATGGATCTTACTGGATGCGAAAGGCACGTGAAGGAAATGTGTGATGAGGTCTACTACCAACATGCACTAATCACATTTCACATAATATATATTACTTAAATTAATACGTATACACTCATACACACATATATTCATACATAAAATGCATATAAATAAGCATGGGTAAGTTTTCGTGAAACAGGGCTGTGAGACTATATTTAAGTAAATTTTTTAGACTACATTACGGGTAAATTATGATGGCTACAATTCTATAGATAGTGATTGGTGTTAAAAACCAATCCTATCAGTACGATACTCACTTCTTGACTAGGTACGCAGATAGGTGTTCCCTCCTTCACGATGCCAGCTTCCACCATGACACCGGCGACAATGGGGTCGCGGGAGTTGAACACGAATTGCGGCAAGATCTACGTGCAGGGAAATATAATCATTATCGCCTTAGGGTCAATGGAAGATGGCTGGCTGGAAATGGATGGCAAGAGATCAGGCTATATGAGGTTCGCTGGGAGGCATAGTATTTTTTTTGTACTACTAAGGTGGCAAACACTCATACGACCCATCTGATGGTAAGCGGTTACCGTGGCCTACAGACGCTTGCAACACCACTTGCGCGTTGCCGACCTTGTTAAACGAAAGAGGAATAGTTGGATTATGTGTAATTTTTTTATTTTTATTATGTAAGTACCATCACCCCTGTATCCACCGATGAGTTAGGCAGAGATGTGCCAATAAACGGTCCCACTGTTCACCGGTATGTTTAGGTCCCATGTAATAGGGCGAGCTTATTGCCATTAAGCAGTCGTGGCTATGACCAATAGCTAATAAGGCAGTTCTCTCCTTCTAACACATTATAAATGAAAGGGACAGCATACTTTGAGTTTGCAGGGGAACACGGCGATGTGTTTGAACTCTTCCCGCTTCCTCTGCTTGAGTTCCTCGCGGTAGGCAGTGAACTTGTCGAACAAGTGGTAGATGATGTCCGCCGCGAATATCTTCACACCCAATTGGTCGGCCATCTCTTGAGCGTCGCGTTCAATCTGTTCAAGTTATAAGCAGAAGATTGAATAGCTACTTAAATGAATACTGCCCGTGGAAGGACAGCTTTGAATAGATTTTTTTTTTATAATACTAAGGTGGCAAACAAGCATACGGCCCACCTGATTGTAAGCGATTACCGTAGCCTACAGACGCTTGCAACACCAGGGGCGTCATTAGCGCGTTGCCGACCCAGTAAAAAAAATCCATGTAACATTTCGTAGCTTTTAATGACATTAACCGGGAACAAATCCAAATTCAGAATTTTACAGTAAGACCAAATACCACTCGGCTCTTGGGAATCGAGTCGAATACCTGCCGCTTAGCAGCCGCGTTTGTGGTCACTAGACCAAAGGAAAGGAAAAAACAAGTAAGAAGGAATGCAGTATATTTTAATTATACATACATACCCTCACGCCTTTTCCCCATAACGATTGGCAGAAACTAAAGAATGCCACTTGCTATGACTCTTGCATACATTTTTTACTTCGTCCACATTCAAATGTTATTAAGAAGCAATTACAGAAATTCTTAAGGTCGAACTTTGGCTTCAGTTGTCTACTCAGATTTTAATCTTCAGTAGTCTCAGAATACCGAGAATCATAATCAACAACAGTGTGCCTACAAAGTAATACTGAAATTTGACAATTAACTTACCTTGACATCAAACGCTAAAATAGTGGCGTATTGCGAGTCGTGTTCTAACATGGCAGACGCCTTCATGACGTCACGCTTCACAACAGGTCCTATCCTGATAGCTGAGTACTGTAACAATTAAAAAACATTAAGGCAATCACTGTTAAAATACAACAGTTTGACACTTGCAAATACAAGTTAGAAAACGCTTTACACTGGTGATAAAGCGTTCCATCTTCTAATTTATTTTATTGATTTATGTTTCAGGCTGTAGTCATTTCAATTCCAGAATTTCTTATGAAAACTGCTAATTTCGTGCCATTTGTCACATAGCATATGAAAGACATTTATCGTCACATAGCTACGAAAACCGCCGTTGTTGAAAAGAAAATAGCATCCTGTGATACACATAATATATAAAAAAGAAACTGAAAATCGGAACCAAAAGATCAAATGTCAAGGTTTTCTTTTCCCTAGGGAACAAGCCCTTCATACAATTAACGGACCCAAAGTAAACTTAGACTCGAAACATATCCGTGGAATACTCGAAACAAAAAATGTCCCAACTATTTATTTATAACAGCTACACCGAACGTACGGTCAAAATAATAACGTATACTTACAGGAATTTTACTAGTCCTGAGGAACTCGAGCAGCGCTTCAAGTGAGCCGAGTGTGGAGGCCTGCACGTACACGCCGCGCTCCGACAGCTTGATGGACGACAGCGCTGACTTCAGCTCGCGGGCCACCTCCTCTCTGACGAATAAATTATCAGTATACAGTTAAAGTTTACTCTTTCTATTCACATATTCACATTTATGTTGCTGTTTGACATTGACAGTCGAACGTAAACAATGAATGAATGTTTTGGTTTAATGTATTTGTAGGTAGCAGTGATAGCCTAGTGGTATGACCATTGGACTGCCAAGTCGAAGGTCTCGAGTTCGAACCCAAGGCACGCACCTCTGACTTTTCGAACTCATGTGCGTATTAATAATTAATTATCACTCGCTTAAACGGTGAAGGAAAACATCGTGAGGAAACCTGCATACCTTAGAGGTTTTTCTCGACGGTTTGTGAAGTCTGCCAACCCGCACTAGGCCAGCGTGGTGGACTATAGCCTAATCCCTCTCAATATGAGAGGAGACCCGTGCCCAGCAGTGGGACAGTATATGGGTTGATGATGAATGTATTTGTAACACAGATTATGATACATTATAAAATAAATAAATATTCCTGGACAATTTCACACAACACCATCTAGTGCCAAACTAAGCAGAGCTTGTACTATGGGTACTAACTAGACAATGGATATAATACAGAAATACTTTTTTTTTTGTAAATACATACTTAAATTATATAACAAACACCCAATATTTGTGTTCTGTGGGAAGTGGGAATCGAATCCATGACCTTGTGATCAGCAGTCCGACACGCGGACCACTAGACCACAGACGTCATCGAACATTTTAGCTTTCTGCACTGATTCTCCATATGAACGTTAATTATGCCAAATCTCTCAGTCCTCTTTTCATTATTAACATTTTCTAAGACAGACCTAGAATGCTGCTATGGATATATATTTAAAAAACACAAAAACTGTTTTCTAAATTTAACTAGCCTTCTACAAGATACATGTAGTGTTTGCCTGTAAGTGGTTGTGCAATTAGCTTATAAGTCCTAACCCTGTACAATTTTCATCAAATATTTTTACGACTGGCAATCCTAAATAAATAAATGAAAAAGATTTTATATTATTAAATTCTCTTCTCTTTTCAAATACTCAACAATAGCAATAACTCAGTCTGTACCATTTCCACGTCCAAACCGCAGTACAGATTTCGATAAAATTTAGCAAGGAGATTGCATATAATATTCACTATATTTAAAAAAACATAATTGTAAATTGTTCCTTTGGGACGCCAGTTAACCGCTGACAACAGTACTGTACTGCATAACTTACTTGAGCACATCGACTTCATCGGGTTTCTGCGCGACGAGCAGGTTGAGACCAGCGATAGCTTTCTCAAGTTCTTTAGCAGCGATCTTCACACCTTGAGCGCCAACTACTTCTTTGTGCTCGATGTATGCATTCTAGAAGACATTAGTCAAGATAATTTCTATGATTAAGGAAATACTTTGGATAAGGCCTACTCTAGATTCAATTTTTTTAGTTATATTATTGCGGTTATAGTATCACTGCGACCGTAGTCGGCCTATTGTGATCGCCACTCGTTGAGTTAGAGTTCACCGCTAAACCCTGCCGCTACTATAAACTGCAGGATTTGCTTAGGGCGAGCTCCTTTATTTCGTCCGGGCTTAGGATATGTTTCCCTAGATGAGTACTGCATTATGTATAGCGACCCGCATTTCTCAGGAGGTGAAGTGGCATTTCATCAGCCTCCTTTCAACGAGGTTCGCGTATCACTCAGCTTCAAGTTGAACATGTGCTTTTTCAAGCAGCAGTGTTCTGTTAAGGCGCTCGTCACAATGCGCAAGTTGTTCCTATTCCGCGTAAGGAAAAGGTTTGTGTGCCTTTTATTATACGCTTGATTTAATGCTTTGGAGTGCACGATGCCTGGCGATTCTGTCCAGAGCTTGACGGCAGTCTCAAAGCTTGAGTTCGTAATAGTTCTTAGATCTAGGGTTTTTGGAATTCCACAGAAGGGCTCGGGTCCCTGCTGGGTACCACTAGCCCCCGCTCTAGCGAGTTCATTGCCAATGATGACCGTATGACCTAGAACCAATCTTAAAATCACTCTGTTCCACATTCCTAGAGAGTTTAAATCTAGCCATGCAGTTTTCCACCAGTTTCGACGATATAACGTTCGAATCAAGCGCGGAGGTGCTTGGCTGTCAGAAATTAAATATGAAAAGGCTCTAGTGCCTAGTGTAGCTTGTCAGATTTCATTCCAAGAATCTCTTAGCACTAGCAGATGTTTGGAGTGTTCAAGGGACACTCCAAACATACACTATTTACGTAAGGTGATTTTGGCGATTTTACGAAACCTACTAAAATACTATTATCAACTAGGCAACTATTTTTAGTTATTCTGTGCATATATGCTGTCTCTTTTACCCTTTTTTGCATTGGATACCATGGGATTCGTGAAGACACCACGACCATAAGAGGCTATGTCCCAGTATAAATAACGGAACCCATCCAGGAGCGAGGTTTTGCTCACTCACTTTTCCCTTAGGCGTGGAGCAAACACAAGCGCACCATCTACTGGACTGCCATTTCTATTATACCGAACTTTACATGTCCTTTTGTTTACAGGGAGAATCCATCAAAAGGCAAATGGTCTACGGGGATTAGACAGAGAGCACATAGACGGGGGCACTGCGTTCTCTTAATAGACCATCCCAGAGCGCCTCTGCGACGCCCTACTAGTCACAGTAGACTTCTTTTCTGTTTCTTCTAGGAAGTTTCGTAATGTCATTCTTAAAACACTGACTGATTATGTTCCATAATTTTTAGATGTCAGACTTTTATACATATTTCTTAGTGTATTTGTTAAATTAATGTTAATTTTTTATTTATACTAACCACAACTGTATTCTATTAAGAATAGCACATCGTACCTGTTATTTGTAACTTTGTAATATGTGGAGAATGTTGTTGGTTGGTTATACATTTACTAACTCTGCCACTACAATTCTTTTTGTATTACTTTAATGTGTAACTGTTTATTTACCCAAATTAAAAGTAAAAAAAAAAAGATTCGAGAGGATTTAAAATAATCGAAGTATTTCTCAAAAAGTGTCACTAACCTTAACCCTGAGCTCCTTCATAGGTTGCGGCATGAGCAGCGATCGTATCTGCGTGACGATGGGCCCGTCCGTGCCGGCCAGCACCATGGTGTCGCCCTCGTGTAGCGTGCCGTTGATCAGGATCGTGTCTATCGTGGTACCCAGACCGGGAATCGCTTTCACCTGTTGAGAACTTCCAGAGATTAGAAAAAAGTGAACTAAAAAACAACTGAAGGTGCTCTTGAAGTTGTTACCTTAAGAACAACTTCAAGAGCACATAACATAATGGTTTACGTTGCGCATTGAAGTTGACCTGAATAGCTAACATTCCATTGCACCTGTATTTCCCCAGAGAATAATAATAAGTAGTTAAATAAAGGACATAATAATAATAAATAAATATTCTTGGACAATTTTACACAGCATCATCTAGTCCCAAACTAAGCGGAGCTTGTACTATGGGTACTAGACAATGGATATAATATTTATGTACTTTTTTCTGTAAATACATACATATAATACATAGGAAACACCCAGACTAACACAAACACTTATTGCAATAAAGCAGAGGTGTATTAATGTACACCCACATTTCACAGGATTTTTTTTCGTGAGCTAACCAATAACTATTCTAGACTGGGCACAAATCCAAACTTCAGGTTGTTACTAAGAATTACCTAATACTGTCTCACCCAACAAACGAACTTAGGAGACGCTCAGCAGCGACCACTGTAACACTAAAATGCTGAAAATTGACACTGTCATTATTATACCTAGCTCTATACATATATGTATAGAGCTTGAGTGTATACACTCGAAACTTCTACTATATTCTTAAATTACATCAGGTATTAGACAACTAAAGTGATTATTCTCGATAGTGCTGTTGCACTTTATTAACATTGAAATGACTTCTTCTTTGGGTGCCTCTCCACTATTGAAGGTCGGCAGTCATCCTTTTAAATTCTTCTTTGTTTAGAGCCAGTCTGAACAGATCTTCAACTTTCCTTATCCCAGTCCATTGTCGGATGTTGCGGAGCCAGGATAATTTCCTTCTTCCAACAATTCTTATGCCCGGAACTTTTCCCATCATTTTTGTCTGCAGCAGTTGGTACGCAACTTTGAAATTGAAATGACTGTCAAGGTTATTTTTTGTAACAAAAGTATAACTATACCTCAAGCACGGTGGCGAGCAGTTGCTCTGAGAACACAAGTCTCTTGTGCAGCGGTCCCTCACACGCCTGCACGATCATGGCGAGCAGGTTGCCCATACCCTCGCCCGTCACCGCCGATGTAGGTACCAGCGATACGTACGTACGAGGGTCTGGGTTCTCGAAGAATAGGGCGGCGTTCAGACCCTGGAAAAGGACACATCTTACTAAATAGGCTCATTACTATCATCATCAACTCGGCTGGGTATGAGTCTTCTCTCAGAATGAGAAGGATTATTTACAATGGATATAATGAGTTTTTTTTTGTAAATACATACGAAACACCCAGACAAACACAAACACTTATGTTCATCACATAAATATTTGTGATTTGTGGAAATGAAACCCAACGACATCTTGATCAGCAGTGCGACACGCGAACCACTAGACCACGTCTTCAAGCAGATAGGACTAATATAATAATGTATTACCACTGTCTCTCTTCTCTTTTAGCTACTAACATATTTATAGGAACCAATTACCATGAGATAGCTATAATAGCACTTCTAGCTGAAAAAAATGTGCTAATCTGTTTACAGCATTGGACTTATATTTATTTACTAACCTGTTCAGCGAACTGCAGCATAACATCCTTGCTCCTCTTCTCAAACTCCAGCTGAGTGTTAGGCTGCTGCATCTTCAGGATATCCCTGACGTCCTTACGTTGCGCGCTCTGCCAGTCGTAGAGACGATCAATCTTGTTCAGAGCGACGATAAACGGTGTCTTCTTCTGTTTGAGCATGTTGATCGACTCTATGGTTTGAGGCTCGAGACCGTGCATTATGTCTACTACCTGTGATTGAAGTGGAAGGTTGGTTGGATAAAGTTGCAAAATATATGGGCAAGAAATTGATCAAGCTGATTGAATGTCGTTTGTACACCATAAAAATAAATAAATCTCTAATAGATATGCACAAGTTTTCTTTTAAATATGCTAAAGTTCTCCAGGTGAACTGTAAACTGTTTAAAAAATAGTTTCATAGAAAGATGAAAGAAACAAATGTTTATGATATTAAAAATTAATTAATTATCACTCACAAGAATAGCAATGTCACAGAGCGAAGATCCTCTATTTCTTAGATTACTGAAGGACTCGTGGCCAGGCGTGTCGATAATGAGAAGACCGGGTAACTTGAACGCTATCTCAGTAACCTGAAAAAGAAAACATCATTAACACAAGTTATTATTTGAACAGAATCTCTTGTAATCTGAAAAGTGCGTGTCCTGTTTAAAACATTAATTATTACAATAATTTTAAACGATAATCACAACTGTTTCTGGGCTACTAGCAACATTGAAAGTGTTAGCTAGTAGTGTCCGCAAGAATAGTTTTTTTTAAAAGGGTATCGGTAATTCATTTCTTATTGATTGGTGTAGTGATCGAAAAATCTGCTCGCAGATTCGTTTCTCTTACAAAATAAATATTTGTATGGCCTATGACCTTTTTTTTATAATACGGAAAATCCTCATGGACTATCCGCCACCTAGGGAGACGGCAGAGTATGTCGGATTCATGCCGACTAAAAACCGTGGCCATGGGATCCGTAAAATTCGTTGTTGTTCCAGGTCTGGGTTTGTGAATGTGAGTCAATTCTAATGTCGAACAATGTATAAACAATAATCTAAACTTACCCCTTTAACATGTTTGGTTTGCTCCTTAATATTCTCAATAGGAACATTGGTGGCTCCGATCTGCTGCGTGATGCCTCCCGCTTCACCGTCCTGCACGTTGGTGCGGCGCAGCTTGTCCAGGATCTTAGTCTTGCCCGTATCTACATGACCCAGTACGCAGACCACGGCGGCACGGAGAGGGTTGTTCGTTTTATTCGCCTCGTTGTCTTGACGGCGTTTCTGGAGAAAAAAGTTAATTTTCGATGAGTTCGAATAGAGTATTTAGCCTTACAAGGTAGTGTTAACTGTAACCTCATTGACCCTCAGCAGTTTTATGTTCAGTCTGTGTAAAACCTTACCTCTAATCTCTTCAAGACAAGTTCCCTCTTCTTCTGTGCATCAGTCATGCCCTCATCATCTTCTGAATCCTCTTCAGAGCTAGTCTCCTCTTCTGAACTGTCATCTTCTTCTGAGCTTTCTTCTTCTTCTACCTTCTGAAACAGGGTATATTTTTAAAAAATTGTCATTAAAATTGCCAGACATATTTGCTTACTTTGTTTAGCGTTTGGGAACTTTTTTAAATTTCTTCTACATTAATTAAACTAACCACATTTTCATCAGACCAGTGTTTTCTGCCTAAACATACTGATATCAAGTTAAAGCGTAGTAAAACCGATGAGATATAGCTTTTGAGATAAAATATGATAGCCTATGTACATCTCCAAGGTCTAATCTATATCCGTACGAAATTTCATCAAAATTGGTTCAGCAGTTAAGGCGTGAAAGCGTAACAGACAGACAGACTTGCTTTCGCATTTATAATATTAGTAGAGAAGTAGGGATAACCTCTTTAGATTTGTCTTGGGCAGCTGCTGATCGTTTTTCCTCCTTGACAGGAGTCTGTGGTGGCTCTTCCTTCACCGGTTCTGCTTCATCTTCTGAAGATTCAGCATCCCATGAGTCTTTTATTGCTTCAGTGTCCGATTCCTTCTTCTCTTCAGCTTTAGGGGAGTCCTCCTGTCAAATTTAACAATTTAATACTTACACATTTTTTTTGTGACATTACTTTGTAAAAGCGAAAATAATGTAGTGTTGCAAGCTTCACATGTCTAAAGTACTTACCTTCTTAGTTTCATCTGCAGTTGGCAATTCAATCTTTTTCTCTTCAGATGGAGTGGCAGGAGTCTCCTGCGACATCTGAGTCTTCAACTTGCCAGGTTTCACTCTTGTGCCTAGTCGAGGAGGTTTCTTCTCAGCTGAACCTATTTCTATACCTTGAGCCTTCAGTGAATCTAACAAGGCTTGAGCCCTCGCTTTTTCAGCCTTCTGTTTTGGAGTCAGTAATTTTCCTTCAGCCTTAAGTCTCTCTTTTCTCTCCTTCTCCTTTTGTTTTTTCCTGTCCTTGCGTTCCTTTTCTAATCTTATTGCTTCTAGTCTTTGACGTTCACGCTCCTCTTCTTGTTTTATTCGTTCTTCCTCCTCCTTTTTGAGACGTTCCTCCTCTTCTTGCACCTTCTTTAATGCTTCTTGCATAGCAGCAATGGTCTTTTTAGTTGGTCCTTTCTTTGTTTTATCCTCCTTTTCTGCCTTTTCTCCTTTCTTCTTCTTTTTCTTTCCATCAGCAGGTGCATCGCCATCTACTTCTTTTTCCTCATGGTTCGTTCCTGATGGTTCCTTGACAGAGGCCTCTTCTTTAGCTTCTTCTTGAGGTTTGCTTTCTACTGGTTCAGATGCTTTTGCAGGCTCTTTTTTGACTTCCTGGTCTTTTTCTTTCTTTTTAGCTTCTTGCTTCTTTAGCTTCTCTCGTTCTTTCTTTTCCTTTTTCTTTTGAGCAGCAGTTTTTACGGTGACATCATTTTCGTTGTCACTTCCTTCTTTGCCATCCTCCTTTTCAGCTTCTTCTTTTGGTTCGTCCTTTTTACCTTTCTTTTTTGCTTTAGGTTTTTCTTCTTCAACTGCTTCAACTTTTTCTGGTTCAGGGGCAGGGGTAGGTTCCTTTTTCACTCCAGCATATTCCATTTCCAATTCTGCTAATACTTTTTCTAAATCATCATCACTGTCCTCCTTCTTTCGTTTTGCTTTTTTACCTTTCTTGCCTGCTGGCTCTTTCTTTTCTTGGGAGGGTTTCTTTTGTTGTTTTTGGACAGGTCTTTCGTCATCTGATGAAGGAGGAGCTTCAGGTGGGGAATCATCGCCATCTTCTATTTCTAGTAGAGAAAAGACACTCTTTTTTTCTTCCTTCTTTTTATTTTTCTTTGGCTTTTGTTCCTCTTCATCTGAATCATCTAAACATGAAACAGTTAAAACAGAATAAATATTTTGTTTGTAAATTTACATTACAGGTAGTGTAAAAATTTTCAGACACAATACAGGATCTGTAGTTGTTAGGCATTGGTATCCAACAGCTACTTAATCATAATTCATTAAATGCAGCTCAATGAAAATGAAAAACAAATAAAAAAATAAATCATGTATGTAATATTGAGTTACTTACTTCTTCTTTCATTGTTAACAATGGTGAATTTTTATGGAGAATAATACAATTATTCCAACATCACCATAGAATATATATCATCCACCCATATACTGTCCCACTGCTGGACACAGGTCTCCTCTTAGATTGAGAGGGAATAGACTATAGTCCAGCACGCTGGCCTAGTGCAGATTGGCAGACTTCACACACCGTTGAGAAAAATCTTTTTCGAGAGAAGAATTTTTCGAAAGAGATTTTTCAACATGAGGAAACCTCCAGGTTTCCTCATGATGTTTTCCGTCACTACTTAAGCAAGTGATAATTAATTATTAATTTTCACATGAATTCGAAACATCAAGAGGTGTGTGCCTTGGATTCGAACTCAAGACCTTTGACTTGATCATATCACTGCTTTTTTCTCTTTCTTTTTTGGAATACATATTAAGTCACATCCTATCACCATTTCATCATAATATCATCCCATCATCATAATTATGCACCCAGAAAGCAAAACTTGTATTACAAACTTATATGTTCAACATATTTTTGGGTACCCCGTAAATAAATAATATTGCCTGCACCTACTATCAAGCATTTTTCCAACCTACAATGAATTTTCTAAAATAAATGACTTATAAAAAGAGGCTACAAATATATGAAATAGTATGGTTACTTTAAAAGAATCAATAAAAAAAAAACAAGCTACACTCTCAACTAAGTAACTTTCATGCCATATTACCAAGGCCTTATATTTTCAGCAATATAGATCTCATATTGTGTTTGCTGCATTGTATTCAACAGGTTAGATGTCCCGAAATGTGTGTGACATTTTGTGTAGATATTTTATTTTCCTTAGCTTATCATTAAAAACTAATAAAATTTTATTTACCATCATCACTGCTAGCATCTTTTTTCTTGCGAGGTTTATTAGAGATTGAGACATTTTTAATATTCTTTGTGACTTCTTTGACATCTTCTTCAACGGACTTCTTGTGTTTGGTCTTTGCTTTTGGCTTTTCCTCTTCACTATCAGAATCAACTGATATTCTGAAAAATTACATATATTTTATAAATATTATTTATATATTTTCACATAGTTATGTATTGACATTACAATAGTATTATTACATTAAAATATAGTAGCAGTAGTTTATTAAGGATTAGAAAATATAAACATAAAATTATAGCTTTCTTAATTTCTGGCTATACAATACAATATTACATATCTTGAAGTAACTTTCAAATTGTTATTGCCCCGAAGATGACTCTCTGATCAAATTATGAGTTTTTGATTTTACAAAATTTGTGTCTGGGTAACCTATAAGCACTTACTTCTTTGCCTTTTGCGCCGGTTTGATATTGTCGATGTTTGTAGTTTCTACATCACTGTCGCTGAAATGAAACAGGCCTTATGAATATCAGGAGCGAAAATTGGCAATATACGACGAAAACATATGCCATTGACGAGACTTACCCCTCATCTACTGTCGGGTTCTTCTTCCCCTTTTTAGCCTTCCCCATTTTGTTAGTATTCTATACTAAGTCACAATTCCCGGAATATAGTGGTCTGTTATCGTATATTTTGTGAACTCTATCATGTGAAACGTGATCAATGCACCGGATAGCTGTTGCAGCCGAAAATTATTACGATCAAGTCGTCGTCGTCGTGTCCGACTTGTACTCACGTCACGTCACAGACACCACTTCTAGAGATGGGCGTATAAATATAGGTACTGTTGTTACATGTTTCAAGACTAAGTTTCGACCGACACGTACATCATAGGAGTATTTCATTTTCGTCCGCGTACGAACGCTTTTCGAATATTATAAAGTATTACTGTATTACAATTCTGAGACTCAGAGTTATAATACTTCAAAATACTCGAAACTCAGAGTCTCAGTGCGGAGTCAGTCTAACTGCCAAAACTTGCTTATATCTATTGCAAAAAGTCCCTATTTTGGTGACACTCAGACGCGTACTTCTAAATACTTGTGGAGCTAGTCTTTGGAACCAGTATTTGCACGTACTCGTTTTAAAAGTACGCATTTTAAACAGTATGAGTGTAATATATTTTTTTTAGCATAGCTTCAGAGGCCTTTGTTCCAAACGAGTACGAGTCATTTAAAGACCCCACAGAAAAAAAAGACAAGACGAAGGGAAAGAATCACTGACCTCGTAACATAGAGGTCAGTGGAAAGAATGAAAAGACAATAACAGAAACAAAATAGAATAACATGAATGACTGTAGCAAAAATATCGATAGTCCGATATTTATCTGGCCAAAAGTCAATGTTAAATAATTATTATTTTTGTGGTGTTCCTTACTAATATAGGCGTTTTAAAACAAATTTTAATTGAGAGACAGAATTATAATTGACAGGATTTTTCATGCGTGGTACATTTATGAAAACAAATCTCACTTATCTAAGCGGGGTGAGTAGGTGCCAAGATTATTTGTGTCTACCGTAGTATCAGTTTGAATTCAGGCTTCATCAGTCTTGCGTTGCAATACATTTTGTTCTGTGTAGGATGCATTTTGTGTAGGAAGTGGCGAGTTTCGATGAATAATAATGATAATATCATAATTATAATTTCGCGGTGGCTTAGCGGTCATAGCGTCTGGTGTACCTAACCAGAAGACGCAGGTTCGAATCCTGCCCGCGGTCGAATTTTTCCTTCGCTAAATAACTTTAAAATCTTAGCATGGAAAATGCCAATAAAATACAAAAAGATAGTTAGTAGGTAAGGTAGCATCGTTCGACATTGAACTAACTGTAAAGTAAGTTGTGTTGGTTGAAAAGCAAGCTTTTCAATAGGTGTTACTGACGTCACCATAAAGACGTAAATTCTGAATGTGAAGGCAAAATTCGTCATGGCGGGTGGGACTCGCGATGGCTAACTTTAAAATCTTAGCATGGAAAATGCCAAAAAAATACAAAAAGATATAATTTCATTTTTATTTTTTATTTTTTTTCATTTATTAAATTTTCAAAAAAAAAAACATACATTATCAAAAGACACATCACACATTTAGGGTCATCGAAACTAAATCAGCCTTTTCTCGGGGCCTTTATGAAAGCTCTTCATTCCCGTTAAAATGTGTTATGGTGTAACATCATTACTTGTAGTTATGATATAAAAGTAATGAAGATTATGAATGAATATTACAATATAAAAGTAGTGAAGGGATTAATACTGGTACCTAATAGTACCAAGTACCAGCGTGATTTCACCTTTTGCGAAATTGTTCACTGCTAGATTTTGATAAAAAGACACGTTACTATATTATGGAAACTCTATTTACACATGGGGAGTAAAAAAAAAAAACTAAATCATCAACGGGAATGACAGCCGAGGATATAAAATTTTTAGTCAATTTATTTTTTGTTTCATAATCAATATGTACAAAGGATTTACACGGATACTAGCTCTATATTGCGCAGATAAAGTACAACCATGTGTCCATCCTTTTCTTAGAAATAATGTGTTATGCTCGCGGAAAGGTGGCCACAATATAGGTTATATTTTGTTAAGAACGAAGAAACACGACCGAGGAGGTCCTTCGGCTCTTTTTGTTCCTGTACCAGTGAAACCCAATCCTGATGACATAAACATTGGTGCAGAAATCTCAGGACGCCTAAAGAAGCAGGATCTTCTGAAAATTCTTAACAAATTCTATCAGAAACCTCAGGTCAGAGTGCTGGCTTCAGAGAATGGGTTAGACGATCACCTATTGCATCAGGCTTTTTTGTCATTCAGGAGACATTGTCTGGAGCATGATTTACCACCAGATTTACACATCATTATTAGTGATATAATTCAAGGTGAGACTTTACCCTTGATATACAAATATTGTGTCTAAAATAGTTCTTTGGGGTTTTTTAACCTATTACAATTGTTCTGTTTTTCTACATGTACATCAGTTTCTGTGTAAATAGCATAAAAAGAATTGAGATAAAATCTCATTACCTATGTTTTAGGTGCTGGCCATTTGGATGATTTGTTTCCCTATTTCCTGAGACATGCAAGACTGGCATTCCCTCACCTTGACTGTCTAGATGATCTGAAAAAGATATCTGACCTAAGAACACCTGCAAACTGGTTTGTACAAATATGTTATAATAACATTTAGATTTTTATTGTATTGTATTTTGTAATACCAAAAGTGGAATTGCCTGTTTTTTTTTGCAGATATAGGTAAGTTAGAGAGTGGTGTTAATTCTGGGGACAATAGAAAAGAAGTAATTTAACTTTCAGAAATCAAGTTCTATAAGCCATTAATTATGTTACTAAAGACATGACATAGTTTAATTATAATTAAATGATAAATAACTCTGTGTTTGCTGAATAAAGGATAATTCATTAGTGCATTCATTTGCCCTCTGCAAATAATTGCTTAATATCATTGTTTTGTATGAGTGATAAAAATGTTTTATTTATTGATAAGTAAGTGCTAACTATCTCTTTAAATACAAGTAGGTACATAAATTCGAAACTGTTTTGAATACAAACTTGCTATCAATATGTTGACAATGCCTCTTTTGTTTCTTTACTTATCTGAAGATGACATTAACCTACCTATGTATTTATAAATATATGGGTCAATAGCCACACGAGGCATTGTGTTTAGGTTTTCTGTAAGCATGAAGCTGCTTGAAATATACCTATTTAATAATTATAGGCTAACACCTCATTTGGTACCTGAAAATATTCTAAAGTACTATAAATAAGTATTAAAATTGTTGCCAGGTACTGGCAGTCTAATGAAACTTCATTTTACCAAGTTAAATGTGCTAGGTTGGTAACTTATTAGAACCACATGAAACTAACCTTAACTATCCTTTTGTTTTGTAATTATTATACAGGTATCCTGAAGCTAGAATTCTGAATAGAAAAATAATATTTCATGCGGGGCCAACAAATTCAGGAAAGACTTATCATGCCATGGAGAGGTTTCTAAGTGCAAGTTCTGGTGTTTACTGCGGCCCATTAAAACTATTAGCAACTGAAATATACCACAAATCTAATAAACATGTAAGTAATATGAATCATTAATTGATTTATTTAAATAATTATGTAATAGACTGCTACACTAGAGCCCCAAGTTGAGCAAAGTGTTATGCCCAATAACACTTTGCTTTTTCTATGAAATTCTCATAAGCAGCTTGGAGTTTAGACTTGAGCCTGGTTAAATGGGAATAGCTTAACCCTCTATTACATGGGGCCTATACATACTGGTGAACTGCAGGTTCCATTAGTACTTATACCTCAGGCTAACCATTCAGATTCCCCGAAGTGTTAGGCAGATGAATAGGCATGATGGTATGTTATGTAATAGAATTTTTCAGACAGCCCTTATAAATATCAGATATAAATATTAGAATAATGGCAAGGATAGTCCCTGTCTTTATTAAAAAAAATTTTTGTTCAACTTCCACTTGAAAAAGAATACTTAATTATTTACCGGTTCTGTTTTTCACCAGGGTACACCTTGCGACCTAATAACAGGTGAAGAGAGGAGGCATGCATCTTTGTACAAATCCATAACAAACACAGAGGACAATAATACAGAGAATAGTTCTACAGAGAATGGATGCTTACAAGTAAACGCTTCTGAACTGACCCCGTCTAGTCATGTTGCTTGCACAGTTGAAATGACGTCACTTAATAATACATGTAAGTAATTATTGTTCTTTAACCGCCATGTCAATAACGAAAATCCGTGTTATCTACACCAAGCGACAAATTCTAGTATCTAATTATAGGTATAAAAAACAACAAATGTTTGTATAGGTATTATTTTGAACTAAAAAAAGGGGTATTTTTGACGTGCCATGCCGTCGTTGGCGTCGTGAGTAAGTTTTCATTTGACGTCTATACACGTCCGTGGCGGTCAAAAGGTTAATTAGAATGATAGAAAAAGTACTGTCCAGCAGGAGATTGCTTTTACCTTTGGGCTAAGGTATTACACTGTGTTATCAAACACAGTGTAATACCTTAGCCTTATGCCAAGGACTGGAAGCTCCCATATCAATGGGAGCTTCCAGTCCTTGGCATGGATTTGACCCAAAAAGGTTGGTGACATTAGCTGACACCAAAAGAATTCCTTTTTTAAAAATATGTGATGGTTTACCTCACTATCAATTGTTACAGAGAGCCTCTTTGATCAGCTCCAGGACTTTCAATAAGTGCATGTTTATTTAACATTTTTTTTTGTTGCCAGATGAAGTAGCTATTATAGACGAAATTCAAATGATTGGTGACAGGGGCAGAGGGTGGGCATGGACAAGAGCAATATTAGGTAACGACAAGAACATTTTGATAGCTTTAAATGTTTATGATAAATTCATAGAAAAATATTCATTGATTACTTTCTAGGACTCCAGGCTGAAGAAATCCATTTATGTGGGGAGGCTGGTGCTATAGGTCTTATAGAAGAAATATGTAACACTACTGGTGAAGAATTAGAAGTAAGAAGTTATTTTATTATTTGTTTCTAATATAGCTAGCATCTTTTTAAGTCATTTTTTATCTATAAAAACATTGTTGCATGTAATTATGGCTACAACATCTATAGTATTGTGACTAATGATGATTGATGTTTATGGATAAAAATCGCTTAACTAAAACATCTCATAAAATAATATGTATTGAATTTAATGTATGTAAATGTTATAACTTATAGCCTTGTTGCGAAAGAGCAATTAAATAAACACCTGAAGTCGATAATGACATTCAGTTCATAAAACGTTTTGCAGAAGTATAACTTTAATTATTTATTTCGAAATGTATTATAGCAAGATTGTGTTTTTTATGGTTTTATATTATATAAAATGACCACTAACATTACCAAATAAAATCATTTCCCTGTTTACAGGTACGCTCATACAAACGACTAACAGAATTGAATGTAGAAGATTCAGCTCTTGGAACACTGGACAACGTGAAACCTGGCGACTGTATAGTGTGTTTCAATAAAAACGACATTTACAGTGTAAGTCGAGCCATTGAACAGAGGTCAGTCCCATGTTGAGGCAGGTATCCAATCAATAATGTATTTTAGGATGTTATGTGATTTAAAAAGTCTGTGTTTAGCATTAAAAACGAGTTCAGATAAAAATATAGAAAAACAATTATTACGACTCTTATGGGGCACCATGCTTTAATGAAAAAAATAATAAGAAAAATTGCTTCAAAGCTGAAAAGCCAAGCAATCATTAATCGTAATCGAAATGCGTTCCTTGCGAAGTATGTACTGTATGTAACACGGAATGATAGATTGAGAAATAGTGTGAAAAGGAAGTTTTGTGGTTTAAGAGACGAGGTAGTGACAAGATTTGAGAAGAATATGATGATGTCATCCACGGCCATGTTGACAGAATGGATGAAAGGCGACAAACTTAAGTATTTATTGGCGAATGTCAGTAGTGGCTGTGTATTATTTTTCACTAGACTAGAGACTTTTTACGTTACTTAATTATATATATTCTCCTATCTACCTATAACAACGCAGACTTTTTAAATTATTATCCCTATAGAATGTCGTAACGGTTTAGTTAGTTGTTGTTTCATTACTAAACTGGTTTTAATTCTATTTGTTTCTTAAATTGCATGTAGGGTGTCAGTTAAATTACGATATTATAGATTTCATAACTATTATGAAGTAAAATCAGTCATTTCTTGTATCATGTATGTCATTTTATAAAAAAACATCAAATTCCAATATTATAAAAAATATTTCTCTGTGTTGTCCTAAGTTCTTATCATTAGTGCATGCTTTGCTGAATGTTGTAATTGTGTTATTATTTTGAGATGGCGTTTATTTGTTTTAGGGGTCAAGAAGTAGCTGTAATATATGGTAGTCTTCCACCGGGCACAAAATTGGCACAGGCCAATAAGTTTAATGACCCGAACAGTTCCTGTAAGGTTATGGTCGCTACAGACGCTATAGGACTCGGAATCAATTTGTAAGTGATATACTGCCACACCTTGGACTTCTATTGCTAAGGTGTTCCACAATTAGCCGTAAAATTAATTCTAAATGGGTGCCGACTGTCGGGGCTGGTCAGCTCTTACTGTCAATGGCAATCTTTATTACTATTATTTATTTCTGTTTATTTTACTGGATTAATTTAATAGTACACATCAAACTGCATTGTTCTCAGGAACTATTTAGATTTAGATTGTAAACTAAGATGAACACGTTTGACGTTGACTTTGACTGAGGATGGGTGATCACAGTATATTATAATCATTGTAATATTATGATAAAATGGACATTATTTAAAAATACTATACTAAGTAATAGACAATACCAGTGAAAAATTATTGTGCTTCCGAATATAATGACATTTATGACAACAATTTTTTGTGGTGATATATGAATAGGTGAAGAAACCAATCAGCTATTCCAATCTGAATATTCATTGTGTTTTAGGAGCATACGAAGAATAATATTCTATTCGTTAATCAAACCAGTAGTGAATGAGGATGGGGATAAAGAAATGGATGTGATTAGTATATCTCAGGCCTTACAAATAGCTGGTAAGTAAAACATACGTCATATTTATATTTTCGCGTTCAAAGATACAAACTTAGTCCTTAGGTCCTATGTAGTTTATTAACCAATGAAATTGAATAAAAATTTTCAATCACTAATATATGTGCATATAAAACTTAGTATACATATAAAACTTCAACACGGGCTCAAAGAAAATCGATTAAAAAGTAAATCGACTGCTAGTTTTTTGCTAAAATGTATCAATACAGAACCATTTGGAATCCCTGTAAGCCTAAAGCCTATATAATATAACGGAAATCTTATATCAAAAATATTATCGTCGTATAAGGGCAATTATGAATCATAAGAAATACACGCATATTTTGTGGTGTTTCTCTGAGACATAATATCAAATAACTAAAGCCCTCGCGCGTTTTCAAGCTCTTCCTTAACTAAAGACACTAGTACTGGACTTTACGCTGCATTGGATTCTATTTAACGTAAAATTGGAACAACCATTTGCATAGAAAATAACCTTGGTTCATTTGGATACCAACACTTTAAGGAACTATGTTCAATCAGGTCGTGCAGGTCGGTACGGCAGCATGTGGGAGACTGGTTACGTGACAACATACAAGCCAGAAGACTTGGCGACGTTGAAGACATTGCTATCCAAATCTCCCGACCCTGTCACGCAAGCGGGGCTACACCCTACTGCCGAGCAGATGGAAATGTACGCTTATCATCTACCTCACGCAAGTCTTAGTAGTCTTATGGTAAGTTATATGTTAAACAATAGTCTGTTTATTACCATTGCATTTATGCAGTACTAGCTTCTGTCTGAAAGTTAATTTTAATTATTTTTGTAATTTGGCTAATTATCTAAAAATCGTTATAAATTATATGTTATTCTGATGTATAAGTAATATTACTGTAAAGTTTAATCAAAATCCGTTCAATAGATTTAGCGTGAAAGAGTAACAAACATCCATCATCCATCCATCCGCACAGACTTTCACATTTCGGTCGAGTCCTGCTTGCTGCAATTGTTTATACAAAACTTTATAATATTTCTTAATAACCCTGCTATTTTATTAGTATTAATAGATTTTAATAAGCACAACATAACATTATTAATAGACAACATATTAGTTCATTTGATTTTTTCTAAGATAATTATCTTCTCGTTCTTATTGAAACAATTATATTATTATTATATATATTAATTGTTGTGATGTGCCAAAGATTACGATCATTGTATATTTTAATATCGATTTGAAATATGAAATTGTTTTCAGGATATATTCGTCCACCTGTGCACAGTGGATGTGTCATTATACTTCATGTGCAACACTGAAGGTTTCAAGTTCCTAGCGGAGATGATACAACACGTGCCACTGCCATTGCGCGCTCGCTATGTGTTTTGCTGTGCGCCCATCAATAACAAGCTACCGTTTGTTTGTGCTACATTCCTTAAGGTTTGTGAATACTGGTAACACTGTACCTACTAACATAAATCTGTACATACTGTCATAAAACCACATACTAAGACATTTGTGCACACTGGTTTACATTTATGCACACCGACATTCATTTATGCACACTGACATACATTTGTGCAAATTGACATACATCTGTATAAACTACATGTGCAAATTGACACGTACTTTCTTCTGTACATATAACCCACACTGCGCTAATATACTGATATCTGATACGGCACGTAAGATTTCAGATGAAGTCTATGTTCTGTTATATGTTACACCCCTATTTAAATCTACTAAATAATGTGATCTTGATATTTTTGTAAAGAAAAATAGTAAAGTTGGGTTTGCACAATAATATGCTTCAATAAGTTATCATCACAAGGGGTCCATCCAAAGTGCACAAGAGGTCCACTGTTGAACAGAGGCCTCCTATAGACTTTCACAAGGTCTCGTTACATGCCGTCAGTAACTATCGCCTCCCGTCGATCGTCCATCTCGTTGGAGGCCGTTATACGCTGAGTTTTACGGTGCGGTGTCCACATCTGTCCATAAGTTATCCTCTACTGGCCTCTGTTGTGGCTAAGGAGAGATTATAATAATGTAAAGTCTTTCATGTAACGGGAACAAACCACTTCAAACATAATTGTTTCCTCAGATGGTGCGACAGTACAGTCGTAACGAGCCCCTGACCAAGAACTGGCTGTGCAACACGGTGGACTGGCCGCTCCCCTCCCCGAAGACTATAATGGACCTGGTGCATCTGGAGTCGGTGTTTGATGTCCTCGAGTTGTATTTATGGCTAAGGTATGTACCATTATGCTGTCTTTCTAAGTAAATTTTACAATACGTAAGATTGAATGTTTGTTTGTCATGAGGTTGATTCAATTTGCATGTAAATGAACACAAATTACGCAGTAAATATTAATAATAATAATTAATATTTACTAGCTTTATGTCGAATAGCCAAAAAATACGACCCATTCGCGGGTCAGGTCTAGTTTATAACATACTAGCGACCCGGCTTCGCACACAGTGCAATGTCCTGATACCCTCCAGGAAGCAATTAGAAGTTTAGAAGAAGAAAGCGGAGAAACACGATGTTTCTCCGCTTTCTTCTTCTAAGTCTGTCGTGACAGACGCGGAATGCGACTTTGTTATATACACTACAACTATTAATCTGATTTTAATAAGATTTCTTTGCTGCTGATATATATTTCAGAAGCGTTCTTTAAGCTTGTCTATATCGTTTTGTTTGCAGTTATCGATTCGCTGACATGTTTCCGGATGTGACACTGGTGCGTGATATGGAAACTGAACTAGACGCGATCATACAGCAAGGGATATTCCAAATAACTAGGTAAATATTACAGGTTCATGGGGCCACTAAACAGGAAATATGTAGACTTATACTAGAATTAGGCACTGTTAATGACTTTTTTATTTTAATACAATGATGACGTCGTCTGTGGTCTAGTGGTTCGAGTGTCGAACTGCTGATCATGGGGTCGTGGGTTCGATTCCCACAGGACACAAATATTTATGTGATAAATTAAGTGTTTGTGTTTGTCTGGGTGTTTCTTATGTATTATAAGTAGCATCAATAACGCGTTGAGACACATCTTGAGACCTTAGTTTTATTATGCCCAGTAATAACATTGGCTACATTACTGCTTTGCGACACATATTTGGCAATGCTAGTACAACGAGTTCTTCCACCTGAAAGATCTCGAAACTGTATAATCAAAATAGTATTGGTATTACATTTTTAAATATTCATTTTCTTATTATTCTATTCACGATTTCTGATTTAATCCTTCTAATTCTTCAACACGACTAGGGGAAGGGGATGGCGTAAACAAACAAACATACATGACGTAAAGTTGTTTTTAATTGACAGATTGTTAAGAAATTCAGAGCAAGTACTCCGCGATGATCCTACGATGGAAGCTATGAGCAACAAGCGAACGACGCGCGGCGGGTCGCAGCTGAAACTCAAAGGCGATGACTCGAAGCCTAAACTATCCGATATGCTTGTTGCTAGGGTAAGATATAAATTGTACACTGGATATTGTGAACAATGTTTCTGTGCACTTTAGCCTCACAGCCTCTGCCCAAGCTATAAAAAAGTCAAGTAACTTTACTAAGACCACGCAAGGAGCGTAATTAAAAATATTAAATGGCTAATATAATCCTACTTCCTATCAATACTATAAATGTAAAAGTTTCTGACTACGGATGGATAGATGTTTGTTACTCTTTCACGCTAAAACTACTGAACGGATTTTGATGAAACTTTACAGTATTAATATTTATACATCAGAATAACATACAGGGTGGAAGGGACATCGACGCGCAACGGCTTACCATGACTTCAGTACATCTGGACCCCCCTGCGTTGGAATTTTTCGTCGGCTTTTTCTTTAATTTTACATCTTGCAAGTGAACTCTAAGGAAACAGCTGACCAGAAGATCTTTCGAGTTTAATTTACAATGCTGTTTTTAGTGAAAAAAGTGAATTAAAGACTTTTTAATTAAAATTCTTATTGACTTAGATAGAAATAATGTTTTTATACAGTTTAAAGACGAAAAAACTGCAAAAAAAACGTAAAATTTAAGAAAAAGACGACGTAAAATTCAACGCAGGGGGGTCCAGAATCATGTACTGAAGTCATGGTAAGCCGTTGCGCGTCGACCATTCCACCCTGTACAGGCGTGAAAATTTATAACAAGTTTCACGCGGACGAAGTCGCGGGCAGAAGCTAGTACTTTAATAAATGTCTAGATTTTATGCCAGGATTTTACAAAAAAAGAAATGATACTTTACAATTTGAATGACAAGTATAATATTATTGTTTTACAGGGTCTCATCACACCGCAGATGTTAAAGAAACTCCAACAAGAACTGACAACAGACAAGAAACCCGAAAGAAGCAGAACCAATAGAAATAGGAGGAAATGATGCTTTAAATTTTCTGTAAATAATAATAATATAAAATAATTGTAATACAAAAGTTCCCGAGATCTAGTTTAATTGTCTTTTTATTTTATTAATTTTATATGTGGTTGGTGTTGACGGTTTGCTGTGCTTAAAAGCCTAATAGTTAAGTTTTAACACTAATAGCTGATGTTATTCCTCATTGAGCTATGAAGCTTAAAGCCTGGCGAAATTTTGGTCCATATTCTATATAAATATTTATAATAATATTGTTACATAAGTTCAAGAGAGGTAGGGCATAGTGGGAGTTATTCCACTCAAATTGGAGCTGCCCGACTGGAGAAGTGAGATAACACTGCTTTGAGCTGTTGTGTACCTTACGGTGAGAAAGGTTGCCAGTGCTCCAGAAAAGTTGTGTTGGCAGTGGGGGGATTTTCTTAATGGTATAAAAAAAGTTTTTTTTATTTTTATTATTATATAGCGGCTTAAGTATCACTGCGACCGCAGTCGGTATATTGTGATCGCCACGTAAAAAAAAGTTACAGTAATATTGCTGATGATGCGAATGTACAGAACATACCCACGATAGAAATACTAACCAGGTAGTGTTTTTTATCAATAAATAAAAGAGCAGCAGGTATTTGGTAACAGTTCCAACACATGGCCTCGTTTCAATGTACAGAGGCAGCCAGCAAGTCAAGCTACCACAATCTGCCAAATTTATTTCACTGATTTTCAATTTTAATACAAAACAATAAGGTTCATATTCAATTGTGAAAATTTGACAGTTTTGGATAACCTGCTGGCGTCTGTACCTAACTAAAATAAGATAAACTGAATAGGTACAGTAAAAAAAACAATACCGTATACGCAATTAAGTGACGAGTGAATTCATAACAAAGAGATTTATAAAAATCAAATGAAGTTTCAGTTAAAATATCTATATAGAATAATTCTAATATAGAATTAATATTATAAAGGCAAAGGTTCCGGTCATCTCTGAAACTAATAATCCGATTTTGAAATAACTTTTTTTAAATAAACATTGCTCCCCACGCTATGATTTTCTCATATAGTGGGCGCATTTACAAATACTAATTATCACATACAAAAACACCCAGACCCCGAAGAACTAACCTGTAGGTCATAGAATTATTTGTTTCGAGCGGAGATCGAACCCGTTACACATGGCACAGAGGCCGTTCGTCAAACTCATTGATAGAAGCCTATAGGTACATCATACATCAGATACATTATTATTATGTTTTATTATGATAACATTCACACACGCCAACGAAGTTGCAGGCGAAAGCTCTAGAAGCATGACATTTTGCACAAGAGAAGTAAGTTAAGCACCAAGACTGGGATATTGGGAAATTCCCCCGGGAATGTGTAAAACGAGACTAGCGCGGGTAAAACTGCAGCTACAATAACGATAACGAGAAATAAAACCTTAAAAATCTGATAATTTGAATAATTAGGTCAGTCTGCCACGGTAAGTTCTATCAGAGATATTTGCACCAGTCGCCCAGTCTACGATAAGATTTTTCACCTAGTTCAATAACAAAATTATGAGCTTACATCACAACAAAGATTTGTTAGGTATTACAATTCTTGTAAACAAGGCTACAAGAGCACACGATCACATTGATTGCATAGAAACTGATAACTTTTACTTGAGTAATTAAATCTTAGAATATTGTGACCATTAGGTACTATTTGTTGAGAAGTTATCAGTGTCGCCGTAAACAGCGACCTATGACATATTATTATCACAGCAATGTGAGGGTAGTTAATTCTATAATGGTTGGGTCCACTTTGCAATATTACTTAGTCGTCAATCAAACAGCTGTAAAATGTGTACAAGTAAATACAATTTGCTTTTCGTATTTTTGATAGTAATCACAGCGAATGAATATCCTTTACAAATACAAGGTAAGGTTTTAAGTTTCCATTTAAATTGTGTCAAAAAATAATGGGTTTTGGGATTAATATTTTCTCACAGCTTTTAGAGTGTTTGAAGCGAACGGTGTTGAAACTATTTTGGCATTGGAAAAGGAGAATATTAATATAGAATGTAAGACGGATATGCCTATGGGTTACTGTGGATTTATACACCCTACTGGAAGGCGATACTCGTAAGTTATAACAATTATTTACAAGTTGCAGTGTGTTGTGTGTGTAGTGTGTAAACTAAGTAAATTTACCCCTAAGTTGTGATAGCGATGGCGTCGCGTTAGCAGTCGATTGGTTCAAAGTTTCTGGTCCTGGGTTTTGAGTTCGATTCCCGATTATTCTAGCTTTAACGAGTTTTAGAGATGACTACCAAATGTAAACCAAAACTTTTGCTTTTCACAATTTAATCTACTCAGCTACTCACATTCATAAAATGTTCTCCGAGTTCATCTGTAGGCGTTCTGTAGGTATATATGTACAATGTTACGCGCCATTAAATTCCTGCGCCAGATAAATGTTATCTTAACGCTAATTAAAATTGATTAATTTTAATAGCTAAGTATATGCTAATTGCTGACACGATGTAGACAGGCATCCAGGTACAGTACCAAAATAGGTACCTAAAAGCTGTGTATAAATTTTAAGTTATGATTAAGATGTATGTTTTTCATAAAATTATTATCATTCGAACCAAAGATTCGAACGCTGCTCGATGCCCCTAAATAATTTAAACCCAGATCCAGCCGTCCCTAGCTGCCCCCCCAGCAACGCCCTAAGCCGAGGTCCGAGTCCCGCAGGGGACACCCTTAGCTGTGTTGCTTAGTTTATAAGTTGCCCCTGGCTGGAGTGGAGGCATTTGGTGCCTCGCCACCTAGTCCGGTTAAGTTTTTAAAGCTCCCTCGAGCTAAAAACTATGTCCGTCAAAAAAAAAAAAAAAAGCTGCTCGATAATTTTCTGTGAAGTGTTTGCAAAGTTAAGTATGGTGAGTGACCGGCACGGATTTTAGAACGAACACGAAAAGAAAGTACCTACCAATTACAACTGAAGTATCTATTTATAATTCATGAAGAACTGAGAACGGATGGCGGTCATAACGCGTCCGTGACGATCCAATGTGATGATTAACGCGATGTATCTACGTCAAAAAAACTATAGCTAGGCATAGGCACAATACTCATTTTGTAAAGACAGTAGAAGGGTAAAGTACCTATGTAATTTAATTCCGTTTATTTTTCTGTTAAATCAAACAATACTTAATAATAGTTCATGCAGTAGTAAGATTGGCAGGTTGGTAGGTAGCTCAGTTTATTGTGACGGAAAATCGTAATGCCTTTGCACCCATACATTGTAATAGCATAGGGGAAAATACTGCGTTACCCATTACTAAGTAAAGTTATCTAGGTTAAAAGAAGTAAATCGACCACTCAAAAATGAACCATTAGATTCTCAGGTGCCACACTCAACGCAGGCCACTGTGCCATAAAAATACGAGCGACGAAGAACGACACAGGGATATGGCGGTGCCACATAGGAACGCAATCTACCGGTGTGGAGATGATGCAGACTATTCAAGTTAGAGTAGTGACGCAGTTGGCAGCAGTTCAGAAGAATATTACTGCAGTCCACGGCAAGCCTATGACCTTGGCTTGTGCAACCACGAAAGGCCTGATACCTTTAAGTTACTGTCGGTTTGAGCCACCCAACGGGCGCCCGTTTAGTATCAATTCTGGTGTTACTCCTACAAAGTAAGTATAAACATCAGTTTGACATTCATAGATCGGTAGCTTTATTTTAATCTGATCTTATAGATGTATGCTCCAATAAGCTAACAAAGATACGGTCTTTTACGTTTCACCCCCTTTTGGTCATTGCCTCCTTGCCCAGTTGTCAAAGCCCTCGAACAAACAACTGACATCCGTTGTCTCCGATAGTTTAAATAGGAATTTACTATCTTCTGAGACCAGGATGGTTGGCGCTCTTTGGGGGACGCTTAGGTACGTTCAGCAGTGGACGGCAATTAATAGGCTGATATGATGATGTATCCTTATGGTTTTCTACTGATTGAGTACCTAGTTCCATTCTATTTTTTCGGAACTACGACAATGCTGCTCATTGAGTCCGAGTTTACGTTTACTTTATTAACTACTAAGTGGAAATAAATTGCCTAATTGGTTAACCAAGTACTTAACTCCAATTTTTTATTATTTCAGTCCGATCTTGGGAAGATATTTCTTTCCTAGCAACAAAAGTTTGGATCGCGGGGACTGTGCTGTGACTATCCGCAAGGTGAAATATGAGGACGTGGGGTCATGGACTTGTGGAGCTGGCCTCGAAGACGGCCAGGAATATATCGACTTCATCAAATTCGATGTTGAAGGTCTGTACACAGCAACATTTGGCGTTGTTTGAAGGTTATAAAATTAATTAAGTAGGTATCCAAGTCTATAAAATAGTACCTTAAGCAATAAAATATTACGCTGATAGGTTTACGCCTACGCTTTTAGAGCACGGAAGGAACCGTGAAATGAATTTATACCTTACAAATTTAACTTTCCTCATTCTATTCAGGATTCTATACCATGTCGACAGCATCAGCAACTGGTATAACATTTGGTGCAATCGGGATCGCGGCATTGTTAGCTGTGCTCGGGTTCATTGCATGGAAAAAGCGAAGGTTCCTAGGCGCCGCGCGAGCCGATGTTGAAGGGGCAGAAGGCCATGAACTAGAACAGTTGCCGGCTAGTTCGAGCCCTCAGTTGACTCCACGACCAGGCAGAAGCTTCCCCGAACTGACTGTAGAGTCACCTTCCGAGCCTAGCTCGTCTCCAATGATGCCTCAAAGTGGGGCAAGTGATTAAAATTTATTTAAGCAAATAATGTTATAAAGCCTTATACGCAGGTGAGCATGTTCAACTGAATGACTGCGGATGTCTACTAGGCTAGCATGTGAGCCACAAAGTAATTTGAGGCTGCATTGCTCTCGACGAGTGCGTCGAAAAATACTGTCTACCGCATATTAGCATCTTATTGTTGTTTGCAATGTTAACAGCGAAAGTGAGCGGCGTTTTTCGTCTGAGCGAGCTCACAAGCATACTAGGCCTAAGAGTAAGAAAATTGTATTTAGATTTAAAGCTATTTTTTTAAAGTTTATTTTATCTACCCACCTATAGCAAACATTATTAATACATTAGTTATGTAATAACAATTTCGTGGTTCAATGTTGACAGCATTACCACTAACTATCAGGATTACAGTCAAATGCTACAATATTATCCTGGATTATTATGAACCACATTTTATCTTTATGATGCCATTCTACTACCTACTCAGTAAATATATTATTTGTTAAAGTTGAAGAGTATATTAAGTATAGTAGACCATAACTATATTTTTTTTAAATCTACTATTTGCCAGTTCATAGGTAAGGCCTATCCTCTAATTGAAACACAGAGGATACTAATTTCCAAAGAATTTAGTTTAAGAATTCTATTTTTTATTAATATTATTATATTTTACATTAAAACTTATTCGAGCTGTTCATCAAATGTTTTAATTTAAACTTAAAATAAACCTTAAATAAAGACTATTGGTTAATAACTAGGATGGTTAAGCAAAGCAGCTAATCGTTCCATGTTTACAGCATATACAGAATGGCAAGATATAATATTTTTATGTATCAGCAATGTGTTGTAAAATTCATCTATGGTTAATTTGTCATCATTTGGCTCTGTTATGGGTACACTGAAAACACAAAAAAAGAAATATTTTACAATCTAGTCCATAGTAAAAGATGATTATTAAAGTGTATAGTCAGTGGGTCCTCCTAAAACAAACATAATATACCATTATGACTGTATCCCCCGAAGGGTTCGGCAGAGGTGTACCAATGTACACCCTCAGTTAGCCGGTATGTTTAGGTCCCATGTAATAGGGGGTGAGCCAATTGCCATTAACTGGACACAAATCCAAACTGAGCGGCTACTGTTATAGAAAATCACAATAATACCATTCTCTACCTGGGGATTAAACCCAGGACTTACAACCACTAGGCTAATGAGGCAGTCCTCCTAGAAACAAGTTTCTTTTACCATACATCATGTATTTGGAACTTTTTTTTTATTTATTAGGCATTTTTTATTTGTTTATAGTTAGTGCCTCTGACACTGGGCTGAGTAATAACATAGAGCCATCTCTTCTAAATTTGTTTCTTTATGCTGTACTATTTAATTATGCTAGTTACACATAGAGAATATTTTAAGTGAATGTTTAAGCAATTTCTCACCTGCATGCAATTTCGAATGCTGCGGAGTGTTCCATCTCATCTATAGTAGGTGGGCACCTAGGGCCTAACAAATCTGACATTCCCTCATCAACACTAACCCTTCCTTCTCTTTGGGGGTCATATAATTTTGCTGTATTCCTCAACCACATATTTGGCATATCCCCCCCAACATCATACATAAAGTTTTTGTTATGCATCTTGTAGCCTTTTCTTTGTGACACAACAGCAGTAATTACATTCTTGAGAAAGTGTTGTACAGCAACAACTATTACATCTGCTGCATCATCTTCTGCACCTTCCAGTCCTAGCTCCCATGCAGCCAACATGAAACGCCCAACAACTAGTGCATGATCTGGGAGGAATATTTCCTGGAAAAAGTAATTGACACACATTAAATGATAAGAATGGTAATGCATATTCTGAGTGGAAGTAAAGCAACTTTTGCATCCCATGAATAACAGTCAAATATAACACTAAATATTCGATTCAGTTACCTGTGCAGCATATTTAACACCATCACTGCCAGCTCCTGGCGGAGAATTTGGCGGCAAGTACTCCAGCAAGTCAACGGGGTCGAAGTTTGATTTCTCCGACGTTCGGGAACTCCTCTTGTGTCTCCTGCTATTCCTATTGTGTGAACTGGCTTTCTCTTGGGCGATACTTATAGACGCTTCAGCTAGACCTTCCACTTTATTCAATAACGCCAGTAAAAATTCATTGTGGTAATGCACTTGATCAGGAAACAATAATTTCCGAGCTTCAGCATCAAATTCTTCTTTTGTTAGCTTCATTCGGAACCATTGTTTCATATGGTTGAAATATTTTGTAGATTTCTCACCAAGTACATCATTTAACTTCCGTCTAGCGACGTTTAGTGGGTCGGACGACATTGTCTTAAAATTACAGCCAGAGGTTACTCTATCTATAACTCCGTATTTCAGTTTTCTAAAAACTAAAATTGTAAAATTCTAAACACAATAATTGCTAATTAAAATTAGATAGATCTAACACACACAGTGACACAGCTACCAAAACCGTGCAGTCAGTGTCATGTCATTACTGTCATATTGACGGATGTATTTGTCAAAGAGAGATTACTAAAGTTGCCTGTCAGTCAAAATAAAGCTAATTAAAATGTAGAATAAATACATAACCCATATCGAATACAACCAGTATACAACCACATCACTAAAACCGAACTTATTATTATTATTAAAAAAAAACCACATCACGACATCACTATTGAGTAATGTCAACTAGAGATGAAATGTACTAGGTAAAATGCGTACTGAGTTAGAAGTACGCGTCCGTCTAAAGACTTATTCCAAAAACTAGGTCTCAAGTTTAATGACGTTTCCATAACTAGCGTGTCCTCGTAACATCGAGATCGAGTAATGGTGTATTTTCGGTTTATGGATTATTAACGTCTATTAGACTAGATACGTGATCTAGTCCGTATCTTTTTTCATTTTAAAATTCTTTAAATTAAATCTTATTGAAAACTTCTCTTCATACTTTACAGGCTTAGGACTGTCATCTTATTTTATAAATATGATAATAATAGAAACATGGAAATAAAAAAATGTTGGTTAATACGTATTTGATTTTGACGTACCACCAGAAAAGCTGGAGTATTGAGAAGGTTTACCAAAGTAATAGTGATTCTAACTGTATGGACATTAGGTTTAGAAAAGAAAAACAAATATATCGACTCGCAAACATTGAGTGTCGAACCGAACGTCTCCGAGTGCCGCAAAGAGTCTGTGAGTCGCAAAGTCGCCGTACGCCGAAATACTTACGACGCGTATATGTGGTGAGCATGGAATAAGTCTTTACGCGTCCATCTAAAAAGCTATTCCAAAAACCTATTCCAGTTTAGACATCTCAGTCCTAATGTCAACTCACAACTGTCACTGTCAACGAAGTCATTGTTGGACGTCTGCTATGATAAAATAAAATATAGAATCAAAAATATTTGCCATTCAAGCTGAACATCCAGTATAAAAAATGGTGTTTAATTTTTTAATAAACCCAGGCAAAGCAAACCCAATTATCAAAGGTGAAGCACAATACAAATTTATAGGTTATGTTATGATAAGTGCTCGAAGGTATTTTTATAGAATTTATTTTCAGAGTTTGTACGTAACGCTAGTAAGAAGACCGGAGGTAGTACATCGAATACGAATTGTAAGGTGAAACCGAAGCGCAGAGGGTGGAAGGTGCAAGATGGACACTTTGTTCAGGCTGGTCATATGCTGGCTACTCAGAGAACACTGAGGTTCCATCCTGGATTAAATGTAAGTGTGCCTGAAAATAATAATAAACAAGAAAGAAGTCTATCTATTTAAGTATGCAGTCAGTGTTTTTTTTATGTTTGCCCCACACTAGGAGTTTCTCTTGTATCATGGGTGCGTTTACAAACACAAACTTTCACATACACAACCACCCAAACCCGGAATACATGCAGATCATACAAATATTTGTTCTGTGTGGGGATCAAACCCACAACCCATGCCACAGAAGCCGATTGATCAGCCTTTGTGCCAAACGTGTTGTCTAACATGACACATTGAATGTATTTGTGTTTACCTTTTAATTATAGGTGACCATTTTAATTAAATACTATAAAGTATTTTGTGTATTTTATATTTTTATAGTTTTGTATTTCATTTAAATACTTTTATTTAGTTACAGTCTAGACTTATGCGTTATGGCACTTAAATATAAATAGGTCATCCTTACTAATTGTCTGTAAATAAATATTAATAAAGATTCTGTTTCACTTTTTTATGCTTCATTAGCATAAATTCACTTCTATATTGGCTAAAAATTTGTTAATAAAGAATTTGTAATTTGTAATTGGCTAACAAGTTATCATAATTTAATTTTTTAAGGTTGGATTTGGTAAGAATGGCACCCTCTTTGCAATGGAAACTGGTAAGGTGGTAGTGACCTGTGAGAAGTTTGACCCCAACTGGGAGCACACTTGGGTCCAAAGAATATATGGTGGACGTGAACAACAGACTATATTGAAGAAGTACTTTAATGTTATACCTGAACCTCAACACCAGAAGTTTAAGCTTATAGATGAAGTTTGAACTTGTTACAATGTAATTTAGTTTTGTTAGGAAATATATAATTTAGTTGTTTTTAATGTGTGTTATTACCTAAATATATTATATCATACACCTAGAGATATAGCAGATACTGTAATTTTTTTACAAAGGCAGTCTACAGATGGCGTTGATTCAGTTAATTGTGTGTAGGTAGATGGCGCCACTGTATGTAAATGCAGAGAAGACGTTTTGTGGTTAGAGACAGAGTACTTTAACACTGAGCTTTATATTAGGGATTATTATTTTAGGACGTTATAGATACATGCTGATGTTTATAACCAGTTTTAAAGAGCTCCCGCTCCCAATAAGTACACCCAGACTCGAAACAAAATATCTATGGATCGCATAAAGATTTCGTCTTGGATGGGAATCGAACTCACAACACCTCGCGTAACGGTAGTGGCGAGGTGATCACCTTAACCGCTATGCCAAACTTGCAGTTATTGACTGATATGAGTATAAGTACATAAATAAAATTATGGTACCATACAGCAGTAGGAAATGAAAATTATGTTGCAAGTTCGATAATCGCAGAAAACATTTTGAGATATAAACACTTACTATTAATAAGAAGAAAATTTTCTTAGAAACAAGAAATCATTAACTAGAAAAGACTTTTTTTATAAGTATTTATGACTGTAGCAATTATAAATAATGCATAACAATATAATGCTCTTAATTCCTAGTTTATACTTTGTTTACATTAATATTCCCTATCAACATGCAATTCACACCGTCACTACGTACCTAAAGCTGTAATCATGATATATGAAGAAAGTGGAACACCTTCGAGAGCTAAGGACAAATTTTATTGACCTAATAAATATCTCACGGCTGTAAATCATAGCATATTGCCAACTGGCACCGTGTAAGGGATTTGAAGGGAAATATTCTATTGGAGTTATACTGTTTTATGATAGTATTGATAATACTTAATATGTTTTTTATTCATACGGTTTTCTGTCTAAACCTTAAGGTTTAACTAGATTTTTTCTACTCTTTTAGTAAGCACCTACCTTACAGCCAAATAGACATGAAGACAGAAACAGACTGATCGTACGCTACGTATGCAATGCATTATGACATCTGGAAGAAACAAACACGCATAGGATTACGTTGCATACGATAAGTGTGTCTCTGATGAATACGTTTTTTATATATAATCAAGAGTAGATACTTAATATCATAAAACCTTGCATACGTTGCGTACATGGGATCAGTCTGTTTCTACCGTCAACTAAAGTTTCCCTAGTAACGTAGGTTAGGTAGATACTTTGGTTTTCTTACTGTCATTCATTCATTTAATTTTGTTTTCCAGTATCTATAAGCTGGACGATTCGTATGTGTACGAAATGCATAGATAAAGCGAACACTCTAGTTCGTAATTTAATTTAGAAAAAGTGTACCATAGGTTTTTAGCTTTTTAGGCATTCAATGCAGGTCAGGGTCTATCTGCATATTTTAGTAGTATAATGAAGATGAGTACCTACTGTTATTAAAAATTTAAAAATAACTACTAGATATAAAAATAAAGTAGGCAATGAGTTGGGTGCATTTAGGAACCGGTGAAATTGGGGCCACACGTCATTTTTTGTCTGTCTTCAACACATCTCCTTTAAGTATTATCTCCTATAAGTATTGCAGATGTAAATTACAGACAATAGCAATAATTTTCAATCAGGAAGGAAGACTTAGGTTATTTGCTAACTACTACGACTACTTATAGTCGTTACATACAGTCTTAAGTACGATACATACAGTCAACACATACAAACAAAATTGTACAGGGCTGGCACCAAATGTCAGTGATTTTCGCGTGTAAAATAAAAAATATCTAGGGAGAGGAGATTGGCGATTTTCCGGTCCTGAAATGACGTCCGGCCGGTACGGATGTTGACCGTACCGGGCAGCGCACCTCGTCAGTGACTAGATAAAGGTAAAAACTGTATCTTCGGGATTAGGTTAGGACGGTCAGGTAGAATTAACCTAGTTGAGATTTTTATTACACAAAGGAGTGTCTCTTTCATATTTCTAAAATAAACTCGGAAATCATACGTATTCACTAAATTATTAGGTACCTATCTACTTATTGTTCTTCTTTTGTCGGCTTTCAGTGTAACTGCTGAATATCAGTATTTTACACGAACTGCCATCAGACCTCCGCATCCTTTATGGGTGCCGATATCCTGAGCATAAACTGGTGCCTTTCTTTCACTAACGATTGTCATAGGTGTTCGAATGACAACAGGGACCGACGGCTTTACGTGATCTCCGAGGCACAGAGGGGTCTTGGATGAAATTATTACTGTTTTGCTATTAAAATAATATGAATAATAATCATAATTTATTGTCTGCTGAGCGCCTTATATTGTTTGATGGTAGTAAGCTACTTTGAGTAGTGTCAACTACTATGATCGATTATATTGGTTGTCATATTTTGTAGTGCTTCCGGGGTTTCCTCATCGGCCAGGTTATCTACAGTCTCAAGAATTGTATGATAAAAGATAATTATGCTAAAAACATACACATTCACACGCTTTTCTTACTAAGAAGATTTCCTAAATTAAATATGAAAAGGGTTTCAATTTTCGAGGTAACTACCGACGAGCCTCCCGTAGGAGCGTTCCCTACCTTGTCTCAACTGTAAGAACAAGCTACTCACTGCTAATTAAACTTTGAACATATTCTATGCTTGTCAGTTAACTTAAGGTTTTATAGGTCTGACAATGTAGGTAATCATAAATATTATATGTGGTTTCTGGCGTTGAATTTTCAATAAAGTTGTAGGTATTTTCTACATAGGTATAATAACGTACCTACCTGGGATAGACAGAGATACTTAGGTACACACACAATTCGGCGGTATGTTTACGACCCATTTAATAGGGTGTGCCTATTGCCCGCAACGGACACAAATCCAAACTTCGAATTGCTGAGAATTTCATAGGATGTACGGTCAACAAAAGTTAGGTATACTTACAGGCAGCTAATTAATAATCTGTGTTTTGATAAAGATTGTGTAATAATGTATCACGCAATATGTGTCAAAACGTAGGTATTGTAAGCAGCAACATACCTAACCCTTTGGCGCGTAATTATTTATGTCGAAATCTGTATAAAACTACATAACTCTTTAGTTGACTGTACTTGATATAAGCAATCGACCGTAAGTTACATTTTTGTAAATCACAACAATACAGAAATGTTATCAGATAATTATTGTAGGTTAAACTTTTTCCTTCTAGCTTTTTATATTAGGTGCGATGTTGACACGGTGCTGGCCTTCCGAGACCAACAAACGAGAGCTAGCAAGCTGTAGAGTAGCTACTGTAGTTATAACGTTTACTTAAGTACCTAATTCAAGAGAGAATATTATTACATAATACAATTCGTATAGTGCAGTTACATACATAAACACTTGGCAATCAGCAACTTCGCACTTGGCATACTGTTAAATAAATCGTTGAGTAAAAACTAACTGTTACTGTTAAGTAAAAACTAACTTCAATAAAATTTTTGGTTTTCAGCTAATACCGTATTGAGCTTAAATTTAATGCCTAATCAACTTATACACAAAAGGATGTTATTATTGTTCAATTCTTTTATCTACTCACACGCGACGTGAGCACCAAAATCCTCCATTTTCATTATCACAAAGCGTTTTCAGGCGTCACCTCGCGGCTCGGCCCCCTCGGTGCAGTTTGAAGGGTGCTCAGCTTTTCCCACTTGTAATTTTTCTCGGCAGCCATATTGCAATTTTCGCCCAATAACACCCAACGTCAGGGCCACCATACGCTTGTTCTTGAATAAACTATTCTTTTTTTACAAGCTATTTTTACTTAAAAAAATAGTTTTAAGTAAGTTTTTAGATCAAATTAGTTGTACCTAATAAAACTTCTTTAAAGACGTCATTTAGAAGTTTTAAATTAGGGTTGTGAAAACTAAAAGACATCAAAAAGTTTTTTATATGTTTTTTTTTCCAGTAACATGTTCTTTTTCGTTCTGGCGACCCTACCTAGCACCAGCTGCCGGTTATAACTCAAGGGCTAAATTAAACTTTTTGCTTGAAAACGCTAAGTAGTCATATGCGAATGACTTTTATGGATTAGTATGTTTCAGTACGATTATTGTTACGAATGTAGTGAGTTGCCGAGGTGATTTGTAAGTTCACATTTGGGTAGCAAAAACGTGAACTTGTATTACTTAGCTATATTAACTGAAGTTTAGAGTATTTAATGTAGGTATATATTGCTACGGGGATCATGATGTAGTGTTTGTGATAATAATTTAGGTACCAACTAAGTCTAAAGTGTTTTAATGATTAAATTTGAGATTATTATCTGTGTTCTTATTTATAATATAATATAACATTTTTGGGACATTTCACACAACATCGTCTAGTCCCAAACTAAGCAGAGCTTGTACTATGGTTACTAGACAATGGATATAATACTTAAATACTTTTTTTTTTTTTGTAAATACATACTTATAATACATAAGAAACACCCAGACAAACACAAATACTCATGTTTTATCCACACAAATATTTGTGTCCTGTGGGAATCGAACCCACGACCCCATGATCAGCAGTCGAACCGCTAGACTACAGAGGTCGTCGATTTTATACCAAGGAGCGAAAAAATCTGACAAAATAATTTTCTCAAAAAAATACCCGTAGTAGTTACTTCTTTACTAAGTACACTGCTATCTCAAAAGAACTAGACAATAATCTCTTCGTTACATTCATGCAACGCGGAGTTAGGAACGAGTATTCTTTCCATTTTTCACACCCGTTCCGATCTTAAAAGTACTCAAGCCTCCACTCGACTGCCAAGGCGTTTTTAAAAGTGAAACGTTTGTGTTGTTACCCTATTCAAGTTTTAACCTTGAGAGTAGGAAAATAGAGTTCATTTTCAGGAAGTAGGAGGTTCTACTCCAATTATAGTATCGGAGACACGCTGGCAGAGTCTTTGTAATGAAAGGCAGTGAGACTGACTCGGTGACATAGTGTTATTCATGACGGATAACTATCTAGATCCATTTGGCTTGTTCAGCGTCCGCTCTACCTAGTCTTGTTTAGTTTATCAATGTGTGTATTTGGACTACGATTTGGACGAAGTTTGACGTCAGATAAAACATTGAAATGTGGCATTGTGACATTACTGATCTCAATTTACTTATGTATTTAAGGAGAGTTTATTGCGTTGACACTTTGTGATCTACAGCAGTCTACGCCTTGTTTCTAGAAATTATTTTGAGTTATTGTTTTAATAGTGTTTATTTGGTCTTAAAATTTATATGTATAGGTACCTAAGTAATGTCAACCAGTCTATCTTCAGGATATCTGTATTTCCCAGAAATTGGGTTGCGGAGGCCTGATGGCACTCACTTGGTATAAAATACTGATATTCAGCTGGGTCTGGTTAGATTGGAAGCCGACGCCAACATAATTGAGAGAAGACTCGGAGGATTATGATAGTAATGACATCATTGATAACAAGTTTGAACACGAAAAATTGTATGAAACTTTTATTATTAATTTTATATAATAAATAGGTTCATACATTATATAATTATTTTACATAATACTATAGTAGTAGTTTTACCTGCCGTCATATCATAAAATAAACAGTTTTACGCACCTCAAAGGACTCGTTTTATTTAACCCGCCTTTTTCCAAAATTAAGGGCATATACATAATTAAGTCATTATTACTCCCAAAGCTCATTTAACTTCCAAACAGGCTGTTACAATACGAAAACAAAACAAAAACTGAGTAGGTAAGTGTAAGGACTCTTCTAAGTAGCTTCAGTTTACGTAGTTCGTTACCTAAATCCTGGTTCCGTGGTCCCCCTTACGAAACTTTGCCCTTTTTTAATCCACCTGTACATGTTTTACGATCGTCAACTTTTTGTTGTAAAAACTTCACGGTGTGGCAATAAACATTGGCATAATGAACGTGCTTCCTGTGCCTTGCTACTGAGTTACTTTATTGTTTTAATCTATTAAGGTTCTGTTGACCTTTTTAATCTGGGTGTAGGTATATGTGGTAAAGTGATGGTAACTTTTTAATAGGTGTTACCTTATTATTGTTTCTTTTTTAAATGTAATTATGAAAGTCTGGGAATTGCTCATAAGAAACTAGTGGATTATCCCTGTTAGTGCTATTAACATTATCTATATACGTGACATAGCACATTTTAAAAAATTAAAGTTGAAATGTATTTGAATTGTAAGGTTGATTACAACTTTAGTAGTACAACGTGAGTTTAAATGAAATGCCTGCGGCAAATCAATGCTTAATTCAAAGCTACTGCAGAAGCAAGGTAGAATACGGACTTTGACAGTTACATTTTTTAAAACGGTTTACAAAAGATGGGACTTGACGTAAAGGTTTAGACGAGATCACCACACACCTCAGAATTCACATCGGCTATCGATTCGCCTCCAACGCTAGGTGATTTACATCGTAGCCTACGTAATTCGTTGCCCTGACGGACGTCCTGTATAAATCAACGTTGGACCCCCGTTAACCGGACATTTATCTCGGCTCTACGATAAAAAACTACGGCGCCGTAGGGGGACCTGCCATGAACGGATACATTGCTGTGATTATTTGCTTTCCACGGGATTGAACTGTGATGGCGCGCATCATTATTTTGCATTTTGAATTTTTCCAAACTCGGTAAAATAATACGGGAGCTTATGCAAACAGAGCCGGTTTTCAGTCTCTCTCATACACACATACGTCTCTGTTACGTTGCAACTAGCATAACACCAACCAGAGAGGAATCAATGACTAGATAGAAACTAATGATTTGAATTACGAACTACCTAGTTATAATAATGTTGATATAATTCGTTCGGAAAGTAATTCAAAACATTCGTTCCGATTTAAGTGTTTGCAGGAACAAGAAACAAGTAGGTACTAATCAAATTTATTTACCAACCCAACAATAGAAAACAGTACCTTCACAGTCCTACTTACTGGAGAGCAGATTTTAAATTCAATTTCAACCGACTACATGAAGTTACGAGTAAAAATTGAAACTATAAAATTCGCATCATCTAGCAAGAAAGATGATCCATATTACCTGAGCGCTAAGCTTAAGACCCTACACTCCGGAGGATTTTATATTATGATTCATTGAGATTTTTTCAGTCGACTCTCAGTTGAGTAACGCAAAAAGATTGCGACACCGAGTATAATATTCATGGAAAGGCATAATTTAATTCCCTGAGACAGTCGGGTGGGTCGAGCCCGTTGGAGATTAGGCTCTTGTCTCGGGAAACGTGTAATGAAGGAAAAACGTTCCCAAAATATGAAATTATGGACTCACGAATGATATTTCTTCATTTGTTCTGCGGAATGTACGATCTCATGTTTACCTTACCACGAAATGTACGTTGTTTTTTTTGTACAAAAGGATTCCGATGCTGGAATTTCGTTTTAATTTGTACTCTAAATGGCTATTAAGGAACGAAAAGGGTCCGCTGGAAAGTCGTTTCCTTTTTTTAAACACGAAATAACTAGTTATCCATTTTCACGTTCCTGAACTGGATGGTGAAGACAATATAGGTATTTTGGTTTCTACAGACACGTCATAGAATTAATTAAATTGTATCATTAATTAAATTGAAGTTGTATTGTAAGTGCTTATGTAACATATTTGATACTGTAAGTATTCCAAATCCCAAAACATGACAATAAAAACAATTGAAATATACTTAACAAGATCCATAATAAAATAAAACTTAGCAGTATGTATCCATAAAATACAGCGAGTGAACACAATAACGTCGGCAGAAAAGGGTTGGCTGTGACATGACGTTTACAGGTTAACTCAATTAACTTGTTTGCTAGTCGCGGCGGTTAATTTCTTTATCGCTTTAAGCTCGGACGTCCAATCTTTGAGATCTGACGGCTTTTGAGGGTTGAAATTGTTGTTTAATGTTCAAGAGTTCGCGAAGGTTTTATTGTAAGGAATTTGTGCAATTTTCGTTATTGAAACTTTTGAGTTAATTAAAACTTTAATTTTGGTAACGACAGGTGCTTAATGAATAACAAAAATCAAGTAGGTATGTTTTTTAATCTTTATCAGTACCTAACTGTAACCAAGGTAAACATTTCCCTATTATATGTTGTTCATAATGAAATTAGTGTTAAAACACAATGGTGTTTAACCACTTATTTCAATCAATCAAATGAGGCAATAGCATTTGTAAGACTAGACTGAAATATATGTGCGACTCTTTGGAAACCTATAGGTAGGTATTATAAGTAACTAGCGACCCACCCTGGCTTCGCACGGGTGCAATATACATATATATTAATAATACGCATGTATTTATAATACACCTTTATATATATAAACCTTCTGGAAGGAATTATCTAAATTATAGTGAAAACCGTTTCAAAATCCGTTCATCATCATCATCATCCTATATAGGTTCACTTCTGGACGTAGGCCTCCCCTAATGTGCACCATTTCACCCTGCTCTATTTCAGCGTACAAAGGGATAGACAGCGGGTAGCGACTTTGTTATACATATTTAAGTATAGTATGGCGAATAGGTATAAATATAGGTAATTCTAGGATTCTAATTCAACTACATAGGACTTTATATGAGGATTTTAAATGTAACGACTACCATCAAACATTCGTAACCCAATTTATTATATCCGTAATACCGATGTTCAAAGGAAAAATTGGTTGTCTGGTTTTTCGGAATACTGATTAACGATTGTTGTAAGTATGACAATTTAAACCAACAGTTTTTCCGATGCACGGTGGAGTCTCGGTGTGTTGAGAATGGAGGGGTCTCCGTCATCCACAGAATGACCACGGAAGCGCGGTTTAATCTTATTGATTATATATTAAGAAATTATTGACTGCTTCATTAGCATAATGGTCGTGGGTGCGACAGCAACGCTGGAGGTCCTGGGTTCGATTCTCAGGTCGAGCAGACAGTTGGGTTTTTCTATGAAGTCCTCAGTGATATCTCGAAGTTTGGATTTGTGTTTGGTTAATTGCAATTAATTCGCCCCCTTTTATATGGGACGTAGACATATCGGTGAACTGTATAGGTAACCTAGGTACACCTCTGTCCAACCCTTCAGGAATACAGGCTGATGCAGGTGAAATTATACCTTAGCGTAGTTATTATTGAACTGCGAGTCCCTTAGGCGATTATATTCGCTTGCACGTAACTACTTATTAGCCGACGAGAAAATTTAATAGCCACGGAAAAAGATGTAAATTTATTTTATAGCAGCAATGTAATTAGTCTGTTATGCTCTCGGAATAATTTTAATTAGCACTTACGTATTCTATATGGGTTTAAGGTATATAATACTTTGCGTACATTCTTTACTTTACTGGGTAAGGTAACATTTACCTCTAGTGCAGACTTGGCTTTTAATTTAATTATTCCAGGCGTTTAATTATTTCGTGTCGTAATTATTAGGGGTTTCTACATTAAAAAAGTTTGTGTTGAATTGAAAGCAAATAGGTACTATAAATAGGTATGCAATTAAATAGATATTTCCATAATATTTATTTCAGTAAATACCCGTCTCATTCGTTTTTTTTTCTTTATTTATGGACTTTCAATCCTTTACCTCATTCAAATTAATTTATTCGCTCGAATTTGGTATAGTCGTTCATCAATCATTAGTTGGACTCGTGGCTAAGTAATAACTTACGTTGGTCAACCAATCTGCAAGGTTAAGCTGCGATAGCCGCGGTCAGTGTGTGGATGTGTGACCATTCTTAATACATCGAGACTCCACTGTGCCTCGGAGAACACGTAAAGCCATCAGTCCCGGTTATCATACGAAAACCTATGACAATCGTTAATGGTAGTCAGAAGCCCAAAAAGTTTACAACCAATTGGAATAATTGGTTGTAAACTTTTTGGGCTCCTTGGGTAGTCGATTTGTGTAAAATATAATATTCAGTCGCATCTGGTTAGAATGGAAGCTGACCCCAATATGTATACTTGGGAAAAGGCTCGGAGGAAGGTGATGATGAACTGCCTTATTTTTTTATACCACTAAGGTCAAACAAGCATACGGCCCACCTGATGCTAAGTGTTTACTACCTATAGACGATTGCAACACTAGGGGTATCACTTGCATGTTGCCGACCCTGTAAAACGAAAGAGGAATAATTGAGTTGGCAGTTTAGGGGTCAAAGTCCTACTCCTGCCAACACAACGTTTCCTCGCGGAGCACTGGCAACCTTGCTCACCGTAAGGAACACAACACTGTTCAAAACAGTGTCATTAGCTACTAGGAACACAGTCATGCATAAGACTGCTAGCCTACTACAACAGGTCGAAACTGAATGTATGGGAATGACATTTATATGTAGATACTGAATCTGCCAAACTCGCCATTTTGTGTTTGTCATCATGATTACTTAGATCTTGAGTGTAACACAGCTTTGCACACAAGAAATATTCTAACATGAATTAATAAATAAGTTGGCATATACAACTTATCCATTATGAACATTTCGATCATCGACACTAAGCATTAAAAACAATTCGAGCTGATCCCTCCACGATTCAACTTGTACTGCTATAATCGAATAAGAGCAATTTCTCAATAATTCAGAGAATTCCTGTCATTGATCAATTGGCTGATCCGGGCAGCGTCTATCCCTGAGACGGGATTATTAGATTTTCTCGCAACAATTTTAAATTCCCCGGATTTCCTTATCTGTTTCGTTTTATTGTATTATACCCATCTTATGCTAAATTTAATAATGTATATTATTAACATATCGTTACGTATTGTTTACAAGGAATTCAATATTGGTTGTTATAAATGGAGACAACCGTTTGGAGTCATATGCTTATATCAGGCGTCATTATAACCTCCAGTGACCAATTGGTGTCCTTAGAAATAGAAAGCTGACTAAAGTTCCCATATTTACAACTCACATAACGTTGTAAAGGTGTAAGTAGTTGAATGATATATTTTGCGTGCTTTGTTACCGTTTGACTCTTCTCAACTAAACTATGCAATGAATGCACATCGATAAAACTTATGCTTTTATAGTAATCATCGATGGCTGTATAATATTATTGTGATAGCAAACTTAACCCAAAGCTTTGTCGTCAGAAGTACTTTAAACTGTCCCTTCTTAGGTAATTCAATATATTGCATTACCTAGGATGATGTTAAACATAATAAGCAAAAATAATAAGTGTTAATTAATGTCGGTAAATCGGGGCTGATGAACAATAGGACTTGCTAGAGAGATGTTGGTTCAAATGTATCTAACGATTAATGATTCTGCCACAATATTATTTGCGGTAATAAATAAAAACGATAACAGTCCTTGTACGCCCAATATTGTGTGTGATAAATTTAAAAGCGTCTTGGTGCCATTTTTCAGGGCAATATTGTATTTTTTCATATTGTTTGTGTTGTTGTATTGTATATAACATTATTTTTCAGGCGTCTCCTCTCCGCGGGAGCCGGTTTAATTTTCCGCTACGTTTTAAATTTATATGTTTCGAACTTTGAATCTATATTAATGTATTTCGTTTCAAAATATAGTATTTATATGTCCCAACATGGAAGGCAGCTGGCAGTGTCTGGATGAGGAAAGCTGACCAGCTGTGGACGAGTATATAGGCTGATGATGATGACTCAAAGCATCATGTTGATTTTAACTAATTTTATGAACTCCAAACATGAAAATGTTGCTGTAATAAAATATGATAAATACGTTGCTCAAGTACCTTTAATACAAAAGGTGAGCTCCTAAGTGAAAAAGGTCCGCTACATTTTTAAACGATGCAGATAGAAACCTCATTTTGTAAATACGACCTGTAATAAACCAAGTCGAGTACCCGATACGTGGGTCAATCGTATAAAACCCCTTCCAAGTCTCCAAAGTCCACTCAATGCTTAACGAAACAACAATGCAGATAGGACGGTTATAGGATTGGCGGGAAAATATATATTTTTAAATTTGGAACAATATGGCGGACAGCGGGTTGCCATAAATCTCAAGATGGCGTAATGCGAGAATGCACGTTTAGAATTCTTTATGAAGGGATACAAGCTTTAGTTCAAATCGCATTGAGAAAAATAAATTGCTTTTGAATGTTTATAGGTGCTGTTACGTACGTCAGATTTATTTTATTGCTGTTGAAAATTCGAGGCACTCTACAATGCATATTCCATGCATGCAAAATATGACATTTGTGTATTGGAAAATATTATTTATTCTGTTTTTTTTTTACACACTGATATATTACAATAAATAGAAAAGGACACTGTCACTTCTTCCTTCACTTTTATAAAATAAACTTACCAATATAATTTAGGTAACGTACGTAACGAAAGTACACTACCACTATACACAAGTTCATATTAATCGAATAGTATTAATGAGTATTCGGCGGCCTCCTGGCTTCCTGGTAATGGGAACAGTGCAAACGCATTAGTGCATCGTTAACCAAAACGATTGTGCGGGCATCGGGAATTTGAAGAAATGGAGCATTAGCGGAACGACCTGCTAAGTATGTGGGCTCTCGATTGTTAACTCTAGGTATTGGAAATTGCTTTACCTACTATATTATAAGTAGGTACCTTTCTTAAATATTAAAAAGATTAGGTTTACTCCGTGGTGTTACTTGTGTAGATTTCGTATTTTTCAACCCGTGGGAAACTCCAAAATCTATAAGCTGACGTTTATACGCTACAACATTTTTAATTCACTGCCTAGTGCTAAGCTCGGTTGCTACCCTTAAGGACTTTGATTCGATTCCCAGTTAGAGCAGTGTTATTGGTTTTGCTATGAAATTCTCAGAGAACCCTTTGGGGAATGCAGGCATGATGGTATCTATGTTTAAAATGTTTAGAAGTAACCCCACGTATACAGTTTTGCAATGTGGTGATTAGTCAGTGAGAAAATGATTAGTGTTTCGCTTTTATATTTAAACAAGGCATTTTATATTTTATATTTATACGCATCCCAAAAGGGATTTCGAGACTCAATGTAGGTTTAAAGAATTTATTTCTCAAAAAAAAAGACATACTAGCCACTTACATGAGAACTTATTTTAACTTAAAAATAATAACATTTCAAGCAATGGTCGTCTATAATATTCAAATATTTAATGACAGTGCAATAAATATTTGTTTAAGCGAGAAATGAGCGATTGTTTATAATATAACGAGATAATGTAGTCTTAAATAAACTAAATGTAAGGCCTATGTTCTTCTTCAAGGTCTAATCTATCTTTGTAACAGGCGTGAAAGCGTAACAGACATACAGACAGTTACTTTCGCATTTATAACATTAGTAGGTATATAACATTGGTAGGTACATTATACAGTATGGTAGGTATGTAAACATCGGGATTGAAGTGGACTTAAATGTCTCCAATCAATAATAAGGTATTTTTTCTTTTGGGAGAAATGAGATTCGCCAGAATCTGAATTCGAAATTATACGATAGGTCGTCGATGTGAGAAATAATCTCGAACTCGGATTGGAATACTTTCTTTTAGACTTTACTTTCCTAAAGTAAAGTAAATATAGAAGAAGATAATTATTCCCAGAGCTTGAGCTGCGCACTTCGCTTTCAACGCGCTCATCAATTAATTTTATAAAGGTCCTTTGACAAAGAGACGACTCTGCTGGGATTTTAAATCAAAAAGACTGATGCTGTGTAAAGTAATGAGAGATTGGTTGATTATTCCCGGTTCGACGGTGTGCCAAACGACACTGCGCCCGCCTCACCGCCTCGGGAACCTTTTTAATTTTCCGCTAGCCTTCAGATTTATATGTTTTCAGTGCGGCCGTCAATTTCCGCGATTTTTAATTTAAGTGGTAGGTACGATGCCTCCAAAAAGCGCCGTTTTGTCTTTTTAACACTTTTTGTGATTTATTTTTATAATGATTCATAAAGGCGGTGTTTTTAAGATATCCTGGATTGTTGTGGCGTTTGTGTTTTTTTTGTGAATGCTTTGCGGGGACTGTTTTCGCTTAAACCAAAAATAATAAAATTACGTAGACAGAAAATACTTCTTTAATGTGGTTATATTATTGAACCATAGTATTTTTTTTGGGTGTCTTCTATTGGACAGGGTTGCGTTTGACAATCAGTGTTAACGTATCTCATTGCGGTCGACGATAGAACATGCTTATCTCATCATCAACTCATATACTGTCCTATTGCTGGGCACGGGTCTCCTCTCAGAATAAGAGGGATTAGGCTATAGTCCACACAGGTTGGCAGCCTTCACACATCGTCGAGAAAAATCTCTATGCATGTAGGTTTCCTCACGTTGTTTTCCTTCACCGTTTAAGCGAGTGATAATTAATTACCGCACATGAACTCGGAAAGTCAGAGGTGCGTGCCTTGGATTCAAACTCGAGACCTTTGACTTGGCAGTACAATAGTCATATCACTAGGCTATCACTGCATTGTCTTGTCTAGGAGTAACCTATTCACTCATGAGTTAAAGACTTGATATGATATGATCGAAAATCGAAAAAGACCTGTATAGAGACAAATTATATGTAGGTATTTATCGTTCTTGAAACACCGGAAATCTCTATCACTACCATAGCAGATAATACAATTTATAAGGTAAACCTTGGCTAATCGGTGATAGTTTCTTATCGCCTTATAATAATTTGGTATACATTATAAATATAATCAGAAGCTCAGAAATGGTTGACCAATTCATCCATTTTTATTTATATATATATCTCCTACTAATATTATAAATGTGGAAGTTTGTGAGGATGGATGGATGTTTGTTACTCTTTCACGCTAAAACTACTGAACAGATTTTGATGAAACTTTACAGTATTATTATTTATACATCAGAATAACATATAGGCTATAGTTTTTATCGATGTTGAGTTAATTAGCCAAATTACAACGATAATTAAAAGTAACTTTTCCACGCGGACGAAGTTGCGGGCAGAAGCTAGTTGTAAATAAACCAATCACCGATTAACCAAGGTTTGCTCTGCCTCTATCAAGGTATGGTGTATGGATGTATGTAAGCTCACATTTGCTATCTGATAGTATGTCTGCCTGTACAGAGCAATAACTCCAAGTCACGTGGAATACCCCTTTGATCCGTCTAATGGATGATTTGACTAACGCCGCCCAGTATCAATCTATCCAATACTATGTCTATGTTTATTGTACGTAGGTATATCTACTTACAGTTACGAGCATCAATATGTACACACTAAGCGAAATTCTAAAGCGATTTTCTTTTAAAGTATAAACTGAAATTGTATGGTGTTACGAACATTTTGAAGACTATATTATAATGATAATGAATTTATCTTAAAGTTTCAATCGTAAAAAAAGCTTTTTACTTTGTAACTGTATACATATTTATGTTCGTGACTGTACAAGAATGCTTACGTTGTACAGTCAACAAAAGAGGTATACAGATAGCGAACGAAATCTACATTTTACACAGATTACGATATATTATAAAATGAATAACGCGTCAAAGGTTTGGTAATTCGCAACTTACAGTATCTACGTTTTGACACATATTGCGTGATACATTAATATACAATCTTTATCAAAACACAGATGCTTAATTAGTTGTCCATTTTTCGCTTTTGTTGACTGTACTATCAAGTGTGTTATTTAGAGGTAAGTGTAGATGGATGTGCAATGATTTTGAGACGTGTACTATCTTGTAGCAAAGTATAATGAAAAATGTGTTAGTGCATTTTAACGATAAAAAATTTTTGTTAATGAAATGTTTGGTATTATACACATTCACTGTTGCTATTTAGTAGACTGTCTTAGTGGTCGCAAGAGGAGCAGCTGACCGAGTAGTCCTAGGTTCGAGCAGTGTTATTGGGGTATACTATTAAATTATCCGTAGCAGATAGGAGTTTGCAATTGTATTCGGTTTGATGGCATTATAGGACCCAAAAATATACCGGCGAGCGGTATCCTCCTCTGTGAGTTATACACATATTAAAACTAGTTATATATATTATAATAATACATGGATAATGTAACATGTTGTAAATAGCAGTAGTAAGCCTAGCTTTGACACTTAAATAATTATCTGAAAGAAGAGTCATAGAACTTTAAGTTTTACTATGGCTTCAAGGGAGCACCTACTTAGGGCGCCCTCATTATTTGTCACTTTTTATGCGTCCGTTCGCAGTTTAAGCGATTAAAACTAGATTGAACCAGTTTTTCACGTTTAAGGACCTCCCGATTGTGGTATCAGATTAATGTTCAATCGCTACGTAGGTAATTGAGTCTATTTCCTGACTTCACTACCATTATAAGGCACCACCTATAAGTTTGCTTCGCTTGTCTGCCCTTTTCAGTAAGCGTTTACACTTGGACACTTTCTATCATTACCTTCCTAATAAAAATAGGTAGATATTAGTATGTACTTACTATATAGGTATATATTTTTTTATATTTCATATTATTTTTAAATAATTGTTGATTAAATTTTAATCTAGAATTACAGATAGATTGGAAATAAGGTGCGAGTAGTAATGTCCCTAAAGACGAAAATTGCGTCAGGTAGATCTTTTTTTGAATTTTATCTTTGCAATAAAACAAGTAAGGTATAAGTTTGTTTACTTTCTCTAGAAGTAAAGTCGTACGTTTTAGTAAGTTTCCGCAGTACGAACGTACATCTTCAAGGTTCGCAAGGCTCTGGGGGAGTCCGGAAAATTGCAAACATAAAGTTTCTAATCGACGGATCTTTTATTCCCTAGCTTTCGAGATACAGCCCATTAGCTCTGTAATGGGGGGATGTTCAAAATTTATTTTATCATCTCTTGGCACGTGATGTCTTTGTTTTAGTGAACAGACGTTCTAAACAGACGGTTGATTTATTGACGTCATAATTCAAAGAAAAATTAGGGAATCTAATGTTTATATTAAAACTGTAATTACTAAACAAGGCTTGTAAGGAACGAGCTTGCTCGCATTGAAGGTAATATTAAAAAGTTTTGTTTAAATTTGATGTTTATGAAATTACGTTTGATTCGGACTCAATCAATTCGACTCGATTCAACTGAATTTATTTTCTTGAAAAATCCGTGCAGAAATAACAAGGATAGGAAAAGAATCTACTTCTGAAACTAAGTAATCAAAGATTCAAGTTTTCAGTTTCTTCGGAAAACACACAGGAATCGGATGGCTTTAGCTCAAAACTTCTATCTCACTCCAGTACAGTCGCCAACAGTCTCGACCGACAGAGCACTCCTAAGTCTGCTTATAGCAGATATATGCGACTAAAGTCGAAAACAGTCATATCTCTCGTCGCAACGCAACACAGAAGCCTGTAAAGGAAACCAGAAATCCTCTCACAACTGCATCCTGACGATTTCTATTCAAACGCGGGGCTGCGGTACACTCGCGTGCAATTTATACGTCTCTCGCAGCGGGAGTCACTCATACATTACAGGCATTAGGACAACCGCGATAGTCCACACATATCGAGCTAATTTACGCGGCGCACGAGAAAATGGTAGACTACATTCTAATTTTTGAATTAAGAATTAGAATAGCGTTTTCAAATGTTTTGGTTTTTAATAAGTGCTACACACTTATTAAACTTATTAACTGTTGTGTTTTTGCAAATATCATCCAAAAACTAAAAAATAATTGTGTGATGCCTAAAATACCTTTTACATAGATTAATAAAATTTAGACATGTGTATCTGCTAATTCTAAATTGTTGTTTGAATTTATCCTATAAGGTAAAATTAAACCCAAGTCCTTAATGAACTTTTAAAGGTATAAGTTACTAACAACCTATTATTTTCGGTTATTCATTTGCAACTAGAGGGGAAACTGCGTTCTGCATTCGATCTGGTTTAATTCGAAGGAAATGGCGATTCAATTAAGAGATCCAGCCACCATTTTAACCCTAACATCTTCATTAAAGGCGAAACAGAAACAAAGGACAATCCCTTTATAATGTAAATAGGCTATCTTGACATTAACCGTCAAGGGTCGTGAAATATTAACGAAACACAATAAGAGCAAAAACAAACCAGTCTACTTACTAGTGTGTGAAATGAAAGCGACTACAAGAGTTGTGAAGTTGCGCTATAAATCCAGGCTATGTCTTGGCAAACATATTTAAGGAGGGATGACAGAGCAAAAGGGACTTTGCTGCTCTGTTACAAGGGGTATAAGGAGAGTTTTATAAAGTTTGTCAGTGGGCACAGGCCCAAGGGAAAGTGTTGTCAAGGAACAAGGATAAGTCGGGATTGTCGCGAGGCTCGTCTGCGAGGAAATTACAACTAGTATAATACAAAGAGGCTTCAACATCCGCGTTTCTATTTGGAAGTTTCCGCGGGATTATGTGGTAATGTAGGTAGATCTAGTTAGTTTTGTGTGGTAAGCGTGGGCCCGTTTTGTTGAGGGTTTCGTTCGTGCACGTCGACGGAGGGATTGACTTTGAATGAAATTAATTAATGAGGTTAATGGATGGCGAATTTTGTCGGTATTACCAGTGGTATTACCTGTTGGGGGTTGTTTAAAATAATTTTGTAGGTTTGTTTATTCGAATTTTGTGCAAAGTCGAACGATCCCTTTGGTTGGTATTGAGCACTGTACTGGAGCAAAATAATATACATGTCAAGGATTATTAAGTAAATGTACACATCTCACAGTGTGAAGAATGTATTATTCGTAAAGGTGATTCTATCCGAGACGGGGTTATTGTGCTTACTAGTAAACCAGTTAATTTTATATGGTAAAGTATTTAAAATTAAAATACTGGAAAGTATTTTTGTTTTGGAATTTCAAAATCTTGTACACAATTCTTCATTACATGCTATGAGTAGGTACTAACCCTCTTCAATACTAGTATTTTCTATCCAAATAACTTTTTATAAGTAAAAAAAACTTAGATTAATAAGGTATAAGATTAATAAGGTATTATTTAAGCTTTAGCTTGTATGATGGTCAAGAAGTTATTCTCCAACTTATCGTCACCAAAAAGTCCACTTACATTTAGAACAATACAGAAACACTGACAGAATAAATAAAAATCATTGCAATCCCAATCGCATAAAAGGCGGTAAACAATAAAAAGCTAGGGATTTTCATTTGATAGACGTGAGACGATTATAAAGATTAGCGCTCCGTTTATGTGCAAACGCTCGGCGAAATAAAAAGTTGAAAACGAAATGCTTTTCACAAAAAAAAAAAACATTAAAAATTTTCACGTTCTCTTTTCGGTTACTTTGTTATCCGTATATCTATTAAACATTTATGAGATAAGTGACCTCTTTGGTGAAATGGATGCTCATTTTCATAATATTGGAACTTTAGACCTACTACTTTACAATTGATCTTGTAAATAAATTTCCTGACAATGTCAGTTTAATCGGGCCCTCACAGAGATTCCTTCTAGAGAAATAAAGAATTTCTCTTTATATATTTTTAGGTACGGTTAACAAAAGAGTTAGGTATACAGGCAGCTAATTAATAATCTGTATTTTGATAAAGATGTGAGAGTGTAATAATGTATCACGCAATATGTGTCAAAACGTAGGTATTGTAAGCAGCTACATACCTAACCCTTTGGCGCGTAATTATTTATGTCGAAATCTGTATAAAAATGCATATTTCGTTTGCTATCTGTGTACTTAACTCTTTTGTTGACTGTACCTTAGACTATCATTTTATAACCTAATCTTTTGCCAAATATAAACTTAACACTTAAAGTATTTAATATTATATAACGAAGCACATTGTAGCCCACTAATTCTCTCCTCTTTATAATATTGATCTCCGAAATCCCCAAAAAGTTTGATTATTACACATTCAAAATTAAAACCCTTTCATGTTTTAGTCAGAGATCAAGCTTAGTTGCCGTCTGGTAATCCGATTTCATTCACCAAGTAATGAGCACCATTAAACATACAGCTTTATAATTCCAAAAGAAATTACAATCTTCCACCCTCTAACCAAAAACTAACTTTAAATAAGAGCCTATACGATTGAAAATGATCTACCGAAATATATCCAGATATCGGACTGCAAATGGAATAGAAAATTCCATTCACCAAGCGAATTTGAAATTTGAGTATTGCTGATACAGTTTAAATTGCCTTGAGTGATCCACCTCATGTACAATTCATTTTAGACCTGAAAAGATATGCCGAACCGGGTGCAGACGAAATATGAGGATTAAATTCCTGTACTGCACTTAACAAGACTAATTTATGCACGGATGCTTGCAACGTGGGGTATTCGACTTAACTAAACTAATTGAGAGGTAATGGTTGGAATTTCATAGCAATATGTTTGTCTATTGTTTATATACTGCTTAAGCTTCGTAGTGGTAAAATAAATGTACTAGTTATAGTTTCAAATGTTGTTAAATTATTGTATACATTGTTATCTATACTAAGATAATAAAGTTGAAGAGTTTTTTGTGTGTTTGTTTAAAGGCGTTAAACTGTGAAATTAATAGTCAGATTTGATAATTTATTTTTGTATTTCATAGCCAATCTATTATTTTAGTTTTGTTATTTGGTATTTTGTCTTGGTTTGTGACTGTTAGAATAATCTTTCTTTCTTTGTTTATTTCAATTCTTGAGGAAGATTATAGGGTATTTAGTCACCACGCTATGATACTTAGGAGCTGAGCAAAAATGAAAAAGTCAGGGTGGGTGAAACCGCGGTGCACTCTATATATAATAGTTTATAAATCTAGACAATACGAACTGTGATAAATCAAATTAAATTTGATTATACAATTTTATTGGTATTCTATCATCATTCTCGGCATTTGTTTGATTAATTTACGCAACAGATTTCTCTACGAAGAGAAAATAAATCAAGGGAAGAAAATTACAGTTTGCGGATATTATAAAATGAAAATAAAAATGAAACAAAAATATGAGCTATAAAGCGGAATCAAAGTACCGAACCGCGTACTTTTAATGGGATTTTCCTCAAATCGTTTTTATTCGTAGCTAGAATTTCTTATCTTTTTCTAAAATTATATTATATAAATAGTTTAAATACAATAATGGATGGCGTTTTCAAAGTCTCGTAAGGCATATTTGCATGTAGCGAACGAATTATGTAGTAGGCTGGCGACGCCGTGGTGACGTGGCGTTAAATTGCCTCCAGATGAAATACGGATGTGTTGCACTTACGAACCATCTTTACCTTTTTTATTACTGGCTGTTTTATTTTTGTTTTTTATAGATAAGTTTCGGTGGATGCTATATTTAATAGCGACTTTTGAAAAATGATGAATGGAGATTGGAAAACTGAGAGCAAGTTCTTTACTATAAAATTGTGTACATAATATAAAAAATATACGATGATTTTGCTTGGTAAAAAAATATATGAAAAATATAATATAAATATAAATTTATCCTTTCAGTAATCTCCAATATGAATACTTTTATTTTTCCTATTATCAAAGAACGAATGATATTGCTTGAGGCAACACTTACGCTCAAAAGAAAACCAGTATACGATACCAGGTATCGTAATCCATCCTTCGGTAGAGCTCGGGTGAAAATACGGCACGACAGAACCTCAGAAAGTCACAAAGAGAAGAGAAAACGCTTTCTGCTTCGAAGTATTGAAACCAGAATTCCGAACAAACGGGTAGATCAAGTCGTCGACGGTTGTAAACGCTCGAATTGTTACGTAGTGAAATCACCATCTTTGAACATTGAGGTATATATAGTAGTCTCGGTAGCATAGTTGGCCAAAGCGATCGCTGTATTTAACTGGAAGAACGCAGTTTCAAACCCTGCCTCAGATCGAAAGATTCTTTCGCTAAAATTTATATCTTTTCTGATTATCCTTTTGTATTTTTTGCATTTTCCATGCTAAGATTTTAAAGTTATTAAGCAAAGGAAAAAATCGGCCGCGGGCAGGATTTGAACCTGCGTCTTCTGGTTAGGTACACCAGACGCTATGACCACTAAGTCACCGCGATACCTACCCGCCATGTCGCATTTTGCCTTCACATTCTGAATTATTTACGTCTTTATGGTTACGTCAGTAACACCTATTGAAAAGCTCCTAACTTCTTTTCTCATATTCGAAACATAAGTATAGATATTTTTTTAGCGAGCTCTCTGTACCTTTCTGGTACAGAGAGCTCGTGGCGCCGAGTCGCATTTTACCTATTTTACTACTCGTGGCGCCGAGCGGAACGACGGATTTTTATACCGATTAAACGTATTGAAGAAAGAAAGAAAATTTATTAACAAAACAACATATTCAAGTCTTAAACTAAGGAAGTACTTTATCCTGAGCGATGTCAGAATAGGTCCCTATCTCAGCACTATGCTGCAGCTTGATTTGCTTGATATTGATATTGGTCTCCCTGGCCTGGCTGGGACAAGGGATTCTTGAGCATATTTTTGGGTAATTTCTTCAGACTTTGGGCTATCAAGAATCGGTTCAGGCAGATACCTGCATCATGCCAAATTATAGGTGTTAAATTTCTAATCTTGTTTCAGCTATAGCTATATTCATAGAGTTTTTAGGTATGTATGTTAATTTTATTCATATCGTAACTATTTAAATTGGATAAAAACGTTATCGAAGTTTCCGTTTGACAATTGCTACTCTCTTAGTGAGTTGCAGCGTTTACTCTACATTTTACATCAACAACTTCCATGATGTCTCCTTACACAACCCCTCAATTTCTTTAAACATCTAAAATGCGAGAAAATTGACAATAAATAATTTGAATGTTGCGGTTTTTATTATAAAAGTCCGCTTGAAAAGGTTGTGAAAGCTTTTACGGCAATAAGTCTTAGCACAAAAGGCGATTATGCCTGTTCGCGCTTTTAAGCGTTAAATAATAATAGGGGAAAATCTTAAACTTTTAAGTAGCTACATTTCATTCAGCCACAATTGATGAAAACGGTATAGACAGTGTGTGCATCTATTAATTTTTGATTTTGCGTAAGCCTGTTTTCGATTTCACAATGTTGAACAGACTATAATCGTTTACCTTACATGTTATTTGTTGTTTTAGCTTTATTAGCTTAATGAGAAATTCTCTGTAGCAGTTCGGAGTTTGGATTTGTGCCCGGTTATAGCAATAGGCTCCTATTACATGGGACCTAAGCGTAGGTACAGACGAACTAAGAGTGTACATTAGTACACCTCTACTTAACCCTTCGGAGATATAGGCGTGATGGTGGTACGTTCATTTAGAAACTTTTAGGAAAGCTGATGGCGAGGTTGAAGACCCGATGGGAGTCAGGTGATCATTTATTTGTCATGTATCTCGTTAGAGCTCATTTATAGACTACCAGCTTTTGTCAAAGGTTGTCTTTCTCCAAGGTCTAATGTATCTTTGTACCAAATTTCATCAAAATCAGTCCAGTGGTTTAACAGATAGATAGGTTTACGCATTTATAATATTAGTAGGAAATCAATAAAATATTCTTTAGGTTTATTGAACAGAGTATACTGATACACTTAGACTACCTACTACGACTATCTTACCTACATTCGTATAGGTCGTACCCTTACATAAGTAAGACAAAAAGAAAATGTTTAATATTTCATACCTCATTCATGTTATCTGTGTATTGTACAATAATTATCAAGAGAACATTCTCCATAAAATTTGTACGCCGACAGAAATGAAAATTCACCTCGCTAATCTAACACACGCAACTCCATGACAATGTTAATACCATTGGAAGCCATTTTAAGATGGCCGCCTAAGATGTTTACTTTCATACGAACGAGCACCAGATCCCGCCATTGTTTGCTTGGATGAATTTTCATTTATTTGCGTAAACCGTACTCCCCCGTGCTGTTTCCTTTTATTTCCGGCCGTTGTTTGACAATACTGCCATTTTGATGAATTATTGACGATTGTACGCTATGATATAACATTTGTAATGTTTCATACAGTACGGTGTGTATTGTAATAATTTACGCGGGTCTGCATATGTCCCACTTTCGGCATAAAGTTTGGAACAGTAATAAAAACCATCGTATTTTGTCACCGACATTTTTTGCTGTTGTTGTTGAATTTATTTGATGTAAATGAAAATTTATGCAATGTACTGTTTTGTGATTGCATTTGTTTGTGTTTAATTATATAATGAAATAGTTATTCATTGAATGGACTCATCTCTTGATATTGTGTTGGATTACAATTATACCATATATTCAGTGGAGCAATTACGAATTGACGAAATCGATCCTGGCGCCGAGTTTCTCTTGTTTGTTAATCAATATTTGTATTTTGGAGCACACACCCATCTTAAATTCACTGGGTCATCATACCCTACCTAACCACATTCTATATCATTATAATAATATTTATACCGAATAAGAGAAGGAGAAAAGTCCCTCCGCCCATCGGTCCCAATAGTAACTATGCCTCTGACTAACCCATACATACCATCACGCCTGTATTCCCCGAAGGGTTAGGCAGAGGTGTACTAATGAACACCCACATTTAGTACATAAGGAGTACATAAGGAGTACATAAGGAGTACATAAGGAGTACATAAGGAGTACATAAGGAGTACATAAGGAGTACATAAGGAGTACATAAGGAGTACATAAGGAGTACATAAGGAGTACATAAGGAGTACATAAGGAGTACATAAGGAGTACATAAGGAGTACATAAGGAGTACATAAGGAGTACATAAGGAGTACATAAGGAGTACATAAGGAGTACATAAGGAGTACATAAGGAGTACATAAGGAGTACATAAGGAGTACATAAGGAGTACATAAGGAGTACATAAGGAGTACATAAGGAGTACATAAGGAGTACATAAGGAGTACATAAGGAGTACATAAGGAGTACATAAGGAGTACATAAGGAGTACATAAGGAGTACATAAGGAGTACATAAGGAGTACATAAGGAGTACATAAGGAGTACATAAGGAGTACATAAGGAGTACATAAGGAGTACATAAGGAGTACATAAGGAGTACATAAGGAGTACATAAGGAGTACATAAGGAGTACATAAGGAGTACATAAGGAGTACATAAGGAGTAGCTTCAGAGAAATTCCGAAAGAGATCACTGTCGTAATCGTGATCAATTCAAACTACTTATCTTATTCATAACGTAATATTTGATTTGTACCAATCAACCATAGTAAATACAAGATCAGCAGAATAATAAATATAAGATCAGCAGAATATTTTTTGTCATCCACTTTTTTTACTTTCCAACAGGGCCCCAAATTCGTGTGTGCCCTAGGGCCCCGGCACAGCTTAAGACGACCCTGATTACAAACATGTCATCATCAACCCATATACTGTCCCACTGCTGGGCACGGGTCTCCTCTCATATTGAGAGGGATTAGGCTGTAGTCCAAACATGTATTACATCTTATTTTTTCTATATTAAATAATATGTTATACGGCGTTTAACAAGATACGGACGATCTAGTAAAGTGCAAAGCAAGAAGGTATGTTTTGTAATGTACAAAACATACCTTCTTGCTTTGCAAGACAATTCGGCATGCACACATGTATACGTAGGACACTCAGAAAGTTTTGAGAAACTAAAAAACTAACTTCTAGAAAAAAATATTTTTATTAAATCTTTTCAAAGAACTCTCCACCAGCCTCTATACAAAGTTTCATGCGTCTGAACCAATTTTCAAAAAAAAATTCCAGTCCTCCGCAGACACCTCTTTCACGGCCTTCTCAAACGCTGCTCACACGTCTTCCGGCGATGAAAACTGTATCCCCTTGAGCTGATTTTTAATTTTAGGGAATAAAAAGAAGTCACACGGAGCCAAATCAGGACTGTAAGGAGGGTGTCCCAAGACTCTGACCGGTGTGGAGTCCAGGAAGTCCATAGTTTTGATCGCAGAATGCGCGGGCGCGCTGTCGTGGTGAACAAGGACCCCGCGGAGCTCGGTGTTCGGTCGCTTGTTGCCCATTGCAGAAAAAACTTCTGGCAGGGATTTTGTGCTGTACCATTCGGCGTTGATGCTGCTTTGGTCTCGAAGTGGAATTGAAATTAGGTACCCTATCAAAGTGAAGAAACTAGTGATCAAAATTTTTCCTGCGCTCCTCGATCGCTACACTTTCGTAGGCGTTGGTTCATTTTGAAACAGCCAAACTGTCGACTGACGTTTTGTTTCTGGATCGTATTGATAAATCCAGGATTCGTCACCTGTCACAATGTCGTAAACGCGTCGTGACGAGCCTGCATCAATTTTTTGTATCATATCACGGCACCAATCCATACGGGCCTGCTTCTGAGGTTCGGTGAGGTTGTGCGGTACCCAGCGGGAAACTATCCTCCTTACGCGAATGTGCTCGTGCAAAATCTTGTGAACACTTCCTGAACCTATCAGCAGAGTATGCTGAATCTCTTCGTACGTAATTCGTCTGTTTTCTTGAATTAATTTTTTACTGCCAACACACTTTTTTCGGTGACAGCCGTCGTAGGACGACCACTCCTTTGATCAACCGCCAAAGTAAGACGACCGCGTTTGAACTCGCTATACCAGCGGTAGATGGTTGCTTTTGAAGGTCCTTCATCCATAAAAGCAATTCGAAGTCGATCAAATGACTCAACAGGTTTTAAGCCACATTTGAAATCATAAAAAATCATTGCACGAAAATGTTCTCAATGCAGATCCATTTTTTTATGAGACAAGAAAATTTGAATTGGCTCTCAAAAAAATGCGGAGGGAAATTTCAAAATCGATCAGTGGTATTTTTACTTTTAAATAATCGAAGTTTTCAAAATAATTACAAGTGGCCAGTGTCTTATACATACAAACTTTTTCTCGCAAAACCTTCTGAGTGGCTTGGTACACGGGCTATTCTCCCTATATTATGGTCAAGCATACACAATGACTGATGCATGCGTGCCGTCGGCTGAGACTGGTCTACTCAAAACCGCTATGGCTCTTTCTTCAAAAGGGCATTTCAGACATTGCCCTACATTCTAACACAAACAACAACAACAACATTGTTTCTCTCGAGTTTGTTTGGTTTCAGAGGTCGTAAGTTATGAAGTTTTTAAAAGATGTATTTTGAGAAATGAATATAATTTATCATTATTTTGTATCCATTGTATTTTTGTATGTTTAAATTAAAATATTGACTAGAAAATATTGATATCGACTGTTGTTAGTACTGAGATAATCCCTTTAAATTTTATTAACTCACATCCTAAAATTAATTATTTCAACAAGAATTCTAACAGTTAATTTCGGACAGCCATTCAATGAAATATGTCCAAAAGTTATTGTTTAATATCGAATGTCTAAAACACCGAAGGGCTTAGGTATATATTTATTTGCATAACAAATATATAATGAAATGGAGTGGACGTGTTCATTTCAGAGATTAAATTCCACTCGGAGTCTGCAAGCCGACGATAACGGGTATTAATATTGAAAATATTCAAATATTGTGTTAATTTCAAAATGTTTTGCTTGCCAGAGATATTAAGTATTGACTTATTGGTAATGTATCGGTAAACTAAGTCGTGAATCGTTTAAATTTGGTATTTTATGAAGGAATGATAGATTCTTAAGTACGATTAGGCTATGATAGGACCTGCTTTCATGTGATAATTTATTTGGTTACCATCTTGTCTCATTTATGTAGTGTTAGTAACCGCCACTAACGCTAGAGGACCTCAAGGGTTGATTCCCAGATCGTGCAGTGTTATTGTGTTTTTCTATTTCATTCTCAACAGCAGCTCGAAGTTTCGATTTGTGCCCGGTTACATACCGGTGAACTGTGGCTGTATATGTATAAGTACCTCTACTCCTATCTAACCCTTCGGGGAATACAGGCGTGATGGTATGTTTTGTTTTACCATTTTGCGTCCAGTCTTCCAATTATTAACTCTTGAGTCTGGGTACTTATGTACATAATATGTGAAGTTTGTGATTGTAAACGAACCCACGATACAGGTGAAAATTATGTATACAAATGTTTTATATCTTGTCCTCATAAACCGTAATAAATAAGTCGAATCATATCTGAATAATAATACAGTAGGTATTCAAATGTATTGATTCATCGGTACAATATCGTTATCAATTGCTCTGAGCTATCGATTGGATCTAACCCTGCAATTCTCGCTAATGTTACTAGCCGGTGACATGCAAGCCCGGCTATCTGCGGTAGGCTACAAATTTCGACAGTTTCATGATACGACAGTAATATGGTATTTAGGTTGGTAGTCCCTGCGTTTTCCCTGCCTATTAGCCAATGAGATTAGATTATTCGAATATTTGGAACACAAAACGACTCTCACCTGACCTCTGAAACCATTGGGTAACTGGATTTCTGTGGTATTAATGTGGTTTTATAAAGGTCGAACCCGCTCTTTATTAAACTAATATAATTTCTGAGCTGTTTCTTAAGACAATTATTAAGGTTGCCACACGGGCTTGGGTATATGCTAGGTAATAATCGACTTCAGATAATTTTCTTAGAATTTAGTATATACGTGAGAAATTCTGCGATGTGGTTTGATTCCTGGTGGACACAAATATTTGTGAGGCCACAAATTGTTTTAGATTCATCGTTTAATAAACAGCAGGGAATTATGGGATAAATTATACAATCACACCTGTATTCCCTGAATGGTTAGCCAGCAGTGTACCTACTAATGTGCTCACATTTCGCTGGTATGTTTTCAGGCCCCATGTGTGGCGAGATTGTTGCCTATTTACCGGGCACAAATGCAAACTCCAGTTTGCTACTATGAATTTTTAGAAAATATAATTAGGTAATATTCAACCTGGGAATCGAACTCAGGACCTCACACTCAGCAGCCATGCGCCCTCTACAAATTTCAGACAGTTATGAAAATAGTACAAGAACAAACTGATAAATGGCCGCTAAGTAAACAATGTTTATATTTAGTTTAAAATGTATCACAAAATAATATTCCGCAATAGTGACAGTAATATTTTCTTTTGAAACCAACATTGAACGGAAGCCATAGATCTGCATCGAGTACACATCGGACAAAGCCGATGCTGACAGCAGTTCCATTTAGCAAATCATAGACATGATCAACCTCCTTTTTTTATAACACGGAAAATAAGGCGGCAGGATATTATGTCAGACTCGTACCCACTAAAACCCGCACTTGCCTTCACTTGCCATATAGTCATGGCCATGGGATCCGTGAAATTCACCACGACCATGACAAGCGATGGTCCAGCAGTCGCTAGACCTCTTCAATTAGCGAGGCCTTGCTTCGCATCCTAATTGAACGCATGTGGCGAGCACAAGTACCTCGTTTTTCAGTTTTCGTTTTTTTCGGTTCCCTTTTTAAAAAGGCAGCTCGCGCTTTTTGTAACATGCCTTATGCCGCGGGGAAATTTACAAACATACATTTAACGGACACAAGTAACACCAAAACTGAGGGGTTAGTGGTTAAATAATAACTAAGCTGATCAACCGATCTGCAATATTAGGCTGCGCTCAAACTGTGTATGGTTGACCAAAATAGTTTTCTCCGATAGGAATCAAAATTACGACACTGAGTGTCGTGTCGTGCAACGTGCAACGCTACTGGTAAGGTCACCATCATAATAGTTGCACCTAACCTAATAGGCAGCCTTTACTCTAATCTACATAATTATATTTATTATCTTTTATGTAGCTAACATAAAAGATAATAAATATAATTATGTAAACAACGAGAAAGTTACAAACCAGATTTCTATTTGAACATCAAATATTAAAACACTCTACTCTTTAAACGTGAAAGACAAGGAGCTGCTACACTTCAAACATTTCATGCACTCGATAATAAACTAACTCTAGAACAAACTTCTGTATTACGCAAACAAAACTTACACCTTAAACATACTGCGCTAGAATGTTTCTAACTTTAGTCTAGAATGTTCCAAACTATACAAACATGGAGGCTTTATCTCTTCTGTGTGCGGAGTGAAGTAATTAGTTCCGAAGATCATTAAATTTGCATGACAGTGCCATTTCCTTATGGCAGACGTTTTGTTCGGAGCAGTTCGGGGGTATTCGGACGTTCGGATGCATCCTTTGGCAATAAAGATAGGCTCAACTATTCTTATTGCGGTCTGAGTGTAAATGCGAATGAATATTCAAGCGTTGTTTTTAAATTCTAAGTGCTGGTGTTGATTGTTTTCAGTTGGCGGGATTTTTTGTGCTTTGTGGTTACCGAGTTGAAGGATGCTATTTCTACAGAGAAGTGTAAATTGTTTAAGTATTACGTGGTATTGTTGAATGCTCTCTGTCTCGTGGTAATACCTAAGCTGATGAATCGATGTGCAGGATTGAACTGCGCTTGCCACGATCAGTGTACGGATGGCTGATGCATCAGTCCCGGCTCCCTTCCCAGTTCGGTCAGCCAGATCAACAACCCGAAAAGCCTGACAATAGTTCACAGCTGTTTATTCTTAGTATTGATTAATAGTATTTAAGTGTTACTTATGTCTGATGGAAGTAGCTTTGAGTAAAATACTGATATCAGCATGTACAGAGGCCAGCACATCAAGCTACCACAATCTGTCAAATTTCTTTGATTGATTTTCAACTTCAACACAAAACAATAAGGTTCATATTCAATTGGGAAAATATGACAGTTTTGGATAGCTTGACCTGTTGGTGGCGTCTGTACTGGACACTGATACACTACTGGACTTGGAGACCGACCACAATATAGTTCGGGAAAGGCTAGGATAATTATATGATATTCATGCGTATATGTAGCTGTATACACAAATACAGGTCGTTACATAAACATTGATACGCAACAATGTCGAGTTCAGAAAGCCATTCAAACACGTATCGTTTTCAATATTTATGTGCGGAGCATAATCGCGGCGTTTGTATCGGAAATCCATAATTACCGAAAAGAACACATCCATACGAAATTAATATTCAAAAAGCTTGCGTCGATAACGACCCTCGATGCGTGATTGCGATAAAATTTGAAATTCCATTGTTTATCCGACAAAAATTGGGTCATAAAGTTGGAGTTATTGCTCCCTAAACCCCAATCACAATTTCAGAAAGATACATAACATATTTCACCGGCCTTTCTTGTGGAGGTTTTTTAAACATGGCGGTTAAAAAGGTTCGCAATAAATCGCGCGAGCATATGTGTGGCAAGCACACGGAACTTAACGCGTTTACTGCTCTTTAGGCGCTTTTTGATTGCGTCTAGAGTAATATGATGGTGCTTGAGCAATTTTATTGTGTTGTGCCCAGATTTTTAAAAATTGCGTATAGTTTACACATACACACACATATAGTTCACACACCAGACATTAGAGGTGTCTCATGCAATAGGGGGCGAGCTTCACCTGGCATTCGAACCCAGGACCTCTAGCGTAGTACTCGCACTTAGGACTACTAGACTAACGAGGCATATAGTCTATAAATGTGTTACGATGGCTGAGGCTGAATTTATGCTTATGTGGGCACAAATACTTGGTAGGTGTAAAAACACAAATACTAGGTTTCTAAGACTATAAAAATAATTAAGTGCATTGAATCAGTCCATAATACTAGGCTTTTCAACCAACGAAAAACGAAAGAGGTTTCGACTGTGTTTTATTTTTAACTAGCGACCCGCCCCCGCTTCGCACGGGTGCAATAATATTATGTATTATACATATAAACCTTCCTCTTCAATCACTCTATCTATTAAAAAAACCGCATCAAAATCCGTTGCGTAGTTTTAAAGATTTAAGCATACATAGGGATATAGGTACAGACAAAGAGACTTTGTTTTATACTATGTAGTGATTCAGCTCAATGGGAGCTGGGATTTTCTATGACAAAATTCTCAGTTCAGATTTCTACCCGTTTAATGGCAATAGGCTCTCTTCATATGAGACGTTCGTGAACTATAGGTGTACAGTGTAGAGCGATACTCCCCTCAAAGAATTCAGGAGTTATGGAGTTACAAATACTGTATAATATTATAAAGCTAAAGAGTTTGTTTGGTTGAACGCGCTAGTCTCAGGAACCACTGGTTCGAATTGTAAAAAATCTTTTTGTGTTCGATAGTCCATTTATCGAGGACGGTTATAGGTCATATATCAATACGCTACGACGAGAGTATGTGACGCCGGTCGGTCAAGCTTGGTCCCGATTCCGGTACCACCCATCCACAGAATGGCTGCGGCAAGTGCTACTTAAAGTTGAAGATCGATTGATCAGTGTAGTTATTATTTAGCCACAAATTATGTTAGGTACCTACCTACATATTATATATTTTATTTATTTATATTTCAATGAACCCTAATGGTTGATAACAGCCTTTGTTCTAATAACTAATAAGGATTGCTCTCAATATTTCTAGTCGGTATATAGGTCGGCCGGTATCGTGTCCGCCCGACATTAGCGTGTCATTCCGCCAACATTTTTCACAAAACGCCTGTCGCACGGTTGCATGCGAAATCGGTTTGATTCCACGAAGATATTTTGCCATACATGTCCGGGTATTATATAGGCTGTTTGAATTAGTGTGTCGCTGGTCAGCTGATAAAAGAAAAAGTCTCACCAAAAAATTTGCGGACGTCCAAAAATTATGCCCGAAATGCTTTTTGTTCGTAGGTATATTTGATTTTTATTAGGCTGTGTCAATAAATACTTTCAAAGAAAATCGTTTACGTTTTTTTTTTTAAAAAAGGCGTAATAAAATTTAGTAACGTGACTGCCTCATTAGTCTAGTAGTCTTAAGCGCGACTGCTACGCTAGAGGTCCTAGGTTCGATCCCCAGGTCGAGAAAAGTGTTATTGGGTTTTTCTATGAAATTCTCAGTAGCAGCTCGGAGTCTGGATTTGTGCTCGGTTAATGGCAATAGGCTCGCCCCCCTATTACATGGGACCTAAACGTACCGGCGGAATTTGGGTGTACATTAGTACGCCACTGCCTATCCCTTCGGGGAATACAGGCGTGAAGGTATGTTACAGTAACGTGAGCATTTTACAATTACTTTTTCAAAACTTCTGGATTTATGATCTATGTTTGACAGAAAAAGTAAAACCCAGAGAACAAAGATACTCCACGCTGTACTACCATTACGTAAGACCCTGGCCTATTTCCGATTTCGTTGCGTGTCTCAAAATACGGAACTTAGACAATTCGATTCCAAGACAATTTGTTTTTCCACCTCGTGTTGACGACAAACGAATTTAAACAATGCAATTTGAAAGCTTAGCTCTATATTTCACTATTGATCACTTATTGGCATACATTTGCAATTTTGTTATGAGGTTATGATGTCTAGCATTAAATGAGAATTATTTGCTTAGCGGTCTTATGAATAATAATGCAGTGTCATATGGATGTGAAGCAGAGATAGCCTAGAAGTATGACCTGCCTGCTAAGTTTAAGGTTTCGAGTTCGAATCCAAGGCTGACTTTTCGCAATTATGTGCGTATTAATAATTAATTGTCACTTGCTTAAACGCTAGCACGCTTGAGAGATTTCCTCGACGGCGGCGTGTGAAGTCTGCCAACCCGCACTAGGCAAGCCTGCAAGACTATACGCTTGCACAACAGTGGGAAATATGGATTGATGATGATCATAAACCCATATACTGGATGTATATCATTTTTGTCACTGTCTGACGCTAAGAAGGAATGATTTGAATGTTTTTTTAATTCATAATACATATTTAAATACTTCATTGGCCTAGTTGCTGCAAGCATGCCTGCTGAGTGTGTGGTCCTGGATTCAATTCCCCGGTTGAGTAGTGTTAGTGGTATTTTCACAAAAAAATTCAGAAGCAGTTCTGAATTTGGATTTGTCCTGTATTTTATCATAAGCCAACGAGACTTACAGCACTCTGCTTACGTTATAAGCTGGATATTTTACCTATAAGCCTGAAGCCATAAGCTTCTACTTTTCATACGTATCTTTAATGAGTAGGTCTCTTTGCGGGAGCCTGTGTTTCCGGATAATTAAAACTTGGAAGTCTTCAAGTCTCGAATGAAAAATGTAGGGTAAGCATTCTCCATTATCGAATGCATCGTTTGTATAGTAAGATAGCGGTCAAAAGTAAGCTTAATTAAATGTTATAAAAAGTTCTTTTCAAGAGGCTTCTTAAATTGCAGGATTTAATATTGGGCCATTCAAGGTCAAATCAATTCAATCAATTATAAAAATTTGAAGCAAAAACTTGCTTTTCAATAGGTGTTACTGACGTCACCATATAGACGTAAATTCTGATGTATCTAACCAGAAGAAGCAGGTTCGAGGCCTGCCCGCCATGAAATTTTACCTTTGCTGAATACAATCATAAAAAAAAAATTCTCTCTATTTTATTTTATGTCTGTTCCTATTTTTTGCATTAATAACTTATCATCACGCTTCCGTCTTTATTCCCCGTGAGGTTAGGCAGGGGCTTACTAATGTACGTACACACAAAGTTTGTGGTTGTATTGGCATAAATCCAAATACATACCTACCCTAATTTACCTTCCAAAACAATCAATAAACATGTGGAATGGTAATGTTATTCGATAATCAAAAATGATTGATACGGTCAACGTTTGGTATTTTTCATAAGCAATCAAAGTCAAAGTCCTTTATTTGCCAGAATGTAGGTATACAGAGTATGATCTAAAATATAAAGTGGCCCATTTACATTCTACCATTACATATGGTATGCAAATATTGGTTTTAGTAGACAAACACAAATGATATTATTTTAATGTTAATTATTTTAAAACCTTAAATAAAACAACCAATTAATAAAAAACTCACGTAAATGATAATTGTGATACTAATTAATTAAACAATGTCAAAGTAATAATATGTATGTCAGTTAGTACGATAAAAAATAATAATAATAATATAATAGGTCAGTTCAAGAGATAAAAAAATATTTTTATTTTATGTCTAAAATTTAATAATAATTAAATAATTATATTAGTCCACAATTATATTTTAAATGTCAAAGCTTTTATTAACACATTTGCGCCTATATTAATTATAATCATAAGGTATATACCAATGTTATTGATTAATATTCTTCTCCGCGATATGACATAATTATATTCATTTAGATCGTGAAATCATTTTTCTTTTAACCACTGCGTCAACTTTTTTTAAACTCAATCAATTTCAAATGACACGAATGCGTAGACGACTGTAGGGTTATGTGGAAAAAAATAAATTCGCATCAAGTCCCATCAATCAGAGTCCACTTGGTGTGACAAAGTGATATCCCTGACATAGAAATTCTAATTGATTTTTAGATGAAATCATCCGTAGCGAGTTATAAACGATATTGGTATCTCATTGGAGATATTCAATTGTTTTATTTTTTACTAGCGCTTTCCTGTGGTTTTACTCATATTTCAAAGGACTTTTTGCCTATGTCCTTCCAAGATGTAATCTATCTTTGAACCAAATTTTATCAAAAATGGTTCAACGGTTTAGGCGTGAAAGCGTAACAGACAAACATACACTTTACTGACAGACATACACTTTACAGACTGAACAGACACTTTACAGAGTTACTTTCGCATTTGTAATATTAGTAAGGTACTAAGGTTTAATGTGTACCTATCATTACGATTGGATAGGTTTTAATTTGAATAAAATATTAGACGAGTACTAGATTCTGTTTGATATTGTACAGAAGCCACCACATCAAGCTACCACAATCTGTCAAATTCTTTGATTGATTTTCAACTTTAATGCAGAATAATAAGAATCATATTCAATTCGGAAAATTTGACAGTTTGTACATAGGAAAGGATCTTTAATAAGGTCAGGTGTGTTGTGTGTATTACTCGGAACCGGCGAATGTATTATAAGACGTAGGAGACGGGGACGAAACAAAAGAAGTATGCAATAATCTTAAGAAGTTTGGGGGCCTACAGAAAACGTTCTGTAGTCCATGGGTAAATGTCGTGAATATATTCAAAATACGATCTAGGTAAGTAAATCAAGGGTACTTCATTCCCAATGTATTTAACTGAAAGAAAAAATTACACGCATTTATACAATGATCGATCAATAACTTTGCATAGAATATTATTCACCAAAAGCTCCTATAAAAAAAAAACAGTAATTTGAATTTGGAATCAATACCAAAGCTGCGTACAAAAAATCGTATACCCGTCGAGACCGAACGTATTTTTAGCTTTTCCGCAGAGCTCCAAAAAAATCTATAACATGGATGGTATCAAACAAAAAAATACAAAAACAATGCACAGTAAAAACAGATCTGCCAGTTCACAGCCGTTTAATATTTATTAGCGATATACATGTGCGTGTAAACAACGTGGAGTCGTGTTTGCTCGTCGGCAAGGATTAGCCGTTTTGCCTTTAATTATTACCCTGTTGTCGAGTGCACGGTGTGTACGAGACACAGAGTATAGTTCTAATAGACAGTAACATTAAGTCATGTTTTTATATAACCTTCTTTTTTTTATGTAGTAAGATGACAAACTAGCCTACAGGCCGCCTGATGGTAAGCGGCAGTCGCATATGCTCAGTAATTACATTGGCTACATTGCCCTTCAAACCGGAACATAATAATGATATCACACTTATTACGATAGTTAAATGTCAGTAATTTAAAGAAAATATAAAGTATTTTACCTTTTTTATTTTAAGTATTTTAACTTACCATGCCGCCTCTGTCTTCTGCCTGCTCTGTGGTTAAGCTTTATGAGAGAGATTGCAAAGTTTATTTGACGTCTCCCCGAAGGACCCTTGCAGCTCCATGACGCGTAACCACCAGTTCACGCACAAACGCGCCAGCATCAACCTGTAATGAAATTAATTGCTTAGCTTTGTAACGCGAACATAAAAGTGAAGGTGGACACAATGGGAGCCATGTACACAATGGTCGATTTTGGCGTATTTGAAAGGACATGTTCATGATTTCGATTTGACGTAATCTAATTAAGGCCTTTTAGACACGCCATTCCATGTTAATTTTTTCCGTTAAAGTAGCGATTGAAAACCAACTCGTCGAATAAAATATTACAGCTTACTCTAAAATGAACCACGTTTCCCAAAAGCGAGAACACAAATCCTTCAACAACGCAGTGAAACTTATGTGTCTATGTTTGTATTTTGTTGCCAAATTTCGTTTCTCCCCAAAAAGCGGGTACTTTATGACGTAGATACCGTCTGAGGAGCGTAATAAAGTGTTCTCCACAAGCCGGGAACTCTTCACTTAGTCTTATTTTTCTAAATACAACACACGCCACGATTTAGTTCACATGTAGAATATATTCTAAACTTTGTCTGTTAGTGTGCAGTTGTAAACGCGGTTTCTTTCTCTTGAAAATTTCTTTAGCGGCGGCTAAATTGTTAAAGTAAACATTGTTAGGGTATATGAGCGTTAGTCGGGTTTTGTTTGTGCTTTCCTTGAGTAATGAATGTCAAATGAAAAAGTTGACATTTACTTTTGAATTGTCAAGGAATTTTCTCTAAATGCCTTTTTTTTTAGCTTAGTCTGTTGTTGTTGTTAGGATATTAAAAAAATATATGAAAATATTTTTTTAATATTTAGGCTGTGTCGTGTATCATCATCAGCATCATCATCGGCCTATTGCCGTTCACTGCTGAACGTAGGCTTCTCCCAAAGAGCGCCAACCATCCCGGCCTTGGGCAACCCGCATCCATCCGCTGCCAGCCACCTTCTTCAAATCGTGTCGTGTATGTTATTATTATATTAAATAAATGTTAGTTTGTAAGGAATGTATGTCTGTGGGCCAAAGTAGCCAAAAATAAAGTAATAAGTCATAATTATAATAAAAAAAAAAAAAATTGAATAAATATTTAGAACCATTATACCCTGTAGGTATACTCGTATATATGTAAATATTAATTTGTATTACTGTGTGTTACGGTTAGTTCCTGTGTATGTATGGCTCAAGGGGTTTGCATGGATATCATCGGTAGCAATCAAGAGCTAACATGTGTTTAGGGACAAGATTCCCTCTGAGATGATAATCCTCTACATATTGTATTATACAGTATGAGTTTACAAACATTTTTAACAATGAATTTAAACAAATTTATCAATGAATATTGCCTCTTCGATCTAGTGGCGCGGGTGCTAAGTATGCGGGCCAGGTGCGATTTGTATTTCGGGCAAAAAGATTTTTATTAGTTATTAGGAGTTTTTAAAATTACCTTCTACTACTTTTGGGGACTACAGGTGAGGTTTTTTAATGAGTTTGAGTTACGCATAAAACCGTAGCTTGTACGTATACTGATCCTAAAATGTATTGAAAAAGTATCAAAAGCGTAACCACTGCTACGAAATTTGTCGTAGCAGAAACGTTTTTCGTAGCAGAGACTACGTTATTCGTAGCACATGCTATGATGATCAGTCGCAGTATACCAATAAATCCACAATTTCAATATGTTCTTAAAGCATGTGTATCTGAAGTTCGTGTATGATTGCATAGTGTAACACAAGAGCGATCTGTTCTGGGTTAATTAATAGATCCATGCCTTTGTTGTGTCAACAATGGGCTCGCATTGTGCTCTGTGGACCAATCTTCCCGTGCTCCTTTATGCCACGCGGGCCCTGTTGCAACTAACTTAGCCCAAACTACAGTATTGTATCGTGGTTATGCTGTTGTGATTCTGATGTTCTGCATAGGTTATTAGAGGCAAAACTATTATCCTGGCAAATAAATTAATCTTATTCAAAAAGGTTTTATTTATTGATAAGGAAATACTCATTATGGGAAAATTCCTACGGTTTATAACAAAACGTTGATTTTTTATGGTATTAAGAGAAAAATATTTAGTTTATACCCCAAATTTTTTTATACCACTAAGGTGGTAAACTAGCATACGGCCCACCTGATGGTAATTCGGCCATAGCCTATAGACACTAGCAACACCAGGAGTATCACTTGCGCGTTGCCGATACTTAAACGAAAGAGGAATCGTTGGGTTGGCAGCATAAGGGTCTGACAAACGAACGAAAGAAATTTGACAGATCGTGCTGGCTACTGTACAGTAAAAATATTTTTTTTTATTAGAAGGCAGTTGTCAGTTTTTAGTCACACAAGTAATAATGTGTGTGATTGTGAAAAGGTCTGGATTTTGCTAATGTTGATGTTTTTAGCGTTTTTTTCTTAAACAATTGAAAAACATCTTTATGAAATACAACATTTTAAATGAGGCACCAAAGACGACTGTTTCGTTCATTTCTCGGAGTATTAAACAACAATGTATGGGATATATACCCTTTGTGTTCTTAAGAATTTCAAAAGTTTGTTACAATGTGTATGCACGTAGGTATGTGGTTCTGACTGTTTGTACAGCAATGTGTTGCCAGAGCAAGAAATATGGACTAAAATTGCAGATTTGTAATTAAGTACGTTTTTAAATGTAAAAAAATATTAAATAGTTACTTCACGGGAGGATAATATGTTTTGGGTGCGTTGAAAGACATAAAACTTACACGGATTAAAGAGATCAGTTTCCAGAAGAACTATCATCAGTTCGTGATCTTGATTCATTGTAATGATAGAGAAGATTTTTCTTCTCTATCGCCTATATATCCATCTATCTTCTCTGTCGCCTTTTGCGACATTTCAGTTTTTACTGAAATGTCGCAAAAGGCAAGCTGGGAAAACGTCAAGAAAAACAACCCTAATCAGATCAAAACATTAACAACGAGAAATATAAAATAAAATGTGTACATTTTTTAAATTTTCGCGCTGATAACCCCAGAACAAGGTACGACTTATCTCTGGCAAGTTAGTCCAAGTCGCGGGTTGACGTGAATTTCGAAAATAAATTAAAGAAGACGCCTGGAGCGGCCAGAGTTTACAAACTGGCGAGCGGCAGTTAGATGTTCCGTACACTTTAAAGAGCTGTTTAGGTGAAATTTTCAAAGGATTTGTTTCCCAGTTTTCGTTGTGTAGAGCTTTTGTTGGGAAGTTTCACCTGTTCAGAAATGTTGTAGGGTGTCGTTCTTATCTTGTTCATTGTGATAATTAGCTATTTTTAGGTGCACAGATGATGTTTGGTACAAAATGAGAAGGGAAATTGTTCTGTTAGCAATGTGCATGTTAAAGGTGGTTTGTTTAAGGAAAACTTTTCAATATTTTGATGTAGCGATGTGAACTTTGAAATTATAAGCATAGTAAATTTATATGGAAAATAAGTTTAAATATATGCAGCATAAAGACATGTATGAGAAAATTAACTAATTTGCGTAGATAATCTATGTTAGATATTCTTTTTTGTACAGACCCCAGCAGGTCAAGCGATCCAAAACTGTAAAATTTTTCTATTTGAATATGAACCTTATTATATTGTATTAAAGTTGAAAATCTATGAAAAATATTGACAGATTTTGGTAGCTTGATGTGCTGGCCTCTTTACATCAAGTAGAACTTGCATAGCAGTTTTCGTTATTATAGTTTGTCTCGAGTTGCATCAAAACCTCTCTGCACCCTTTGAAACTTTGGGAAAACTCATCGAAAAAGAAACCAATGAAGCATTTCTTGCCTATTAGAGTGGTAACAGCATGGAACAAACTACCAGAAAACACTGTGATGGCTCCAACATTGAACTGCTTCAAGAACAGATTGGATAAGGAAAACATCTCCATCAGCTAATTAGCTGCTAGTGTGTTTTACCAATAATAATAATAATAAAAAAGAAGATGTTCCACTTCCTGTAATCCATCGAGTTTATGTTATAGCCGTATTTACCAGCTACAATGTATGGCTAAGGTCATGTCTTTACACCATAAAACATGGTGTTGTCAACACGCAACGAATTTGCATGGCGACCAGCGATAAATAACGCGGTGCCCACTTTCGCTGACAGCCATTTTGGCAGTTTCCTCTGAATCTAATTTGGAGTGATACATGCCACCGTCGTGGACCACAATTACGTTAGTGTAGGGTGCCATAAATTTGGCAATTACAGGCTCGATGGCAAAACAGGGGTGCTAAAATGCCGCTCGAGAAGGAATGTCTACAAATTAAAAAATATTATTTATGAAATAAATATTTTTATGTTAAATTTTCTTTAGTAACTGTTTTTATTTTGTTGATCTAAATGAAAAACAATATTATTTTCATCAAATATGTGTTTATTACTTTGTGCGCAGCACTCAGAAATAAGTCTTATGTTTGTAATTTTAGTGGCATCAATTAATTAACCAAAAATATTAAATAATTTCTGCTCATATAAGTTCTTCTTAGCTCATACAGTATGTATCAAAAACCCTGTCCGATCCTTAAGGGTCGTATAAGGTGTCGTATTACGTACACAAACACGTAAACGATAATTAGATACGAGATATTTTTTTTTTCCCCGATTAATTTAAATATAATTTAAAAAAAACTAAACCTTTTACATGTCAACACTCAATCCACGAAATAAAGTTTATTCAATTCGATCTACACTAGTGTCAAAGAAACCGCCCGAGCAATTTGCCGCTTTTTGATCCTTTGTCATGTGCCGCCAGCCCGCTCTGTCGCGTGCCGCCAAACAAATTTAATGCGAATGAATCTTACCTACTGGGCCTACACGTAGATATTAGCTGATATCGATTAGGCATAGTTATGTTTACCTAATAATTGACATTCTTTTGTGTTTTTCATAAGTATCAGCTGTTACGTATTAGTCATAGGGATGATTACCTCCTACCGGGCCTACGCGTAGGTATCAGCTGGTATCGTACAAGCATCGTGATACCCAATACATCCGCTTACGCGTGGGTATCAGCTGATATCGTACAGGAATAGTGTTGCTTACCTAATAGGTACCTAAATAATTATTGACGTTGTTTTTCAAGAAACAATGAACTAAATGTATTGCTTTGTTAAAATTATTTTGTAAAACATGAACTTGATATCTACAAAATTCTGCGATCGTGTTCCTTAAGTGAACTTCCAATAGGTACTTACTGATATTCCACGTCGTGTTTTCGTGGTTTTTTGGCATTAGGGTAATGAGTCTTGTAAGTACTCATTCATGGACACTGCTTGACACGTGTTCGTACATGTGTACACGTGAACTTCAAGTTCATGGAGACGTTGGATACACGCTCCGACGGCACTGGCATACCTTGCCTAGCAAAACGCAACCCATACTCTCACTCACTCGTAGTCTTTTCGAACATCTGCATAATTGCAGCATAAGCACATTGGAACACGACATTGACAACAGATTGGAATACGACATTACTCACGATACGATAGGTAATCGAGGTGTTAAGAGATTCACGGACGTCCGATCGGAAGCGAACTCTACGCGAGACTGACATGTCAAGGACAACAATTGGCTTACACGTGCCGCTCTGTAGGTAGTTAGGTACAGTCTGTCGGCGACGACAAAGCGCGCACGGAGCGGCGCCGCTTGGCGGCATCCTTTGAAGTAAAAATGAAAAATAAATTGGTAAATATTAAAAGATTTCGCCGCTGGGTATTGTCAACTTATGAAATTTTCCCATATTTAGTGAAGAATTGTGTAAGCTTATTAGAAGAAAAAAAATCTATACTTTCTGGTTTCTTTAATATCGTATTTTTATTTATGTTTATTAGTAAGTATATAAGAAAAGGAATACGCCTCTTTCGGATCGGACAGGGTTTTTGTTACATCCTGTATAAGTATCTACAGGTGCAAATAAATATTAACTCCATCCAATATTACTATAGATAATATTATGTGTTTCTTAAAATGCAAATTAAAATCAAATCGAATGATTGATCCATACAAATTTCTACATAAAATGCAATTGATATTTTTTATATTCCTATTACAGTCTGGGTGGAATATTCATGAAGTCATTACTCAATAAAAAAACACAATATGAATTTCTTCAACTGATCTTGGTACTTGCTAAGCTGGTTGGATAAAAATGGCTTCACCAATATAAATGGTAATTTTATTGAGGAAAATTGGATTTCTTAGCATTTGTCTTTATCTGAGATTGGAGCCAAGTTCATGATGTAGGAGTATAATATGGAAACCTATTTTAAGAAAACCTACTCTAATATATTCGATGTCTTACCTTAAAGACATTTATGGGGTTGTCGATTGATATGTGTGTACACGCATCGAGACCCTTCCGTGCCTCGGAAAACACATAAAACCGTCGGTACCGTTTGTCATGCATACCTATACGTACGTAAGCGGTTACCGTAGCCTATAAACGCTTGCAGCACCAGGAGTATCACTTACGCATTGCCGACTCTGTAAACGAAAGTACGTTACTTGTACGTTGGCAGTATAAGGGTCGAAGTCCTCCACTGCCAACACAACGTTTCCTTGCGGAGCGCTAGTAACCTTGCTCACCGTTAGGAACGCAACACAGCTCAAAGCAGTGTTATTTCTCTTCAATTTTCTGTAAGGCGGAGGTACTTCCTCAATCGGGCAGCTCCATTCAGCTCCTGACAACCAGTCTATCCTTAGAATAGACTATTATTGGTCCTGCCAAGAAATTCGGTTGCGGTGGTCTGATGGCATTCGCTTCGTGTAAAGTACTGATGTTCACCCGCATCAAAGGGTCTACTCCCTATCTCCGTCAAAGAAGTTACGAGCCGTTCGAAAGTTCTCCTAAACTTCGGAGTCCGATAAAACAAGTGTCAAATTAAATTTTTCTAACGGGGAAAAACACATCGGGAGTAGGGACATCTGTCAAATTGTGTTGTCATTCATTCTTAGTTCGGGTCTCGAACGAATCATCCATCCGTAGGTGATACTGAGTAGGAAACGCCCGTAACGAAGGTCGAAACTACGGACTTCGTGCTTAGGGAGTAGACCCCCTAGTTAGACTGGAAGCCGACCCCAACATAGTTGGTATAATAATAATAATAGGTTCTGTTTTTATTTTAGACGTGACGGTTCTTACATATAATTTCCTTCAAAACGATCAATAGTATTATACATATATTAACACGTATGATATAATTATGTCATAGAATTATCTCGTCTTTAACTATACATAGTTTCGGCACGAGACATGCGATAGCAAAGTGGAGGTCTTCTTTTTGTATTGTCGAGATCATAGGGTTTAATTGAATATTCAATATTCTCTATAATATGATTTACTTATCGGCTAGATCGTCTAAGTCAGGTATTTCATAACATTTTAGGCGCCCGGCAAGCCACAACTTAATGTCGTCGGCGTCGCAGCGGCGGGACGGGGGCCCAGACGCTTAAACTTTCTTCACAGAATCTTGCAAAAAAGATACATATTTTGGCACCAAACATTCCTCTATTGTACAGCTTCCTTTATTCTACCTAAACTTGTACAGTCGGCGTCAAAAAGATGTAGTATATATGTTGTTAAGTTGATCTTGAACATAGCTCACAGTTGTATTCTTTTTTAGTTTTGTTTTATTAAATCTGAATTAATAATATTCAGTGTAGACCATGGACGCTGTAAAGGGTCCGAAACGTTAGTATTAACAATTTCAATATAAACGTTAAAAAAAGGTTAGAAATATACTCGTAATGTGTGGTTCACGTTGCTCAATAATTAAAAAAACACAATTTTCGCGTAAGAACATAAAGGTACTACATATTTTTGACACTGAGTGTACAGCTTCCTTTACTCCGTTTAAAATTGTAGGGGCTTTATCTTAGCAGAATATGCTTTGTAATGGATAGCACTGTTTTAAAAAGAGTGAAAATTTTAAGCTGGGAATTTTCGACTAGTTTGTTAGACTGAGACTAGCTAACGTGACAACGTGAAAATATTTAGTACACAATACATTGTTTAAGCTGTGCAGTCGCGGCTAGTCAGTGGATGGGTGTGAGACCCGTTCGTGCCTCGGAGGGTACGTAAAACCGTTGTTCCCGGTTGTCATACTGACACCAATCGTTAGTGGTAGTCAGTATATAATCGGTATTGTCCAGAAATTAGGTTGCAGATGTCTGATGGCAGTTGCTTCGTGTAAAATACTGATATTAAGCCACATCTGGTTAGAATGAAAGCCGACCCCAACACAGTTGGGAAAACGCTTGGTGGATGAAATTATTTCGCGAATAACTCCTTTTTTTGGGTTTTAGGATAACATTATAATATTGTAGATTTACCACGACTTTAGTGAACGAAAGATGCTAGTGTGACTGGTATTTTTTTTTTTTTATTTCCACCGGCAAATATCTTTTTGTATTTTTGGCATTTTCCATGCCAAAAAATACAGCAAGCTGAAGTGGCAATGGGCCGGTCACATCTCGAGAACTGACGAATGCTGGAGCAATCGAGTTCTCGAGTGGAGACCGCGTCTAGGCAAGCACTATCACGCCTGTAATCTCCGAGGCAGAGGTGTGATGATGTACTTCCACAATAATGTAATAGGGGGCGAGCTTAATGCCATTTGTTTTATGTCCCAGTAAATAAAAAAAAAACCATTGCCAAAATCACTACATAGTATTAAAACAAAGTCGCTTCCCGCTGTTTATCTGTCCCTATCTATGTTTAGATCTTTAAAAGGACTTCTACTTCTAACTAACTTTTACTTTTAACTTCTTTTAATTACTTTCTAACTTCTTCTACTACTAAGATTCAAGAGGAAGGTTTACATGTATAAAATATGTTATATTATAAGTATATTGCACCTGTGCGAAGCCAGAGCAGGTCGCTAGTTAATAATATTATATATTATTTATATTAGCCGGTCCATTATATTGAGAGCGAGGTTAATTTCCAGAGTACTTTCTTAAATATCGTCCCTTGCTCTTCATGCTATCGAATCGCCATTTATTAATTTAAGCTCCCAGAAAAATTCATTACCTACCTCTGAAGGTAAGATTTTTTCTCAAAAATCAACCGAAATTAAAGACACAAAAGTATAATTAAAGAGCATAATGTCCAAAACGAAACAGCATTAACAATAAGCCTGTATAAACGACCCAATTTACCGAACAATGCCTTGTAACAAGCTCACTGTGAAAAGTAATAGTATCAAATATATTTTTTACATACAATATCATCACGCCTGTATTCCCCGAAGAGTTTTTTATTTATTTATTTATTTATTTATTTATTTTTTAGTTAGTTAGGCAGAGGTGTACTAATGTACACCCACAGTTTGCAATGTTTAAATCCATGTAATACGGGGCGAGCCTATTTCTATAAACCGGGCACAAATCCTAACTTCGACCTGCTACTGAGAATTTCATCATCATCATCATATCAGCAGGAGGTCCACTGCTGAACAAAGGCCTCCCCCATAGACTTCCTCAGGGGCCGAAATAGAAAACCTCAAAAACACTGCTCGACCTGAGGATCGAACCCTAACATAGCAATCGAGTTTAGAGCCACTAGGCTGATGAGGCAGTTATATATTTTTTACAACTCGCAATTTTGTCAACGGTATAGAAAATTATGTTCTCAGTTACAAAGGAAGGGTTTTCTTGATGCGGGTATGTTTTATAAGCGTTATAAAATATCATTGAGGTATAAATCATACGGTGTTTAGGTAAGGGACTCAAAATTGCTCCTTCTTAGCTGATTTCCCGGTAAAATGAACGTTAATGTTCAATTTATTATCGCATCTCAAGGCCGCTTTTGGGGGAACGTAATAAATCAATGATTTAAGCTCGATTCTTCTCTTTAAGAATTATTACGATTGGCCTGGAAGATTTATTTAATTTTCTGTTGATTTTATGAATTATGCCGTTTTTCAATGAATTATTTCGTTATTTATTATATGTATTGAAAGGAAAGGGCCTCACCCTTTCCTTTCCTCATCCTATGCTCGATTCTTGTGACGAGTTCTTCAATGCTTTTTCTGTTAAGAAAATCTTAGTAGCAGCCGCCCTTAACATTAAAGCGTAATCAACAAACGAAGAAACCTTCTGGCAGATAAGTTGCATTGCATTAGCATCAGGAGTATCTCTATCCTCAAATTGTTATTTCAAGGTCTCGTATTTTTACATAACATACAATCACGCTTGAATTTCATTCCCTGAAGTGTTAGGTAGAGGTAACAATGTAACTCAATCTGTCATATTTCTTTGATAGATTTTCAACTATAAAACAAAACAATAAGGTTCATATTCGATTGGAAAACTTTGACAGTTTTAAATAGCTTGACCTGCTGGCGTCTGTACATCTACAGTTCGCTGATACTTTTAGGTCCCATGTAATAGGGGGCGAGCCTATTGCCATTAACCGGGCACAAATTCAAACGAAGTGCTACTGAGAATATCATAGAAAAACCCAATAACATTTACGCGATCTGGGAATCGAACCCAGAACCTCTAGCGTAACTAAACTAACGAAGCACCTGGAGGCGTATTGTTAGCTGTTTATAAAAAATATTTACCATTGACAAGTAAAGAAGAAGGTAATACTCGTATAATAATATATGTATATGTTTCCCAGAAATACTTCTGGAATACATAAACACCACTTTATATATAAAATTTAAACTTTATTCACACAAAAAGAAAAACACATAATCGGATGAAAAGGAATGAGAACATCAATGACATAAAGTCCGAATCTATTTTGAAATAGTCACATTAAAGTAAACCAGTAAAAGCTATCCCTATTACGTTAAAACCTCAGGCAGCGGGCACACGAGCGAGCTGCGGCTACGGTATTTGGAGCTGGGTCAATTATTCAGTGCACATTATCGGTCACTGTAATAGATTGCCAGCTCAACATCCCAAAGCATTGAGGACCAATAGAAACTAGTAGTTAAAATATATACTATATTTATCCGTGAATTAATGAATTGTATGCCCCAGAAACTTAAATATTTTTTTTTCTTTGTCCACCTGTCTGGCGGGAATTGGCAGTTTGTAGGCTGAGATTCAGATACGATTCTAAGCTAACACTTATGCTTCCATTATTATCAACCCATATACTGAGCTTTGCTGGGCAAGGGTTTCCTCTCAAATTTAGTGGACTTAGGCTATAGTCCACCATGCTAGCTTAGTGTGAGTTGGCGGTCTTCACCGTATATCTAAGGTATGTAGGTTTCCGGACGATGATTTTTTATGCACATGATTTCGAAAAGTGGCCAGCCCAGTGGTCATTATATCACTAGGCTATCACTGCTATATATAAGCTAAACTTATGCCAAAGCATAAATTGTGTCAGTATTTAACATAATATCTAAATATTATGTCTCCGACATATGACAATGTAATTTTATACATAGATTTTTTTCTGAATCTAGGCCATAACTCTATGACAATACTACAAACCAAAAATAGAGATGGCAGTAAACGTTTCAAAGATCTCTCTTTAAACGTTTTTCAAACTATCTGTATTACATGAAAAGTAAAGCTGAGTACACAAAAGCGGTGTCGCTGCTCTATTTGCAGCCGCATCACTTATTCAGGGCACATTATCGCCTGCAGTCCGGTGCCGAATTATTGTGGCACCGACGCGACAGTGCTCACTGTTTCACCGGTATTTTTGGAGCACTCCTGGAATCTGTCATTTTGGTACGGTTTGGTTGGCAGTTGCTCTTGTGACTGTATAGTAGTTTTGGGTTTTGTAGTGATAAATTAATGCTCTTTACTAATTAGGTGGTGAGTGTTTTGTGGCAGGCAGGTAAAGCGAGGGTAAGGGGTATCTTTTTTATCCTAATACTTTTTATAACAGATGTATTGTAAAGGTTGAGCAATATATTCTATAATTCTAGCACTAATCATGCTAGAATTTATTGATCAACCTTTTTTACTTAGAGCCATTTCAGTTCTATTTCTAGAAGAAAGTATTAAAAATGGGGGCTTAATTATTATGCACTTTCGTAAATTTAATATAATTATTTAACATAATTATTATTAGGTACCAACCTAATAATAATTATATTAAGTACTTATCAAGTTTTAAAAGCACTGACAGTCAGCTCAATATATTATTATTTTCCCGTATTTTTTTTATTTTTAGACTATTTATCAGTTATGTAAAAAAAACCATTTAAAATAATAAGGTTAATCATTGAAATAAAACTACTTTTTACGGATTTTATCGTGTATATTGATATTATTCATGTAACAATAAAAATGTAGGGTAGCTGTCAGTAATTATTTCATCAAGACGCCCACCACCTCAGTCTACCCATGACCATGGACGCTGTAAAGGGTCCGAAACGTCGGGATTAATAATATCAATATACGCGATAAAATCCGTAAAAAGTAGTTTTATTTCAATGTATAATATTCGCGTAAATGTCAGAAATCAATCCATAAAAAGTACTTTTATTTCAATGTATAATATTCGCGTAAATGTCAGAAATCAAGGTTAATCAATTAAGTTAATTAGTCTCAAATAGATATTGCCCATTTATTAAAAGGGCTTTTCATTTTGGCTGTAAAATGTCACTCATTTGATATGTTATTCTTATTATATATACAGTAATCTTTATTACATACGGCGCCTAGTTTGCATATCTTTTGCAACGTGAAACTTTAGCCCCGCCATCATGCAAATGAAATGTTACGCGGAAGCAATTGTGCGTAGTTTATGAACAAAATCTATTCAGTCGGACGGTTGTTGGGACCTGGGCTACCTTACTTTGTATACTAAGTTATGCGACTCACCTGAGTTTATGTTTGAATCAAATTTTGGATTGAAAAAGTTCAATCTCAGTTCGGAATTTAAGTTAGTATGAGTATGTTATGCATTATTGTGTTCGGTTGAAGAGCAATGTTTCTAGCGAAATTACAGGGTAGTAGAGACTCAACAAGAGGTAAAACGGAAAGCTGAAGATAGAGAACAGTGACGATTGCTCCACTTACAAGAGCTGAGCTCTTAAATTGAAGAAGAAGAGATTTTTAACTGCTTATGTCTTAGGCTGTCGAGTGCAGTGTAGTGCCGCGCAGGACTATGATATATTTCAACTCCTGGATGAAACTACAATTGTTATGGGCGTTTACTTAACACCGGGTGTGCGTCTTGCTCGTCTCGACATTACATCACATTAAAAAAAATAACAATCTATAAGTATAAATAAATATAAATTTGTAATTGCTGTTCGTTGGTAAGTTCATTTGAGAACGGCTCTACTGATTCTGCTATTTTTTTAAATTTTGTCGTAATTCAGGGAATTAAAAATTGGGAAGTAAGGGAAAAGTGCTTTTTCCTATCAAATTTTTGTATGATGTATTGAAAGTTAGGCAGCAACGTCCATGAGGTCAGCTAGTATGAAAATTTTTATTTTTTAATTTTCTTAAAATATTTTGCGCTTCAGATTGATTGTTCAATCTAATAAGTTAAATAAATTCCTCAACCCTTGCGCTAAATAAAAAGCAATATAATACTCTATTGCCAAAGGAATTACAACTGTAGTATTAAACCAGATACACGGCGGATATCTTTTTAAAAAACGATTCATTTCCATTCACAGCACTGGTATAAAACCTAGTGCCCACACAATTTCCAACAGTACTAGAACTTATCTCTAAACTAAATTCGTCGGGAGAATTTATAGCACAAAATTCATACATCCCGGTGTAATTTCGTAAACAGGGACTTTTCCTAATCGAGGCTCGCCCGGAGTGCATCCAAATGGGATTATAAAAAGGACACGTCTGCAATTGCATTCGAATTTCAAATGAGTATATTTTTTTAGGCCGTCTGAGTGTTCCCTGAATTAAATTAGACCCGAATAGTAAGCTCAGTCTAGTCTGCTATTTGCGTACGTGCCAGTGTCGTGCAAATAAACTGCACTCAGATGAGAATGCCGAGATGTCATTAAAGTTTTAACATGTTTCAGTTGTGACTGAAAATAATAGCGTCTGATTACTCTTTACAATGTTATGTATTATTGGTTTTCCATAATAATAAGTATATCAAGGAAACCATGGTGGCGTGATGCAGTAAAATTTGAAAGAATTGTGGTCAGTGTGACAGAAACATGTTGAACATAAATCAATCATCAACCCATACGCTTTCCCACTGCAGGCCCTCCGCTCGGAATGAGAAGGTTTAGGCTATATAGGTCCACCACAAGTAAACGTCAGGTTAATGTGGGTTGTCAGAATTCACACGCCGTCAAGAAAAACTCTGGCGGTTTTCTCACGATGTTTTCCTTAACCATTTAAATGAGTGATAATTAATTATTACTAAGGACATTATTTCGAAAAGTCAGAACGTGTCATATCATTGCATTTTACAAAAAACATGTATCAAGATCTCAAATAATAATAATATTTGGGATAAAATAAATATTTGGGACATACATTTGAGTGAAGCATTACACTACTAAATATTAACGAGGTCCGCTAAGTACTCAAACCATTTTCCAACTGGACAGTATCAGTTGATCGTTCGTCTGTTGCATTTCAAACAGCCGCTGTTATAGCGTTCAATATCGTAATTGACGTGCCGGCCACCGTGCCGGATTAATACCGGACTGCCGACTGTACAAACGGTCTGTCAGGTTATATCCGATTTGGATCAGTCCGAGCTATGAGAGGAGTTATTTAGCATAGTAAATTTGATTTGGGTAAGATGTAGTAGGGTGATAAATAATGGTGTTTTTGTGAATGTGTACTGTTGATGATCGTCTTTTATCTGGAGAGCTAAAATGGAAACGTTTGATGATTCAATATGTGATTGTTGGACACAAGGACACACAGTGCCATACTTTTTCATATTTCTATACGGCAAATGACATGATGCGTAGTTCTGTATGTGTGTGTATGGTCGAGCCTATGCTGAACCTGGGAATCAAAAGGGAAAGTTTGTATTTGTTCTCGGGTAATGGCAATAGATTCGCTTCCTATTACATGGGACATAAACATACCGGCGAACTGTTGTACATTCTGTTAGAGCAAAGCGTTTCAATACGGCAATAAAGAACTGATGTATTGAATAGAAATATAGGCTATATAATAATAACTGTCACTGGCATCCATCTTACAATAGTAATGTACAAGCATCGCCACATGAATTAAATTGTTTTTCTTTTTACTTTAACATGCTATATATGTATACAGGGTGGAAGGGACATCAATACGCAACGGCTTACCATGACTTCAGTACATGATTCTGGACCCCCCTGCGTTGGAATTTTTCGTCGGCTTTTTCTTAAAGAGCAATGGCAGAATTTGGTCTGGACTTTTTTAAGCGTCCATAGATTTTATATATATGAATCAAATTTAATTAATTTTCTACGATTTTTCAATTATTCACTCCATCACGCGCCCGACTTTTTTTTCGTAAACACAATTGAATACTACTCTACACCGAGGGTTAGAATTTATTTGGGTTTTTCTCATTTTATCCGTAAATACTCTTATTCTCACTTAGACCACACCACATTATCCATTTCTTTATGATTTATTTTCAATCTGCGATGTTTTATAGATAATTGTTATTTGACGTTCATTCATAACCTAAAAATTCAGACACCGAAATCTTTTTTTTCCGGCTTTCCCAAATGAAAATGGTCTCATTTATAGATTCTGGAGCTAACGCCAAATGATTTAACATATTTTTCATTACGGGACGCTTCAATTGGATCCCAGACAATTCTTAGTATGGAGACCTGCCATTGTTCTTTTACAACTCGCAAGTGAACTCTAAGGAAACAGCTGACCAGAAGATCTTTCGAGTTTAATTTAAAATGCTGTTTTTAGTGAAAAAAGTAAATTAATGACTTTTTAATTAAAATTCTTATTGGGTTAGATAGAAATAATGATTTTATACAGTTTAAAATTGAAAAAACTGCAAAAAAAAGCGTAAAATTTAAGAAAAATCCGACGAAAAATTCCAACGCAGGGGTGTCCAGAATCATGTACTGAAGTCATGGTAAGCCGTTGCGCGTCGATGTCCTTTCCACCCTGTATATTTTACGTTCGCTGAATAGGTATTATTCCATCCACGAGTAAACAATAAATAATGGAATTAATTTCTACTTCCCTACTAATATTATAAATGCAAAAGTCACTCTCTCCGTCTGTCTGTTAAGCTTTCACACTTAAACCGATTTTGATAAAATTTGGTACAGAGATAATTAGGTAATTATGTATATTGGACCTTGGTAAAGGACATAGGTTTTTTCTCTCATAAAGCCCTCTGGAATGCGGGTGAATCCTGACAAAATCTATATTTATATACTTTAGTGCAATAAACATTTGTTGTAGACGGAGACCAGACAGTTATTTTCTTCTGTGAACATCCCGTTCATACAACACATACTCCGCATAGAAATAAAACTCCTTTATACGGATTTTATCGCGCTATATTAATATTATTAATCCCAATGATTAATAATATTAATATAACGCGATAAAATCCGTAAATAGTAGTTTTATTTCAGATTTTTTTATGTCAGATATCGATGCATCATCATCATCAACCCATATACTGTCCCACTGCTGGGCACGGGTCTCCTCTCATATTGAGAGGGATTAGGCTGTAGTCCACCAAGCTGGCTAGTGCGGGTTGGCAGACTTCACAAACCGTTGAGAAAAATCTCTAAGGTATGCAGGTTTCCTCACGATGTTTTCTTTCACCGTTTAAGCGAGTGATAATTAATTATTAATACGCACATGAATTCGAAAAGTCAGACGTGCCTTGGGTTCGAACTCGAGACCTTCGACTTGGCAGTCCAATGGTCATACCACTAGGCTATCACTACTTTTTTGCTGCTATCGATGCATACTACACATATTTCAGTGTATGGGTAAATACTCGTACAAGCAGTATTATCACATCGTTATTCGATTGCCAATAAGGACGGACTACTCTTACTTATTCAAACAATTTGCTAATTGATGGCACTTCAGACTATGCGATCATTTGTTCTGTCGACAGTGTCGACCAATATCATAATTGACATGGTAGGTGTGTATGTCGACTATTAATACTGGTATATTTATGGAGTTTTATTTTGATTGCGTCAATGGTATTATATTGGTTACAAGTCCTTTACCGGTACCAAAGTCGACGAAAGTGTTATTAAATTTTTCTGTTATATTTTCGGTAGCTTAGTTGGTTTAAGCATCTGGTGTATTTAACCGGAAGGTTGCAGGTTCGAATCCTACCTGAATATGTTTTTTTTTCTCTAAAATTTATAGGTATCTTCTTTCTATGAAATTCTTAGTAGCGCAAACAATTCAATCAATTATAGCAACTTCATCCTGTTTTGGTAGGTGCCAGCAAGGATAAAATCAGTAATTTTTCGTTGGCGATACTATGATAAATTTAAAGTAAATCGTAGCATTTAAAAGCAAATTTTATAAATTTGTTGTGTCCATATAATTTTAGAATCTATAATTTCATGATAAGCAGAAAGATGTCAGATGTCAGAAAATCTCAACGATTTACGATAAAAATAAAAATTGTCTACGTTATAAGATGACATTTACAAGCTGACGATAAAGGATTTGACAGAAAAACACGACAGTCGATATTATAACGTTGTCGACAGTTCCATGCTAACACTCCTGGGTTATTTTAATTGTGTAGTTGTTAATAATATTATTCTTCTTTCAAATCCTATTTTACTGAAAAAATATCATTCACAAAAGAACGTAAAGGAAATCACAAAACTTTTCCTCACCGCAAAGTAGTTCCATAGTGATTATTTGTGAACGAAAAAACTTTGCTAGTTTCCCAATATTTGACAATTACTGAACCATTATACGTCCAAAAGGACTTTGTACCAAGTTAGATAGAAGTTAAATTGAGAAAACACAACAAACAGTGGAAACTTATATAAGTATCTAATACTCCCATCGTTTAGGGCGTCGAGTACGTAAGGGAGAATAAAATATGTGACAGTGTGGCCACGCTCTGCGGAGCGGGGAAGAAATGTAACCTTTTCAGACCTTTAATATGTATGAACATTGTTCTCAAGATACATTAGACAATAAATATAATGAACTGGATCGTTTTGCTGTAAATTTTCGGTGACATACAGTTAAATTACCTTTTAAACATATATTCACTCACGCCTGTTTACCCGACTGCCGAAGGGTAATGTTGTTTTCTTTATAGCAGAGACCACAGAACGCTACTTGCGGCGAGTCTCGCATACTTCTTATACATCGTCCACATGTACACAGTATGAGTACACAGACACAGTTCTTAAAATAAATATAATATTATTATTCTATTACTGACCACTAGAGACACTGCATACTCCGTGAATGTTTTAATAACATAATATCAGACCATGAGAATATCATTGCGGACAAATTTGTTAGTAGTCTATGGTCTTATATTTATTAAAACCTTCACGGTGAGTGTAAGTGTGTTGGGGTAAGATCGTTGCGGGGTTAAGAACGTATAAACCAAATGGCTTATTCACCTACAATTTTGGAACGAAGTTCCTTATCGCGCGTTGTGAAAGGGGGCTAGACGGAAAAAATTCTTACGAGTACTTAAGTTGTCACGACACTTTTTGCTTGTCAACTATATTTGAATTTCGAATTATTGAGTGAATGACAATATTTGAATTTCGCGCGTTGTGAATTGTTGAGTGTATACAGGTTTTTTAATTTTTAATTATTAAATTTTAATGAAAGGAACTTCGTTCCATCCGGGTGTCCCTTGACACCTCTCAAGTTTTATTTAATTCTATCCACATTGCGCGCTACGTCATGTTCCACCCCGCGAGCAATGCTAGCTAACTAGGATTAAAAATTTTAGCCGAATAAGACGGAAATTTGGTTAATACGTTCTTACCCCAGCAACGATCTTACCCCGACACACTATTTTTTACACATATTTTTAGACAAACAAGCATACAAGTCGCCTGATGGTAAGTGGCATATAAGAATTGAGGAGTCTTCTAAGGAGTGTACATTTGATTGTGATGGTTTATTTTATCAGTAAAATAAGAGATAAATATGAAAAAAAAAACTTAATTAAATTCAGTGGCGTGTGACCGATTCGTACTGCCGTCAAAACATTTTAGTTCGCCTTGTATAAAATGTTGTTACTTAGTTAAAAGTTTTCAACAATTTTAAATAGCGATCTACTTTGAAAATTGAGATAGTTCAACCAAATGTGTCTACGTCAGCTTAATGTTTAAAGAAACTTTTCCAATAGAGATTTCTCGAGTTTTCGATCAAAAAGTCGATTCACTGTGTTCATTACGGGGTGCCAATCACATCGTCTCGTGTGAAATCATAACTCAGCAAGACGCCAACCCCTCTAGCTAAATCTTCGGGGAAGCTCCATCTATTGCGTTTAATTATAGCCCGACCCCAGCTCTCCACTACCTGAAGATCGTTAATCTTTCTTAAAGATATATACCCTGCTTTAGAAGAGGCTTCATTCGCTGTAAGCGCTTCATATAGCGCTGTACGTGTGCTGTGTCTAACGGTACAGTTTAACCTTTGCCGCTGTTTCGCTACATTTGTCACAGGGCTGGATTTGGAACTGGTTTTGCTATGACGTTTTCAGACTTAATATGGTCTAGTTTTGATGTAAGGAAATGTAAAAACTAGCTATAATGATGTACTAAGTTGTTCTAAAGCCACTTTTACAGCAATAATAGTTATCTTTCTTTAAAATTCCGAAAGAACTTTATAAAAGGTACCCACTGTTGAAAATTGGCAAAACGCCAAATTACCAAAAAAAAAACAGAAACAAAATTTTTCACTAAAATTAGGTTCAAAATCACTCAAACAAGGTAAGGTAAATTTTTAAAATCGGAATTTATATATTATCATTTATATAAAAATCACGATATATTTAAGTGTAAGGTTTTGTCATCACTGAAACTGTTCACAGCAGTCATCACCCTAATCTAAGTGCGGCACTGGTTCCAAATTGGAAAGTCTTTGAACTTTCCCCTCTGAGTATTAAGATGGGTACACGGCTTTACGTGTTCAAATCTCTGAATCGACGTTTATGTTTATTGATTAACGGGACCAAGGCAGATTTCAATGAGCTCCATTAACCAATTTGGTTTGAGTTGAGACGGTTTAAAGTTTATAGCGTTTCAGCTATCAAGTTGATTAGCCGCCGTCAGTCAACTGTTGCTTTGAACTTTAAGTCCTGGTTCACTTATCTTATTTAAATAGACCAATCAACGGTTTATTTCACGTTTCATACATTATGTAGGTACTCATTTACGTTCATGGGATACTTATACGGATCTCATGGCCATGACTATAGGGCAGTGATAGCCTAGTGGTATAACCATTGGACTGCCAAGTCGAAGGTCTGGAGTTCGAATCCAAGGCACGCACCTCTGACTTTTCTGTATTAATTTCTTTTGTGTATTAATTTAATTATCACTCGCTTAAACGGTTAAGGAACACATCGTGAGGAAACCTGCATACTACACCTATGTCTACCCGTGACTATGGACGCTGTAAAGGGTCCGAAACGTCGGGATTAATAAAACCAATATAACGCGATAAAATCCGTAAAAAGTAGTTTTATTTCAAGGTCGATACAAACAACTTATTTTCGATTTAGTAGGTACTTTCGAGTACACAAGCGGTTGTTCAAGTCTTTGATACAAGTCGTACAAGAGCTGTACACACAGTGTGGTCACGGCGAGCGCTAAGTAAATACTCATGCGTTCGCTTTCAATTAACGTAGTACGTTCACGTTAGCTATGAAACCTGGACGCCTTTGATGTCCTCTCATATTCGCCCGACTGTGATGTGTAACTTGCTTTTGTGAATGTTAATTTCGTAAGTTAATTTAGTTAATGGTATGGTCTCTGAAACTGTTCATTGGTTGTTTATCGTTCATATTGCTGAGTTTATTTATTAATATTGGACTTTAATTAACATAATAGTTAATTATTTAAATTATATTAATACTGTCTTTTCACCGCCATCTTTTTGATATCTTGATGCAACCTGACTTCCACTTTTCCCAAGTACAGACGCCAGCAGGTCAAGCTATCCAAAACTGTCAAATTTTCCCAATTGAATATGAACCTTATTATTTTGTATTAAAGTTGAAAATCAATCAAAGAAATTTGACTTTTGTTTGTGGTAGCTTGATGGGCTGGCCTCTGTGCCTACAGAAAGCTAAAAAGTCAATTAGTCTTTTCATGATTAAAATAATTTAGCAATATGATGGCAGTAAAATATACATAAGAACTACCTAAAATATCACCAAAACGAAACATCTAATCTTATAAAGGACAGAAACAAACATATAATTGAAAAGGATTTACGCAACTTTAACGTTTAATAACACTGAGAGCCTTCCAACGAGCTTCTAAAGAGACAACGACATAAATGTCCTTACAAAAATGAAGATGCTTCCCAGAGACTGGAAGATTTATACACTCGAGGTCCTCTAAGTTTGAAACCGAAGACAATGGAAAGGTCTCGACAAAGTTATTTAAATTACGCGACAATTTTCTTGGGCCATAACGTTTAAGTGGTGGAGGCGTCGAGACCCAGCTAAATGAGGTTTTAAGCCGTCGTTTTCATGAAAAGGGATTCGCAAAGCAGATTTGAGGCAGACGTCGAGGCACGAGTACACAATGGCGGGTCTCATCCCTCGAGCCAGCGATCTCGCGAGCCGACGAGGCTATGCCATCATTTCATTGTTTTACGAATATACTGCGGCTTATGACACTTCAAATTAAGCGTGACGAATTTCGCTCTTTGTTTCTATTCAAAAGGTATTATCATTATGATATTTTCTGGTCTATTATTTGTCATAAACCCGTATTTATTTCGTATTTGTTTTAAATGGATCTGAAGTCGGATTTCATTTCATATTTAAATCAGGGCGAGTCTTAGTCTTCTTGACATATTGCTGCATCTAGTTATTTGAGCTAATGAAGTAAACTTTCAGTACATTAGCACTGAAAGTTGTAGAATACGATCGATTAGACGATTCTTGGCTGCTATTCTTAATGCCCATTATAAACACCCCTCCCAGTGACAATCAACGCTTAAGCAATTTTCATAAACGCCGTCTGTAGACGGCAAATTGGTGATCGCAGTTTATTTTAATTAGCAGACATGATACTGTTGTCACACAAATTGTGGGATTTGATTATTGCATATTTAAGGTCACGACAAATAATAATAATAATGATTTATTTCTCACCACAATACATATACATAGTTTTTTTTTTAAGAACGGTATCAAAATACATTCATGTTATACTGTGGGAGACTGGTGCCTAAACTAGACGTAAGTCTGTATTTCGGGTCACCAGGTCTCCACCCCTTAGGAAATGGTTACATTTTATTTGGATTGATGTAGGTACTCGCACATTTTCATTAGTGGTAAGTTATTTGTTTTAGTATGGTTATTAATATTATTGCTGTTTATATGACGCCTGGATTTATATATTAAATGTCTATCATGTATACCTCAGGGGGTCTACTACCTAAGCACGAAGTCCGTAGTTTCGACCTTAGTTACGGGCATTTCCTACTCCGTATCACCTACGGATGGATGATTCGTTCCGGGCCGAAACTAAGAATGAATGACAATAGAATTTGACAGTTGTCTCTACTCTAGATGTGTTTTTACCCGTTTGAAAATTTGATTTTGACACTTGTTTTATCGGACTCCGAAGTTTCGGAGAACTTTCGAATGGCTCGTAACTTCGTTGACGGAGATATGGAGTAGACCCTCTGATACAAAAAAGCGGAATATCAAAAAATACTGACAGTTATTTTTACATCTATAAAAAGGAGCCAGTAAACGCAATCTTGCTTAAAATCATAGAAAAACTACTATGAAAATATTGCGTACCTCAAATTTACAAAGAAGTAAAATTTACAAACGTGAGCTTTGACTAAATTACTCTCGAAGTTCACCCTGATTGTGATACCTACCGCTTTTTGGGTTATGACGTCAGTATACATTTACACATACTATTTACACTTTGTCGTTGCATTTTCGCTTTCATGTATTTTCCATACATGCTCTTTAAAAGTTATCACCGAAAAATTAATAAATTTCGCATATGAAATAAAATGAAAATTTATGATAAGTTGGAAACCTCTACGGGATATTTCAAGCATTTAGTTCCAGACAAACATCCAATAACTATTGTTTAACGTAGACATTTTTATGACATTCTGAAATTGGATGCGCTTTTATTGACTTTAGCAATTTAGATTACCTACTCTGCAAATATTAGTTCTTTTGTTTTAGAATGGTTACGACCTTCATAGCGTAAATAAGAGTAAACTTTGATTTAATCGTTAATCTTCTCAAAAAATAGGAAACCTTGCCTTTGTTCAACGCAATAGGTTGCAAATATTAAAATGTGCATAACCAAGGAATTTCGTGAGACCAAGGTATCGCCAAATGGAGCAAGGACTTAGTTATTTGCGGAGTAAGTACAACTTATAAATAAAGCTTTAGATCTATACTACTAGGTTATGGTTATCTCATCTCAAAACTGTCTAATATCCTTTTCTGGAAAGCATAAGTAGAAATTGTCTAAGCTAAAATTGCGCGACCCACCAATTTATATTTTATGTGCAAAAGAGAGGTAAGTACTTTATTGATATTGTAGTCACGAAAACAAGTAATGTTATTAACCTTAAATGTTTTATAAACAGATTGTGAAAGACGAAAAAGTTATTTTCATAATCTTATGTTATTTTTAAAAATTGTTGCTCCACTAGGATTGTCTCTTGTATCGTGAAAGCGTTTACAAACACAAATTTTCACATACACCAACACCCAGATCCGGAACAACCAGTAGGTCATACAAAAATTTGTTCCGCGCGGAAATCGAACCCGCAACATATACCATAAAATTGGATAGCTCAGTCACTACGCCAAAAGTATCATGATACTTAACATGTGCATAAGTATAAATTGGTGACTGGTTTAGAGACTTTACTTACATTAGTCGATTGCTTTTTTTAGTGAGCGCAACCAATATGTGCAAATATAAAGATCTTAACCTTGCTCAATGTGACTACGGCGATCCAGAACAAACTATGTCACACCTATTGGTGTGTCCCTTGTGCCAGAGCACCTGCACGAGGGACGATCTCTATGCGGCCATGCCTATTGTGGTGGCCTTATATTACTCGAAAATTGTTTAACCATTCAGTTAGCACAATCTTAACACTGTATTTTATTATCACTTTTTTTACACGCGGCCTTAACATCAACGTCTGTGCAGCGGTAAACACAAACCAAAGGAAAGTAGTAAAAGATATGTGCAACGATATACGATGCAGAGTGCACCCTTGTCTAATCCTTTGTTGTTCTTTGTGTTAATTTATATCGCTATCTCCAGAATGTACGCGGTTCCAGAGAATGGTGTAATTTGCTTGTTGTTTCCTTTCATCCGGGTGAAAATATATTCTTTTGTGTCGTGGTAGAAATTTTGCTAAGTAGTTGTATAAGTAATATCATGTATTCTGTTTATGTAATAGGTAACTTTTATGTTTAATAATAATATAATGGGCCTTATGTATGCCGCCCCGCTCAGGGATGCGAAACGGTTATGTTGGGCTCTCCGGCCCGGTGGCCAGCATATCGAATAAAACCATCACCACAACCACCTTGCGCACAGTGGTGGGTTTTTTATGAAATTGTGTGTGTATATTTGGTAGGTCTGAGAATAGGTCGTAGGCTATTTTTTATACCCCTAGGTGATAAGGGTGGCCCTCTCTTGAATTTTTTTATGGCAATACACCGTTTTCCGGGTCAAAAAAAAGAGAGCCTATCCCTGGTCCTATGCTATCACTACTGCCAATTTTGCTTCAGTTGTGAGTACTTAACTGAAAAATAAAACTTAGGTATCGCGGTACGGACGATAAACTTCCAAATAAACAACAAAAAGATCATCCGTCAGATTGGAATCACAAACAACAAAAGTCCGTTTCAAGAATACAGAAAGCGCGAGTTTTCATGAAATATGAAGCTAGATAAAACATCTAGTCCCCGAATAGTTTTCAAAGGAATGGTCGTAGTTTAATGTAATGCGATACACTCAGTCATCGGTCCTTATCTAACTGAATATATTGTGGGCTCTTCAGCTATTAATCACGGAGTAGTTTCAGCGGAAAAATGGTAGGAGTTCATAATTCTGTCGCTTTGATAATATCTCGGCGGATGAAGACGATTTATTGAACTGTTTGATGTTACTCTGTGACATGATGGAGCGGCTTATAAAACTGACGAGATAGTTTTTATTCTGTGGTTGTACACGGAACCTAGATACATTATAGTTTTTGTGTGTGGCTTTATTTCCCTATTTGTGTAGGCTTTCCTTAAATTTTCGCTACCTGACCTGGGTGTTTGACATTTATTTTTGATACAATTTAAGTCATGTTAGCCTAGACTGCCTCACTTTCTTCACATCTGCTTGCGTGTGTTAGCTTCGCAAGTCGACCAAAGTATTTTGCGGTTTTGTATGAAATTTTCAGCAGCAGCTTTAAGTTGCATGTAGGTACAGTTAACCTATTAAATAAATATTCGGCATAGGTACATTAATCCATTGCATAACAATAATCACTATTACGTACATTGTTAAGCCTTCTATCAAACCATGAACAGATGTACACATACGTACCTATATTAATGTATATTATACATCGAATGTACGCCGGCATCAAGTGTATAACGCACTTGGCTTGGCTCGAGTGGGGATAAGAGTACGTCTGTGATTATCGTTGTTCTCTTAAAGGGTATCTTGAGATTCACTTAGTAATAATGAGCTTTTGTTGCTAACTATTGCGGGGATTTGTTATTCCTTGTTTAATTGCTGACATTTCACATGAAAATGATAGTGATGTTATTCGTAGTGGTACCAGCGATGACCGGCGAAGAATTTAGTGATGCGACTGAGTTTATTAATCTTCTTTGAGCTGCACGATAACTGATGTACTTATGCGTGCCATCAGTAAGCACTGGTCAACTCAAAACTGCTATAGCTCTTACTTCAAAAGGACCAGTTCAGATTTGCCTACATTGTAAAACACATCTAATAAGCATTGAATACTGTTACTGTCTGGTTTTTAAAAGAGACCATGATTCTCTCGGTTTGTTTCGGCGTTTCTTCTGAGAGATCGTCAGCTATAAAATGCCGGCGCCATCTAGTATTAATTAAATATTGACTTGTAAAGGTATCTTTAAAAGATCTATTTACAAAAATAAATATCATAGTAACTACCTCAGTCATTCATTTGAAAGAAAGAAAAGAAGAAAGAAAAAGGGAAAGAAAATTTATTCTGACAACCACATTTTTCGATGGCGTGTGAAGTCTGCCAACCCGCACTAGGCAAGCGTGGTGGACTATAGCCTAATTCCTCTCATTCTGTGAGAGGAGACCCGTGGCCAGCAGTGGGACAGTATATGGGTTGATGATGATGAACAACCAAGTGGTCTTAAGCGCGACTGCTCCTGAGGTCCTGGGACCGATTCTCGGGTCGAGCAAAGTGTAACTAGGTTTTTCTTTGAAATTTCGAATAGTAATAGCTCAAGAGTTTGAAGTACCCTGTTAATGAAAAGGGGCTCGGCCCCTATTACATGCGATCTAAACATACCGGCGGACTGTGGGTGTACATTAGTACACCTCTGCCTAGCACTTAAGGGAATACAGGCGTGATTGTATGTTATATTGTGTTACCTATGTCTATTTGAATACTTCATGCTTTGAAAAGAGATTAGCTAGCATTTTGATAGTATGGTTGACTGCCATGATACGCCCGGTGAAGCGAAAATCTTACTTTTAGAATTGAAATAAAACTACTTTTTACGGATTTTATCGCATTATATGATATTATTAATCCCGACGTTTCGGACCCTATACAGCGTCCATGGTCACGGGTAAACTGAGGCGAACGTCTAGCCTGGATTTTGGCACACATAACGCGATAAAGTCCGTAAAAAACTGTTTTATTTCAAAAATATACTCCTTAGAATATCGCTAATAAGCTGTGTAGTTATTCTATATAAAATCCCTGTGTCATCGTTACAAATAACAACATACATGAGCAGTCTGTTGTGAAGGGTATTAGAGCAATCTGCTAGACGTACTCGTATCTGTGCCTGAGTTTAGAACTCGTTATCGTGTGCGAGCGGGCCCGAAGTTTGCCGAAGCCTCCCGAAGCCAGCTTCTTCCCTAACAATAAATGCTTTGTGAAACTTTGACCTGCCATCCGGCTAGATAACCGACTTGCGTTTGTTTCTAACCAACTTGTCTCCGTTTCTTTTCTTGATTTTAAAAGTTTATTCGTTTTGGAAGTACTTCATAATTCAGGTTTATTTATTTATTTATTTGTATTAAACATGGTACATAAGTGGTCTTATAATTAGTTTTGTCTCACATGTCTAACCAGGTATTGGCATAAAAATTTTTGGGATGTCACGACTAGTCATTAAACAATAATTTATTAAATAATTCAACATAGAATACAAACTAGGAAATGATATGCATAATGAACAAAATATAATATTTAGTCTGAATAAGGGAACTTTATAATGAGACAATTTTTTATTTAGAATCGAGGAACTCTTGTATCGTGTAGAAACATTTTTCTGTAAGCCAATGTTTCAATTTTATTTTAAATAATCTTAGAGGTAGTTCCCTTAATGACTGGGGAATTTTATTGTATACCTTGATACACATGAACACACTGTTTTTAAGGTAAATAGTAGTTTTATATCTAGGCATTGTTAGTTTTGTTGGGTCTCTTCGACTAAACTGACCATTTTCATATTTATCGATTCTTGTTGGTAATCGATATAATAGCTAGAGTTACTTATTTATCTGATAGTTTTGAAGAAAGGCTAACATTATAACAGGTGATTCATAGAAGTCACACGTCATGACCGCTTTCCTAAGACATCTACCAGCACTAAGGAGAATACTAAATTCAATGAAGTTCTAAAGTCTTAGCGATTTATACTAGTTCTGATCTATGATATATTCAATTTTAATTGGAATTATTATAGCAATGATATGAATATGTGGCAGAATATGCTGAAACATAAATATATTATTGTAAGACAAATTCTACTTACCATATTCTTGCAAATAAATAAATGATTTGATTTGAATGAAGTTGATCTACTACTATAAAATGCTAATTAGCGTTTTTCAGGGGCAAGCAGATACGATGCACCACGATTTCTAACGTAACTTATATTTGACTGAAATAAACCTGATTCAAAATAAATACATGTGCCAACTGCTGGTAAGCGGTAACCGCAGCCTATTGATGCCACCATTGGTATAATTATTGTCTCATATGCCAGTCATTTCACTGGCTACATTACACTGGTACACAAAAATGAGGTAGTACAATATATTTTGATACACAAATTAATAAAATATCAAACGTAAAATTTTTACAAGAGTGTTCTCGGGAGTCTATTATGTACTGAACACAGAGGCTTTACGTGGTTCCCCAGTACACGGGGGTAATCCACGTGGCCCGCGTAATAAAGGGGCACTTTTTCGCAGATCTTCTCAGATAAGGCAAGGTGAGCGTCGATATATCAGAAGATTAGTCGTTTGCCGCCGCGAGAGCGCGTTGAATGTAAAGTGGTTATAGGTAGGGCGGGGAGACTTGTTGGTGTGTCGATAAGAATATTAATTTGTTTGATATGTTGATAGTTGGAAAGTGTACTGATAGTTGTTCAGAGAATAATAAATGTCGTCGAAAACAATACAATCAAGGCTAGGTGTCCTCTGAAATGACGATGGGTATGATGACTGTTGTATGCGTTATGCTCGTGAAGGGATATTGCTTTACTGGTCGACTTGCTGGCTATGGTTTCGTAAATTGTATTTTTATTTTACTCCCAAGTTACCTGAATTGCCTTGATAGTTATAGATATCGTCCTCCTTTTCCCGACCTCTGCAACCTAATTTCTGGGCAATGCGGTTGTCATGTTCGTATGACAACCGCGGCCGATGGCTTTACATGCTCTTTGAGGCACGGAGGGGTCTCGTGTATAATGGTCACTCATTCTCAGCCTGACTGTGACAAGCGTAGCTTAATCTTGCAGATCAGTTGATCAGCATAGTTATTACTTAGGATTTTTTTAAGAGAGGTAGGACATAGTCTGAGTAATCCCACACAAATTGCAGCTGCAGTGGGGGGACTTTGACCCTTATACTGCCAACCCAACTATTCCTCTTTCATTTTACAGGGTCCGCAACGTGCAAGTGATACCCCTGGTGTTACAAGCGTCTATAGGCTATGGTAACCGCTTACCATCAGGTGGGCCGTATGCTTGTTTGCCACCTTACTGATATAAAAAAACTTATAAAAAAATATTGATGTCGATGGACAATATTATATCGATATTAAAACTAAAGCGCCATCACTAGTAGACAAGGAACTCCATAAGTTAACAGCTAGAGCCTGTCATATATCAGCGCTTGGTGACATATTCGCCCGTCATGTACGCTTTGCATATCCGGACTACGACGTCCTGTTGAGCCTACACGTTTGTATATTAGTTATGATTTTCTTGCTTGCAACACCTATTTGATTTAGAAATAATTGGTAGGCATGTATGTCATTGAATCTTTTGACATTGTCTGTTAGTAAAATGGTTTATGCGACAGGAGTTTGTTGCTTTTATTTTTTTATTTTCTAACACTATTTATTATTATATTATTGTTAACCTGTATTTAGTATAAATTCTAGAACGCGATTGTCCTTTCCTGAGGTGGGCGTTAATTCCTACGACACAGTATTATTACTAATGTAGGTATTACCGCAACCAATGTTATAGTTATAGTATGTTTTTGTTCAATAAAGAATTTTATATTTTTTTATCATTATTACTATAGGGTTTTCTGCGTCATTACTCAAGTGGTTATTAACGCGACTACTACGCTAGACGTCCTGGATTCTGTTTCCAAATAGAGCTATTGTGTTATTGAGTTCTTCTATGAAATTTTTAGTAGCAGCTCGGAGTTTGCGATTTGAGCCCGAATAATGGCAATAGGCTCGCCCCCTATTACGGGGCACCTAAAAATACCATCATTACACCTCTACCTAACTCTTCAGGGAGTACAGGCGTGGTATGTATGTAGGGTGTTCTGTCTATTGTCTGTGATATTTACTGTTGTACCATTTGTCTGTCTGTCAAGCCTATCAACCAAGATTGGTTGACAGGCCCAATTTCCGGTCAAAACCGATATAATTATCCTGAGTATCATCAGTATGATGTACACCAAGGGTATCACTTGCGCGTTGCCGACCCTATAAAACGAAAGAGTTGGGTTGGCAGTATAAGGGTCAAAGTCCCCCCACTGACAACTCAACGTTTTCCCGCAGAGCACTGGCAACCTTGTTCACCGTAAACACAACACAGCTCAAAGCAGTGTTGTTGCACTTCGATTTTCTGCACGGCGGAGGTACTTCCCCAGTCGGGCAACTCCAATTTGAGTGGAATTACTCGCACTATGTCCTGCCTGTCTTTAAATCTATCGTCAGGATATCGGTTTTGCCCAGAAATTGGGTTGCTGAGGTTTGGTGGCAGTCGCTTCGTGTAAAATATTGATATTCAGTCTCATTTCATTAGACTAGGAGGCTTAGGACTTAAGCACAATAATAATAATAATTATGAAAATTCAGAATACCTATTGATGAAAATTTAAAAAAAAAAAAATGAAAATTTAAATAAAGGGAATACTAAATTATGACGTTATAACTAAATGCAATTGTATCAACATACTGTTAACTGAATATTTTGCCAATACGCTACTTTGATTAACTGATTGGCACAGAAGAACACACGACCAAAAGCCAATCTGCAACAAACAGTGTACTCGAGTGTACTTTTATAGATGATCATTCACTTTACCGGCGGCGATTGTACCGGAGCGCAGGAATCTATCGCATCTGCGTACTTTTTCCTCTTTTTAATGCGTCTGCTCCCCTCGATAAATTGCGACCTTTGTTAGGGGGCCATGTTTATGTATGTAATTTGGCGTTTACGTTGCACTCCGAGCTAAAACAGCGTAAATACTTGACTCAAATTAATGTAGATACGTTGTATTATCGTGTTGAGTTAGGTTGTTTTTTTAATTACAATTTGTTTTGGTATTAATTAAGTAATAAAATGTTTAAATATATTTGTATTTATTAACCAACTTGTATTCACAATTTATACATATACAGGGTGTTACAAAACTACCCGTAAAGCCGAAAGGAGGTTAAATGGGGCCTTATCCATTCACTTCTTAGTCCATTTACAATATTTAAGAACCGTAGTAAAGCTGTATAACATACCCCAAAAAAAGGAAAACAACATTTATGAATGAAAAATAGAAAAACTATTAAATTAGACAATTATTAGGTAAAATAGGTACGTACCTATGCGGCCTTTCCATACCCGGCCTTTCTGTTAATAATCTGGTTCCCTGACATGACAGCTGACAACATTTTTGGCTTTGATAATTAATTATAATTATTTTTTAAGTGGTTTTTGACATTAACCCGCCAAATATAAAATTATAAACACAATGTCAAATCTATTATTCTTGGGCACTGGGGGCCTTACGCGGATCGCTGAATTAATTTTATTTAAATAATATACTGCGCTGATTTGCAAGGTTAAGCTAAGCTAGCCGCGATCAGTCTGTGCATTGACCATTCTAAATACATCGAGACTCTTTCGGTGCCTCAGAGAGCACGTAAAGCCATCGATCTCGGTATTCAACCAAACACTTATTAGGTACAGTCGTTAGTGGTAGTTAAAAGTCCAAAAAAACCTGACAAGCAGTCTATCCTCGGGGTATCGGTTTTACCCAAAAATTTAGTTGCAGAGGTTTGATGGTACTCGTGTAAAATACTGATATTCAGCCGCATCTGGTTAGACTGGAAGCCAAACCCAACATAGCTATGAAAAGGCTCGGAGGATGGATGAGCATGCTAAGCAGATAAAGCTAAGGAAACGATGACTGATTTATTACGAGTTTATTCTGAAATACATAAAGCTGAAGGATAATAGAGGCAAACCCTCTAGCCATCACTTCAAACTAAAATCGTCATACAATATGCTATACTTGCTGGCGTGTATCGTTCACTTAATTCTTGGTAGGGCCCAAACCCTCTTTTTATAGTACAGAATATCCTCATGGATCGTCCGCCACCTGAGGAGGTGGACTCATACCGAATAAAACCTTACTTGCCTACACTTGTGGGCCCGAACCCTAAAATAACCCACTAAATTTTCCAAAAAGTTTAAAACTTAAAGTTGTACCATTGGTGGCACGTTGATCTCTCAGCCTCAGTGCATTATCGATCGTCAACACCATGGCAACATTGTCTCGACGCTGCACAATAAAAGATAAGTAGCTATGGCATAGTGTTGCCAAAAGTCCCGTGTTCAAGGGATAGGGAGGGGCATCCCCTCCCTATCCCTTGAACACGGGACTTTGACTTTGAGACTTCTGTTATTTTAATACCAGCTTTCTGACACGTCTTAGAGTGACCAGACATATACAAACGAAACATTGGGCATAATATTATATAATTTTCTGCGAATAAGTTAAAAGTAGATAACAAATTAATTCATTGAGTGCATAGCTACACCATTTTTTTTAAGTCTCTTGTTCATGAAACAAAGTTACACTAATAAATCGCTATTGCGATGGAATATAGGTGGCCAATCGCAATCTACATCGTATTCGTACATAGGGGTGTACTCCCAGTGCTTTTCAGCAGTTTGCAGTTTCTTCTTCTATTCTGAATGAGCTACATAATAATAGTTCATGCTATTGTGAAATGATTAGTCAGCCCGTAACTTCGAAGCCCAAGCTGCGTTAGGCCTCCCTTAATGTGCGCCATTTCACCCTGTCCTCGGCTTTTCGCATCCAGTTTCTGCCAGCAGCCTTTCGCAATTCATCACTCCATCTTGCTTATATATGTATATACTTAATTCTTTATTGTTTATCATTCAACACATTCTTCTTAAAAAAGATCCTGCCCTCCAGAGGGTAGAAACAATTGTTTCTCTATTGTGTATACAGCAGACACACAGTAGAAAAACCTGATGAAATTGATCCTTGACAGGTAAATATGACAAAAAAAAACTAAAGCATATTGATGTGTGTTTAATAATAAAACGTTAACTGCTATATATACAAGCAATGTCTACAATAATTCACATCCCGACCCCGTCTCAATCCCGGGGTTTGTCGCGTAGCAACACTAGCGCGAACCCTCCTTAACTGTTACGTGAGGTATTAAGAATTTAGTGAGAGATCCCGGCAAGCCCTCCTCATCGATTCGATGCCAGGTTGTTGCTTTTATAACCTTGTTTTGATTGTTACCTTCAAGGTAACGATTTACGACTCAATACGGAGGAGAGTATCGGAAGTTCGTTGTAAAATGTTGATAGCCCCTGTTTATATCTGTCTTAAATTAAAAAAAAGTGTCGTTATGTTTTTTCATGACTTTGGCGAAGTGGCATTGTAAGATTATTGCAACAAGGCCTTTTACAATATTGCTTAAAGTACCAATAGCAAAGAAAATTACTTGCTGCGCTAGACAGGCGATAAGAATATATTGGAAGATAAAATAACATGCCATCACGCCTGTATTGCCGAAGGGTAAGGCAGGGTATACTAATGTAGCTACACCCACAGTCCGAACTTCGAGCTGCTACTGAGAATTTTATAGAAAAGCTCATTTTTTTTAAAAACATCGTGAGGAAACGTGCCTTAGGGGTTTTTTTCAACGGCGTATTAAGTCCGTCAACCCGCACTAGGCCAGCTTGGTGGACTATAGCCTAATCCCTCTCAATATGAGACGAGACCCTTGCCCAGCAGTGGGACAGTATATGGGTTGATGATGTATGATGATTTATCATTTGATCATAAGATATACCTATATTACTAAAATGTTAAAACAGTTACGAACCAAAGATATTTTCTAATTATATTTATCAAAAGGTACGATCCAAATATATTTTCTAATTAAATTCATCAAGAGCTATTGTTGTAATTACCTAGCGAAACTTACACCTTATCTTGTAAATACACTGAAAACTTAATGGGCGATATATCACCGGGTTTTCCACGTAAAGTAGAGAAGTAAATTTTCTAGCTAGGCGTGAAAGCCACGGCTATGAAGCTGCAGCAAGAATAGCTAAGCTAGATTAGAAAATTCTATAAATTTTCTCTTGAAAGAACCAAAATAAATTACTATTACATACTTAGAGGGGCTCGTGGTTAAGTAATAGCTCTGATCAACCGATCTACTAGTCGCGGTCGGTCTCTGGATGGGTGACCATTCTCAACACATCGCGATCCCTCAATGCTTTGAAGAGCACGTAAAGCCGTCAGTCCCGGTTGTCATACGGACACCTATGACAATCGTTAGTAGTCGTCAGAAGCCCAAAAAGCATGACAACCAGTCTACCCTCAGAATATACAGTAGTAGTAGTAGTATTGCTCAGAAATTGGGTTGCGGAGATCTGATGGCGATCGTGTAAAATACTGATTTTTTTATTTATTTATTGCATTCTGTTGAAGAACCAATCAAAATTTCAACGGCATCAGCGACGGCGCTCGATTGGTCCGTCGTTGAGTGGAACAGATGGCGCCACCGTAGTGCAGTGCGCGAGCGCGGCCATATTCACTTTGTATAGAATCACGATCATCGCACGCAAACCATCGTTTGTAACTGTTTCTTTAGTAATCAATAAATTCAACATATTTTTCACCGAAATAGTCTCCAAATTATTTATTCTGCTGCCGACGATATCACCCCGTGTCTGGGCAAAGACACATTCCATAATGTACAGACGCCAGCAGGTCAAGCTATCCAAAACTGTCAAATTTTCCCAATTAAATATGAACCTTATACTTTTGCATTAAAGTTGAAAATTTATCAAAGTAATTTGACAGATTGGAGTTGCTTGATGTGCTAGCCTCTGTGCAATACAGGTGGTAAATATTATAATAAAAAGAAACAATTATGGAACCTGTAGAATGCAGTACAGAATTTTTTAAATTAAACATTTTGGAGAGAGGAAGCTAACAACTGGAAGCCGACCCCAATATAGATCGGAAAAGCTGGGAGGATTGATGAGCATGCTAAGCAAAGCGTGAATCTCAATGAATTTTGCGTAACAAAAATGTAAGGTAGTTGTAAGTAATTATAACATCAACACGGCTACCTACCATATCAGACTATCCGTGACCATGGACGCTGTAAAGGGTGCGACACGTCTTGATTAATAATATCAATATAACGCGATAAAATCCGTAAAAAGTAACTTTATTTAAATATGCATTTATTCTGAAAACATACATCTAGTGATGCTAAGTTCGGCTGCTACGTTGGTGGACCTGGGTTTGATTGCCAGGTCGTGTAAAATTTTAGTCCTTTGGGAAGCGAGTGAAACAGTGAGCAACAACTAATATACTATATATGTACTAATATGACTGCCTCATTAGTCTAGTGGTCCTAAGCGTGACTGCTACGCTAGAGATCCTGGGTTCGATCACCAGGTCAAGCAAAGTGTTATTGGGTTTTTTTATGAAATTCTCAGTAGCAACTCGGAGTCTGGATTTGTGCCCGGTTAATGGCAATAGGCTCGCCTCCTATTACATGGAACCTAAACATACTGGCGAAATGTGGGTGTACATTAGTACACCTCTGCCTAACCCTTCAGGGAATACAGGCGTGATGGTATGTTATGTACTAATATACTGTCTTATTCACTTAATGTTTTTTATTGAACTCGTTTTTTGTATAGTCCAAACATTGAATACAACTCCCAATTATATTAAAGTGGTGGGCATCTCTACTTTGGAGTACAATACGGTTTAAAATCCGGATGTGCAGACTTGTACGTCATTTTCCAAAGTCGCGTCGAGACGAGACATAACAAGACAAACTTGCGTCTAGTCGCTAACAAGTCGTCCGAGAGCCAGGGGTGACATTCACTCGAATATTGTAATCGGCTTAGTTACCCGCGCCGTGTATTGTAACCCTCCAATAGGATTATACGTATATTATATAGTAAATAGATATATTTCTAATTGTATGTACTGCTTTTGTGAGAGCTTATTTTTATCTATTTGAAAATCTATTAATAGATTTCCTGTTAATCAGTTAAATATTTAACGCGCGAACGCTTTAAAAATAAACGATAGTCGTTTATTTTTAAAGCGTTCGCTGGATTCAAATAATAATGTGATAAATGATTCATAGATTTTCGTCCGAGCAATCATTAATTTTATACATCAAACTGGTGACTAGGTTTTTTACCTACTTTCTTTCTTTTTTTCCTTCCTTCCTATTCTTTCAACCATGTATAATTATCCCATGGTAACACGATAGAAGAAGATAATCCCTAATAATATTAGAAATGCGAAAGTAATCTGTCTCTGTGTCTTTCTGTTATGCTATCTCTGAATATTCTTGGACAATTTTACACAGCACCATCTAGTCCCAAACTAAGCAGATCTTGTACTATGAGTACTAGACAATGGATATAATACTTATATGCTTCTCTTGTAAATACATACTTATCATACATAAGAAACACTTAGACAAACACAAGCAGTTATGTTTATCATATAAATATTTGTGTCCTTTGGGAATCGAACCCACGACAGACCTCGTCTAAACACGTATGTGACTTTCCATCCACGTGGTTGCTAATTTTATCCAAGAATATGTTAGTAAATGTTCCTGACATAAGTTCCTTGTGCATATACCTTATGCATGTAAAATATTATATTAAACTTCCTCAGTATTCACTTCCATCGGTGTAGATAAGAATTTTCCAGGCGGTACTTGAAGGGTTAAATGCCCGCAGCAGTTTATAACAACATCACATGAAAATGATTTATACGTAAACTTTGTTGATAAGTAAGATTGGAAATTCTGCTTAATTCTCATGTAAATACGTAGGTAATACAAACAAATGTAAGAAAGAAACTTTAGTTTTTATTTTAATGGCTGACCCTACGGATGGTGTTCTCTGCAAATTTCAATATAAAAAAAAGAAAGAAAACATAACATAGATAAAAGTACTGGTTTTCTTGGATTTTCTAATTTTTAAGTAACTTTTGCTAATTTTTCTTTTCCTCAAATCCTTATTCGGACTATTACGAACATTTAAAGTGATAAATTTGGGTTTTTCTATGAAAGTCAAAGTTTATTGGCAATTGACTCAACCTCTATTACTTAGAACATAATATACCATAAAGAAAGTACCTATACTCAATAAAATCATACTTTAAGGTCAAATTTGGTACAACCAAAAATATAGTTATTTTTTTTTGACATCGATTAAAATAACTGTTTATCTTAAATGCAACAGATTATTCTCATTTACACAGAATAAAAATGAATGTATATGTAAGGTAACAGTACAGAAACGTATGTGTGAACATAATCTGGACCCGTGTCACAGCCTCCCTCGGATTTGCTTAACAAGATTAGAGGAGCGAAAAATGCCAGACAATGAGACTGAATTAACTGCGAATCCAAATGTGGAGCATTTGTTTGTTTTTTTTTGTTGACCTGAACTGTCTCATTAGCCTAGTGCTCGTAGCGGTTCCTAGATCGAGCAAAGTGCTATTGGTTTTTTCTTTGAAATTCTCAGTAGCAGCTCGGAGTTTGGATTTGTGCCTCCTATTTCATGGGATTCAAACATATTGGCGAACTGTGGGTGTACATTAGTACACCTCTGTCTAACCTTTTGGGGGTGAATAGGCGTGATTGGATGTAAACGTTAGCACGAACAGTCCTTAAAATACATAATATATAGTTATGCCTTTTTTATAGGTACGCAGCAACAGGATTCAGGAAGTCACTTGCTGATTCTTGCTTAAATTTGCTTCGTCTTATCCGTCGTCCTGTCCGTCCGTCATACACAAGTGCCGAGTAGGTACTACACACCATTGACCATTTTGTAGGATCTAAAACGATCAGTGGTGAAATGATCAAACAACACTAAACTTGTAATTATAAAATATATATCTCAAAAGTATGAAAACAAAAAAAATATTTTGATGCCACAAAAAGGTTTATAAAGTACGAACAATTTGGTAACGTAATAACCTACTTATTTTTAATTGCCTATAACCATTTGTTTTTCTAAGTCTGTTATAGAAAGGTCCGACCATAAAAGATACTATTCCGTAATCGTAAGTCGTAGCCAATGCTACAGCCTACATTGCTACGCTTGCTACGTTGGCTCACCGTAGCCAACGTAGCAAGCGTAGCAATGTGCCTACGTCGTAGACTCATTCCAACAAAATCAACCTCAACCAGAATACAATATTCTAACTTTAAAATTAATTATTCATTCTTATTAATATTTTATTTGATTACATCCAGAATTCAAGAACATGGAATGTATTCCATAGAATAGGTTCTTCTAGTTGTTTAATTTTCAGATAAAGCGTGGGCTTATTAAAACTTCTTGCTAAAGTTAATATTCTCAATACATTTTCAGATAAGTTTTGATCTAAAAATAGTTGCGTAAATATTACATTGTGTTGATGTTTAATAAGCGTTTCAAAAGGATTACTTTATAAGAGATTTTGATGTAAAGTATATTTTATATGAGGGTAATATTACCTGGGACGTGGGAGTAAATACTGGAGGTCAGGAGGGATCAGGAGGATCAACTCAGTAAAAAGGATCGTTCGTTATAATTTATGAAAAATAAATTGGTTTAAACGTTTAAGTAGAATAAAGAGTTGTGTTGGGATACAGGAAGGTGGCAATGTGGATTCAGTCGCTTTAAAAATAAACATTAAAAAGGGTCGTGTTTAATATAATATTTTCACATAAGTCAGTAATCATCGGATTATCCTTCTTCCAACCTCATTGTTTCTATAATTACGTATTTAATTAAAACTGCAATTGAGTGACTGCTATTGAGAGACAACGCATAGATTATACTGGTGGGTTTATAAACATAAAAATTTGAACGGGAGTTCCTTAGTTCTTAGGACTGCCTCATTGGTTCAGTCGTTATAAGCACGCCTGCTACACTAGAGGTCCTGTATGGAATTATCAGTTTGGATTTGTGCCCGGCTACTGGCAATAGGCTCGCTCCCGATTACATGGGACCTAAACATACCTGCGAAGTGCGCATGGCACATTAGTGTACTCCTCTGCCTAACCTTCAACCAAACTGCGAGAAACTCCTCTACTGAGAATATTATAGAAAGACCCAATGACACTGCTCGAACTGGAAATCGAATCCAGAACATCTAGGCCAGGAAAAAAATAGTTGCTTTTTGGACAGTGTAAATGTGTTAATGCGACAGTCCGTTCTCTATATTAATCCTTGCTCGATTGAACTTATTGAAAATCCCATTGCACACATACCAGTTTCATGTAACATAATTAGGTATCATTAATAAGTTGGTTCAAATTACTAGTATTTACGCTTTGTAACATATAAAATCCCATAATGACGTGGATTGAGATAAACATTTTCATTTACAGCAAAATAATTAGTGTACTTTAATGTTCCCCTTATAATATCCACAAAATGTTTAATATTTAACAACCATAATAACCAAAAACCAATATTTGTTTTGACAACCCTTTGAAAATCGAGCAAATTGCATACGAGAATCGATTTAACGGCAATTAAATAAAAATTACATATGGGGAAAATCGTTTGATCATTCGTTCAATGAGACAAACGCTGTGATTAAAAACGTTTCGACTGTGTAAATAATCCAGAAATAACGAGGTAGCAATTAAATAGAGCTTTGAGACAACATTGGGTGGACAGGGGCTTACATCAAAGGGTCGGCGGGAGGCGTGGTCACGTGTCATCGAAGATAAGTCCGTTACTTAAAATGAGTCGGGCCCCGAATACAGCGGGTGGGCCATTCGTGTGTGGTCTTGCAGTCTTAAAATGCATGTCCCTCCACTAAACTGAATTATTTTAATGTTTGGTACAGATTAGACCTTCAAGAAGGAAATAACTAATCCCGACGTTTCGGGCCCTTTCGAGCGGATTCTGGATTAATAATATCAATATAACGCAATAAAATTGCCGGTTGACAATGGACCACGTTTCCCTAGAAGTAACCTATTCACTCGTCACTTGTGTACTCCCAGATTCTACGTAATTAGAAACACAGACTTCGGCAAGGAGTTCAAGTTCAGGTCGCCATTTTTGTAGCCATTCCCTCATATTTTATAAGTAGGTCTACGTTATTGTCGGCTCGCTTTTAAATGAGGAATGTTTCATATTTGTTCCAACTGCTTTTATTAATGGCAGTAACTACGCATAGTAACCAGTGAGATTTGTATTTAAATTAAAATTAAATCTGCCTTTGGGACTTAAACTTTTTAATTGAAATTACGGAGTGCATGCTCCCGGTTGTTGCTTTTTTGCATCCAAGTATTATCTTAATGAGTTCATACGATGGGATAATACTTGTGTGAAGTTGGTTGTAGTATTTCATCTAGGAAAATAAATCTGCAAATATTTAGGGTAAGATATTTGTATTCGAATACTTAGAATTTCAAGAATTTTGTGGTAAGGAAACACCATAGATAAATATGTTTTGTTAATTATATCATCGTCGTATAAGCGAAAGGAGGTCCTCTGATGAACTAAGGTATGGGACCATAGAAAGTAATCTACAGTTCGCTTAAATTACAACCGTTTTGACGTTATGCCGATCCATATTCAAAAGAACATTTATCCGTCACATCCGTAAAAGCCATCCAAAACTACACAATTCCTTTACCATACAAAAAGATAAAGTCGCAAAGCCACGGACCACATCAGCCACTAAGTTTACAAATCCACTAGAGTAACTGGCAGAGCAATTACTTGCTTAGACACTTTTAAAATCCCACAACATTCGGGAAATGGAAACGTCTGCTGGGATCTGGGCGCTGTACATGATGTAGGGGAATAAATAGAAATAGTAATAAAATTTGAAGCTACAAGTTGTTTGAGAGTGGGTTTTTTTGTGGTAGGTTAAAGTCTGTGTCAAATAGTCTTCGGACGTCACTATGGCATGGGCGCAGTGGTCGAACGATCGACTTGTGCGACATTGATCGTGAATTCGATTCCCGCACGGGTATCAAATATTTGTATGACCTACATGTGTATGAACATTAAGTGTTTGTGTTTGTCTGGGTGTTTGTATTATATCCATTAGTCTAGTACCCATAGTACAAGCTCTACTTAGTTTGGGACTAGATGGTGTTGTGTGAAATTGTCCAGGAATATTTATTTATATATTATATAGTCGTTTTGTGCCTGGGTGCTCGTGTATGTTAGAATTTGAATTTACGCAGATACAGGAGAAAATATATCCTAGTATGGGGCAATGTTTTTTTTAGAGAAAGAACTTACAGGATTATAAAACAAATAAATCATAAATCACACGCGTATACGGGAATGAACAAAATCCTTTAACGAGGGAAGGTGATCTCCACTGAACTATCAGACCGTCTGCGTCGGGTACTCGGTTGTGTCCACGACGAGTCGTAAAGTTGTACGTGCGTGTGTGTGTCGCGGGAAAAGTGAGAACGTAATTTTTGTCCAGAAAATTATTTGGTAGATTTTTCTTATATCGCGCCATGCATGTTATAATAATAAGCTTACGCTCTTCCCGTAACGGCTGGAACACAATGACGTCATCGACATTCTGTTGTTTGATGCTTTGCCAATAGTAGTAGATTAGTAACTTCATACAGTTTAATTTATTAACTATGTAGCTGAAAATAATAAATAAGATAATTATAAAGAGTTGAGCTACTGAGCAATTTATTTTTAATTCATCATGAATTAAAAATCTTGTATTGACGATGTCAGGATTGGCAACCCTTTAGTGACATTCGTGACGTGGTTGCCCCACAACTATAATACGTCGCCAATGACCTACTGTCATTAATAAAAAAGCAGTGATAGCCTAGTGGTATGACCATTGGACTGCCAAGTCGAAGATCTCGAGTTCGAATCCGTAAAGGCACATACCTCTGACTTTTCGAATACATGTGCGTATTAATAATTAATTATCACTCGCTTAAATGGTGAAGGAAAACATCGTGAGGAAACCTGCATGCTTTAGAGATTTTCTCGACGGTGCGTGAAGTCTGCCAACCCGCACTAGGCCAGCGTGGTGGACTCGTGCCCAGCAGTGGGACAGTGAATGGGTTGATGATGACAATTAAAAGTAGTTGGAAAAAGAAATATTCCTCATTTCATAGCGAGTCGACAAACGTAGTAATTATAAAATATGAGGGTACGGCTACAAAAATAGCGATAACTATCGAACTATTATGTGTTCCCTTGCCGGAGTCTGTGTCTATGAACGTATTAGCAAATATAATATATATTCAAATTACTCTGTCAAATTAATATTAAATCTAATACAGACACATAACTAAAAGCCGAAATTCTTATCTGCGAACAACATTAATAAAAGTACATATTAGCTCAATCAGATGTGGCCGAAACCGTGAAAGTCGGTAATTCGTGTCCTAGCAGAGAGCTAGTGGAGCGGACGGGGGACGTGTGCCGAATAAATAATAGGAGCTGATTAGTACTGTACAGGTGTCGCTACGTGCCTCTGCCGGTACCATTACGTGGTCAATTGCTGGCCGGTATTAGGGACGCTCGAAATTGTGTGTGGTTGCGACATGTGTGCGTGGAACTGTTGAGATAATAACATGATTAGATGGCAAGTCGCATAAAAGATTAGGGGTTTGAATGAAAGTGTTTCTTATGTAGAAATAGCGAGACATTTTGCTATAGTCAGGTAATTTTTTTTATTAGGTTTCGAAAAGTCTTGCCCTCTATTTCATGGTATCTATACAACATACCGACGAACTGTGAACGGTCTAATCGTTCGGCAATACTGTTTTCTTTTTCTAGAATTTATATCTTTAAAAATATTTAGCAAGCATAATTTAATGCCAAATACAAACCAAAAAAAAAACTTGTAAATAGGTAAGGCAACATCGTTCGGCATTAAACTAACTGTAAAGTAACTCATGTCAGTTGAAGAACATAGTAATATGTCCTCAATAGATGCCGCTGATGTTGCTTATATAAGACGTAGAATATGGAAGAGAACAGCTGACTAAAGCGTGTACTTAACCGGACGAACGCAGGTACGAACCCTGCCTGATGGAATAGAATTTTTCTTTCTCTAGAATTGATATTTTTGATGGTGTCTTTAATCATACAAAGTTACTTACACTCACGCCTTTTTCCCATGGGGGTAGGCAGAAACTAAAGAACACCACTCGCTACGATTCTTGCAAACATCTTTCGCTTCATCCACATTCATACATCTTGTCATAGGTACGGCGTTTGCGAGTACTACGCACCTGAACTTTTTTGAAGAAACCCACCAACTAGGTCGGTTTAAATCTTTCTAGGGCGTCCCCTGCAGGCGGTTCCATTTCCCTTTGTCAGTCGCCTTTTATCCATTCTCTCAAACAATTTACCCAAAACGGTTTTGTCTTTGGTTGTAACAGTTTCAGTTCAGAATGCACTATGAACCTGCCAGAGACATAACATTCTCAGTAAAGCAATACACACCAAAACCCCGACAATACGAAGTGTCGGTGTATAAGATCAATTATATAGTCCCGGAGTCCGGGTGCAGGGTTGTTTAGCTATTGTGTTGGAACAATGTGGTTTACTCTCACCGGGACGCGATACGACTAAGTTGCGTGGTTGCAACAGCTTAAACAGTAAATTGTGTATGAATACGTTTGGATAATAGTGACACGTCCTCAGAGATTTTAGGGATTAAGTAGTTTTTGAGTGGGGGAAATGTTGGATTTAAATTTTCTTGGTAATTTGCGCATAATATCATCCTCCTTGCCTTTATCCAACTATGTAGGGGCTGGCGTTCAGTCTAACCAGATGCGGGTGAATATCAGTATTTTATACGCAGCGACTGCTATTAGATCTCAGGAACCCATCTCGGCAATACCGATATCAACGTATAATAACGGAAGCCATGTTGTTTTCGTCATTCGCCTAATTTATTTATAATAATTTCACGTCGGTACATTTATCTTTAGTTAGTTTTGTTAGCTGAATAAATTTGATTCTTTCAATGAATTGTTGGAACTAAGTAATTAAACAGATTCATCAAAGTAAGGAGTCAAATTAATTAATAAACATTTATCATGTGCATTAGACGTTGGGATATGAAACAATGATATCTTTAAGTGTATGTTATAGTATATAATTTGTAATATAAGTGCAGTAGGCACTTTATGTAAGTAGGTAGGTATATTTCATCGGTTATCTTTTCGTCAAGCCCTTAATGCCGATAAGATAAATGCTAGTCTTCAAGTTGATTTATGAGCTCATCTTCCACTGAGAGTAAAGCTGTATAACATTTAATTTTATTTAAGATTAATGTTGCATCATCATGCTTCTATTTATTTTTGAATTAGATTTGAAACTGAGCATTTTTCACACCGCTTATCTAAGGATAGAATAAGCAAACTTTTGTTCATTTCATCACTTTTGCTTTTATTTAGAAGCAACATTTAACACTGGACATTATTCACCAAGATATCGTCGCTGTATATTTTTAAACTGCTATAACCAAGGGTCCGAACGATGTTTTTTTTATAAAAGGGCTATAGTGTCCCTTTTTGTGTTTAGTTTATGGCCGTTCAATGTTGTGGAAGTGTGTGGAAAGTCAGAGATATGGCGGGAACATAACACGTCATAAATATTGCCGCCAATATACGGATTTATGCGGTACAGGCCGAAAATGTTCCTTTTTTAGGAGACAAAAAATTTAAACTTTGAAATGTGCGTTCTAGAATTTTTATTTATGAGTGCTTAGATCAACTGTATTTTTAAAAAATGGAACCGCCGTTTGTTGATAGTGTTTGATGTATTTTGCAGTTTCAACTAGAGCGTGTGATTGTACATTTTAGACGCCCAGTCTAGACTTTGTTGGTTTAGGACTTTGTCACTATCGACTTCAATTTATGTTTAAGTCACGATTCGGTTTCATAGTTACAGAAGGTGAGAATCGAAATATAAATATTATAAATCACATGCAACAAGGACCTTATTTCGATAATGTTCAATGACACTTAGGCCTCGTATTTAAAAAAAAAACACGTGATAACTGTAATATATATTAATGTACACTGAATAAAAACCCAATAAAAGAACAACATAAATCACACATACCTAAAGACTAAGTTGGGATGTGCCACTGTCCACATGATTATACCAACAACCAGTGTTGGGAACACTTAAGACAGTGTGCCAAATAGTTCCTACTAAATTGGCACAAAAAGTGTACAACGTAAACCGGTGAACCTATAAACCAGTGTGCCGTAAACCCGGCGGTGTTTATGTTTCATTAGCTTGTTTTGTTGAGTACACACTTAAGGAGCTGTAAGTGTTGAGCCCAGGTGCGCCCGCGACTATTTACTAGTCGGCGGGGTCACTACACCGAATTGCGAAGGGTGCCAAGATTAGAGAAAGGTGTAGAGATTACTTTTGTTTGTTTATATTTAAGAGCTTACGGGTCGAGAAAAGATTAGGTTTTACGTGAACATTTATATAAGATTACTAGCTGCCCCCGCAAACGTTGTTTTGCCATAAAAAAAAAAAAAAAAAATAGAAGTTGGCCTATTCTCAGACCTCCCCGATAAGCACAAAAAATTTCATCAAAATCGGTCAAGCCGTTTCGGAGGAGTATGGCAACGAGAACTGTGACACGAGAATTTTATATATTAGATTTAGAATCTTAGCATGGAAAATGCCAAAAATATACAAAAAGATATTTATTTAAGATGCTTTTGGAAAACGTTTTATATCATTTTTTATTACATAGTTTTGTGTGTATTAGAAGTACTTACTATCAGAATTTTAGTACTGAATAAAGTAGCTGAGACCATTTTAATTTTCATAATACTGGACTTATACACTACACAGTTTTGTACACGATTCAATTAAATTTTTATACCTACAGTTAATAATGTATGAGATAATACAGCAGCGTTTCTCTCTAAGGATTTTCCTGTCCAATTCGAGAATTACGTACGTCGAAGATTATCGTTGTCAGCGTGCCCCGCACGGACCGGAAGCTGCACAATGCGGGGGTGGCGCGCCCGACCACGGTTATTATCTACCTGCAACGTCACTTCCGCTTGGACTCTCCCGCTCGGTGCCCTTTCGGTTCGTTGAAACGGGGGGTTCGATTTTAGAAAATGTATGTTTCTGTTGGTGTTCCCCCGAAGAAAAACTTTATTCCCGGGAACAAAAATATTGTTTTTGTTTTAATGGTTCTTTTAGACCTATGTAATAAATTAACTTTTTTTATGGAAGTATTTGATTTTAACTGATTGTTTTTATTTAGTAAGAGTATATTGTTTTTATAGATGAAAACTTTTCATTACCCCTTTAGTCTACTGATCCTACTAAGCACGACTGGTGCGTTAGATGTCCCGGGTTAGGTTCCCAGATTCGAGCAGTGTTATTGAGTTTTTCTATGAAATTCTCAGTAGTAGTTCGTTTGGATATGTGCCCGGTTAATGGCACGCCCCCTGTTACATGGGACATAAACATACCGGCAAATTGTGGGTATGTATTTCTTTACACCTCTGTCTGACCCTTCGGGGAATACAGGCGTGATAGTATGGTATGTTATATTATGTAATGTATTTATTACATTTTCCAGTACTATGTAATAAAATACATATTTTGTGCTTTTAAAATTCAGCTCCGTCCAATTCAAGAAACGGAAGTAGGATAAGTATGCTCTGCTTAGTTTGGGACTAGATCGTGCTGTGTAAAATGTTATTTATTTATTTATATATTTATGTACACACATAAAAAAAAACACAAATGTTACAAAAAAAACTTGAGAGGTGTCAAGGGACACCCGGATGGAACGAAGTTCCTTTCATTAAAATTTAATAATTAAAAATAAAAAACCTGTATACACAACAATTCATAACGCGCGAAATTCAAATATTGTTGACAAGCAAAAAGTGTCGTGATAACTTTTCGTAAGAATTTTTTCCGTCTAGCCCCCTTTCACAACGCGCGATAAGGAACTTCGTTCCAATATTTATGTACATAAGTGTCTGGATTTGGCTATGTGTTTCTTATGTATTACTCCTACAAGTGTACCCACGGTTCAAGCTCTGCTTAGTTAGTGAATAGATGGCGTGGTGTAAAATGTCCAAAAATATTTATTTATTTTACTTATCTCTTAAAAATATTGGGTTTAGCTTTGTAATTAATAATAATAATAATAAGTTTATTTATTTCTCTCAAAAAGTACACTTTTACAAATTATCATATTAAGTTTAGCATAAGTATTAACTTTTTGAGAGCTGGAGTCCGTACTAGGTTCGAAGCCTGTATGACGGATCTCCAGGCTCTCTTTACTCCATAAAACATTTAAATTTAAAACTGCTAACGCGGTAGTGTTACATAAATTGTACAACAAAGGAAAAAAGGAAAAATGTTTGGTTTAATTGATATCATACGGCTGAATTTTAGTATCGAAAATCAACCACGGACAAGATTTTTGTAAGTATATCAAAGTTCAGAAAATATCACAATAGAAATAGAAAACAAAAGACATTCTGATTTACCTTTTTTTTTAGTACGGAAAATCCTCACGGATCGTCCGGAGAGGTGGCTCGGTATGTCGGACTCGTACAAACTAAAAACTGCACTTGCCTTCACTTGCTCTATACTCATGGCCATGAGATACGCGAATTCGCCACCACCATCTACCCAAAATACAGGTGCAATATTGATTTCTGTCATTTACGCGAATATTATACATTGAAATAAAACTACTTTTTACGGATTGTATCGCGTTATATTGATATTATTAATCCCGACGTTTCGGACCCTTTACAGCGTCCATGGTCACGGGTGGTAAAAGCAGTAATAGCCTAGTGGTATGACCATTGGACTGCCAAGTCGAAGGTCTTGAGTTCGAACCCAAGGCACGCACCTCTGACTTTTCGAATTCATGTGCGTATTAATAATTAATTATCACTCGCTTAACGGTGAAGGAAAACATCGTGAGGAAACCTGCATACCTTAGAGATTTTTCTCGACGGTCTGTGAAGTCTGCCAACCCGCACTAGGCCAGCGTGGTGGACTATAGCCTAATCCCTCTCAATATGAGAGGAGACCCGTGTCCAGCAGTGGGACAATATATGGGTTGATGATGGTCACGGGTAGACTAGGTACCCGATACAGGTGCAATGTTATGTAAGCTTTGTTATGACCTCTACTTAGACTAAACTAATAATAATATATGGCAGTAACTTCTGTATAAATATTGATAGTCAGCCGCATCTAGTTATACTGAAAGCCGACCACAATATACTTCGTAGGAAAAAGACTAGGCAGGTGGTGAAATTTTAAAATCTTTACATTAGCCTCAGCATTAACATCAAGGAAATTATCTTATTGTGCACAAACAAGGAGTCAAACTCGCCCTTTCTGTCAGCTTGTTTTCACATCACTGCACTAGAAAGGGGCGCCCACAGCCTGTTGGGAAGGTTGCTCTTAAGTTCTTAGTCTGTCAGATCAAGTGAATGTTAGTGTAGACATTTCCTTTTATATTTGAGTGAGTGAGTTACTGCCTCATTAGTCTAGTGGTCCTAAGCGCGACTGCTACGCTAGAGGTCCTAGGTTCGATCCCCAGATCGAGCAGAGTTATTGGGTTTTTCTATGAAATTCTCAGTAGCAGCTCGGAGTCTGGATTTGTGCCCGGTTAATGGCAATAGGCTCGCATCCTATTTTATTATATAGCGGCTTAAGTATCACTGCGACCGTAGTCGGTCTATTGTGATCAAACCTATTACGCATCCTATTACACGGGACCTAAACATACCGGCGAAAAGTGGTTGTACATACACGTCTGCCTAACCCTTCGGGGAATACAGGCGTAATGGTATGTTATAAGTATGTTTTATGTTATTTATTTATTTTATAATAGGTACACCAACAGCATACACATAACGACGACATCTGTGGTCTAGTGGTTCGCGTGTCGGACTGGTGATCCCGAGGTCGTGGGTTCGATTCCCACAAATCACAAATATTTATGTGATGAACATAAGTGTTTCGTGATTGTCTGGGTGTTTCTTATGTATTATAAGTACCTATGTATTTACAAAAAAAAAAGTATATAAGTATTACATCCATTGTCTAGTACCCATAGTACAAGCTCTGCTTAGTTTGGGACTAGATGGTGCTGTGAAAATTGTCCAAGAATATTTATTATTATTTATTCTACATATTGCATTTCTGTGCTTGCAGTGTCAGTGTTTTAATCAAATGGTTTCCAAATCACGTGTAACAAAATTACATCTACTAATTATAATATCCTGGAAATATCACTGGTAATTCCGGAACCGTTTGAGGTTTCCTCCAGTAATTTGATAATATATTAGGTATATTATATATTAAGATATATTGGTACGAACAAGGTGTACCCAGTCATGGTAACCCGCAAAATGTTGTTCATCTACACATCTGTATTCCATTAGCAAATACGGTTTAGCTCGCCTTACATGGACCACTATATGTTGACCTCCCCCTATCCCCGTGCTTGTTATGTAATTGGGTGTGTTATAGGTCGGGCAATGTTTAATCATGGCTCTGATGTGGATGGTCGTGACGTAAGACGCAACAAACGCCTGAGGTGCCATCAACCAGGTAACGAGTGAGTGGTAGTAGGGTTGGCAGTAATTTCACGAATATTTGTTTTGATATATAATAATTCGAATGAAAATATTAAGACTAGGGAGAGAAACAATACAGACAGCAGTAATCAGGTTTAGTTTAACTATTAATAATTTCTGCCCTAATTCAACTCAACTCATATTACAGGATACTGCTAATAATGAACGGAATTACAGTAATGATTAGATTTTCCGGTCCTAGAAAATTAACAATAGAGGTTATATTTCCGATCCAAACTTCAGTTGTTATATGTATACTTGCAAACATAATTGGTATTAGTACTTTTACCTAGAGGTCTTAAGCGCGACTGCTACGAACGAGGTCTTGTGTTCGATTTCCAGATCAACATACCATCACTCCTGTATTCCCCGAAGGATTAGGCAGAGGTGTACTAATGTACACGCAGATTTCGCCGGTATCTTTTAGGTCCCATGTAATAGGGGGCGAGCCTATTGCCATTAACCGAGCACAAATCCAGACTCCGAGCTGCTAATGAGAATTTCATAGAAAAACCCATTAACACTGCTCGAACTGGGGATCGAACCCAGGACCTCTAGCGTAGCAATCGCGCTTAGGACCACTAGACTAATGAGGCAGTCAAATCCAGTTCCAGATCAAGCAAAGTGTTATTGGGTTTTCAATTAAATTCTCAGCTCGGATATTGGAATGGTGTCCGGCTAATGGTAATAGGCTCGCCCTCTATTACATGGGACCTAAACATACCGGCAAACTGTGTGGGTACAACTATGCTTAACCCTTCGGAGAAAACAGGCGTATAATAGTATGTTATATTACGTAATTGGAATGGATTTGGTTTATAATTGTACCTCCTTTGAGCGATTTGGTCGCTAAAACAACTTACCGAGTAGCTTGAGAAAAGGGAAAAGTTTGACGAACAACGAAAAAGAAAGAACTGGGTTAGAAAAAAAAAATCTTTTTCATATTACCTACCGCTTCCAGACAAAATTTTGAGAAAATATTAATTCAACATCCCTTACATATATCTTGCTATCCACCTGACATCCTTAGAAGCAGAAACATGTCAGCTAGCCCGTGTAATCTCGTTCGGATCGCGGCCACGAATTTCATAAGTGCTCGGTTGAGTTAATGGATGAAAACATTAACTCCTTGGGGTCGTATTCTGTACATGGCTTTGCCCCCGGGTGGTGGGGACATTTGCATATGCGATTGCGGGCTCACTTGCCCCCAAATGTACTGTTCAGTTTAGGAGGTCAAATTGAACCGTGATAAAGTAATATTGCTGCGAATTTGGGCGTCCTGAGATTCTTTATGTATTTTTCCGTTATATTGTATAATAATAATATAATAGCTAGCTTTAGCTTGGACCTTGGAAATAGGGATTATTTCTCAACATTTTAAGGGAAAAACTGAATAGAAAATAAACAGTAGCGAGTCGACGGGATGCAGAAAACTTTCGCGACACTCTCCAACTGTCCGTAAAATGAACTCGAATGCTTCATATCTCGGTTATTGCATCTAAACGTTCATTCGTACATACTCGGAACTCAAACTGTACCTAAATCCGGACGCACAGTCTTCACTAAGAGAAAATAAATGGCAAATGTTTATTTTTTTTCCAAAAAATACGTTATCGGGTCGATAAGCGAATTACTGAATGATAAATGTGAAAAAAAAAATGCTAAAGAAGTGTACAAATATGTGGACTTCTGTCCTTGAACAAGGTATTGTCCTTAATGTTCATTGAAAGTATGAGAACAGTTTTTTTTTTCCAGCCTCGAAATAATCTAGTACAATCATCGATTGACCTCTTGACTTAGTAATAACTAATCTGATTTAGACTGTCAAGCTGCGCTAGCGTCACTGCATCAGTCTGTCCCTCCGTGCCTCAGAGAGCACGTAAAGTGGTTCTCCCGGATGTTACACTAACATGTATGACAATTGTTGGTGGTAGTCAGAAACACAAAAGGGCTGACAACCAGTCTATCCTCAAAATATGGGTATTACCCAGAAATTGGGATGCGGAGTTATGAGGACTGCCTCCCGAACCCAATTTCTGGGTAATACCGATAGACTGGAAGCCGACCTCAACATTATTGGAGAAAGGCTCGCAGGATGAGTCTAAAATCATCGAATAGGCTTACAACTTCTCACATTCTTTGATGTTAGTGTCAGTATAACATCAATACTGTCATATCATCACAAAATGACTACACATTTGGCGCAGCGGCTGCGGCTTCTGTACCACGAGTTGTGGGTTCGATCCCCACACGGATCAAATATTTGTATGACCTAAGGTAGGGTATTTGTGCATGTGAGAGTTTGAATTTGTAAACGCACCCACGATACAGGAGAGAATCTTAGTGACGGCAACGTTTCTTTTAAAAAAAACAAGAGACAAAAGTGTTGCCAATAATATTTAAATTAATTCGTTCAATATTTTTTATATACTACTCACGGGTATGTATTAACCTTAAAGGGCAATTAAACACTATCATTTAAAATTAGCCATGGGCCTAGTTAATTCCAACAATTGTCTCATAGCAAGCAGTTTAGTCACCATAACGTTAATTCTTTAATTAGTCTGAATTACATTTTAAAATACCATGACTATCAATTAAGAGGGGCCTTTGTAAAAGAACTGGGTATTCACGCATTGTCCGTTTTGTTCTAACACGTTCAAAAAATACCTGCCTTCACGGCTGTATTCCCCGAAGGGTGTACTAATGTACACCCACAGTACACAGTTCGCCAGTATGTTTAGGTCTCATATAATAGGGGGTGAGCCTATTGCACTTTAACCAGGTATAAATCCAAACTCCGAGCTGCTACTGAGTTTCAGTGCTCCGCAAGAAAACGCTGTGTTGGCAGTGTGGGAGACTTTGACTCTTATACTGTCAACCCAAGTATTTATCTTTCGTTTCACATAGTCGGCAACGCAAGTGATACCCCTGGTGTTACAAGCGTCTATAGGGGACGGTAACCGCTTACATCAGGTGGGCTGTATGCTTATTTGCCACCTTAGTGGTAGAAAAATCATAGAACAATTCAATAATACTTGATCTTCAGTTTCTAGCCTCTCATGCATAGTCAATCTCATACATTAATCATACACACATAGTAGAATAGTTCTTTTTATTTTGTTCGTTTATTTTATTAAGTCCAATCTATTTCAATTTCTAGCCTTACATCCAAACGCAAAGCGAAGGGAAATGTAAAACTGTGGAGTACACATTGAAATCCGTTGACATAGATTCAGAGGCTGTTGAGGGCGACGCGACATCTCAATTAGGCGATTGCTTGCTCTGAGCGTTGCGGGACAAATACCGGCCCTTTGTGAGCCGAGCGACGGGTGCTCTGCGTGTCGAGGACTCATCACGAACATTCAGCAGATAAGCTCAGAAGGTGCGTTAAAAATCACCACCTGCTATAGCAATATGATAGGGTCGCCCATGAATCTATAAATTAATTTCAATCTATAAATTCGGAATACAAATAATTATAATATGGCTTATTGTTATATTCTACAGTTTTCAATATTTTTCAGATTTTTTGCCTCATTATCCTTATGGTCCTAGCTTCATTCCCAAGTCGAGTAGTATTATTGGGTTTTTCTAAAATTTTCAGTAGCAGCTCGGAGTGTGGATTTATGCCCGGTTAATAGGCTCACCCCCTTACATGGGACCTAAACATGCCGGCGAACTTTGGCTGTATATATATTAGTACCTACACCTCTGCCTAACCCTTCAGGGATTATCAAAGTCAAATGTTTATTGTTATTTCAATTAGACCCTTAAAATAGCACTTTTGAAAAGTCAAAACTAGTTGAAAAAGTGGGTCTTATGAAGATGAACCTGCAAGAAACTTCATAGACACTCTCTCTCACTCTCCATCAAAGTCATGATATATATTATGTAGCAAAGGTGCATTGGCTATCAAAACCAAAGTAAAGAATACAATTGTAGAAAAGAATTTCACCTATAATAATGTTATTAAGTGAATAGTTTATTAAGGTTTTGCATGAATGGGACTTCTCAATTATGTCTGTTGTAGGACACATGCCAACACGCTGATGAGATGTTTTTGATGGACTGAAATGAATATTAGCCGGTTTTATTATTTGTAGCATTTTTATTACATTATTCAGACATCTGCGACAACTGTAGGCTATGAGGTCAAGCACTATGTAGTCTGAATAAGTAATGAGTAATTTCAAAAGAGTATTTCATGAAATTTGCCTCATTGGTTTTGGGGTCTCAAGTCCAGCTGTTGGTTGAGAGGACCAGAGACCTGGAAGTAAAGCTGACACTAAAAAATAATAGTTAACTCCACTAAAGTTTTCTATGAAATTCTCAGTCGTAGCGCGGAGTTTGGTGGCAATAGATTCGTCCATATCCTTGCTACCAAATCTATATATCCAGCCATATCTCCAGGAACGAAGAATCAATGGAAAGACTGGTAGTCTAAGGTCAGGAGCCTGGAAAGAGAAGCAGAGGCAGATCTCCCACACGCCGGACAGATCTCATTAAGACGACAATTAAGGCATCCATGACAGTGTTCTCGTAATGCGACGAACCGATTAAAATGGAGAAGCATTGCGAGATCAGTAATCACCGCCGCCGAGAAGACTGATGACGTTGAAGACCCACCGGGTACCACCATCATACCAACCACGACCACACGTAAAGAGTGCCCGATTAAGAAGAATAAAAAAAGGAGGACTTCTTACTTCTTCCTTAGTCTATTCTTCATTACTTTCTCCTTGAGAATTAACTTTAAAAATGCACATTTAAGAAAACGTTAGAGAATCGGGAAGCTTTAAAATCCATGAATTTCAAAGTGTACGTATTAGGTATTCACGAATGTATGATATTCTGTGCTCGCAAAGGTGATCGTTTAGAACCTTTGTACGTAACGCGAACCCTTCTTACGCACTGCGGTAAGTGCGTTGGAATGTCGCCCCGGGAGAGTCGAGTTACTGGAGTGAGTATGTTTATCTTAACTTAAATTATAAAAAGAGAGTAAGTAAGAATTGCAAGAGTTTGTGTATTTATGGAAGTAATCTCCGGAACCCCTGCACCTATTTTTATTTAGATTATTTTACAATTTGAAAGGTAAATTTTTCCACGTGGATAGAGACTACATATATATTATCTTGCAACGTAAGTGAAACTGCAAGTACCAGCTAGTGTCAAATAAAATAAGAAGCCAGAGGATTAATTTTATTGTCTTGAAGATATCTTCGATCTCAAGTCTAACAATGTTTGTAACATGTGGTTGATTACTTCGACGAAAAATTTTAACTGAATTTATCATTAAATATTTCCCCCATTGAATTGGCTTTACGTGTTCTCCGAGGCACAGAGGGATCTTGATTATGTGGAATGGTCACCTTGTACCGTAGCTATTAATTAGCTGCGAACTCCTCATGGCAAGGTCTAGTTATGATATTGTAAATTCATAGTTCATACAAATTTTATAGTACATGTAAAAAGGATAGGCGAGAATACTCGATCGAGTACTACACCTGTTCAAACTGGCTCCAAACGCTTTTTTACCACGAGCACAGATGCTCTGAATAGTTCGACGCTTTACGATCAAGAATATTACATTTTGGATACAACTGACGTATGTGAGTCGGAAAAAATGTACGACATGTTTTTAGGAATACACAAGCATGTTGCTTGTGTAAAAGCTGCTATTAATACGTATGAAAAAATGTTGGTCTTTTTATCATTTCAGAGTGAAGATATTGATGATTTCAGAGGAAAGTAAGTAAGCATAACATCACGCATGTATTCCCCGAAGGGTTAAACAGAGATGTAATAATGTACACCCATAGGTCTCCGGTATGTTTAGGTCCTATGTAATAGGAGACGAGCCTATTGCCGGCCCGGCCACAAATAACTTATAGGTACCCAAACTCGAGAATTTCATAGAAATTCAATTACACTCAGTTCGACCTGGCGAGCGAATCCAGGACCAGCGTAGCAGTTGCACTTAGGACCACTAGATTATGTATAGGCTGAGGTATTAATATTGAAACAATTAACCTAGGGCTGTCGTTAATGGTTCTGGTAGGTCTGGTTGATTATGATATAAAGTAATTATATTATTTTCCTTGAAACAATGAAACTAAGACTCGTCGTACTAGAATTGCGAAAGTAAATTGCTTAAATGAGTCTCTGCTAACTGTTGCTGCTACATGAAATTACTTAACTTATGATTCTGTTTTTTAACACAAAAAATAAAATAAAAAAGCTACAGAAGACTTAAATGAGAAGAATTAAATGTGAAAGAAGCATTTGCTATATTAAAAAAATCTCGCCAAATAATGTAACATGATAAAAAATAAGTAGTAGTATCTATCTATTACAACGTTTTAAATACAATTAGACTTTACTTAAATTAATTAATTAGCAAATTAAACTCTCTATCTACCAACTGATCTACTAATCTTTTATCACAACATAATTATTGTTTTTTGCTGATCCAGAAGAAGAATAAACATAGAATTTATAATAAATTATAAATAAAAATGAAATGGATGCAGTCATTTGTTATGGTATGTTAGGTCCCATGTTTTGGGGACATTTTGCGAATTCGGGGAAACCTGGGACTGGAAGCCAATACGTCTTTTTTGTAATTTAATGAAATTTCGACTGGACGCTATTTGGTTAAAAATAAACATAAACTGAATTAAAGACGAAGTTGTTAGCAAAGTAAACTGTAGATAGGCAAACCAAAGACCGGGTTTGTCATCCCAAAACCGGATACCAATGAAAATGTATTTAAATAAAGCAAAATTTACATCCTCGGGCCCTACACAATCTATTTAGGTGATTGCACGGTCGTTGCCGAAATTATATCTGTTGATTGTATCCGATCCTGCTACCCCCATCTAAAAACGTGAACTGCATATATATTAGCCCTACAATTGGCTGTATTAAATTACTTTCTATGATTTTAACGGGAGAAATCGTCGATCCATTGGGCTTGGGGCTTGTACTCGTATTAAATTTGGCTCAATTTCGGTGATGCGAGTGATGTATATCCGGTGAATTCAGATTTTTTAAATATAAAATTCAAATATTTACTCTAATTATTATTATCAGATTGGTTTGTTTCATTGCGGGGCAAAGTATCCCCACCTTAATTTTCAATTGGTTGTCATGACAACATCTATTACAATCGGTAGTACTAGTCAGAAGCCTAAAAGCCTGACAACCAGTCTCTATAGTCTATCCTCAGGATATCGGTATTGCCTAGAAATTGGGTTGCGGAGGTCTGATGGCAGTCACTTCGTGTAAAATACTGGTATTCAGCTGCATCTTCCAGTTTCCCAAAAGCAGCCCATCCCAATTGAATGCGCCTGGAAATTTCTCGCAACTGCGAGTCCCGTCCAAAGGATAAACGATACCCAAGGTAGCAAAGTTATACCTCCTCTTATTGTTTACTCTATTTTTCTTTTACTTTATCAACAAATATTTAAGTAACAACAATTGAATCCCCAAGACAGTGAGAATTCAAGACGTGAAGCACTACTGTATGAATACAACAGTGAATCTTTAGTTACAAAAACTTTCTCCATAAGTGATGGATTAGTGTGGGCGGGTCTGCGTGTACGTCCATCACTCAAATAGGGTTCCCATCAAGATTAACTTATCTCTTTGCTGACAACCGTCCCTGTTCCGAAGTTTGAACATTGAGCAAATTAGAAACTGTTATCCATACCTATCCTTTTGCTTAACATAAAAGTATTAGAAAAAAACGGGGTCCATTTTAAAGAAGTCTTAGCATCTTTATAATAGTCTTAGCAATATTATCTCTATAGTAGAGAACCTAATTACTTCCTACATGGGACCTGAAGACATAGTGGTTAACTTCTGACATTTACGCGAATATTATACATGGACGCTGTAAAGGGTCCGAAACGTTGGGATTAATTATATCAATATAAAACAATAAAATCCGTAAAATGTAGTCTTATTTCATAGTGGTTATCTGTGAGAGTATATAAGTATGCAAGTCATGCTTGCAAAGGAGGCGGCGGAAAGGGAGAGTGAATTGTCCACCTCTCTCCCGATCCGTAGTAGACGCACCGGGCGCCGGAGGGCGCAGACAGACCTCCGGCCTCCATGAGCTGTGGCCTGCGGGCGGTTGAATTGGGGGACTCTGCCGCCCGACCAGACAATGGCCCCAGTATGCGGCACGCTTGTAACGAAGCGTGCCTAAACAGTATGCGAGGAGAGGCCTCGCTTATCGACGGGGTCCAGCAACTGCTGGACCACAGCCTGTCATGGTCGTGGCGAATTTCGGGGATCCCATGGCCATGACAATAGGGCAGGTGAAGGCAAGTGTGGTTTTTAGTCGGTACAAGTCCGACATACCCTGCCACCTCCCCGGGTGGCGGAGGAACCATGAGGATTTTCCGTACTATAAAAAAAAAAAAAAATATATATAAGTATACCTCTGCCCAACCTTTCGCAGAATACAGATTTTATTATGATATTAAATGCTATCCTATACATTCTCTATTATAGATGTTTACCTCTTTATTATCATTGTAGTATTGTTGCAATTATACTAATTGTGTATTTTTAAACTTGTTACCTATTAGCATGGCCCAACATTGAACCTATTGCATCTGGAGAAGGTCTTTTGTGTACTGTGCTAATCAAACCAACGACCTCGTGATCAGCAGTCCGCCACTCGAACCACTAGACCACAGACGTAGTTTGATGATTTAGTTCACAATCGCATATCTATTTTTATTTCATGATTAGGTACTTCACCGTCAGGGACAGATTCAGGGGAGACCCATTTACAGTCTCCCCAGGGAAGTGCCTTAATAGGCGGTGCACAGGGGGGTTCTGGGGTGGTCTATTAAGAGGACCCAGTGCCCCCCTCCATGTGCTGATGGTGGCCACCGGGGTGGTTTTAGTGGGTAAGAATCCCACACTCCCCGGTCTAACCCCCGTAGACCGGTAGCCTTTTGAAGATTTCCCCCTTAAACAAAAAAAAAAAAAAGCTACTTCACCGTATGGAGGGTTACTTTCCTTGCACTTGATTCATTGTTTCATATCGTGAATTCGTGACTCACTTGAATATACGGTAACAACCAAGTATATAGTATAAATGAGTCACAGGTTTGTCATATATTTGATCGTCGCACTATCAGGGAAAATATTGTTTTAGGATTATTAATATCAGTTAATAGGTATGTATTGAAACAAACATATTTCCTTTATACCTACATAAAGACTAAGATTGAACGTATTTACAGTTTTTGTTCCATTGTAAGTAAAAGGAACGATATCATTCTTCAAAGCCTTTTCCCAACTATGTTTGGATCGGCTTTAATCCTACTGAAAATGAGTATTTTACACGAAGCTACTGCCATTGGATATCGGCAACCCAATTTCTGGACAATACTGATACCCTGCCGCGACGTCGTCTAACATTGGCTTCTACTCGGTGGTGAGTCCCAGGCCCAGAAGGAGATGGCGGGACGAGCTAGACCGGTATTGGAAGGATTGGCCGGAGAAATCTCTAAACCGAGATGAGTGGAAGGAGGATAGGGAGGCCTTTACCCTGCAGTAGGATAGCTGATAATAGCAGAATAAAAAAATAAACTGAAACCCTGAGGATATACTAGCTGTAAGACTTTTTGGGCTTCCAACCACTAATTATTGTTGAAGGTGTTTATACGACAAGCGGGATCGTAGACTTTACGTGCTTTCCGAGCCACGGAGGAGTCCAGATGGTCAACTGTCTGTTGACTGGCCACAGTTAGCGCAGCTTAACTTTTTTTTTATAGTATGGTACAGACGCCAGCAGGTCAAGCTATCCAAAACTGTCAAATTTTCCCAATTGAACATGATTCTTATTGCTTAGGATTAAAATTGAAAATCAATCAAAGAAATTTTAAAGATTGTGGTAGCTTGATGTGCTGGCCTCTATACATCCTCATAGATCGCCACCTTGGGAGGTGGCAGCTCTGTGGAATCAATTACCAAAGGATGTATTTCCGATCCGGTGTGACATGGAAACCTGAAATGTGGAATGAGCTTCCTGAGTGGGTCTTCCCCAATAACTATAATCTGTGTGTCTTTAAATCTCGAGTGAATCGGTTTCTTCTAAGCGCGCTCCACCGTAGATCGCAGTGTCGCTTAACATCAGGCGAACTAGTGGTCAAGCGTAGGCCTTACGTGAATAAAAAAAAACCCTTTCAGAAGCGAGCCTACTCTTATCTCAAAGGCCGGCAACGCACTTGCAACCCCTCGGGTGTCAATGAGCTGCGGTGATCATTTACCATCAGGTGACCCGCTTGCTCGCTTGCCTCCCTCTTCCAAAAAGGGCATGTTGGACTCGTACCAACTAAAAACCGCACTTGCCTTCACTTGCTCTATAGTCATAGCCATGGCATCCGTGAAATTGGCCACGACCAGCGTAGCTGAACCTTACAGATGAGCGTAGTTATTACTTAGCCATGACCCCAAAAAAAAAAACAAAACAAAGGGAGAAGTTTTTTTTATGACCTGAGGATGTAGAAAATTTCTGGTGATAAAAATTAGCATGGCCAAGGGAAGAAAATATCAATCAATGAAATCGCTGCCTTTATTGATAATAGGTAGTTCGTATCATCATAATATTTTATAGCATCTTTACTGTCATCGTCATCCTAAGATGTTTTCATAGAAAAACTCAATAACACTTAGCTCGACCTGAGGATGGAACCCAAGACCACTTGCTCAGTAGTCGAGCTTACAACCACTATCCTAACGAGGCAACAAAAATATGCGCGAACGTACAAAACATAAGACATTTCGTGAAATTCTTCCTTCTTTTTGAAGTCATCCTTACCAAGAACATGTGTCATATAAAATGTTTAATCTACCTTAACGTTATCAGTTTAAGATATTTTTATCTAAGTAGGTACACAAATGGACTGTTCACTGGACGAGTTCAGTAATAATACAGTTGTTCCTCGCGTAATCGTTAAACGTGTTACTTCAACTGTTATTTAATCTGTGTTACTGGTGATTAATAAAAAGGTAATATCCAGTTTTAATTTTCTTAAGTGTACGTTTATGAAGACTAAGCTAAGCCAATTCGTACGCTTTACTTTTTTAAAAATAATATATATTCTCGTATCACATCTGGGGGTCTACTCCCTAAGTCCGTAGTTTCGACCTTCGTTACGGGCGTTTCCTACTCGGTTTCACCTACGGATGGATGATTCGTTCGGGGCCCGAACTAAGAATGAATGACAACACAATTTGACAGTTGTCCTTACTCCCGATGTGTTTTTACCCGTTAGAAAAATTGAATTTGACACTTGTTTTATCGGACTCCGAAGTTTCGGAGAACTTTCGAACGGCTCGTAACTTCGTTGACGGAGACAGGGAGTAGACCCTCTGGTTAGATTGGAAGCTGACTCCAATATAGTTAGAAAAGGTTCAGAGGAATAGGAGAAAATATTCTTTTATTGAGGGTTATAGTTAAGTACAGCCGCCAGCAGGTCAAGCTATCCAAAACTGTCAAATTTTCTCAATTGAAAATGAACCTTATTTTGTTTTAATTAAAGTTGAACATCTATCAAAGAAATTTGACAGATTGTGGTAGCTTGATGTGTACATGAGTCAACTATTCTCGCATCGGAAAATGCAGTGTAGGACGGCTTGCAATGAGATGGACAGATGACCTGGTAAAGGTCTGGCAGTCGTTGGATTCAGGCGGCATACAACCGGTTCTTATGGAAGTCTATGAGCGATTTATTCAGCAGTGGAAGGCCTGTGCCTGATGTGATGAGTCAAGTCCGATTCCAAGACTATAAGATACCTTTATTAATCCACTAGCAACCCGACCCAGCTTCGCACGGGTGCAATGTACAGACGCCAGCAAGTCAAGCTATCCAAAACTGTCAAATTTTCCCAATTGAATATGAACCTTATAGTTTTGTATTAAAGTTGAAAATCAATCAAAGAAATTTGACAGATTGTGGTAGCTTGATGTGCTGGCCTCTGTACTACCTAATAACATGCATTTATTATACATAAATATAGCTTATGGCACTCAAAAGTAATTTGGCTTTCTTTTGGTAACAGAACTTTCAAAATCGATTCAGTGGATCCAGAGATTACCCCCTACAACCTCACAAACTTTACCTATTTATAATATTACTATAGATCAATACAAGTGTTTCCATTTAAAACAAGATTCGTCATCTTCATCAACCCATTTACTGTCCCACTGCTGGGCATGGGTCTCTTCTAAGGATGAGAAGGGTTAGACTATATCTAATCTACTACGCTGGCCTAAAGCGGGATGGTAGACTTTATAAGCCGTCGAGTAAATTTCTAAGGCATGCAGGTTTCCTCACGATGTTTTCCTTCACCGTTAAAGCGAGTGATAATATAGAAGTCAGAGATGCATACCTTGGATTCGAACTCGACACCTACAACTTGGCAGTCCAGTGGTTACTAGCCTATCACTGCACTGCTTGAAACAGAAATTATAATCCAATAAAGATAACTCCTAATTCCTTGCTACATGCAAGGAATTGATGACTCAAGTGTGTGTGTGTCTTAAATTAACGCTTCTTCCCAGCTCAAACACTTTGAAGCGGTGAAAGGCGGGCGTTTTGAGGGCTGTCTTAATGTAAAAATGACGTTCGAAAGTACTACCAAGTAGTATTTCTTGAACAAATTATTTTGACTTTGACTTTGAACGCTTTCTACGTGGTCGTATATTTTTTGGAAGTGTTCCTTTGAAACTAAAATATATATTTATTTAACTTCATCATCAACCCATATACTGTCCCACTGTTGGGCACGGGTCTCTTCTCATATTGAGAGGGATTAGGCTATAGTCCACTACGCTAGCCTACTGCGGGTACACGGACACAAACCGTCAAGAAAAATCTCTAAGGTATGCAGGTTTCCTCACGATGTTTTCCATCACCGTCTGAGCGAGTGATAATTACTTATTAATACGCACATGAATTCGAAAAGTCAGAGGTCAGTCGGAGGCCTTGGGTTCGAACTCAAGACCGTTGACTTGGCAGTACCAATGGTCATACCACTAGGCTGACTGCCTTTTTATTTATTTAACCTATCAAGGATCAAAAAGCAGGAACTGTTGGGTTTGGTAGGTCACAGTCTCTTAAATTAATCAATGTTTAATTTCAGCCAAAATGCAGCCTGTCGTGATCGTTGCCCAGCAGATGGGCCCACAGTCATCCCCCACAAGATGTCCCTCTTGCAACCAAGAAATAGTCACAAAAGTTCACACGAAAGCTACTATGAGGACGCATGTGGTCGCTATCCTACTTTGTGTATTTTTGTAAGTATTTTTTCAATGATACCGTGCATCTTTTGGGTTTTTTTTTTTTTTTTATGTGATAGGGTGGGCGAACGAGCAGACGGATCACCTGATGGTAAGCGATTACCGCCGCCCATGGACACCCGCAACACCAGAGGAGTTTCAGGTGCGTTGCCGGCCTTTTAAGGGGTTTGGGCGTCCGGTATCCTCACTCACTCGACGAAACACAACGAAAACGTTATTTCACGCCGGTTTTCTGTGGGTGCACTAAGAAGAGAAGTCCCATCAGTGACCAGGCTAGACCAGATTCTCCAGCGCACCGTTTCTGGCTTGCAACCTGTTTTAACTCGCTAGTCCTTTTCCTAGTCCTTTTTTCCTTGTTTGAGTTCATTGGAGGTTTTGAAATCCGCACCCTCAATATGCACCGTGTGTTCAAACACACAGTCACCCGTAGACCCCAACCGACTACAAAGTCTGCAGGGGACTGACATAACCGTCTACCTTTCCTTTCGACAGTTGGAGGAGATTCATTAGTATTTTCAAGGGAATAAGACTACACAGTCACATTATTTAAATTTTTTTTTTCTTGAATTCTATTTCCAGGTGTTGGCCGTGTGTGTGCGTCCCTTACTGCACTGATACTTGTCAGAACATCGACCATCCGAATTGCAGCGCTTACATTGGAAGCTATGTCAGATGAAACCTTTACCAATGGAATCGTTTATCTAAAATTATATTGAAAAACAATGTGATAAGTGCCATTTTAAGATTATGTTATCAAATACTTTTACGTGGAAAAAAATACATAATTTCTTTTTTTGTAAATATATTGGTAGGTACAGACGCCAGCAGGTCAAGCTATCCAAAACTTTCAAATTTTCCCAATTGAACATGAACCTTAAGGTTTTGGTGGAAAATCAATGAAATAAATTTGACAGATTGTGGTAGCTTGATGTACTTATATAATTTAGCTATTGACCAAACAAAATATTTATAAGTTTAGTTTATAATTTGTTTAATTGTTTATTATGTAAACAATACTTAAGGATTTAAAATTATAAGAATGGATAAAAATTATGTAAACTTCAAATTGATTTTATTTATTAACTTTACCCTCGTTTTTCTCAACAAATCTCAAAGCCGTTAAGATTTTTTCTTAGTGTATCATGGCATAGTGGAGAATTTTAGTCTATAGCCGAGAGTGATAAATCTAGTATTATATAGCCCTCGGTTTCAATACCAAAAATCTTGATGAACCTTTTTTTGTTTTCGGGAATTAGACCGGGGAGTGTTGGATTCTTACCGACTAAAACCACCCCGGTGGCCACCATCAGCACATGGAGGGGCACTGTGTCCTCTTAATATACCATCACAGAATCACCATGCGCAACGTCTGTTAAGACAGATCCCTGCAAATAGCTTGACATATAATAGGTGACATTCGGCGATTTTTTAGTTAGTTTTAAGTCAATACTAGTCCGACATTACACACCCTACCATTTTCCCAGGCAGACTTTGTATGAAGATTCCTTGATCCCTTCGTTGATGAAGATTGGTAATCCTTCATTAAGTATAAGGTCTTGAAGACCCAGAGTGAGTTTCTGCACCCATTACACCCAAAGAGGTTTTCATTATCATCAACGTATAATACTGTCCCACAGCCGGGCACGGGTCTCCTCTCATATTGAGAGGGATTAGGCTATAGTCCATCACGCTGGCCTATTGCGGATTAGCAGATTTCACAAACTGTCGAGAAAAATGTCTGATAAAAAGGAGGTTTTACTTAAGGTAAATTTTAGTCGAGTGAGGCACTGATCGAGTAATAAGCATTCACTGTCTACCTAAAGAAGTACTTGCTTAATTCACAAAATACTTTTAAATAGGCCAAATAATTTGAATTACCTAATCTCAAATAAATATACGGTGGTATAGCAATCTTTGTTTTTGTTTACTGGTTGGAAGGATAACATCATGAGGTAACCTGCATGACTTAGAGATTTTTCTCGGGTTCGTGGCTTAGGCCCACAGTGATCGAAGCACCTGTGGTCCGCGATTAATCTCGACGGTGTGTAAAGTCTGCCAATCCGCACTAGGTTATCCTAGGACGTTGCACAAGACTTTTAATTAATTAAAGGATCCTTGACCCTCCAGAGGGTGGAAACAATTGTTATGGAGATAAGATGACAAACAAGCATGCGGCCACCTGGTGGTAATCGGCAACCGCAGCCTATAGAAGCCAGCAACGCAAGCGGTAGGTATCACTCGCGCGTTGTTATCTAGTATTTAAGTCTCTTTCACAGTAGTGTTAGTGAAGTGGATTTTTGATAGGTTCAAGGACTAAATATCTTCCTTTTTTTTTATACCACTAAGGTGGCAAACAGCCATAGGGCACACCTGATGTTAAGCGGTTACCGTAAACTATAAACACAAATGGCTACGGTAACCGCTAAAGTGATAACCCTGGTGTTGCAAGCAGGGGGGTATCACTTACGTGTTGCCGACCCTGTAAAACGAAAGAGGATTAGTTGGGTTGGCAGTTTAAGGGTCAAAGTCCCTGCCGACACAACTTTTCCTCGCGGAGCACTGGCAACCTTACTCACTGTAAGGAACACGACACAGTCCAAAGCTATGTTATTTCAATTCAATTTTCTGTAAGGCGGAGGTACTTCCCCAGTCGGGCAGCTTTAATTTGAGAGGAATTACTTCCACTATGTCCTATCTCTCTTAAATGAGGAAAAAAATACAAAAGATAAAGAAAAGAAGAATAAAGATACCTATGTACTTATAGATAATACATATATTTATCTCATAATACTTTCTCGTTATCTAATGATTTGTTCGTCTTCTTCGTTTTGCTCGCAAAGATATTATGGTGTTCCCTACAAGAAATATGTTGCGCAATAAATATGTATTTAGTCATAAGTCATCTTACAGGAATGTTATCTGACTAAACAATTCGTTTTTTTTATCTATTCGATAGCCGGACAAGGAAATATTGGGTTTATTGTAGATATAATCCGTAACAAACAATTGCCGGTGTCGTGCCATCTCACTTTTACATAGTACTGTACTGTTCACCATGTAAGAGAGATAGCGCAAGATAGGTAGCTTTTAGTTAAAACATTGTTTATTGGCGTTTGTTATACAATCTGGAATGTTTTCAAGAAATGTACGATTAAAGTTTTGATAAATTGTATAGAAATGGAAATTAAGCCTCTTTTTACACTGTAGATATAAAAAGAGGAATGCGATATGTTTAATAGTGTTTGTATGTAAAATCCTATCTCAGAAACGCATGAACTGATTTTGAAAAACATAACAAAGACATACCATCACTACATCACCACCCCGAACGGTTAGGCGAAGGTTTATTCATGTACACCCACAGTTCACCGGGATGGTTAGGTCCCTTATAATACATATACAATACAATATATAATTTTGAAAGCTGGTATAATCAGCATGATATAATAACAAATTGGTTGAAATGAATAGGGATATAATATCACAGGAGCATGGAGTTTAAGTCAGAAAATGCTGCATTAGGCGGTTTTAAGTCCAGGGACCGTATAACCCCCTTTATGAGTTAATTCAATTGAAAGGGTTACCCGTTGATTCGGTTACCGTATGGATGAGGTTACCTCTTCGTTCCTGTAACCTTTTCCTAACACTAATGAAAGGGTAACCCTTTCAATATGTTAGCCAGTGGAAGGGGTTACCCTTTCCTTTAAGGTATCCAATTGAAGGGGTTACCCTCTTGATAGGGTTTTTCAGTGTTACCGTATGGTTATCATCATAATTTACGTTGTTAGGTAGGGTGAGGAGACAATAAAATATAGAAATTTCTCTTGCAAACATCTAGAATTGTATTACTAAGTAGTTTCGTTCATATGGCTTGATCACGCAGTGTCCTATATCGTTTAATATTGGGTGCTCGATTCTGTAGGTAATTAAATTTAGGTATACAATAACAATAAAAAAATGTAATATGATGGTTTGATCATGATGTAGAGAGAATGGATGAACAGAGATAGATAACCATAGTCCCGTATTTATCGAGTCGCTGTGGTCTATTTAGCTCAGAGCAAGTGGCAACTAACACGTGCTAGCTCAATGCATGGTATTTTGAACTTAATGCAAGGTTACTAGAGATCAAATTAGTGTTTGTACTCGGAAAGTGTTACCCTGTTACAGTGGTTGAAGGGGTAACCCGTTCGGAACGGCTTACCGTTTAATAGTATTTGTACTCGGAAAGTGTTACCCTGTTACAGTGGTTGAAGGGGTAACCCGTTCGGAACGGCTTACCGTTTAATAGTATAACCCGGTAAGAATTTGAACAGGTAACCCAAATGAAAGGGTTTTGAAGAGGTAACCCATTGCAGCGGCTTACCGTTAAAAAGTGTATACCCTATGAATTGGGTTTTCTAACAACACTTTGTAAAAACCCTATCGAAAACCCTTTCAACGGGTCAAAATGGTCCCTGGTTTTGACACATAGCGTACCGTGTATCCGGTACATTCGCCGTCTGTAGGCACGGTAATCAGTGTTGTATGGATCACTATGAGAGTTTGTTGACAGACACAGCGCATATGACGGGCACCGTAGTGCGATGTACCAACGGGATGTACCTACGCATGCCATGATGATTATAATAACGTATACTATCCGAATCTGTTCTTAATAAATTGATTCCTATTACCTTCTGTCAAAGTCACAGTCAAATGTTTTATTTCAATTAGACCAGTAAAATAGCACTTTTGAAAAGTCAAAACTAGTTGCACGGTTCCAAGAAGTGGCTCTTATGGAGAAGAACCGGCAAGAAACTCCATATTGTCTGTCTGTTACGCTCGCATGCCTAAACCGATGACACGTTTGCCTTGGCGCAGTGGCTGAGCTATCGACTTCTGGGCCACGAGTTGTAGAGTTTGTATGATAGAAGAAGGGAATCCTAGTGTGGAGCAAGATTATTAAAAAAAAACCTTTGAATCAATTTTAATGAAATTTGGTACGGAGATACATTAGACCTTGGAGAAGAACAAAGGCTACCTTTTGTCTCAAAAAATTACTTTGGGATGCGAGAGGAACCACGTGCAACAGCTAGTGGACATTCATCTAATAGGATAAATGCTAACTGAACTTGGCTCTGTAGTTTTAATCAATATGATGCATATAATCTAATCTAGGTACTGATTACCGCAGCAAAAATCAATCTCTAAGCTTGTTTTGTTTCATGAAATTGCACGGAAATACTATTCTTTTAACGTTTATCTATAGCGAAATACTATTGTTTTACTTTTAGCAGTGGTAGCCTAGTGGTATGACCATTGGACCGCCAAGTCCAAGGTCTCAAGTTCAAACCCAAGGGGCACGCACCTCTGACTTTTAGAATTCATGTGCGTATTAATAATTAATTATCACTCGCTTAAACGGTGAAGGAAAACATCGTGAGAAAACCTGCATACCTACCTTAGAGATTTTTTTCGACGGTTTGTGAAGTCTGTCAACCCGCACTAGGCCAGCGTGGTGCCTATACTATAGCCTAATCCCTCTCATTATGAGAGGAGACCCGTGCCAAGCAGTGGGACTGTATATGGGTTGATGATGACTACGGTTTTATGAAACTCCATGAAAATCAATAGGTTTTGTCACTATTCTCAGCAGTTACTTCATCATTTTCCTGTCATCGTCACAATTTATTCGGATCAGCTCACTATATCCTTTTCTACCACATCACACCGTGCCCAGAGTTACACAAAGTTTTGCTAAAACGTATCTAAAATCACAAAACAATATTATCTACCTTTTCGTTATCACTATTGGATATGTTTATCTATAAATCAGCGGCCTGTAGGACGATATTCAGTACTATTGCTTCTCTCCTACGGAAAACAGTTATCCGTGTTAATAGTGATTAAAAAATATTTAATTAAGTGAAATGAATCCACAAAACTTCCAAGATCGTAAGTTTATTTTTTTTAAACTTTACTAGTCGCTTTTCGTCGTCTTTCAAGTCAAAGGTCTCGAGTTCGAATCCGAGGCACGATATTTTTATTTTCATTTAAAGGCACCAACAACTTATTTTTTTTAATGAAAGGTAATTTTATGTAAAATAAAAATATTATTCTGTGCAAATAAGTCAGGCATGCATTGCTTCCACAGTCAGACCGTGTAGGTCATTATTAAAATTTATGTAAATTGTTTATATTAATTGATACAAATTATTATAATATAGAAAAGCTTTTAGGTACATTAATTTCTGAAATTTACGGGAATATTAAGACATTATAATAAAACTATTTTTAAGGTTTTTTTTTTACACTACTAAGGTGGTAAACAAGCATACGGCCCACCTGATGGTAAGCGGTTACCGTAGTCTATAGACGCTTGTCACACCAGGGGTATCACTTGCGCGTTGCTAACCCTGTTAAACGAAAGAGGAATAGTTGGGTTGGCAGTATAAGGGTCAAAGCCCAATTGCCAATACAACGTTTCTTCGCTGAACACTAGCAACCTTATTCACCGTAAGAAACATAACACAGCTCAAAACAGTGTTATTTCACTTCGCTTTTCTGGAAGGAGGTACTTCCTCATTCAGGCAGCTCTAATTTGAGTGGAATTGCCCCCACTATGAGGGCACTTTTATCGCGAAACGTCTAGAGGTAGGGACCTCTCTTACCTCTTTTATCGCGAAACGTCTAGAGGTAGGGACCTCTCTTACCTCTTTTATCGCGAAACGTCAGGAATAATGATATCAATATAACGCGATTAAATCCGTAAAAAAGTATTTTTATTTCAAGGCATTTAGGTATATTTTGCGGTACTTTTAAATCTTTAGTCATTTTCCGTTTTATCGTGATATGTTTACGTCACGCTGACTCATATTGTTACATGTTGTGTCATCCTTTTATCATTTTATCTACAAAGGATGCTCGCGCACTAAAACCAGATTGATTTTAAACTTTATCACAAAATAATGAGGTTCATATTCAATTGGGAAAATGGTCAGTTTTGGATAGCTTGACCTACACCTACTCCTAATTATTTTTAAAGTGACAAGACTTTTCCTATATACTAACAAACAAGTAACGAAAGTATCGAAATCGATATTAATAGGTATTTTAACGATAATGTTAATTTGATAACGGTCAAAGTCACTATCGTTATCACAATATAAAAGTGGTATTTTTGTTTTCCTACAATTTTATCTTACCAATTACCTATAACTAAAAAAACAACATTAAGCTGTTTATCAATTAACCCTTATCGTATAATCGTTCACTTAGACTACAAAGCATAGATAAATATATAGTCGACAATCTTGTTGAACTTTTTTGACCCTTATTATTGAGAGCACAAGGTCGTTCGTAAAGTGGTCAATCGTCAAAGGTCTCAACTATATACATTGGTATTTATCATCATCCACTCATATGCTGTTCCACTGCTAGGTGCGGGTCTTAGGGTATAGTACACTACGCTGGCCTAATGCGAGTTGGCAGACCTCACACGCCGTCGAGAAAATCTCTTAGGCATACAGGAGTGATAATTTATAATTAATATACCCATGATTTCGAAAAGTCAGAGCTTGTGCCTTGGATTCAGACACGAGACCTTTCACTTGGCAGTCCAATAGTCGTATCAATAGGCTATCACTACCATGTACTTATACTAATATCCGGTAACTACTTTAGCTCTAAGCTTGTAAAAAGTAATGTAGGGTACTGAATGTAGTGTAGGATACTGAATGTAGTGTAGGGTACTGAATGTAGTGTAGGGTACTGAATGTAGTGTAGGGTACTGAATGTAGTATAGAGTAGTGAATTTATTTCCCTCATTCTTAATTTCAGCCAAAATGCAGCCTCCACCGTACACAGCGGGAAATCCTCCCCATCATGTTATTCATGCACAGCCTACAGGGCATGTGTACATGACACACATGACCCCGACTGTCGTTCCTGTAGTCGTGGGCCAGCAGATGTCCCCCGTCCCTTCTCCGATGAGATGCCAATCCTGCAACCACGAAATAGTCACAAGAGTGGTAACAAAACCCACCCTGAGGACGCATTTGTTCGCTGCTCTACTTTGCCTTATTGGGTTAGTATGTTTATTTTTTTAATTTGGTATGGTGTCTCGACATGAGGACAGACGGACGGAGACCCAACAAAAACCAACGGGTCCCTTTATTATGATGACACCCATAATAAAGGTTTTGGTGATGAGGTCTGATAAGGGCTTTGGAAATTGACGGTGGGGCCTCTTCCCAGCCTATCACTAACAAAAGGTCCGTTAATTATTCTTCAAAGATTACTATTTGTATGTTAAATCTAGGTAGCTATCACGAGCCACTGGACACGTGTTTGTGAGTAGGTAATAAAACAATGATAACTGAAGGTACCTATGTCATGATTCATAATAAAGGGTACCGTTTGTTCGTGATGGGCCTGTTAAGGGCTTTGGAAATTGACGGTGGGGCCTCTTCCCAGCCTATCACTATCAAAAGATCCGTTAATTATTCTTCAAAGATTACAAGTTGTATTTTAAGTCTAGGTACCTGTCTATCACGCGTCATAGGACACGTGTTTGATAGTATGTACAATGATAACTAGAGGTATCTAATAAATAATATAGTAGCCTATAGACGCTTGTAACACCAGTGGTATCACTTGCGCGTTGCCGACCCTATAAAACGAAAGAGAAATAGTTGGGTTGCCTGTTTAAGGGTCAAAGTCCCCCCAATGCCAACACAACGTTTTGTCGCGGAGCACTGGCAACCTTGCTCACCGTAAAAAACACAACACAGCTCAAAGTAGTGTTATTTCACTTCCATTTTTTGCAAGGCGGAGGTACTTCCCCAATTGGGCAGCTCCAATTAGTGGAAATACTCCCACCTCCCACTACCTCTCTTAAAATATTAGATACCTATGTAAAATAGGTATATTGATCAAATTATATTAATTCTTATATTTGTTTTTACAGATGTTGGCCATGTGTGTTCATCCCATACTGCACGGACAGTTGCCAGAACGCTGACCATTATTGTCCTAACTGCAGTGCTTATATTGGAACCTACGTCAACTAAGCCCTCGTAACATTATTGGATTCAGTTATCTAAAATTATATTTAAAACTGTATGATAAGGGCTATGATTGTGTAAACAAGTTTTCTACGTTATTTATTTGCATAGACAAATAATATTTTTTGACTTGCCAATAACTTAATCAACGTACAAAGGCCAGCACATCAAGCTATCCAAATCTGTCAAATTTCGTCGATCGATTTTTAAATTTAACATTAAATAATAAGGTTCATTTTCAACTGGGAAAATTTGACAGTTTTGGATAGCTTGAGCTGCTGGCGTCTGTATTCACTCAGGTACCGTGTATTTGAGTTGACAATCGCATAAAATATTGTTTTAAGTTTTATTCAATTTTATTCAATTTCAATTAATAATTAATATAAATCTAATGTACCTAATCTACGTAATCAATTAAAATTTAAAATTTTATCAGATGTTAATTTTTCCATAATATAGTGTTAAATTACTTATTCATGTATTTAAAGTTCTAATTTCAATAATTTATAAATATGTTATGTAAAGTCGCTTTCTGTGCATGTGGTGTTGACCTGTTGTTAATTGTTGCACTTGTAAATGTTACCCTAGTCACTAAATCAGAAATGTTATAGTGTAAACAACTGTTGGTCAACCTAAATAAATAAATAAGTTTGATATAATATTATTATTATGTTGTAACTCTTAGAATAAGTAAATTTAATGTGAACGGCTACGAATTGTATTTTATAGAATATATTTTGCTAGTACGTGAACACAAATTGACTATTTACTCTGCCCCAACATTTAGATTTGTCGTAATGTTTTCATTTTCAAATCTATGCATCTCATTAGAACAAATCTAAACAACATTATTAATTTATCATTTATGTTTGCCAGTTCTCCTCACCTCTTGTGCATTCAGCTCCTACTGATGGCATTTAGTAATGCATTCTGTATCTTTGCATTTTATGCAACAATTGACAGAAATACAAGAAGAGAAGAAGTTTAGGCGAAAATTGTACTGTCTATATGAGCTTCCTTCCCTAAATCCGTATCCGAACATAAGGGAGTCCCTCGGCACGACGGCCGTGGCAACGCAGAAGACTCTTAGCCTTATAATTATAATAATATTATAATTACTGACTGACTCTTAGCCTTATAATTATAATAATATTATAATTATAAGGCTCAGAGTTATTTGCGTTTATTGGAGAGAGTTCCAGACTATAACTTTGTAGGTTCAGAACTCTAATATATATTTTAGTCTTTATAAATATCAATGCTGTTTGTTTTTTACTGAGGGTAAATGAAAACAGTATGTAATCGAGATATTAAAATAAGCTTTTTACTAAAAATAATAGCTAGAATTCATCATTACCTATACAATTTTATGCTTGTATGGCACAAGCATAAAATTGTTAATTTTGGTAGTTTGCACCGTGTTTGGGATTATGTAACTACGACATAGATTTTTAAACACAGGTTTTGGTACACAGTTGTGAATATTGTATAGTTTTTGTAGTGAATTACTATTGCTATTAACCCAGATGTAATTAATTGCGAGGAACGAATTAAAATTTGAATTTAGCGGGCTAGCCATGCACATTGACCTTCAACCGCGCGTAAGTGTATCCGAACGCTAAACCGCGCAAGCGCTTTACGCCGCCAATGAGATACGGTCGGTGTCGTATGATTATTTTCTGATTGGCTCTTTGCTAACTAGCAATTAAGATGGCGGATAGTATAGTAAGACTGTGGACAGTGTCGTATGTTTTGTGTGTTGTGTTCAATAAAGCTTATAAGTACTGAAAACTAGATTGTTATTCAACCAATCTACTGCGACTATATCTTGACGTCCAGCGTGTGTTTTAATAATTCTATTATTAAAACAGCTGGGGTCGGAGTCTTCGTGTCGTGTTCGTGTGGTCACGGGCGGGCCCCATCAGGAAGAAAGAAAAATAGTTACAAATAATATCAATAGATGGCGTTATAGGTATTGATTTGTTATTGAGTTTTGTGTAATTATCAGAAATTACATATAAAAATAGACCCCATTTATGTTATAACCTCCTAAGCATTGAAAAAAGAAATTAATGGGTTCCTAAAGATAACGTTAAAATAAATGAAATATGTAAATGATGTTTTTCGTAATAAATGTTGCCAACATTTATGGAATTCTTATTTAATAGTTTTGTATTGATAGATGGCGCTGTTGTAAAATATATTTTGCTATTTTAAATTATTTGGATACTTTTTTATAAAATGAAATACTTATGTAAGAAGTAAACAAAGAAACTTTATAAAAAGTCCTTATAGTATTTGTGTTTTTCATAAATTAATTATGATGTTGGTTCAGTTGTTTTCTGCTTTCGTCGCTACAAGCGGAAAATAGCGCCTACGCAATCTAAAAAAATAGCTCAATGAAGAATGTGTTTGTTAATTAAAATAATTACTTATACTTTTTTGTAAGTAAACCATTATTATGCTTTTGGAGTGATAACTTTTTATTTTTGTATACGGAATAATATTAATAATACGGAAAATCCTCATGGATCCTCCGCCACCCAGGGAGGCTTATCACTTTCCTTATATTGCCTTATAGTCATGGCCATGGGCTCCGTGAAATTCACCACGACCATGACAGGCTGTGGTCCAGCACTCGCTGAACCCCATCGTTTAGCGAGGCTTTGCCTTGCATCCTATCTGAAGGCACGCGTGTGATGAACACGCGTGCCACCAACTAGGGCCCTTATCTTATCGGGCGGCGGAATCCCAGATTCAGCCGCCCGCAGGAAATAGCTCATGAAGGCCGAAGGTCTGTCTGATGTCTCCGGCGCCCGGTACGTCTACTACGAATTGGGAGAGAGGTGGACAATTCTCTCTCCCTTTCCGCCGCCTCCTTCGCAAGCATAACTTGCTTGCAGTAAGAGGCGGCGGCTTCCCACGCGCTCTCGCTCCCGACCATAGACCGAATTACAGCAGGAAGCGAGTTGCATTGATAACCTAGACCATTAGACCTTAACCATTGGACTGCCAAGTCAAAAGTCTCGAGTTCGAATCCAAGGAACGCACCTTTGACTTTTCGAATTCATGTGCGTATTAATAATCAATTATCACTTGCTTATACGGTGAAGGAAACCACCGTGAGGAAACCTGCATACCTTAGTCTCGACCGTGAGTGAAGACTGCCAATCTGCACTAGGCCAGCGTGGTGAACTAGGTACAGCCTAAATCCTCTCAATCTGAGGAGGCCCGTGCCCAGCGGTGGGACAGTATAGGGGTTGATTATGATAATAAAAAATGGAACACGAGAGAACTAAATTTTTTTTTCATAAAATGAACTATTAAAGTTACCTATTTATAATTGTATATGATTGATCAAAAGTATTGGTTGGATTGCTAAATATTTGTCTCATTACTATCCCTTCCTATATTTTTTTTTGCTTTGGACCGAAAGTTACAGATATGTAAATACTGGCGAACATAGTGTCGAGAATTCGCAGGAACTAACATTACATTACATTACATGGAAATATTTTTAAATTGTGTTTTTGCTTTTTTTGTGATATTCGTAAGAATGTTATATGAAATGGAAATGCCCTAATGTACAAACAATTTTAATGTGATAGAAGGTAGCTTTTGTATGAAGTACAGCACCTACCATTGGTACGTCAAATTATGAGTTATGGAAGTATGGATGACGTGAAATTATAGTGGGCCAGGGGCGTGGGTGTTATCTTTTCCTCCTACCTCAATCTCGTCAATATTATCTATGATATTGGTCAGTCTGTAGCGGTTATTTTTACAACAATTGTCGTTACTAGATTATACCCACAGTTTTGATCGATAGCAAGGGCGTGTACAGGCGACGCGAATGATTTCGCGAGGCGGCCGCACAGTTGAATGATTTACACGATTTGCCAGCGACCATGCGAAATATTTCGCGTCATCAGTCTATGCTCTTATGATATTAGTGCTATCTGAGACAATTATTATTGTCCTACGAGTTGACTTTTCGTTGGGATTTATATTTCCTGATACCAAGCTATGGATGTATGTTGGTATAATATGTATAAGATTATTGTTTTTAGGATTGTTGATTCGATGCAACTAGCGGATTTCTACCTAATTAATTCATCAAATGGTTCACATTTAGGTTAACAAATTAATTTAGAAACACACTAGCGTGCCGTGTCTTTATTTATCATTGTAAATACATCTTTATTTATCATTGTAAATACATCTGACAAGTTACGAAGTTATGAACCGAAGAAAAAAATGGTGGTGCACAAGGATCGTACTTATGAGACGTTTTTGTAGTCCATATCCGTTTAAGCAATTTTTTTTTTAAACGTTGCCTTATGTAAGGATTTTCTCATATATTGTGTTATTGGGCAATTCAATATGGCAAAATATGTATCTATCCTATACAATTTTCAGCAATCGTTATCTAATTTGCTTTATCATTAAAATCGTGTGGCTCTTTCTAATCGTAACTGTGTAGTCATTAGTGAGAGATATTTCGTGGATACATTACATTCTACTGATAGGTGATGTATTATTATTTTTTATTTTAGCTTCTTATAATATTCTGCTTTTTGTGTGGAAAGATTTTTGTAGAATTTTTAGATGTACATATTTTCTTTTTGATTTTTATAATATTTTCATATTGTATAGTGCCTACTTTACACTAAAAGATTAAATAGTAGAAATAACACAGTAGGTACTATTTTTTTATTATAATTTTTTTTTACATTTTGAAACCACAAAACTTTTATATTTAATTATTATTTTCTACGATTATTATTGTCAGGACCAGTCCTTATAAATTAATTTAATACATTAAATTTATGAAATGGTGTGTCGGAACTAATAAACCTCTTTATATAGTATCCACTTATCTAAGTCGTCTGTCATTAATCTTTTTATCTATCTGTCTCGCTCGCACTCCTCGGTATTAGGGAGAATCATAATAATGTGCCTGATAACCTACTGATATGACCATTGGACTGACAAGACAAAGGTCGAATTAAAGGCACGCACCTCTGACTTTTCAAATTCATGTGCATGTTAATAATTAATTATCACTCGCTTAAACGGTGAAGGAAAACATCGTGATGAAACCCGCATGCCTTAGAGATTTCTCGATGGTGTGTGAAGTCTGTCAACCTGCACTAGGCCAGCGTGGTGGATAAAACCTAATCCCTCTCAACCTGAGAGGAGACCCGTGCCCAGCAGTGGGACAGTATATAGTTTGATGACGATGATAATAATGTGCGTAATTGTAACGAGTGGGTATCAATGAATTAACGTTTTTTTTCTTTTTTTTTTTCTTTATTATTGTTCTCATATAAGTGACTTCCGTCTTAATGAGAAATAAAGATCTTTAAACCGAACAATAGTACCTTCATATTTTTAACTAGTACGAAGAAGACGTATTCCGGAAAGAACACCCAGTCGAATAGCGCCCAGGCGAATAGCTCTTGAAATAATCCTAGGAGAGCAACTACAAATAATGTTGACGGTTGCTAATTTAATAATAATAAATCGTCAACCCATATACTGTCCCACTGCTGGGCACGGGTCGCCTCTCATATTGAGAGGGATTAGGCTTTAGTCCACCACGCTGGCCCAGTGCGGCCTAATAATAAATAATAATAAAATATTTATTCAACAATAACCAATAAACAAACATATTTTATAGATTGGGTTACAATTAATTAACTCAAATTGGAGTTGCCCGACTGGGGAAGTACATCCGCCTTGCAGAAAATCGCAGTAAAATAACACTGCTTTGAGCTGTGTTATGTTTCTTACGGTGAGCAAGGTTGCCAGTGCTCGACGAGGAAACGTTGTTTTGGCAGTGGGGGGACTTTGACCCTTATACTGCCAACCTAAATACTAAACTATTCCTCTTTCAATACAGGGTCGGTAACGCGCAAGTGATCATTTTTTTTGTCGTGTGCAGATTATATAAGTATTGTAATTTTAGATAAAGTAAATTCTGATATAAGTTAATTTTATTTAAAAACGTTTTATAGAATTATGTAGTTCAGTCTAGTACCTAACGCTGTCCGATCAATATGCCATAGCTTCTGTTAATTTGACTTACTTCTCTTATTCTTAATCTAAATATTTATCACAATCTGTAGGTAACACAATAAAAATAGTGTTTTTTTAAAAGGACCTACACAGCGCCATCTTTACATTGCGCAATGAGGTTTGCTGACTCATCGACCGTGTAAACACTGTCGATTATTTCGAAAGTCGTGTGCAAATTCGTATTGTTACCGACGACTCAGAAGATAACAGCCTGACTATAGCTACTTAATATACGAGTCCAGTGTCAGTGATTTATCGGCCTCTGAAAAAATATATCCTATTATATTTGAAACGAAACACCATTTTTTTATTCATTGTTATAATTGATCTTTATTTTAAACAAGTGATATTCAGGTATCATTATTCTTGTATTGATTTCTTTCAAGTCAAAGTCTTTCACTGACGTGCGCCAGACTTTTCAGTATTGGACTGGTTTATTCATAGAACTCATGCATTGTACAGACGCTAGCAGGTCAAGCTATCCAAAACTGTTAAACTTTCTCAATCGAATATGAACCTTATTGTTTTGCATTAAAGCTGAAAATCTATCGAAGAAATATGATAGATTGGGGTAGCTTGATGTGATGACCTCTGTATGTTACGCTCAAAGATCGAAAATGCTCTTTGAGCGAAAAAGCAGCTCGCAACGCGTTGTGGTCAATTATATTAGAAAGTAGAAGTAGCAACTTAATAATAGTGTTTTTTTATCTTTTTTATTATTTTAGTTGTTAGCTTTGTTCTTATTTAAACTGGCATCGAGTTTTTGTATTTATCTTAAAAAAACCTAACTTAGCCTAAGTTAAAGTAGGAAATTTTTATTATTTAGATTTTATAATTCCTTGAATTTTGAAGCTAATATAATTGATCACAACGCGTTGTGAGCTGCTTTTTCTCTCAATCAGCGTTTGTGATCTTTGAGCGTCACAAATACAATTAAATATAACAGTTACTTATAAATAATGTTAAGCTACCTTCACATGAATAATATAAAATTGTGAAATAATACGTCTTGGACTTTGTATATCCGCCTTGTGTAATATGCTAGGAGCATATTAGTCACTACTAGATACGGCGAATATTTTTAATCTTTGATAATTTGCGTCTCAAGGTCATCTCATCTTGTGAACCACAACAAATTGAAATCAATTTAGTCAATTATAGACAAGTGTCGTAAGATCCATGTACCTACTAAACTACGCTAGCTGACAGGGTTCACATGAGGTCGACATTTCTCGGTATAGCGACTCAATCTTGCTAGATACAGCTGCCAAATTAGCTCACAATCGGGGTGGATTCCCGAGTTCGTCTTTATCATCCCCATTATTAAAAGTATCTTCCATTGTCCAAGCAAATTTGTCCTACAAGTCTCGCATTTCATTAATGACAAAAAAAAAAATACGTCATCATGTAAAATATTTATCTGTCATATCACGGTAGATAGGTATGTGGCTGTGTGTTTTTACAGTCCAGTGTCTACGCACACAGGCATCCAGCCATATAAGCGCAGTCATCAATCAGAGCAACAGACATAAATTATTAAATAAAAAAGTTGTTTTTTATCGGAATTATTTGATATAAATTTATATCGATTATATCATATATTTATCCTTAATAATATTTATCCTTAATATATTTATCCTCCTAACCTTATTTATTAGGAGGTTAGGAGGGAAGCTTTTCACCTCTGTTCAAGCCATTTGAAATGGTGGTGTGATGAGAGGCATCTCACTTAAGGGCTGTTATAAATAATTCTTTTTTTTTCTCTTCTTATTTCTTTAATCAAACTTAAATAACTTATTCACGTCATCGCCCGTCGTCTTTTCTCTGTTTCCAAGTCTACTATTATTCCGACAATAGTGTGGGATATACGTTTCTAAATCTAAAATCTTTAAATTGTTTTGTATATTATAACGTGTAAATGTTTTTTGTCCCAAATTAATAAAATAAATATAAAATTACTTTTCAGAAACAATGAGCTATCCAGCAAGTCCGCCGCCCTACTCAATACTTGACGAGCAATTAGCTGCCAACGCCCATAGTCAGGCAATGCCTGGATCACAGGCAATGCCTGGATCACAGGCAATGCCTGGATCACAGGCAATACCTACCGTAACTCCAGTGGTAATTATGCCACCACTGCCCAGGGAACCGACTTTGGTCTTCTGTCACATCTGCCAGCAAGAAGTACTTACAAAAACAGAACTGAAACATACGACTAGGACACATCTTTGGGCAGCATGCCTTTTTGTATTCGGGTGAGTGTAAAATATATTTTTAAACTACTATGCTTATTAGAAAAGAAAAAAAAGGAAATGTACTATTAATTTATTTACTGTTGTAGTATTTCTTAACAAACTAGAAAACTTTAACAGTACAGAAAACATAGCCAATTACAAATCTACACGTATATGTATATTACAGAAGTATAAACAAGAACATCCGAAATTTAAAAAAAACTTACGGCTGTATAATATATATAGATATAATATTATGTATTATAAAAGCATAGTCGGAGTCGGAGAAAATGGTAAAAACAGCAAAAACCAAAAAGTCAGAGAAAATGGTAGGTAAAACTAGTTTTACGATGTAACAAGGTACTCATTTTTATTTTTCTTTTATTTTTAGATGCTGGCCTTGTTTCTGGATACCATACTGCTTGCCATCCAGTGTGCACGCAGACCACTTCTGCCCTAACTGCTACGTTTTTATTGGCAGTAACAAATAATACAATAATTTAGAGAAGTAAATCGACTATACAGACTTAATAATTATGTTAGTATGGACATCCATCTACGTCTAGTAACATTTTGATGCGCACACGCTGAAAAGGAACACGTAATGTCACTTATGGAACAAATTTTCCTTTTGACTTTTAAAGACCGGCAACGCATGGCAACTCCTTTGATGTTCAAAGTGTCACTGGGTGGCAATGACCACTTAGCAAAAAGTCTTCCGCCACCTGTGGAAGAAGATGGAAGATGGTGCTCCTAGAAAGGCTATCTACTGACTTAAATCCACAAATTGTTTCGCCTCACCACTGTGTGCTGGGATAACTAATTATAATTAGAGATAATTTAGTTCAATGTTCTTAAATTGAAAATATTTGAATATTATAACTTATTTTAATATGTTTTGTTGAAAAAAACATCTAATATTTTAAGATTACACAAGAAAGTATTGAAGTTTAATCAAATCAAAATCAAAATAGTTTAATCTTTGACGACCTCTCTGGTCTAGCGGTACGAGTACCGGACTGCTGATCTTGGGGTCGTGGGTTAGATTTCCACAGGACACAAATATTTGTGTGGATAAAACATGAGTATTTGTTTCTTATAACATTTACAAAAAAAAGTATATAAGTATTATATCCATTGTTTGGGACTAGATGGTGTTGTGTAAAATGTCCCAAAAATATTATATTATTATTATATATTATTAATCTACACACGAATAATTCCAGTGTAAGCTGATCTCTCATTGTATGGAAAGCATTGTAAAGAATAAATGGAATTGTATGTGAGATCATTTTAAACTAGAAATAATGCAGCTTGATATGTACCTAACTGTGGGTACAATATAGCGCAAAGTTTGATCGTTCAGATTTTTTTATGGCACTTTAACAACTAATCCACTAAACAAACAGTAGTATACAGATTAATATAAATATTTATGTATTGAACATAGACTAGACTTTAGGTTCTATCTTAGAATATTATAAGTATATATTTACAAAAAAGTATATAAGTATTATATCCATTATCTACTACCTTAGTTTGGGACTGCATGGTGCTGTGCAAAATATTCCAAATATTTATTTTATTATTTATTCATGTTGGAATATACATGGATTACCGTAAATAGATCTAGCTGTAATAAATAATATTATAAGAGCACATTGCAACGATGCTATAAAAACAACTGATAGCACTTATGTGCTACATCATAAGTGTTTATTTTTATAAAAATAAAAGGTGATTAATTTTATACTTAAAGATGTTTGATTTCTACGTTTTTTTTTATAATCTCATTTATTTTTAGGGATTTTTGTACACAAATGTGACGATGTCAATCCCATCGTGCTTTTACAATGATTTATACGTTATAACCGTGGATATTCCAGTGTATCTACCTATAATTATAAGCTTTTGCCTCATTTCTTTTAAAATTGTATTATTGGTGTACAATAAAGGCTTTGTTCCCTAGACGTCGAGTCCCGCCGGATCTCCTCCAAGTCTACTTTGAAAACGTCGGGAATAAAAGCGGGAGTTTCAATCAATAAAGCGTATATATATAAATAAATATTCACTTAAGTATAAAGTCATCCATTTTTTTTAATAGTACGGAAAATCCTCTTCGGTCGCTGCCACCTGGGGAGGTGGCAGTGTGTGTCGGACTAGTACCAACTAAAAACCGCACTTGTTTTCACTTACTCTATCGGCATGGCCATGGGGTCCTTGAAATTCGCCTCGAGAAGACTCTCGTGGCCATGACTAGACAATCATCCTGAAAATCACTAGACGCTATAATCAAGCTAATCTTGAAAACCCGGTTATCAATTCACACTGTTAAGCTCACAAATTGCCATTGCAATGTTATTCATCTTATTTTTGAAGTATATTGTAGATCGGTTGATCACCGTAGTAACTACTAAGCCATGATAGGATTGTGTTAAAAATAAACAACTAGATGCTTATGAAATGTAAGGAACATCATCACAATAAAATGTTGGTGTTAAAAGTTTTTATTCACAATAGCCAGAGTAATTTTTATTGGTAGCAGACAAGGTTATTTTTTCATTAATTATTTCACCTTCGCTCATGTCGTTCCAGTTATTCAGCTGCTTCCGATTGAAATTCAATTACAAGTTGGCGTATTGCCCAATTTTAATGTAATATTAGTATCGCCTAGATCTCAGTTTATTCTCACCCAGTTTATTTTATATTTATAGAAGAAAATACGGTTTATTCCTTTGCAATTGATCAATCGTCAATATAAAGGCCGCGCCTTGTGTGCAGAATGTGAGCGAGACTGTTAAGGAACATCATATATTTCTAACCTTTTTCCAACTGTTTTAATTTAATTTTTCCAAAATCCAGATCCAAATCCAGCCGTTTTGAAGTGATGCGCTTATTTAATTTTTAATTATATATTTATAGATTCTCACTAATAAAACATGACATATCTACGTACATACTTGTTACTCATAAGACACAGGAATTAGTAGTACACCCGTCATCTTCCAAGCCTTATTCCAACTATGCATACATATCGTAAGACTGTCTGTAAGTCTTTCCAGTCAGGTTGCGATATGTCAAGAACGGTCACTCATCTACTGACTGACCGTGGCTAGCGCAGCTTAACCTTGCAGTTCGGTAGTTAATACTTAGCGGCGAGCCACTCAGAGCGCATTACAACAGTTAGCAAGAAAATATTGATTTGTTTGTTTACTTCTGTTGTTGTTGTATTATCTGTTATCGATTATAATAGTTATACAGTGTGACTTATATTTTTTCTACGAAACTGATTATTACATGATAAAACTTACAGATTTTATTAGCTCGTTAGGGAAAAAAGAAAATAATTCTTCGTAAAACTTCGTATGGTTTTGTGAAATTACTAGCAGGTTTATTGACCTCTCCACGTGACTGAATCAGAAATGAGCAGATCCGTCGAAGAACCAAAGTTGCCGACTTAAGCCAAGCCAGCCCATTGACACTTCAGCTTGCTGACCCTAGCAAGCTGAAGTGGCAGTGGGCGGGGCAAAAATGTTCTTGAGTGGAGACTACACACCGGAAAGCGCAGCGTAGGACGGCGTACAAGGAGACGGACAGAAGATCTGGTCGCTGGGAGTCGTTGAATGCAGGCGGCATATAACCAGTCCATGTGGAAGTGTATGTGGAGGCCTTTTTTCCGCAGTGGACCTCCTGTGTATTTGAAGATAATGACGTCTTTTATAATTTTCGAAGGGCACGTGAAGACTGCTGAACTGCTCTATTAAGCCAGCGTAAAAAAACTGTCATTATTTATTTATTTACTATATTTTGGAAAACAAACAGCTTTAAAATGGAGTAAAAAAGAAAAATAATATGTCATAAAGCCAATTACAGGTTTTCTTAGTGCCAGACTTTAAATCAAAGTCAAAGACTTTAAATAAGTAATGGTTAATTATCAAAATATCTTAGATGTATGCTGGAGTAAATAGGTTGATGATGCTAAAACACACCATCACGCCTTATTCCCCGAAGGGACGAGCTTATTGCCTTTAACCGGCTTACTTATTTTTTTTTGAGCTGAGAATGAAACTCAGGCGCCCTAGCATAGCAGACGCGCTTACGACCACTTACTACAGTCGATGTAGCACTTATAGAGTTGATAATAATTACTGTTCACTACTTAATATGAATCAATTGTCACCCGGAGGTCAAGATTACGGTGTGACGTGACAACTACTCATTTGCTTTATATATTTCTGCCGGGAAGGAAACTGTCATGTTAAATCTGGGCCTAAAGAAATAAAATAGCAAACTCACAAGCATGGTAATCAATGCTCGATACTTACATAATTTCGTCGCAAAACCTGCGCTTGGGCAGCGTAGCAAGAACTATGACAATAGATAATTATGATATTGCCTTGCACAAAATTTAAGTGAAAAAACACTGCTTTGATCTGTGTTGTGTTCCTAACGGTGAGCAAGATTGCCAGTATTCCTTAAGGAAACGTTGTTTTGGCTGTTGCGCATTTGACCCCTATACTGCCAACTCAACTATTCCTTTTTCGTTTTACAGGGTCAACAACGCGCAAGTGATGCCCTTGGTGTTGCAAGCGTCTATATACTACGTTTAACGGATTATCATCAGGTGGACCGTATGCTTGTTTGCCACCTTAGTGCTATAAAAAAAAGGATATTCTTGGGGGACGAGGTAAGATTCCGATGATGATGACCAAGACGATGATACTGCAGTACACCAGTGGACTGTGGATGGCATGGGATAGTGGCAACTTATCACACTCGGGGCGATGATTGACCCTGTCATTGCACAGAGAAAGAATCCTAATATACCATTACATCTATACCCCGAAGGGTTAGGCAGAAGTTCGCCGGCGAGCGAAACCATTAACATGGGCACAAATCCAAACTACTAGGTACCGAGAAATGTATAGAAAACCCATTGGGGTTGAATGACTAACCTACTTCATGAGTCCATCAGTGTAATTGTACACTGATGGACTCATGAAGTAGGTTAATGAAGCAGTAATTGTTTGCAGATTATAATTATTATGGCATTGGCATATCTAAGGATGTTATGTTTAGGTTCCATGTTATAAGGGGCGAGTCTATTGTCATTAACCGGGCACAAATTCAAACTCCGTAAGCACAAATCCTAGCTACTACTGAGATTCTTATACCGACTTACTTTTAATATGTCTTGTATGTAGTAAATAACGATATTTCTTTATTTCATAGAAAAACCCAGTAATTCTTTGCTGGACCTGGAAGGAAGGTCAACGCTAGGTTTACGCTAGAAAACCCGCTATTAGTTCTATTCCATGCAACATAATTACTCAATACGGATATCTACATACTTAATAAAGATTGAGGAGAATAACAAAAACTATATAATAGATCAGGCACTAAACTCCATTGGTCGGTGTTCGACCTTGACCTTGTCTCTCAACGCAGGCGCGGAAGTCTTTTTTTGGTGGTGACGTCATAATGGGCAGGGGCGCTCACTCTATCTGTCATTAGTCTTATCTATTGGATCAATAATTTCGGTTTGTTTTGTTAACAAAGTCACTAAAATATAGCAGAGACTATCTTTATATCTATTCTTTTTACTCGTAGCCCTTTTAAATCAACCACTAACATAGCTTCCTATTAAATAAAATATATAAATCAAATTAAATGCTGTTTATTGGTAAGCGGAGCGCATCACTTGAGAAGGGCTGGAATGTATTTTTTAAAATGTTTGAATAAGATTTTTAATGGAAGAATATTTTGAACAATTCGGTAAAAACTGAAAGTGGTATTTGTATGATTTATTGAAATTGGGTCAGGACAATCTAGCCGGTAGTTAAAAAAAAACGCTTTATCGCTTATCACCCCTGATAAAATAGTTTTGTCACTAAATAATTGACATCCATGATTACAGGTTGAACGTCAATATTATGTAGTACGCGTGTGTTGCAGTGATTGCTAGTTCACATTTTAACTCTTTGACGTTGGATTCTATAAGTCTGAAGTCATTCAGTTTGTGGTCTAGGCTGTCAGTAAGAGATCGCCGCCCATTGTACCATTCTATAATTTATAAAAATGTACTTGGCATTTGTTTATGGTGTACAATAAAGAATATTCTATTCTATTCTCTATTCTATAATGATTACCTAGGTGATGAACTGATTTTAAAAGCTTTATCTAATAGTAGAGGTTTTTAGGCAAAACTCTGAGTTGTTTTTATAATAAATTCATCTCTACTGTTTTTCTGGCTGCTGAAGTAGGTACTACAGACGCCAGCAGGTCAAGCTATTCAAAACTGTTAAATTTTCCCAATTGAAAATGAACCTTAACTTGTTGTATTACAGCTGAAAATCTATCAAAGAAATTTGACAGATTGTAGTAGCTTGATGTGCTTGCCTCTGTAGCATTCGTTCTCAGCGTAAATACTTTAATTTTTCACAATTCTATCTGGCAACAAAATATTGGAAACCACAAATAGCTTGCTCATAGGCTGATAGATATCCCAGTATGACGTCATCTGGCAGACCAACCGGCGCCTGCTCGTCACGTCACTAGTTCGATCTTTTCCCGAATGCCTATTTTGTTTATCTGTAGAGTGACGTTACAGGAATAAGGTCTTTCCACACTATGCGAGTTGAATTATTTTTCTTACTGTAAAAAAAATAATTATAGAAATATAAAGAAATGCTAATACTATCTACTTTGATGGAGTAACTACATAGAGTTAAGACGGGACCTTGGGAAATTCCCACAGGTTTCGGAAAATTCAACAAGTCCGGACACAAAAAGTCTATAATCTCTCTAAATAATATACTTAAAACAAAGTCGCAGACCACGTTCATCTCTCTGTTTCTGCGTTTACATCTTCTAAACCACTCAACGAATTTATTTTTATTGTTTTACTATAGTTTTGATAATTTCTTTTTTTTATTCCACAGCACGAACCTCATGCGACTCGCTAGTACTTAATAATATAAAATGAAAACAAAAACACTTTCAATGATTCGACCTCTGACGCATAACGTTGACGCCGGAATCAGCTGTCTTATTTGTAATATTACATTTTACTAGAAATATTTATATTATTACATTTATCCTGGGGTCAACGTCCTCCGTCACCTGATCGGCTCATCCAAAATGGTTTCTCTACATCAATACGTATTGAAGTAGATACGATATTTACTTAAAATAAGTTTATACTAAAGGAACAAGGTTACATTAAATAAAAGGAAAATAGTAAGTAGGTTTACCTACTTAGAAATATGTAGGTTATCGGTAAGATTTAATCAGGTTCGAGAAATCAGAATTATTTTACTAGAGAAATAAAATAAAGGTTAACAATCTTTACTGCAACTTTCATTACGTATAATTCTATGAAATCCTCAGTAGCACGAAGTTTGGATTTCTGCCTGGATAATGGCATTAGGCTCGCCCTATGTTACATGGGACCTAAACATACTGGTGAACTGTGCACGTACAACCCTTTGGGCAATACAGGCGTGATACTATGTTATTATATGTTTTTCATAATTATGTTGGTGCAATAATTGTGCACAGGTCAAAGCTTTGTAAGATGAACAATACTTTTTGGAAGCGTGCAGTTAAACGTATTGATGTATTATAATATTATCGATATTTTAATTTAGATGTGCCATAATTTATTCAAAACAGCATTTGGAATTCCTAAATTATATAAAAGAGAGACAGAGAGAGAGACAGAGAGTAGTTTTATTTAAATTTTATGTTAACGAGCTGTTGTTTATACATATAGTTTCGTTCGCTCGATCATTTTTAACAGAGTTTAGACGATATTCCATATTTAAAATGTGTTGTAGTGAAAACTGTGGGATAGTTCCATGAAACGTTCTCTCATTGGTCAGCTTTCAACTCACAGAGGTGAATAACAGGTTTAAAAACAACTTATGTGATTAAGTAAAATTGCAAAGTAGGCGATAAAATCAAGTGTTACGTCTCAGCTAGTGTGACGCGACCATAACCGATGACTCACTTTAGTTGTAAGTACTAATGAAATGAATCGTGCTCGGCAATGCTATGTTCTCTCAGTTGTGTGTTGATATTGGTTGAGGCTACTCGCGCCATTTTGTTTTTTAACAATTTTACTTTCTATCTCGTACACGTGTATTTAGGTAAGTGTTGTGTGTATAATATTAACTGCATAATTTTGTTGGAATTACTTCAGAATAGGTAAATATACAAATGTATTTCTCAATGATAACTTTATAACACATGCCCATATTTCCGCAACTAGGGTATCTAGTTACTTTTTACTCAACTTCTGTTGTATTAACGAAGTTTTAAGTTGATAGGTTTGTGAATGTGGTTGTTATATGATTCGTATCGTGTTTGAATAACAAAAGGGTGTTGACATAAGGTGTGCGTTTACTGAAACTTGTTGATTTAACTGTTTATGTCAGTATCTAATAAAGATAGTGTTGGAAGCAGCATTAAGTGATAAACAGTAATTAAAGTAGGTATCATTGTGTAATCTTATGATTTTAATAATAATACATTTATTTACCTGCTTATTTCCAGTAGCGTAAGACTCAGTATTACTCACAAACATAAGTTACTTATATTATGTTTAGTACACAATTTAGTTAGGTATATCCATCGTAAAACATGTGAGGTCAATTTATTAATAAAAAATACTGTCCGGTAAAAAATGAACTTTGCATTTGTAATTAGAATTCTTTCCGAGGTTTTTCGGTTAACCTTCAAATTCCGACTGGATATGGTGTGTCTATCTACCCTAACATCATACCTATGTGTTACTATTGCGATGGTTAATTAACCTCATTCGTATTAAAGCCTATTCCGTTATAGGTACATAAGTAACTAACTAGATCAAGATTACTCATGGGATCATTTAAACCTGTTTGGATTAAAGGAACACCTATATTCGTAGAAATACCATTGTGATAACCTGTTCCACGGGCTATACAGTTAAATGTTTATTTACCAAGTTGTTGTCGATTCACTTTAAATTTATTTGGAAAAGGAAAAATTCGGCCGCGGTCGAATTTTTCCTTTTCTAAATAACTTTAAAATCTTAGCATGGAAAATGCCAAAAATATACAAAAAGATAGTCACTTTAAATTTGTTTGTACATATTTAAGTGTTTTGAAATACAACATTTTTGTTTTTACACTCATAATCATAATGATCAACTCATTCACAGTTCCATTGCTTGATTGATCTTGATCTTGATCTTCTCTTAAAATACGAGGTCAATAGTCCACCACGCTGACCTAGTGTGTTTAGTAAACATGTAGGATTGTCGGGTTATCGTAGTTATTTAGAAGGTTAGAACATCAAAATAACAATAATTTAGGTTAGGTTAGTTACACCTATATAGGCAGTAAGCTCGTATAAGGCGTCTGGGGTTGTACAGTGAGCAACGAAAGTCGCTGAATATATGTTGCAATCTTCAATTAAGAATAGTTTCTGGCCCGTGGAGGGTATACGAAACAATTGCATAGATGACCATTATATATTAAGGTTACCTTAATAGAAAAAAACCTCTTGACAAATTTTGGAGCTATGATGTTTTCAAAATTTAGCTGTGTTTGGCGACTTTCGTTGCTGACCGTACCATCGCATTGCCAAATATTTTGCTGCTTAGGAATATTGTGCTAACATTATTGTGTTCCGGTTTGAAGAGCAATGTAGCCAGTGAAATTACTGGGCATACTGAGGTCTCAAGATGACAATGCGCGAGGGATACCACTGGTATTGCTAGCGGTTCTTCTAGGCTGTGGTAACCGTATACCATCAGCCGCTGCTTGTTTGTCATGTTGTCACAAGAAAATAAAGTTGTTAGTTGTAGGATCATCATCAATCATCATCATATCAGCCATAAGCCTGGGTCCTTTGCTGTACAAAGGCCTCCCCCATAGACTTCCAAAAGGAGCCGGTTATTTTCCGCCTGTATTCAACGCCTTCCAGCGACCTTTACCAGGTCGTCCGTCCAACTCGTTGGAGGCTGAACGCGGCACGCTTCATTTTCGGTGCGTTGTCTCGTCTCGAGAAACTGTTTGCCCAGCCATCGGTCCTACGACTACTACCCCGCCCATTAAGCACAACTGAGCATTCTATCTAGGAAACGCAAGCATTGTCACTATTTTAACCGATCAAGAACGATTGGCTGTAATATATTACGGTCACCGGGTCAGTGTTCTTTAATGAATTAATAAGCTCTCAAGGTCAGATATTTTAATAATTTTTTTTTTTCATACTCGCACATTCACACGCATCCTAAAGGGGTTTTTGGGGGAGATGAAAGGTAGCCTGGTATGACATTTTCCAAGGTCTAATCTACCTGTGTACTAAGTTTTATGAAAATCACTTCAGCTGTAATAGGCTCACCACTTATTACATGGGACCTAATCATACCAGCGAGATGTGGGTGTACAGCAGATCAAGCTATCCAAAACTGTCAAATTGTCCCAATTGAAAATGAAACTTATTACTTTGTATTAAAGGTGAAAATCTATTAGTTTGACTGATTGGGGTAGCTTGATGTGCTGCCCTCTGTACATTAGTACACTTCTGCCTAACCCTTCGGCAATACAGGCGTGATGGTATCTTTTATGCAGTTCAGCCGTTTAAGCGTAACAGATAGACTGATAGCGAGTTATTTTCGCATTTATTATATAAGTAGGGATAAGCTTTTACAAGCAACATATGGAGTTGCACGGTTAGTTGATCCTATGGAGAAGAATAATAACGAATAGACATAATCTGCTTCGAATTGGTTTTATCCAGTTTCATGTAGAATATTTGTCGTTTAGTAGTTTGTTATCTATAGAATAATCACTTATATGTTTAGCGAAACATCAGTGTAGGAGGATAATAACTGAATACTGGCAATTTCCCTTAATATTATGACTAAATGTAAAATGTCAAATGACATAAATAAATAACCAATGTTTTTCATTATGTTTTGAAATATCAAAATTGGTTTATCCTTGTACAATTGGTACAATAGAATGATCTATTGTGCCAATTTTGATAGTATCAACATTTATTGGTTATATGAACCAGGGTGTTTTTTTTGTTGTATAATAATATAATATAATAATAATATTTTTGGGACATTTTACACAACACCATCTAGTCCCAAACTAAGCAGAGCTTGTACTATGGGACTAGACAATGGATATAATACTTATATACTTTTTTTTTTGTAAATAGATACTTATAATACATAAGAAACACCCAGACAAACACAAATACTCATGTTTTATCCACACAAATATTTTGTCCTGTAGGAATCGAACCCACGACCCCATGATCAGCAGTCCGGCACTCGAACCGCTAGACCACAGAGGTCGTCTAGACTTACGTATGTCCACAATGTCACCTGATGTTATGTGATGATGTTAAGGAACAGTACAGAAAAATAGAATTACGTATAATTCAAATTATAACACACCCTATCTTCTGGTACAGAGGCCAGCACATCAAGCTACCACAAACTGTCAATTTTTTTTATAGATGTTCAACTTTAACAATACATAATAAGGTTCATTTTCAATTGGGAGAATTTGACAGTTTTACACAGCTTGACCTGCTTGCCTCTGTACACAAGTCAAATAACTTCGACAAATGAAATAGAAAAAAAAATAAGTTGCATTTTTTTTACAGTAATTCAAAATGAATATCGTGCCGGTTGGACCCAATCCCTCACAGATCACGTGCCCATCGTGTCGGGCGACCATCGTCACGAGGATCGAGAGGAAGTCCACAACTAAGACTCACGTCATAGCACTCGTCCTGTGTTTGTTCCTGTAAGTATACTATACTTCTAATTACGTGTGGCACAGCCTTTACCTTGCGGAAAATTGAAGTGAAATATCACTGTGAGCAAGGTTGCCAGTGCTCCGCGAGAAAATATTCTGTTGGCAGTAGGGGGACGTTGACTCTTATATTGCCAATCCAACTATTCCTCTTTCGTTTTACAGGGTCTGAACCGCGCAAGTGATAGCGCTGGTGTAGCAAGCGTTTATAGGCTACGATAACCGCTTACCATCAGATGGGCCGTATGCTTGTTTGCCCACTTTGTAGGTTTAAATAAAGCTATGCCCTCCTCTCATTAAGAAAATATAGATACCCATTTTTTTAATATTGTTGAGAATTCAAGCATCGTCTGTTGGTTGCAGTGATGAGGCTGTACCGTCTAAACATATTATTTACTTATAAGTAGAAGCTGTTACACACAAGATAATATCTTTGTGGAATAAAAATATCTCGATGCCTGTGAAAAACTGTTAGTAAACCTAAATCACTAAATAAATAACATAAAATCGAAATAGGTGTCGCTCTCTTACCGAATAATCTGTACAGACGCCAGCAGGTCAAGCTATCCAAAACTGTGAAATTTTCCCAATTAAATATGAACCTTAACACTTTGTATTAAAGTTGAAAATCAATCAAAGAATGTTTCACCAGATTATTCAGTTATATAGATTATTCAGATATATACATATAGATACACATCTCAGATAGTAACTGTTCACTAGATATTTAAACTGAACCTTAAATCATGAAACCTACACGAAGAATTGGCAGACCACGCTCATTTATTCTATGTTAGTGGCCGAGTCAGTTGGTACCTGTAATTATCAAATCAATGTTCTAATTGTGATAAAATGTTCTTATCAACTGATATATATTGTACGGATCCCACAGATTGAATTTTAATGATACAAAATATTGAATATCCTAATTCGCATTCGTTTCGGTCGAAAACAAAAGATTCCTAAGTCTCTGTGATTTGCTTATCGGTTAAGAAAATATAGAGATACCTTTAGAAGATAATATAGAAGAAAACGGTAAACAGCATACGTTGCTCATTAAATGTATCATTTGATAAGACCATTTTATCACAATTCAAACATTAATTTGATAATAAGGTTTATCGTGAAGCAAACGGTATCAACGATTACAACTTTACTGAATGTGCTGATTAAACTAATAATGGTTTAAAAATATATCATTATCATTAAACCAAACACCTGTAACAATAACCAGTGAGACAGGTTTTAATTGTCAAGGTTACTGTTTAACTTTGTATCATCTACTAGCTTTTGCCCGCGACTTCGTCCGCGTGGAAAAGTTACTTTTAATTATCAAAGTAAAAGTCAAATGTTTTATTTCAATTAGACAATTAAAATAGCACCTTTGAAAAGTCAAAACTAGTTGCACGGTTCCAAAAAATGGGTCTTATGGAGAAGAGCCGGCAAGAAACTCCACTCTTTTATCGTATAGGTACATATATCGTTGTAATTTGGCTAATTAACTCAAAATCGTTACAAATTATAGCCTATATGTTATTCTGATTTATAAATAATAATACTGTAAATTTTCAGCAAAATCCGTTCAGTAGTTTTAGCGTGAAGGAGTTACAAACATCCATCCATCCATCCTCTCAAATTTTCACATTTATAATATTAGTAGGATAGGATTATAGTAGGACGATAAGATTGTTGTCGATAAAATCCATTTTGGATATCACGGCACATCTCCCATGTGGAAAACTTCAGGTCTTTATGTAGGCTTGTGTGATACAGGTGCAATGCGTAAAGTTTCCTTGGAGAGCATTGTCTAGACTATGGGATGCTAACTATGGGAAGAACTGCACTATGTTTGTCAGTTTGGAAGGAGAACCGAGCCAGGCCTGGTGGATCCTGATTCCTCTCAGATTACGCTATAGATTTTACTCAACGTCGAGAAATTCTCTCAGGGATGCATTTTCATGATGTTTTCCATCACCATTTAACTATGACGACATTTTTGGCGGAGCTTGGTTTCTGTTCCATGGGATGTGATTTCAATTCCCGCACGAAACAAATATTTTTATGACCTAGTTTTTCCGGGTCTGGGTGTTTGTGTATGTGAAAGTTTGTGTTTGTTAACGCACCCACGATACGGGAGAAAATCCTAGTGTAATCCAATGTAAAAAAAACTACGTTCAAATTTACTATAACCGGGCAAAAATCTAACTGCTATACTAAAAATCTTAATTGGGAACCCTTAATAATACTTTGTTCGACCTAGGGACTTCAATACAGCAATCTCCAAGACTTCTAAGCTTAACAATCCCGCTTCGGACCGAAACAACTAAACTGACTTTGAGATAATTAAATCTAATTTTGAATCAACATTCTGGAAACTGATTGTCTATTGTTTCTGATATAACCTTTGCCCGCAAGAGTTATGTAAGAACAATCACCATGAGTTTTGAATTCCTAGATAGACAATATGATGGTTTTCAACAAGATCAACAACAATATACAAAGATCTGTGTAAATGTGACGTATTGAATGTCTGACGTTTCTTCTGTGACTCAGTTATGTGTTGCAAATTCCTCCGGCTTGACCATACAAGGATACTTGAGTATCCGAGCACATTTTTTGATGACCTTCTTAAATGGAGTATAATTCACTTGTCTATTTGTTTAGCCTAGTGATATGACTATTGGATTGCCAAGTCAAAGGTCTCAAGTTCGAATCCAAGGCACGCAACTTTGACGATTCCTAAACGGTGAAGGAAAACACCGTGAAGAAACCTGCATGAGAGATTATTCTCGACGGAGTGTGAAGTCTGTCAACCCGCACTAGACCAGCGTGGTAAACTATAGCCTAATCTTTGCCCAGCAGTGGGACAGTATATGGGTTAATGATATTCCAAATTGCACCGTCTTGACCATATCATTAGAGTTTACGATACAAGAGCACATTTTATGATGACCTTCTTTAATGGAGCATAATTAACTTGTCTATTGGTTTACTGGTTGAAGAATGGAAGGAAATAATCTGGGGGCACGGCAGTGCCCCCGCCAAGACGAGCGCGAAGCAAACACTGCCGTACCATCCTTTACTGGAACCAATTCGCCGCATTTTCAGGCCCCTATTTGAGAACCTCTGGATAAGACCAGAAAGCAGAAATTTTCGTCATCCAGTAAACTATAATTACATACTTAAAATCCAAAATTTCAAGTCTGTAGGTCATTTAGTTCCGAAGTTTCGCATTTATGACACTCGCTCACTCACGCATGATCATCAAAATAGAACTAGTACTTCCCATAAACTCAGAGAACTAAAATTTGGTACAGAGTTAGTGTTTAATGGCCACGTAAAGGGAAAACTATAAAAACTAGGATAATCGAAGATCTGGAGTACCCGGTGACCCTGATTAGAAAACACAAGAGCCCAACCAAACTATTAGAGATATCGACATATAATAAGCCCACGTTTCTACAAAAAGAAGTTCACTTCTTTAACGGCCAAGTCACACAACATAACTAATAAATAATAAAGAAATCGCAGTAAGGAACCTTAGACTTGCCACGACTTTGTTTAGCTAGATTTCATTACTTTTTAGAGATTTAAACAAGCAGCTCCATCGAGACTTGGCTAGTTTTTTACAGAATGTTTTGATGGGTTCACTTTACATACAATCTTTGCAACAGTTTTTGTAGTGGTACACTCTGCTCTTTAGTTCTTATGGGATCTACCACCGAATTGCCAAATTCTCTGCCGCTACGCTATAATAAATGTATAACATTAGTGTTAGTGTGTTCTGGTTTGAAGAGTAAATAAATAAATAATAAATAAATATTCTTGGACAATTTCACACAGCACCATCTATCTAGTCTCAAACCAAACGTAGCTTACTATGGGTAATAGAAAATGGAATATAATACTTATATACTTTTTTTGTATTTTCATACTTAAAATAACACCCAGACAAACAAATACTTTCATCACATAAATATTCGTGTTATGTGGGAATCGAACCTACGACCTCGAGATCAGTAGTCCAACTCGCGAACCACTAGACACAGTCGTCGTCGATAAATAAAACGATTTTGTTCACACAAATTTATCGTTCTTGAATTTAAAAATTGTTTTTGTCCCGTATATTACTTTAGGTACTATTAACAGATTCCGTGTATACTTAAAAAACCGAATATAGAACTAATCATTTAACTATTATCTGTTAACTGCCTCGTTAGTTTAGTGATCCTATGCGCGACTGCTACGCTAAGGATCCTGAGTTCAATTCCCAGGTCGAGCAAAGTGTTATTGGGTTGTTCAATGAAATTCTCAGTAGCTAGGAGTTTGTGCCCGGTTAATGACAATAGGCTCGTCCCTATTATATGGGATCTAAGCATACCGGGGAACTGTAGGTATAGGTACATTGGTCCTACACCTCAGCCTATCCCTTCGGGGAATACAGGCGTGGTGGTATGTTAGAACTCATTATTTTATTAATTAATTAAATGCATAATATAAAAAAATATCTTAACATACATGACTGTAATGATGACCTAATAGCTATACTTACATGTCAGTCAAGCAAATGTTGACCTTGGGTTCATGACATTGGCTATATCAGATCGTTGACATGGCACCGATGTTATAACAACAGTTTGAATGATCTTGAAGCATTGAATACGGAAGACCTATCTATGTACACTGAAATCTATGTAGGTACAATCAACGTAAGAGTTCGATGTACAGCCACCTAACTACACTGTATATTTGTGTTTGATATAAGATTGTGTAAGTATCACGAAATATTGTTGAAAATATTATAGGCTCATCTCCATAATATTATTGCATGGGAAACAAACGTACCTACCGTCGAATTGTTGGTGTATATTAGTACACATCTGCCTAATCTTTCGGCGAATACAGACATGTACAGTTTTATTTGTACGAAGCACTGTTTCTTTTATCAGTTCCGGTGTAACAACAACAATTCCTTATAAGCAATAATCTATTTATTAATTTTTAATTAGTTGTTGTTGTTTACGTTGTGTACGTTCACACTAGGATTTTGTCCTGTATCGTGGGTGCGTTTACAAACACAAATTTTTGCATACACAAACATACAGACCCCGAACAACTACATGTAGCTCATACAAATATTTGTTCCGTGTGAGGGTCGAACCCACAACCCGTGGTGCAGAAGCCGATCGCTCAGCCGCTGCGCCAAACGTATCGTGATGTGAATTATTATATGTAGCCCCTCGGACAAACCAGGTGATGGTACTCGTATGTTTTGGAATACATGTCAAAACGCAGGTGATGTTAGCTGCCAACATAACAAACGTTTTGGCGGATAGTTATTTATAATGTAATCTATATATAATCAAGACGGGGATATTGTTTGCTGCCAATAACCTTTACCTCATTTTCTATTGTCGACTGTACCTACATATATATTGCAATACAATGATTCAATTATGAATCTGTACTTTATCTGTATGGTTAAATTACAAAATCTCCAATTTGAAAGGCGTTAACTGACTGACTGGTGACCGCAAGGCCGGCTGATGAGCGTGGGGTTCGATTCGTACGATCAGTCGAGCAGTGCTTTTCGGTATTTCTTTGAAATTTCAGTTATGTTTAATGGCAATATGTATTTGCATCTATTACATATGACTTAAGAATATGAATGCGAGCTGAGCTGAGGGTATACGTCAGATACCCCTTTTTAAATGTAAATAGAGTATCGTTTATTTAGTAGGGCTGTTCTTAGTAAGAATGCTGATAATTTATTTCACAAAAGGGATATCTAAACCATGCTATGTCGTACTAACTAACACAGTTTGTAGTCCATTACCGTATCCTATGACGAATTTAATTTTTGAGGCCTATTAATTCAAATTCACATCACGACACGTTGAGCTGAGCGATCGGCTTCTGTACCACGGGTTGTGGGTTCGACCCTCACACGGAACAAATATTTGTATGAACTACAGGTAGTTGTTCAGGGTCTGGATGTTTGTGTATGATACCCACGATACAGGACAAAATCTTAGTGTGAACGTACACAATGTGAACAACAACAACTAATTAAAATTAAAAAATAGTTATGCAATAATTTAATTCTAGATAATGTGTATTAATAAATTAATACGCACATGAATTCGATTCGAAAAGTCAGAGGTGCGTGCCTTGGGTTCGAACTCGAAACCTTCGACTTGGCAGTCCAATGGTCATACCACTAGGCTATCACTGCTATATAACTATATAACTAATGACTATATAACTTTTATAATATTTTAGGATTTAGTAGTGGTAGTCAGAACGCCCAAAAAGCCTGACAACCAATGTATTCTCAGGGTATCGGTATTACTCAGAAATTGGGTCGAAAGTCTGATGGCAGTCGCTTCGTGTAAAATACTGATATACAGCCGCAGCCAAAAATCACTATCTCCGGATATCTCTTTTGATAGATATTTTTTGAGCTACGAAGAATTGGAGTTCTTTTCCTTACTCATAAATCCAGTATTTTATATGTTTATAAATATAAATGTGATTACCATTGTGGGCTAGTTTAAGATCGTACGTTTTCCAACAGTTTTGAGTATTTATATTCATGACATACACAAATGTCTCGCTGATCTGGTATCGTCGTGCGACGGGTCATTGAGCTCCCTAAATAATGGTCAAGTTACACGATGACTGATGTATGCGTGCCTTCAGTAAGGACTGTTCAACTCAAAGCTGCATGGTTTTTTTTTTTTATAATAAGGCTAGTTCAGATTTGGCTACACTGTAATTCACATATCTGATAAGCATTGAATACGGTTACTGGTTGGACTTTTAAAGAGACCATGATTCTCTGAGTTTCTTTCAGCGTTTCTTCTTAGAGGTGGCGCCATCTAGATTTAATTAAATATTGACTTGTATTTTTTTTTATTCTACTAAGGTGGCAAACAAGCATACGGCCCACCTAATGGTAAGCGGTTACCGTAGCCTAAAGACGCTTGCAACACAAGGGGTATCACTTGCGCGTTGCCGACCCTGTATTGAAAGAGGAATAGTTGGGTTGGCAGTATAAGGATCAAAGTCCCCCCACTGCCAATACAACGTTTCCTCGTGGAGCACTGGCAACCTTGCTCACTGTAAGAAACACAACACAGCTCAAAGCAGTGTTATTTTACTTCGATTTTCTGCAAGGCGGAGGTACTTCCCCAGTCGGGCAGCTCCAATTTGAGTGGAATTACTGCCACTATAAATGTGTCTTTATAAGATCTCCTTACAGAAATAAATATAATATAAACTAAGTATCTTTTTTAGAATATTATTTGTTGTTGCAGGTGTTGGCCATGCGTCTGCGTCCCCTACTGTGTAGACTCGTGCCGAAACGCAGATCACTACTGCCCTAATTGTAATGCCTATTTAGGAACCTACCAACAGTAGATAATGGAAGAATATATTTGTATTTACTGTATTTCGTACTTAAGAAATGGAGTTAAAGTGTTCTGCTTAGTCGAATTTCTTCTTGAGATCGACTAGTGAAACGTAAAATTACGTGCAAATGAATACGAGTGGAATCGTTTAAATGTGGCCAGTGCAAATGTACGGAACTTATTGTTACTTCATTTTGTATGTGTAAACATTTGTATTTTTTTTTTAACTATTTCTTCTGCCAAAACTTTGTACTTTTTCTACTCTTTCCACTTTTATCTAATTCTAAACACATTTACACATACACTTTTTTAAACATTTCTAAAAACAATCACCTATTTTTGTAACTAACTACTTTTTTATTGTTATTTCATTGATAGCAAATAACAAAATGTAGATTAATTAGTAACCTATTGATTTGCATTCGAACTTCGAAATAAACTTCTACGTTTTTTGGTTTTATATCCTTCACACACTTTCAAGGTTCATTTAGACTAGCGATGAATTTGCCTAAAATAAAGGCCAATATAAAAATACACATTTCATGTAGGTATCTTTGCGTGACGTTTTTGGAATTTACGGTATATCCGAAAAAATATATATGTAGTTTCAGTATCATAAACGTCAAATATGAAATCTTTGGATTAATTTTCGATCTCAATTCAATCTGTTTGAGTTTGACGTTTAGTAGAATACTATTTGACATTTATGAAACTGAGACTAGATCAGAATAATACATTGATATTTTTTAAGTAGCTACCAGAAGGGATGATTGAAATAATATCACAATAATTTGTATGGAGTAATAATACTTCTGCCGTCAATTATTATCACCCATTTGTAGGCATTACACGACACTAGCAGAAATTACTGAAAAATCGGTAGATTGCCATAATAAAAAATAAAAAAACTACCAGAATAACCTTTCTGCTATGGAATGGGGCAACAACTACAGTTTGGGAGTATGTAATAGACCATCACTGGTGAATGCAAGACTATTGTTAAATAAAGAATGTTACAATTATTATATTTATGGATATGGTTGTTTAGTAATGCATATAACTTTTTAAAGTGAAAGAAATAACTGAAAAGTTTGTCATAAATAACACTCAAATGTAATTTGTTGTTGGTCTGATTTTTTTAATTAATTACGAAATATAATATATAACTTTGTCGGTTAAAATTCATAAAAATGTATACCTTTCTTGTTTATTTATGTGTAACACGTTCCTCTAGCCATTTTCATCGATAGATATCAATTATCTATCTTGCCTTTGATTCGTGTGTCGTCTTAGCCAAGCAAAACTTATAGTATTATGATCTTTATCTTCCAGTGAATAAAGTCTTTAATGCTACGATACTCAAATTTTATTGTCAAGTAGCACAATATTGAAGCATAATGTTCTTTCCTTTATTATATGTTAAATCTTAGTTTGTTAGAGTAAGTGGTTATAGCCGACATTTAATAATTATAAATAAAAAGCATTTGTGATTTATTTTATGTTTTATTTCAAAAAACCCTGTTTATCCTGTTATTTTTAGTAAATAATAGCCTAATTTGAAAGGTCTGTATCTATTATGAGTCATTTACAAAGTCACAGACATGATTCATGTTTGTTTTTCAGATTTGGTTTACAGATATTTTTGGAAATGTGTTTGGGGTGTTTGGTGTTTTTGATGGGACTTTAAATCTCAGTTCTATTTTCTAATATATTTTTTTATATTTATTTTTCCAGGAACAAAAGCTTCTGTTAAAAACAACTGGAATTATTTATTTGATGCCATCATATAAAAAAATCCACAGCAAAATATAACACGTACAATAAAATTCAACGTGAAAATCGTTCGTGCGTAAATACAAAACTTTTTTATTTGAATACGTGACATCACGAAGACGGCAACACTGGGGTGGTTCCGCAATAAACTGGCTCGAGTGTTTCCGCACATAAAAATATCTGTCACGCGTCTCCCCGTCCGGCCGCGGCGTGGCGCTAGCGGCGTAGCGGAAGAACCAAGTTTATGTAAACGATTCAGCTGGATAAGGTTGGCAAATTTTATATTTTTTATTCAACATTCCCCTACTTACCGTAGTTCGAAATTTCAATATATATGCTCAAATCATGACAGAAATCTTCGGTCTTCTTTTAATCGTCTCTTGCGATGTCCATCTCATCATACTGACTTACTTCAATCTTCTTTCTTCGTACAATCTATAATCCTGTGGAATGCGCTACCTCGGGAAATCAGGATGGCTACCAGTCGCTACTCCTTTAAAAGTAAACTTCGAAAACATCTCCTCCGTTCTTTGGCAGATGCTTAATATTAACCTCTCCTTGTATAAATGTGTTTATATTTATATATTGTATTATATATACATATGTATGTATAACTAAATAGTGTATGTAATATGTATATAAATTGCATAAATTATTTTTACATTTATGTAATGAAAATTATGTTTCTTTTTTCTATATATCAACACTGTTAGTGCACCTACCAATTTCTGTATCTGCATCACCCTAAGGTCGACTGGTAGAAAATGCCTCAGGCATTAAGTCCGCTTTTGTACTATGTTTGTGCATAAAGTATTAAAATAAATAAAACATGGCAATAAGGAATTGATGCTAGGCTTCAAATGTTGTATGTCAACCGCCTCACCCGAGGGATGCTATCCAACTATCTATAAGCCCTGAGCCGCAGGGGAATTTACAAACATACAGATAACGGATATAAATATTATATACTGATATTATAAAGGCATGTATTATCGCGGCGACAAATTATTTTGAATTTGGGATTAAAAAATCATTAAAGCCGGTAACAACATAGTAGGTTGGCCGCTACAGCGAAGGATAATATTTAAGTATAAAGTAGCAGCTTGTATATTAGTTGCCATGTCATTATTTTATAGTACCTCGTCTATGATTTCAATTGGCCCTGTTTAATATGTTTGCTACATTAAAGTAGCAGCCATTATTTAATTATTGCTAAAATTTAATCGTTGCCAAGTAATTTTTTTTTCAGAAATATCTTAGTCGCACTTTAAGTTGTTAGTCGTTTGGAAAATAATTAGCCTATTATATATACTGGCTGATAATAATATTATTAATGCGAAAGTAGTTTATCTGTTATTTATGCACTTAATCCGCTGAACAGATTTGAATTAAACATTGCAAGGAGGTAGAATGCACTCTGGGGAAGACTAGCTTTTGTATCAAAAATGTCTTTCTGGATACGAGTAAAACCATGGGGTACATGGACAAAGCTAGTCGTCCTGGATTATAAATATGCTCGCCTCCTTTTACATGGGACTTAAACATACTGTCGGTGTAACTTATGTTTGCAATGAGATGGATGGATGTGTGTCGTGAATGTTTAAGATTACGTGAGAAGATGGATGAGAGGTAAAAAAAATGGTTCTTTTATTTCATCTACTACATATTAATTGTATTTTTTTTTTGTTATTGTAATGTGAACTGAAATGTTTTATTTCTGTAATTTTGTATGTGTATGCCTGTAAATAACTAAATAAATAAATTAGTACACCTTTCGGGAAATACTTAGTCTTTAACATCGATAAATATTCTGACATCTCATAAAATATTGCCAACATAAATGTTTGTATCTGTCTGAGTTTTTCTCAAGTATTATAAGTATGTATTTATAAAAAAAAGTAAGTATGGCTTACGGGTAATTGTTGTGGATATTTATGTATGTAAACGGGCCAACGGGACAAAACAGAAGAAATCAATGTGTGGCAATGATCTGTTTTGGAATGTCTTCCCAATTCCTTATACCTCACTGACGTCTAACTAACGTCATTGTAAGCCATAGACCAGACCGTCAGAGAGATGCACAACTTGCTAAAATCATTTCCATAGCACGTCGGACGCTGTGTCCTAGCCTTTGAACCAGCGATAATTTAATTGCATCGTCTCCTTGCAAGTTTCGGGCGCGCCTTACTTCAATGGACAAACTTTATCGCTAGCCGACTTAAGATCTAAGATACAGTATATGAGTTATCTGGAATGTATTTGAATCTGCTTCGAGAAATATGTTTGGTACGTTATTAACAGATAATTTATTACGGCATCCTTCTACATATCTGGGATCCCAGACTGTTATGGTTGTGGCGAATGTGTCGAATCCCATGGCTGTGATTATAAATGGCAAGGGAGATATTTCCTAGGTATGGGGTCCATTGTTGTCAACTGCCTCCAGGTTTCATGGGACAAATGTTATTATTCTATCTGTGAATTTTTTAATGATAAAAAACCTTGTTTAATTCTGATATTTATATTTCATAATTCTGTAATTTATCTTGACACATAATGTAACTTATCTTCTTCGTGACATTTTGTTATTTAGATTCGAATTTACTAATTAGAGTTTATCACATATTTTGCATGCCTAATGTATAAGGATTAACAAAATTAAACAACAACTGTACCTTGTACCTATTTTCTGTGCCTATAAAGAATTATTATTATTATTGCACTTCAAAAAAAAGGTAGGTAGTAAATCGGAGTTTGGAATTGTGCCCCGTTAATGGACTCGCCGCCTAAGTATTACATGGGATCTAAACATACCGGCGAACAGTGAGTATGTATACCTCTGCCTTACCCTTCGTCGAAGACTGGCATAGCATGATGGTATGTGTGTACGTATGTCAATATCCTCCGCGAGGAGACTTTGTGTTAGCAGTGGGGACTTTGACCCTTATACTGCCAACCCAACTATTCCTCTTTCTTTTACAGGGTCGGCAACGCGCACGTGATAACCCTGGTGTTACAAGCGTCTATAGGCTACGGTAACCGCTTACCAGCAGGTGGGCCGTATGCTTGTTTGCCACCTTAGTAGTATAAATCATAATATATATAACTCATAGTGCAGATGCCAATAATTGGAAATCGAGCTGTCTTATACTTACTACAACATTTAATCATTGCTTGATAGAATAAAATTCTTCTTTTATCAGATAGGCACTCATCGAATTGATTACTAGGTAATCGTTTGTTACTAGTACGTATTTATGTCAATGTGAAATAATGTTAAACAATGTTGATAATTATTAACATTTATCTATGTATCCATCCATATACTTCGGAGGTAAATGTGTACGGTATCCATTTATGTTTTTGATATAACAAAGTAGGTATCCTACATCCAACACTATGTTGTAGACTAACGTTTGGTTATAGTCACTCTTTCTTTAATCAATTTTTTTAATATATTATTATTATTTTCATAAAGTAAGTATTACAGCAAGCAGTGGTAACCTTGTGATCTTACCATTGGACTGTCAAGTCTCGAGTTCGAATACAAGGCACGCAACTCTGACTTTTCAAAAGTCAGAGTTGCGTATTTGAATCTGCTTCGAGAAATATATGTTTGGTACGTTATTAATAAAGAATTTATGACGGTATCCTTTTACATAACTGGGATCCCAGCCTGTTATGGTTGTGGCGAATGTGTCGATTTTTGAGATTTTTCGTAGGTACCGGGTCCAGTATAGTCGACTGCCTCCCCAGGTTTCATGGGATTCATGAGGATTTTCTGCAGTCATATTAATTGATACGTTATTACTCTATCTGTGAATTTTTAAATGATAAAAACCTTGTTTATTTCTGACATATACATTTCATAATTTATTAAACTGTAATTTATCTTGACATTATATTGTAACTTAACTTCTTCGTGACATTTTATTATTTAGATTCATTTTTACTAATTAGATAAACAAAATTAAACAACAACTGTATCTTGTACCTATAACTCCGTCTGTGCAAATAAATAATAATTATAATTATTATTGCACTCCAGAAAAAAGGAAGGGAGTACGAAACGTGACTAACGTTTGGTTATAAAGAAATTGTGACTATAACCAAACGTGACTAACGTTTGGTTATAGAGTCACAATTTCTTTAATCAATTTTTTAAATATATTATTATTATTTTCATAAAGTAAGTATTACAGCAAGCAGTGATAACCTTGTGATCTTACCATTGGAAAGTCAAGTCTCGAGTTCGAATACAAGGCACGCAACTCTGACTTTTGAAATTCATGTGCGTATTAATAATTAATTATTACTCGCATAAACAGTGAAAGAAAATATCGCGAGGAAACCTACATGCCTTAGAGATTTTTCCCGACAGTGCGGTGTGTGAAGTCTGTCAACCTGCACTAGGCCAGCGTGGTGGACTATAGCCTAATCCCTCTCAATCTGAGTGGAGACTCGTGCTCAGCTGTGGGATAGTAGATGGGTTGATTATGAATTTATTAGAATATTGTATATATAACATGATTCTTTTGCCAGACTCCGTAATGTTGCCCAGGGAACCAAAAGGCGCCTGAGCGGGTACCGAATCTATAACTTTTATTCCACGGGCACGTAAGTATAGAGGCCAGCACATCAAGCTACCCCAATCTGTCAAATTTCTTTGATAGATTTTTAAACTTTTATACAAAGTTATAAGGTTCATTTTCAATGGGGAAAATTTGACAGTTTCGGATAGCTTGACCTGCTGGCGTCTGTACCTTAAAAATAAATTAATATTGACTAGTCTCCTGCCAGGGTACCAATGGACACCTATATAGGGGCTGAATGAACAACTTTTCTTTCCGAGTGAAGAATATTACGGGACATGTGGGTTCTGAAAGAGTTGTCAAACTACATTTTTTGTTCGTGTGATATTTGCCTATAATGTATGCATAGATAATGATATCATTGTAGACGTAATATCCTTTTGTTACTCATATCTTTGTTTGCAGACTAGCGGAAACAGATAAATACTGGATAATACATTGCAGTCTAATTCATTGTGTGTTCAGCAGGGAAAAACTGGTATAGCACTAAATACTATCTAAACTAGCTTTTCTCCCTGCAGTTTTACAGGGTCGGCAACGCGCAAGTGATACGCCTGGTGTTTCAAGCGTCTTTAAGTCTATAAGCTACGTTAACCGCTTACCATCAGATGGGCCGTATGTTTGTTTGCCACCTTAGTGGTATTTATTTATTTATTTATACTTATTGTACAGAAAAGTGTACAAAGGCGGTCTTAATGCCTTAGGCATTTTCTACCAGACAACCTTAGGGTGATGCAGAGACGGTCATGGTAGATGCACCAAAGATTAGAGGTGAGAGGTGGTATGAAAAAACTTTCACATTTATAAAATAAGTAGTAGTTGCTATCAATTGTGGAGGCGTATAGGTGCTAAAGTCAAAATAAAACTAGACATATACAGACCTTAACATACCTACACCTCTGCCTAACCCTTTGGAGAATACAGGCGAAGGCGTAGGTAGGTATGTATTATTTGTAAAATAGACAGCCCCGCTCCCGCTCTGCGTTGGTGATAGTAATAGGCTCGACCGTATGTTTTAGCATGTCATGTCAACAAATCTAATCTATGAACAAACCGAGAATAACCCACCATCGTATTTATTACTATGAAAATAATAATCGCAGGGGACATCGTTATCGCTAAAATGGATTTTACCGAAACTCTGTCAACTTAGATAATAATACATAATTATATCTATTTTGTATGAATCAGACTACAGTATATACCTACCTTTATGATTAATAATAATATCAATAAAATATTGCGAGGGCTGCCTCGAGGACTTGGTCCAGTACACGCTGTACGCTGTTAGAGCTTGGGCATTTTTTTTAGTAATAGTTCGGGAGAACTTTACTTAGCCGAACTTAGCTGCGAGGCATCGTGTGTTTCCAGCCAGCAGTACATATAACTCAAAGCACATATAATCAAGAAAAGAGCCCTTCTAAAGGCCGGTAACGCTCTTGTGACTCTTCTGGTGTTGCGGGTGTCCATGGGCGCTTAGCATCAGGCGATCCGTCAGCTCGTTGGCTCCCATAATAAAAGAACACCAACACCAGCTAATGGCATTCTTTAACAGCACTCAAACCTCGGCATAGGGTATTGTTTCGGGGACAACTAGGGCCAGGTGGATCATGATTTATCCCCGCCCAGCTTGGGCACAACAATGCCGTGACTTTGTCGTGGGACAGAGTGGTGATCTCCCTTCCAGCCATGATTCGATGCATTGCCGAGAGGGAGAGCGCGTGGGAAGCCGCCGCCTCATACTGCAAGGGCAACTAGGACCACTGGTAATAAATACTGGGACATGGCGAATGTCAGGAATTCCTTGGCCGTGATCATATATTTCTGGCGCTTCCAGGGAGATGATCCATGATAATTTTTTGGGGTACAAAAAATACCTTTTTTGTGTCAGGCTGTTCGTATATGTATTCATCAAATTATTGTATTAATGATTAAAAATAAATCAGTAATATTAGTTCACCTTAATAGCGTTAGGCATAGGTTAGGTTTTTTTTAGGCCCTATAAGTACGTATATAATATTATCATAGGTTTAGACTGTAAATAGCCTAAGTAAATTCGTTGCACATACATACCTAAGAACTAGTTGAGCCTAGGCGAAACTAGTTTGTCCTAAAATCGGGTTTGGCCGGTAACATATATATAATTATATACTTAATTATACAAATATAGGTGTACATAACATTTATGTCATGTCATCAAGACAAGCAACAACAGAACGTTGAATTTTCATATTTCAATTAAATGTAGACTAGGCTCTAGCAGCCAGCTATATTATGCACATTAAAACCTAATACATCCAACGACTACTACATAGCAGGTGGCCATCGTCAAGTAGATAAATGTGGATTTCCCCGAACTCGCACAAATTGATATCTGTTTTGTATGAATCCGACTACAGAAAGTACTTATCTACACCCTTTATTACAGATTATATTACTTTATCATTACACAGTACTTAATAAATATCATTATACATATACCTATGTGGCATTCGCAAAATAGCATTTATCTTTCTTACGGAGGATGTGCAAGTTACTGGAAATTAAAGAAAAGTTAACATATGTGAGAGGAGATTCTTGCCCAGCAGTGGGACAGTATATAGGTTAATGATCATGATGATATTTAGTGTGATAGTCTAGTGATATGACCTAAGGACCATTAACAGTTTCCAGGTAGAATCCAAGGGCCGCAGCTCTTACTTTTTGAAATCATGTGCCTATTAATAATTAATGAATGATCACTCACTTAAACCGTAAAGGAAAACTTCGTGAGAAAACCGGCATGCCATATGAAACCAACCAACATAGGACAACTCAACTCCACTAAAATAAATGACATTTTTAAGATGTCTTGCCTAAATAAAAAATATTAAACGATTCAGAAAACCAAGTATGATAATTTAAAAATTGCGCGACCCGTTTTTAACATCAATATTCTCGACATATATACCTCTGCCTAATCCTTCGGGGAATACAGGCGTAATGGTATGTAGGTATGCAGTGTTTTATACGAGGCACTGTTTCTTTTATCAGTGCAGTGTAACAACAAATTGTCGTGTATTCCGCCAGTCAAAGACACGATTTGCATCGCCGCCGGTCTTCCGCCGCTTCGTACTACCAGATCACATGCCATCATTTTCTTTGTACGAAATTCTACTGTAGCAGTTTCAGTTTAGGTGAGTTTTATGAAATACAAACCTTCATTAATCAATAGCTTTGCCCCACGGTGTTAGCCGCGTTAATCCTAATGCGGTGGGAAGTTCCTGCAATATTAAAATAAACTAGCTGCCCCCCATAGCTGCATCACATAAATATTTGTGTCCTGTGGGAATCGAATCCACGAACTCGTGATCAGAAGTCCGACACTAGAACCACTAGACCACAGACGTCCTAGTTATTATAATATTTATTTATTATATTGACATGTATATATTTTACAAATATCCATGCTGTGGTATTGGATTGACCGTGGGATCTTAAGTCTCCATACTATAATAATTATAATTTATATACAATAAATTATATACAATAATTTATATACAATAAAAAAAAACAAAACAAAGGAAACGATTGAGAGAGGAGACGATACTAATTAAATGCTATATGCATATATACCTTATATTACTTATATTTTACATATTGTTGTACACCCAGACAAACACAAACACTTATGTTCATCATAAGTGTTTGTAAACGTACCGGCAAACTGTGGGTGTACATTGGTACACCTCTGTCTTACCCCTCGGGGAATATAGGCGTGATGATGGCATGTGACGCAGACGAAATGAGATGAGAAAATAAAACCGCGATGGGCCACGCCCTTAAAAAAAATTAAGAGACTTCAAGGTTAGCTGATAATTTTAACCATTGGCTTTGATCCAATAATTCATGGACATTAACAATGTTCACCAATTTCGAGTGGCTTTTATCTTTCGTTGAAAGCTTTACATTATACACAGAATCACAACAAACCATCACGCCTGTAACCGCAAAGAGCTAACAGAGGTGTAGGTACATCCACGTTTAGTTCAGTTATATTGAAAACATGTTTCTGTTTGAAATTGACAGACCGAACGTAAACAATGAATATTTTATCTTTTTATCTGAGGTGTTTGTAACAGTATACCGGAATAAGGTTGGAATGATAAATATTGCATTATGACGACAATCATAACTAGACCGGTTTATTCGTTCACCGCGTTCAGTGCTTCGGACTATTACAGAGAACTCTGCATTAAAATGCCATGTTGTGAACTTATTACTTGTAAGACAAAAAGTGAGACCTCAAGTATAGAACGAGGAAGTATATTTTTCCATCGGTAAGTCGACAATAACATGTAATTACTATATTATTCGTAAAAACCATAAAAATGTTCTAATCACTACGAAATTCTAAACATCAACAACATTATTGCAATAAGTTATTTCGTCAGTCTTCGTGGAAATATAGCCTACAACGTTGTCGATCAACCCCAAGTAATTATTCCAAATTTTCTGAACACCTCTTCATTGAAATTGATTTTAAGCATACCAAACTACTTTTAGGCGTATACTATAGCCCATCCTGCCATATCAACTATTTCTCTTCCTTTGAAACAAAATTAGAATACCTCTCCTTTTTATACAATCACACTATTATTCTTGGAGACTTCAACACATGCTTGCTCAAAGATGATGTGCGTAGTCGTAAACTCCTGTCACTTGTCTCTTCTGTCAACATGCATTTTCTTCCGCTTAACGCTACTCATCAGGCTCCTCACTCTACTCCTTCACTTCTTAACCTTATTCTTGTCTCTGATCCTAGCAAAGTTGCCACTTATGGACAACTTCCTGCCTCTTTCTCATAACATGATCTTTTATATCTTTCATACAAAATTCGTGCCCCTAAACGCAAATCCAAATTTCTCTTCCTTCGCAGTTTCAAGAACATTAATATGGATCGTTTGAGAGAGGATGTGGTTAATATTGACTGGTCTAATGTTTATAGCTGCAATGACTTGGACATGATAGTCTCTGCTTTCAACAAGCTGGTTTAAGATGTCTACAATGTGCATGCACCGTTAAGAAAGGTTAGAGTGAAACATCTTCCTGCGCCGTGGTTGTCTGACATCATTAAGAAAACAATGTCGAAAAGGGACAAGGCCAAGAAGCAGTACAAAATATTGCAAAATCGCTGCAGTCGTATGTGTAGGGATGTTAAAAGGCGCCACATTCACAACTCTATTCTAAATTTAAATACAACACAAGTATGACAATTTCTTAAGTCCTTAGGTATCGGGAAAGCCTCTAACGATGGCGCTCCTAATATGGACCTCAATGTTATTAAGCGATGGGCGATTATTTTTCTAAATCACCAGTTACACTGGATGCTTACATGAAATCTTCCACTCTTGACAAACTCTCTAATCTTCCATTGCCTACATATACTTCATTTTCCTTTCACCAAGTTACAGAACGAGATATTAAAAAGTATATTCTATCTATCTCCACTAAAGCGATGGGTGACGATGGGCTTCAAATACAAATGCTTCTTCCTATCCTAGATGAACTTGTTCCAGTGATTCTTAACATTGTTAATTTCTCTCTCAAAAGCTGTTACTTTCCCTCAGCTTGGAAGAAGGCCCATGTCCTACCTCTCCCCAAAGTTTAAAATCCGTCTTCGGTATCACATTTTCGACCTATATCTATACTTCCAATTCTGTCCAAAGTTCTTGAGAATATTGTTCATAATCAACTGTCTAACTACCTGTCCTCTAATAGCCTGCTAAGTTCTTACCAGTCTGGTTTCCGTCCTGGCCATAGCATGGTAACAGCACTGGTTAAAATAACTGATGATGTTCGACTGGATATGGAAAACAAACTACTCACAGTTTTGGCAGCAGTGCCTTTAATTCAGTTGATTTTGACATCCTCTTGGGAATCCTATCTACTGTAAATATATCTCCTTCTGTAATTAAATGGTTTAACTCATATCTTCGGGGTCGCTCGCAGTGTGTCCGCTGTGATGAGATCTCCTCTAAATGGCGTGATCTTGCTGCAGGCGTTCCTCAGGGTGGCGTACTCTCTCCTCTTCTTTTTTCGGTTTTTATAAACGCTATCACCAAGATTTTATCCTCTCACTACCATCTTTACGCAGACGATTTGCAGCTTTATCGCCACTTTAAAATTGAGGATCTGCCTAAAACCATTGATGCCATCAATAATGATCTGCAAAACATCAAGGAATGGTCAAAAGCTTTTGGAGTGTTAGTAAACCCTGCCAAGTCGCAAGCGATTATTATTGGTAATAGATACCTATTTAATCTATTGGACTACGATTCTCTCCCACCAATCATATATGATTATGTCCCTGTAGCCTATTCCAAAAGCGCTAAAAACTTAGAGTGCTTATAGACTCTCATCTCTCTTGGAATACTCACATTGCGGAAGTAAGTAGGAGGGTGTATTGCTCATTTCATTCTCTCAAACGTCTCCAGAAGTTCCTGCCTTTTCAGACTAAATTAAATCTAGTGCAATCTCTCCTTCTCCCTATTTTAGACTATGCCGATGTCTGTTTTCTCGATGCAATGGAAGAACTCCTTAGTAAACTTGAACGTCTGCAAAATTTGTGCATACGATTGATCTTCGGTCTTCGGAAATACGACCATGTGTCGGAGTTCCGAGCTCGATTAAAGTGGTTACCAATTCGACAGCGTCGAGATACTCACATCCTTTCTTATCATTTTTCCATCTTGCACAATCCTAACTCTCCTATTTATCTTCAGGAACGCTTTGAGGATCTTGTCCCTAGAGGGAAACCATGTCGGTTAACTTCGTCCCTTCTCCTGCGTACTCCCCGCCACAGCTCGAGTCGATATGATGGATCGTTTACTGTACAAGCAGTACGCCTCTGGAACTCTCTCCCGCACTCGCCACGTGACAGCCCTTCTCTGTATGTTTTCAAGAAAAGAATAAAGGAGTATTTTCTCTCTACATTACGTAAGTAATTAAAACCTATATATATTTATTAATTTATACGGTATTTATATTATATATTATTATTATGGTTATATTATATTATTTTATTTATTTTTATAAATGTAGTTTTTTTTTTATATTTTATTTGGTCTACACTTGACGCACACCCTATTAATATGCAACGATCACTCAAAGGTTTGCTGGTAGAAAACCCAAATTGAGTTAAGCTCGCCTTTGTACATTGTTTGTTTTGTAATCATTTTGTTATTATTATTTTTTCTGTGTATGTACAATAAAGAATAAGGAATAAGAAGTTACAATAAAAATACATTGCCCGATGTATTCTCGCTTAATCAATGCAATGACTGAATCCGCCTGCAATGTATTGCGTCCTCTACACTTTAACCATTGCACGTTTCGTCGGTTGCCGTTATTGGAAGGGTCTTTCCCACCTGATTTATCTATTCCGTGGATTTAATAATATACTATTTATCTATATAATATTATACATACAGTTTAGCTTCTCCATATAAACTTAAGCGCGCGCAATATTCTTAAAAAGAGGTACAAAGTTTTCGCTTGACGTATTAATATATAGGTAGACCTACAGCGTACATATAACCTCGTTGTTCATTAATACATTACCAAGACAAGCATGAAAATCGCAAGGACGCTTTCAGTAATCAAATATAGTAGGTAAATAGGCACTTGAGTGGAACAAACATACGAACAGTTTGCTCTGCATTTACGATATTAATATATTACTTTGAATTAACCGCGTATGCTGATTAGTTTGTAAGGTGGATAACTATGCTGTTGTTATAATATGTACAAGTTTAATGGATGAACTGCAACGTCAATATAATGTAAGTCAAATAGGGATTGAAGGGCATATTGAATTGAAGGGTAGGGAAGTATAGTTTATATTTGGCCTATGGCCAGTTAAGAGATATGAAAAGACATTGAAGAGAGTATCTAATTTAATTCTTCTTTATTAACACATTTACTGTCCTTCTGCTGGGCACGGGTCTCCTCTCGAAATGAGAAGGGTTAGGTTACTGTCCACTACTGCTATGGCCATCTACGGGTTATTTTTTTTCATGCTGTTCTTAGTTTCATAAACAATATTTATTTGGATTATAACCCTTTAACTAGATCCTCTACGTCCGAAAATTTAGTAGTTCATTACCAACCCATTCATTTCCAGTTCCACTGCTGGGCACCGATGAAATGAGACGATGACGAAAATCTATTTGGAGTCAGTGTTTTTTCTATAAAGTTCTACGATCATGGTTGTTAATTAATTTTGTGTGTATTTTAAACGTGGGCTGTAATGGATTATTGCTTTTTTCGTTTGAGCAAAATAAACGTTGATATAAACCTACTTTTTATAGATTCTGTCGCGTTGTATTGATATTATTTAATCCATTTCGGATCCAGTACACGTGTCACGGGTACACTGCTAACCATTGTATTAACAATATGGCCGACGTTGCACTTAACCTCATTGAAGGATATCTGCTCGAGTATAAGTGGCCAGCACTATAGGTAACTATAGCCACCAACCACCAGGCTCGGCACTACGGCTTTCAGCTTGAGTCATTAGTGTAAGGCACTATTCAGAGTTGATTACTCGCCATTTGACAGCAGTGCGAATCGGTCAAAGCAAACGCATTAGTGCATCGATCTACGATTAAGACGCGACACATTGAAATGGTTAATTGAATCCTGAAGCATAGCCTGGAGTTTAGTCATCAATAGATGCTTGCGTAACTGCCAAAAAACTTCTTTTATTTTATGCAAAGGTTGACCCGACGAGCTTGAATCTTACGAGAGATGGGCCGCTAAAACAAGACAGGGTTGCCCGGAAAGAGGGAAGGGAAGCCTTTGCCAGCTGTAAGACGAACCGGGTTAGAAAAAAATGTTTTATAGGGATCATATAGAAACCACACACACTACTAACATAATTTATGCTACCAGCAGAAAAGTACTTAATATTCCGAAGTCCGAATTTTAGAAAAAAAAACTATTTTCATTGATAAACAAACATTTTCAAAGTTTAGTTGACAAAAAACTGAAATTAGAAGAAAGAATGAAAAATAAAATACACTTAACTCACGAAATACACAACTCAACAAAAACCGACCTTGACGCCCTGCAGCTTGCGTAGGAGTAGTGGCGCTTACGCGCGCCTGCGCAGTTTGCTGATCGTTCTACCTTATAGTAAGCAATGACCTCATTGGTCTAGTGGTTTTTAGCGGCATGTTTCGCTAGAGGTTCTGGCTTCGATTCCCAAGTGTAAAAAAGCTCGAAGTTTCATATATTTGCGCCGATTAATTGCCATAAGGTCGCCGCCTATTTTATAGAAAGAAAAAGATTTATTCACACATTCATGAACAATGCACATAACATTAAAAACGACATGAAAGAAAGCAAATAAAAAATTGTATGCTCCACGGCTGCGCTTAATAGGCCCCAGTTCAGCTTAATATCAGACGACTGATGAGCTGTCTAAGTAAGAAATATGTGCCAAAGTGTGGGTTACATAAGTACACCTCTGCCTTACCCTTCGAGGAATACAGGCGTGATGGTATGTTATGTTAGTAAGCTATAATAAGCGATCCTTCCAGTTTTTATAAAAGAAAACGCTCGACCGTTACAAGCAGCCGTCATTGTTCCGGAAACTAATCAATTAGTAATCAGCGCAGGCTGTATTGACTTTACAGTATGTACCAGTGTGCACGTATAATGAGGGGAATGTTCAACATTAATTGGTTTGCAAATCCAATTAGGTGAGCTCCGATACGCATTAAGCACGTTCGGATCATTATATATCACTAATGACCAACGTCTAAGCTCTAACTACCATTCTAGTTTTAATTTTATTATTTAATTAGTTTGGGCATTGTTTATTTATTTAATATTTATTTATTAAGTTATGTACACACTTAGAAACCAGAAAAGTGCCAGTTTATGACAATTTAGTACAAAGGTATTTCTAAAGAAATCTCTTCCAGCAGACCTGTTTTACGTGCCATATGTCAGATTGACTGGTTAGTATATACACCGAGTTTTTTTTGTCATCTTACAGCCGAAAGAATATACTTCTACTCATCATGAACAACAATTTCTTGTATGGGATCATCATGAAGTGCAATAAAAAAAAACAGCGACATCTTACCTTTTGTCGAGAGACCTGATCATTTTTCTAAGAAAAAGCTTATTTTTTTCAAGATTTCAGACTTACCTACACCTTCTCTAGTAGAACTAATATAATAATATTGAAATAATGGTTTCCTTTCGGCTGTAAGACGACAAAAAAAAAACACGGTGTATAAGTTGTGCACGCCACAACTATTTACTTTAAGCCATAGTAATAATAATGTTTCATACAACAACCCAATTTCACGAATGTGTAGACAATACAATTCTATTTGCTCTGAAACAGCTATCTGCGACGATAGTTATAATGTATTTAAACATGCCCTTTTAAAGAAAATTGATCGAAACAAATAAGGACTAATTAGGTTTCTTTTTTCTTTTTAAAAAAATAATGTTTCCCATTTGCTTTCCCCAGCTCACTAAAGTTTAAATTATCATGTGAATGATGTGTATAGTTTTAATTGGACTTCAGGTTGAATACTATGATGTTTCATTGAATATTTTGTAAAACTTAATCTGTTGTCTGTTACTGTACCTATTAAATAAAAATAAAATAAAATAAAATAAGTCTAAAATATTACAAATGTCTAAGAGAGTTGGGATGAAGTACGAGTAACAATAGTTTTAATGATATAAAATTAGATGTTGTCGTGTCGACTCGCTTCGATTCCCGTACCGAGCAAATATTTGTATTTTTGACCGCCGACCCAAAAAGGAGGGGTGTTTGACCACTGACTGTGTCTGTTTGTAGCACCGTAGCTCTTAAACGGGTGAACTGATTTGGATTCGGTTTTTTTTATTAGCTTCATCGATTAATTGACTGATAGATAATCTACCAAGCAACTAGTTGTGGACCTAATTGTATAATGAATTATTGGCATTTTTAATAACTAATTTACGACAAAATTGCCTCTTTCCCACCGACGAACTAAAAGATTATGGGTTACCACAATTTTAAATCATCATCATTATTAAGCCATATACGGTCCCACTACTGGGCACGAGCTCCTCTCAGGATGAGAGGAATTAGGCTTATAGTCCATCACCCTGGCCTAATGCGGGTTGGCAGACATCACATGCTTTCGATAAAATCTCTCAGGCATGCAGGTTACCTCACGATGATTTTCTTCACCGTTGAAGCGAGAGATAATTAGTTATTAATACGCACATGATTTCGAAAAGTCAGAGGTGCGTGCTATGAATTCGAACTGGAGACATTTGACTTGCCCGTCCAATGGTCATACCATTGGGCTATCACTGCAATTTTAAAAATAAAGCTGCTAAAATCCGGCGCCAGACATATAAATTGACAGCATGAGACGTCACAGCCTAGTGAATGTTATTATTTCCTCCCCGGCTATATCAAAGGGGAATGTTTCAACAAGGTCGTAAAGATCTTAATCTGTGGCTGTTTTATGTCATACTAATTCCAACCGCAATTGGCTGCTTTTGGTTAGACAAGATTTATTATTGGGCTATAAGAAATTGTTGCTTTATTTATAGGAGAAATAACAGAGACTAAAATAGATCAGGTTTAGGTTTTTTTAATAATTAGGGATTTACGAATAAAGTCTTTACCACACGGGTTTAATTATCTATTTAAATTATTATACATATAAGAAATTTAATTATTGTTAATCTAAATACTGGTAAACTTAACCACCGTTAACATTACCTATGTATGTTAACGGTGGTTAAGTTCACCAGTATTTAGATTAAAATAAAATATAGTTAATTCACTTTTCTTGAATAATACATTACTTTATTACATTTTAATAAGTTATGTATTTAAGATTATTAATAAGGTACATACACAGGGTGTTACAAAACTACCCTTAAAGCCGAAAGCGAGTCCATTCTCAATATTTAAGAACCGTAGTAATGCTGTATAACATACCCTAAAAAAAGGAAAACAATAAATAATAGAAAAACTATTAAAGTAGACAATTATTAGGTAAAATAGGTACGTAGGCGTTTCTGTTAAATAATCTGGTTCCCTGACATGACAGCTGACAAATTTTTTGGCTTTGATAATTAATTATATTTTTTACGGGGTATTTTGTAACACGTAGACAACGTGAAAAAGACCATTAAGATACATTTTACATTATAATTTACATAATTCAATTACCTATTCTATTAATTTGCTAGTGATCGCATGCACGATTGCTATGCTCAGTTCGATGGCCAGGTCGAGCAAACTATTATTATTTTTCTATGAAACTCTCAGTAGCAGTGTGGAGTTGGGACATATTAATTATATCCCAGTTAATGCCAATAGGCTAAATACATTGCCCCCTATTACATGGGACTGAAGCATACCGGCAAACTGTGGGTATACATTAGTGTACAACTCTGCCTAACCCTTTGGGGAACAAAAGCGTGATAGTATACAATTATTCTATGACATGCCAGTGACGTAGCAAATTCGTAGCGCGTAGCCAGCCGTAGCTCAAACAAGGCTCACGTAGCGCTACGATAGAACAACTTGTGTTACCACAACAACAAATATTGTTGTTAGCAATCCAAACAACTGGCTTGTGCTTGCTTCATAACCAAACTTATGAATGGAAAATTAATTAAAACTCCTTTCTTATTAACCCAATCTTGTTTATATGAGCACGTATGATTAATTTCATAATTATAAACTTTTTACATACTACAAAAGTTATTAAATATCGCCTCAGTTATTTTTGTCACGTATTAATAATAGAGATTAGGGTTTATTCATTTTGGGCGAGTCTACTGATTTCTAATTAATTTAATTATACCTGAGAAATGTTCGTCTACGTTGGTACTCTCAAAGCTAGGTTCAGGATTCACAATATTAATTAATATCCCGCTCTTGGTACTGGGGTACGCAAACCTACGATACAGTTAAACGCAATTATGACTACACTACCGGCACGCTATGATGGCCGTTTTAACGTTTGTCCACTCATGAAGTTTCGTATTAATTAGTAATTACATTTGAAGGAGCAAATTGCTGTTCTTTATTGTCAATAGTGATCTAACGATACTACAACAAAAAATATATACAGTATGTATATGTATTGTGTTTTTTTTATTTTCGTCCATCAACGTAACGGCCGTCGGCGTAACGGCGGAAGTATAGTATGTAGTACAGATGCCCAGCAGGTCAAGGTATGCAAAACTGTCAAATTTTCCCAATTGAATATGAATTATTTTTGTATTAAAGTTGAAAATAAATCAAACAAATTTGACAGTACATGTTTGATATTGTTACTTCTGAGCTGTGTTAAGTAACGTATTACAATCTAAAGAATTAACATACCATACTATCACGCCTATATTCCCCGAAGGGTTAGGCCGAGGTATACTAATGTACACAGTTCGCTGGTATGTTTAGGTCACATGTAATATAGGGGCGAGCCTTATTTATTAATCGCGCATAAAACCAAACTCCGAGCTGTAACTGAAAATTTTATAGAAAAACTCAACAATACGTTACTTGACCTGAGAATCAAATCCAGAACCTCTAGTGTAGCAGTCGCATGTATGAACACTAGGCTGTTAACGATACGTTAAAAATAAATCGCGCTCGGCCAGAATTGGTTTTCAGTTATGAAAAATAAACAAGTTACTTAGTTCAATTAAATCCAATCTTTATTCTTATCATGGTATGCAATAAAGATTATACTATTCTATTATAAATACTTAAAAAAAAACAATATAAAAAGACAAAAAAATACTAAAACAATACTAAATATAAACATACACGTTTGGCGCAGCCGCTGAACAATCGGATTTTTTTTATAGGATAGGGGGCAAACGAGCAGACGGATCGCCTCATGGTAAGCGATTTCCGCCGCCCATGGACACCCGCAACACCACAGGAGTCACAAGCGCGTTGCCATTTTGATTGGATTGTGTGCCACGGGTTGTGAGTTCGACCCCGCACGGAATAAATGTTTGTATGACATACAGGTAGCTGTTCCGGGTCTGGGTGTTTGTGTTTGTGAAACTTTGTGTTTGTAAACACACAAACGATATAGGAGAAAATCTTAGTGCAGGGCAACGTTTTATTTAAAAAATACGTTACTATCATTGCATTAAAGCAGTCTATCTATGTACAATACCAATAAATGTGGGAGCTAACCGCCATTACAGATGTGTTCATAAAACCGGGCACATCCGCTGGAATTAGGCGGAGCGCATAAAGACTATTGAAACGACAACGGTCACCCTCCCCAGTCGTAGTAAAATTACGACGCACTTGTCTTTTAGTGTACTTATAAAATATATATTATGTATTACAATTGGGTTATTTGATTTTTTATTGTTGAAATAAAACTACTTTTTACGGATTTTATCGCGTATATTGATATTATTAATCCCGACGTTTCGGACCCTTTACAGCGGCCATGGTCACGGGTAGACTGAGGTAATTACTAATTAGTAATAAATGTCATTGATCATGTAACAATAAAAAATGTAGGTTAGCTGTCAGTAATTATATCATCAAGACGCCCACCACCTCAGTCTACCCGTGACCATGGACGCTGTAAAAGGTCCGAAACGTCGGGATTAATAATATCAATGTACGCGATAAAATCCGTAAAAAGTAGTTTTATTTCAATGTATAATATTCGCGTAAATGACAGATTTTTTTTATTGTTTTTTTAAGTATGTACATCAACCCTATTCTATGCTGGGCACGGGTCTCCTCTCAGAGTGAGAGGGATGATGCTACAGTCCACCACGCGGGCTTAGTGCGGTTTGGCAGACTTCACACACCATCGAGAAAAATCTCTAAGGAATGCGGGTTTCCTTACGATGTTTTCCTTCACCGGTTAAGCAAGTGATAATAATTAATTGTTATAATTTTTAAGTATGGTATGCCATTATTTTAGTTATAACATAGATTGATAGATTCCATTCCAATCGACTAGATAGATAGATTCTAAGGGAAACACATAGTAAGCTCAGGTGAAATAATTATATTGATGAAATAAAGGAGCTTACCGCTAAGAAAATTCCGCAGGTTATAGTAGCCGCAGGGTTTAGCGGTGAACTTTAACTCAACGAGTGGCGATCACAATAGACCGACTGCCTACTGATATACTGATACTATAGCCGCAAATAAATAATAAAATAAAAATAGATTGATTTTAAATGCAGTATAGCAGGTTTTGGGGACAATAAATGTATGGAAATTCTCAGTAACACCTCGAAGAATGGATTTTGACACGGCTAATGGCCTAATAGCTTACCTTTCAAAGCACCTAAATCATACCAGTATACCTCTATCTCATCCTTTTGTTATTATTATTAAAAAACGGTTATTATTTATTATTATTATTATCCTTTAGTCTCTTACACAGCTTCCACAGTTATGTTGACTGTTGGTTGACCATTATCAATACTGAAAGATCTTTAAGCAATGGTTGATTTTAGATTTTAATATCACATTCTCTTAGAATTGAAAGATCCTGTTGTTCGCAAATGCCTAAAAGACATTAAAGAAAATGACATAAATGAATCCGGACATAGGCTCACGTTTCCTCGGCACTTTCAGTGACACGGGCCGACGTGGGTGCCGCGTGGTCACCCTAATACACGCTAATGAAAATTCTTTTGGACATCCAAACACCCCAGTTTTAAACCGGACAGTTTCGGTTAAATCGTTGTCACTGTTCCCCAAACTTTGGTGCGCTGTGAAATATTTCATATACTTTAGCGGAATGAGTTCCAATGTTGAGGAATAGTTTAGAGTGTTTTGGATTTTGTTTCATATTCCATTTGAAGTTTGGTGAGGAACAGAATGGATGACTGTTAACGTGAGTGCAAGTATTGATTGATAATATTCAATAGTGGCCTTGGGCTAATGGGAAAACCAACAATTTGAGTGCACACCTGGTGTAGCGGTTAATGTCCCTTGCCACCGTTACCGTACCCAGACTCGAAATAAATATGACGTGTGGAACTCGCAAATATTACCCTCAACACTATAAATAAAAATAAAAAATGTTTATTTGTCACAAAGAATAGTTACAATGGGGTAAGCTTAATCTATGGTCTTAAATCATATTATTCCTAAGAGGTAGGAGTTGGAACTGGTACCCGAACTAGGCTGATACCTGTATTTTACGAGACACTTCTCTGTCAAAAGATATGACACTGTAGACACTACATACGTCACGTCTATAAGATTGCGAAATCACCCATGAAACCTTGACCTTGAGCTTGATTACCTAGTGAAGGACCTAGCTACCTATACAAAAGCTATGTAGACAATTTTGGTCCTCAGTAAGCCACGTTTGTGTTTCATCTATACTTATAATTTTTGTCATTAGTTTAAGTTTGTCTTTATAAAATAAAATTATTATTATTATTATCTAATAGTTTTTAGACATATGATAAGGCGATAGCCACGCAGTCAGTGTTGTCATCATCATCATCAACCCATGTACTCTCATATTGAGAGGGATTAGGCATACTTGTCATACTTATATTGATTGTCATACTTTAATTATTACGTCATGCGTCATGGAGTGTTCAATTACGTATAAATTATAATTAAATATCCACAGTCACAGTTTAATATAATAATATAACCCTACCTACTGTTAAAATTCAATCCTAATCCATGATATCTAAAAATATGAAAATACTTTGATGCACTATCAATGAACTACTTTACCTACGTTACATAAGTACTTGTACAACGAGGTCATAATTTTAGCCTCTCATTGACAAGTAGACGTGAAGCCACCCTCACACGATTGGTCGTTAAACGCCAGGGGCCTTCGCGACGCCCTCTCAATCGGCCTCCGCTGACGTGGCGTATAGCTTGTACTGCTGACGACCCTTGTAGAATGGTCGAGTGCTTTGTATGGGCTCTGAGTTCAGTCGACTGCATGGGCTATGATGAAACCAATAAGTGGCCTTGTTTTCATTATTTAGGTAAGTGCACGTGTTATTGATGGGTAAATAAAGCAGGTCATTTAAGAGAAAAAAATATAGTGTGGGTACCTAGGAATGTATTTGACTTTATTGTTAGTTTATCAATTTAGAATGATTGTGGTGAGGAAGGGATGGGGTATTTACTGAATGAAAGTCACATAAGTATCTATATATATATAAGTATATAGATACTTAACACACTAGCTAACAATCGTGCACCTGTACATAATATAAATTTAATGCGTCAACAGTATCCCTATCATTGTAGCATCGGTGGTAGATTTGTTCTAAAACGTCGACCCGTACAGCAATCACTATAATAAATATGGTTGTGCAAGCAATCCAGATTCCTGTTTGAAATGTTCTCATTGAACTATTGTCTATTAAATCTACGCAATGTATTTATTAATGGTAGTAAGCTAGTTCCGTCACACCAGCGAATTGTGGATGTACATTAGTATTCCTCTGCCTAACCCTTCGGGAAATATAGACGGTTATGCAATGTATGTCTTAGAAATATTACGCAACTTATTCTAATAATTTTAATATTCAATAATTAAATGACTAGAATAAATAGTATTTTTTAGTTAGCATTAGGTACATAACATGCAGGTTAATTAAAAGAAACGGTACTTCTTCAAGCTGTCAAATTCATATTCGTTTACCATAAGAGCATATTAAGCACCATAATTTCTTATTCACATACACCTGTAATAAACTGCCTGCTCACGTTGATACCATTAAAAATTCATAAAACATATTCAACTCCGCAAAAGCTCCTACAACTTTACGTATAGCAAACAGTCCCTCTTCGACGGTTTAGCGATTCATGTAGGCGTTGCGAAATAAAGGTATATAGTATAAGGTAAAGTAAACTAACGATAGGCAAACTTGGCTATGTCAACGCTATCAAAGGACTCACTAAAACTCTGCCCACGGCTGCCGGTGACAGATAAAAACGTCGGATTTGGTAGCGCGGTGTACCCGTGTCTTCGTCAGCGTATTTACTTACCCTGAAGCTGTTTGCTCCTTTACCCTTAACCTAACCTTTAGGGATGGGCGCAAGTAACGGCAAGGAAGCGTTTTAAAGATATGGTCGGGACGGGAGAAAAATTAAAAGGAATTTTGATGGATAAGAATATCGGTTAATATCCATAATAATATACCTATCAGATCTCGTTTTAACTTTTGTATTCTAGTCTGAAAATTCACATACTTAAACTGAATAAAAACGTTAAAAACGTGGTGATGTATAACTATTTAAAGTTTTAACAACCTGAAACTTAAATACGTGTTTAAATTAAATATTTTGTATTTAGTTTAGAAAATAATATAAAATAAAAACGCGTTGAATATTAAATTTTAAACAGAGCAGAACAAAAGTCATATAATATGTGTAGATCGTAGTAGTTCGTCGTCTGTAGATCGTTCGCTCGTCTTGTGGATACTAGAGTTATCAGAAACGTAGTTGTTTATATTTTTCTTTTGTTCTGGATCCTTCTAGATTGTTTGTACCAGTAGTTTCTTAACATACACGCATCCACTTTCCTTACTTACTGAGCTGACAGACATAGTAGTTATTATGAATACTTTTGCCTTAGTTTTCCAAATAGCAATACACTTCCCATCGTATTAAGCGGTGAAAATTTATCAGGTACCTATCGTCGCTTGTCGTATACTTGTTTCTGTTCTGCCATTTTGTGACGCTCAAATCTCATCAGTTGTACCTCGTCCATTGATTCACCATTCCTCTAACACTTTACATATTGCTTATTTAGCATTATTTCATTTCGGTGTGCCGCTATTTGTCTTTCGTGTTTCGCTGATATTGTTATAGCTGTTCACTTCTTCCACGTGAGATTTCCAACTGCTGATTCTGTAAACGTGATCTTAGTGGAAAGGGGATGCTATTTTTAAAGTATTAAAGTAAAAATGAAATATTTGAGGATTATTTTTATATTGAGGTTGTCTGTGAACTAAACAATTATGCAATTCAGGTCTAAGGAAAACTAGGTTATTTCCAAATAAGAAAAAAACATTTTGCTAAAAGTTTTAGTTACGAATCAACTATTTATTAGATAATTGAATAAAAAGTTATTATTGTTTTATTCACGCAACTGATCTAATTTGAGGCTAGTGTGAAAAATCATTCCTAAGAGAAAATGTGCTCGAAATCTGGAAATATAACTTTCGAATCCGTCCATCGAGACCAAAACAAGTTTAAACAATTCGCAAGTTTGGAAGAAAGGGAAACTCGTAGTCCAAGGTTTAGGGAGAGTGGCGTCTTACGGGAAGGCTCAAGGGATACGGGCCCCGACACGCAAAGCTGAAACCGCAAAATCTCCGGGTCCCATCCGTCATAATTTCAACGAAAAAGCCTACGCTTATAAGGCGATGTGTGCTTCGTTTCTCCATACGAATTTAAATTTTGCAAAATTGTATGGATATTTTTTTTTCTAAGGCGAAGAAGTCTGTGGTCTAGTGGTTCGCGTATCGGACTGCTAATCACGAGGTCGTGGTTTCCATTCCCACAGGGCACAAACAAATATTTATGTGATGAATAATAAGTGTTTGTGTTTGTCTGGGTGTTTCTTATGTACAATATTATAAGTGTGTATTTACAAAAAAAAAGTGTTATATCTCTTGTCTAGTACCCATAGTACAAGCACTGCTTAGTTTGGGACTAGATGGTGTTTTTTATTTTTAATATTTGGCATTAACGCATGCTAAACATTTTTAAAGATACAGGTAAACAATATAAATAGGTAGACAAAGAAAAATTCGATCTCAGGCACGGTTAGAACCTGCGTCCCTCCGCTTACTTAAACCAACTAACCTACGGAGACCACTATCTAGTGGTCTCGGTAGTGAAATTGTGTTGTTTAAATCTTAACTTACGGTCGAACTAATATTGTATATGTAAATTAGTACCCCTCTGTCAAACTCTTCGGAGAATACAGGCGTAATAATATGTGTGTATAATAAATATCAGCTGTATTGCTTTTAATAATAATCAATAATAGTATAGTTAAAATATGAATTGATAATTTGGTATTCCGTTTGACGGTGTTAAAAAAATGGTTGAATTGGGTAGCTTAATTATCTTCATTGTAAGTGAAATAATTAAATTTATAACCTTCCAAAATATTATGTGTGTATAAAAAATGATTTGTATGAAGAGGAACCGAGAACATCCCTCTTAAATAACGTTCTGCCAAACACACTCGTGAATTTTTACAACCTGCAACATAATAATATGTTTTTACAGCATTTCGGACATTATTTTACATCATGGTGTATGGTAATGTCACAGAATGATGTGTATTTACGATGTAGCACTTCACGTTTTAAATCAAATTTTTGCGGACCCCTTTATCGTTGGGGTGGTATATTTATGTTATTTAGTTAGGAGAGCCAACAGAAAGCAAAAATATATATCAATATTTATCACCTTTCAGTGACAGCTTAGTGGTTACAGCATTTGTTTGTCGAGCAAAGTTCGATTCCAGACAGAAACCACTGACTTTTGGAACAATCATTATACTTAACTAGCTGTTTCCCGCCGTTTCACTCGCATCCCAAAAGGGTTTTTGAGACAAAAGGTAGCTATATCTTTTTCCAAGGTTTTATCTATCTCTTTAAAAAAATATTTTGACTGCCTCATTAGTCTAGTGGTCCTAAGGGCGACTGCTACGCTACCAGGACAGAGGTCCTGGGTTCGATCCCCTGGTCGACCAAAGTGTTATTAGGTTTTTCTATGAAATTCTCAGTAGCAGCTCGGAGTCTGGATTTGTGCCCGGTTAGTGGCAATAGGCTCGCCCCCTATTACATGGGGCCCAGAGCATACCGGCGAACTGTGGGTGTACATTAGTACACCTTTGCCTAACCCTTCGGGGAATACAGGCGTGATGGTATGTATGTTAAAAAATTTCATCATAATCGGTTCAGCGGTTTAGGCGTGAAAGCGTAATAACAGACAGACAGGCAGAGTTACTTTCGCATTTATAATATTAATATAAGTAGGGAAGTAGGTATGTATATACATATACGTATATAAGTATTAAAACATCTTACTGTACTTAATTTTTCCCAAATTTATGTACTTGTCTACGCCTACATCTTGAAAGTAGCCAACTAACAAAACATAGTACATAGGTACAATATTCTGAAAGCTATTTTTTTTATAGTACGGAAAATAATCAATCAAGATCTATGAAGATTTTAAATAAATTCCTAATATTTCGGATTTATACCGACTAAAAACTGCACTTGCCTGTAGAGCCATGACTGTAGATGGCTACAGTCATAGCTCTACAGGAAAGTGAAAGTCACTGAGACTGTAGAGTCATGGCTATGGGATCCGTTGAATAGTCGAGACCTTTGACTTGGAAGTTTGATGGTCCATATCAACAGGCTATCACTGCTTTATTGTGACTTAGAAAATAAAATCTAGAATGAAATCTAATGTCAGATTTTGATTGCTAGAATCTTAATGATTACTGTTAAATGCATTATTCGTAATTATTTTCTATTCTGACAATGAAATTGACTTATAAACTATTTATTGATGATGATGATGATGATGGTGATGATGATGATGATGGTAATGATGTTGATGATTATGGTGACGTCCTCCCAGATGTATCCATCAATGGAGATACCTAACTTATAAGTTATTTATTGATGATGATGATGATGATGAATTTGATGTCCTCCCAGATGCATCCGTCGATAGCGATACCCTATCAATTATAGGCAATCTGTCTGCGCTCATGTGCCCACTGACACTGGCTGGGTACAAAATTTTGAATTTTGCCCTTAGGTCAATTCAGTTTAACATTTGACTAAAATTCTACAATTTTCATAATGAATGAATGTAACCTTTGTGAGAGCTTTTGGTACGGTATTAAAAATGTAAGTGGGCACCTACGTTGCGTGTTTAAGGAATTCCTAATGGCGGTGGTCAAAAGTAGTGACGTCACGGGTAGTAAGGTACCTTTTCATCTCAATGATGAACTAAGGGGTTTGGAGATGTGGGTTTTCGAAAGATAAGTAGGGAAGGGACTCTCTCAAATTTATGTATGTTATTTGTTTAGAAAGTTGTTGTTCTTTTTCTCGGGTTGATGGTGAATACAATATTATTTTTATCTATTGTTAGATAAACATAATTAATTATAATTATGAATTCATAGTTTTGTGTTATGTGACAGTATTTCTCTAATTCCCACCATTCTTGTATCGTACCAGACAAAAATGTTTCGCCTTTTTAAGATTTTTGATAAACTATTGCAAAAGTATTATATAGATTTTAGGCGAGTAAAAACATTGTAAACTAAGAATAGTACTGTAATCATGTTTTTAATGGAGTCTTTATAGAATTTCTTGCCCACTTAAGACCCACTTTTTGGAACCGTGCAACTGGTTTTGATTTTCTAAAAGTATCTACCTATTTTATTGGTCTAATCGAAATAAAGCATTAATTTGACTTTGAATACAAAGCAGAATTAAATTTCGAATTACTTTTTACCTTTTTAGTCACTCAGCATATTGCGGCCAGCACATTCTGTTTATCAAAAGGTTACATATTCCAAATTCAAGCTTCGTTTGTTCCCGCACAAATTAGAATCTGTCAAACGGTCTCGCATTCATTACTGTATGCAGTCTATGGCTGTACTGCCCTCCGGTCGGATGTTTTACAATTTTTCCTTTTTGTGCTGCCCTTAAAGCAAGCTTTGGTAACTGGAATTCTATTCAGCCAACGCGAATATTTGTTTTAGGAATTCCGATTCAAAAAGATAGGAGTACCGATAGGATAAAATCTTTGAGGGGTGCTTGTTATCATAGTTTTTCTTTAAGATCGCATTTTTGATGTACGGAACTATTTGAACTTTGTATAATGAGACTCGTCGATTTTGCATTTATCAGCAAGGGGCAGATCGTGGGCTTGTGTGTATTTGCTTATGGTAACATTTTTGGTAAGTTATAAGAAACTTTTTAAAGTTTACGTACCGTATTGGGAGTTTAATGTTCGAATTTTGAATTGAATATCAGTGAGGTGAGTAATACCAGCATCTTAAAACGGAAATACCAATTTAAAAGTAATATGGTCAAAATAAATAAGTGTAAAAAGAATCTTTTAATTTTTAATACTTTTGTCTTTACAGAACATTTTCTACTAAACTCCAACTGTATAATTTATATGCTAGGAAACAAAGAACGCGAAGAATACGATTTATCTTTGAAAGTTGCAACGGCATTAGTTGACATTAAAACCACTGTTATACCAAGCAACGGAGGGTAACTGTAAAGTTTCCAAGAAAACTCACATCTAGAACAACTTGGCAAACATTGGTTAACTGCGCTCGACTCATTTAGCGGACTTGTTAGTGCTAGTTATTAATAGTTTAAACTTTCTTATACTGCAATATTTCAATGAGATTTCTATTAGGTGGTAAAAAACTTACTTAGTTCTAGCAGCAATTAGGTAGGTACGGGAGCAGCATTGTAAAAAAGACAGGTACCTACCGGAGACGGTTTTTTAAAATATTTTTGTTTCTCAATAACTTCAGATTTAAAAAATCCTGATAGTACCTAAGTAGGTACTACTTTTTCATTTCAAATAACTGTAAAGCCTTTGATAGAAAACAATATAATCAAAATATTCCCACAAAATTCCATTTCATAACTCATTTTGTCTTCATTTCACATTTGATTACTTCATATAACTTGCAAATTGAATCCGTTGAGCGCAAACGTTGTAAGGACGTTAACACGTGTGTTGAGCATGCATCAATATGCATATGAAAATGAAATTCTGTTCTCGCAAGCTGTTGAAGCAGTAAATAAGATCCGGAATAAATATCCGGCCGCCAACTGAACCCATAGCTAGCTACCCCTGTCTAACTGCATGGGAGAGAAAGGGATGAAAGGCTACAGCCACCCAGTGTTGTGTTGATGACGAACTGTGATAGTCCCTACGGCTTCCCGCGAAGTAGTGATTGACAGTGCAATCGATGCATAGTGGGTTAGTTGATACTGTGAGGTGGAAAAAATGTAAGGTCTGTATTGATTCTTTTAGCAACTTTTAATGGATATTCGTATTTATTTAAATATTCCGGAATATTTAGAAATTTCACATTAACCATTTCTACATTTCATATATTGTGTTAAAATATAGTTTGTAAAATTTATTACATTACGGGGTCAACTACGCAGAACCAGTTATATTTATGGGATGCGATGTCTTCTATAATATTTTTTTGTAATTATGTTGTTTCCACAATTGATTACAGTTTCACCACTGTGCGGCGTAACGTTGCATCGGAAATAGAAACGTTAGATTCACTACTGCGCGTTGAGATTTGGAAGTGAAAGGTTTTCCTGAACATTCCCCATCGAAAATTTTAGCAGATGTTTATAAAAACATTTTCGATAATGTTTTTGTAGAAATTATGACGGCCGGATCAATAAATTTAATATGATCCAATACATGAATACGTAGAAATAATTTAATTTAATACATACGTTGTCAAGTTATTGAATTTGAATTATGTTTTATGGATAATCTGGAGGAGTACCTTATGTAAATTGATTATTTAATAATATTTCTGTATTAATTATATTGTAAACTTCGTAATAGTTTTTAATAATAATAATGGTTTATTTGCATAGAAACACGATTTACACTTTTATAAACACTGATAAATAATCATAGTTTTAAGAAAATGTGGAAATTTCACATAACCATTTCCACATTTTATTTATTGTGTAATTCACACTAGAATGTAGTTTGTAAAATGTGCAAAGAATATATTAAAGATATTTACCACATTACCGGGCCCCTAATGTTTTAAATACTATATTATTTCGATATGGAACAGTACGAAAACTGCACAGCAAAAGGCAACAGTTTTTAAAGTAAGTCCTGTCAATTGAAGAGACGATTAAGACGAACTACCTGGTATAAAAATCAACATCACGGGTAGTGATCTGGGTAGTTTAGCTGCGTTTGTTTTTACTCCGAGGACGCTTTTTCAAATATTTTTTCCCAAACATGTATCTTTAGCCATCTGTAGCATGCGTTAATACAATGAATGAAACTAGATACTCGTACCTATCAATTGTAATTAAATGCACATGCAAACTCTAAACTAGAGTTAACATTTTCGAACTACTTGCTAACTATTAGTAAACTATTCACCCTAAGACACGAGCCCGTATATTGCGGACGAAGGCGTTATCTCGTGCTAATTAATTTTATTAATATCGGTATCGAGGTACCAAAATAATCTTGACCTACCGCACCCCGTCTCCGTCATACAAAATTGCGGATACGGAGCGAAATTAAGCGTATATGAAGAGGTCTAACTAATCTGGTCCAATGTAACAGGTGACATGCTGTGATTTACTCGCGAACGATAGATTGGTATGTACGTATTATGTTTACATAATTATGATTTTATATAGTAATTTCATAATCGCAAAGTTCTATGTTACGGTAGATTTCCAGTCTTACCAGATGCAGCTGAATGTCAATATTTTAGACGAAACGACTGTCATCAGGCCTCCGCAACCCAAATTCTGGCAATGATATAAGAATTCCAGTGTCAAAATAGTACATTATGGTACAAGTGTGTAATGTTGGTCATTACCGCTGAGGCGCCATTAAAACCCGAGCCGTTAGGTGAGGGTACATAAGGAGTACATAAGGAGTACATAAGGAGTACATAAGGAGTACATAAGGAGTACATAAGGAGTATATAAGGAGTACATAAGGAGTACATAAGGAGTACATAAGGAGTATATAAGGAGTACATAAGGAGTACATAAGGAGTACATAAGGAGTACATAAGGAGTACATAAGGAGTACATAAGGAGTACATAAGGAGTACATAAGGAGTACATAAGGAGTACATAAGGAGTACATAAGGAGTACATAAGGAGTACATAAGGAGTACATAAGGAGTACATAAGGAGTACATAAGGAGTACATAAGGAGTACATAATGAAATGAAGGGCCATTGACGTTTCTTTGTTTACAAAATTTTCACGACTTATTGGAATATACATGTTTTGCTTTAAACAAAAAAAATATAACCTATTATTCCGATAGATGTCCTAATTTAAAAATATGTCATCCAAATAAAAATCCTTGTTTATCTATGTAACAGATTCTCTTGTTTTAGTAAAATAAGTTATGTTGCCATTTTAATCATTAGAAAGAGATCACAGCTTGCCACATCATCACGGAAGAGGGTAGAAAATTGCAAGCTGCCCCCGCAATACGTATTACTATGTTTCATACATGAATGTACGAAGAACATTTTATTTTATAGTTTTATTTCTGATACCTAATAAGGATATTTTTCCAAAGAGGTTTTATGGAAGTGTTTTATATTGATTATGGTAACGTGTTTAGCGATAAGAAAGAGGATATAATAGACAATTATGGAAGTATGTTAGAGCTGGTGTAGAGCGTGATGTTTTGGCCGCATCTAGTAAAACTTGAAGCTAATGGCTTAGAGCAGACGAAATATTGAAATGGTTGAAAACTCTAAATCGAACATCACCGGCCCCATTTATGAGGTATTATTAAAACGACCCATATTTGTTTCAATGATTAGAAAAATTTTGCTAGTCTGACCCTAGAATGATGTAGATGTAGTAAAACTAGGACAATTAAGTTCTGAAGAGTGCACTGACACAATTAGTAACGTAGTTTAACTCGGGATCACTGAGTTCGTTAAAACTTTAATCCTCTGTATTTATACGAATTGGTTAACCCAAAAGGGTAAATCTAACTACATAATATAAGATCTAAAGTTTCAAAATAAATAACCTTAGTTTTAATTTGAAATAATTAGTCGAAAATGATATCGAGATTTAAGAAGGAAGAACAATTTATCGCCTGGGATCAAAGTTGTTTTCATGAATATTAAATATATGAATACGATTCACATTCGTTAATTGTTAAGGAGCTTCCATGGGTTTGAAATATGAATTGTTTCCAGAGGAACTGATAATATGGCCTTTTGAGGCCTCCCAATTATAGAAAATCTTATGCCTATGTTATTGCCTCTTAGTGCCTATGTTTAAATATATTTATAAGTAAAATCGCATGGATGATTTCGGCACACATCTCCCTAGTATTTGATGTCTTTTAGGCAATGTTCATATTTAGAAAACGAAATATATTATTATCAATCAGTGCATTTAAATCCTTAGAAATTAGAATAAACACCTCATTAAAGATATTTCAATTGGTATCTACCAATTGAAACATCTTGATTGATAATAATATTTTCTCAGTGGTATGACCATTCGACTACAAAGTCGAAGGTCTTGAGTTGAAATTCAAGGCACACACCTCTGATTTTTCGAAATCCTGTGCGTAGTAATAAATATTTGTCACTCGTTTAAACGGTGAAGGAAAACATAGTGATGAAACCTGCCTGCCTTAGAAATATTCTCGACGGCATGTGAAGTCTGTAAACCCACGCTAGGCCACTGTAAGTTGACTATAACCTAATCCCTCTCATTCTGTGAGAGAAGACCCGTGCCCAGCAGTAGAATGGGTTGATGCTGATGACAATCACAGGTAAATTCTTATAACTTTAAGGCACTTCACGTGTTTTCTTAAACAATGTTTCGTATGAAGAAGCACAGTATAAACAAAAATAAAACAACTTTCGGATATATTTTTGTTAATGTTTACAATCCTTAGCACCAAAGTCAAAAGTCGAAGTTATTTTAAAGTTCTTGCCAAACGCATCTGCCAAACAAAAATAATGTTTCGTCACAGATGGCAGGGAAAGTTAAACGTCTTAGTACATCAGGGAGCATCTTGCAACGCAGGTGTCGCTGGGGAAAGTTGGGTCTCCCCTCTCTCCCCACTCTCGCTATGAGGGGACGCGGGATTTTTTGTCGATTTAGACGTAAACACCGTTTAAGACTTGCCGAGTGTTATATCCTTGTTTCAAGAGTTATATCGCAGCTACTGTATAAATTATATTATATGACTGTAGCTGGATTCGTTCACGTAGTGTTTTGTTTTTATGTTGTTCTTCCATTGCACAGTTTACTTTGGTATTGGATACGATTTAACAAATCATTAAAAAAGGAAGCAGTTTCAATTAAAGATTGCCGAGTGCAAAATACTGTTAGTATTGTGTGAATATGTTTTTTTACGAATAGATTAAATTTACTATTTTAGAATCATCATCATTGTCGGCGAATGTTTCCGGATTTATTGTAATAGGGCAGTGCTTTTAAGGCTCGAGTGGATAGGTTTTTTGTTGAGTAAGCGGGCTCCATCGTAGACCCCACTGTTACCATCAGGCAAAGTAGGAGTAAAACGTGGATCCATTCAGAATTTAAAAAGGAACAAAATAATCCATTCAGTATTAAAATAAGTTTGAATAAATGTATTTAATTGACTGTTGTCACTAAATTATTTATTTTGTTTTATATATAATTTAGACTCATTAAATATAATTTAAGTCATTTCCACAGCACCCCCCGTGACAAAAATTCGAAAATTCAAATTAGAAGTTTTCGAAAGTGATCACCAATAAAATCAGCATAAAATGCGTGTTCGCACATCTGAAATAAAAACCGAAATAAAATGTAGGCGAATGCGCGTAGCACTTGCTACGCCGTAGCGCCCACGTAACAGTTTTAAAAGAGCCCAGCTAATTGTGTAATTACGGCATTATTAGGCTTCGTAAAACTTATGTAGCTGTGAAACTTTAACTGAAAAACATTTGAAGTTATATAAAAACAGAATTGGAATAAGTTTTCTAGTACTTCACTAGGTACTTTTAGATGAATTTGAAATGAAATTATATTTAATTTTCTGTAAATAGATCTTTTAAAGACACTTTTACAATACAATTTTATGTTTTTTTTTATGCTATAGAAGGCGCGATCGATCGATATTAATGCGGCAAATGTAATTAATATAAGTTTTTGTGCCCCATTTAACCCAGATACGCTTTACAGCATTAATTTTTCTATTCCAAATTCTACACATACGCATACCTGTGTCAGGGTATGTCTTTTTTGTGTATATATAATAAAATGACAAACAAACATTTTGTAGACTATAAGTGCCAGCAACACCCATAGTATTACCAGCGCGATTCCATCTTGAAACCTCTGCCTAGACGAATGTGTCTTGGATTTGGACATTTGACAGTTCAATGGTCCACAATTTGCTAGAATGTTAGGGTCCCATATAATGGGGGGAGAGCCATCAACTGAGCACAAATAAAACTTCGAGCTATTACTGAGAATTTTATAAAAAACCCAATATAGGTAACTTTCGTCGACCTGATAATCGAACCCAGGACCTATAGCGTAGTCGGACTTGACCACTAGGCTAATGAGGTAGTAATAGATTTAGTACCCAGTTATCAAATAAAGCAAGGAGCCCTATTAACGAGACGTGAGTGTGCCGTAAGTATGTTTGGAGCTACAGTTTATCACGGGTGTATTGTCGTTTCCTACAAATATCCGACGTCAGTGGTTAGACAGGAGAACATAGATATAATTGCTCTAGATAGTGCAAGGTTATTTATAAATAACATTAAATTAAAATTTTCAATAACACCCCACACGACTTGAAATTTATCATCATGTGAAATTCATCAGTCTTCTACTAGTCAACCCCTTTCATTTGATACTCATATAGAGAGAGTTGTGAAAAAATATGTAATCCGCCATTTTGTGGCGGCGCGGCGGCCATCTTGGACCGATTTTCATCGGTAAAATGTCGGTGTACATTAGTACATCTCTGCTTAACCCTACAGGGAATATACATGAATATAGGTGTGAGTTTGGATGTTTTTTTGTTACTTGTCACTAGCGCTGGCATATTGAATATGTCCAATCTCGGAAAAAAGTGAGAATTTCCCCAATATTGAGTACTTCTTATCCCAAGAAATCAATCCGATAACAATTGTGTTACTAAGTCTACGCGTACGAAGTCGCGGGTAAAAGCTAATTTACTGATAAAATAATTATGCTTACGCAAATAATGTTAACGCAAATATTAGAATTTAAGTAAGTAGGTACTCGACCCTAATTATATTTCTGACTACTTACTACGCAGAATAATTGTCAGGAGAGTACTCAGGCTTGAGACAAATAAACCCTATTCAAATGAAACCGAACTAATTCTCTGAATATTGTATAGAAGTTTATTTAATGCCAAGCCGTAATTTGTATATTTGTCATTTTTGCAGCATTCCTAAATTGTTCTCTCATGTGAGTATCCAATCCAATTTATAATAATACTGTATCGAACATCATTGTACAATACAAAACCATAATTTAAAAGAGTAACGGATAGGATGGATGGATGTTTGTTACTCTTTCACGTTAAAACTACTGAACGGATTTTGATGAAACTTTGCAGTATTATTATTTATACATCAGAATAACATATAGTCTATAATTTATAAAGATTTTGAGTTAATTAGCCAAATTACAACGATAGTTAAAAGTACTTTTTCCACGCGTACGAAGTTACGGGCAGAAGCTAGTACTTTATATTCTAGTCCTAATCCAGATTTAGGCTACTCTTGCTGATTATTCAAATTAAATTCAAGATTTTCAATCAACAAACAAGCGAGTTTAAATAAAAAAGATATATGACGGTGACGTGAAACAAAAAATGTATTGCTCTTTACATTAAGGAAGCAGCAATTAATGCAATTTGGTTAAATAATTAGACGTAAAACGCTTTAACAGTACCTTCAAAATTCTTAATTAACTTCAGGATCAATTAGAAGTCACAATAGAAACACAATTGTTAGGACCCTCTGTAGGCTCATGGTTCTTATGACTCCTTTAAACGTAAGAACCGTGAACTGCTAAAAACTTGTTTCTAGCGCCGCACCCATCCAGTTAACAATAGTTCTAAGATTAACAAGATTTACGCTCACGTTCGAATTACGACACGGTAGCTTCACCGTGTGAGGCGTTCGGCGAATAAATCAACCGGTGCCCGTTCAGCCCCGTCTCATTCTCCCCTATAAAGTCTGGCCCGAACGTGACGTTCAACCTTTGATGGCCGCGATTTTCGCCTGAATATTTTATTTGAGTTGCAACTGTGATTTTTTTTCGAATGGATTGTTTACATGCGACTATGGCATGGTTCTGAATTCCTGATGGTACAAGAGTTGAGTACGATTAAAACGTTTTGCGTTACGTTAACGTTGCGATACATTTAATTATGGTAGTATTTAATGAAATTTATGATGTATTTTTATAGGCATAATGTTGATTATGAGTGTTAATAACATATATAACTGATCACCCGGTGCACACTGGGTGGAAGGCGATTTAATTGGTACTTAATGTCGGGATTTGTAGATGCATTGAGGACAATTTATTAATGGCGTTGTTGAGACTATTACAGAATAGCTACTTGATTGTCACTATTGATTAACTGCTAATCAGTAAAAATACAGTACTTATATAGGTACATCATATAAATTGGTTGTGTGTTTTAAATTCAAAGAACCATTACTTTTTTTTGGGTGGGGAAATGCTCGCGGATGAGGGACGGTTATGTCGGGCTCTCCGGCCAGGTGGCCAGCATACCGACCAAACCCACCACCTACCGCCATCCGTATAGTGGTGAGACCACGGGAATTGCTCGCTACAATTTCTCCGCAATATTGTGCAGTTTGTTCCAACTTTGAAGTTTTTTTTTTGCATTAATAATAATGCCTGTTTTTTATTCATTGTCGTTTACACCTTATACCTTATATTATAAATCTTATCAACAAAGCTGCCCTGCAAATTAAACATAAAATGAACTTAATAGCAAACCAAATAAACCACAAATTTCCAAAACATAACGAAAATGAACACAGTAAAAGACCATAATTTATTTAATCGTCCAGGCTACCCTTTTAAGATACACCCATTATATAATTCAACACTTCATAATCCCGCTGCCCGCTACAACTTGCACTGAAGTTTTAACTCCACCTGGCGGCCATTTTGATTCCGTGCTCGAATTAATCCTGCGGCATGTCCGGCCCGCGAAAATTATTTAGAATGACGAACGCCATAAATAAAGGATTAAAAGGGAACTCTAAATGCTCGTATATTTAGGTTTTGCAACCCTTCTATTTGCTTACGTCATATATTTCGAGCGAGTCTCCGATTATACGAACTGTTTGGCAATGTTTGAATACTTGGAAATTTGTTTGCTGTCGAATGTCAAGGTCGGTGACCTATGAAGGGTCGCGTCGGGTAATGACGCGGCAGTTGCAAACTTTTGTTGAGTTGTCTTATCGATTTATTGACGTTCAAGTCAGTTGCTACTATGTTCAATTATATATATACTAAATAGGCTAATTACATTCCATTGAAAGCAACATTTTACCTACATGTTTTCTTTGCTATTCTATTCTTTTAAAAAGAATAAAATAAATCCTTTAATTACTTTATTATCAATTAGGTTTCACTACCGTTTATTTTTTACTGAAAATAGCACTTCTGAAATTGCCACAAAATCTTTCCAAAAACATATTTATGTTCATTAATTTTCAGACATTAAAATGGCTATGATGATGATTTTAAATCTGTAACTAGGTACATAGCACAAGCACAAGCTTTTTGACCTTTGACAATGATAAACTCATGCAAAATATTACTAAATCCTAAATATTATAAATACGAAAGTTATTCTATCTGATACGCTTTCAAACCTAGGCCGCTGATCCGATTTTGATGAAATTGTGTACAGAGATAGATTAGATCTTGAAAAAGCCCTTTTCGATGCGGGTGAAACTGCGGGAATCACCTAGTATTTCATATGTCGATAAAAATAATACGTACTATAAATTTATATCACATAGCAATAGCCTGCAATAAATACAAGGCATATTAATTCTGTGTGACACCTGCACAGGGCGCAATGTTTTGCTCACTGCGCTGCACTTCAGATAAATGAGGGTATTTTCATTTTAAAATTCATTTAAAAAGTTTCTGCTCTTTTATTTGTGCTAGGCTTTTGTAATCTTTTTGTGTATGGATTTTGATAATGAATTATTCTGGAAACGCTATTTAATTTTAACAGTGTGTTTGACAACCCTAAGTTTATTAATAAAATTGGTAAGTACTTTCTATTCTTGATTTGACGTTACTAGCTTAATTTTCAAACTAATTTTCTCCATGAACTCAGCAAGAGAAGAGAAAAAGATACTGTTCGTACGCAAAACTTACCAAAGGTTCGAAAAAAATAGAAAAAAAGTGCTAATCGCTATAAAGTTTCTATTATAACTAAAAAATCGACTTCTTGATCAAAAACCCAATATAAACAGCCAAAATCGAATCGCCAAAGAGAACCTACCAACTTACATCACTATGAATAAGTTAAGCAGTCAGAAAAGCCTATTACATTGCCAGGAGTGACACCCATTCACATCTCCACATTCGTCATCGCAGTACAATGTCGAAGGGAACCACGCAAAGAGATTTGGTTCACTCGTGAATGGAATAGAACGAGAATCCCTTGAGCCGTCCTGTATGATGAATGATGTTGTTCTTTTCATTCGTACTTAGAATCGTGATCTTTAGAGAAGTATTTCGGAATATATAACGTTTTTAAGGAGGTTAGGGATCATAGGCTTAAAGTGAATCGATGTTTCAACGAGTTTGAATTTAGAACTGAGTTATGGTTACTTGACATGTGTTTTATGTTAGGTTAGGGAGAAAATCTTTAAAATTGGATTCGGAGTGAGAGGTTTGATGGCAGTCGCTTCATGTAAAAGAAAAAAATATACAGAAAGAAAAATTCGATTTCAGGCATAGTTCAAATCTGCGTCCTTCCAGTTCATCAACTGATTTATTAAGATTGAAAGTTCCGACTTTTTTAAAATCCTACAATCTACTTATAAGAACATGCTAAGTGAGTACTTAGCATGGTCTGGTATGGTCATGGTAACCGAACAATTAACTTGCATGAGTATGCAAGTTCATTGTTCGGTTATCTAAGATTAAAAAAATATCAAGTATATTTTTATAAGTACCATCTCATGAAATATTAAATTGAAGATAATCTCAGCAATTATGTAAACACAACAAATAGCGTTAAATCCCCTAAATTAATAAATCCAACCTCTAAAAAATGGATGCTGTAATTGAGAAAGCCTCGCCTTCGACTTTTATTGCAGTGATTTTTAAAATGTTCCTATAAATATCCCAGCATGATGCCTCCAGCCCTCTGTGCAGTACTTAGGGAGGCATCGATTGGCTGTAATTATATTATTTTACCCCAAGGTGAGGTGACTGTTAATCTTTGTAAGTAAAGGGCGTGTGGCGTGTCGCGTGCTCATTTTACTTTGAAGAAAGAACCTTAAGATAATTATTACACAGTTTGATGTATCTTATACTATGTTTATTTTATTATGTACGTATATTATGTAATTTTAAAGTATTCAGAACTACATTAATTCCTGATGTAGGAATGATAATAGGATAGGATAATAGATGCATCGATTTCAAAGTTCATGAAACCAACATTTTTTTTTTGTTTTATGATATTTGACACATAAGAAAGACCAATCACTAAATATGGTATAAAAATTAGATTATTTAAAAAATACCATCACGGCAAAGCGTGAGGCAGGTGCACAGATGTAGGTGGCCCGAGGACGAGAAGTCTTATATGTAAAAATGACAAAATATTACCAGAATTGATATTGAAAAAAATATGTATTATCATAATGTACAAAAAAAGTAAAGTAGGAAGAATAATACATTTTCACGTCTAAGCGTCAAAGACGTATTTCTCCACATGGCTGACATAGAATGGCAATGCTAAATCTTTGACACAAGAATAAACCAGCCCTCTGGTCACACGAAGCGTAGACAAGTTTCTTTCATAATAGGTATACCGTTAGCCAATTACAAATCTCATTTTATCTTATATCACATCCTTACCTATCTTATCTATTTTTGTTATTTATACCTTGGCATTATCGCCGAAATGTAATTTCAATTAAATTGTAAATTTCTCATTTAAGTGAACTGTACCTAATATTCTTTTGAGAATAAAGATTCTTTATACCTAATATAAACTAACATAAACATCACATCACCAGTATGTTAAGGTCCCCAGAGGGGGCGAACATATTGCCATTAGCCGGGCACAAATTCAAGCTGCTACTGAGAAACAATTGCTTGACCTGGAAATAGAATCTTGCATAGCAGTCGCTTACGACCACTATTATCTAAATTAAAATTGTAAAGCATAAACCATTAATTCACTATCAGGACCCTGTTCCCTAATTTAACGACAAACAATCCATAAAAACAAACAAAATATTCATGTTACTTATAATTAATGAAGGAACGAAAACAAAGTTCGGATAATCCTATTAGATGTGCCGGTGCTTTGTCCGAGGATTTATCCGGTCGGCACTACCTCGAATAGAGTGATCATTGGCATTAGTGAAGTTCGCGGTGGGTACGGCTAGTGATGTACTAGTGCTTTATTTCCGGGAAACGAATGCTTACGAAATCTCAATCAAATTATAAATAATTTGTTAAAATTAAAGTTTAGATTAGGTTTAGATGAAATGAAATGATATTTATTTTCTGTAAATAGATCTTTTTAACCACACTTTAAAAGTCAAAGTTTTGAAATTTCTAATACTAAATGGCGCTAGTTTAGGTTATTTTCATGTCTATGAACATACCTTGCTGCCATAACTACTGAACTGGTTTTCCGCTCTTGGGGCACATTGGGGTCGCCCCTGTTAACATTTTCGTACCAAACAAATATTTGTTTTGCCTGTGGGTAATTTTATGCTTGTGATATTTTTATTATATTTGTTATCACACCTACAACAAAGGATTAAGAACATGCCTACCACGATTTTGTTAAATCTTTTTAAATAAAATAGTCTCGCCGCCTATTACGTGGGACCTACACTGGCGAAGAATGGGTTTGCATTACTGTACATCTCTACCTAACCCTTCGGCGAATATAGGTGTAATGTTGTCTTTGTAAATAGTATAATAATTATATAGTTACCTTAAAAAACTGGAAGTCAAAACCAAAGTTCCAGTGTATTCCTGATAACAATAATTATTATAAAAAATACTATACTGAACAGAACTGTTTTCATAATGTGGGATAACATTACCCGGAAATTCACGACGCAAACAACACTAGTTGGGGACCAAACCATTCCAGATAGGGTACATTAATATTCTAACTTTGTCGAACGTGTTTTGTTTTGAGTTGCGATTTTGTTTTTGTTTTAATTAGTGAGCTTGTCCTGTGTATTGTACAAAGGTGTAGGTTTAAGCCAATGGACGTTACCGATTAAATTGTGTACCCACAAACAAACAAAGGGGACTTTTGCCAATAACTTCAGATTAAAATACAGCAATTTAGTAGCGTACATATTTGTTATTAGACAATGTTTTGAATTTTTTAAAGTTGTATGGAGCTATATACATTCATCTCCATTTCATTTAATTGGAGTTCTCTACCATAGTGTGGAAGAAATAATAATTTATTATATTATTTCACGCCAAATTTTAAGATATTACCTATTAAAACCTAATACCAATACAGAGCACATTGGTCTAAAAGCTAAGCATATAATCATTATATCCGACATTTAACAGCAAAACCGAACTAACAAAATATCACCGCCCGGCTGAGCGATTGACTTCTATAATCACGACACAGGAGAAAATTCTAGTGTAGGCTGTTTTTATAAGTTAAACAATAATAAAGTATGTCAATAAAGCAACTGGTTAACTGCAAACTCGCTCACTTGTCATTTCCCACAAGTCCATCCAATTTATCTTAATTGCCCATTTTATTTTCCCAACACTCCTATCCCAAAATATTCCTCATATCGGCCATTTCCGTCTGCATTAAAAAGTAAAAAAAGAATAAAACGCTTTGTGTACAAAACGTGGGTACAAGAAAATTCTCTAATTGCGATGTCGCACGGCCGGGCATTGAGGCGATAAACATGAATAATGTCGCGAGATGTCCGACACTATTGCTGTACACTTTATTTTCTCGCTTTTCTTCGGGGATTTTAAATCGGTTTGTAACGTAAATCGAGGGATTCGGAATCGATTCGGAGAAATCGATTTGTTATTGTCGGGATATTCACCAAATATATTTGGACATTGCATATAGTGATAATTTGGTACGACCTTCAAAAGATCGGTGGAGTTGGTGCCCTAAACGACTGCCACGAATTTTTGCTCAAGCTCTTTTTAGGGATGTGCCATTCTCAAACCGGTATTTAACTAATATTAATTATCTTTTCTGTATTTGTTTGTCAGTCACGAATAGCTGTAATATGTTTTAATAAAACAATAAAATGAAGTCATCACAATAATTCGATCCCAGTACCAAAACAAAAATTTACATGAGATGATTTCAAATTTATGTTTTTGTTACATAGAGTATTTTTTCAAATCGATTATAAAACGGTGCTTATGCTTCGAATCGAATTCAAACCGCCAGCCCTATTATGTCACCTGGTTTTGCGAGATAACACGCGCAGTACGGATGTCCTTAGCCGAGCTTCACGAGACGTTTTGATTCATTTTGATTAATAAGACTTCGTAATGACACTGAACTTGCACGGGTTAGCATTGTGATTTATGGGATTACTTGTAATTTATTACGTAATGGGGGGCGAATATTAAGCGCCGGAGATTATGATACTTAAGTCTTTGTGCTTGCCAAAACTTTGTAGACGGAGTAACTGGTAGACAAGTTATATGTCATTTAAATTGGGCGTAGAAAATGTCGCTTAAACTTACTAATTGGTCACAGAAAATCGTCTCTTTTACTATTATTCAACATGTAGATTATTGAGTTTAGAAAAATAATGAAAAAAAATGATTTTATTCAGGGAATTCGTTTCTCTTACCTATGTCTAGTATCAAGCTAATATTTAAAAGCATCTTAAATACGACTAGATTACCGAGTCTCTTTTTTTAACAATTTCAAGTAGCAAAAAAAATAACTAAAATATAAATTCAAGTACCTATTAACAAAAATATTTATGTCATTATTCTCAAATATGTTGGGGTCGGTTGTGTGAATAAAATAGATCTATCTAGTTGTCACGTTTGTTGGGCTTCTGTCTACTACTAACGATTGTCATAGGTGTTCGCATGTCACTCGGGACCGACAGCTTTACGTGCTCTCCGAGGCACGGAGGGGACTTGGTGTGTTAAAATTGGTCACCCATCCACAGACTGACCGCGGCTAGCATTGCTTAACCTTGCAGATCGGATTACTGAGCTACGAAGTCCTCACAAAAATATTAAGTTATTTCACAAAACAAACAATTAAATCCTCTTTAAAATACAAAGAAAGTGAAACAATCAATTTGCATACAGCACCATCTTGGACGCAGCGTCACCCGCCATCACCCTACACAAAAACAGTAAACTTGTAACGTTTATTTAATGGGCAGACGACTCCCGACGTAATAATCCTTGTAATTGCGCGCTTGCCTCGCATGCAGAGCAGGCAGATGTTCCAAATTAGCATTGTTTAAGGACAGCGACAAACGAAATTTGTTATAATTATTGTGATTTGACACGCCTCGCTTCGCAGAGGTTTGGGGAAAGCCTTACTTCTACGAGAATAAAAAAGACGGTAGAATTAGGAGTAAAGAAGTGAATGAAGAATTTTGATGCAATTTTGCCTACATATTTTTATATGATACTGATGATGGGCTGTCGAGGGGCAATTCCAAGGTCAAGCAGTATTGTTGGATTTTGTTATGAAATATTTAGTAATCGTGCGCTATTAATGGCAATAGGCCATTTAAGAGAGATAGGGCGCTAATGTACACCTGCTACTGAAAATTTCATAGAAACACCCAATAAGGCTTTGCTCGACCTGTGAGTGTATCCGTAACCTCGGCCTCTAGTGTAGCTGTCGCGACAACTACACTCCTCTAGACTAATAGAATGAGGCAAATTTACAGTTTCAATATAATCTAGATGTAGATACTACATGAATATTCCCATATTATGTGTATAATATATCCACAGTATATACCTGTTTTCCAGTTTGGAGTGTTGCCAAACTTGACCACTCTTATTTATTAAGCCATAAATGAAGTTGTCATCCAAGTAATTTTCTTGTCGAGCGCTTGCTTTTATCTACGTATACTTAATATTTAGTATTTATGTTTCATGCACTATGTCTGCTAAAATCTTAGCAGATATTTAAATCTAGACCTATATTTTGTGTTGAAGTACCATCTATACAAGGTGTATCCGTGCCATATTTTACAGCAAATGCTAATAAAATATGCTTAATCATATAATAATTATGCAAACAGCATACCATCACGCGTATATTCTCTGAAGGGCTAGGCAGATGTGTACACTAAAATTCACTCACAGTTTACGGTATGTTTAGGTCCCGTGTAAGAACCGGGCGCAAATCCAACCTCGGAGCTGCTAATAGGAATTTTATAGAAAAACCCAACAACACTGCTCGACCTACGATTCGAACCCAAGACCTATAGCGTTGCAGTCACACTTAAGACCACTAGGCTAATGAGGCTAGTTTAATCATATACTACAAAATTTGTTTAATAATGATACTGTTATGAAAAAAAGAAAAAATCGTTGCGAAAAATTAATAATAAATAAATATATTATATTTGAGACATTTTACACAGCACGATCTAGTCCCAAACTAAGCAGAGCTTGTTCTATGGATACTAGACTATGGATATTTACTTTTATACTTACATACTTTTTTTTTGTAAATACATTCTACTAATACATATAAAAAACAATTAGTAAAACACAAACACTTATGTTCATCACATATATATTTGTGTCTTTTGGGAATCGAACCCATGACCTCGTGATCAGCACGATCTCACGATCTCGAACCTCTAGACCACAGATTGTGTGCTAGTGTTTGCGTATCAACACCGGACTGTCCTAAACTACTGAGAAAATAGAAAGCCTTTCAAAAGCTTCACAAAATTTAAAGACGTTATACTTTATTGTATAAAAGAATCCAAAACAAACCGTATTTACACTCAGAATATACAGGGAAATGTTTGTCCAAATAGCGGGGTTGCCAGACAAAGTCACAAAGTATCTGTGTCTAAGTAAATTGTGACACGTCATAATTCTACGTCACCACATCACGACCAAAGCCGCGTCCAAGCACAGTTCTTTCGACGGTAAATAGTACAATATTAATGAGCTTGTAATTAAACCGGTGTTTAGACAAACATGGGGACCGTTCACATCAAAGGCAAGGGATGAAGATTAAACAGGACTGCGTCTGCGCCACGTGCCAGCATTAGTCTGCTTTGTATCACAAACTTTACTTTGCCATCCCAAAATATCATACCTTACCTTATATCCGTACTCATAATGTCGAATATACTTTGATGTTGTATCTAAAATGATGTTAAATTATCCTTGTTTATAACGAGAGTTGACAATGCAACTAGTCTCAACTATCATGGGATTTGCCGTGTAATAGGGTATCTCTTACTAGTAAGCGTTTAAAAGCAAAGATAAGGCTGTTTGCTAAGTGGGTATTGGGTTTTTGTAATCTCGTTGTAATTTTCTCCGGGAAAAGTTTGCAAGTCATCCCTCTTATGTGGATAAGACTTATTGTGCATTCATGTTGGCAGCCAAGCTATTAGTTTGGCCAATGTCTTAAGTCTGAAAATCGTTGTGTTAAAAGTTTTACGAGTAGATCCTAGAGTAGCTACGTCTTTATTGACACTAACTTACATTGTATAAATATTGATAGTCTAGACAACATTATATTTCTTTTCAAATTTTCGTTCTGCATATTTGGTAGCGTCTATTAACTTTTCTAGCTATTTATACGAGTAGAAAAACTTTTTAAAAGAGAAATAGTTATGTAGCGAAGGAAAAATTCGACCGTGGGCAGGAATCGAACCTGCGGCTTGTGGATAGGTACACCAGATGCTATGACCACTAAGGCACCGTGAGTCTCACTCGCCATGACGAATTTTGCCTTCACTTTTAGAATTTACGTCTATAAGGTGACGTCAGTAACACTTATTGAAAAGCAAGTTCTTGCTTTTTTTTTTGCTTTTTCGCGGTGACTTAGTGGTCGTAGCGTCACTTTAAAATCTTAGCATGGAAAATGCCAAAATATACAAAAAGATAGTGAAATAGTTTTATCGAATAATATGATTCGATAGCCTAGTGATATGCTTGAACTGCATAGTCACGCATTCAAATTTATAGCCCCTAACTTTTGAAAATTATGTGCGTATTTTCGCTCACTATAACAGTGAATTAATATATGGTAAGGAAACTTGCATACCTCAGAAATTTAACATGTTAAATCTACCATTCCATATCAGGCCAGAGTGTACACTATAGCCTTGACCCCTTTTACTGTCTTGCAGTAAGCCAGTAAATGTGTTGCAAAATTGGTACTGTAAAGAAACGTTACTCATAAGAGTATAAAATATTATAAGTACACAGTATACAGGATGTTACAAAACTACCCTTATAACGAGTACAATCACAATATTTAAGAACCGTAGTAACGCTGAATAACATATCCCAAAAAAAGGAAAACAACAACATTTATGAATGAAAAATAGAAAAACTGTTAAAGTATACAGCCTTTCTGTTAAATAATCTGGTTCCCTGACATGACAGCTGACAAAATTTTTGGCTTTGATAATTAATTATATTTTTTACGGGGTATTTTGTAACATGTTGTATGTACATACAAATATATTATAACAGTAAAAAAATATGTTACAAAAGTGTATAAAGCACTTTTTCTTTAATTTCACGGTGAAACCACTTCGATTTGGCAAGGGCACATTGTTTTTTCTGCTCGAAAGCCAGATTTCCATTTACGCAATCTGTAAAAGCCGGCGATACTCGGTAGGTATATCAACATATCGGTTTCAATACCGTTATAGGGCTTTGTTTCGGTTGTCTCTTAAAGTGGTTCCCTTGATGGCAAGAAGACGAATACTGTTTTCAATATACATTTGATTAATTATTTACTGAAAAGTTTCTTGATTGACGAGTTTTTTTGTGTAAGGCAACATATTATCTACGCATCCCAATTTCTGGGTAATACGGACACCCTGACTGGTTGTCAGGCTTTTTGGGCAACCACGTTCGTATGACAACTGGGACCGAAGGTTTTACGTGCTCTTCGAAGCACGGGGGGGTCACGATGTGTTAAGAATGGTCACCTTCAGTTGCCTAGCGGTCTGAGCTTGTCATGCTCACTAAAATGTCCTGCTGATGGTGGCGTTGTGTGTCGGATCGTTTTATTCCCTACAACATGGTTGAGTCGAACGACGCCGATATGCACGTCATAGTCGTGAACGAGTGCCGTCTGTCGGGGCTGGTCAGCTCTTACTGTCAATGGCAACCTCTTTTTTTTTTCTCTGTTTATTATGCTAGATTAATTTAATAGTACACATCAAACTGCATTGTTCTCACGAACTATTCAGATTTAAACTGTAATACTGAACACTGTACCTAATCATGTTCTTTTTTGTTGAAAAGAGTGTCTATGGAGTTTCTTGCCGGTTCTTCTCCATAAGACCCACTTTTTGGAACCGTGCAACTAGTTTGACTTTTCAAAAGTGCTACTTTAATTGTATAATTGAAATAAAATATTTGACTTTGACTTTGACTAATACCCATCGACAGATATTATTAATTGTTAATATTTATTAATAATTAATTAGTCCAAAAAATATTTATACCATCATTCATGGTTGTACATCCTGAATGGTTAGGCAGAGGTCTAAACTAAAGTACACTCACAGTTCACCGGTACGTTTAGAGCGCATGTAATAGGGGGCGAGCTATTAACCGGCACATATCCAGACGTCGAGTAGCTACTGAGAATTTCCTAGAAAGATACCGAAATTGTATGAACAAAGGATACAAGGACTACATACATTGTAGTTACCGTGTGAATTTATATTTAATAGGTAGGCAGGGATAGTCTTCAATTAAAATATAAATTCACCATATTTTTTCACAGAGCGCTTTCACACCACTCATAATGCCTCCCAATAGACACATCCAACAAATACAAAAGGAACAGATCTGTTATAGCACAATAACCTAGATGCGTAAGCACTCAGGGATATGGCACGAAGTAGGTCACCTCCCACGAGGTTCGTCTCGGGATAATGCTTCGAAGACACGCGAACAATGGCCGGTGCATCGAACAGAGCGCTCGCACTTGGCACGTTGTTATGTCCCACTCTTTCAATAATGCCAAGCATTGCAGTTGATTATTTGGAGCTTGTTCTGTAGAATCCGGAATATGAAGACGTGTTGGCGTGTTGCTGAAAGTATTGTTTTGGCATAAAAAATATAACCGATCGATATTGTAGTACCTACCTACTTGGTTCCTCTATGGGGCAAAGTTGATTGGCTCCAAAGAGCGATAGTTCCTGACCTTAATGTTAGTGGATATAAGACTTTTATTAGTCCACACACATATTATCAGGCCTGTATTCCTCGAAGGGTTAGGCAGACGTGTACACAAATTTACATCTACAATTCTTCGGTATGTTTAGGTATCATGTAATCCTGTATTACTGATTATGCGCCTATTACCATTAACCAAGCACAAATCCAAACTCCGACCTGTCACTGAGATTTTTACAGAAATATCCAATAACACTTTCCTTGACCTAGGAATCGAACCCAGGATCTCTATCGTAGCAGTCACACTTAGGACCACAAGGCCATTACGGCAGTTATGTTTTGTAAGTAAACTTTTTTTTAATTTAAATACGGAATGATATAAGTATTTGAAGTCCTATAGGACAAATAGCAAAATTTACAATAACCAAAATCACTGCGAATGACGTCAATTTAGTGATCTAACTAAATTGACATCATTCGCATAAGTGAATTTGGTTATTGTAAATTTTGCTAAGAAGAATTGTCATTATGATATAGGTATGTATATTGAGCTTAATTACATTTATTGAGACACTATTTCTATAATAAAAGCCCATATTTCCCTATCACTCCATTAGAGCTCCAATCTCTATAGTGTTACATATTTCCACTCGCTTTTATGAACATTCTCTTTTAATCCCTCCAATACTGCATATTACGAATGTATTACTGAATGCGTATTTTCCGATTTAGTATTCAAGTCAGATCATTCTGCGTGTACCTTTGTCTGGGTCCAAAAGCCCGATTATATTAATCCTACGTGCGTTTTGTGCCGTCCGAATACGTTCTGGTGGACCGCTCTCATTTGAATACGGCGTTCTGATTGGACGGTTTTCAATGCGTGTGTTTTTAATTAAGTAATTAGTTGAATGACGTAATGGTGGTTTGCGGACGTATTTTAAATTGAATTAAATAAATAATTGTTGGGTGTTTAATTTAATTTGTACCTGATCACATTAATTGGTCTATGTATTGGTAATACGTAGATAGTAAACTAAAATACCCTAGTTTTGGATACAAAGTAAGACAGGAAAAATTTCGTTATAGCAAAATTACTGTAACTGTCATTTTTTGTATGAAAATTAGAAAATTAATATTCTGGAAAATGTACATAATGGCGTACACACTTATTGAATACCTCATTAACAGTTCAATATTAATTTCATCATCTACTATAGTAAAAACTTTGCCATATAATGAGGAAAACTGAATGAAAACTAAGCATTCCCATTGCCTATATTTAATATCCGCACTCACCGGTGAATATTCGATTCCTGTATGAAAAGTTTCATTCATAGCAGAGTTAGCGTCCAACTAAGTTTCATTGCACTCTTTTTACGGGGCCCGATCGAATTCGGGAAAACTGCTTCATTTCGATTTTTTTTTCAGCCAGTACCAACATTTCTAAAACTCCCGCGCTCTCCTATATTTCACAAGAATATGGTAATGCAAGGGTGCAGAGCCGAGTTATGAGAGGTCTAGTTATGTTGGCTATGTCGGGAGTGCCGTTGAAGCCGACAATGTGTATAAATAGGCAATACCGATTGCGATCACGTAGCTGTAACGAGGCGTCGCGACTGTAGTAGCTATCGATTTACGCCGAGATGGAATTTACTGACAGATGCTCGTAGGTGATGGAGTTAATGCTGTCTAGTCAGTTAGAAAACATTTTTTTAAAGAGATTACGAAGTAATTGCTATTGAATATATTTTTTTTAATAATATAACACACACATTTTACACAACACCATCTATTCCCAAACTAAGCAGAGCTTGTACTATGGGTACTAGACAATGCATATAATACTTATATACTTTTTTTTTGTAAATACATACTTATAATACCTAAGAAACACCCAGACAAACACAAATACTCATATTTTATCCACACAAATATTTGTGTCCTGTCGGAATCGAACCCACGACCCCATGATCAGCAGTCCGGCACTCCAACCGCTAGCCCACAGAGGTCGTCATATTGAAAAACTTTCATGTAATTTTATGTAGCAGCAATTTTCCTACAAATCTTTATATGACTCTGGCTTTAATTCCAGAATACAAAATTAGGTGGTTATAAATAAAGATTTAAATATCGTGATTAGAATAGTTAAATAGTCTGTCAAACAAAACATTGTGATAATTGGTATAAAGCTTAAATGTTTCAAGAAAAATGTTATGATGCCTGAGAGATTTTTTCAAAAGCGTCTGAAGTCTGCCGACCTAAACACGATTGACGTCGTGGATAGCGGAACCTCTCTCATTCTGAGGAAACCATGTACAGTAAACGGGTTGACGATAATTCGATTTTGTAGAATTCGACAGATTATAATGATTATCTGCTGTTCTATGCTATTCATGCAGATATGTCTAGTCAACTGCAGGACATTTGTGTCAATGAGCGGAGAGTCGACTGACCAGTCAATGACTAGGTGCATTAATTGAATCTCAGAGGCTCAGATATCAGAGAATACATCTTCAAAGGCACGTCTGCTGTCGAGTGAACATACCGTATGCAAATGAGGGCTATGTTTGGGTAAGCTGGTTGCTGCCTTCCCCTTTACTACCTCATTGGTTTAATGGCCAGACGGGATAATATTTTTGGCTGCTTCAGGAAATTCTTATTGTTAGGTTAGGCAACATGGGACCTAAAATCATACAGGCCAAATGTAGGTACACTATTCTCTAACATACTTCACAAATACACCCTCATCATGTACGACGGTGCATTTGTGAAGTATGTTAGAGGATAGTGTATTGTAGTGTAGATAGTTTATATTGTAATTTTAAGTGTTAGTTGTTTTATTAACTGTTTTTGGAATAAGTTTGTCGACGGCATTAATATGCATAGTAACATAACGTTATGATGTTATCTTGCAGTGCATGTTAGATTCAGTTCAGGTTTACAATAACAAACTCATGGAGTTCAATTATTAACAAAATATTACTTAAAGTGGAAAGTTATAGAGTGGAAGGTTCAAGTAGCATACCAAGTAAAAAAAATAAGTTTCAGAAAGAAAATCATTTTGAAAACAACTTGTAATAGATACTTATATTTTTTTTAGTTACAAGTGCTAAGACTCAGACTTCTTCATTCAGGATCTTGAAAATTGACTCTAAGATAGTTTACTATGCGGGACCATTATACATATTTATAAAAGGCTTATAAAGGCTTTTAGGTTATAAAATCCTATAGCTTAGTGTCAATTGCAAAAGTGAGAGCGTCAACCTGAGCAATAAGGTGTTAGTTATCCTAACGTTTTGATTTTGAAAGAAGCTCTTCTTTACTATATAATAGATAACAGGTATTATAGAATATTTTTAACTGCCCACCAAAAATAACACGAACAAGTTGAACTAAAAGGGCGGAAGATATAGAAGACGGAAGAAATATATCTCTATGGTTATATCTCAAAGACGTTTTTTGTCGGTATGAAATATTTTTATTAATACCGTATTAAAATTAATGTTTATTTCCGTTAAAAAAAAAAAAAATCGGGCAATATTTTGTATACTTAAGTAATTGTAATTATGAAAAATGACCATACAAATATAGGAACATTTTATGCTGCTTTTTTACCGCACTTAAAAATGATTTGTGCAAAGTAATATATTTTAGGCAAGCGTATATTTAATTTAGACTGTCGCGCACTATATTGCATAAACAAAAAAGTTTCCGTTCAACGCAACAGATGGCGCTGGTGCTACCGTCGTTTTCCCGCCATCACGCTTAGAATTTATTATTCAATCTGAGTGTTTCTACATTGTTTTTTTTCTCTGTATTTTTTCTACGTGAGGAAATCACAGCTTGAAGCGATGTGATAACGAATATTGGTGCTACATGTATCTACACAGTAGTATAGGCTATACAGTAATAATAGAAATGTTTTCGTTATTATATTGATGACATAACTTTGCCTCGTGGGGATGAATTGATCCATTGTTCTATGCGGAAATCGAACCCGCGACCCTTAAGCACTAGAGCCTAGAGAGAGAAGCTTTTCTAGAGAGAGAAGAATTGCTATCTTCAACATCAGTTTGCTTTGCAAAAAATATAAAATATCCAATTTTCTAGCACTTAATAATTATTACGAAGTATTACTACGAATAAGATTCAGTGCAAAACGCATGTAGCTTGACAGAATTTGTTCTTGTAAGTATAAAAAAAATATTTTTAAGGATGTCACCCTAATATAGAATAGTTCTTTAAACCTTTTAATATTCTCTCAACGTTCGCAAGAGGATAAGAAGGAAGCGTCTTGACTTTTCGTTCAGGAACTGAAGAAATAAGATCTCTTTGGAAAGACATCGCATTTATTATCATTTAAAGACTTTTAAATAAGTAGACTAAGATTTATTTTCTTTAGTGTTCGTCATGAGATTTGCTCGTAGAAAATATGTTTGAGTCTATCAAAGAGCGGGAACTACCACTATTAAACTAACAAGTTTTAACATAAAACATGATTATTGTATTGTTTAAGTACCTGCCTAGTGGTTGTAAATGTGTAGTCGACATAAAATCTAAAATTTAAATGAGTTTTGTTATAGTTCTATGAAATAAAATTCGACAATTATTAAGAAATCCTTTATATATAGTATGTACAGAGGCCAGCACATCAAGCTACCGCAATCTGTCAAACTTTTATAGATTTTCAACTTTAATAAAAGTATTAAGGTTCATTTTCAATTGAGATAATTTGACAGTTTTGTATAGCTTGACCTGCTAGCGTCTGTACAACAATAAACGAGTGCACATCGCGTTCTACCATCATTAATATAAGGTTCAAATTTAAACAATTATCGCGAAATCGTTTAATGCAATAATGAATCGAAGTGTTATTGAAATTTCAAAATTTACGAGACATTATATTTTTTAAGTTCGTTCTGCCATACCACATCTCACAAATGCGGTTTCAGTCACAGGTGAATGCTAATAAATAAAAATATTCTTGGACAATTTTACACAGCACCATCTAGTCCCAAACTAAGCAGAGCTTGTACTATTGGTACTAGACACTGAATATAAATACTTATATACTTTTTTCCATACTTATAATACATAAGAAAAACCTAGACAAACACAAACACTTATGTTCATCACATAAATATTTGTGTCCTGTGGGAATCGAACCCATGACCTCGTGATCAGCAGTTTGACACGCGAACCACTAGACCACAGACGTCGTTCGACGCCAATGAAGACATTCGCCTAAGAACTTTGCTTCTTACTTTTCTGGTAATACATATTTGACGTTATGGCAACTTTAGGCGAAGTTGTATTAGAAAATGGAAGCACTATACGAAATGTAATTCACTTGAAAGGTTTTTTCTTTTTCAAAACAAACTTATACGCACTATATACATACATACTAGTACTTCTATACCGATCTAAACACTTAAAGTCTCTTACTTTCACATTCGATTAAATTTTTTATCGTAAAACGAGTTGTTGGTACAGTCAGCAACAAAAGTCGCTGAGTATGTTGCAATGTTCAATACGATTTTTAATATGAAGTTACTGACCTGTGAAGGTTGTGCGAAAACATTGCATAGACCATTAAATATTTACCTTACCTTTATAAAAAAAAATCTCCTGTCAGGTTTGGATATGTAAATTTTTCAAAATTAAGCTGTGTTTAGTGACTTTCGTTGCTAACCTTACAATATGAGAGGTCTAAGTAAACTGGTTACGTAAATGTATTGGCGTTTTTCATCCTCTAACCATAATAAATGTACGACTAGTTTCGGTACAACATTGATTTATAGGGGATCGGCTATGTTTAAAATTGCTTTATAAATTGTAGTGGTCGAACGTGCAAGCTAAGGGATAGATGGGGTTATATAAGCAGGTGGAGGCGAAATTCTAGATTATTATGTGGGTAAGCCAGGTGCGGGACGTGTTAATGAGGTCAAATTGATTTTGTGTAGCTTATCCAAGGTCTTAGAGATCATGTATTGAACACATTTAGGTAATTATACTTAACTAGCCCGCTCCCGCTTCGCAAGGGTGCAATGTACTAATAAAATACATGTATTATACATATAAACCTTCCTCTTCAATCATTCTATCTATTAAAAAAACCGCATCAAAATTCGTTGCGTAATTTTAAAGATTTAAGCATACATAGGGATATAGGGACAGAGAAAGCGACTTTGTTTTATATTTACTATGTAGTGATATGTAAAGGCGATCTTAGTGCCAATGATATTTTCTACCAGACATCCTTTGGGTGATGCAGAGACTATAACGATAGTTATACTCATTTGATCGAAGTGAGAGATACAAGGCGAAGACTTGGTCAAACTATAAACGTCATCATCAACCCATATACTGGCGTACTGTTGGGTACGGGTCTCCTCTCATATTGAGAGGGATTAGGCTATAGTCCACCACGCTGGCCTAGTGCGGGTTGGCATACTTCATACCGTTGAGAAAAATCTCTAAGGTATGCAGGTTTCCTCACAATGTTTTCCTTCACCGTTTAAGCGAGTGATATTTAATTATTTGTACATGAATTCGAAAAGTCATAGGTGCGTGCCTTGGGTTCGAACTCGCGACCTTCGACTTAGCAGTCCAATGGTCATACCACTAGGTTATTACTGTTATTGATAATATAAACGTGTAAACTTATAATATAGTCATTATTTATATACGTATTTATGTAATATAACTGTCCAATCCTAGTGGTCCTTAGCATGACTGCTACGCTAGAGGTCCTGGGTTCGATTACCAGTGAAGTCGAGCAATGTTATTGGCTTTTTTTATGAAATCTCAGTAGCAGCTCGGAGTTTGGATTTGTGCCCGGTTCATGGCAATAGGCTTTCCCTCTATTACGAGGGACCTAAACATACCGGAGAACTGTGGGTGTATAATTAGCACGCCTCTACCTTTAACCCTTCCCTGTTTTTTTAATGTAATCATTATCATTACATAATAATATAAAATGGAAAAATGAGAGACGACATGACATTTGACTAGAAAGTATTTGTTTATGAACATGTTCATAATTCGATTTACACCTACTTACAAGTTGGTGTGGGACTATTTTCCAATGGATATATTTTAAATACTATTGCGTGGTTTTGGTATAGTTCTTGTCTCTTCATAGTCTCTTCTTTCACTAAAATGTATAACTTTGAAACTGATAACACAATTAAAATAAAAGTATTAACCCAAACACGTCATGGTACATAATTACATACAAGTCCGTATTTTTGATCCTCCAAATATCGTGTGACTTTTACCAGATGATTGCAAGTATCTTTTTGTAATTAGTTACGTGAAGATTAAAAAAGGATTTAAGCAATATAATAAAATGTATATACCACAAATAGCTTCCATTTTCAAAGATAATTATGAATTTGAAACCTCATAAATCCTTTTTGAAAAAATCTTCAGCACCTGTTTTACGTACTCACGTTCAGTACAAGAGTTATTCTCCCAAGTTTTACGGATGAGCGCCCGTTGAGTAGCCAATAAAAACGGCGGCCAACTTCCGCGAGACAGACTATAGCGACGTCATAAGAAACGTGTTCAATGTCGTAAAGAAAACTTGGATTATGTTTTGAGAATAACACCTTATTTTGGTCAGGGTTGATCGTTTTGTTATAGTGAGGATATTGTTATACTGGAATCTATTAATCATATAAAGATTTATCCTAATATATAATATACACAGAAAATGTACGACAAGATACATACACAGCAAAAATTAAGTACATTATTATTTTATTATCATAACATACCCAAATTGGTGTCCCACGTTGGGCGCCAAAGTAAGATAAAACGTTGATAGGTTTGTGTTTTATCAGCTAACTCGGACGTCAAGTAATGAAGACACAGAGCAGCGTTGGACTTGGAGTTGAATGATCCGTCTAAAATCAATCCTGATTACAGTACTCTTTATTACAATTCAACACTGTTACCCGAGGAAAACTAAAACATCTTGCGTACCTAAGAGTAAGTACTTTATTTTACTTTATTTTTAGAAGACAAATTTAAAAAACTAGTCACATATAAAGCAACGTTTTGTTACACCGCTTTCAACATGTGTACCGAAACAACTACGCACTTGCCTAGGCAACTAATTAACAGTGTAAACGCAGGCACGCCTTGCCCGCCCACTAAGTTAATGAACCTAATTGATACGAGGCCAATTACCGAGGCGACGGCTTTCATTACCTAAACGCTTTATTTTGGTAGTTTAGTAATGGTGGCGCTTTCTTAGAGTTGTGTGACCGAGAATTAGTGACCTTGAATCTAAAAAGGACATTGAACAATCCATCAATAATAATATTATTATTTGGAATTTTGAGAAATACTTACTTTAGAAAAGTTTTAATGTGAATTCATTGAAAGCGGCAGCGATAACCCTGTTTGTATGGATTGAAGAAGTTTGAAAAGATGGTAATACAATAAGAAAATAATTGCAATACTGTCTGACAGTGTGAATAAAATTTTGGTATTTATGTTTTGTATGACCTTGAAATAAATGAAGAGTCAAACACATTGTTGTCTGAGCGGAACAAAAAAGTATCAATCAGAAGTTAGGTCGGATTTGAGTAACAAGAAAAAATACATATGTTTATCAATATGTATGTCTAGAAATATGTTTTCCGTGGTCAGTTCTTTTAAAAAAGTCAAGATTAACCTTTTATTATTATATAATCAAATTAATATTCCTAAAAAAAAAATGCTTAGTGTGGATCTGCTTAACTCTCATCCATATTACGCAATGAATATTTGGACGATTTTTTTAAGAAGTTATAAAGTTTCTTCCTTGAAATCATACTATAATATCTACCGCCATATTTAAGCCAGCTTAGAAATAAATTTATCAGTATCATGGGATCAACTGTACTGAACCAATGTAGGTCTAACAAAGGGCCATACGAGATTTCTCAAAAATATTTCAATACCGATATCGTACACAGTAGAGCTGTGTAATCTGCACAAAGCAGGTATATTGATTGGTTCACAACTGTTTTCCATTAGCGGTACACAATCCAGGACATACCGCCGGTACTTCGCTACGGGCGGTACCATTTGTAGACTTCAAAATTATTTGATACTCGTATGTAATGTACACTGCTCTAAGCTCGAAGTAATGGGAAATATATTTTAGTGATTTATGGCTGAATATTTTAGTCTGAAATTTTTATTTTTGTTTACAAATGTATGCCATTGATTCTGGTGCAAAATGATCTATTGATGTTATAAAATATGATCTCACGTTTTTTAAATGGTTCGTTTAGTTAAAATATTAAATTATACAAATTTTATTGATAAAAACCAATAATTGTTACGCTGTTCAGTACAGGTTAGAACTCAAAATGAGAAACACTAATTATTTAATGCCTTAATAATTGTGTGCTAGTTACGATAGTACTATATTTGTAATATGAATCGTATTTTTGAGCCCACTAGGTAGTATTTTAGTTGTTCTCGTCATCATCTTCCCAGGTCACGCCAGGTCCTTCCAGTCTAACCAGATGCGGCTTAATATCAATATTTTACACGATTTCCATCAGAGCTCCGCAACCATATTTCTGGGTACTTGTGATATCCTGAGGGTACAATTGGTTGTTAAGTTTTTTGGACTTCTAACTACCACTGAGGATTGTATTTGTATGAGAACGGTTTTACATGCTCTTCGAGACACGGAGTGGACCCATCCGCAAACTGACCGCGACTACCGCAGCTAAACGTTGCAGATCGTTTGCTCAGCGTAGTAAATACTTAGCCACGATCCCCTCTTAGCCATTCTCGTTCTTAGACATAATAAAATTATAAATTGTAATGTTAGAACTATAATAATATCTTGTGAGATACAGACATACTTGGATAGATTCATTAAGTAATTTAAACTACTTTATTTAAAAAACTAAATACGACCACAATACTATGAAAATCACTCGGTCCAACTATTCTAATTTCTACTACATCAAACATGTTCATGGAATAAAATACACCGAAACTTGTTAAAACACGTTAGTGGGCACCGAAGCGGTTAAATTCGGACGTTTCATTACAAGAATTTGATTTATCGGACGAACTCTGAAATACTGGGCACGTAGCGAACGTTCTACAGGAGTAATTTGAATGCTATCCGCTGTGCACTGCGTTCATTATGATTGGACGATTGGACTTGTGTTCATAGTTCTAGAGGCTTTATTAGACTTCATGGTATAAATATCGCTTACTGGCTTTGTGAATACTTGAAGTAACACGTTTTCATCACACACACGTTTTGTGTAGTAAAGAGGCCAGCACATCAAGTTACCAATATGTCAAATATCTTTGATAGATTTTCAACTTTACAAAGCAATAAGGTTCATGTTCGATTGGGAAATTTGACAGTTTTGGATAGGTTGACCTGCTGGCGTCTGTACATCTCAATCTGAATCTTCTGTTTAGCCTTTTAGAATCATCCTCCGAATAGATGCAGCTGAATAACAGTATTTTACACGAAGCGACTGCCATCAGACCACCGCAACCCAATTTCTGGGTAATACCGATATCCTCAGGATAGCCTGGTTGTCAGGCTTTATGCTTCTGATTATCACTGATGATTGTCATAGGTGTTCGTATGACAACCGGGACCGAACGCTTTACGTGATCTCCGAGGCACGGTCTGGTCTCGATATGTTAGGAATAGTCACCCATCCACAGACTGACCGCGACTAGCGCAGCTTAACCTTGCAAATCGATTGATCAGCTTAGTTATTACTTAGTCATGAGCCCCGCCGTCCTCAGTTTAGCCTTTTAGAATAATTTTCTTATTTCATTGAACATACTTTCTTTCAAACTTATGGGAAAATTGAAATACTCATTATCATTATCAAACCATATAGTGCCCCACTGCTGGACACGGGTCTCCTCTCAGAATGAGAGAGATCAGGCCATATTCCACCACGCTTCAACGTCATGCTTCAAAGTCTTGACACGCAGTCAAGAAAATCTATCAGACAAGTAGGTTTCTTCACGATGTTTTCCTTCACTGTTTAAGCGAGTGATGATAATGCGATGGATGTATGATGTATATCGGCATTTCTCTACCTAACCCTTCGGGGAATACAGGCGTGATGGTGTGTTAAATGTTATCATGCATATTAGATAGAATGGAATCAGCTGCCTGAGTCAGTATTTCATGACGAGTACAATTTGAGGGTCTTCAAGTCACGTTTTCACACATCTTCTAGGTAAGCGTGATACCATCAGGTGAGATTGTGGTCAAACGCTAACCTATCTCTTATATAAAAACAAAAAATCCCGCTTTAGACAACAAGCGCAACGCAATACTGTAAGTAGGATGATGTAACTTGAGCTGTAATCTTCTTTTACTTTTTTAATGCCATAACTTAAACGTATCTAACCAATTGAAAAGAAAATAATAAACAGAAGAAAACAGTTGTATCAGCAAATGCGACTTACGAGTATTGCATCGCTCGCTGAACATAAAAATTGAAACAAATTATTAACTGGCTATAAATAAGGGTTCGGAGCTCGATATCTGGCAGTCCGCCAGGAACGCTTTAGATAGGAAAAACCTCTTGTTCGAGCTGGGAGCTAGGAAGGACATTTGGACATGCAACTAATGGGATTCTGTGATTACAGCCGTGATTTATACTAAGTATTTGAATTTTTCTTAGAACATTTTCTTAGTATTTTACACAAAGTTGCTAAAGGATTGAGTTAGTTTAGGACTTTCCGTCTTCGAGGATCAAATTTAACTCCAGTTTTAAGTTCCAAAAAGACTTGGCATTTTAAAGGGATTCAAAGGAATTTGATTTATTTTTGCCTCGAAACAAACACAATAGAAATGCTTAGTGTCAGATAAGAAAAAGCTAATGGACAGGCTAAGTAATTCACGCTAAAACGCTTCGTGAAAAAGAGAAGAAATGAAATTTACTTAAGATAAGTAATTTGGGTAATAGCGATAAATTCATGTCCTACTAAAAGGTGTAAAAATGTTATATAATACAATGATTAATGACTTAATATACATAAAATATCAAGGGTAAGGTTTGAGACCTGGTTTGATATACTATTGCATGGTACAAGAGTAACCGTACCGAAGGACCAACTCTATCCTTCTTAAGCTTTCACTGTTTGACATGTATGAATGTTAGAAGCTTTTAAATCTCATCTCAAAGCTAATACCTGTTGAGGGGTACCATTCTTCACGCATCATCGTTCCTTTGCGTGGGGTGTGCCAATGAGGCGGAAAAGTCGTTAGATAGTGCCTTCCTGCGTTTTTCGTCGGTTCTTATCAGGGTGAACATTTTTGACATGTTGTGATGTTCAACTCCAAGATTTTGTTAAGTCGTTTTATGATAGAGTACTTCCTGATTTCTTTCTTCTCATATTTTGATATTTTAATACCTAATGTATTTTGAGTGATGGTGGTGGTTACTTGTGTATATAATTATGTATAGCATATACCTACTTAAAATAATAATCATCCCTGAATAGTTAGATAGCGGTTTACTGATGATGACCTACCGAACTGCCCCAGAGAATTTCCGGACAGAAGAACCTAGTCACATTTGCTCGACTTGCGAATCCAATGCAGGACTTTACGCTTATTAACTGAGGTTTGAACCACGAGACAGTTTCTATCCAACGAAATATTTTCTTTTTAAAATAAATTTTAAGGCGTACAAGCGAAGAAGCACGTATTTTCTCTTAATTGTGCTCTATTTAGTAACACCTGGCGCTCGTGAAGGTTTTATTTTTCAGACTTTTTATTCTTCTTTTAATGTTCCTCAGATGTTTATTTATTTTTTACTTTTAATCTAAATGAATAATCCTATTAACTGAAGCATTTAAGTGAACATAACATAGGTAATAGGAGATAGCAAGAATAATATGTCAAAGGACCAATGTCGATCCAAAGCCGCAATCACCCAAGTTGATTGTCAGCGATGATATGGGCTGCTTGTCGACGATAGGCCGCTACGAAATCTCGTAGATATTCCTGGCATAGTATGTGATAGGTATTGAATTGAAGACAAATTTTGTGTTCATTAAAGTTTTACCTCTGTAGACGAAATAACTAACCGCAGGATCTTTGATATTATTTGACTTGAATAATTCTTATGAATATTTGATCAAAATATACTTCAGTCAAAAATATTTTAAAATAAAATAGTAATAATTTATTTCAGACTCAGACCATGGTCCACAGGGAGTTAATACCTACTACTTATAAACTATGTTAGTAACAAAAGAATTTATTTTATTTTATTTGTGTATCTGTTGCACTCACCAGACGCACCGGGTACATTCATATGTAGGTACATTAAATTCTTGATAATGTTTGGATGTTTATAATTTAATAACACATACTAAAGTACTTATATATAGAATGCTTTTTTATCACTGAAATGAATTTAGATTTTTAATAATATTCATCACGGCACATCGTATTCATTTTCAGTTTAACAGATATTTTAAAAAAGCAAGTACTACCTGTACTTGCTTTTTTTAAATATCTGTTAAACTATTGTTAAAAATAGCAAAAATTACCCCAGATTTTAATATCCCTAATTCCATTCACACGATCTAAAGCCCGGATTCTTTCACAGCAGACTTGGCAGGTCCAAACCGTGTCTACTTGCCCGTGAAGGTTGTCGTCAGTCCGGGATGCGGGTAGAATAATTCCTACCCGCTTTTGTGGCAAGATAAAGTGTCGTACCCGACGTGGTCACGAATACTGGTCAAGAATAATGTGACGGCTTAATGATTTATGGATCTGCATTCGTATGATGGTGGTTGTGTCAGGAAATTGTATATGTGGCATGGTAGCTGCTGATGTACGGCTTACCGGAGTGGAATGTTTTGTGGAGTCAGGAAGTTACTTACAAAAATAGGTTAAAGTAGTAATGTTTGATGAGGGACGAGGTGTGATGTTCTCTAATATGTTGTGTGTTTTTGCCTAGCGGGTACTGGCCCAATGGTTAATATCAGGCGTGTATGTAATGATGTGCAAGTCTAGCAAAGTGATATTGGATTTTTCTATGAAATTCTCAGTAGCAACTCGGAGTATGGATTTGTGCCCAGTTAATAGCAATCGGCTCGCCCTCTATTACATGGACCTAAACATACCTGTGAAATGTGGATGTACATTAGTACACGTCTACCTAATCCTCCGGGGAACAGGCCTGGTAGTATTATAATTGACTTCATGTGGGGTGATCTAAAAATAAAAGCTCTTCTACATTAAAATTAAAATCGAATAGTGACACTTATTGGCTTCGGAGATTGCAGGTCGATACTAGCACGGCCTGCAGGCATGCACCTCTCACTAAAACCATACGGTGTAAGAAAACATCGTTAGGAATCTTGCATGCCTTAGAGATTTTCTCAACTGCGTGTGAAGTCTGTCAACCCACACTTTGCCAGTGTGGTGCACTACAGCCTAATGCTTCTCACTCTGAGAGGAGATGCCCAGAACGGAAATATATGGGTCGATAATGATGATGATGATGATGAAGTATGCAAAATAGGTAGCTATGCATTTCAGAAAAGAGGAAGAGGTATTTAACAACATGATATGTTACATCCGAATAGAGATAAACTGACACTAATATTAGATCAGAGTATTACGCCAAATCTCGTGGTCGTAAGTCGGAGTACTAAATCTGCGGATACCATCGATTGCCAATAATGTCAGTAATTACTGCCCTCGCCACCCCGCCCGTTAATCTTACTTAGGATTATGCCCGCTCGTGCCAAGTTTAGTTAAAAAATATTGGTACAGGTAGATAGGTAGCTTTGTTGTTTAAAAAGGTAGCTGCTGCTGAAGTGTGATGATTATCTGGTTTTATAAACTTAGTCTGTTTTGGATTTTTCTCTTGAATTACTTTTTCTTGACTCGATCCCTAAATTTACTATCCTTACATAAGATATTTGCAGCATAAAGTTATGATAAGATGATTTCAATAAAAGTTTGTCCGACTCTGTTATAATTTTACGTCAAAATTGCTAAACAGATTGACAAGATTGAACCTTAGAGAAGGACATAGACAACCTTTTCTCTCAAAAGTTCTTTGGGGTACGAGTACTTAATAAAGGAATATGTTTAATATTTAATTGAGAAGACTGCGTTAATTCAATATATGTGTTAGTTTTAATGCGGAAATCGATTAATGTAATATTCAGTATAAGACTTTCAGTGTTAAATAGTAGCTAGTTGAGCCATGTTTCTAAATGCGTTAGTTCTAGCAAATTATAGTATCACCATGCAAGATCAGTTTTTAAATGTGTTGTTAGTATGGCAAAGACATAATAAAGTCATGCCAGAAGTAGCAGTAAATCTAGTGTAGATCCTTATTTTCATTCATAACCACTGTAAAATCGTGATTTGATTTTACAGTGAACGATATTACCATACACATAAATCCAATAACCACAAGAGGTTTATACAAAAACTTGCGCGAACGGCAATAGAATGATGGCGGGTAGCTCGAACCATTTCCCTGGTAGTTGTGAGGCGGGTCACGTGGCACCGTTCAGTTATACGGAGCCCCGGGCCGCGGTTTGAAACGCTCTCGAAAGTGCTCCGGATACTGGACACTTTAGACCCAAGAACTGATGAGGACTGCGAATAAATTTGAACTTCATGAGAAAACGAAAACAAAGGAAATTATACTAACATGGATATTATTTTGGTCCTACAATAATATAGCTTTGTTGGTAAAAAAACTAACAATATAAAATGGTACGAATGACACAGGTTTCTGCGTTATGTGACGCAAGTTCCATTCGAGACAAATATTTGTATGATCAGGTGTGTTTATAAATGTACCCATATTCCCATAACACAGGATAATGTCTTAGCATTGGGTAAAGGTTTCTATACAAACAAAAACACACCTCAGCTAAAGATCAGAAAAGATGAACACATTTTGTTAATATTTTTTTGTTACTTGAAATATTAAAACGCAGTACCAAAATTTCGCCATGAAAATGAATTCTTAAAAACTTCCAAACATCAAAGTTTAGTATTATATTCAAGAGAAAAGAGTACTTTAACCACGTTATTAGTAAAATAACAATTTATGAGTAGGTAGTGAAAAATATTAGTGTTCCTGTTTATTTTTATCTATTTCCCTAATTCTTCTAACCTTTATTAAGTACTATACATATAATCTTCTCATTAACCTCTTTTAAAAGTCAACGGTATGGGTATTTCAGAAAGTCCAGTCACGGCAAAACGCAAACGTCATGGATCCCATAGCCGTGACTATAGTGCTAGGGATAGTAAGAGCAGTTTTTAGTCGGTATGAGTCCGATATACCCTGTCGCCTCCGAGGTGGCCGATGATCTATGAAGATTCTCTGCACTCCAAAATAAATACATATTAAACATATGTATACAGATTATATATTGATATATTATAGATTATATATAATAGACTCGTAAAAAGGTTGCTCGGCTCTAAGGACCAAGTTGAGAAAATTTATTTATTTAAATTATTTTCGGTTTAAATATCCAATCCTTTCACTGAGCGTTACACCTTAACCCCTTCGTTACGTAGTCGCTTACCGCAGATATAAACGTCTAAGATGTCTCGAGAGTGACATTAGTAGTAGGGAACGAACAGAACTGTCAGTTTAGTCAAAATATCTACTGTTGGTTAGAGCAAAGCGCCTAAAGCGGTCTTATCAGGTAACAAGGGCAGATTTTGTATGTCAAAATATCAACCGGATTTTTATAAGAAGAAATTATTCACGTATTACAAACCAGGTCCTCGTGGCTACGTAATAACTACGCTGATTAAGTTATCTGCAATATTAAGCTGTGCTAGCTGCGGTCATTCTGTGGATGGGTGACCATTCTTAAGACATCGAGACTCCTCCGTCCTTCGGAGAGCACGTCAAAGCAAAGTCGTTGGCCCCGGTTGTCATACGAACACATAATCACAATAGTTAGAGGCAGTCAGAAGCCCAAAAAGCCTGAGAACCAGTGTATCCTCAGGATATCGGCAGAAATTAGGTTGCGAAGGTCTAGTAGTCGCTTCATGTCGCATCTGGATAGACTGGAAGCCGCCCCCAACATAGCTGGGAAAAAGATTCGGATGAAGAAGATGTAAGAGTAATAATGGGTATTCCTATCAAAAAAGATTTCGACAGTTACTTCAGAATTGGGTTGTTGTTAAGATTGGATAAGGACCCTTAGGTATACAAATAATTGCGATTCTATTACTGAACCATTTTTTACTGGTGATGGCGTAACCACCCCCACCCTGAATTCATTGAACTCTATTTATTAAACCCCATGTTCATATTTGCGTTGATTTTCGATGCACAGAAGAGTCATTTTAGATTTGCCTAAGGCCATATTCACCCTTAAACATAAATTTCTGAAGCAAACAAGATGAGAAGAATAATAACATTCATACATTTTATTGGAAATCTGGTTATTATATTTTAAGTGCATGTTTTTGGGGATATGAGTAGTGCAGAGCGATTGGCCTCCATGTTAAAGGCGACATAAAATAAATGTTGGTCTCTCCTAGAGAAGAAGATTTATAAAGAAAACTTGTGAATATATTAGTTGACAATGTAATAAAATTACTATTGTGTGTGACTATTCAAATCTAAGGTAATAATGTTTTTTTATTTATTTAATTATTTATCTATATATTATATAAATGAATCCCTGTTTCCTTGGTCATGGAATAGAATGAAATCGTTAAAAAAATCCTTAATTTTTTTAAAATTTATCTAATACTTAGTAGAAAGAAAGGTTTTACGGAAAGAAAAATTAAGAAAATGGCGCAGGAAATTGGAAAATTTCAGAACACTTAACAAGTAGATACTTTTTATCCAGGTAAATTCCACGCAGACCAAGTCGCGGGCAAAAGCTATTAAACTATATAATAGTAATAAAAATAATTAATGCTATGTATATTTACATATTTTTTTACTTTACAGAAAATAAAAACTAATTATCAGTATTGTATCCATTGTACAAGCTCTGCTTGGTTTGGAACTAGATGGGGCTGTGTAAAATTGTTGAAAAAAAATTTATGATGAAGGGAAAATCTTAGCATGGAGCAGCATTCAATGATAATCTTGATGAAACTATAAATGGCCGAAGCGCAGCACGTACAATAGTAACATAATGCAATTCTTTATTACTCGTGTCATAGCTGTGTTCCCTCGACTAAACGTTTCAGATACCACGGATAAGCACCACGAAGCAATGTTTTTATTTGATTCCATTGGGGTGGAAACTGAGGGTGTCCTGTGTCACATTGACCGTCTCATGTATGTCTATTAGGGAACATAAATAGTTATCGTAATAGGCGGTTTGAAAGACGTGCGTTTGAATATTTTAAGATGTATTATTTGATTATATAAATATAACAGCAGGATTAGGCAAGGAAAGGCTTGAGCCTTAACTTCTTTGGTCGTTAAAACCATTATTTAAGTTATAAAGTTGATTATACACGGTGGAAGGGACATCGACGCGCAACGGCTTACCATGACTTCAGTACATGATTCTGCACCCCCCTGCGTTAGAATTTTTCGTCGGCTTTTTCTTAAATTTTACGTTTTTTTTGAAGTTTTTTCAACTTTAAACTGTATAAAATCATTATTTCTATCTAACCCAATAAGAATTTTAATTAAAAAGTCATTAATTCATTTTTCTCACTAAAAACAGCATTGTAAATTAAACTCGAAAGATCTTCTGGTCAGCTGTTTCCTCAGAGTTCACTTGCGAGTTGTAAAATTTAAGAAAAAGCCGACGAAAAATTCCAACGCAGGTCCAGAATCATGTACTGAAGTCATTGTAAGCCATTGCGCGTCGATGTCCCTTCCACCCTGTATATTAGAATATGACCATAGTATTGTTTTGTGCTTTCTCTTTCTTTTTCATTTTGTGTCTTTGTGTACTACAGACCAATTAATATGAATTATTAATAATGTTCGTTCTTGCTACCGAAACTGTTTACACTTTTCTTTTATTAACTTGTAAGTGGCTGTCTGGATACTAGAATGATCACTGTTATGTTAAATTAGCTGTAACTTTTCCATGAATTAAATAAATAAATAAACAATGCTACTTAATAAATTCAATTGTAAAATTAACTTAGTAACAGTGTGACAATAAGTTAAACAATGAGAGTTGTATGTAAGTATATTATATTGTATAAAAGGTTGATTAGGAGCTTTAGTATATAACTCCGTGAAAGTTTTAAAATACCTACCTCTAAAGGTTAGCCAAGTAATAATGTGCTAAGTCACCAGAAATCACAAGAAACGTCAGCTGTCAATGTCAGTTTCATTGAGGTCTATTTGATGACGTCATGCGATGAACAATAGCTTTAAGCTTGCGAATTGCTTTATGTACAAACAGTGTCAATTAAAAGAAAGCTTTAGGTACATAATTTTCTACCACCAATATTGTTTGTGCAACCATGTCTCTATCCGTTTGTGTTCATAGCCCTACGTAAACTTTTATCTCGCTGGGGCAACTAAAAATGTCCCCATTGTTTTATATCATCAAAGAGTTTGGGGTGATGGATTAAGCCTGTATCGACGTGTATGGCACGTGTCTGTATAGATAAGAGATGTAATACTAAACGCTATAGTTGGGAATTACTGGATCCTGATTGTTATGTTGATTATATAAGATTGTAGTGTAATTAACTACCAGATTTTTGGTATTAGGTAGGTACCTAGATTTTGTCGTGGGAAGTTTGGATTTTGTTATACATTTAATGTGTAAGAAATAAAGCATTTAGAAAGCATTGAAATAAAACATGTCTTTACGGATTTTATCGCGTGTATTGATATTATTAATCCACGATAAAACCGTAAACAGTTGTTTTAAATGTCTAATATCGTATAAGTGTTATCGCGTAACTTCTGACAGTTAACTTTTTGCCTACAATAAAGAACTTTTTCTTTATCCTGAAGAGCTTTTGTGTCTATGTACACACATAAATACTGGTACTGATACTGGTGTACTAATGTACACCTCTGACTAACCCTGCTATGAGTCAGTCAATTTAGTTTTAATAATGATTTATTATTTATTTTCAACTTCAACATAACATCATTAAAATGATCGCTTGAAATACAAATGAAGGTAATAAAAAGAATAGAAAATAAAAGAAAAGTATGAAATACAATGTTAACAAACATTCCAATCACTGTTTGTAATTCAATACATCATACGTCACACGAAAAAATGAGCAAAAAACCTCTCATTAATATCGATGGTAACTCCAATTGTTTGACAAAAATTAATTCAATTTTTTTGGGGAAATTGTTCCGAGTGTGCGTAACTTAGGACGAGGGGAGAGATTTATCATATTACCGATTACTCCTTGCACCATAGGCCCCGGTTCATATTAATAGCTTGCCGTGCAATATTATTAAATTGTAAATATAAAATGGAATATTTTTGGATAGCAGAGATATTAATTTTGTTTGCGTTGTTAAATTGTATAACGACAAATTTAATTTTGTACTTCTTTGTTCTCTGTTCTTTTGAATATTCATTTCGTTTTTCCGTAAAATAATCTAACATCGTATGTTGAGAATTCGTATTTCTTGGATACAGCCTTCTTAGTAATAATATTGTCTAAGACTATGAATTTAAACATTTTATCAATATATTAATAATTAAAAAAATATTAACTAAGGTATTTATATAGTTCAGTTCATTTTTAATACATTTTATTCATTCAAACTCTCGTTTATCAAGTGGTAGCAACCGTGTTAACTTAGTGTTAAGACCTGGATTAGACTCCCTATGTAAAAGAAAGCGTTATTGAGATTTTCTATAAACTTCTAGTTGTTTCTATAAATTCTCAATGGCATTACCTGGACCGGACTCGGAAACTACAACCAACTAAGGATGTACAGACGGTCGGTCAAGCAATCCAAAATGAGCCTTATTTTATGTATTAGAATTGAAAATCAATCAAAGAAATTTGACAGATTATGGTAACTTGAGCTTGGTCTGTTCCTACGTCACTATATTTTTTCCAAATCCTTTGGGCAGTATTGTTATGTGTTACTTGTTTTTTTGTATACCTACAGCCATCTATACAAGTTAAGAGAATTACGCGAAACCTTTAAAACAACACCCAAATGACCAACAGCCGGGTAAATGTCGCAATTTAAAACCACAAACTTCCACAGTAACATTATTAGGAAATTTCCCGAATTTTCTGACGCAACCAGTCGTGGTTATGGTGTAAAAAAGTTTTCTAATTACGTCGCTGAAACCGCTAAGTTGGCCTGTAAATATTTAAACGAGAAATAAGTGTCATTACTTCGTCCGCTTAATTTGATGCAAAAGCGACAGCACGGTGAGGGCCGATGCAAATTAGATGGCTAATTAACTGGCGATTGTAAATTATGACTGATGAGGAAAATAAATATTCGAATAGGTATGCTTATGGAAGGCGGGAATGACACAGTGATTTAACCGCTACGTCTCGCCGGCTCAGTTCTTATATGGAACATCATATTCAACCCATATACTGTCCCGCTGCTGGACACGGGTCTCCTCTAATTTTGACAGAGATTATGCTATAGTCCACCACGCTGGCCTAGTGCCGGTTGGCAGACTTCACAAACCGTCGAGAAAATTATCTAAGGTATGCAGGTTTCCTCACGATATTTTCCTTCACCGTTTAAGCGAGTGATAATTAATTATTAATGCGCACATTCATTTTAAAATTTTAAAAGTAAAGATTAGAACTTGAGACTTTCAACTTGGCAATCCAATGGTCATATCACTAGGCTATCACTTTTTACATGGAACATACAATAGTTAAATTGACGATGTCGGTGGCCTAGTGGTTCGAGTGTCAGACTGCTGATAATGAAGTCTTGGGTTCCATTTCCACAGGATAAAATATTTATGTTATGGACATGTGTTTGGCTTTGGCAGGTGTTTCTTAAGCATATATTAAAAAGTATGTATTTACAAAAAAAATATGTAAGTAGTATATTATATCCGTTGTCTAGTGCCAAGTACAACTTGTACCTCTGTTTAGTAATGGGACTAGATGGTGCTGTGTAAAAAAATGTCTAGTTATGTCTAGTATAGTATTTATTTATTTTTAAATAGTGGTTCGAGTCTTTAGGTATTACCTAAAGACCTTTTGTACCCACGATGCATGAGAAAATCCTACCATCGTCATCATCATCTTCCTGCCCTTGTCCCAACTTATTTGTGTTCGGCGCAGTATGTCCTTTTCTTCCATTCATCTCTGTCAGCCGTCACATCATCAGTCACTCTCTTTTCTATCATGTCCGCTTTAACAGACTCCATCCAGCAGGGACCACGATTTTTTTTTAAAACGAGTTCATTTACTTTTCGTTATCTGGATTTCGGAAAAGTACTACCACCACGCTAGTATATTGTGTCCTCAAGCCCATTGTTATGTACTGATTTGAAAGGCATTGCTGCGGCAAAAATTGAGAGCATATTGAACTTAACATTACTTAATCCGTGTTGGACAACTACCTTTTTTGCCAGAACTCATCATTGATTAAAGTAAATTGTCCTATTACCATTGTAATAGGCGTAATCATTCATTTCTTTACCAATTTTTTCGAAGGTTGACAACGTATAATAAGTCCTCTTGGAATCTTCAGGTACTACCATCCTATAAAGGTCGACTATCCGACCGTTTCGAAATTCAAAACTTGGAAAAGGAAAGTATTAAAAGAATTGCTCTTCAATAAAGACAGAAGTAAAAACAATATGCTAAATAAAGAAAAAAAAACAACAAACTGATAGAAACTTCTTTCATAAAAGGAACTAATACATTTGAGTTGCAAGTTTCTTTCTCTTCAATTTAATATTGCTGAAAGGGTAAGGAAGTGTGTCGGTACAACGGTGACTGATGTGTTTTCTTTGCATAATGTAATAGCTCTTTGGGAGAATCGACTTTCCTGTTTTTGTATCGATAAGATGGAAAAATAAAGAATACTTATTTGTTGTTTTTGATTTAATTTATTACTATCAAGAACTGACTCATTGATCACAAAGTCGCGAACATGGTCCGAATTTCTCCATAGAAGCTCGGATTTTGGATATATACTTGATCCCTTCTGACATGGGATTTAAAAGATACAGGCATCTATGGGTGTAAATTAGTACATCTCTGTATAATCTTGTAGCGATACAGGCGTAAAGATATACTGATGGTAAGGTCATTCGCTAAGATAGTTAAAATTTTATTAAAATTGCTATTTATTTTATATGGCAATTATTAACAACATTCTTTACTCGTCAATTCATGATTACTTTTTACAATTACTTACGTCTCTTTGACATTTAAAAATCGAACTCCCCATTCAAACGACATTACCATCATCCCCGAACGGTAATGAACAACAAACGAACTCGCATCAATCACGTCTCTCGTAAGCAGTGTTTTAATGACATTATTTCCTAATACCCGAGGACAATTTCCCCGTCTAACCGTATTACGTAGGCGCACATGATTTTCGATAGATGCCTCGAGTTCCAATGGTAGGGGTAATATTGTATAGGCTTTTCGAATGCTTAATTTATTATCGGAGTTGATGACGTGAATGCGTTGCTAAATTACTATATTTACTTTTAGCTGTATTTATTTATAATTATAAGTTACAAGAATAACGATTATTCGCTTAGTAAAAATAATTGGATGAATCCTTTTTATAATTTTCTAATTAAATCTTTTCCTGATTCCTGATAATGTATATATGGAAATGATTTTCCACGAGTCAATATTTAAGTATTTTGTAGAAGTGTTTAATAAGAGGAACATAATTTTATTATTATCGAGATATTATTAGGTACCAACATTTAAATCTGTACATATGACGTGGTCCTAAGCGCGCCTGATCTACGCTGGAGGTACTAGGTTTAATTCCCAGGCCGAACAGTCCTATAGGGTTTTTCTATGAAATTCTCAGTAGTAGCTCGAAGTTTAGGCTCGCCCTATAATACATTGGACCTAAACTTATGGCAAACTGTAGGTGTACATTGTTACACCTCTGTCTAACTTTTCGAGGCTGTATTAGAGGTATATATTGTATATTTAACCTATATATACAAGCAAGTCGGCATAAATTATCAAAAATATCCACAAAATTTTTGGTCCTTCGATCCATAGGGATTAGAAAAAAAAACACAAACTTTTCATAATACTTATCAGTTTCACAAAGATGTATTTTAATAATAAACAACGACACGGTTCACAGTTTCTTTTACCGAAAACATAATATTTACTAAAGATTTTTGCTGGCAAATAGAATTACCTGCCCTCGACAATATGCAGCCGGGAGAAAAATTATGCTGAGGAAATCAGCTGGCGCTTCGAGCAAGAACAGCCTTTTAACGTGGGAAAAATGGGGATAAAAATTGTGCTAATAGTTTTTGAATAATGATTATTGTTACTTATGTGGTAAACTGAAGCGGATTTTGGGGCTTTACGCGGAAGGGAAACACAAGGTTTGTTATCTTGGTCCGTATGACAGATTTTCAATTGCATCTTCATCAACCCATATCTTGTGCCACTGCTGGGTCTCCTCTTTGAATGAGAGGGATTAGGCTAATAGTCCACCACGCTGGCCTAGTGCGGGTTGGCAGACTTCACACACCGTCGAGAATAATTCATCATTAATACGCATATGAATTCGAATATTCAGAGGCCTTGGATTCGAACTCGAGACCTTTGACTTGGCAGTCCAATTGTCATATCACTAGGCTTCACTTGCTTATAGAATTTTAATTATGTATCGAAAATTCAGAAACTTCATCTCTTTATGCTCTCGTCTACACTAAGTCTTGTATCTATAATCCAGAAATATAATAAGTGGCTTTCCTCCCCCACTATGTGAAGTAATGTCAGTACCCCTCGAATTAACTAGGTAACCACCCTAGTCTTACAAACGCCATGTAAACATCGCACGTCTTCATTTCATTAGGGGAATGCATCTTCAGTTGGCATTTAGTTGTGACTGGATAAGGCTTACACAGACTTATTTAATGGTATGCTGCGCGACGAAAATCTCGCATCACATCTTCATTAAAAATATTTGCTATTATATATATTTTTTGTATTTGAATAGTTTGACTATTCTATTATTTACCAAACCAATATTTAGAAGAATATAACTTTACAATATATAAACAATAACGTGCGTATAACTGTTGTTGTAAACTGTTGTTTAGCTAAATATAATTATTTACACTATACGCATTTAATCGGCTACGAAGTCTACGCTGTGCTACGGCGTAGTACCTGGACACCTTTAAGAAAAATAACATCTGTAGCAGATAACGACACTAATTATATCTTTTAACTCGATACCAAACGAACCCAATTGACTCCGGTTCTTAATTAAGGAAACGAGCGATATTCTTCTAATGATGCCATTTATCGTTGCAAAAACTCTGATATTTTTTTATCTGGTGTCATAAATCATCTATATTATCAGTTTCTGTTTTGATTTTTATGGCAATAAACAAAAAAGTAAAGTAAATAAAAAAACGATAATGATAACTACCTATTTGTCATTATGTTTTTTCTTATAATCGACTTTTATAATAGTCAGTCAGTCTTTGAAACTCAAATAACTACACTTTAAAATTATAAAGTTATAAGTAGATAGAACGATTAAATCTCAATAGTTAAGTGTAAACTTCGAATATATAAACAATATTTCTTGCCGACCATATTGGTGAGGTTCTCCAAAAAGGCCAGGCACTTAGTACTTGCAACCAGGGTGTGTGTATGACAAGATATTATATGAATGTGGTTGAAGCAAAAGAAGTATGCAAGAAAAATGCCTGTACCGTTCTTTAGTATCTGCCTATTCATATGGGAAAAAGGCGTGAGTGTATGTATATTTCTTGCTTAATTTGACCTGAGAAACATTTATCACGATTTCCTAATCTCGGAATGTCAATAACGACAATATGTCACAACATCTTGCTAACAAAGTTATGAACAGTTGTATGAATAATTATATCTCTTGACACACCCTCGCTTACACGTACCATACCTAATTTTAACATAGACAAGATTTTCCCGTACCTATGTAAACAAACAAGCGGCTATGGCGCAGTTTACATTATTTACAACGACAAAAGGGTCGCAACGGAGACAAAAAATTAAGGCGTAAAGCTGCTAACATGTTGCAAAAAAGTGTCAGGACGTGACGTGACTTCCTATTATATTTGCCTTCGCAAAACTCATAACATGGGAACGAACAAAAAACATACCTACGTCTCGTTAAAGGGTTAAAGAGTAGCTAGATTCACCCGCGTCGCTCCGTTATGACCACGGGACTTTTATTAAATATAAGGTAGGTTATGCAAGTAGGTATTATCTATTTATGTAAGAGCAGTAATAGTGACGGGCTTATGCCTAAATAATAACTACGCTGATCAACCAATCTGTAAGTTTAAGCTATGCTTGTCTTGTGGATGGGTGGCCATTGTTAACATATTGAGACCCCCTGAGCCTCGGAGACCACGTAAAGCCACGTAAAGGCTGTCCTATGACAATCGTAAGTGGTAGTCAGAAGACCAAAAAGAATTACCAAGCTATCCTCAGGATATCGGTATTGCCTAGAAATCGGGTTGTGGAGATCTGGTGGCATACGCTTTGTGTAAAATACTGTTATATTCAGCCGCATCTGAAAGCCGAATTCGTAGGCGAAAGAAGGATAAGATCTAAGAGCAGTGATCTTGAGCTAAAATTCTAGGCTTATATCAACTTTCTAAATCATACCTTAAACGGAATGTATAAAAAGCCATCGTGAAGCGGGATGCCTGTGAAGCCCCCTAGCTTTTAGGTACTAGGTCCTTTATAGTAAAAAAATGAATGAAAAAATAATTTAATTTGGTATTTTCACACGTATAGACAACACAAAATTAAAAATTACAACCAATTTCTATTTCTCCTTAATTTTGAATGTTTAATAATTAAAAAAGTAGTGATCGATCATAATACACAGAATACAGTGGACAGTGATATAATTGAACAAAAAGTATTATTGCTTACTTTTGGGGATTATACACAGATAAAAAAAACACTAAGTAAGCTGAAGTAGGTTAAATTTGTCAAGTCCGGTCGCGTGTGAGTGTTCCCAAACTGAACTAGAGAGTAAAAAGCCGCAAGCCATACAGCGGGCCTTCACGGTGGGACAAAAAGTTAAATTGAAACATCCCAGGGTCTGCGCTGGCTGGCTAACGCGGCCATAATTAGTGCTGTGTACATTGTATGCTTATTGAATTTATAACCTCGTGTTTTTTGGAAGGACCAGTTTTATATTTTTGGGTATAAGGATCAAAATGGAACTTAGGAAGCGTATTATGATAACTCGGTAGATCAGATGAATAGTGCTTGTATACCACACGTGTGTACAATTAGATATACAAACGTGTACGAAGTTAAAAAAAAATTCAAGGATGTGTAGGTAATTTACAGAAAATGGCGTTCTGTAATTTCTGTATATGAGAAAACGGGAGAAATTATGAGAGTTATGAGAAAACTGCGTAAGTATACGCACGTGTGTAATTATTAGAGCTCTGTGATCCATAACTCCATACTATTATATAAAAAAATGCGAAAGTAGACTTGCTTGTCTGTTACCTATTTACTCCTAAAACGTTAAACAGATTTCGGTAAAATTTGGAAAGGAAGTATACATTTATACAACCTGCATGCTACATAATTATACCCTCATGTTTTCACAAATAAAATATTACCTTACCTTAGGTTATATCCTTCATAGGCTATGTTAAAAAAAAGTGTGTATTGGAACCGCAGGCTAGTTAAACATAATAATCACGGGCTTTGAGAAATCTTCCAATAACACGATAATAATAATAATTAAATAACATGAAAATCGCCTGTATTCCACGAAGAGTTAGGCAAAGATGTACTAATGTACATACGTAGTTCAACCGTATGCCTAGATCCTATGAAATAGGGCGAGTCTATTGATGTAATTGATATCAACCCAGCCCAAATTAAAACTCCGAGCTGCTAATTGAGCTGTGAATTTCATAGAAAACCCAATAATACTGCTCGACCTGAGAATTGAATCTAGAACCTCTAGCGTAGCAGTTATGCTTAGTACCACTAAACTGACGAGGCAGTTTAATATAATGATTAAATAAATATTCAAAACATTTTCTTTCTCAAACAAAGAAATACACAATTACCTAACGCTGTTACTTTTAAATTACACATCTCGGAGCTCTTACAAAAGAAACTTGGAATCAGGTTAACGTAACAAGAACGTCTAACAATTAAAGTTTGACGTCTTTGGAGTAAAAAGCCAAAGCTTGTTCTAAGTGCTTCGCTTGATTTGTTTGAGTTTCTGGACATTTTTAAGAGGAAAAAGTATAAAAGCTACTTTTCGATTAACCGTGGGCTACTTACACTCCTCAAATCGCTGCAGGATCTCAGCACAATTCTCAATGATCAGATCAGAGACTCTCAACACGTGGTTCTTATAATGAACATGGGCAAGACAAAAGTCATGTCAAACAGCCATGTCGTGCCTATCTCTATATCCGTTGGGAGCTCTGTTCTCGAAGATGTTGATGAGTATGTCTATCTGGGACAAACCATCCAGTTAGGTAGGTTCAACTTCGAGAAAGAGATCACTCGACGAATCCGACTCGACTGGGCAGCGTTCGGGAAACTTCGCAACGTTTTTCGTCTAGTTTGAAGTATTGGTAACAAATAATAGTATTAGGTATAAGTAATGTCTTACATAATTAAAATAGGTATAGTTTTTGAAGTTATTTAGAAAAGGAAAAATTCGACCGCGGGAAGGATTCGAACTTGCGTCTTCTGGTTAGGTACACCAGACGCTATGACCACTAAGCCACCGCGATACCTACCCGTCATGTCGAATTTTTCCTTCACATACTGAATTTACGTCTTTATGGTGACGTCAGTAACACCTATTCAAATGCAAGTTTTTTGCTTTTCAACCGACACAACTTATTTTACAGTTAGTTCTAAATAACTTTAAAATCTTAGCATGGAAAATGCCAAAAATATACAAAAAAAAGATAGGTATAGTTGATAAAATATAATTATTTATTTCTGTAAATAGATCTTATAACGACACTTTTACAAGTCGATGATTAAGATTTTTAGTATTAGGCATCGGCATTTCCTAACTGATGACCTCTTAGAAGAAATCCCGAAACAAACTCAGAGACAACAAAGTCATGGTTTCTTTTAAAGTCCAGACATAGTATTTTTAGCATCAAATATGTGTGTCGCAGTGTAGGATAATGTCTGTAAATGGCCTTTTGAGGCAAGATATATAATAGTATAGATAGGTAATGTTGATCACTCAACAATAGTTTACATAATAATAGAGAACAAAACCACCACTCTCATATTACCTACAAGAAAATACCCTTTCCCACAAAAGTACGAAAAATCGCTTTCAATAATGAGTATAATTAGGGCTGTCCCTGTCATAGCCCGAATTGATTACCTTCCAAGTTTGTCAGTCAACAAATTAGGTACGTCAATTTTAAAAGTACTCGATTAATTGTCGAGTATGTTGTTTCAAAGTAACATTTGTCAACCCTAATAGCGACTTCGTAATTCGGAAACTTAAAGTGTTCCACGCTTTCGTCTCTATAAATTAAAGTGATTTATATACGGTAACTCTGAGGGTTGAAACTTTTGTCGTTTCGAATGAAAAAAAGCAGATTTCTCCCGGGGACTAATGAAAGAGGCTTTTTGTCTTTCACAGTTGGTACTGCGGTTTATTTTACTCGTATACCGAATGGCTCATGATAAAAGAAACGCTTCGGCATGAATTTTATTTCCTTGTTTTATATCTGACTTTTTACGAGAAACCTTTGCTTTTTATTAATTCATATTCTGTGGTGACAACAAAGAGTTTGGTTTTTATCGTATTGTTGTTTGTGGAGACGATATTATGAGAGATTGTCTGGATTATATGAGGTGTCGATGTGTATTCAAAGTTTGTGCTCTGTGTATTTATTAGCTTCAAAAATACTGGTACGTTTACAGCGTACAAGGTAACCAAAGTTGGTGCTAAATTGTTATAAAATGTGTTAGAAATATTATATAACCATTATGTTTCTAAAAAATACCGCCATTACATCCAAGTGATAGCGTAGTATAGGATCTGTGTCATTTTTATTTTTCTTAAACCAAACAATAAAAGTTGTGTTTGCGCAATTGTTAAGTAGTTAAAAGAACGAACGAATCGACGAAATAACGAAAATGACATCAGAAAATGATAATATCAACTACGACTTACCTCAAGAGCAGGTCACTGCATACTCCTTTGGCATTCCTCGACAGTGTTATTCTCTGCTTCATCAGACCAATGATTCACTAGACACTAACATTCAAAGTCCGAAAAAAATTGGATCAAAGGTAAATATAATAAATTAACACAATCGCAACCGAGGATGACGAGAAACAACACAAGCAATGGAAAAAGAACGGTGAGTAAAACAGTTCGAAACACAAACGCGAGAGCACAAAACATAGATTTGTACCCTTCTACTAGTAATGCAATTCACTGAATTTCACTGCCGTGGAAAAGACATTAGGTAGTGTATAAAAAGTAAAAAAAATTGAGGGTACTTTGAAATGTAACCTACGTGTTATTTTTAAAACGATTTAAGGTGATGGGGTTCGGGTGACCCGCGAAATTCAAATTGTAGTTTTCTGCAAATTCTGGATTTTCAATATAATAGTGGACCACATCTCAACTATTTTATAAATTAACTAGTAAAAATATTTTACGAATTTAAAAAGGATTTTAAAATTTTTGCAAATTCGATCATAATTTAATTTAAAAACTATAGGTGGTTTATTCAAACATCATACGTCTTCGTCAGAATAATGAATCGACTTCAAGTTATGAGCTGAAGGCTTTCAGTAACCGATGGATGGATTAATCTTCTTTGAAATGAAGTTAGAGCTATTTAAAATAATATGATTTGCTTTAAAAAATTTAAAATTTTATTTTATGGTGGTTACAAAAAACATGTTTTTTTATTCTTCGACTTAAAAAGAAGGTTGTAATAAGTTTGAATCCTTTGTCAGTCTGTTTGTGACGTCACACCTAACTCCTAAACGGGTTCACTTCATTCCGTGTTATTTTTTTGTTTTATTAGGATTGTTTTCTTGTCGAGATTTTTAATTTTATTAGTTTATACAGTGTTTGTTACACATGCTATAATACGCTCTTTTTAGAAAACAAAAAAAAAAAACAAAAAACGATGCGATTGGCGTAATTAAAGTTCGCGAGGGAAGTTTCTGGCATTTTGACAAACTGGCAAGTGTAACTACATCATAAATTTATTTAATCCACTTTTGCAAATAACAGTTTGACACAGAATACAATAGAGAATTTGAGATATTGCTCGTAGTTTGAACGACAAACTGAGCAATAAATAATTTGATATAATGTAAAAACTATAAGAAAAATAAAACCTTCATGCAGTAGGCACACTAGTAATTAACAGTTGATAGTTGCTAAAAAATATGTGTATATAAAACAACACCTCTAGTGGTCATTAGACGAACTAAAATATCCGATAGTAGGTAGATATATATATTTGATGGTGTAAAACGATAATTACCCTATAGCATGTAAAATACGACTAAATAAAAAAATTAAAATATGGAAAAATATATTTTAAAGAAAGAAAAGCTATTTAAAAAAGGAAAGATCAAATGGAGTACATTAAATTTCTTTTATGAAGATTGCGCATAGTGATTTGGTATCATTTATTTCAGTTTTCCTAATAGTTCTTTGATTAGCGTACAGTGCGACTTACTTATCCGATTCGATGAAGTGTCACCAGCACTTTCGCGTTAATTAAAAAAAAAGCCATAATTTATTTTCTACTCTACGACAATCAAATCCATATTATAAATTCAACGAATATATTCGATTTCAATCTCCTTCAAAATTTAAAAACACTACGCCCATGTGACATTAATCAAAATGGCGACGTTCAAAGCAACGTTAGTTCCAATTACTGTCTCCAGGGGACAACAAATCGCAAGATTCCTCTGGAATCAATTATTATCAGAATCTATAGCAGCTTCTTAGTTTTTTCTCTTTCTTGTTCTAATTTGAAACAAAAATTATACCACACATTAAATCTCTTGTCTCTTGTTCGTCGAAAGCGGTTTTATTATATGATTTAAAAAAAGGCAAATTAGTTCATCCTCATTGCTTTTGTTTGTTTTGCTTTTTTGTTAACTCTGTAAATAGATATTTGATCACTTTTAAACGTCAAACTATGTTTTTTTTTTCAAATTAGATGGCGCCAATTGATGATCAGTGGTGTCGCAATTCTACTAGTATCCTTCGTTCGGATCAATGTTCTGATATTATGTCATTACAAAGATATGTTTTAATGATCTTCTCTTCCTGTTCCTTTATATTATCTATAATGTAAGAAGCTGGCATAATAATTATCCCTAAGATGTTAACTTGGTAGGTAATCATGTAATACTAAACTCTAGATAGAATCCCTCGGGGCGTGAAATTTACCCGCCAACCTACAGAGCATACAACCTTGACCTAAGAAGGGTATCCTGGGATTATCGACAATACTGTAGAGAAGTAACACTATCTAATATTTACTAAATTTCAACTAATATTATAATGACTTTGAAAGTAACTGTTTGTTTGTTTGTACGTTTTCATACCTACCCAATTTTGATAAACTTTTGATAGATTGGACCAATAAGAAGCTAAATTTTTTCTCAAATAGTCCTTTGGAATGCGAGTTAAGCCACGGGAGACAGGTAGTATTAAAATAAATTATATTACAATAAGTAATTAGACAAGTAATATGTCTAATCCCTACCTAGGTCATCTTAGGTCTACCATGTTCTATGTTATTTTACGAGGAATACACTCAAACCCAGAGGTTTGAGTGGCATTATAGAATACTTATTTTTTTTGTGAATATGTTTCTGTTATATTAAAATAAAAGGTTTATTAAGATTTTTTTTAAATTATCTGAAATCAATCAATCAATATTTTAGCTTGTCTTTTCGATACAGTATTAAATGCAAAAATGTAAATACGTAGTCTATAAATATAACTACGCTGATCAGTTGATCTGTAACGTTAAGCTACAGTAGCCGCGGTAAGTATGTCAGAATGGTATTTTTCGACACTCCTTCGTGCCTCGGAGAGAAGGTAAAGCCGTCGGTCCGTGTTGTGATGCGAACACCTATGATAATCGTTAGTGATCGTCAGAAGCCCAAAAAGCCAGTCTATTCTCAGGATATTTGTATGCTGGCTATATTAGGTACCCAGAAATTTGGTTGCAGAGGTCTGATGGCAGTCACTTCGTGTAATATACTGATTCAGCCGCATTTCTGGTTAGACTGGAAACCGACTTCAATATAGTTGTGAAAGATTTGGAGGATGATGACGAAAAACTCGTCATCATCATCATCATCAGCCTATATTAGTCCACTGCTGGACATAGGTCTCCCCTAATGTGCGCCATTTCACCCTGCCCTCGGCTTTTCGCATCCAGCTTCTACCAGCAGTCTTTCGCAAATTATCACTCCATCTTGCCGGACGGGCATCCTACACTACGTTTAAGAAATGTCCTACTTAAGAAAAACTCGTAACGAAATTTAATTATTCTCGACATTTTTTTTTAGATGTTTTAAACCTGCGATCAGTCTACTAGACTATAATCAGGTGAGTTGTAAGAGGTTGGGGCTTGTTGAGGCTGAGCCACTGCTCCATGTCCCCATGATGTTACAGCATCGGCTCTCTTGAGTCTTCTAATTATTCTCAACATGAATAACATTTTACTGAATTATGCTTTATTTTATCTTATCTTTTGTAAAAGAACTTATCAAGTACTATAAACCTATCTTACTTGGGATCTTTTATCGGATAACAGCTTTCAATTAACACTTCTTTCTTATCGAAATTAAATTTATTGCGATTAAGTTGCAGACGGGCGTTTTTAGTGCATGTATTACAGTCAAAGATCGAAAACAGCTCACAACTAGTTGTGATAAATTTTATTATTTGAGGTTCAAAATGCAAGGAGATCCTAAGTACTTAGGCTAGGTTATGATAATAGGATTTTTTTATTATTTAACGAGTTATCTCGCTATTCCATATTTTATCAATATAAATGAGTAAAAATCAGCCTTTTGCGGTAAATTGAACGCACTACCATTCAACGCACCTGTTCAATCTAAGTAGTGTGCAAAAAGAATCTGTCAAATGCTTCCTTTGTTGTTGTCCTGAGGGAACTCAAAAAACAAATGGCATCGTGTTTCCACCCGTCTATATAGACATCAGGTCTCCAATGTGTCCTAAGGCACTTCACACTGTTACCTGTGAAGTAGTGTTCCATGTACCGGATCTATCTGATAAATGGAATGATCAGGAAACAAGTGTGAACGAGGCAGGAATGCTCCCGGCTAACTTATAGTGTTGCTCGTAAATTCGTTTGAATATCTGTTTTTTTTTAGTCTTTGTATCAGTTCGTTCGGAAATTCGAGAAAGAGATTTATACGATAGAATTGTTGTTTCTATTTGAATTGAAAGTCCAATACTTAACAGAAAAAAAAGCTCTAAGTGTTCGGTAACGTTTTATTTAAAGAAAGAAATCTCTGCGAGAGAATACGTTTTAATTTAAAACAAATTAAAATGCATCTAAAAATATCGTTGCTGTTACGGTATAGAAACTTCTACTTCATTTTTTTATATAGTAAATTGTCCCTCTATTGTTAGAAAATGTTTTGAAAGGTACATTTTCTGATTCTTGAAATCATTCCTCGGACTAGAATCTTTTGATATACCTTAAGTTATCTTACGTTATTATTTAATAAAGTAAACAGTGTTCTACACTTATTACAGGACATAAACATACATTGAATAGAGATATAATTAGACTGAAAGATTTGGGTTACTATTTTTACACCATGTGACTAAGCCTTATACTTCAACATACACAGCTACAGCATAAACCTCAAAACTGTCTCCTCCATAAAACGCGGGGGCGTAAATTTTAATAATGACACAAAAGAAAACACGGGGTCTTGGCTATAATGAAAACAAGACTCCGCCCACGGCATTACTCGCAACTGCGCACACACAGTCTAACGGGTTAAATTCTGAATAAATAAATACTCGAGCACCTGCATACGGCAGTTAAGTGCCCATTAGCCTCTCAGAATGCCAACATTGTTATTATAATTGTGTTCTTATGCGAAGGTTTCGGCTGTGGGTGATTTGTTATATTTTTATTTGCGTTTATTTGTGTCTCTCAAACTTCAATTCGGTAAAATAATCTTCATGTTAAGTATTGTCATCGTCAAGGGATTTTGAAAAAAATACACTAATATACGGATTTAGGCTTATATGGCTCCTACAAGCCCGGACTATGTTAAGTACTATTTAATTTTACCACACAACCTTATTTCATTTTAACACATACGAGAGGGTAATTTTAGTTGTTAAAGTAAAACAATCCAGATTAGCTGATATGCGAGATTGTTAAGTTTGGGTGGCAATACGTAACTCACCTTATAGATCATCTTTGGCTCACAGAGGACGTTGAACTGTCATTTCCAAAAGGATACACTTGACAAGAGTAAGCTCGTGTTTCCATGTGTCAAATTCCAATTGTATTTTTGATATAATCTGATTCATTATTTATAGCCTATTTGGCTAATATTCAGACGAATCTATATATCAGATAGACTGAGAGTCAGAATGTCAGTTCTGGAAATTAAGAAAGATCAAAATAATAATATTTCGATCTTGATTGGATTCAAATGTGATTAACATGACGTGGTACAGATCCGTACTATATTTTGCATGAACATTTATAAATTAAAAAAGAAAGTTTATAAATTTTAGATAAAGAAAAAATCGATATGAGGCGGGATTTTAACCTGCGTCCGGTTAAATACACCGGACGCTATAGCCAACTAAGCTACTAACCTGCGCTCTCCGATTTTTCACATGCTACTTATAGGTGACGCCAGCGACATCTATCAAAGACATATTACTATCTATTTTCTTCAACCTTGACATTTAGCCGCATCTGGTTAGAAGTGGAAGCTCAACATAGTTAGGAACAGGTTCGGCGGATGATAAGCTTTATACAAGTAACTACCTGGAAATAACTTATAAAGGTCGCTAGACCTAACTGGATTTATGTCGCTAGAGACAGAGACAAATAGAAATCTTTGGAGGAGGCCTTCACCTGAGAGGGGTCCATGCATATAAAAATGTTAAAATAAAAAATAATAATTGCATATAAAAATGTTAAAAATATAAAATAATAACATGAATATTCTAAAAATAATAATAATTTACCTATTTGATGATATATGATATGATGATAAAATTTTCTATTAGACATAAATAGACATACAGAATTGATGATTTTTCTTTTTATATTTTTTCTGTAATCTTTCAAAGATAATTAATAATAATCATGCATGTGATTTGAAATTCATTATTGTATTATTATTTTGTAAATACATGGAATAAAAGGCTTTTTTATTTTATTTTATTAACTTATAAAGAACATGGTAGTACCCATATCGATAAGTTGACATGAGAATTTTTTGAAGAAGACATATTACTATTTCCTTCAACTGACATGACTTACTTTACAGTTAGTTCAATGCCGAACGAAGTTGCCTTACCTTTTTACTGGAACCTTACCATTTATTTACTTACTATCTATTTAAGTACTAAAATGTTGTTCAATGCAAACGATATTACCAAACATAACGTACCGACTCTCAGTAATATTCCAATGTTTATCCAGCTTTTCTCGGAACGTTTTTCTCCAGTAGTCATTTAAGTAGCCTCCCGATCCCTGCCTTTTGTGCCTAACAGTATGACCGTATTATGCTAAACAACTTGAGGCAATTGCAGAGCGCCTCCGCCTGCATTCATGGGCCATTCTCACTTCAATGGCGAATTACCATGGTAAATTGAACGACAGAATTATGTGCCTGCCCGCCCTTTGGTAGAAATTTGATGAAGAACGCACTAAGAAAGACGTAGGTATTGTTTTTATTTGAAAATACAATATTTATTTTAGTGTAACTATGGTTAAATAAGATTTTTTAGAAAATATCTCATTGTTTAATAACTTTTTTAAGTCCTTTCAGCAATTGCAAGTTTTAATTCACTTTCAATTTAATAAGATCAACAGTTTATTGGTCGCGTTCGTGGTGAATGTGATACGAGTTTCATAGTTCCGATTCCGACTAATGGGAAAGGAAAGGCAACTTGTGTAGTTTAAAGTCGCGCATTTTCTGCACTATGAAAACTGATAATAGTCACTTAACATCAGGTGAGATGGTTGTCAAACGCAAGGCTATCCAACATCTTCTTTTTCTTCCTAGCCTTTTCTCAACTATTTTGGGGTCGGCTTCCAGTCTAATCAGGGGGTCTACTCCCTAAGCATGAACTCCGTAGTTTTGACCTTAGTTACGGGCGTTTCCTACTCCGTATCACCTACGGATGGATGATTCGCTTGGGGCCCAAACTAAGAATGAATGACAACACAATTTGACAGTTGTCCCCACTCTCGATGTGTTTTTACCCGTTAGAAAAATTTAATTTGACACTTGTTTTATCGGACTTCGAAGTTTCGAAGAACTTTCGAACGGCTCGTAACTTCGTTGACGGAGATAGGGAGTAGACCCTCAGATACGGCTGAATATCAGTATTTTACACGAAGCGACTGCCATCAGAAGCAAGGCAAGCTATCCAACATATTAAAAAAATAAGCTACTGCGACTAGTTTGTTGCCAGGGTAGCGAAGAGTGACGAGTGAGTCCGTCATTTAGGATTTAAGAAAGTCCTAAGTTTTATAGATATATTTTTCATCTTTCTTTAGGTAGATAGGTTGCTAAGCATCACACAGACATTCATTCTTTTTCACAACCAATTTGTTCGTTTAATGAACTTGTTTTGTGAAACCATATTAATTAAACCTCACCATAAACTAATTGTATTTATCAGAATGCGTGACGTTGAGCGAAGTTTTTATGATGGCTCAATTAGTCAAGTAATTAAGCGCGTTAGAGAAAAGTAAATTAGTGAGTGTGGATTAAACGAGATACATTTTATTTTTATCTGGAAATAAATAGTTTGAGAACCGCTTTTAAGTGCTTGAATTGTCACATTTTTATTATCTGTCAAATGAAATGAAGTGTCGAAATCGAAAGACGTAATATCATGAACCTCGTAGATGTAATACAAATCAATACAGTTTTTTATTTAATACACTACCCTAGACTACTTACATTCGGGGTCTATATAACTATAACGATTTTCTTGGAAATTCTCATGGATGTCTGGTTTGGGGCAAACCATGAGAGATTCCAGTTGATTAAAACTAGAGGCTTTGAATTATAAGGCTTCAGAGCAAATTAGTCAAAAATTGTTAATTAGTAAGTATCATTAGTCATATTAGGAGGCCCGTTCGACGTTGTGACCGAATAGTCGGTGTCGGCGCCACAGGCCAAGGCGTGGATTTGATTCTTGAACAGAGCAATAATTGAACAGCCTACAGGAATTTGTGTACGCTACAGGAAAAAATCCTGATGCTGCGGCAACGTATTTTAGAAAAAGCATAAGCTTATGAAGCATTCCCACAACTGATATATGCTACTTGTGTTTTAAGTCCAACCCCAAATGCAGCAAAACCTGAAACTCGACATTTTCATTACCCGCTCCAAATATATCTACATAGAGGTCATCTAAGAAAATGAGAATGGCAAGCGGAGTTGGCAGAATGTTGGTGAAATTTACAATTTCTATTTGGACTGTACGCTCATACGACTGGTTGCAATGCACACTACCAACATAACAGTTTTCTGAATACATTAGTCTGTTAATATTCAAGCGGTCTTTTAAAGGGAAAATGGGTTGATGTTTATGTGCATTGAAAATTACTGACGGTTATTGTTGAATGGATGAGAAAGTTTGGGATTCAGTTGAATGCTTGCATAACTGGTGTAAGGGGATAGAACTGGATTTGAATTAAATATTAGGAGGTTTTAGAAAGAAGGTAATACTTATGTTATTATATGAAGGATAAATCTAGTTTAAGGCGTTGGTGATTTCTCGAAATAACGTAACCCGATTTCGGCACACACTGGTCAGTCAGTATCTCGATACGACCATTGTGGCTGTGGTCAGTCTTTTCAATACAGTGCTGATTCCTATGTGAAAGTTGAAGATGTGTTGTCATTCTTACTACCATGCATTTTTTCTGTTCTGTGACCATGCACCACAAAATAAATACCAGCGATACAGTACAAGGAATTTTCTTTTGGACTATTTCACTGGCGTTGTCTTCCCAACTTATTATTCGTCCCAAACAGAGGGTGCCTCAAACACACCACTTAGACACAAAACAAGGGTGTATTAAGTGTGAGTTAAAATTTAAATTGATTCCACCCTCCTTTGGGAGAAAATTCAAATAGTGCATGGTGTGATCTGAAGCGGCAAACACTGTGTTTGTGGGATTCTTTTTCTGTAAATTGGACGCTTCGGGGCGTTTACACACAAAAAGAATGGGGAATTAGAATGTGCGTGTATGTGTGGGTGGGGATCCACAAACGGCGATGACACGCTTCATTTGGCGAGGGAGTTGGCAAGGTTAGCCAGAAACTATACAATACATAAATACACATAATTTTGGTATTGTGTGTAAGGGTTGAATCGAAAGGATTGGAATATTCTTTTTGCTACCAAACTTTTTGCTGTCTTTGAATTGATTTGACAAACTTAAAGGGCGCCGACTATGGCCATAAAAAAATAAAATAGGGTATACTTTTGTAACAATATCGTTCAACAAATATAAAGCTACAAAAATGCTATTGAGTACGAGATCTGAGCGAAATACCATTAAGTCAAAATCTGTTTAAAAAGATTCCCGTACACAAATACACGGAGATCTAATTAGCAATTCTTCAGTAATTCAAAGGAAAAAATTCAAATTTCTGTTGCGGATCGTTTACCGCTGTACACAAAGCTGCCGAGGCAGATGAGCTGTAATATCATGCAAATTTCCACGAGTTCAAGTATAGAAGAGGGGGAAGAATCGAGTTAACTCGATTGAAACGATATCGACAAAACCCAACATAATTCTTGTAGTGCATGTAGGTTATGTAATAAGGAAATGCCAACATAAGTCGGTTTTGAAAATCTAGGTCTTAAATGGCCGTTCTCCTTTAGTGTTTCATTAAACGTGAGCTGGCTGGATTTCCAAGTCCCGATTTGAATTAGCATTCGAGTTGGCTCGATTCCGAAAACCGTATTTATATATGATTCACGTCACTAAGTTTAAGTAGGAAATTCGTTTTATTTTTTTCTTTCAGTTTCTTAGGGTTTCGGGTCATGTCGTAAAAATGCTTTTACATTCGTCTCGCTTACAATGTTAACAAAGGCTCGACTATTTTCCAAGCATAATGCTTAATTGACTGAGAATTTTGGTACATTATACTTTTAAAATGAGCCTAATGGGTTCCAAACAGCCTGTAATAGAATATGGGACTTGATACTCTATTATATTTAAACGGTTAAGTATCTATTAAGGACTTTGTATGAAAGCAGCTTAATATTTTTGAGTGTCTAAAGATAGAATTGATAAAAAAATACATTTAAAGAAAAATATAAATTTTATTCACAGATAACTTTACTGAAACAGATAATTATGTAAGTTGGAAAATGCCGACAAGACTGAAAATGTATTTTCTATGACGTCATTGTATGATTTATTGAAAGGACAACGTCAGTCAGGTCAGACAGTTAGTTTTTTGAATAAAACACACGAAAAAATGTTTAAAAAAAGGTACAAAACACACACAGACATACACCGATGCCCTTTTCGGAAGACGAAACCCTTCAGCCATCTGCCCAAATCAATCTTAAATATTGAATTTGCGTCGTAATCTGATGGAAACTTTTACGGGAAACGAGTTCTATTACGTTTTAACACAATTTGTATCGAGTTTTCACCTTCCAGCGTGTAGGTGGTACTTCAAACTTATAAACGGGGGGTTTCAAATTTTAATTGCAAACGTGAGGATCAGTGAATTGTGTTTTGCAGTTAGTTATATTAATGATATTATATTTTATATGAAATACGTCAAGAAAGTTCAGAAATTTAACGGATTCAGCTTTTAGATAATAATTTCCAAACAGTTGGATAAGTTTTGGTTAAGTATAGAATTAAAAATAAGATAATTAAGTATAAAGAATGTTGATCCTCCAGAGCGTCATAAAAATTGTTTTTCTATTGTGTCTAGGTTAATGGGGATAATTTAACTGGTTATTTAGTGATAGTCAAAATATTTTTCTACCTGATGTCAGATGACATTGTTTTTAAAAAAAGACAATCCCGATCTGTGTTCCGGGAGAGTTACTAGTATAATAATTATGTATAATTAAGGGATACGAAGTACATCCAGACCCGAAAACAATATATCTGCGGATCACACAAATATTTGTCGTGGATGGGAATATAATCCACGATACCCGGTGCAACGGTAGTGGCGAGTTGATCACCCTAACCGCTACGCCAAACGTTCAGTCTTTTCATGCCTTCATTATAAAATGTTTAATCTTTTTTATAGAAATTGTCTACTTCACAATGCTATATACTTCAATAAGTAGTGATGATAAAGTATGAAAAGATTCATCAAACTGAAGAGGTGAATTAATCTTTTCATACTTTATTAAAATCGATTTATACTATGAAATATATTGGCATTTCATACTTCATTTCCCGTATCTCATACATCATTTAAAACTGATTTAACAATGAAAATCCTCGCGTCGATATATTGACAGAGCGCAGTATATTCGGCTGCATTATTCCCAGCTTACAGTTGTAATCCCAATTTTCAACGGTTGGCAACACTTTTTCGGGCTTCGACGGTCCTCGTTGGATTAAAGGCGCATCAATGGGCGTTCGGCAAACTTTCGTTCGGCGTTAGCCTTTTTAGACGAAATTTTGTTTTTAAGTGTGCACTTTATTAATTAGTTAAGCCCTTTGTTTCGGAATCAAAGTCTCGAGTGCGTCTAATGTGCTTTTTGTTGAATTATTTTGATGGAATGCGATTCGAATGTACTGTTTTGAGTTTTGGTGTTATCTTGATTTAATTTTGGGTTTCAATACTGGCCAGATTTTTGTTAAACGCTGCCAACATTAGGATTTTCTCCTGTATCGTGGGTGCGTTCACAAACACAAATTCTCACGCACATAATCATCCAGATCTGGAACATACAAATTTTTTAACCCGTTTTTTGGAAAAACAGGTTCTGTGCCCAGGCGCCACCATGATGTGCCACCATGCACCATGTGTGCACCTTGTGTAAGTAGGGGCGAATTTCATGGATTCCATGACCAGGCAAGTGAGGTAAAGAAGTGAAGAAAGTGCGGTTTTAGTCGGTATGAATCCGACAGCCTCCCCGGGTGGCGGACGATCCATGAGGACTTTCCGTACTACAAAAAAAAAGTAAAAAATGGCCAACAAATCACGATAAAATAAAGCCATTACACACTATAAGACGGGCCTTTTTAGCTACCGTCCATCAGATTACCCAAACGACTTTACTATTCACAAAATTACATTCCACGAGTCAGTATCCACACTCGATCCACGATCCTTGTCTTGCCTGTTTCGGTATCATAAATCTTTTGTTATCTTTCCCAGCGTTTTCCATTAACATTTTTATTCGGTATTTTACATTTACATTAACGTTTGCGTTTACGTTTGTGATTGTGTGTTTGCTTCCATGTTTTATTTAGAATAGTCTGAATAACAAAACATTCCATATATGTATCCTACGAGGGTAAGGCACAGATGAGCCAATTTAATATCTATAGTTCTATAGTAAAGATTGTAAGGAATCTTTTGCCATTTAGCCGGCAAAATTAAAACTCCGACCAATAATACATTAATCCACCTAGGAATCGAACCCAAACTTCACTATAATATATACTAGACCAATGAGAAATATTTGGGTTCTACGGTTTGGTTATAAATATACTCATCTTAATTGGTGGCTATTTTTCCAATGCATTGCGTTCATTACTAATTAATAAATTGATTAAAACCTATTTTAATTCAAAGTGTAAAAAAATAACACATGTAAAGACAATTCTAAATACATATATACGAATATACTGAAATTCTACCTTTATATATTATTAATCTTTTTTTTTCATAAATAGATCATCAAATCAAAAAGTTTCATGAATCAGAATATCATCGCAATATGATGAATGGTATAGGGAAACAAGCAAATAATAATTCATTTATGTATTAAAAAAATACTACAGTCCTGCTAGAACTAAATGTCTTTGAACTAAATGTCTTTGAAATAAATTCGTTCCGAAATCATTGTGAAAGCCAACACTTAATACAGGTTACCTAAAATATCCACTCTCCAGCGCAGTCTAGAACGGTCGGGACTTTGGAAGTAAATGGATTAAATGTCATTGTGATGTCGAAACGTAATCTAGTCGCGCCATTTTAACATTATTGGAACAAGAGTACTATTTTATAGACGGCGTTGAATGAAAGGGTTAGTAATTCAAGTGAGTTGTGGGGCTCGTAGTTAAGTAATAAGACCATTCTTAACACATCGAGGCACGGAGGGGTCTCCGTGCCTCAAAGAGCACGTAAACCTGTCATTACCATGTCCCATGAAAATTTAAGATATTTGTTAGTGGTAATCAGAACCCAACCCAAAAAGCCTGACAACTGTGCTCTCATTACAGAACCAGATGCGGATGAATATCACAGTGAAAAGACTGCCATTAGACCTCCGCAATCCAATATCTTGGTAATACCGATACTCTAACTTAGAGTACTCTAACTAGTAAAATGCGATGGATTGCGGAGGTCTGATTGCAGTCGCTTCGCTCTGATATTCAGCCGCATCTAATTGGACTGGAAGCCAAAAAAGGGTAAAGGCTAATATGGACGCCTACATGTATTCAGTACCTCTGGTTTAGTTGAATGAGTATAAAGTTGTGAATATTTTTCTTTAGGTGAATAATTGTGTTCTTAACTATTAAGAAATTCAGTGATCTCAAAGCGTGCCATGCTTTGAGATCACATTATATCAGTGTAAGGCACAGGTAAAGCGTTTAGCACTCCGAAACACTTGAACAAAGTTGTATGTATGCAATGACTCACGTGGCCTTCTGTAGTTTCTGCCTGCTCCCATAGAAAAAGGTGTGAGCGATAGTATGTATGTATTTTACAATATGATTTATGGTTAAAAAGTAAAAAAAGTTCCTTACTAATACAATATAAGAAACATGTTCCCATATCAAGTAAACCCGTAGGTAAAAATAGTTTATTCTGTCAAACTCGAGACACAAGTTACCAAAAAAAAAATCAATCAAATAAAAAGATTAAACAAAAATGTACTTACGATAATCTAATGGCTGGAATTAAGAACGTCTCACGTTCTCAACTTAGCCTTACTGGGATTGAATTTAAATTTGAATTGATTCCGTAGAAGTTAAATTCCTATCTTTGGTATGGCGAAGTTGAACAACTAACTCAGACATAATCAGGTCATAACAAATGAGTAACTATGAATCTAATTTCAAAATCCTGAAAGCAGCTGACAAAAACAGACAGCATAAAGCAAGATATACCTCTTGTGCCCATTTCACTCAACGAATGACCATTAGGGACGAGCAAAACGCCTAATATACATAACTATAGTATGATAAAAGCCTTTATAACAATGGTACGACCACACGAGAACATTCTCTCTCATACAATTGTACTGCGTTAATTTTTTGTGTAGCACAGAGGCTTTTAGGGGACATTGATTAATAGTCCAAAGAGGAACATGTATCTAACTTTTTATTCACTGTCTGCTCTAACTTGACCTCCCCCACCTCTCCCAGTCATTAATGTTTTGAGTGGTATGGGGGAATATGAACTGTGATCGCAGATCCAGTGATGTTGGACGGTGAGGTGTTTTTAAAAGTGTGATCTGTATAGTAGGAGAGCTCTAAAGGAAATCGCTTGTGTCATTGCTACATTATTAGTATTAAAGGGCTTTTGGTAGATAGCGTGGTGTGTGGGTCCTTTTTATTTACAGACTTTTTATATTCACGACGTCAGTGGTTTAGTGGTTTGAGTGTCAGTCTATTGATCACGAGGTCGTGAATTCTATTGCCGCGCAAATATATATGTGATGAACATAAGTTCGTGCCTGTCTGGGTGTTTCTTATATATTATAAGTCTATATTTACAAAAAAACGTACATAACTATTATATCCAATGCTTAGTACCAACAGTACCAGCTCTGCTTATTTTGGGACTTGACGATGCCGTGTAAAAAGTCCAAAATGTTTATTATTTTTATGTAAATAAAAAGATATCACGGAGCTTTTGTTTGCAAAGACATTTACTTTTGAGGTTTTAGGCTATTTGTTTTTTTTTTTATAAGCGATAGGTTAGCGTTTTACCACAATCTCACCTGATAGTAAGTGACGATGTCGTCTAAGATGTAGCACGCTTACCTAGAAGAAACCTATTCACTCGTGACTTGAAGGCCCCCAAATTGTACACGTCAGGAAATACAGACTCAGGCAGCTGATTCCATGCACTCGCTGTACGGATAAGGAATGTCAAGGCAAAACGCTTAGTGCGGGTTTCGGGAATTGTTAACTGAAACAACGTTAGCCTTAAGTTTATTTTAAATAATAGAAACTTGCATTATGTATATCAAAATCACAATATCAGTAGCCTTGAGGTCACTACAATTTATTGCAAACTATCGTACCTAGGAATTCAACGATTTGTTCTTTACGTAAGTATTGTTATCTAAATGTTGCCTGTAATCTTTGACTAACCTTTGACATCAAATATTTTGCTTTTGAAATATACTTTCGCTTCGATAAAGAAATACCAGGCTTTTATCGTAAGCGCACAATCCGCTTATTGTGGCTACTCAAAAATTCTAAGGTTAATGACTTGAACAAAATGGTAAAAGGAAAATAAAAGAATTAAAATGGTGGAAAACATTTCATTCGGAATAAAGAAAGGCAGTTAATGGTGTGATTTTAACCTAAAGAAAGTAAACCATAAAAAGATAATAAGCCTAGGAAGACAGACTATGAATGATGATAATATCGACAAAAATATTAAATTATTTAAATAAACCTACTTTTTACCAACTTTATCGCGTTATAAGATACGTAAAAAAGTAATTTTATTTCAATGTCTAATATATTCACGTAAGTGCCGGAAATCAAAATATTAACATAACATACATACCATCACGCCTGTATTCCCCGAAGGGTTAGGCAGAGGTGTACTAATGTACACCCACATTTCGCTGGTATGTTTAGGTCCCATGTAATAGGGGGCGAGCCTATTGCCATTAACCGGGCACATATCCAGAATCCGAGCTGCTACTGAGAATTTCACAGAAAAACCCAATAACGCTTTGCTCGACCTGGGGATCGAACCCAGGACCTCTAGCGTAGCAGTCGCGCCTAGGACCACTAGACTAATGAGGCAAAATATTAAATTATTACTTATTTATTTAAAAAAAGGTATTCTATGTAAATAAAGGAGGCAGTGGGATAGTACAACCTCTAAATGATGATGAAGGTGATGATGCTGAAATATGTACTATGATTATTACTAGCAGTAAGCTAAAAGTGCTTGTCCATGTATATGTATGTCCATATATAGAATAATAAATAAATATTCTTGGACTATTTAACACAGCACCATCTAGTCCCAAACTAAGCAGAGCTTGTACTATGTGTACTAGACAATAGATATAATACTTATATACTTTTTTTTGTAATACATACTTATAATACATAGAAACACCCAGACAAACACAAACACTTATGTTTTAACCACACAAATATTTGTGTCCTGTGGGAATCGAACCCACGACTCCATGATCAGCAGTCCGACACTCGAACCACGATATACATAGTTTTTTTTTTAGTTTTAACCAATAATGTATTTATTCAATATTTTTATTTAGTGTTTATGTAGCAATATTGTAAATGTTTTTAAGTCTGGTCAGGTGGTATACCCAACATACTCAGCCTAAGAATATTCGTATGCCTCTTGCAGAGGCGGATGTGTCGGAAAACTTATTGTAACATAACAACTTTTGTACCATATCCTCGGCGAATAAATATCTTTATCTTTAACCACTAGACCTCAGACGTCGTCGTGTAGTGGATACACGTCAATAGTTTAACGGCAGTACATGATTTCACATACTATAACATCTTCGAACATATCGGCGAACTGTGGGTATACATTGATACACCTTTGGTTAACCTTTCGGCAACACACACTCTTATAAACTATGGTAGGTGTATGCGTCTTTTTTTCGGAAGTTTAAAATTTCGCTCGATTATTTATAGACATACATACCATCACACCTGTATTCTCAGAAGGGTTAGACAGAGGTGTACTATGTAGACCCACATTTTGTTTAGCCGCTACATAGGTCCTATGTAGCGCTGTTTGCAATAGGAGGCGAGCCTATTGTCATAGACTGTGCACAAATCCAAACTCCAAGCTGCTACTGAGAAATTCAAAGAAAACCCCATTAAAACACCCAATCAAACCCAGGACCTACAGCTTTACTGTCCCACTTAGAGTCACTAGACTGACGAGGCAGTTTTACAGACAAATATTTATACTTGTTTTGTTACTTTCCCCACCTATTAAAACCGCAGAAGAGCTGAGTTGCTGTCACGGTAGATCGTTAATTTCTCGGGAACTCGCAGTTTTTATTGTGCGTAATTTTTCCTTGCTCGGGAAATATATTGCTCGTACCGCCGACATGTGACACAATGAACGCATTTATCTTTCTGAGGGCAATAAAAATTATGCTCCGTTGATTTTCTCCGGGCGATTAATTAAGTGCTTAAGCTTAGTAAGTACTTGAACTTAGTTTCGCTTTTGTTTCTTTTTCTTTTAGTGTGTAATAAGAGAGGCTCGTTAGTTTTATTTGTTTTGTTATGTTTTATAGTATTACCTACTATGCGTGTGTGTGTGTTGTGAGTGTCATATGTGTGTATGTGTATCAGGGCCTCAACTACACCAATGGCCTTAACTACAACTGCTATGCTATAATCCTGGGTTCGATTGTACTGGTATTGGACTGGTAGACTTTTTAAAAATGCTATTTTAATGATCTAATTGAATTAATATATTTGATTTTGACTTTGATGTCCAGGTCGAGCAAAGTGTTATTAGTTTTTCTATGAAATTCTCAATAGCAGCTATATAAGATAAGATCTCGCCCCCGGCGTCTCGTCCTACATTACATGGAAGGTACCTGCGAACTGTGGGTGGACATTAGTACACCTCTACCTAAGCCTTCCGCCTACTCAACGAGTGTCGATCACTCGTTGAGTTCATTGCTAAACTGCGGCTATTATAAATTGCTATATTTACTTAGGGTTAAGCTCCTTTAGCTCAAAAATACGTTTCCCTAGATGAGCACTGCACTAGTGTAGTATTGGTGATAATGTTTACTTTGTATTAAAAAATAAACCTCTATATTCTAAGTCTGCCGTTATGTTTCTACCCGCCACTAAACCTTTAATAAAGAGACCTCAATACTACAAAACCCTTTCACTTGATTCCCAATTTCCCAAGCTGAAACACTTCTCCTTAACCGCTATAAACTTAAGAAACAGCTGTTCCATTTTCAAATATGTTAGCTGATAGCAGGTATGCTAACAGCTAACATATGAAGGCTTAGCCCTTAACGTGTATACAGCCTAAGGTACAGATGCGCGCGTCTGTAGTCTCCTGAAGTACCGAGCCATCCCTCCCCTCAGTACCGTTTTGGCAGTCAGGGAGGGTGCACGCGTCTAGGCGGCGAATCCGCCCACGGGATATTTACGCCGGTATTTTTTTGCTAGTGCTGTGTTGTGATCGAACGACTTTGTGATTGGACTGTTTGGTTTCTCATGGATATTTTGAAGTGGAGTAAGTATGTTTGTTTCTAATTAGAATATCGATGCTCGTTTTTTGTTTTCAAATATTTTTTTTCGTTGTTTAAATTTAGATCGTATGAATTTTAAATTTAGTCTGTTTTACGGAAATGTTTGTTTCGCAATCAAAATAAGGGGTTAGAATAAAAAAAGAACTTGGAATAATAATTATTATATGTAGCGAAGTAGGTGAAACAATACATCAATCAGAATAGGCCTTCTTCCACAATATGTTCAAAGATTTATTAAAAAAAAACATAATTATTATTTAAAACTTGTTATATATACAAAAAGCAGTAATAGCCTAGTGGTATAACCATTGGACCGGCAAGTCGAAGGTCTCGAGTTCGAATTCAAGGCACGCACCTCTGACTTTTAGAATTCATGTGCGTATTAATAATTAATTATCACTTGCTTGGACGGTGAAGGAAAACATCGTGAGGAAACCTGCATACCTTAGAGATTTTTCTCGACGGTTTGTGAAGTCTACCAACCCGTATTAGGCCAGCGTGGTGGACTACAGCCTAAACCCTCTCAATATGAGAGGAGCACCGTGCCCAGTAGTGGGACAGTATAATTATGGGTTGATGATGATATATACAATATTAATCCAATTATTCCAAGAGAAACATACATTAAAGAAACTGGATTTTATTGGTTTATTACTTGTACAAACAATAACTATAAACATGTGCGTGGTTATGACAAATAAAAGCTTTAAAGCGTTGCGTGATAAAATTTGAAAATGGATACGGATAGTTAAACATAATTTACAGTATATTTATTGCTACTAATTAAGCGAAACATTACGTGTTTATAAGTAAACTGACACTTACGTGAATCGGAATAGAATATTTAAAATGTAAAAAATTATAATTGTAAAAATGAAAAAATTAAATATATTATATTCTAATATGAAAAAGCAATGATAGCCTATCTATCTATCAGCCACGGACGTCCACTGCTGAACATAGGCCTCCCCTAATGATCGCCACAAAAATCGATCTTGCGCAGACCGCATCCACCGACTCCCTGCGACCCTCACAAGGTCGTCCGTCCACCTAGTTGGGGGCCGTCCTACGCTGCGCTTTCCTATGCGTGGTCGCCACTCCAGGACTTTATTTCCCCAGCGGCCATCCGTTCTTCTGGCCACATGGCCCGCCCATTGCCACTTCAACCGTGCAATCCTGCGAGCTATGTCGGTTACTTTGGTTCTTCTGCGAATATCCTCATTTCTGATTCTATCACGCAGAGAAACTCCGAGCATAGCCCTCTCCATTGCACATAGCCTAGTGGTATGACTATCGGACTGCCAAGCAAAGGCCTCGAACTCGAATCCAAGGCGGACACTTCTGACTTTTTGAATTCCATGTGCGTATCTCGCTTAAACGATGAAGGTAAATGTCGTGAGGAATCCTGCATGCTTTAGAGATTTTTCTCAACGGTGTGTGAAGTCTTCCAACCCGCACTAGGCCATCGTGGTGGACTAATAGCCTAATCCCTCTCGATCTGAGAGAAGACTCGTGCACAGCTATGGGACAGTATATGGGTTATTGATTTCTGACATTTACGCGAATATTATACATTGAAATAAAACTACTTTTTACGGATTTTATCGCGTATATTGATTATATTATCAAGACGCCCACCACCTCAGTCTACCCGTGACCATGGACGCTTTAAAGGGTCCGAAACGTCGGGATTAATAATATCAATATACGCGATAAAATCCGTAAAAAGTAGTTTTATTTCAGTTTATGGGTTGATAATTGTGCACGATGCGCACATGGGGGCTGGGTTGACCTCGAAAATAAAAGATCATTGATGTTCTATACTTGCTGCCCCATACTTGACGAGTGTTGCATGTGTGTGACGAAAGTGTTTCGAATGCGAACGTGAATGTGAATGTGAATGTGAATGTGAATGTGAATGTATGTTGCGCGGCTAGTGCGCCTATTTATATTCCTACGTTCGGGGCGGCAAGTAGTGTTTATTGAAACCTATTAATGTTTTTACAATTTTCTTACATCTAACTTATCTCTATTACATTTCTTATTTCTATAAACTTATTAAACTAACTATATCAATAAAAGGTAAACTATATACTATAAACTATTCTAAACTTATAATAAATGGGTAAACAAACAACTGTATGCCTGCGCGCTTACATGGAGCGCGCGCAGGTTTGTGATAAACTTTTATTTATTTCCTTATTCTATATTATTACATAACTATTCTATTTACATGGTTAGACCTGATCGTCCTACACATTCTCCCGCCGTGAACCGTTCTCTGGCGGTTCAGTAGTTTCGTAGTGTGGACGATCTCCCGTAGGCAATATTACTATTTTTTTTCGTTGGTCGCCGTAGGACGCCTCCTTTCGTGAGTACGTCTGCTGTCCTCACCACGCCGTCTGTTGTGGTCGCGCGCCAGTATGCCACTGCTGCGTAGGCGGCCTCGCTTGCGTCGACGAAGACGTGTAATTCCAAACTCGCCGCTCCGCTGAATGAGGCGTAGCACCTCGGGATCTTTACGTCACTGAGGCGACGCAGGTGCCTCGTCCAGTCCGCCCATCGCTCCGCCAGGTCGCTGTCTATGGGGCTATCCCAGCTCGTACCGCGGCGCCATATTTCTTGTAGAATCTGCTTCGCTCTCACTGTCACAGGTGACGCCAGGCCCAGCGGGTCAAACAGAGACATGAGTATTTTTAACGTCTCCCGCTTTGTTGGTGTGGCTTTGTCTAGGAGCCCTGGCGGCAGTCTTGCTAGGTTTAGGTTGAAGCCCAGCTCGTCTGTGTTCGGTTGCCACTCTAGCCCCAGCACGCGTTCCGTGTGCGCCCCCGCCGCCGCTATCTCTATACTGTGTCGCCGGGCGCTTGGTGCGAGCGCATCCATCACTGTGTCACTATTGGACGCCCACTGACGTAGCTCGTAGCGCGCTTCTCGATGTATCTTGTCGACTATTTTGAGATTGTCGATCGCCGCTTGCTCGGTGTCGTAGCTGTCTAGTAGGTCGTCTACGTAATGATTGCGCACTATTGTGTTTACGGCGTCCGGGTTAGATTCTTGATATTTTCTTGCGTTGTAGTTTTTTACGAAGATAGCCGTTGCAGGTGAGCACGTCGCGCCGAATATTAGTGACGTCATCCTATATTCGTCCGGAGGCTCTTTGTCCCTGCGATCGCCCCGCCACAGATATCTCAGCGCGTCTCTGTCTTCTTTCTTTATTTTCACTTGCATAAACATTTCTTTTATGTCAGCTGTGACCGCTATTCTGCGCTGTCGGAACCTCATCAGTACCCCGGGTAACGACTGTAGCAGGTCGGGTCCCTTGAGTAGGTGGTCGTTCAGTGACACACCTCTCGTTTTGGCTGCCGCGTCGTGGACTATGCGTAGCTTTCCCGGTTTCAGTGCGTTCACCACTGGGAAGTGAGGCAGGTACCATGTCTTGTCCTTATCCTTTTCTGCGGGGGCGGGCTCGGCGTAACCTTTCGACACAAGTTCGTTCATTTGTTGTGTATATTTTTCTTTCAGGCTCGGGTCGCGGTCTATCTTGTTTTCTATGTTGTGAAGCCTTCTTAGCGTGCTCGCGTAATTGTCGGGCATCTTCGTGTCGTCTCTCTTCCACAGTAGGGGAACTTCATATGCGCCATCCCTTTTTGTTACTGCGGCGTTCAGTGTGTCTATTGCACGTTGATCGGGGTCACCTTTAGGCAGCTTGGGTTCTACGAGCAGCGAGTCCACCGCGATAAAGTGCCTCAGTTGTTCGTCCATGCTGCTTTCCTCCTCGGCGTGTATGAAGTGTACGTGATGCACGTGGTGACCGAGGGTGCGTGTGCTGGCTCCATGCACGACCCATCCCAGGGCCGTGTGTGAGGCGACGGGTTGATCGCGGCGTCCCAGGCGTACCTCGGTTGGTAGGAGCAAATGCCAATTGTCCTGCCCGATCAGGATGCGTGGCTCGGCTTGTTCGTAGAGCAGCTGCGTCTTGATATCATTGAGATGACCGCATTCGTCTATGTCGCTTCTGTTTATGGCTTGTGCCGACAGCTTCATGTTTTCTATTGTCCGTGCGTGTATGTTGAAATCACGCTCGGACGGCCCACGCAGAGAGAGACGGACACGTTGCGAGTCGGACGAGGCGATCTGACTATCTCCTATGGCTTCTATTCGCAGTGGCTCTCGTGGTCCGCTCGCGCCTGTTTTCTTCGCTATCTCGGCGTCGACTAACGTCACTGTCGACCCGTCGTCCAGTAGCGCGTACGTGTCTATAGCTCCCGCCGGTCCGGACACTTTCACTGGTAATATCTTGAGATACGACGTGTAGCTTTTCCTAGTCCAAGTCGAGGCGACGGTTTCTGTCTCGGTCTGGCGCTCGGGCTCGGGCTCTTTGCGTTGACTGTGCAGGAGGCGGTGGTGTGTATATTGACACCCGTCGATCTCGCACTTCTTGCGACGGCAGTGGTGTGTCCGGTTCCGATGACGTAGGCAGGCGAAGCACAGTCTCTTGTCTTTGGCTATGTCCCATCTGTCACTTGTCGCGGCGTCGGTGAACGTGTTGCACCTTGTTACGTCGTGCCCCGGCGCCGAGCATACTATGCAACCGGGTTTGTCCGGTTTTGATGGCGCGGTCGCGACGTACGCCTTGGCTGTAGGTTTTCTTGGGGCGGCGTGCTCCGGCGTTTGGGTCTCGGGGGGCGCATAGGGACCACAGCGTTCGGCTTCTCTTTCTAGGAAGCGTGACAGCTTCAACAGGTCCGGCTCCTCGTCTTGGCTTGCGGCGGCGAAGTCGAACCATCTATATCTGAGGGCGGGCGTCAGCTTCTCTATTGTGAGCTTCGTGATCTCTGGGTTGTACAGGTAGTGTGTCCGCTTCAGTGCTCGTAGCGTGGCGACGATGTTGGACACGCGGCTCGCGAACACACACACGTCTCTGGCGTTGTCCGAGATTCTGTTGAGCGCGCGCATGCGCTCTAGCTCAGCGAGGGCGATGCAGTCAGGGCGGCCGAAGCGGTTCTCGAGGGCTTTCATGACTTCCTCGGTCTTGGCGTTGAACAGGAGCAGGTTCTCTACGGCTTCCCGCGCTTTCCCTTTGACGTTTCTTCTTAACCTGGCTAGGTTCTCGGCCTCGGTGAAGGACGTCGCAGATTCTTCATACGCAGCTTTGAACGACATCCAATCCTGGTGAGCGCCCGTGAAGGCAGGTAGTTCAGTCATGAACTTAGGACGGGCTCCCGCCTTGGCGGCGAGAGCGATCGCGGACGCTAACTCGGCGAGATTGATGTGTTGCGGCGATGGGGCGGGGGCGACGCTTTCATTCTTCAAGTGTACGTTTTTGACGACCTGTGACGGCTCTGTTAAGACATGTGTGGGCGGCTGTGGCGGATGTGGTGCGACGGAAGGGAGAGCGGACGAGACGATCGGTGCGGCAGGCGGCGGAGTGGGTTGTTCGGCGGTGGTCACGTGGGGCTTGTCGGTAAGCGCGAGCACGTGACGCTGTGACTCGTTCAGCCAATCACCAACTCTTCTTGATGTGTCTTGATGTGACAGCACGGATTCGTCGTCGTCTTCAAGTTCACTGTTGCTTTCTTCTTCCTCTGCCTCGATGGCGGCGACGCGGGCGGACGCGAGTTGCACTTGCAGCTTGATCATTTCTTCTTTAGCACGTGCGAGACGTAGTTTTTTTGACGGCTGTTTTGTTTTTGACGACTTAACAGACGTTCCCCTTTGACGCGGCGTTGCGTCCGTAGTTTCGGTGACCGTGGTAGTAGCGGTCGTGGCTGTGGCGGATTCTTGCATCGTCGACTGCGAGGCGGCAGACTCTGTGGTACCGGAAGGGACGGCAGCGGAGGCAGGTTCCGCATTATCACGGACCACAGGTGCGCAGTGACGACTACTCGTTGATCTGGTGACAGGCATTTTCTTCTATACTATTGGCGTGATCTTCTACTTGAGGTGGGCATCCGGCTCGAAGGACCATAAAATGTGCACGATGCGCACATGGGGGCTGGGTTGACCTCGAAAATAAAAGATCATTGATGTTCTATACTTGCTGCCCCATACTTGACGAGTGTTGCATGTGTGTGACGAAAGTGTTTCGAATGCGAACGTGAATGTGAATGTGAATGTGAATGTGAATGTGAATGTATGTTGCGCGGCTAGTGCGCCTATTTATATTCCTACGTTCGGGGCGGCAAGTAGTGTTTATTGAAACCTATTAATGTTTTTACAATTTTCTTACATCTAACTTATCTCTATTACATTTCTTATTTCTATAAACTTATTAAACTAACTATATCAATAAAAGGTAAACTATATACTATAAACTATTCTAAACTTATAATAAATGGGTAAACAAACAACTGTATGCCTGCGCGCTTACATGGAGCGCGCGCAGGTTTGTGATAAACTTTTATTTATTTCCTTATTCTATATTATTACATAACTATTCTATTTACATGGTTAGACCTGATCGTCCTACACAATAATGATGCAACAATCCCATAGAAAAAACTTGGTGTGCCTTGGTATGATTGTCACTTGGTATGAGATACTTAAAACGGTGTGGCACAGCTCAGTGTAACTATAAAACGTGTATTTGTAAGTAAGTAAGCCATTAGTGTTTTTTTTTTATTATATTCTTGGACAATTTTACACCATTTAGTCCCAAACTAAGCAGAGCTTGTATTATGGGTACTAGACAATGGATATAATACTTATATACATATTTGTATGATTTATTGTATTTAGTAAATAAAATCACAGTCACGCCTTTTTCTAGTTATACTGGAGTTGGCTTCTAGTCTATCAGTATTTTCAAAGAAAGCGACTGTTATTAGAACTTTTTTTTTTCACCTGCCTCCAGGGGAGGTGGCGGGGTCAGTAATTCTGCCTTGTGCTGACTTAAAACTGCACTTTACTGTCCTTGGACCATAATCATCGCAATGAGATTCGCATGCTATTAGACATCTGCAATCCAATTCAAATTTAAGAGAGGTAGGGCATAGTGGGAGTAATTCCACTCCAATTGGAGCGACTGGAGAAGAACTTCCGCCTTGCAGAAAATCAAACTGAAATAACACTGCTTTCAGCTGTATTGTGTTCCTAACGGTGAGCAAGGTTGCCAGTGGTCCGCGAGGAAACATTTTGTTGGCAGAGGGGGGACCTTGACCATTATACTGCCACACCAACTGTTCCTTTTTCGTTTTACAGGGTCGGCAACGCGTAAGGGATACCCCTGGTGTTACAAGCGTCTATAGGTTACGATAACCGCTTACCATCAGGTGGGCCGTATGCGTGTTTGTCACCTTAGTGTTATACAAAAAAAAAAAACTTACTAGAAAAACCGAAACTCAAAGGCTTATTGTCAGGCTGTTGACTACCACTAACTGACCACTAGCAGCATGATTGACGTATTCCCCGAAGTACGGTGGGGTCTCGATGTGTTGTCGCTCCTAGCACTAGGGATATTCGATACCTATACATCTATGCATTGAAAACATCGATGTTTACAATGCGATACATTGAATCGATCAGATGTTTTCAAATGCTTTCGATATACTCGATGTATCGATGTTTTTTCAGTTTTTAGTAGAAAAACATCGAAACGGATCTTTTTAAGCGCAGCTTTACCTTACAAATCAATCGGTTAGTAAGGTTTTGAGTTACCAAAAATTATAAAAAATAAGAAGAAAATTAAGTTAATCAATGTTAGTTTTTTTTAAGTCAAAGAACTTTCTTTTTGCATTTTCCATGCTAAGATTTCAAAGTTATTTTAGCGAAGGAAATACTCGACATTTTTTTTTCTTCTGTGAAGTAAAAACTTGCTTTGTAGTAGATGTCATTGACGTTACTATAAAGACGTATATTCAGAATGTGAAGGCAAATTTTGACCTAACGGGTGGGACTAGCGGTGGTTTAGTGGTCATAGCAGGAGACTTAGGAGAGGATCTTACGCAAATTACTGAATTAATATTATGCAAAAGTTAAAATATTAAAATTGTGAGCTGAGAAACAACAACCTTAAATGTATTCTATTATCTGTATCATGAAATTCAAAATCACTATTTTAAATTTCAAAACTATTATACTCTAGAAAGCCGATGTTCTGCGTGAACTCAACCTCGACCGCACGAGTTACATTGAAATAACTTTTTTAAATTCTGTAAAAAAAAATACTTCCAAAAACACACCTACCTCACACGTTACAAACGAACATACGTTTTAACCTATTTTTCGTGAATACAAAAGCAAAGGTCATCGTCAAACAAAAATAACCCTTCGAGATCCAACTCACGATTATTTAAATATTATTCTTAGACCCTATCTGTTTCACTTGTACCAACAAGACCAAACACGAATTTTAAAAAGACCAACATAAATTATTCGAACGGCTTCACTGCGCGACAGTACCGGACACAAGCCATCAGGAATAAAGTCATTTAAATCTATTGTCATCTTTGTTGTATCACTGAAGAAAACAATAAGAAAACGCAACTCAAGAAACTGTAGCTATTCAAAAATTCACCTTAAATCTATTCTGTTTGGGTATAGTGGGGAATAAAAATAGTTTTATACAGTTTTTGTTTTGCCACAAAGAAGTAGCGATAAAACAAATAGCGGGCCACAAAAGGCTAAGGTATATGTTACTGCACTTTATTATGTAATATAATTATTTATATTATAATATCCTTTTATCTTTTTTCGTATAAGGTATCGTAGATAATACAAACTGGAATATAGGTCTTGTTGGATAATTATATATTTTGAATATTTTATTTTTTTAAATAATTAGGAATACATAAATGGCATTTAAAAATCCTTTTTTTTTTCATTATTATAAATAATGTATTTTTATTTTTAACTCATGGATTCTCATAGATGACTTAGACGACGGGCAAGCCAAGGATTAGGCGGGTTTTTACAGGTAAAACATTCTACGAATGAATTTTTTTTTTCTTAATAATAATTATAAATCGCCATAGAATTTAAACACTTATTTGACCAAACGGCCATTTTAATTTACCATTAAATGAAGGACAATATATAACTTTTTATCATCTTTCACATCAAGCGGGTATCTATTACGAAATTGCGATTTGATAAATCGCCAAACATTATTATGGGCGGCGAAAGAAATGGACTCGCTCAACGCAAAACGGTATGAAATAAACCTTAATTTTCTCCCAAAAAGGAACGTTATACTATTAAAATAAAGTCCAATTTTAGTCAAACGTAGTTCGACCATGTAAAATAAATATTATGAAAGTAATAGGAAAACATAATGCCATGGATACTGTGATGAAAGCGGGTCTCTTAAATAAATTGGTTGTAGGTTGAATATTAGAATTATGGTTCTTATTACGTGTTGTTAAAAGAGAAATGGGATAACTTATTCTATTATTACAAACTTTGAATATAGAATTCAAATATGGAATGCCCAAGTCGTTTTACCTTTTTCGGAAAGTCAAACTTGGAGCCAAAAGTAACTTTACAATAATATTATTTTTTATTAGGAAGAAAAGGCTGGAGCATCTAGTTCTATTAAACTCTTTTTTATCGCTTGATAGTTGTTTTTTTTTTGTATAAATCAATATTTGAAAAGTTACAGCATTTTTATCTTTAGACAGCTGGTGTACTGGATTTAGGATTGTATTTATTACTTTTTCCTTTTGTCTCAATCTAAAAGGATTTTATTTCACCTTTTTCGATAATTACTTTACTTACAACATATTCATAATTATTACTTATAATAATATACAAATCTTATTAAAAACCACGAAGCATACATATAGTAATAGATATAATATATTTTTAAAATATTTTGGCTGTCTTTGTACGATGTCTTCTTTTCATGTAGTTATAGTGAGATAAAGTTTATACGTGGTGACAAATTTTGTAATCAGCATTGCCGAGAAATAACAGGTGTAACTTGTAAATAAAAGGTAGATACTTACTTAGTTAATAATTACAAAAAAACAGCCAGCAACCTCATAAATCGTAAGAGCACAAAACAAATTACTAAATCACGCAAAAATCCATCTCCAAAATCCTTTCTCAGATAACTAAAACATCCATTTTCACTCACCACTAAATCATAAGCACCGTTTTCTTCACCAAAGAAAACAAGATCGCGTGAGGCACCCCTAGTCTTCGAAGTTCGAACACGCGATACCAAAATTTTCTACTACCCACATTACGTAGCAAGTTTTCTCACGGTGGGTATCATGACGTAGTTTCCTGAGTTATGGTGTTGGTAGTTGTGATGGTTATTTGTTGAGGGTTTCGTAATTAATTGGTTGGTCATCTTCCAAGTGATTAAGAAAGTTTGGGAAGAGGAACGCATGAGTCTATGCTTTATACGAGTACGTGTTTATACTTTTGCTGTAGCTCAAGATATTGAACGTTAGCAAAAAGTATAGATAAAGTTAGTGAATGTTTAGTGTTGACTGCACAAAGGTGGTTTTACACCGGTGAGGTGAGGCCTGAATGGGATGGGATGGGCGAGAATTGAAATATGTGTTTCAAATATAAAGTTAAAATGAAATGAAATAAAAAAAAAATGGAAAAGGTAAATTAAAGATACCGCAACTGTACTAAATGGGTAAAAGAATAAAAATGTGCTCTTTTCTCGTGACGTGGTACGTATATACATGTCAATGAAATAGGTGGATTATTTTTATCTGTAAATACAAATACATTACGTATCGAGAAAAGGTAAAACTTTGTCCTTGTAGTAGGATATATGACAGGCTAGAAACAACTATGCATTTGCTAAAGTGTTACATCTACCAAGTCACTCATTTACACCACTTTAATACAACGTTCTGACTTATATTCTGATATTCTATAAGGTCGTATCTACCTTATTTTAATCCGAGGTCCGAACTAGTAGCTACATTTGTGAAGCAAAAGCTCTTGTGCTTATAAATTTGATCTAAAATTCATAGAACTCTCATTGAATTTTCTCCGCCAGAATTTCCTTGAATTTAGTTCGGATTGAGTGCACAAGCGCTCTATAGGTACCTAGCTGGGTATTGTGAAATTTAACGTTCATTGCTTTCTTCGAACGGGCTTCCATCGTGTTCCTAAACGGTTGGATAGTTTGAAAAATGTACTATAGTTAATAATACAATAGAGCGACATCTAATAACAGTCCGGATATACAAAGTATGAAACTTAATTATAAGACATAACTACCTAAATTGTGGCGGTCGTTATTGCAAATAAATATAATTTTTCATGATAATTATGCTGTATATCCTCTTTAATAGGAAAAAAGATACAATGTATGTTAGTCATTTCAATTGTACAACATTTCCATGTAATAGGGGGCGAGCCTATTGCTAGTAACCGGGCACAAACCCAAACTCCGAGCCGCTACTGAGATTCCATAGAAAAATTCAATAACACTGCTCGACCTGGGAATCAAACCCAGGACCTCTAGCGTAGCAGGCACGGTTAGGGCCACTAGGCTAACGAGGCAGTTATACTTAAAAAATATATTTTTTTTTATGTATCTGAATTGTTGTAATAAATTCCAAAATATTCTACCTAGAAGGTTTACGTTTTATATCCCATCACTTTTATAATATTTATCAATTTCAAATAGTACATTAAACTCGTTTATTACGTAGCTTTTCTTATGTCTACATGAGGACTGTTATGAGGGACATATAGAGGGGCATAGATTGGACGATGTGTTAATTTGGCCTGTCATGCGATGAGTAACAACAACGTTCGGATTGTGAGGGTCGCCTCTCCTCACAATAGGAACGTCACTCCTCACAAAAGGTACGCACGCAATTACGTTTTGCGTGCAAGAAAGAAAAAAAGCGTTCAGTTAATCACTTTTGTACGTTTTTCTTGCAGAAAATCTGATTGACGGGTACTCTTTAATGTTCATAGGGATATTGAAAATGAATCATGTTTTTTAGAATTATTTTTTTGTGGGACCTAATTGTTACTAGTTTTTTCAGAGAGTAATATTTTATAGGTAAGTCTTTGGGGTATAGAGTTAACAAATCGTAAAGGATCGGCAATGAATCCAATCAAGCTAAGCTGTGAAATGCTTTGGACAGATCACATAAATTATTCTTCATTCTATAAGAATTTAGGAAAACTATCTTAGCTATCATAATACAAATCAATTTAAGTAGCTAAAGAAAAAATAAAGATACAATGATTAATTAAAAACACGATGAAATATAACGAAAATAAAAATAAAATTGTGTACCCCACGGCTGCGTCAAATAGGCTCACTACAATAGCTATCCTAAGCAGTGATAGCCTAGTGGTATGATGGCAAAGGAAAACATCGTGAGGAAACCTGCAAACCTTAGAGATTTTTATCGACGGTTTGTGAAGTCTGCCAACCCGCAATAGGCCAGCGTGGTGGACTATAGCCTAATCCCTCTCAATATGAGAATATACCCGTGCCCAGCAGTGGGACAGTATATGGGTTGTTGATGATGATGTTGATGACAATAGCTATCAGGAAATCAAATAGCTGAACACATACGCTAACATTTCCCGCCGTAAAATACGCTAATTGTCAAAAGCCAACAACATAAAACATACAAAATGCATTTACAAAAGGTCAAGGCGAAGCTAAACTAAACGTGAAAGCGCCAATTAGATTAACAGGAACGCTCCGCGCCCGTAAATTGTTGGGAAGGGGTGTCTATCGAATTGTCTCTCCCGGTCTTTTCCCTAGACATCGAGAGGGACGGACATAGGGTAATTAGGCTAGGGCTGCGGTCAGGTTTACGAGTTTACGAGTTTACGTAGTCGCTCACCTCTATTACTGAAAATATTTACGTAAATTATCCTTTATTGCTTCTAATTACTTTAATGTGTTTAATCGTATTGATGCTTTTATGTTTAAAGGTTAATCAGTTTTTAATAGTTGTACTACTTTAAAGCAGTGATAGCCTAGTGGTATGACCATTGGACTGCCAAGTCGAAGGTCTCGAGTTCGAACCCAAGGCACGCACCTCTGACTTTTCGAATTTATGTGCGTATTAATAATTAATTATCACTCGCTTAAACGGTGAATGAAAACATCGCGAGGAAACCTGCATACCTTAGAGATTTTTCTCGACGGTTTGTGAAGTCTGCCATCCCGCACTAGGCTAGCGAGGTGGACTAAAGCCTTATCCCTCTCAATATGAGAGGAGACCTGTGCCCAGCAGTGGGACAGTATATGGGTTGATAATGATGACTAATATGACGTGCCTAGGAATGAATATTGATTATTAAGAACAAAATGAAACATAGTCATATAACATCGCTCGTAAATATATCAAGAAATGGTCTAAAGAGTCTTTGTAGGAGTTTTCTTTGTCATTTTAAAACCTAATACTAATATGCATAAATCACGTTCAAAGCATCTTTACTGCTTTACAACTTTTGCAAAAAGGTTTAACAATCGATCCTTCTTACAATTAATTCGTTCCAGGCCGCGGTAAAAATATTTTGTCCACTTTAACTCCACTAGCAAATCATTGTGAGGCCATTTAACACCCATGAAGCATTTTCGGGAATAGTATGCCCAACAATGGACTAATAATTATGTTACCAGCGTAATAATGTTACATTGTAAAAGGCTATTGTTTACACAGAAGCGGTTAGAGTTAGGCAGCATGATTTTAAATTTAACATACAATTCGAATTTTGAGAAATTGAAACCTTATTACAACGGCTTAAAGCGTAATATTGACAGATTGAGAATACAATGTATTTGCATTTGGACGCGTGTACAGGACCCTTGTGATTTATATTCGTCTTTTGTTTTTGGCTGTTTAGCTAGCATCAGTATCAATAGCAGAGTGTCTCGGAAGGTCGTTATTCTTGCATTGTACCGTCACTATTGTCTCCAAAACGACGTCGTTAGTAGTACGGCGGGTGGTCGTGTCCATTGAAATTCTATTGGCATCATGATAAATCATCACCTGTTATTAGAAACCATTCGTTTAATTATTTCGATTACAACAGGTGTCATTTCTATGTAAATTGAAACATTTTATTACATTACTTTTTGAAGCAACAATATACTCCATTTAAAAATTGAATTATGAATGCACGAAACGAAGCTAAGGAAACATTTCCAACGATAAAGATTGAAATAGTTCCATTCAATAATCGAACGTTTTTAAACTTTATCGATTCACATTCGAAAAAAAGGTTTCATTCACTTTTTTATTTTCGTACAGAATTAAATGTCAACGGTTGATATATCGTACTAAAGACAACAAAGGGAATTCACGTCCGTTTGTCAAAATAAAACGACATCGACCTACGCGTAACATGGGGACATCACACATCGACAAACGCCAAACATGGCTTAAATAAATCACCAGTATATCAGTATGTTTAATAGAAACTATTTTACTCTATGTATTTGAAAGACTGTGGTAGAAAAAGTTTGTTATTGTTAGAAATATATAGTTGTGATCGATCCTAAAGCTTATTACAAACCCGAAGTCGTATTGTTGCCGGGAGACGGGTGATCTGTGATGTCGTCCATTGTCCGTGGTCGGTGTTGAACAATAAGTGACCATCGGGAATAGACTCTTTGTCGATGGCAGCTGTGTTTTTATAGAGGTTATCTATCCAACCGAAATGAGGTATGAGCTTTGTCTATTCAATGGTGATAGTAAAAAGCGAGTCGTAATGGACGTAGGTACCTAAGTTATATCTTAAAGTTTTTTGGATAATGAAGTATCTTTAGGCACTAGTATTTTTTATTATAGTAATTGGCAATAACGCATGCATTTTTAATGATATTAATTTAAGAGAAAATAAAATTTCGTTCTCTCCGGTTAAGCATCTGGTGTTTTCAAAGATACCTATATCGTCCGGTATATATTTGAAGTTTATTTACGTTGTGTTGCTAGATTGACTGACGCTAGAGGCCTAGGTTTCCATTCCCAGATCAAACAAAGTTTTATTAGGTTTTCTTATACATAGTAGAAGCCTGGAGTTTGGATTTGTGCTCAGTTATTGGCAAAAGCTGTCGATATAAACATACCGGCGAACAATGAGAGTAAATTAGTACCTACCTATACCTCCGCCTATCCTTCAGGGAGTACAGGAGTGATTGCAAGTTTGTAATAATTAAGCTAAAACAGCTCAAAATCCTGAAATAATTCCGTTTACGTAATATTTTAAACAATCTGCTCTTATTCAAGAATCAAAAAGCAGTCATAGCCTAGTGGTATGACCATTGGACTGCCAAGTCGAAGGTCTTCAGTTCAAACCCGAGGCACGCACCTCTGACTTTTCGGATTCATAAATTATGACTCGCTAAACGGTTAAGGAAAACATTGTGAGGAAACCTGCATACCTTAGAGATTTTTCTCGACGGTTTGTGAAGTCTGCCAACCCGCGCTAGGCCAGCGTGGTGGACTATAATCTAATACCTCTCAATATGAGAGGAGACCCGTGCCCAGCAGTGGGACAGTATATGGGTTGGTGATGATGATGATTCAAGAATCGACCAAAATTCAGATTCAATATTAACATTGCAAGTTTGGCACAAACAGTACAAATGCTGTAAATTTTCAGTTTGAGGCGGAGCCGTCTGGCTGTTGCTCTCACAGCCCACTCAGTAATAACTCCACATAATTTACTCATACTACGAAAAATAATGACCACCCCTCTCCTTTCAAAACATGAGCCAAATAGCCACTCGTGTTTAACGAAGCACGCAATGTAGAGACAGAATTAAAACGACAAGTTGAGTGCCCACTAAAAGATTTCACGGGCATTCGCAGTTAACACTACTTCGTTAATGAGTTGCTAGTGAAACTTTGGAAGGCTTCCAGGCTGTCTTGTAAACAGTAGTAGGACTTGACCGCTACGAGGAAATTGTATTTATGACCAGCGTTACCAAAACATCAGTTATTAATAACTAGCTTCTGCTCGCAACTTCGTCCGCATGGAAAAGTTACTATCTTTTAATTATCGTTGTAATTTGGCTAATTAACTCAAAATCGTTATAAATTATAGCCTTTATGTTATTCTGATGTATAAATAATAATACTGTAAAGTTTCATCAAAATCCATTCAGTAGTTTTACCGTGAAAGAGTAACAAACATCCATCCATCCTCACAAACTTTCACATTTATAATTTTAGTAGGATAATAGGCTATTTATGGGCTTAAAGTGATTCTATAGGCTCGCCCATTACGTGAAGATACTTTAGTACACCTCTGCCTAACCCTTCGGGGAATACAGGCGTGATGGATGGTACTACTCGCAAATCGGTACCATAGACTACGGCTTCACATACCCACAATCAACACGTGCACTTAAATTTTCAGTGACCACACTAGGTACCAGCCTTCAGCTTAAATTTACTGACTCCTACGCTATATTAAATTACTAAAAGCATTACGTTTCAGCTACAATAACAAGCTGAATATAATGTAAAACACATACACGGAACATACTAATTACTTCTCCTAATATTACACGAATTCATTAGCGAGATAAAACCTGGTAGTACAGAAATTTGTACTACTTGCAACATGATTTTTATATTTTCCGGGAGAAAATTTAAGTGGGCAAGGACATTTCAATTTATGTATTTGTTTGCCTATGTATTAAGGTCGTTCGTCGGCTTTACAACTTAGGTACAGAGGCCAGTAAATCAAGCTACCCCAATCTGTCAAACTTCTTTGATAGATTTTCAACTTTAATGCAAAATTATAAGGTTCATGTTTAATTGGGAAAATTTGACAGTTTTGGATTACTAGACCTGCTGGTCTGTACGTAAATATGTATCCCATGCAAAAGGAACGAACATATTGTTATTACCCGGGTGCATTTATGCCCCGGTAATGGCAATACACTCGTTCCTAACTCCTGAAAACGGAGAATTTCCTACCAAAATCCTAATTATACAAAACGTAGGAGGAGATCCTCTGCTATGGAGTATCCTTAGGTTTGCCCAGTAGCTTTCGACCTTTAGGCTAATTAAGCAGTCTCCGAAAGAACATTTGCTTGATTACTTCATAAAAGAGCATAGTATAAAATACGTAGGCAGATAAACCATTTAAAAATGTGATGGAGTCCAAAAACAGTTCCAACAAAACGTTTGTAAAACTCACAGCAATTTAGGAAAATTAATTAGATTTGTCACATCTACGGTTTCATAACTACGTGTAAACAACACATTACGCTGTATAATGGAACAACATAAATATCTATCAAGTTAAAATGTTACATTTTCAACGTAATTAATATTAATATAATTGCGTCTCGCAAAAATTATGGACGTGCCTGTTTACGTCACTTAAGTAGGTCCTACGTAAATTTAGCAGCAGTCCGTAGGAGTCGATCCGGGAAGTAAGCCAGGCTCAGCGAGTTTGAAATGCTTACGAAAAATCACTTTTATTATTTTACGTAAAATTAGTTTTTTTTTTGAATATTTTTTCTATATTTTAATTTTATTAAAGTACAGTATTTTGAGATTGAATTTGAAAATATACCCACTTCAGTTACCTATATAAACTATTTTCAGTTACCTATATACATATATTACTAGCTGTGCCCCGCGGTGTTACCCGCGGTTTATTAGGGAAAATAAATAGTGTATTTTCCCGCAGTAAAACGTAGTCTATGTGTTAATCCAGGGTGTCAGCTAACTCCATACCAAATTTTATTAAAATCGCTCCAGCCGTTTAGACGTGAAGAAGTAACAAACATACACACCCACAAACTTTCGCCTTTTTTTTTTTTTCGCCATATTAGTGTGATATACCTATAATAGTAATAAAAATACATTTATTGCTTCCAAAAAGCACAAGTAAATATAGTGATTTATAAGTACAGTCAACAGCACATCAAGTTACTACACTTTGACCTTGAGCGCGTTATAAGCAGATACAGCGAGAATCGTGCGAAAGAGATCTTTATGCCGTTCTCACTTGTAATGTTTCGTGCTGCAGCGCGTCGTGAGCGTGTGTGCGTTATGCGCGTCGTAGTGTAGAATAAGATACTAAGCGATAAGAAAATTAAATTTATAACATAGCGGGTTGCATACTTGAATCGAAACGAAATAATGGCATGGTAATAAAATCAGGCCGGGCGCGCCCGCGTAAAAACTAAAATACCTATGAAAGCTTATAATCATTTTTTTATTTAAATTATCTTTTATTTGTATTCCTTCAGTTTACACATTTGTTTGAAAATTACCCATAGTATCAAGTAGGTTTACCTACTTACTATATTTCTGAAATTTATAATTAGGTAATCCTAATTATAAATTTCAAGCAGATTTCAATTACCTTTTCCGGGTTTTGTTATCTACTTACTGGCGGGCTGGCGGTCAACAGAACTGTTTTCGTGCGTTCCTTGCTTTTCGATTCTACTGTGTTCTTACAAAATTTAATGTCGAAAATCCATAAAATCGACACCCGTGTGTCAAGTTTATTCAATTAATAGGTATTATACTTTCAAAAGACTTTTCAGTCCAAACTTTTTGATACCTACCTACTACCTAACATTTCGTCCGCGATTCAATCTTATTACTAAAATACAATTTTGGCTATTATAGCGTAGGTATCTTCACTTTTGCATGAGAGCGATGTGTCTGTTACATACCTACCTAACTAACTATTATCTAATGTGATATGAGTTAGTTTGTTAAGCACGATTATGAAATTTTGCATGTGAGTAAGTAACTCGTTATCAGGGATATAGAAAAGGACATGGGATAGGTTCCTATAAGAACTCTGGTGAAGGCGTATTATATTTAAAATGCGAAAGTGAGTTTGTTTATTTGTTACACATTCACGCAGCGGCGAAGCTACCCGTAAGCCTCAGTTTACACCGGAAAAGCAGCGGCCAGCAGCGGCCTTTTGCATTCCTCCTACTTACACATTGTCAAGGGTTCAGAAAAGGACATAGGATAGGTTCCTACGGGAACGCTTGTGAAACTGGTAGAAAATATCAAAATAAGACGCGAAATCAATAATCTTAATCTTTTTATTTTTAAACATTAATGATAAAATGAAAAACTTAAAACAAATACCTACTATAGATTAAAAGATAACAGCAGAATTTATAAAACTAAACTATGAAGTATAAAAAGATTAAAAACAAGTAGATAATATTTATTTATAACTAGGTTTTATTTTTATTGATATTTTTAGCAAAAAAATTATGCAGTTACCAATTGGTTACCAAACAAAACTAAATGCTGCCTCCAAACAAAAGTAAGTTTTTATCTAGACTAGTAATTTGACTGGGCTGAGGCCCGGCACCCACTTGCGGCACGGCGGCGGCACGGCAAGGGATTTTTTATAGTTATAGATGATTTTGAATCTTATTTAACACTGCTTTATTAATATTTATAGCGGAATAAGTATACAGTTAAATCTACCAATACCAAATAAAATTAAATACTGCCACCAAACAAAAGTAACCTTTTACGTAGATTAGTAGGTATAATTTGACTGCGCTGACTTAAATTATCTATCACCATTACAATAGCAAAGGAAAAATTCTCAAGAATATAACAATAATTGTGCGAAAAGAATTAAGTAGGTATACAATTTCAGTTTACAGTATTCATTATTAAAATTATTATCTACATAATATATCACATTACAAAAAGAAAACATATTAATAACTATCTTTTTGTATATTTTTGGCATTTTCCATGCTAAGATTTCAAAGTTATTTAGAAAAGGAAAAATACGACCGCGGGCAGGATTCGAACCTGCGTCTTCTGGTTCGGTACACCAGACGCTATGACCACTAAGCCACCGCGATACCTACCCGTCATGTCGAATTTTTCCTTCACATATTGAATTTACGTCTTTATGGTGACGTCAGTAACACCTATTGAAATGCAAGTTTTTGCTTTTCAACCGACACAACTTACTTTACAGTTAGTTCAATGCCGAACGATGCTACCTTACCTTCTAACTATCTTTTTGTATATTTTTGGCATTTTCCATGCTAAGATTTCAAAGTTATTTAGAAAAGGAAAAATACGACCGCGGGCAGGATTCGAACCTGCGTCTTCTGGTTCGGTACACCAGACGCTATGACCACTAAGCCACCGCGATACCTACCCGTCATGTCGAATTTTTCCTTCACATATTGAATTTACGTCTTTATGGTGACGTCTAACTGTAAAGTAAATGTAAACTAATGAACGTCTAACTGTAAACTAATGAACTAACTGTAAAGTAAGTTGTGTCGGTTGAAAAGCAAAAACTTGCATTTCAATAGGTGTTACTGACGTCACCATAAAGACGTAAATTCAATATGTGAAGGAAAAATTCGACATGACGGGTAGGTATCGCGGTGGCTTAGTAGCCATAGCGTCTGGTGTACCGAACCAGAAGACGCAGGTTCGAATCCTGCCCGCGGTCGTATTTTTCCTTTTCTAAATAAACATATTAATATTATAAATGCGAAAGTAACTGTCTGTTACTCCTAAACGGACAAACCGCTGGGCATTTGTGATGAAAAATAATTGGATACCTATAGTTTGAAGCCTGGGGAAGGGCATGGAGGAAACCAGTTTATTATGAAAACATCAACGAACGACATGTCTGGCATCTTTTCAAAATCGAGCAATGGAAGAGTAATCCTTTGACAAGCAGTGGTTGGAAATTTAGGTATACTTATCTAAATAACGTTATATTCATAAATAAAATAATAACAATATTAAATTACTACTTATAGATTGTAAACTGTGCTAATATATTTTTATGCGAAACTTTGTGAGAATGAATGGCCGTTTGTTATCACGCCTTAACGGCTGAACATATTTTAGTGAAACTTGGCAAACTTGTTCATTAGTATTTTCTTGCCAGGGCAGCAGTATTTCTTCCGGCATCTTTTATGTGTCTTCTGACAGTGTCCATTGATATCTAAAACAAAGAAAATTTTGTCAATTTCAATATTAACGTAACGTTCTTTATTATGAAATACCTACCTATTGCGGGCCAACTTAACTAAATGAGTATGGGACTTTGTTTACTTAATTGAGAACTTCCACCTTTTATGAGGTAGGTAGTAAAGAACTGAATACTTAATTATCTAATAGCAAGTATTAGCGAATGATACTTATATCATTAACCAATAAATTTATCGATAAAAAAATTAACACTTCTACCTGCCTATTCGATAATTATAAATATCATTTAAAAATGCAATAGCTAATACCTACTACTGTTGATAGATATTGATAGGTAGATCATCACCTCACCGCGCGCGCATAGATCATACTTACTTAACTAATTCTCGGAAGCCTCGTCCACGCGTTCTCGGAATTATGCCTAGACGATGCGATGCATTCAAATTTCAGCTTTATTTTGCTACTGTTAAGATTTATTTTCGACTTAATATAGATCGTTTTAACTTATCATAATAATAGTTTTACAATATTTTTATTTGTAGCTTGACAATGTTGTTTTTATATAACTATTGGTATTGTTTTTCAATTTACGTAATCTATATTTCGGCCGGTCAGTGCAGATTTTCTGTTATAGATATAGGTAGGTAGTGATAAAGTTGCATTATGTGATAACAAGGTATACTTACAGGGACTGACGCTGTACGAAGTTGAGGTTCGTCTGCCGCCGTCGTAGCTCTGGCGTATAGGTAGTTGGCGGGGGTGGGCTTCATGGGTTCCGCTTTCTTGCCACCGCCGAAGCCAGAAGTAAACAGTTCAGAACTCTAGAACGAAACAAATTACTAAAGTTTATTTGCACATTTTTACTTATTAGACATACGCAGTGATAGCCTAATGGTATGAAAATTGGCCGGGCAAGACAGGTCTCGAGTTAATCCAAGACCTTTTCAAAACCATGTGCGTATTATGAATTAATTATCACTCGCTTAAACGGTGAAGGAAAACATCGTGAGGAAACCTGCATGCCTTAGAGATTTTCGAGGTGTGTGCAGTCTGCCAACCCGCATTAGGCCAGCGTGGTGGACTATAACCTAATCCCTCACCTGAGAGGAGACCCGTGCCCAGCAGAGGGACAGTATATCGGTTGATGATGATTGATGACTCATTAGGCAAAGATGTATTAATACGTAAATAGATATATGATTATCTGCAATAATTATTCATCATCAACCCATATACTGTCCCACTGCTGGGCACGGCTATCCTCTCACAGAATGAGAGGGATTAGGCTATTGTCTATAGTTCTACAAAAATTGCTAGCTTACTATTATTTAATTATTTATTTGCACACAAACATCACTGAAAAGGCCTTATCTTGCAATGTTACAACAGGCTTATAGAAAGTTCCTAAATGCGTAATTTATTAAATTCAATAAAAGTAGCTTTAAAAAGATATTAAATGACGCGTGGAACAGCGCGCCAAGTTAAAAACTTACATTAACGGGGACTCGTTATGAAAGAAGATCCCGTTTGTTTACATAATTCGTAAATTCTATAGAAACATTGTTGACAAACAATCACCATTGACACATTTTTTCATTATTAGCCTTTCTTTATTAAAATTTAAAAATTATAATTATTAAAAATACTACTCACCGTTATCCCCGTCTGTATAATCCGGCATCCACTTTGTTGAAGTCCGGAATTGTTCTCCTTTTCGACTTACGTCAATAAATTGAGGCGCCATTTTGCACACTTGCAATCACGCACACAACACTATCACTCCAATTGTTAATGACAGACTGACGGAAAAACTCGGAAGTAGTCGAAAGCGGTCGCGTACGCGCAGGGGCGCGGAGGTGTGGCCTATTTCTAGTGCGACATGGTTTATTGGCTCCTAACTATTAGTATGAGCCACGATTGGTCAATTTTGGGAACGTTGAAAAATCCACCAATCATAGCAAGGATACTTTCTTTCTAACACTCCATGTCGTGTTGTATTTATAGATATGTATAATGTTTAGCTTGATGTGCTGGCGTCTGTACATTACCATTATGTAAACTAGCACACTGATTCCCAAACTGACTCAGGCTCGTGTTTTGGAAGAAATACGACATATATGTTTATTAAAAATTCTCAAATGCACAAATAACTAAAATGTCTCAAAGGTGTTCTTAAATTTATGCAAAGTGTTTTGTCGCTTTTCCTATTAAGAATAACGTTTTAATAAGTTGGAACACATTATCGCGTCGCTACGGGATTAGCGCGCTTAGTTTTCAATATCGGAGCATGAAATTGCATTAAATAATTAACTTGCTAATTAATTTATATAAAATTCTTTAAAACATGTATAAGTCTAGTGTATGTGTCTAGTCCTAATTAATATGAATTTCTTTAGTAAAGATAGTCAAGAATTTTATATCATTTTAACTACTACAAGTAAGTATAGAAAAATCATTGAACTATGTCTCTGGAATCAATTGATATTTCGAATTTATAGCAGCTCCTCCAGCATTTTGTTATGTAAATAATATATGAATATGAGACATCGGAAGCGGTCATTTTAGTCCTGTAGGTTTTATTATGCTTTGTCTTACTATTCAAAGGTTTTCCAAAGCATGGTCACCACTTTCTAAAATATTAAATTAATTTTGGCATATTTATAAATAATTATTGTTTTGCATGATAACATACATCAACTTATGTAAATGCATTTAAAAAATAACCACTGCTTTTTTCACAAAACTACCTATTTTTGTTTTGTTTTATCTCGTAGGCCGGCTCAAACATACAATTAATTGTCCTATTAACAACCATAACCTACCTATAATTGTGTTATATATTTGCTAAGTTACCTACTTGATTATTACGCTAAGTTAGTTAAGGTATTTTGTTCCTATTTTGAAAATTGCTCGAAACGTTCAATGACACATTTGTTTTACTAAATATGTGTTGTTGTTTTCTCTGTAAGTGAATTTGTAATTCTTTTGAGTAATTAAGTATCTTTAACCGTAGAAGCACTCGGACTCTTTTACACAAAAATATAAAAAGTTTGGATTGTTGCTTATCTCTTTAAATAAATCGTTACTGCTTTCAGATTAGAAACTTTTGTCGAATTAAGTTTTAATTAACTTGCACTTTACAGGGAACATTAATTAAGTTAGCGAAGCTATTTAGGAGGATGTTTAATTATACAGAAAATTTACCCGTCCGATTGAACGAAGCTTAGTTAAATCCGGGGGACATTGGACAGTCCTTTGTTTGGAACGGATTAATTAGAATGTTATTTAAATGGTGCATTTATATTGTGTTTCAATCACATCGCTATAAGATTACAAGCTAAGTTACGTAATTCATGGTAAACAGTTCCATAATATACTATAAACTATGTAATATTTAGAAAAATCACAAATTAAACTCCACAGTAGATTTATCATAGGTCAAGAACGTATCTTTATATTGTTGTTTAAATTTTATATGTATTCTTTTACGGCTCAAAATCTAAGCTGATACTATTTTATTGCCACTTATTTAAATGTCTTCTTTATAATCATGTAGTTTAAACTACAAGACGTAAAGAAGGGTCCTAAATTAATTTTGGCACCAATTAAATATGATCTTTGCCATAAATGAGATTAAGTTTCTTATTCAAAAACTTGTTAAGTTTATGAATTCAACAATGAAAGGTTTATTTTGAATCGGTTTATTATAATTCCTAAATCTGTCTACAGCTGTTAAATTAATGGTTTCGGGAAGGAAGTGTTTCCGACCGCGTCTACTATTGTTTTATTGTCTGACGCTACCGACTTAAGTGGCATTGACGTAAAATCTTTTAAGTTAGTGACCGATATTAATAGACGACTGTATTAAAGAAGAAATGGACTCACTGAGATATTAATGAGAGTTTTGATGCGGAAACGGTACAGAAATATAAAGAATTTAAAGAACTTTCTTGAAGCTGTTATTTAGTGTTTTAATAAACTTCTTCTTAGGACTACTTAAGAATATCCTCCTTGATATTCTTAAGTAGTCTGTATATTTTATATTTGTTTATTGATGTTCGCGCTTAACTTTGTGGTTTATGAACTGTTCATAGTTTCCTTGACGTTTTTTTTACCTTACCTTATCTATGCCTATACTTCTAAGACTTGGTTGAGGTTTCATTGTCTGTTCTGAAAGTACACTTAAAAATAAGTAACATCGGTTCTTGCTTTTGCCCATTGGCAAAGATTTCCACTTGCTACATTTTTTTTAGTAATGATTATTCCATGTACAGTGACGACGTCTGTGGTCTAGTGGTTCGAGTACCGGACTGCTGATCATGGGGTCGTGGGTTCGATTCCCACAAAACACAAGTATTTATGTGAGTAAAACATGAGTATTTGTGTTTGTCTGGGTGTTTCGTATGTATTATAAGTATGTATTTACAAAAAAAATTATATAAGTATTATATCCATTGTCTAGTATCCATAGTACAAGCTCTGCTTAGTTTGGGACTGGATGGTGCTGTGTAAAAATGTCCCAAAAATATTTATTTATTTATAGTTGAATTAAAAGCGGTCTTAATGCTATTAGGCATCTTCTGCAACACAATCTTAGCAATTATGAAAAAGAACAGCAGAATTAAACTGAAAAAGGTACATATCCCTTTCGATTAATCTCAATTGTGTTGCTCTTCATTATTATATTATGTCATGTAGATTATTTATGATGATAAACGTTGGTTGTTTGTACACCAAATAGAACCTCTCAAGTTGATAACGTTGTATGTGCTATGATGAATTGAAATTTATTTTTGTTTTTTATATATATTTATTGAAGATAATTACATTTAAATGAAACAGGATTCTCCTGCCAAACTGCACAGCAGGTTTAAAAATGTATAATATTGTTCTCATCCAATTTTAGTGACAACAAACCCATTTAATGTTTAGGGTATTTTAGGTAATTTATGATAATCATTGATGTGGTTTCATCCCAAAATATATCATGCATTATTATATAGAAAATTCGGAGCATTAAATAAATCAATCTGGCGTGTGTTTAGCCGCTAGTTCAAACTAAATTTAATATTAAAATATCCACAAACATTTTCATCACGTATGCATTATTAATGAGAATGACAAACAATTCTATTCCATAAAACGGCAACATTAATTCGTTAACTAATTCATATGATGCCTAAACACAACCTATGTAAATACAAAATTCATGTGTGCTGAAGATAATGAATGCTGTGAGGAGAAAGGCGCCGTGAGGCTGGCTCCAAGCCTTTATCTTTAGATCCTATGAGCTTAACCCAACGCGGAGATTAACTAGTACTACAGTACTTAAAGTAAACTCACGATTAACCCGTCTATTACCCGTCACTACAGTTTTACGTAAACATTTCGTGTCGTTTCTAAGAATAGCCGAGTTTCGAGTGTACGGAATTGTCGTATCGACGTTTTTGATAAAGTAGTGTTGTGTTTGTGTTTGTTTTAGCCAGCGTTTGTTGCTCAGGTGCGATACTTCGTTTTAGTGCATGTAAATCAACAATGTGATCAACTCACCTGTTTTTAGAGACTACAATAGTATGCTGTTTTGTTTTGTCAATAGCGTTAGGTCATTCGAACAGAACTAAAATGTTTGTTAAGTCATTTAATTTACAAACATTGCAGGTTAAATTATCTGCTAATTTCATTGTTATTGGCTCTGCAATAATTAACAGTTTCAGTTTAATGTTTTATTATGCTATATTTTATGAAGTTAGATTATGGCATTCATATTTGATAGTTCAATAAATAAATATTGGGACATTTTACACAGCACCATCTAGTCCCAAAATAAGCAGAGCTTGTACTATGGGTACTAGACAATATTTATTATACTTACATACTGTTTTTTGTAAATAAATATTTATAATATATTAGAAACACCCAGACAAACATAAATTAATATTATTTAGTTAATCGTTTTTAAAAACTATGAAGAATATTTCAAATTCATAAAATAATTTGCAAATAAAAAAATACTATCGCATCATTTGAATTCCTAAACAACTGTGTCAATAGACAAAACTTTTTGATTCCACCTTTTTTTTAACTCTTTCAAAATTGGAGGAGTATTGTTCAAGGCATAGCTTACATAGCTCCATGACATTCTGCCGCATCATCACGACTCTATTATTCAGTGCCAGTACACGCATAAGTTTGTATTAAAATGACGTGTCATAAGTGCATCAATTTGTCATTACACCCGTATCTCCTGTTTGAGATGGATTACGTGGGATATAGACTTTAATCTTGAGTTTTGTTTTTAAAAATATGTCGGTTTGAATATCTGGTATATATGAAAAGGAGGGTCGTTAGTAACGTACTGTTTTGGGTGTTGTGACGTCAGCTTCAATTTTATTTAAAGGTTGGGCCACACAGAATGCGAATTGGGACTACAAAAGCAAACCAACGACAGTGTGACAGATCGCATACCAACATTTTCATACATCAATATTGTTGCTGTACCGAATGTGTTTAGCTAACATTCACGCCACGAAATAATTTTGTCATGGCAGGGGACGAGAGAAAGCGACGATGAAATTATGTCACGGCATGCATGTTAACCCTTGTATATAGGTAGGCCTAAAATATTCCAAACATAAATAAATAGGTAGCCTGTGGTTCCCAAACAGGCTGACTGGACTGTTATGTTGTCTTTATAAATATAGAAAATTCTCTGGAATCATCCGAGAAACGCAATCCTTTCTGATCTGTCTTTCTTTTCCCTCCTTACGGACTGTTACAAATGTAAAATGAAACGTATGCTCTAAAATGAAATGCTGAAAAATATCACCAGGATAAAATATACCCAGAAATATTTTAAGCGTGCAATAAAATTAACATCATAAAAAAAACATCTTACACACACTGCCAGACTACCTCATTAGCCAAGTAGTCCTAAGCGTGACTGCGTGCGTGCTAGAGGTCCTGGGTTCGATTTGGGGTCGAGAAAGGTCGAGAAATTCTATGAAATCTCAGTATTTGTGCCCGGTGAAGGGCAATAAGCTCGGCCTTATTATATGGGAGCTACACATACCGTCAAACTGTGATGGTATGACAACTTCACGATGATTAAGTATGCGTATCTTGTAATCCAACAAAACAAAATCACTTAAAAATATATAAAACAATACGAGATTAGATCCAATGTAAAGTAAAACGTTTTTCTGTTTAGTCTTTAATGTTTGTGAAAACGTCATTCCAACTAAAAAGTACCTATTTCCCAGTCCTTTTTACTTTAACAGGGGACGATTTAAGGACATGAGACACAGCAGATAAGTCCAATAAGCAATTAAACTAAAACATTACCGATTCTAAATCGATTTTCACATCGAGTCTCTACGTGATTCGGCGCTCGCAACATTTCCTTTACTGTACTAAATTTACACTAGATCAATACGGATTATGCTCGATGCAGACAATATATTAATAGAATCTCTATCTATTAGCTGTTTCTAGCTGATGAGAATATGCTCAATATTTGCTTTTTGCATCGCTTGGGATATGCTTTCAGCTTAATTTTAATTTATGTGGGTTTTATTACATGTTGATGTCCCAAGAATGAATTGATTACTAACTTACACTACAAACTATTTATGGAACAGTTGTTATGTAAAACAATGTATCTTGGTATCTTATTCCATGTCGAAATAGAGTATAGTTAAACATTTAAAAATCTATTTAGTTTATACACACGTAATGCCGATAAAATAAGTATTGCATGAAAAACATACCAATGGAAAAAGCTATACTCTAGTCTACACTATAGTATTGGAATTCTATATAATAATAATATTTAGAGTTTCGCTGAATTCATCACTTCCTAGTTCTTAAAATAATGCTGCGTGCTCCATATATGAATCTATTTCCACCATCTAATTATTAACATAAACTTTCATTACCCATGGCTTGGTGCAAAAGTGGCAGACGCCTTTCTTTTATGGAAAATGAATCATATTGGAGTGTGTATAAACCATAGTATCTTCGTTTTTAAATTATAATAAATGAATAAGTATTACTTTTGGAAAACCAACAGCCTTACAATAAATATGCAACGAACGAACACAACAGATAGCCAATTATAGGTCTTCACAGATAAGTAACATATTAAAATAAAACATGTGAACAACAAACTATACAGTACAATAAACGTACCTACGGAATTAGAATCACGTTTGGTGTTCATAAAAGAAATCTCTGCTCAGCAACCGCCTCAACGACACCAAGTTAGAATATCTTAGTATAAATATATAATATAGTAAATAGTTATATAAAAATAACGCATTGGAATTACAGCAATTTCGATTTTTGTACCTATCAATCTTCGAAACAAAAAGGAAATTCTGTAATAATTAGTACGATCATATCTTCATCATCATCGTCAGCCTGTGTTCGTCCACTGCTGGACGTTGGCGTCTCCTAGTCAACGCCATAGTTCCCGATCTTTGGGTTTCCTAATCTAGGATCCTATCTTGGTAGTGGTAAATCTAAATGTCACAAATCTAATGACCGTGATCAGAAGGCAAGGGAAGGAAAGTGCGGTTTTTAGTCAAACAAGCCTTGTTGCCTGTTCAACAGACGATTCATAAAGATTTTCATAAACAAAAAAGGATGAATTACATAAATAAACATTGGATGAAATAAAACAATTTACAGAAGACATCACATTCGTAACTTGTTAATCGTCTAGTCTGATTTAAAATCTAGATAAAAAAGCTACTAACTTGTTTATGTCTAAACCAACAAAGAATAATATACAAGTAATAAATTTTGCACTTGTTATTCCTTCGAGTCATCGACTTCTATAATTCAGAGTTAAACAGATGTTTCACACAACGGTTGACAGCGTATGAATACTTACTAAAATATGTAGATTTTATGACATAAAGCTACTGTATTATTGGATATCTTATCTTATACCTTTTTTCCAGCCCACTTTATTCCACTGCTGGGCAAAGGCTTGTCTTCTCACTTTCCAAGCCACTCTATCCGCTTATCTTCCGCGACTACTACAGTAGAGGTCCTAGGTTTGATTCTCAAGCTGCGAAAAGTGTTACTGGGTTTTTCTATGAAATTATCAGTAGAAACCGGTACCTATAACGTTTTTCCAGCCAGCTGACAGCTCATTGCAAAAAATCTACTCTATGACACTAGTCACAGAGTATAGACGCCAGCAGGTCAAGCTATACAAAACTGACAAATTTTCCCAATTGAATATGAAGCTTATAGCTCTGTGTTAAAATTGAAAATCTATCCAAGAAAGTCTGTACATATCTGATAGTGGCCACTAGTGAGTTATGTTTGACATAGCAAAAGTCAAAATTTTCGTGATCTCCGATTTAAAAAAATAATCTTAATGTTGTCTCATTGAGATTATTTTTTAAGTATTCTATTTATCTGAAATAGGCTATACGCTTTCTTCAAAGGACTAAATTTTGCATTAATAAATTTTAATTTAATTTCACTAACCTACGGATAATAATCTTATTTTTTTTTACAATGCCATTCGATCTCAACATAGCTTTATATACATGAAAAACAAAAAACTTTGACCTCGCTTACCAAAGAATAAATAAAGTTACAACTCAAACTTCGCTTACAGGCTACAAGTTTTCAATAGCAAAAATGCCTTAATTATCTTGCCTCGGAATCGCCTGCAGCAAATCTCTGTTTGGGATATCACGTCAAATGATTTTATCTAATTGAAGTACAAAGTCGACGTTATTAATACTTAATAAGATACTTCCTTATTGATGTTTGAGCTTGGCCGTTTTTTGGGTAAATGTTGGCCGGGGTTGGTTCGCCCTATCCCCCTCCCTTGCCCGTCTCTGCCGCCCTTGTCTAGACTAGCGACGAGACCGATTTAGTTGATTCCCAGCTTTTGTGCGGGGAGGGTGTCGCTCGCTCCGTGCGTTTGCCGCGAAATTTGAACGTCAGTGCATTTATACGTGACTTTTTTGAATACGGAATTCTAGTGGTTTGTTGAGTGTTTTAGTGATTGACTGTAGACTGTTGGTTTTGAAATGGATTTATATTATTGTTGTGAGTATATGTAGCATCTTTTATTGAAATTGCAATTAAATAAATTAATAGTTTTGATGAATGATTTTATAAATTATGCATAAAAAATAATTATACTGATTTAATTGCTTACCACATTTTTATAAAAAATATTTGTATCATAACTACGTTTCTATATTTAATAATTCTAGGATTTTTCGTGTCATTACATTCTTTCACTTTATTTACACGTTTTAGAAATTATACTGATTTAATTGCTTTCCACATTTTTATAACAATTATTTGTATCATAACTAGGTACGTTTCTATATTTAATAATTCTAGGATTTTTTTTGTAATTACATACTTTCACTTTATTTACACGTAGAAAAGGACCCAGTACTTAAACTCTATAAATACAATTACAAACAGTACTTATCCTTCAAGCACACACTAATTCCTTAGCAAAGACACATAAAGCCGCAATGAGCTCCAAAATTATTTTCTCCGTCGCCAATGAGTTCTACAAACATTGGGCTCAACACTACGAACTTTAAGTGCTACCATTGTAAAAAAAAGATGTTGAAATCTACTTAAAAGGAAAAAAGTCATTTTGAAGACATTTTGCGGGGCTCTTGAGAGTTTGCGGGATGAAAAAGCGAGTTCCGGCCGAGCCGGCGACCACTTATCGACGCCAAACGCGACGCGATGAATTAGCAAAAATGTACTGAAAGTATGTAGCAGCAAAAATAAGTCGATTCCTGAAATAAGACGATTTAAATAAAGCTTTCATTTTTACTTGATGTAATAGTCGTTTGCGACGCTAATAGTAGTTAAGCATATGTATAATATGTAATAGATACTGTAGGCATGCACTACAATAAAATTAATGAAACATCCACGATAAACAATCTCTTCAATAATTATTATTCAAATACTTTTGAATTTTACTTTCAGTATAAAAAAAAACAATTAAAACCGCAAATAAATCTTTGTAATTGCTTAGTTCCATGTCGGGGCAGCAAAAAGCCGGAAACGCGAGTTACAAATAGATACATTAGTTCTTGTAACCGTAACATCTGATACGTTCATTTTCTGTTCACTTACCGCAGCGGAAATAAAAATAAAATATGTGTAACCTTTTTATGTAACTCTTGTTGACACTGTATTTCACTTTTTGTTTTGGTCTTTATGTACGGAGCACAAGCAAATTGTGTGAATGAAAAAGGACCAAGTTTGATTTAGTCCTTTAACATTCAATTGTTCGACTCAGTATTTCGGTGATTAATAAATATCTCAAGTCTGCTTGTACTCTTCGATACAAATTAAGTACCTACCTTACCATTAATAAATAATGGACCGACAGGAAATGCCGTCTATAAATAATTTACAATATTAAAATAACAGACGATAGCTTACTATATAAATAAAATCACCTGGTTAGCTAATTTCTAGAATAATAAATAAATAAATATTTTTGGGACATTTTACACAACACCCTAGTCCCAAACTAAGCAGAGCTTGTACTATGGGTACTAGACAATGGATATAATACTAAAATACTTTTCTTTTTGTAAATAAATTTTTTGTAATTATAAAACTTATAATACATAAGAAACTCCCAGACAAACACAAATACTCATGTTTTATCCACACAAATATTTGTGTCCTGTGGGAATCGAACCCACGACCCCATGATCAGCTGTCCGGCACTAGAACCGTTAGACCACAGAGCTCGTCTAAATAATCTAATTCATCTGCCTACAACTTAAAAATCCTACATAGATGTGAAATGTACTTCAATCAATTTCCTACTGCAATGCAATTATATAACATGATAAAGTTAATACCAACATCTCTAAGAAAACTAGAAAGGCAAGTTGACAGTTGACAGTCTTATTATCGATGGCTTGTCATCAGTTTGTCATAACATTTCAAAAATGTCAACTACTGTAAATATTGAAACACCAGACTCCGATTACGATATTAACAGACACATTTGTAAAGGGTAAAAGGGATGTATGATTATTGGATAGGTGTGACATTGTTTAGATTATTATTAAATACCGTATTCTTAAGCGTTCTAATAATAAAAGAAAGCAATTGTGCATAAGAAAAGAACATTGTTAAGTACAATGTTCTTTTCTTATACAAAATCGCTGATAAAGTTCTAGCTTAATTTTTTTTCTATAAATGATTATAATATTGTCTGATGGCTTAGGTGCGGCTGCTAAGCGTAAGGTCCTAACTGCGATTCCTAGTTTGGTTTAATATTATTAGGTTGTTCGTTTCTATAATGAGTCCTCAGTAGGATCTTCACTTATTACCTACATAGGAGATCAGATCTAAATACATACATCCTTCTTTAGCGAACTTGGTTGTAAAACAATACATTTCTATCTAGTCTTCCGAAGAGTTTTCAGATCTGATAGATTCAGGCAGCTGTGATAGACTGAGCTGAGAGAGTTTATTCAAAACAAAGTGTGAATACAAAAGTAAAATGAAATACAAAAAGCCGTGTACTGTCTCAAAACACGAATGAATTATTCCATATCGAGACAGTTATATTGGACTACTAATGGCTCAAATCCGTCCCCTACTGCACCCGTGTTTGAGACTGAGGTCATCAGTGCACATCATACGCTTACCATACAATACTGAAACATGCGCATATTTACCAGCATCTCCGTCGACCCATTTGGCTGCTTAAAACCTTGTACTGCTTGCAAAATGAACGGGGAAATTAAAAAATAATTTAGGTATGTTTTCATGCACGTGCAGCTTCATATTAGTATTCATCATTGTTATCGACTATTCAATAATCCTGAAAATAATTGAAAGCTCTGTTTAAACTTATCTTTATTACTTACCGATTTTTAACATTAAGTGCAATGAAGTAAACGCATTTTATATTGTTGAGAGTTGCAAAATTGGGAATTTGCAATCCAACCGATTGCCGGCTTGTCGGTACTCTTTTTTTACTGTTACTGTAAAAAAACTAGCTGCGAATGGCACTGCATGCACTACAGTACGCGTTTTGGCGTGCAATTGCACGCTGCAAAGCGCTTAGAGCGCCCTAACGCGCCCTGAAGGCAGAAAATATAGTCCATATAGTAGAATCTACATAGCCAACTCAAACGTTACAAACCAAGTGTGGATAGGATTAAGGAATACCCGGATACAATTCCAAAGTAGCTAAACAATATAAACGCTATCACAAAAATAAAAAAGCCGTAAAGAGAATCAGTTGCGATAAACATTTCACTCTATGAAATGAAACTTTTATCGTGGTTTTATGAGAATTTCTTTGCTATAAAAGCGACCCTTATCACCTATTGTTATCTAACACCCGATAATCGAAAACTTGGAATCCATTCACGAAATCCGATATCACCTTAACTTTGAAACAAATGGATCACTGAGAGTCCTGTCCGCTTCTAAAACTTCCAATTTCGAGAGGTCACGTAATTATTCCACTTGGTATCAAGCGCCTCTCGTTTTAAAAGCCTATTCTTGTTACAGATAAAGCGAAGATATCTTCTGACCTTAGCGTATCTTTAGGTATGTATTTTCAGGATAAGAAACAATGAATTTTAATTCGTTGAGCCGACTGTCGGCTCGTAAATAAGACGCTTATCGCATAGGTAATTGGGACTGCGGGCGACCGCTCCCATAACGCATGGGTTATCGATATGGGACTATAAATTAAATTATGTAATCTTAACTCGATCGAGTTGGACAAAATGATACAAATCTGCCCCTTTCAGCAATCTTGGAGGGTAGGTAAATTTTATGCGATAGCTTATCAGAAATATGGAAATTATTTTCGATTGTCTAATTTCACTTTCGATGTCATTTAGAATAGACGAACTGATCGTGTTACCAAAGATTGCCTTTCTATCATGTTATATATGTTGTCCTAAATTATTCTTTGCTCGTCTTATCATAGTAAGCGGTCATTTAAATCCACTTTGTATAACGTCAAAGATCAATAGAATAAACTTAAGCGTCATCACTATTAACAAGTCAATCACACAAATTAATGCTTAGTTGTAAATGTCGATAACTGATATTGATAGACTAGAATACTTGTCAAAGGATTGAACACAAGACCTAGTTTTGGAAGCTTCATTATAAGGTCAATGCTCACTTTATATAAGTAAAACACTTTCAACCAAGATAACGTAGGTAAATAAATGTCATTTAGTTAGTTCCTTCAAAGCTGCTCTTTAATTTTCTTTAAGTTATTTCGCACATAATATACCACATTCCTGGTAATTGTTTTTAGTTTATTTATTTTGATATTAGATATTATTATTTTGAGCAGATAATAAAATTGATAAAAATGAGGCGTTATTCACGTATTTACAATGCAAGTACTTGTACCTATATTGTCTTATTAATAATATTGATAAGCTCCGTTCAAACTATATACAATATATTCAAGTCAGACGTTTTTATATGAAAATATTCTCAAATGAACTGTTTACCCACTTTTTAAGGCGTAGGTTCTGATAGTTGAGTCCGTGGCTTATCTTTTTAAAAACAAATATATCAAAATGCTACTTCAGAAGTTGTCTTTGTAGATTCAAGATAACTTTGTTTAAAAAAATATACTTTTATGGTGGAGATACCCAACATGAATGTTAGTTAAAAGATTTCAGTTGAGCGTTTAACATAATAATAGATGTGGTGAATGCAAGGAGGCAATAATTTAAGTAGTTTTCTTCAACGAGCTCTCAGACATATTTTAGTTTAATAGCTTGTGCTACTAAGTACAAATTACTAAGGTAATTTAGCAGTACAAAAGTAACAAATAAGTAAACGAGGTTCATATTTGTGATGTTAGTTTTTTGTTGTTATTAATTACGCTTTCAATAAAATTTCAGTATATTACGTATCGAAAGTTAAATATAATATTTTCATTTTCATGCCTGATAGTTCCTTGCAGTCTGTTCTTGACATAAAATTTCGTCTTATCAAAAACGTATCACGGCTCATCGAAACCCTTCAGTGACATCGGGACCTAAATCCACCATCCAAGTCTATCAAAATCGAATAAAGCACAATTTTCCTCCATTACCGCCCTTCATATCTTCCGTCATTTCACGTATCGCTTCCGAGCCCAAAAGAGGGTAAGATGTAAAGATGAAAATAATAAATCCGTATCGAATATGCACGGCTGGATCGAATGAACAAAATACTTCGCACGAAAATATTATATTCGGCTGTGTAATTCGCCTGTCGGGGATTCATAGCGATCCATCAACAATTAAATGTTGGGTTGTTGGCGATACATTATCGGCCGTATTGCGAACACCCTGATTGATGGCGGCTGGTGCCATGAAACCATAGATGTTTCCCGCTCTATTGGACGGCAGTCTATCGAGACCACTGTCACTGAATGACCGATCACCGATTCCCACCACTATTTCATTTATACCTATCGACAGCAATCCTAATTGAAATACAGCGCCATTAATACTGAGTAAAGATGAAAATATGTTTTATTAAACAAATACGTTCAAATTATTCACCTCTGGGGTGGTCTTTGATAAAATTTGTGCAATAAATTTACACCAAGCACGCAGATAATTACCTCCATTTAACAACAAAACAATGTGCACCTGATATTATTAATATTTTAGAATAGAGCGGCTTTAATCAGAGCCTCGAATTCGAGCTTAATTATTCCGTCCGTTGGATAATTAATTAAACAAAAGATGATATGCAAGCTAGGTGAGTATTGAAACTGACTTCCATTGTTGTTGGGATAACAGGGAAAAATCCGCGAAGCTTCCGGCTGCGACCCTATTCCTTCATTGTTCAGCCTTCCGCCTCATTCCAATTTACGCAGCTCTTTCATCGCGTGACTGATGCATTTATCATTCGTGTTTGAGAAATTTCTTTTCCCTATAAATTGTTTATTGAACGGGCGTTTCTAATCGCGTCGCTACGTCTATCTCGATGCCTTTTTGATTCGAACTCGTACGACAGATTTGTAGGCATTTAGCGTGAGGTCGTGGGGTGGGTCCTTCGTTCCCATGGCATTGGGGTGTTATGCTATTTTAGTGCGTCGTCGTAGGGTAATTTACGAGCATGCAATGCACACAAGCAGCCCTGCTTTTAGGGTGATGGGCTGGAATAACGATTTTTCGTGAATTTATGTCTCTTTAAAGATGATAAGTGATGGTGCTCAGATATTCACATACGCTTGTTAGAGTATACAGTATAAAATATGTATGGTACGGAATTAGCTGTATCCCTTTTATAATTTATTTGATATATAATTTGTTTAGTAAGGTAGGTGGTAACCCTTGCGGCAATTAACTAAATATCGTAGTTATTACTGGACGCTAAATTGAATTTAGTTTTGTTTTTGTTAGGCGGCTCTATGCCTTTTAACTTTTAAGCTGTCGGATTTTAATGGAAGCGTTTAGATATATATTGCTAGGTGACACTACATAATTTACCATCCCTTCTTTGTGATTGTGTTTTTCAAATTAAGAATGCTTGGCTATTCAAAGATATAACACCACAAGAAATCGTAAATCTTTTAGAGGTGTAACACATTTTTGTCACCAAATAAAATAATTATTTATTAATTATAAGTTCATTGTTAATGTATTTTACATGTAAGCACTTTACAGTTACATAACAATAAAGCTCCATTTCTCCATATGTGGCGCGTAAAATATTTGACTACAAAAACAAACCCATTTAATAGTTGAATTGTTGGACCAATTTGTTCTCAAATTATTTGTCAAGACGTTCCATTCCGAAAATTGTTCCAGATATAGACTCGAAGGGGTTCAAAGGCGTTACCGATGTTCGGATTTGTGACAATGTCTACTACAATTGAAGAACTAATCTCATAGAGTTGCTCTTTAACCAAAATACATTTGGTACTTTTGTCAGATTAGAAAGCCGATTCAGATGTTATTAAAGACGATAATATTATGTCAGATGAGAGTCATAAATTAACCAGATAAGATGACTAATTATAATTATTGTTCATCGATGCGACTAATTAATTATCATAATGAATGAATGAAGGTTTGATAAGCTTGACTTAAAAGACCACCGGATAGATTCAAATCGAGTCAGGAACACTATCTCGAACAGGAAGACCAACATTTTAATTTTGGTCCTTTTGTCCCAAACATTAAATCACTCATGTTAAGTGCTTTAAATAGAGTAAATTATATTTTAGTTTTGTATACGACGCCGTAACAACTCTCAAAACTATCATAAATCAACGACTATACTTTAATATTATTACTAAACTCAATATCTTTTATGGTATCGCGCAATGTCACGGAAAAAGCAATGAGGTGTGAGCTTCGCGCATCTGCCAGCATTGTGCTCGATAATGATCGTTTGTTGCATACAGCGCGCTGGTTTTAGCCGTATTTACGATACTGATAGCAATTGGCCGTCGTGAAAATTAATATGGCTAAAATTATGTATGTTTATTAAGCGGGACGTTAGTGGTTGTATTGTAGTACCGATAAGTCAGGCGGGTGTTGAATTTTCATTTTGTTTCCAGTTATTAGGTTAAGCTTATCAGGAAATAACACTTCGAATATTTTTAATTTATTTCTCACAGCATGTGACCTCTGTTTTTAGTTTAATTAAATTTTCCTGTAAATTGAATCAAGTAGAATAAAAATACACGGATTAGGAAATTTCGACGTTAAAAAAATTATGTAAATGAAACAAAACAGTTGCAATAAAACGGTTTTGGTCTTTTTATCCGAGCATCGTCGAATTCAAACTATATCTCATTCATAACAAAAACTAACTACATCAATATTAAAGTGCGCTTCCTACTAAATCGCGCAATACTAATTATATTTGCCGTGTCTACGCGTAACGAGGTCTACAACCTTCCTGCCGGGAATAGAACAGTAAGTTGAGTATATAAATTAGCTGTCAGGGCGCTAATCGCTCCGACAGGCCGCGATGAAACTTTAGAATCCATCAGTGGTCTTCTAAAAGGCCAACGTGTTCAGAAATAGATACACAATAAACGCAGTTATTTATATTGTTATCCTTTTAGCGAAAGCCCCAGAGAGGTCGTTACTTTTAACGAATCGCATTCTATGTTTGCTCAAGGATTTTGTACCGACTTCGATTTATGAATTCTATGTTGTAAAATCGATTTATCGGATTATCGTGCTGTTGAAATGTAAAAAGATTCAAATTGTTCCGGTACGTTTTTTAAAAATGGAATAAGCTTTATCTACAACAATAATTTTCAATACATAATTATGATTATGATTTTATCAATATTATTAAAATTATTATTGTTATTATTTGTTGCTACCTATTTTTCTAGAGCCAATTAATTCTTCAAAGTTAATAAGCTTACCATATTTAAAGAAACAAAAAAGGCCTCTGTAGAACTCAGTAGATACTTCTATTGAGAACTATAAACTCAACAAATTTCAATAAAACAAATCACTGCTAGTTCAATATAAACCCATGACTTCAATAAAATAGAGTCAGCGGTGCTTCACGCAAATTACGACCCCTGTCCCAGATTCACACGGTTCGGGGAAAAAAACCGTCGTCTGCGCTGCAATACAATAGAACACAATTACACTCGGACGCAGTAATGAGCGCGCCAATGAGATAGCAATAAAATTTCGCCGCACAATACGCTCATAATTAGAATTAACTGTCTCATTCCCACCCACATCCGATGGCCGTCTCTATTTTGTCCATTCGCCCCATTGACGTTGCCCAGTTGTCTCGGTTATTTTGCTAGAAAGATAGGCTTCCATTGAATTTGTCTCGCTTGCTGATCCTGAACCGTGATAACGACCTATGGTTTATGATGTGGGCTTTTATAAATGCAATTGAAAATAGATGTAGAATCGTATAATTCTGCTATTTTTTTTTTAATTATATCTTTAGTTGAATCACAAATGAACTACACACGATGAACACGCTGACCCATCAATCCGCACGTTTAAGTTAAGTTACTTTCATGATGGTGGGGAATTTTACAGATCCCATGGCCATGACTATAGGGTAAAGGTTAGCAAGTGTGGTTTTTAATCGGTACGAGTGCGACATACCCTGCCGCCTCCCCAGGTGGCAGTAGATCCATGAGGATTTTCCGCAATAAAAAAAAGTTAAGCAGTTAAAAAAAGTATAATTTCGACCTGGCTGGTGGGATTCCTGGTGGCTTAGTGGTCATAGCGTCTGGTGTATGGAACCAGAAAACGCAAGCTCGCAAGCATAATTTTCCTTCGCTCTAATAAGTTAAATCTTGCAGGGTGGTTTATGTATAAGATATTCTTCCCTAGTCATCATGACTCCTGTCCTCTTGGTACTAACCTACCGTGTACCTATCGTTTAAAATCCAATACCTACGGCCGTCGTTGGTGATACATAAAACCAACGGAGCTTTGAATCAAAAATACTGGATATTCAGCCGCATGTAAATGATAAGCCATTGCTAGTCTAGAATGATGATATTCCTTTATCACCTCAAAGAAAATACTTCAGTAAAACTAAATGAGCTCTCATTTAGGTTTCCTAAAAGAAATGAAGCTACTTCAAACTCAACAAGACCATTTTGCTAACATAAATTCACAAAAAACCTTTCAAGAAAAACACATGCGTTTTCTTATACGTCGACCGGCAAAAACATCGTAAAAGTAGCTCTTTGTTCCAACATCTGTTGTTAAACACACCTTTATACTTAAGTGTGTACGTTTTTGTTCGGCCAATTAAAACGATAGTTTCTTGTGTGTTATTGAAATTCACGGATCACTCAAGCGGCTCTCATTTAGAAGATTTAGTAGGAATTAGAAGGGGAAATAGTGCACGTATTGTTGGGAACAATGTTCTATTGTTTCGGACTTAAATGTGGAGGTTTTGTGTTAATAAACTGTTTCATTCAGGGCTTATTTCACATTTTGGTATTGTTATGTTTTCAGTATGTGAAGAGCTCTTATTTAGTAATGTGTTCTGTGGCGTTTGGGCAAACATTATAGTGTTATTGAACTAGAGCATATTATCATGACTATATTTCATAAGGAGTTAGACAGACCGGTAGTAATTATTATTATTAATGAATTTATTTCAGATTTTATAATAATCCATACAATTTTAAAATTACATAATTAAAATAAGCACAATAAAATATACATCAACAAATAAAATTACAATATTATGTGTTAGTAAAATCCTATAAACTATGTTAGTCAACACCCATCGTAATACGCATCCATTTGTGATGGATTGGGCAATCCGCACGAGTAACAATCATCTCCAGGATACTGTTAGTACTACCTCTCGCACGCTGCTCTTTTGCGAATCACTGCACGAAAACTGTCCGTTCGGGCCTCCGCAAACATCCCAGATGCACTACAATAGCGAGGCAGTCGCATCAGCATCCTGAAGATGTTGTTGTATTGGATACGCAGTGCACTAGCAGCCCGATGAGTGTAGTTAACCCACAAGCTGCTCGAGTAAAATGATTGGCAGTAATGTAGTGTCCGGTAGTTTTTATATCCCATATAATAGAGGACGAGCTTATTGCTATTGACCGGGTACAAATCCAAACCCGAGCTGCCTCTTATTGCCCAATAAAACTTTGCTAGCGGCGCTTAAAATGTGTATATACATAATACAGACTGATTTCTTTTAGTGTATCACTTTGTTATTATTAGTAATACCTATCCCACTGCAGGTTAAAGGCCGCCCAATCTTTAATCCAAAATTCTACAACGATTTATTGACGATTCAAACCATAATCCGCCAGTATTGCAATAAAAACGCTGTATTGAAAATTCGTATAATACATAAAAACAACTAAGCAAATAAGTACAAATATATCAGATTATCACCATTAATTTAGCTTAAACCTCGAGGGAAAAATATATCCTAATATAATAATACAAAATAATATCAAATCCAGAAATGAACACACTGTGGGAAAACAAACACTAAAATGCAAATGTTCGTAATTAGTTGTACCATAAATATCGGTCGATTCAACCCATAAATAACATAATGGAATCTCTAAACCGAATTCATAAAGCATTCGTTGTGTAACCGGAGCTCTGAATATTAACAGGATTTGATTACAGCTCTGAAACCTTTTGCCGTTGTAGGAAAAAATATGTACTGTTTTTTTACTTGACACGTACCTATAGATGTTGGTTTTAGGAGGGTAAGAATTCTGCGTTCTGTATTTATTTATTTATAACAACTCGTAAGCTGAGAATAACTAATAGCTCCCTTTTTTCGGTGTGCTGAAAATCTAATGGATTCCATTAGAATTACAGTATGGTGGCAGGGTATATCGGATTCATCGTTATCACCATCAGCCTATGTGTCCACTGCTGGACGTAGACGTCGCCTAATGTAGGCCATTTCACCCTGTCCCCGGCTTTTCGTAGCCATCTTCTACCAGCAACCTTTCGCAAATCATGACTCCATCTTGCCTAAACTACGTTTGCCGAGTCACGGTCTCCACTCGAGAACACGTCTACCCCAGCGGTTGTGGATTCTTCTGCTGATATCAGACTTGTACCGACTAAAAATCGCACTTACGCTGCAGTCATACCCACGGAATCCGTGACATTCATTACGAATTCACGAATACTTGTTAATATACTGACCCATTGTTGTTATATTTTTCTTAGACTAAGAGATATTTGTAATACTAAGTGATGGAAATAAACTATTCTATTCTATTCTATTCTAATATAACGGGCTATAGTTCCGTATAACTGTCGGACCCCATCAAAAGGCGAGGTTTCTTCTCACTTCCTACTCGACGTACTTCCTCTCGCCTACTGGGGCCATTGTCTGGTCGGTGACGGACTGTCCAGGTCATATACCTAACTAATAGCACCTACTAAGATTACAACGGAAATTCCCCCTCTCCTAGCTTTAGCTCTCTGTGTTTTGTTATAGTTTTTGTTGTCTGTAAAATTACGGAGTGTCCAGGGTTGATGACATCAATTACTTCATAGAATAAATACTTTTCCATGACTAAAAAAATTAGTTGCAGAACTTTTTAGTGTTATCATATTTAAATTGATTTTTTTTTATATAGTAGGTAGCCCACGTAAAGTGGGTAGCGTTCCGTACCTATAAATAAAAGATTTTAGGTGAATTAGCACCAAAAAGATAAACTTTCTATGATATCAACGTGTGTCGAGTTACTTAATCCTAGTGTTAAGTACATTAAACACCATTGTCAGCAAATAGTCTAAGTAGATACTCAAGAGGGATTTGCGTCCCTATGATGTGGTTTGTCATGTGTCGAGTGATGTCTGCGTTCCAGGGATGTTACATAATATAACAATTATAACGATACACTGCATGCATTGTCTACGTGTTAAAACTATTCACATTGTGCATTTAACGTTACAGACGTTCCCCAAAGGTTTTGCTAAGGTGTAGGTACTAAATAATTATGTACCTACTCCCTCAGTTTGCCAGTATATTGAAATCCTATGTAATGGGGTGAGCCTATTGCCATTAACTGAGCATTAATAAGATAAGTACTTAATAAAAAAAAAAACAATAGCACTTTACTCGTACTGGAAATCGCCCCAGGATTTCGAACGTAATAATCAACGTACAAGCGTATAAACGTACAATAATACAAATAATTCTAAATGCTCGTCATTATTATGATTGAGAATTTAAATAATTAATTAGGTTTATGAAATAAACCGCCAACATATTACACAGTATGCCCACTAAGTCGAGATTTTCGGTGTAATTAATTATTAATAACGTTGATACAGAAATTGTATAAGCATAGCTAACCAAAGAGGTTCGTTCTTAGTTGAATTATATACCTACTAGCTTTTACCCGCGACTTCGTACGCCTAGACTTAGTAACACAATTGTTGTCGGATTTTATTCATGGGATAAGAAGTACTCAATGTTAGGGAAATTCCCGCTTTGTTCCGAAAAAAATAATATTCAATATGCCAGCGCCAATCACAAACTATTAGTACCAACATTTCATTCAAATCCCGTAAGTAGTTCTCCTATATCCGTTTTTCGGGATTTCCGGGACATTCCTACATTTTTCCGGGATAAAAAGTAGCCTATACTTTATTCCCGGTCACATACTATTAGTATACCAAATTTCATGCAAATCGGTTCAGCCGTTTTAGCGTGATTGAGTAACAAATAAACACACAAACATCCAAACATTCACATTTATAATATTAGTATGATTATCTACTTTCAAGACTGAGAAGTTAGTATCAGTATCAAGGTTAGGTTATCTTGTGAGGTTATTAAATAAAACTTTAGTCTGCATTTCTTTCAGATTATATTTATTGGACCGTCTATCGTGCTCTGTATGTAACTTATCTTATGATAATTAGGCTAATAAATTTCGGAATTTATACATCCACCATTATTTATCGGAAATGAAAACACACTATGGTAAAAAGCTATCAATCAAAGCCTTTGATATTCAATCCGTATTTTAACCCCTTCAATTAAGCATAATTTTAAGATAAGCCTTTAATTTTTACGTCACGGGTGGGCTAAAGAAAGTGTAAGGCAGCCATTAGCCAGTTTTTGTGTAATCTCTTGTACGTTTTGTCTTAAAGCACACCATATTTCTCGGGCATAATCCATAATACATGAGATACCGTGCTCCTCATAGCAATTATGTGTAATAAATCTCAAGTTAGATCAACAGCTGATGCCTAAATTTATTTTATTTTCTTTATACATTAAGCTTTTACATCAAAAATGTTTGGTTAATATAAAAATTTATTAAATCATATTTGATTTTCGTTGGAGCGTCTCTTCAGTGACCTAAAAATCACTCGACGCTGTGACCGGCGTTATCATCGAAAATAAATGACCAATTAAACAATCTAATTCATTTCGGTCGGGTCCCAATCCTGGGGTGGAAACATAAATCAACATGCCGTCGAGTAGCGATAAACATTTTGTGACTTCCAACCCAGGTGATAAAAAAGTGTCCACTTTTTTGGACACTGCACACGCAAAGCCATTCAAAGGGTGACATTTTTTAGCTCTAACGGCTCCTTAATTGTTACAGCCCACCCTTTATGGTTAAGTACGTCCCTTTTTGACAAAAAATCATCCTAAATAAATGACCCTAACGAGCTGATTTGGGGCTTTGACACAACAAAAAATCTAGTAGGTAGCCATAATTGGTCGTAATTCGTGTGTGATAAGAGGAAATTTTTCAATTTTGACCGTTTAGTCGCCACTGTCAATATTTTTAATGCCGCATACATAGACATTAAGTGCCTACTAATAGGGTAAGCAAATAAAGAGGTGGACACACTTGTAATACCACATTGCAGTCTTGATGCGGATAAGAGGGTCAATATTTTGATAGCGCGCGTGTGCGATGGTAGAAACATGTGGTCAAACATTGAGCAACACAGTATGGGTGTTTAATCGCTGCGGCGTGTATAACTGCTCGTCTCGGCAAAACAAATGTAACCACTCTTTGGCCACGCGCACCGTACATAAAGTCACGGGTTCAGGCGCCAAAAATATCCCCTGCGATGAATCAACCGCTAACTCGAGAAATTCCTGTACATCAAAGGCGGGAGTTTCGCGGAACACGATTTTATATTTCATACCTTATCGTTCGGAATGTCAGCTATTTCGATTGAGAAGATTTTGTACGTCGCTCATAATTACCAATTCTAAATAACATTATAACTATAGATAATTGTGCAGGATATCCTTTTAGAAATTATTGTTTTATGTAACTTACTGAATATTTTATTTCTTCGTTTAGGTCTAAGTATTTTACTATACAATATTGCTAATTTTCTGAGCTAAGAGGATGCAATTCCGCAATTTAGATTGATAATTGGACGCGGCACTCAAAAACGCTTGTAAATTTTTAAAACTCTAATTTTAAAGTTAAAGGCCCGGTTTAATGACGTGGAAAATTTGACACTTGGCCGAGGGCGGTGGGCGAGAGGCAAATTATTCAGAGTTTTATTGAAGGCCCGGAGAGATTTACACGCGCAGCTGCCTCGGTGCCTCGCGCCTCGGCCGCTCGCCTCGTGGCAGCGCCGACGAATACACAACCTTACATTTTACATCACATGTTTTGCATATTACATGTTCTCATGTAAAGGCGGCGATATAGTTTTACATGGTTATTAAAATTAAAAAGTTATAAATGTTGCACGCGAAGAGTGCTGTTTATTACGCTATAAAACCTTACATTTTGTTGGTTCGCTCCTAAGGCTCGTTTGCACTCAATTTATTGCGGAATACCGTACTACGGTTAGCCGCAATGGTCAGTCTTTAAAAAGCCACTAATGGTACATAGTAAGTAAAGTATAGTAATAGTAATAAAAGGATTAGATTTTTTATTTCAATTGAATTTGTAATGGAGTTGCAACGAAATGTTGTTTAATTAAAGCTTATAACCTGCTTTGTAGAAGTTGTGATAGCTTAGTGATATGACCGTTGGACTGCTAATTCAAACGTCTCGAGTTCGAATCCAAGGCACGCACCTCTGACTTTTCGAAATCATGTCCTTGTCCGAATTATCACTCGCATAAACGGTTAAGGAAAACATCATGGGGAAACCTGCATGCCTGCTAACCAACATTAGGCAAGCGTGGCGTACTCTTTCTCATTTTGGGAGGAGAACCATTCATATAGGTTAGGATAATCTGGGAGGATAAGGAGGGTTGATGATAACCTGTTTGTTGCTTATTGTAACACAAACAATAACTGAAGCTTTGGGTAACTCTAAAACATACTCACACAATAGGTCTTAACTTCTCCAACTTATGGTTAAGTCTGAAATATTCTCATTCAGTTTATTGACCGTTTCTCTTGGCTGAACTCACAGAAGTATAATAAAGAACAGTTTTTATTTCAGCTCAACTCATTTTACGATTTCAAATGAAAATTGATGATTTCTTATTTAAAATTGTTTTGAATCGTAAACTTTTGGCTTTTAATTAATACTACAATAATTTTAGGACGAATTTAGGACCTATATGTGCTTTTGCGTTAATAAGACCCAACTGGAGAAATAAGTTGAAATTATTTAAAAATACAAGAAAAGAACAGAATATTACAAAAGATAGTTTAAGGGAGACCCAAGCTAAACACAATATTCATTACTTTCATAAATCAAATAAAAAAGGTGACAAGGCTGTTTTAATATCTGGATTTCCTTAGACCATGATTTTTTATCTATCTTTGTGTAATTTCCAAGCTATTCCTAGAACAAAGTAATTGTTCCAATTATTATTAAGTACCTAAAAATAACGAAAAAAGTTTATCAGCTTATGTGATCAAATATGTTCAAAATAACACCTATCAATAACTTCCAGATGATTGCCAGTATAACATCCGGGAAAAATTAGTTCCCATGGGAATTTAAAACAATAGCAGGTGGATGCAGTTTAGTAAAATTTAAACCATTAAATTGTTCCTTTGGCAGATAAGAAAAGGCAGCGTTTCATCTTTGAATAGATGTTCCTTTTTGCATCTGAAATCAAACACAATTTGTAAAAAAACATTCAAAATTAATTAAATAAATATTTGGGACAATTTTACTTACCACCATCTAGCCCCCAAACAATTAATTTAATGTTTTTTGTGATCATCGTATTGCCAAATATTCTACCAAGAAGCAATAATGTGCTAACATTATTGTGTTTTAATTTGAAGGGCAATGTTGCCCGTGAAATTACTGGCAATATGACACTTAAGAAATGAGGTCTTAGGATGACATCTCGTGCGTGATACCACTGGTGTTGCTGACGTCTATAGGCTGCGGTTACCGCTTATCATCAGGCTTGTTTGTAGTCTTATCACAAACTAGCTTCTGCACGCGACATCGTCCGCGAGGTTACTTTTAATTATCGTTGTAATTTGGAAAAATAACTCAAAATCATTATAAATTATAGCCTATGTTATTTAGAAAAGGAAAAATTCAACCGCGGGCAGGATTCGAACCTGCGTCTTCTGGTTAGGTACACCAGACGCTATGACCACTAAGCCACCGCGATACCTACCCGTCATGTCGAATTTTTCCTTCACATACTGAATTAACGTCTTTATGGTGACGTCAGTAACACCTATTGAAATGCAAGTTTTTGCTTTTTCAACCGACACAACTTACTTTACAGTTAGTTCAATGTCGAACGATGCTACCTTACCTTCTAACTATCTTTTTGTATATTTTTGGCATTTTCCATGCTAAGATTTTAAAGTTATTTAGTAAATAACTTTAAAACTTTTTTTTTTTAACTTTTGTTTATAGCCTATGTCTATGTTATTCTGATGTATATATATCCTCACAAACTTTCACATTTTATTATTATTAGTAGGATTAAAACACACCTTAAAATCTATCTTTACACAAATAGATACAAATTTTAGTCATCTTTAGTCACAGGATCACATGGTATTTGGCGGGAAAGCCCATTCTTTATCTGTCTGTATAAACATATAATCAGACATAATTATGTTTCCCTTGACTAGAACTTTGTGACCAAACGGATCAAGAATGTATCGATAACTGTCGATAATCCAGTCACAAAGGTTATCTCTACTTTATTAAAGTTTATCTCGAGTTAATTATGTGACTTACTGTAACAATAAGCTGCTATTGAAGTATTCAATGACTCAATAATGAAATCAATAAAGGCTTTAATATGTAATGTACTGTTATTTATTTACTTTCCGTGTTAATTAAATGCTAATTGAAAAGCATTCAACGTTGATATTATTGAATTGAGAGTATAAACAGGATCATTTTGATGACATTTTGAACACTTGATTTGAGAGTAAATTATTAATGTAAGAGTTTAATTTACTATTGTATCTTTATGTAGACTACAAAACTGAGTTACATAGACAACATTTTGGCACAGTGATTGACTTAGGTTCAACCTATATTATTACAGAATACTATTCCTCACAATAACAAGATGGGCAAAGGTTTGTCATTAAAAACGCACAGAGTTATCATTTAATTTTTCAATAATCATAAAAGCTTTGATCGATAGTACGAGTAGGTATAGTGGATTTAGCAAGCCTCTACGAAGACTTGCTGTGTTCAATATATATACTTAAAAAAAATGTTATATTATTTAGGCCTAAAACAGAAAATGTCCCTCACGAAAATGCGAGAAGGGCCATACAGCAATAAAACACAAATTAAACATTTTACAGTCGCCCAAACTATCAAGTTGTCGCAACCTAATAAAATAAAAATAAGTTTATCGTAAAATTCTTCATAATATTATATTTATCCCTCCACAATTTCTCAACCGCAAAGGAATTCAGAACTTTGATCGGTACCAACATAATAACACAAACATTTGCGCTTTTGGACATTTTGACATGGCAGAACGACTTCAAAGTTGGCACAGTTATTTACGATATTTATATTTCGAATGACAGTGCTATATGCTTCGATTTGTGAGTGGCCAGTCTTTAATGTTTTAATATTATGATGTGGTTGATATTTTTATAGGGCAATAAAATATTAGCATCAAAACTTTTTTCCGATTAATATCACCGTAGAGGTTGTAAAACCGGATACACTTCATAGCGTTGATTGCATGTTTAACGTCTCATGGTATTAAAAATATTTATTTGATGATCTGATTTAACATATAAACAGTAGGTATATGATATCTGTGGCATGTTTGGTTACACACGAAGTATCACAATGAAAAGAAGCACGACTGAAATAAAAAAATAGTCTATAGCAAGTCAGTCATGAAGCTTGCTTTACCGAGAATATATTTTTTCAAATAAAAAGTATAAAGATTGAAGGTTCAAAGAATAAAAATATATCATTGTTCCAGGTGCGACATGGGTTCTGTATATTTCTGTGCGAATGTTATAAAACTCCATCACTACGTTAAATGGAGGGTGTTAACTTTGTCGCACCTATTGTTGTTTTTTTGTTTGACAAGTTCTCTTTGACGCCTCCGCTTATAATCCCCTTTTATTTACTCAGTAAGATGGACCCTCTAGGCTTTTTTTTGTGAGAATTCTTTCCTGTAATTCTGGGGATAAGCTTTATTTATTAGTGTTATTTCCAACAGAATTTTATCACCATAAAATAAAGGCAGTTCATACTTTAATTTGTAGGAGTACCTACCTAATTAGAAATTGCGTATTCTCAAGGACAGACGCCAGCAGGTCAAGCTAACCAAAACTGTCAAATTTTCCCAATTCAATATAAACCTTATTGTTTTGTATTAAAGTTGAAAATCAATCAGTTTGATGTGCTGGCCTCTGTACTTTTCAGTTGCACCACAGAATTATATCACGGGTGCTTAATTACAATGATCTAAGTCTAGAACTATCTGTAGGTTATAAAAACATATAATTCGTACAGGAATTGAAGCTGCAGCTGACTCAGTCGATTACTGAACCATTGCACAAATTGTGCCACCCGAATTCAAAGTAAAAATATATATTTCGTACGGGAATTAAAGCCCCAAGCTACTCAGTTGGTCGCTGCACCAATCAATTTCTAACGAGATTTTGAAAAAAAAAATGGTGCCATTTCATACACAACTACATACAAACGAAAAAAAAGCATTGCGTAATTTATTTTTGAGCGGTAATTTGCCAGAACAAATGACAAAGCTGATTATCCGTTCCAAAATATTATATTTCAAATCCCCAATCATTCAAGAGCATCCAAAATTCCCTCTTAACAATAATCTCCTGGGCGCTTTGTGAAGCCGCTTCCGCCGTTCACAATAGATGCATGCAAACTTCGTGAAATGGGTAAAAATAATCCTCTACCCAAGCCCAATACATCACGCGAACTGTCAGTATAGACCGCACGAACAAAAATATACCATTGTGCACGTCGAGACGCGCTTTGTACAAAACTTTCGTAAAAACTTGTGCAATTTTGGGCAACGCACCGACACGACACAACTGTTCTACAAATACCCTCCTTACTACATCGCAATCGCCCAAAAAGTAATCGTCCCTTTTCAAACACTTTTCACACGAAGTGTCTATTCTGAATTCCAATTGTCCATTAAGACGGATCGTTAGCTTGTAAATCAACGTCAGCTGAGCGATTGATGGTGCCAGCAATTAAAAAACTAGCTGCTCTGTCGACAAACAGACATTTGGGACTTCTTAAATTGGAACAGGCCTGAACAGGCACTCGCGTTTTGTACGCACAACCGACAATTAATCAATTCCGAAAGTAGAGCGGATCATATTTTTTAAAGTTTTGAGCGATTAATCCCTCTTTGTGTGGGTCTCCGCCTCCACCGTTAAACCCTTCAAAACAAACATTATTCAATATGTATGTTTTCATTTATTTTTATAAAAACACCCACGTATACGGCAACCGCGTGTGATCGCGTTCGTGAGAGTTTTCGATAAACTTTTAAGGTTGTAGTCAAAATATTTCATAATGCTACGATTTTGTGACCGTGACATACGGTTGCGTTAGGTAAATATTACACTTACAAAATGGCTAAAAAATTGGACTTGATATTAGGTATAAGGCGTGTCGTATCATTGCAAGCTTCATAAGAGGGTTCTGTAGACGAAGTTACAATGTGAAAGGTAAACACTATGATGTCCAACGGTTTAGTACGTTGGCTAAACTTATCTTTGGGTCGCGCCTTGGAAGTAAAAAAGTCAACAAAGCCATTATGTCTTCGAGTGTCGTCCGAACTATGGTTGTTGTCGCTTCATATCGGAAGAAAATATTGTGAGAATTTCATAATGTTTTTCTAAGTCATTTTCACGTTTGCACCACCTACACAACTTAGAAAAATAGGAAACCTTTTACTGTTCTCATTGGCAACTTATCTGGGTACCGACCTAGATAAGTTGCCTACAATAACTGATATCAAGATAATGCTAAACGATGACTATTTAGTTACCTAGTACCTATACCTTATTCTATTATGTAGTACAGGTGTTCTAATTAACTTTTTAATAGGATTCATTTACAAAAAAAGAATGCGCATAGTATGTTGTTTATCTCGTCACTTATATATTTTTGTTGACTGTTTGAAAATACCTACCACAGGGTCAGTCTAGGCTTTAACTCTCTATGACAATCTTTAATATTAAATTAGCGCATGCTTGAAGGATGGCCACGAGATTGACATTATAGTTTGTATGAATCGGGGACTACAGTTACAGACCTAAATTGTATAATTGTAGCTATGGTCGGGGGCCATGGGATTCATGAATGACATCTATAGGTACACGAGAATCGAAGTAGGTTGGTTTAAACCTACCTACTTCGATTCTCATACTCATATCTCCCACGTTAAGCTTATAGAATTTTATCAGGAATTTTTCTCTTTGATAGAGAAGTCCTTGTTCAGTAAACTGTTAAGAAATTTATTACAATCCATAAATAAACGTCGTGAAAGAAATATCTTAATTACTTTTATGGTACTTCTGAATGCCAACGGGCAAACAGTCCATTGTTTATATAAACTGATAATTATTTCCAAGCAGTTAGCTGTCAACGCTCAAGTGCCCATAAATTATAAACTTAACCTTGTAAAAGTTTGTTTTCGTTCGATGTCTAGACGATGCAACGGCGCATATGCGTAGTTCCATATGCGCCCCGTGAGAAATATTTAATAGTTAAAAGCGGTTATTTTATGTATTTTGGGTATTTGATTGTTTGCTTTAAGCTCACTGTGTAAATTTAAGTGGGGTCAGCTTGAAAATAAACTGCTAAGATTCGTTTAAGTATATAGAGTTATAAATACATAGATATAATAATAGGCTAAGGGTATATTATTATTCGACTTTAGACCAAAACGTATCATAAATAAAGATCAGAGATAATTCATTAAACAATTTGTACTTTCGACATTTTTAACTACGCGCCTTCTCTTCATACGTAGGCTTTCAATTTTCTGCATCTGTCAGAATGTACCTGTTTGGCGAAAGTATATCCAACAAAGCAAACCGTTTGTAGCTTTGTGGTTAAATACATTTATTTCTCAATAAGATATTACAAAGATTTCACTTTTGATCATTTTTAAAACTATAATATGTAAAGTTTTAAAAATCTTTGACGACATGACGACTTCGATCAACAATACCACAACAATTGCTACTGTTGATCGAAGCATGACGACGTCTGTAGTATAGTGGTTCGAGAGTCGGACTGGTAATCACGAGTTCGTGGGTTCGATGCCCACAGAACACACATATTTATGTGATGAATAAAAGTGTTATTGTTTAGTTGGGTGTTTCTTAAAAGTATGCATTTACAAAACCTATTACCCAAGTATTATATCAATTGTGTAGTATCCATTACATAGTCCATGCAAACTAAGCAGTAGTTTGAGACTAGACGGTGTTGTGTTAGCACAGATGTGTTAGTGTCCCGAATATTGATTATTATCCAACTAATGTTTTGTTTTCCAACAATTCATATAAGCAAATAATATTTCATTTTATCAAGTACGCTAATAAATTTCACGAGCACAAAATTTTAACTTTTTAATGTACAGACGCCAGCAGGTCAACCTATCCAAAACTGTCAAATTATCCCGATAGAATATGAACCTTATTGGTTTGTGTTAAAGTTGAAAATCAATCAAAGAAATTTGACAGATTGTGGTAGCTTGATGTGCTGGCCTCTGTACAAACACCAGCAGGTCAAGCTATCCAAATCTGTCAAATTTTCTCAATTGAATATGAACCTTATATTTTTGTTCTAAAGTTGAAAATCAATCAAAACAATTTGACAGATTGTGGTAGCTTGATTTGCTGGCCTCTGTACCCGCAAAATAAATAATTAGCGTGCTCGCTGATAAGGAGTACCTATTCTCTATAACATACATTTAACTGTATAATTATATGGAACTCATTAATCTAAATAAATTTTTCTGAAATGACCTCAATACGTAATCTTACATATCAGGTGATATCATTAGTTATAATGCTCATGCATAAATGAACACAATACTGAAACTGAGTTACGATACCTTCAAAAAGATGTCAAAAATCAATACCACCGAGAATCGATATTGGTGATTCGATTGGATTCCAAACAGTTGGATTATCCATCACGATAATGAACTAATATCCAAGATTACTGGTCATAGTGCTGCGTCTATTTTGATGTAATCAGGTTTATTGGATGTTAACAGTTACCCATTGCAGTGTAATGTATCGTTAAACTGGACCGTATCCGTTGATGTGTTACTGACTTTATTGACGCTTCCTCTAATTTTCCTTTGCAGTAGTATAGCGACATTATTTACATACGCCGTTGTTTATGTCAACTAGAAAATGGTAACAGTCATAAAAATATTTTATCTGATTCTTATTTATAGCGTTACTAGTTTTCCGCCCGCGGGTTCGCCCGCGTCGAGTTCGGTTATATCGCGTTTCCAAGAGAACTCTTCAAAAGTCCGAGTTAAAACTATCCTATGTTCTTTCTCAAGGTAAACTCTATCTTTGTACCAAATTTCATTAAAATCAGTTCAGTGATTTAGACGTGAAAGCGTAACAGACAGACAGAGTTACTTTCGCATTTATAATATTAGTAGGGATTAATTTAATTTTAAAAATTATGACACCCAGTGTATTCTCGGCTTTTCTAACAAAATAGGTTACAGAGGTTTGATGGCAGTCGCTCCGTGTAAAATACTAATTTTAATAATATCTGGTTGAATATTAGGTTGGTTATAAGGGAAGAAGGAGACCAAAGCAAAGATGGATGGAGTGTGTAAGAGATATGGCTAAAAAGGAAGTGAATGATGAGATGGCTAAAATATATGAATGGAAGAAAAGGACATGCTGCGATGACCCCAAGTAATTGGGATAAGGGTAGGAGGGTGATGATGATCTTGTTAGACTGGAAAACAACACCAAGATTTTTGAGAAAATGAAGTGATGAATGATGAGGCAATTAGATAATGATAGTGGATAATGATGCATCTCCACAAGATACTGGTCATGCAATAACATTAAACTCATAATCGTCGTTTTAAATTAAGAAGGAAGAACGAAAAAGTATTTATTTACAAATTCTTTTATGTTTTTATACCTAGATTGATTTCGCGGTATTTTGTACTGCCACTAACTACATTACTCGGAATTAGGACGATGAATATGTCAATGGATTTCTTAATATTATTCGTTTCTTTTCGCTTCCATCCATTAAATCAGCGTGAAGAGGTGTTCTAATTAAATTCTCACATATTTTATGATAGTATATTACCATAATCCTTTTATTTACAACACGTAGCCGGTATCTATGTTATCTGTGGCGGCCGCAACTTATTACAGGAGATTTTAACATCGTAACAAAAATGTTTTCGAAAGAATAAGTTATGGCCCAATCATCGTGCTCCACTTTGGAAAAAGTGATCGTTATAAAAGTTCGTGTGTTTTTACAACAAGATTATTAAACACTTGCTGTGTCCCGTGGTGCTACCTGCATTGATTTAGTTTTTCCCAATTGCATAGGAATTGCATTAAAAAGCAGTGATAGTCTAGTGGTATGACCATTGGACTGCCAAGTCAAATGTGTCGATTTCGAATCCCACGCATCTCAAAATTTTCGAATTAGCTCATCGTATTAATAATTATCACTGAACGGTGAAGGAAAACATTGTGAGGAAACCTGCATGCCTTAGCGATTTTTCTTGACGGTGTGTGAAGTCTGTCAACCCGCACTAGGTCAGTGTGGTGGACTATAGCCTAATCCCTTTCAATCTGAGAGGAGACCCGTGCCCACCAGTGGGACAGTATATGGTTTGATGTTGATAGGAATTGCATTGGAAACGCCATATATCTCTTGCCTGCCAAATTTCTACTTTGAGTCGATGAGACTTACATTAACACACATCGCTTCTGAGATTTATTAGCCACAACTCTTGAAATCCTGGATTCGGTTTTATGTATAGAAAACATAAGAGAATTGAAGAAAACAGGATTGAGTAAAATTAACTAAACCTCAAGGCGGGTTAGACAGTGCGATGCAGCCAATTATATAATATTTAAATAAGATAATAAAAGCCTACTTTATATTAATTGAAGTTAGAAATAGAACTTACAGTTTGTCGAGATACAAAGGATTTTTATTTTTTTCCTTACTCTGTGTCCCTAAAATTATTTACAACCGCTTCATTTTACCAAACAACGCCCATTAACAAAACGAAAAAAAGAACGCCAAAGTACGACATTAATTTTGCCAAGTTCCGAGAAATTAAAATTGCTAAACGATGTTTTATTCAAATCTGAAATGACGCTAACTTCCAGTGTCTTAAGCGACATTTTCAGTATCTCGCACGCAGGATGGAGAATGTTTGCGCAAGCTTGTACATCAGCTTGCATGCGTATCTTACATAACATCTACGTGCTAAATAATTAAAAATGTTGCTCTGCATGTAAACCCTCCGTGGTTAATTTTTTCGTACGCGAAAAGCTGAGATTTATGTCTTTGACACAAATATTAACCCTTTCGAACTTGTGAATCCCATAAACATAACATATGATGGAACATCATTATGATGTCACAAGCTTAATAAGTGGAAACACGAATAATATTTTAGCGAAAGAAAATTCGATCTTGGAGAGAATTCGAACCTCCGTCGTTCCGGTTAAGTACCGGATGCTTTAGCCAACTACTAAAGCTACTTAATGTTTAGCCTGTGTTAATGCCAAATATAATAAAAAAATATAAATAAGTAACGGAAACACTGATATTCGAACTTAGTACCTTTAGTAACCTTCACGTCCTTCCTTTGTAGTATCTTGTAATCGCAATAACATCTCTTATATTTAAAGAGTGTCCATGGAGTTTCTTTCTGGACTCTTATCCACGGGATCAATTTTTTCGAACCGTGTAACTAGAGTCCTAACGTTTCATAAACGCTTGTAAATGCCTATTTGAATTTGAGTGTTTAGCGCCGGTCTTACATCTTACATGATACATTATAACACCCATATATTGAAGAGTTGGCTATATTGCCCCGCTCTAAGGGTTAGCAAGTATTTAAATAAAGATATTTAAAATAATTTTAGCCAATGGGCTGCGTTCAATGGGTGGCGCAGGCGTGCAAATAGTGTTGTCATTTGAAAAAAATAAAGTCCCTTGGTAGAAAATACTACAGTGTTACTATTAAACCAATGGTACAATATTGCTGATTCTTCCCTATACAATCTAAATAATGAAACAATATTCACAATTCAATGGGGTATGATATCAAATCATGGAGCCAATAAGCGGTTGTTACCCGCCACGGAAGTTGTCAAGAGCACTTGAGTTCAGATAAACTAATTTGAACCAGTCAAAAGTTAAATCAGGGTCATACATTCGATAGTGTAGTGCAGGGATATAAGCAGTAGTTCAGTTCAGTAAAAATACCAAAAATTAACCGAACAAAAGAAGCTAGCATTTCATGTAATTTTTTGGAACTAAATTCCTAACAATATACTACTTTTTTTTTTAAACACAGTTCCTGCTCTAGTGAATAATCCCTATGTTGCGAGGGACTTGCATACAATTAACGGATACAAAGTACACCTAGAGTCCAAACAAATATCCGTTGAATACACAAATATTTGCCACGGGTGGGAATCAAACCCACAACATGCAGCACAACGGTAGAAGCTACGCTAAACGTGCATTCATGATCATTTAATCTGTTCTAACACCGTCTAGCAGTTATGGAGGATTTAAAATTGGCATAAAAAAAAATAACTAAACTAGTATGTTGTTATCTTTTTGTATATTTTTGGCATTTTCTATGCTAAGATTTTAAAGTTATTAAACTACGTCTTTAGGTAACGTCGAAATTGAAGAAAATAATATTATTATGTTCTTCAACCGACATGAGTAAAGTAACTCATGTCAGTTGAAGAGCATACACAACAACAACATACTAAAGTTATTTAGAAAAGGAAATATTCGACCGCGGGCAGGATTCGAACCTGCGTCTTCTGGTTAGCGCGGTGGCTTAGTGGTCATAGCGTCTGGTGTACCTAACTAATAACTTTCTATAGTATGTTGTTGTTGTATATGTTCTTCAACTGACATGAGTTACTTTACTCATGTCGGTTGAGGAAACATAATAATATTTATTTCTTCAATTTCGAAGTTACCTAAAGACGTAGAATGTGGAAGAGTAATTCGACATCACAGGCCTCGTGGTCTCGTATCTTAACCGGAGGGATGCATATACGAATCTTGCCCGAGATCGAATTTTCCTTTCTTTCAACTATATCTTTAACCAGAGCTCCTAAAGGGGATTTAGAGTACCTAAGTACACATTTCATTTCAATAAATTATCCAATATGCAACAAAATATTCTTAACAAATAATTTTAGCTTTAATGTAGGTATACTTTAGACCTTGGGAGATAAGATTTACGACGTCTGTGGTCTAGGGGTTCGAGTGCTGGACTGCTGATCATGGGGTCGTGGGTTCAATTCCCACAGGACACAAATATTTGTGTGGTTTAAACATGAGTATTTGTGTTTGTCTGGGTGTTTCTTATGTATTATAAGTATATATTTACAAAAAAAAAGTATATATAAGTGATGATGATGATGATGATGCCCTCCAGACCGATTTCGGTCACGGCGACTGCTTCATCTCCTTGTGGATAGTTGTCGCTCGTGTGCCCTCATATGACTGCAATAGCCACTCTTCTTTAAGAAGATCCGTGAGCATTGCGGACATGTGAGCACACCATTGTTGTAAAAAAAAAGTATATATAAGTATTATATCCATTGTCTAGTACCCATAGTACAAGCTCTGCTCAGTTTGGGACTAGATGGTGCTGTGTAAAAAATGTCCCAATAAATATTATTATTATTAAGAATATTATTTAATATTGGTTTGGAGGTGATCATTTACTTTAGATGTTTTAAGAAATTATTCTGTAGGTAATTTATGGATACCAAAAATGTTCAAATTACTGCTTACACTATTGCTTCCTTTCTGTCTATTGACTAAACTCGCCAAATCCTTTCATGGCTTAACCGATGTACCCGCAGAATATAACTAAACACTTACTTACATTAAAACCAATATTGAACTTTATCCCCGCAGCTATAAAGTGTGAAATCCTCCGTTATCCTACAAAGGATCAACAAAACGCTTTTCACTTTAACACGAGTATTGAATATTTGTAACCAATCAGACATATCAATATTATTGGATCAATGGAGAGATTGTCAGTTTTAATTGAAACATCCTTGTCAATCATCAAATTGCTTTTGAAGTTCGTCGAAATGTTTGAGTGTTTTCGAAGTGTTTACGTACTTTAGTTTATAACCACTAATAACTACTGAGTAGTAGGTACATAGATTATGTGGGAAGGTTGATTGGATAATTAACAAGCTTGACTTGATTTCACTTTATGGATGGAAGTTATTTAAGGTTACGCCAGCAACATTACTATTGGTGACACATTACCTATAGGTACCTACAAGTTTATTTTATCGTATTATAATACGATAAAAGAAACTCTACTCTCGTTTTCGCCAATCTGTTGTGGAAATATTAAGTAATGTACGAGAAAAACTGGTCAAAAAAACTTTGGTGAAAATAAAAACTAATTAAAAATATAAAATATTTATGCAGAAAAACTCTACTTTTTTTGACTGCCTCATTAGTCTAGTGGTCCTAAGCGCGACTGCTACGCTAGAGGTCCAGGGTTCGGTCCCCAGATCGAGCAGTGTTATTGGGTTTTTCTATGAAATTCTCAGTAGCAGCTCTGGGTCTGGATTTGTGCCCGGTTAATGGCAATAGGCTCGCCCCCTATTACATGGGACCTAAAACATACCGGCGAAATGTGGGTGTACATTAGTACCTACACCTCTGCCTAACCCTTCGGGGAATACAGGCGTGATGGTATGTATATAATAACTTTAATTTCTTTATTTATATTATAGCACTAGCTGCCCCCCGCGGTATCACCCGCATTTTTTCCTTTTTCCTCGGCTTTTATTGGTCGTAGCGTGATGTTATATAGCATATAACCTTTCTCAATAAATGGACTATCTAACACAAAAATAATTTTTCAATTCGAACCACTAGTTCCTGAGATTATCGCGTTCAACCAAGCAAACAAACTCTTCAGCTTCATAATATTAGTATACTTTCTCTACCAATTTCTAAACACCCTTTGTTGTTACGCTTATTTGTCACATTACATTGAACACGTTACCCGATATTCATTATAATAAACAACGATTTAGTATAAACAAAACATTGCCAAACGTGGGTCAACGTCTCAAAAGTAGGTGAAACAGAATTAATAATCATCGTTTTTAATGTCTTCCGACTCGTGCTCCTTTTCGTAAATTTTCGTAAACATCACATATTTTTAAAACGTGTTCTGATTTTCCGAACTTCTAGACATTTATTAAATAAACTACATTATACATGTTGTCGTAACATGACAAATTATCATGTTGCTATGTTTACAAACAAGACAGTAATAAAAATGTTGATCAAATACACCAGCTAAATATTGGAGCTCTAAAATACAGGCCAAGGCTTAGTTTAGACTCCAGATCACCCACAAATTACAAATGTAAAAAATTGTCAACTTAGATACTAAAACTTGTGTAATTTGTGGAGATAAATAAAAAACTTATTATTATTATTGAAAGTTATGGAAATTGTAGTCTTAGCGTATTAAGTAAATAAATATTTTTTATTAATTATCATTTACATAATTTGCCAAGTAAAATTATTATATTTAATTTTTTTGTGTTTTCAATTTTATTCTCCCCTCGCAGCTGCTCGAAGATTTCTTTAGAAATAAGCATAGCATTTTTTATATGTTCCTAAGCTATTTTCTAAGTGTGTACATAAATAAATAGCTCAATATTAGTATTTAGAACTACTGTTTATCTATTTTATTTATGGTTAAATGTTTGTCTTGAAAATATGCGCTGCTAAAAAAATGTTGTAAGAAATACATTTCAATTACTTCCCCACAAAATTTCTGCTTTTGCATCTCGTGTTCTATAATTAAATAAAAATAAACTTATCTACACTACTTACTAAAAAACTATAATTAAAAAAAAAACAAAAAACTAAAGGTAAACTAAACTAGACTAAACAATTGCTTAAATAAATAAATAATTATTTTTTTATAGATTTTTCCGCGCCGCCCTGTTTTACAGCATTTTAATTCAATTCAGAATGTACTTTGTCATTGAAATGCAATGATTCTGTATCTGACGTCAGCGATTAGTAAGTATTCGAATCCTTGTGATAACTGTCTTTAAAGTAATAACAGAATAAGACGAACTCTTTTATATTAATTTTGAAATCAATTTACAGTCTCCTTGATGGAATTTATTTTTGACATTTACAAAAGTTTGATTCATTTTGTTCAATTTAAAAGTTTCGACTCCCTTTTGGTTATACTTGTACCCATTCTGAATAACCCTGTATGATAAATAACGAACTATAAGCCGATATAAATAAATATTAAATAGTTTTCCACACCCACACAGCTTATAGGATTTCCTTTGACATAAGCACCGATATACGCTCTAAAATCTGAATTGGACAAGCATTTTCGAGAATCAAATACTTATTTTGTCCTATATAGCCATGAGGCTGGATATTAGAAAATATTTTCAACATTAATTCGTATAATACAATATTCGAGAGTTTTAATAAAGGTGTTTATTTAATAATGGGGTACGGAGGAGTTAAGAAAGAAGTGTTGGACAAACCTAAAATGAATATAATGGCTACGATGACTAGGTATGGGGAGTTGTAATCTTAAATTGTTTTTGGCAGTCTTAAACCGGATAATTGACAGAATAATGAAGTACTTCTAATATATAAAATTCTCGTGTCACAGTTTTCGTTGCCATACTCCTCCGAAACGGCTTGACCGATTTCGATGAAATTTTTTGTGCTTATCGGGGAGGTCTGAGAATAGGCCAACATCTATTTTTCATACCCCTAATTTTTTTTTATGGCAAAACAACGTTTGCGGCGTCAGCTAGTATTTTATAAAAATGATTTTAGAGTCTGCAGTCCTTTCTTGACGGCTGTATCTGTACTTGATAAAGCAAATAAATAGTATGAAATTACTTTGATGGAAGCGAATTGTTACAGATTTTTTACTAGACAATGGATGTAATGGTTATATGCGTTTTTTTGTAAATATAATATTAAACTTATAATAATACATTAGCAATTAATACCCAGCCAAACACAAACACTTAATAAGTACCTCACATAAATATTTTTGTCTTTTAAATTGAACCTTCATGATCAGCAATCCAAGCCACTAGACCGCAGATGTCGTTAAAATAATGTATAATTTGATTATGGAGGCCCGATGGTGAATAAACAGAGATGTTGCGACTCCGTCCCTACTGAACCTCAAAGTTGTTTAATAGATTAGTTTGGAATTTTGATAATAGTAATACACTTTCTTTATTCAATTTAGTTTTAATAAGTAATTTCTGTTGTTTGTTGTTCCGGTTTTCTCTAATTAAGAGACAACCCATATAACTGAGTACTTTAAGACTAAGATCTAATTAATCTGATCAAGTATTCAAACCAATATTCATTATCAAATGTTTGTTGGGAATAAATTTAACTTGTTGATTGAACGTTTTGCGTAGACCTCGCCACTACTGTTGTGCTGAGTGTCGTGGGTTTGATTCCCAGGCAAGACAATCTTTGTGTGATCCACAGGTATTTGTTGCGTTGTACGAAGGAGTGTATTACAAAAAAAAAATTGATTGAATATGAATATATGAGATAATATGAGGCTGATGGCTGATGGGAAGCCAAAAAATTAGACATATCTACACAAAACTAGAAGTAGGGCCCCGTCGTAGTGTTAAGAACATAAATGGAACCACTCACTCTTCAAATTTAGAAGGACCCACGGGTCCAGTTATTTCGTTATATTATTGAATAAAGGGGACAAGGGTTTTACGAAATCCAACGTATAACTAAACTGAATTACGAAAAGGCCCTAAACTGATGAATTTAATAAAATTAGAACGGCTATTTGAATAAAACGTTCAAGGTGTTTATTTTTGGGCGAAAAAGTAATTTGTAAGGGGTAGTCGAATTTAGGTGGTTACAGTTAATTTGCGTTTCATAGAAGTATTTCTCGTATAATTTTAGCGAACAAGGTACATCATTATTTCCTATCGTCCTTAAGTAAGGCGGTTTATACACTGTCGATTTTATAGTTCATGTTGCACGATACCCTTTAGGTGCGATTTGTCCAATTCGCGATTGGTCCAATCCTCAATACTTTGGGCTTGATCAAATAAACTTGAAGATTTTCTGTGTACCATCACGAGACATGTACTAATCTACACCTATACTTCGCCGGTATATTTGAGTCCCCGTTATAGGAGGCCAGCTTTTTGCAATTAACCGGGCACAAATACATCCAAACTCCGAGCTGCTATTTTTCGTGTTTTGAATTATCGCTAAAATAGTGTATCTTTTGTTTCAGATGAGTGAAACGAAACAAAATGTTGAAGAGAATCTTCATTCAGAAACATCACTCATTAAGCTGAAGATGTGGTAGTGGGCTGCCAGAATGGATATCTTGACCGTGGTGACATCTCTAGTCGGACTGATATGCTTGTGCTCAGGTGAGGCTTCAATTCTTCTGGATAACTTGATTCACATTTAAAAAATGCATATAAGTAATTATGGATATACCTATCTCTATTTTAACTTCTAACTTTTTTAGGTATAACTGTATCTCTAGTTCAAAAATACATAAAGATTAAGTACTGTCTAAAATTTATGGTAATTATTACCCATATCACCAAGTTTCGGTCCATGAGGTGGGAGCCTGGTGATCTGTAACACAGTTTTTTCCTACTTCAGACACCAGTCTCTCACAAAAGAATGAGAGCTGCCTTATATTTAATTTATGACATTATATAATTTGTACAGTCAGCAACGAAAGTCACTGAACACAGCAAAATTTTGAAAACATCACAGCTCCAAAACTTGTCAAGAGGTTTTTTCTATTAAGGCAACCTAAATCTTTAATGGTCATCTATGCAATTATTTCGCATAACCTTCACAGGTCAGTAACTTCATACTTATTAAAAATCATATTGAAGATTGCTACATGTTCAGGGACTTTCATTGCTGACTGTACTTACCTTTATGAAAGAGATAAATAAATTTATTATTATGTCCTTATTATGTCCTTTTAAATCGTGTTAATAAAGCACGACTGCTGCACTTGAGGATTCGATGGGGGATTTGATTTCTAGGTCGAGCAAATATAATTATTGGGATATTCTATGAAATTCTCAGTAGCAGTAGTGTATGGAACGTTTAGAAGCAGCCCTATTTTTCGGCACCCTGATAAACAAAACCAATTGAGAAGTGACACGGTTATTTTCGTGGCAGTGTTGCCACAAATCTAAGATGGTACGGCAAGGTACTAAATATCTGTGGGGATATCGCCACCCCATGGGATATACTATTAGGGTTGAACCTTGACTTTGACAGATAATTTGGGTAATTTAAGTTGCGTACCCGTATGATAGCTATATTTTTTACTAGCTGTTGCTCACAGTTACACTCGCATCTCAGAAGATTTTTTGAGATAAAATGTAGCCTACGTCCTTCTCCAAGGTCTAAGCTAAGTCTGTTCCAAATTTAATTAAAATCAGTTCAGCAGGTTAGGCATGACCCGTAACAGACAGAGGGAGTTATTTTCACATTTATAATATTGGTAAGGATTAAGAACAAAATTATAGAATGTTATTGTTCTTATTTCTAAAACGTTACCATTTAAAAATGTTAAAATAACATAATGTAATGCTTTGACCATGGCTGCTAAGTGAGGGTTCAGTTCCTAGGTCAAGCAAAGTATTGTTTTTTTATGAAAAGCTTAGCAGTAGCTCGGGGTTGCGATTGGTTCATGGATAATAGGAATAGGCCCCAAATATCAATTACATGGGACCTAAAAACGAAATTTGGGTATATGTATATATATATGTGTGTATGTATATATGTATATTTAGGTTCACCTCTGCCTAACCCTAAAGGGAATAAATGCATGATGGTATTTTAGTAACATCGAATATCTCTATGTCAATGTTCCCCTATTTCATAAAGCTTAGATACTTAATAACTAACTATTCACATTTAAAACCAAATAAAAATCATAGACACAGTTCGTAAGCGGTAAAAATCGTGTTTTACAAATAAACACAGCATAATGATACTCCCGGGACTAATATAAAGCGGGAAGCGTAACTTATTGACAAATCTCATTAGGTTAACAAAACACATGTGTGTCCCGCATCTGTCTATTGAATATATTTCACAATGAGTAGAGTATAAAAAATCCGTATCTGGTCATTGTCGAACTTTTAAGGATGATTAGCCGACTCTTTGGCAGTTGTTTAGGCGGTGGAAAGAGTTTTTTTTTCCACCTCAGTAGCTGAGTACTCGTGAACTTGACTGATACGCTAGAGGTCGATTCCTAGAGCGCGCGAAATGATAATGTGAAATAACGTACCTACAGCTAAATACGGTGGGTACGAAAAGCAAATTCATTACATAATGTTAGTGAACAATTAAAAACGTTATTATAGACAAATATATTAATTTACTTGAAGAAGTAAAAAGAAACAAACAAAATAAAATAATATTTCACAAAATAATAATAATATTGAAATAAAACTTCTTTTTACGGATTTTATCGCGTTATATAATATATCGTCCATGCGTCCAGTATATATGGTCACGGGTAGACTACGATGGGTACCCGTGGCATTGGACATCAATATAACGCGATGAAATCCGTAAAAGTAATTTTATTCCAATGTGTATTATTCGCTTAAGTGTCAGAAATCAATGTATCTAATAATATTATTTCATAATATTTCACGGTAGGTATCTTCATTTTTAGTTAAATGCTTCTTTATTTTATATAAATAGTAATATGCTTGTGCATAATGATAATAATTATGTAGGTATATTTGCACATAAAATTTAGGTAGGTATATCAAAAACTAATAATATAATATTTTTTGGGACATTTTACACAACACCATCTAGTCCCAAACTAAGCAGAGCTTGTATTATGGGTACTAGACAATGGATATAATATTTGTGTACTTTTTTTTTGTAAATACATACTTATAATACATAAGAAACACCCAGACAAACACAAATACTCATGTTTCATCCACACAAATATTTGTGTCCTCTGGGAATCGAACCCACGACCCCATGTTCAGCAGTCTGGCACTCGAACCGCTAGACCACAGAGTTTGTCGAAACTCCACTAAATGTTTACACAATTTTTATAACCTTAGCCGATTTATTTATTAAACATTGTATCTTTATCAATTATATTGTTGCCTCTGGGATTAACCTATGATATCATCTAAATCACAACAGGGTTCCACTATCAACCCTACAGAACCCCAAACAGGACTCACCCGTGGCGTCTATCAAAGCGTAAAGAAGTTAAGCTAATGTCTAGTGACGTTTATCTTTTGTGTTTAGTTCTTTACTATAGATAAAAAAAGTTACATCTACAATAGAAGCGTTACAAAATGTTCACTATAACGTGTGACGTTGATATTTTTTTGTGACAATAGCATGCTATTATTAAATAAATAAAATAAAAATAAAAATAAAATAAAAAAAATAAAAAAGCCTTTTATTTCTTGCTTAAAAATATACAATGGATATAACAGTAAACTTAATTTATATATTTATTTATCCTAAGCTTGTTCTAGGGTTTGGTACACGTTATATTTATAATAGATTTGATAACCATACGGATTGGTAGGTACCTAGTTATTTTTATATTTATTACACTATAGTAAAATACTTTAATTTATAAGGTTACTTAAAAAATACTTAATCTTAATTATCCGCAAGAACCCCTCTACAGGTAAAGGCCTCCTCCAAGGTGTGCCAATCGTCTCTATATTTTGCTATATGTAGCCAGTTTGGTCCAGCTATTTGTTTTATTTCGTCTTCCCATCTTGCTCTAGGTCGACCCTGTCTGCGTGTGCCATGAGGTCCGTTCCATTTTGTCGCTCTATATGTCCACCTCATGTCTTGAAGACGCGCCACGTGACCAGCCCATTTCCACTTCAGGGATTGAGCATAAGTACATGCATCAGTTGTTTTCGTATGCTTGCGTATATCAACGTGACGGATTTTTTGGATTTTTCGTATATTCAGCATACTACGTTCCAGACCTCTTTGGCATGTTATTATTTTTCTTTTAGCCTTGTTGCTAAATTTCCACGTCTGACAAGCATAGGTCAAGGTCAATGCTATTATTACGTTTGTAATATAATATTGTTACAATTCTGACATTTTCTATCAAACTCCTTGGTAGCACTGCAATTGTTATGGGCAGGCGTTAACATTATTTCCTGGTAATCTGTATGACAGGTTTACCTAGTTCAGATACCAGTCTCCCACAAAGGATATACTGCCAAAAGACTCGTAACATTTTCTACTATTATTAAGATACCTTTGTGGAAGAAAACAATAAATTATTATTATTATTTTAACACTAGATATATTGCGCGTCTCGACATTACAGCACACAAAAAAGTCAGTTTAGCTTGGTCTTTCGGTCCGAAAGCAGAGCCTTTTCTCAACATAGTTGAGATTAACCTAGCTGCGCTGAATATCAGCAACAAGACCTCGTATTGTATGACCTTTTCGCACACTCAGAGTTTAGTTTATCGTGGCAATGTATGGTTTTCTATCTACTACTTTAATTCATTATGAATACAGACCTTTATCTGGCATACATATCAGTTATTGCAATATCAGTTTTATATCCTTTTGATGTGTGATGTTTATGCTGGTGTACATAGGCCAGCACATCAAGCTACCCCAATCTGTCAAATTTCTTTGGTAGATTTTCAACATTAACACAAAGTAACAAGGTTCATTTTCAATTGGGAAAATTTGTCAGTTTTGGATAGCTTGACCTGCTGGCAGACGCCACCGTACCTACTTATTATAAATAAATAATGATAGTTTTTTTTTTGTAATTCCATTTCCACGATGTCGTTTACATTAAATAAAGAAAAAATAAAATGTCATCGCAATGAGAAATCATTTACAACACAAACAATTTAAAAATGGAATCTACACCAGACAGATCCATGTTTTAAAACTACCTCCGTGTTGTTTACATATCGCCTAAAATGTATTGGTGAAGTTTTAATCGACTTTTCTCGACGTCCAATAGCTTTGTCGTCGATAGAGTTCACGTTGAAATCGAATTATCGAGTAAAAATATCCATTCGGGCTTTAACCGAGTACAAAGAGGTTTATGCCAGAATTTTGTTTTACATTTCCCATAACATGCCGTACACGGTGAAGACAAACTGTAGGTACTGTAGATACATGAAGCAAAGTTGACAAATAAACTAGTTATTTTCTTTAAAATGGGTGCTTTCACAAACACAGATTCAAGCATACACAAACACGGGTTCGCACGAAACCAGTAACCGTGGTGGCGCAGAAGTGGATCAATCAGCCATTGAGACAAACGTGTCGTCAAATTATATAAAAACGTGCACGCACTTTATTAAAGTAATTATGACGGTTAGCAGTAACAATCATAGTAATTCAAAAAACAATGGTCGCCCTATGGTTGCCTTAGGGTACAATGGGTACAATGGGCTTGTTTCTTGCTTCATGATTATTCCATAAGTTTGTATGTTTCTTTGTTCGATATTTGAAAAAGGCCCGTATTTTAAACGTTGCTTGTAACAAAGCTACGACATTTATGAACGTTGATATTTTATTATCATGTGTGTGGCTTCTAATAAAATAAAAGTTATACGTCAATGAACAATTAAATTTAAATTCCGAATTCCGATTCTCAAATAAGTACGGTGTTACCTAGTTCAGGTACAGACGCCAGCAGGTCAACCTATCCAAAACTGTCAAATTTTCCCATTTAAATATGAGCCTTATTATTTTGTGTTAAAGTTGAAAATCAATCAAAGAAATGTGACAGATTGTGGTAGCTTGATTTGCTGGCCTCTATACATTCATTTATACATATATTGCTATAAGCCATTGGGCTTTGTTCGTAAAAAATGACCTGAATCAAATTCAAGATACATATTCCAGCGGCCATTTGAAAAAAATTAAATAAAAATGGGCGCCATATTTTCTCGTTCCAATTACGTATTTATTACATGACGAGTGAGTGTGATTGTACATTTATTTATTTGTAAAGTGAAGTTTGATTGTAAAGTGACATAATATAGGAATATGAAATCGTTGTATGTTACCTCCCTAGTTTTATTTTTTTATTTAATCGTGCTTACCTACATAGTTTTGTTTTGGTATTTTTGATAACTTTGGAGTATTTTTATTTTTATTATGGTATATAAGTCTGTGACACAAAACAACGTTCTCCAGTGTCTTTATAAGTGGTGCAAATAAGAGTTAAATTCCGCCGAAAATGTACATTTAAAAAAGGTACGGTAGTAAAATTCTTCACAGCAAATTCTTATCTTGATCTTAAATATAGTCGTCGCTAACTAATCAGTAAGCAAGGAGCCGCTTTCAAAAAACTTTTTTGTTTCGATGATCAGATAACTTTGAGTTTGCAAACCACCTTTTTGTACTTTTTTGGAAGAAGGAAGCGTACCTGGATGAAATAATGGCTTCCGATTTTGTATTTTATCTGCTTCTAGTTTTACTTTTTTTAAAGATGGCTTTATTTTTGGTTCTTAGATATTCGAACAGTTCAGGTCTAGTTAGTATGTATGTAGGTAGATGTAAATATTATATCGGGATTATTTTCTCAAGTCTCTTTTATAGTTATTATCTGTCACTGCTCTGTTTTGGTTTGATTTTTAAATAAGTAATGTGTTTTATTTAACCAATCCCAGAATAAGAAAGTGGGTAAGTAAGTACAGTGTCTCAGATTTTTATGTTAGATTGTAAGGAATACATTGTCTGTGGGTGTTTCAACACAATAAAAACAACAAAGATTCGATATTACATGAATCGTATCTCTAAAATCTAAAAACTTTTTGTGTAGTATCAAAATCGGTTATTCCATCTGCCCACGCGCCGAACTGACATAACAACAAACCGTTCGGTGGAGACGAGGCGACTGTCGCCGACGCATTTCCGTAAACACCGCTGTGAAATGGCTACACCTAGCAAAACCAAACAAACTTTACAACCGAAAATAAACTTCAGAACTTACCTAAACGTTCACAGAACACAATAGAGTCGAAAATCGAAGAGCAAAATTTTGAAAATGGAATTCGACGTCGTTTATTACGCGGATCGCTGCCCTAGTTCCAGCCAGGTATCGGTCCCCAAGAAAGATGACACTATGTCAACAATTTGTCCCTTTGTACATTAGAACGCGTTACAAGACAAACATAGTCACGAAAAACACATTTAAGTAATCCGTCCATCCGACGAGCTAATTCTTAGCACATGTGCGTGTTTTTTGCACCGTAAAATATAAGTGTTATTTCATTAAGCGTGTCGTTGGCTGTTTGTGCTCTGTTCAGTTCATTTAATACGAGCTGTCAGTTTCACGTGCGTCTGTGAAGTAAAATGTGTAAAAACGCCTCTAATAAAACATTAAAGTAACTTATTAGGTTTTATTGAGCGTTTTAGACGGAACTTCAGAATTTTCATTTTTGTTTCTATTTTTACCGTTTGTCCGTGCAGTTGAAAATGTTACGGTATTTCTGATTCAATTGAATGAATTGGTACAAGAAAATGATATAATTTTGCTGCAAGTTAAAGTTGCATAATGGCTTAAGTTAATTAGGCGTGGCAACATTCGCAATAATAATTTCATAGAGTGTTGCCCTTAGGGGATTAAAACAAAAGCTAAAACGAGCTCGAAAAATATGTTTTAATATTTCGCACTAATTACGAACGTGCACTCGGCTGTAATGTCGCAAACGCACTGCCAACTAATAATGTCAAACGCTTCATATTGCAAAGGGGTCTAAAATTGAACACGTGTTCGTTCGAAAAATCATGATTACCTCCTAAGGGAGCCAATCACTGCCATTAGAATTAGATATTCGAAATTCAAACGGCTATCAAGTTACTTAGGGTGACAGTTATGGGGCAAATGAATGAAGAAAATGCTCACTCAGTCTGTAATTACGTAATCACATGAAGCAATGTAATTTTTTCAGCGTAAATAGGTTTTATTGCGAACGATCAAAGGATTTTATAACTTTGATGGTGTAACGAGCCCTCTGACAGTTTTATTGCAATATAAACGTATCAAATCAAAAGTAACGCTAGTTTACATATCTATAAACCCAAATCGATTGAACTGAGTGCAATAGTATGTTCTAAAAGTTTATTAGTTCACGGATATACGAGAGCTATCAATTTCGAACCGACAAAAAACATTAACGGATCAGTTCAAACGGTCTTGTAACAGTTTGGAGTTGGCCGGCCGCGTGTCGCTTGCCTTAAATGCGAAACCCATGTCTCTATAACTGAATTTTTTTATTTATTTTTCTCTTGGAACGCGTGTCGACATGTGCCTGTAGTAAATTAGTAGGGGACACGAATCACCCTCGCGAACTTTTTTTAACAAAGATTTTTGAACAATAGCGCGTAACTACTCGCGTGTGAGTTGTAAAGTCACTCCCGACGGCGTTGGCGTGTATGCCATGGGTAGGACATAAATAAAACTATATTTTTAAGTTGCAACACTTCTTAAGAAAGAAAAGAAAGAAAGAAAGATTTTATTGCCATAAAAACAGCGACTAGTAAAAAAAACAAAATAAATGAAGGTACTGTACGTCGCCGTTGTTCATCACAATAAGGTCCCCACTCAGCATGATGCGGCAGCGCATTAAATCGCTGCAGCGCTGATTTTCAGTGGGGCCTAGATGACGTGTAACGTCACTCAGCGGTGGCATTAACAATTTTTTTTTTTTTATTGCTTATTAACTATTTAATTATACAGTATTTGCTTAAAACAGTTTAATTCAAAATGGTAATTAAATATGAAATGAACTGAATTATTTAGGCTTATTATTTAAGTTATTCCTTTTGGCTGTGGAGTATTTAATAAAAATAATAAGTATTATTATAATTAATAAGTAAATAATTCTTAGTGTACCTGAAAATAATGTAATATAAAGTCAGTAGTGTAGTGTGTGTAATCAGGTGTTATGATGAATGACTCGCATAGCTGTAGATACGTGGATAAATAGGCATATCAATCAGTAATCACGTAGACTCGATCTAAAATTCTCAGAACCGGTCTTTAAATAAAGTAATTTCATTTTTTCTTAAGATAAAGTAATTTCAAAATACTTCAGATTTGCAGGATTTTTCTTGCAATAATATGAGGTCTCCACTCTCACAGTCCTAGTCTATGGCTTAAGGTACTCTGACTGTTGTCATATTGAATGTGATTATGGGGTCTGTGGTCGGGTATAGGTTAAGGATAGGCAAGTCCGGTTTTAAGCCCGAGATACTTTTCCGCTGTGACAATTTCCGTCCCATTTAAAAAAGTCCATAGGTAGTTCTGTAATAATAGTATCCTTCGGTTAAAAAGCGGAAATGCTTACAAAGATTGCTTTAATTATGTAATAGTTGTGCGGCGAGGACCTGTACCTCACAAAATCTTTATAAAATGACATAAATATTTATGGACGATAATAAACCGTATACCGTACCTACTATAAACTAGAGGAAGGATATATCAGGCCTTATGTGTCCAATAATCGATAGATATAGAGTTCTAACGCACAACTATGCGATAAAGTTTATTTTATGTGCGATAAAGTAACGTATTGAGATAAACATAAACAATATTTTATGTTACTCGCAATCTGCTAAATCTTATTTTTATCTCTGCACGTCTAGGAATGTGTGGCTATGACGACAGCGGTATTGCAGATGTTGAAGAAATTATAGTTCGAAATTCAAATTTAATTTGCATTCTCGGTTCTCTTCCAAAACCGATCGTCATTGCTTTATTCCAATTAATTTTGAATGATGCAATACCTCCTTTAATTTCACTGTTACGTCTTCATTATAATTTAAAGTGTATAAGTATGTGCAAAAATATAGTTGTATACCAGCTAGCTGGTATATATGAACATGTTTTTATTTTCTTACTTCTCGCTGCTTACTTTATACTAATCTTCAAGATAATCTGATGATACCAGACATTTCAACTGTCTTTTCCTTAGCTAGGAATTGCCCAGAAATAAGGACACTTCGTGTACAATTTTTATAATCAGCTACATCTGGTTAGACAGGAAGCCGACCCTAACATTGTGAATATACTAGGGAAATTATAATTATCTATATTTTACTGCCTCCTTTAAAGAAACGATTTTTAAATACATTAATATATTTTATTTTCAGCAATTCCCGTTAATCAACAATTTTATGGATTTTGCATTGTCTGTAATTTTGGATTAAAAACGCTCATTCTTCCTTCACCACTAGTTTAATGGCCTCAAAGAGTATCTATATAGTGAACCGTATCATATCTGTATGTTCTTTACGATGGCGACACTTAATTTATAGCTGTCACACTGCCGGTATATGGTCAATATTTTTTGCTCTATATCCATTCATATAACGACTCATAGGTGTTGTTTATTCTTCAGCGTTATATTTTTTATATGGAGGTTATGAATGACTTTTATACTTAACTTTTGGTAGCTGATTTTAGGGTAAAAGAGAAATATAATGTCCTTATGACCTTTTTTATGGATTCTGGGTTTTTTCTTTGGTTGGGTCAATCGCATATATATAGTACAACTGTTATTGAAAAATTCATCACTTCATGGTGGTTTATTTGCTATGTTTCTATGTGCAAGATACTTTTAAATTTAAAAGTAAAAGTAAATTAAAAGTTTTAATTAAATCAAATACATCTATGTATGTAATGAATGACATTTCAATATTATTAACGATTGACGAACAAAATTAATTATATTTTTTGGAAACAAATCGCTCAATTTGATAAAAAATGTTCCCAATGTCAACGGAAATTTTTAAATTTACTTGCAGTGTACCTACATAATTGAAAGTGGTGTTTGAATCATTAATGATTATATTATTATTGTTATGTTATGCGACGTTAAAATTCTACATATTAAAAATATTCTTATTTCAAAATTCGTCTGCTCGTGTATAATAGGTATATATGGTAAAAGAAAGAAACTTTTTATAAGATGGGAAACACGCGAAAAGGCCATTACTTTTGTCACCTGCCCGTCGACAGCTTCTTTTTTTTCAACTTTTTAAAGTATAAAAAGTTTTAAACTTACTATTTTATTTTGTATAAGCTTTGGTGATGATACACGCCATTTTATGTTATTATAGTTAGTGTTCTTGTAAAAAAATATTGAAGGAAAGCAATATACATACCTACTTAGTAAGAAAAGATTTCTTACTAAGTAGGTTTAGAAAACAATGATGTTTAGTTTTAAAAAACAACTACGGTTAAAAAAATATTCAACACGCAAATACACTTACATCTACGATTTTTGTATTCTATCCAAGATCAAACATAGTTTCCTAGTTGTTGATCTATTTATCATGGACATTTGAATATGATTACTCTTACCCAATAAGTACCCAGTACTTTCCAAAAATACGTAATAAATATAGGGCTGTATACACAAAAATCGAAAGATAGCAAATCGAATGGAGATTCAATTATAGATTAGCCCTTATATCGTACCGCATTCACAACGTTGGGACACGTGAATAAATAAATACAATTACAACACACAAAAGAGTAATCCCTATTGATTTCCTTCGCAAAATACAACTTCGCGTATGAAATCGACTCGCATATCGATTATGAAGGTTCATATTGCTAAAATCGGACACTGAATCGAATTATTTTTTCGTACATTTTTTCTACGTTACAATAGCGCGCTGTAACAAAAGACATACATCAATTCGAGTGTCAAAAACTAACATCTGCGCGTCTCGTTGTAAACAGAGTAAAATAGTGGGGTCTTCGGTACCCCAGCCGTTGGACCCACAGACCCTGTGTAGGCAAGCCTGTGTTTATAGCTCATTATTATTGTGCGACGCTTTAGAGTTACTGCAAATGACATACTCCACCTATTATTAAAATAAACCGTAGGCCAGAAAGGGCTTTTGTTAGAGAACCTTTTAAAATTAAGCTTGTGTTGGTGAGAAATTGCAGTGGGTGGGATTGAACGTCGCTTTTCAGTACGCTTGCCCAACACGCCACTGCATAAACACTTGAATGTAAGTGTTTACACAGTAATTTATATTGTAGGGTCGATACTGGTGAAATAATAGTAGCGGTGTTAATGTGTGGCACCAAGACAAAAGCGAGTTGCAATTTTTACAGTAGCTCTTTCATATAAAACCGCCTCAGTTTCGTTTTCACCTTTTTTTATTGACTGGCTGTTGTCTGCAGTTTCCTTCCCATTCCAATAAACCTCTTGAGACGAAATATATTATCATTTCTGCCTTCGATGAAAGGATAGGCAGACGTATACAGCTGTACATCCACAGTTCCCCAGTATGCCTTAGATCCCGTATCTTATTAAAAGGGACCTAAGGCATGCCAGCTAGATTTTTTTTTATACCACTAAGGTGGCAAACAAGCATACGGCCCACCGACGGTTGACGCTTACTTGCTGACCCTGTAAAATGAAAGAGGAATAGTTGGGTTGGCCGTATAAGGGTCAAAGTCCCCCCTCTCCTGACACAACGTTTGCACGCGGAGCACTGGCAACATTGCTCACTGACACTGTTCGTGTCTTTGTTTGTTATTTTGTCTTGGGTGGTGTTTGTCGAAATAAATTTGTTTTCTTTCTTTCAACAGGTCCAGCAGAAGGTGGCATGAGTGATGACTACGTGAGCACCGGTGAAGCGCCTTACATCATCGAGCAGCCAATTGACGTCACAGTAGCGCGGCACCAGCCCGCGACCCTCAACTGTCGAGCCGGCGGCTCCCCCCCACCCACCATACGATGGTACAAGGGAGGAGTCCTGGTAGTCTCAGATACACACCGGAGCTTACTGCCAGCTGGTGGCCTGTTCTTCCTAAGAACCACTCATGGGAGAGCCCATTCAGACGCTGGTGTGTACTGGTGTGAAGCTACCAACCCATATGGAACAGCAAGGAGTAGGAACGCAACGTTGCATGTTGCAGGTAAGTTCTAATTATTCAGCAATTTTGCGGTTACCTTGTTGCTTTCTTTGTTGCATGGTCCACAGTTTATCTTGATATGTAAGTAGGACAAATGGTTTAAAAAATATGTGGAACATGGAACTTTTCAGTCAATTTAGACGGTTAGTTAATGCTGTGATAACAGCCTCAGTTGCTATATTAATAATAATGAATATTTGAGCCATTTTACACCTAAATGGTCCTAAACTAATCAGAGCAGCTCGTATTTTAGGTACAGACCCCAGCAGGTCAAGCTATCCAAAACTGTCGATTTTTCCCAATTGAATATGAACCTTATTACAATGTGTTAAAGTCTATCAAAATGAAAATCTATCAAATAAATTTGACAGATTGGGGTAGCTTGATGTGCTGGCGTCTGTACTTACCTAGTAGACAATAATATTGTTAATACTTATATACTTTTTGACTATGAGTACTTATAATTCATAGGAAACACCCAAACAATACTTATACTTCCATATCTTATCGAATCCAACCATACATTTTCTAACAGACTGTTTACTGTCCTATAGTCCTTCGTGAGGAGTTCAGACTGGAGCCGGTGTCGACACAGTCGGCACAAGGTGAAACTGTGATACTAGAGTGTTCACCACCCCGAGGATCACCGGAACCCACCGTGTACTGGAAGAAAAACGGACAGATGCTTCATTTTGACGGGGATTCCAGGTTAGTGCAATTTCTTTAAGTTTTAAATTTTGACAGCAGTGTGGTGAAAACTATCTACCGACCAAACAATGCCTAGCAATAGCGGTGTAAAGTGTTTTGTTGTTAATCGGTCATAAACTAAAATCTAAAACACATTTTACTAGTTCAAGTGTCTGATCTATTTACACTTTTTTCATGTGGTAATAATTTTATCAGTAATAAATAATATTTGATTTTTATTTAAGCATTGTATTTTTGAATACAATGTTAAAAGATTAAGAAACATTGTATTCTAAACGTTTCTCGAAAAAACAAGATGCTCTGGTTTAAATGTAGGGTTCCCGAATTTGTATACCATCTGGAACTAAATTTTTTTAATGTTATGTCCGTTTCACATAGTCACAATTAATAGAATATATTTAAATATTATCATAATAATGATCATGTACCTACGTCAAATATTTGTTCAATTGTTAGAGTTTAAATACAATTTGATACAATTTGTTATAAAGAAACACAAGCTTTATTAATTTGTTATGATGATAAAATGTTATTCCTATAAAATTTATATTTCATTTCTTACCAACTTACAGTTTCTAAACTTATGACTTTAAAATAAGAACTTGAACTTATTCAAAGTTACGATTTCCGTGATAGAGGGTAGTTTGGAACAAATTCGACGGTAGCAAGCAATCGTAGGAGCAAACTGGGACGCTGGAAACCTGATAGTATTGAACAGCTACTTGAACAGTTGTTTGATATCGAAAATCTCTATAAGTCTACGGTATAATTTACTCAATGGTCTAGTTAGGTCACAAGTCACAATCATGGCAGCTGAGCGTGAGGTACGGCATTCAATTTCTAAGTAGAGCAAAATGGTATGCTATGAAAATCTCAGTCGCAGATTGGAATCCGATTTGTGCCCGGTTAGACAATACCTAGGTTAGCTATAATTATATAGCACCTAAAAACGGTACATACAAATATGTATAGGGAACTGTTGATGTATACTAATACAACTCTGCCTAATACTTCGGGGAATGCAAGTTTGATTGTAGGTCCCGTATCTGCGTAGCCTTTATTAAAAAAAGACGTGAAGTTTTGACATGTATGTATGTAGAAATATATATGTTTTATCTAACTACTAATACAAGAAAAATACTCACTGATAAATCACAAAATCTCAAAACTACACTACCCACAAACTTGAAATTCAGCATGGAGATTACCTTTTAATTTGTAGCCATTCACTTAGAAAAGATTTAGGGAAATTCCTATGACTTGGGAAAATTGATCAACGCCAGCAACCGCGGGACCTTTAGGAGCGATTGGTTTAATTCGCGATTGGACTTTTTTGAACATTGGACCAATTGCGTATTGAACTAATCGCGCCTAAAGGTCGCGGGTTATTTATGTTTTAACACTGTGACATTACATTAATTAGTTTTGGTAATTTATAGAATATTATTTACTTAATTACTTACTATTTACGGGTAATTGAGTAAAAAAACTATATGGTACTAATTTATGCGTACCTTTGGTGCAGGAGCGAGCTTACATTCTTTTACGAGAACGACTTAGTAATGGTCGCAATTAAATGTCTTACAATATTTATGGAGCCTTGCTTTGTAGCCCTGATTAAGATCTTAAAATCATTTATTTATTTCAGACTGTTTATAGGGTTGACAATTTTATTGTTGAGATATGGAATTTCGTTGACATATAGTTCAAATTTCAATTATTTAAAAGATTTTGTGAGTTTGATCTTCTTTAATATTCCACTACTCCTGTATCTTCATATAACATAATTCCAAACTCCAAGCTGCTATTGATAATTTCATAGAAAATTTAAATAATACTACTTGACCTGGGAGTCAAACCTGTGACTTCGCGCTTACAGCTGTTATTCTCACAATTAATGAGCCGGTATAATGGAATAGTTAAGCAAAAAATCACAAAGAATTACATATATATGCTTTTAATTAGGAATACTTTTTAGTCATCAGTGATTTGTGATTTAACTTTCTAGTACTGAATATTCCATTACTAAAACGATAAATAAATTAATCACTACATAAATTTGCTAACTAGCAAAATGTCACCAGTAAAGCAAAATATGTGTTTATAGAAGACAAAGTATTGACGACCCCTACATTGTTTAAAAATGAGATAAATCCTAACGCGGTGAATTGAATCTCGCTCAAAAGTTATATTGCCAATTTTCACTTTGCTCTCTATGAATTTTTATGAGCGCCACATCTTGAGGGCGCACAGCTACGTATGGTGGAGCATAAAAATAATTAACAGCCGTACGCGGAGAGGGAGGTACATCAAAGTTATAAAAGAAGGGGATATTTGAAGAGCTCGACAAGCAATCAAGTAAAAATCTCAATAGTTCTGACTCACCGGACCCTTTATTAAATGTTAATTTCCCATTGAAATATTCCGCCCCACATTTGAATGACTTTGTTACTATGCACTTTGTTCGAAGAAATAAAAGGTTCATTATTAATATTGGAACAATGTTTACTTTCGACGCTAAAGTATGACGCTTATTACCTCAGGATGCATTTAGTCGACGGTGGCAATCTCGTAGTACAAGACGCCAGGCAAACCGACGCCGGAAGATATCAATGTATCGCAAGGAATGCGGCGGGAACGAGGGAATCGGCCGTTGCCATGCTCAGAATACACAGTGAGTAACAATTCATTTCGTACCTCGAATTTGCAACTAGCAAAGATTTGTTGAATTCAATTCATAACTCCGTAATTTCTGGTTCCGAGTCGACGTTTGTGAGCCGTTTCTCGCGAACACCTCTTTTGTCATGTAATTCAGAGAGACATTTCTCACTGCACAGTTAAGCCGTACTTAATCACGGGCCCCGAGGACGTTGTGGCACAGACTGGCGGCAGCGTGACATTCCAGTGCCGGGTGGGTGGGGATCCCCTCCCGGACGTGCTGTGGCGAAGGACCGCTGGAGGTGGAAACATGCCACTCGGCCGCGTCAAAGTTCTTGACGACAGGAGCCTGAGACTTGACAACGTTATTTTAGCGGACGAGGGAGAGTACACTTGTGAAGCTGATAATTCCGTGGGCGCTGTGAGCGCTAGTGGCTACTTGACTGTATACGGTAAGTTGTAAAATTACTGTATATTTTGTTTCCTTCTTCTTAAAATAATTATATTTATTTTATGATTGAATATTTACATTGTATTTGAATTTTTAGATCCTCCTGCAATTAATTTAAGACCAAATTCACTGAACGTTGAAACTGGAACAATGGCAACCTTCACGTGCTCTGCCACCGGCAGACCAGAACCGACCATGTTCTGGAGTATAGAAGGCAACAGAACTATAATCTTCCCCGGTACATCAAGAGGAAAATACCACGCAACTACAGTATTAGATGGGGTGACTGTACTAACAATCAACGACACAAATAAAAACGATAGTGGAAACACGATAGTTTGTTCGGCGGTAAACTTTGCTGGCAGTTCGTTTGTCAGAGGGAAACTAACCGTGACGTCAGACGATGACCGCCCACCGCCAATCATAACAAACGGGCCCTCTAACCAAACGTTACCTATAAAATCGATGGCAGTTTTCCCCTGTACAGCCGTCGGCGCACCTGAACCAATCATCGCTTGGTATTTCGAAGGGGAAGCATTAATACAAAATCATAGAAGGAACGTTACTAATGACGGCACTCTCATATTGAAGGATTTGGACAAAATAGACAGCGGTACTTATACGTGTGTCGCTTCCTCGCATCATGGGAAGTATGTATGGAGCGGAGTCTTGCTCGTGGATAGTCCGATAAATCCGAATATTCATTTTTTTCGAGCGGCAGATGTATCGTCGCTTCCAGGACCTCCAACAAAACCACTGATATATAATGTCACAGAAAACAGCGTTACATTAACATGGAATCAGAATAATAAAATTGGATCATCATCTATACTCGGATATCAAGTGGAAGTATTTTCCAGGGAAACTTTATCAGGGAATAACACTCCAAGGAATTCTAGAGGTTGGGTAGTATTGGCGAGGCGAGTCCATCATACACAATTCGTAGCAAAATCATTAGTACCAGGGGTCACTTACATGTTTATCGTTCGGACGGAAAATTCCCATGGGCTATCAGGCCCAAGTCCGGTATCCGATGCCGTAACTATTGGCGATGATGCAAACTCCTTATGGGAAAGTGGCGTGTTTTCCAATAACACAGAATTCAGAAACAACATTCTGACTGACAATATAGTGGAACTCATTGAAGCGACACCTATAGATTCAAAAACCATTAAACTGATGTGGGAAATACTGAATTTTTATTATTTGGAGGGATTATTTATATATTTCAGGCCCCTAGACAATATAACGACCGAGTATGAAATGAAAACTATTTTGCATTCCAACGATGTCTCCGGATATGAAATAACTTCTTTGCGAAAATATACAAAATATGAGTTTTTCCTCATACCTTTCTACAAGAAATTCGAGGGGAAACCGTCAAATTCCAGAGTGGCTCAAACTTTGGATGATGGTAAATACCTAGATAATGTTGAAAATTTGTATCAGTATTAAAATTTTTATTTTTTTTCTTACTATGTTTATTTTTTACAGTTCCCGACGGTCCACCAATTAACATAGAAATGTTTATTATAAATACCACAACAGTTCATTTAAAATGGTCCCCTCCGGAAGTCCATTTACAAAACGGAATCATCACTGGTTACAACGTGTTGGTTAATTGGTTGGACATACCTGCGAACAAATCCATGGTGGCCATCAACACGACCGTCCATCAAGCTACCAGTCTAATTATGACTAATTTGACGTCTGGTGTCAGCTACTCAGTGCAAATTGCAGCTGAAACTATCGTTGGTCTGGGTCCATTTAGTCAAAAAGTTTATTTAAATATCGACTCTCGCTCCGTTGGACTCGACCCGCTGTCCAGGTAATTTCAAATTCCAAAAAATCTGCCGAAAGATAATCGCAAATGAAATGTCATTACACAATATCGAACGGACGTTCTGACGTATTTATTTTATTTCAGATATCCGATAAACGGTGAAGTGTCTATAGTAGCTGGGGACTTTGTTATGGAAACATGGTTTTACTTTTTGATTGGAGCGATTGTTCTGTTCAAAATAATTGTGATTGGCGGCATTATTTACGTGCGGAAGCACAACATTTTCGCCAAAAAGTCTGCGCTCCCCAACATTTATGGTAAGTGATTCGTGGTGTGTGCCACCCCACATAACAAAGATAATAATAAATGTTTATGGGATATCTTTGATTGTTCTAAGCGAATCGTGTTACTATCCACAGTAACTCGCAAATAAACAGTTATTCAGCTTATCTCGGAATACTATTTTTTCCGTGGAATCAGCATCAGAATTTCAAAATTAAAAACATTCCTCGGGTGTCGTGGGGTGGTGCAGGGCGCCGAGCGTTTGTTTGATGGAGGCTTTGCCATGCGACGGTAAGGGAGGGGAGCTAGATTACTTTCGAGTTGAAAGGTAGCGCGAGCCCTCTCGTGAGCGCAGTGGATCTCTTTCACTTTGCATTCACGTTCGGGGTACAAAGGAATGATACAAATCCGAGAAATAAAGACCCAGTAAATGTAAATGTTTTCTATTTTGTTTTCTCCAGGCGATTCGTTTGTTGACTCACCCAGTTACCTTTAAGCCAATTTCCCTCGCTTTGTTTGTTTTGTATTGCGTTTTACATCTCTTAAGTATTCAGTAAACGAGATCATTTGCATTCGGTTTATGAATTGGTTGTCAAACCTTATTATAATAATGAAGGAAATCCTGGTATGCCTAATTGGTGTTGTTGTTTTAGATTCCAACGGAACGAGCTTAGTGACTCAAATGAACATAAAAGCGGCAGTGTCTTTGTCACATCCACTCAGCAGCTGTTACAATAAGAATACTGTGACGAAAACTGAATCACTGTTGTGGATGGAGAATCAGCCCGGATTATGTATGTCTGGCAATCAGACAAATCAGAGTAAAGAGAAAACTAATTCCGAATACGACAAAGTTGCTCACCAATTACCTGAGTATGCCGAAGTGACGTCTTCACGAGCGAATGCAAATGAATGGAACACAAGTAAAACTGCAACTTCACCGGCGGCGTACGCCTCAGTTACTTTAGTTGCCAATACCAGGCAATGTGTGAGTTCATTGGTAAGTGTCCAATTATATGATGTTCTCGATTTCGAAAATTTGAAGTCCTGCCAACTTGGTATTTGTGCCATTTAATTAATCACTTAACAGTCGAAACTTCAAGTGGTACTTGTTTGGTTTGTTACTAATACCTGTAACTTTTTCACTTTGAATATATTAATTGATTGCCACTGATCAACAATAAATTATACTTTATTCTACCTACGTCATTCAAGTCTTTTATAAAATTTCAATGAAAAGAGCCAATACGAATAGGTATGTTTCTTTGTAACCAGTGCTAATTACTCGAACTATATTCGGCTTATGTTGTTTTGCCGTATCAATAACCGTTTGTGTTTTTTACAGGGTTGGTTTCCTCCAACCGGTAAGAACGTTGACTCCTTCGATAATCGATATGCTCCTGAAGAGGAAATGTATCCCGCTAGCAATGGCGGTTATTATAACAGAAATGTTTACAGCGAGAAATACTTTCAAGGGCATCCAAATGTCCTAAAGTTTTACGACTTGCCGTCTTTAGACAAAACTCAGAAGGCCCAGATAACATACAATCCGAGTTTAGATGACAGAAAAAGCGATAAGAACATTAAGACTGACGCCACACAATCGCTTATAGGTCGTACTTATGGAATAAGTTCTAGGAAAAATTCTGAAACAGAATCGACGTATAGAGCATTCGGTGTAGAGGAGTCGGACGAAGAGAATTATCCAGAAGATGGTGGTTATGATGAGTTGCAAGCGATGCAACCGCAGCGACAAAGACCTCAGCATCAGTACGAAAGGCCTAACTTTGACAACGATGCGACGCGGACACTGGCCCGGCTGACATCATTTAGACAGGGACAGGGGCTTACTGGTGGTTCCAAAACGGCTCTTGCACCGTCTCACCCACCCCCGGCGCCTCACCCCCGTGTTGACTCTGTGACTCGGTAGTATCACGCCTTGCCGGTTTTCGGCGACCTGTGCCAAACGGACGTATAGACCGATGTTCTTTCCTAATAGTGTAGTGACATCACTGAGATCGCAGTTCTTCCTCACGTTGTACCATTGCAGTATACTCATGTGAGGAATTGTGATTTAGTTATTTTCAAAGACAAAAAAGTGACTGTGAGTGTTTTCTTTTTCATTTCTGTGGACTACAAAGGCCTAAAATGTGATTTAAAAAGTGACTGGCCTACTATTTTAGAGCGCACAATAACTGACATTGATTTATTTTATATTTCTTCAAATATATTTTGAAAGTAATCCTAGTCTTTGTATAGAGTTGTATATAATGTAAATAAAAGCTAATAATTTAAAATACGAATAATGTTCTTGAAGTTACTAAACTTGAAGTTAATTATCAATTCTGATAAATGTTTACAATGTTATTATTGGAATTGGAAATTCAATTGATATGTCCGTCGAATATCAATAAACGAATTTGTAATCCTATATCATTAGTGTAAGTGTAACAAAATAAAAATAGAAACAAAAAATTAAGGCTTGGCAATAATTTGAATTAACCTTATTCATTGAAATCATAGCATTGTATATTATAATAATAGACTTGAAATTTGAAATTAATAGTTTTCTTTTGTACTGCATTTAGGAAACAATAATTTATTCGAATAAAACTGAACTTATTATTAGTTCTATTAACTGTATTTTATTAGTATTATTGTTTAGTTATTTCATGTGCCATAAGTAGAGATCATAGCTAACTATTAATAAAGTAACGTTGGAGTTGTGAGATAAAATTCAAATGAAGCTTTTACAAAACTAAAGTTTATAATCTACGTAAGATCATGTGATATGAGTTTATATAGCCACTTGTTATAATATTGAATAGCACGACTTGTATTGCATATCAAATGTATTAGTCATGTAATAGTTAAAAATGTTAATAATTAGGACGCTTCCATATCTGAAAAACAAAATTATTGTAACATTGTAATTGTCCTCCATTTTGTAAATAAATGTAAAATGGAGTTGACATGCCTTTTTTATACTTCAACTGATATATCAACCAATTATTTTATTCTGTCGACTGTTAAACAGACTATTTTGGGTGGAGATCACAAGATCGCGGGTTTTGGTGACAAGACCAAACGGTGGAAACATTAATCTAAATGAAGAACGCTAACAAAATTCTTTAAAGCAGGTTCATCAAAGAACTTAACGCCTTTTCATCATTAATGCTATTTCTGTCTGAGTCAAATTGTTTATTCGCGTTCTTGTATTCCTGCCCTTATTTAGATACCTTGCTTTGCTACGTACAGCAAATTCATATATAAAGTATGTAGTATGTTAGCCTGCTGGTTCAATTCTCATAAAAAATCTTCGTAGTTCCTATTTTCGCACTTTGTTCGAAAAGTAATCAAGAGAGCAATAGGCATTTCACGTAATGATACTAAAATAAAAATAAAACTATTTATTACTATTATTACACATATTTACGCATTTCTGAATAATAAGAGGCTCGATACGTATTTATAAACCCTATTTATTTGTTTATTGCAAATTACTTGGTATTGAACGACTTCGTTTATGTCTTAGAAATCGCGGATCATAGTGTTTTGGATCATAAAATTGTATTTTATGTCACGTTTTTAGGGTCCGTCTACACATCACGCGTAAGAAATTATTAGCCCTTAGTTTTAGTATATATCGAAATGCCTATTACGGAAAGCATTTGTAAATTAATTTATTCGTTTATTATTTCAAACTTATAAAACAAAAAAAAAAAAAATGATGCTTGCCGAACATTTTTTATCAGACCCCATCAACATTTTGATGGAATTTTCTGTCAGTATGACCGGGCTTCGTCACAAATTCTCTTGCAAAAATGTGTGGACCGACTTTAATTAAAATAGCAAGGTGTCTATGCAAAATTATTGTAATAAAATATCAAAAAGTATTGTAATCCGAAGGCCTATTTTTATGTGCGATACGATACGACCATACATTGAAATAGATGGCAACACAATGATTATAAACTTGATGGATTTTAATTTTTGTATTAGTCTTTGGATACCTATTTTTAATAAAATAATTTAAATAATAATAATATGGTATTTTTATTAACCCCTAATTCATTTGAAGATGAGCCATAATATCGTCGATTAAATAGGGTGTCATTTCTCAAACTTTATTTTTTAAATTGATAAAATATATTTGAGAGATAATATGTCATACTTTCTAGATGTAGCAAGTGCAAAAACACCAAACGTTAGAATGACAGCTGTTAGAAGCGTCGTTTACTTATAAATAAAACCAAATTTTGAGAAATAACACTTTACTATTTAATCGACGATATTATAGGAATACTGGATAATATATGCTAGGCCAAACAGATAAAAAATATATATGTCACACTGACATTGACAGGTCTCAAACCTGCATTATGTTTTTTTTTTGCATTGAATATTTTCTGCAACTACCCACTATATCTCTATTATAGTATATGGATTTTGACATTGATGTTTTAAATACATATTTACTTGAAAGAATTGCATAAAGGACATAGTCGTTGCAATTGCATAGAAAATGAGAGTTACTGGATCGATTCACGATTGGGTCACCCCTTATCTGTTTAAAATAGTGCACATAACCTCAGGGCCTACGTAAATAATCGTAAATAGAAATCACTATTTGGTTGCGTTAATGAACCAACTGTCATCCACACGCTAAACGCCAATTTATTTAGCTAACTTGAATGGTGTCATTCGATTATTTATCGAACGAATGATTCGATTATTTGACTAGTATAATACAAATGAAATCAACTTAGATTTAGGTGCGCATTAAAGAGTATTATATCTAGCTGAGTCTGAGTACTTAAAACATTTTAATTATGTGTGTTCAACATTAATTTCTCAAAAGTATGATAATAACAAATCTCTCAACTGTAAAAATGTTGTCGTACACATCAAAACAAACATAATCTTTGTTCATTTTGATGAACACCTCATTAATAAAAATATGAACATGAAAGAACGAGTTTTTACATTTCTTTTTTGCAAAAGTGCTCAAACAGTCTTTCAGCACATAACACTCAAACACGATTAAAAATATCACTTCTGTGCCAGTACACCCGCGGTCAAAAGCCATCATTGTCAACCTTATCTAACTCCCATTAATTAAATTCAATGGTAGCCACCAACAAAAGCATTACGTATGAATGAAAATTTAAATCGTGGCAAACATGAACACGCTTTGTCGAAAGGCTCATTCAATTTATGGCTGCAAATCTCTGTCGTGCACTCACCGTAAGTATATTATTGGCTGGTATTTAGCAGGCTTGCGGGCAGCCGGTTCGTCTGTAAGCGGCAGATAGCTAACATACATTAATACACATGCCGATTGGATTCCGCTTTGTCTTGTAGCGCAGGACCCGTTTCCACAATGATGCGAGATTGATGATACGGAGGGCAATTTGAAAAATATTCTGTTTTTAATTATCTCACAAATCCATTAATATTCTTGCGCTGCGGCAATACTAGACAAAGATGTGGTCAAAAAATAATTATTTTGGATTTTATTTTTACCCACTGCAGCCTCCCTTTTATGCCATTTATTCCCACTCTCGGTCGCCAACAAATAAGAACTATATCAGGGTCCAATTTGGTTGGTAGATATCACGTATTCTGGATTCTGGTTTAGGTTAGCAATTAGTAGAATTTGATACTGTAATAAAATTCATTATTAAAACATAGTAAAATTAATAATTTGATTATTGCAATTGAGTGCTTATTACAGGCCTTAGTATCTTTACTTAATCTGTGGTGTCTACGTTTATTATCGGTATTCATGATTTTTTACAATTTAAATTTAGGCAAAGGTACTGTATACAGCCAGATTATCTGTGCGATGTCGTGAGTATGATCCCGATGAGATTTAATCGTGGGACCTTGCAAATAATTTATCATGACGATATTTTATAATTTATTCAAAGTCTTTGTATTGTATTGTTAAAATTATTATCTACCTTCATTTTGTACATTACTGACTATCCGATCCGTGTCACACAGGACGGGCTCACCGAGTAGTAAATTATAAATGAATGTAGGGTATTTGTTAGTTATTTTAGCAACAACTCAAGCAACACCTCAGTCTGCTCGTGACCATGGATCCTTTAGGGTTCAAAATGTCGGGTTTAACTATATTAGCTTAAATTCAATGTGTCGTAGTTGTGTAAGTGTAAAATATCATGGTGTAATATAGCTCTTTATTAAATCCGTTGTTAAAACCTTGCAGTGGACCAAAATACCTCAAACTCTTGTGTGTGCGTGTGATTAAAGTGTGTGTATGTGTGAGTGGATAAATAAAAAGGGATGTACCTAGATAGTGTATCTTACTAAAGATATGGGTGATGTGTATATGTATGTGTGACCAAAAAAGGCATTACCTTTGTGAATATATTATAATTATACTCCGTTTACTATAGCAATAGAAAAATAACAACAGTTATTATGTTATATTGAGGAAATTACTGCATTTTAGAGACTATATTTATTTGTAAATATTATAGTGAACATATTTACTAGACCCTTTCATCGAAATAACGATGGTGAACGTTATTTATCTGATATTATAATGAATGGAGTATAGTTAGATAAAAGTGTGAACATCTGAGTAAAAGTGCGTGTGATCGAAGTGTGTGGTTCAAAGTGCAAGTGGATCTTAGTAGCTAGTGATTGTGTGAACATAGAAATTATGCAGCGGCGGCGGTCGGTGAGTATCTATGCTTATAATACTTTTTATTATTACCTTGGTTCCGTTTGCAACTTTCGTTCTAAATGTCGTTTGAGTTAATATTTTTTGAAGCAATGCTGTGGGCGTTGTACTACATTAGTGCATCATATTTTGTCAACAAGCTGATGTCATTGTTTGCAAGGGGCTCGAATTGACAAATTTATCATTTATTACAATGAACCGCTGTGTTGAAAAAACTAAGATTGGGTACTATATGATCGAATAGGTAAAACATCATCATTCTATATACTGTTCCACTGCTGAGCACGGGTCTCCTCTCAGGTTGAGAGGGATAAGGCGCTGGTTGGCGTACTTCACACTCAGTCAAGGAAAATGTCTAAAGTATTTCCTCACGATATTTTCCTTCACCGTTTAAGCGAGGGATAATTAATTATTAATAATGCATTAATTATTACCATAATTATGCAGATGAATACGAAAAGTCAGAGGTGCGTGCCTCGGCATCGAACTAGAATATTCGAACTCCAACAGTCATATCACTAGACTACCACTCTTTTAGGTAAAACATACCATTTCCCAATTGACATAAAACTTCGTATACAATGCAGTTCAAAAACATTCAAACAACAGAACGCAATCCATCCAACTGGAACCGATAAACTTTTTATAGTGAAGTAAACGTATGAAACCACGCCAACTTTTCCTCTTACGTTCTACTTTCGCATACCCATAGTACAATAGGTATCGTGCCGGTGTGTGCTTCGCCGCGGGTGCCATTTTAATTTTCCGCTAGCCTGAAAATTTACACGATACGAATGAACCATCTATTTTAATGAGCTTTAAAGTTAACTGATCATGGCGTCGGAGCTCTGGAATGCTAGAGAATGGAAATATATGACTGTGGGTAACGTTGAAGCGCAATTTTCTATTGTGTATGTGCTCCATATTTTCTAGAATCTAGACACGCGACAGCTCAAATGATTTATAGTATGTTTGTTGCTATATTTTGTGGTCGAAAGGTCATCTGAGATTTTAAGTATTAAAGCTTTAGTTAAATTATTTCTAATAAAACTATTTGTAAATCGTAAATATTATTATATAGGTTTTATTTTTAGTTCAGTATAATATAAAAGATAAAATACATTCTGTATATAGTACTATTATAATTAAGATCTAGTGCAATATGTTGTGACTTCTAAGCTATTCACATTTATAGGAGACCCACAGATCACGGGTCTCTTATCATAAAGAGTGGGGTTCAGCTATACTCTATATACGCTGGCGTAGGTTATAAAATCATAAAAATCCCCCTTAAAATAAAATAAAAACAATCACTGCTAATAATACTTTTTTATTTTAACGGAGATTTTTTTTTTCCAATCACATCGACACAGACCTCAAATCGTCCATTCACGTCAAAACCAATGACGTATGTAATCAAATTTAGGGTTAATTGCTAAATTAAGTACCTATTGCTCGTCGAATTTGTCCTTTTGTGTGATATATGTTTTTGTCACGAAGGAGTGTTCCCGCCAATTAAGGTAATGGAAAGCTGGGCACCCAATTTGGTGACCGAGTGGATTGTTGTAAAACTGATCGGATGAAATATTGTCCATCAATTAGTGGTATGAGTGTGGAGAGGAAAATATTCGGATCGAGTTGTTTTGGTGACTCATCTCATTAGCCTAGTGGCTAAGTGCGACTGCTACCCTTGAGGTCATGGGTTCGATTCCAATGACGACCACAGTGTTATTGAGTTTTTCTGTGAAATTCTCAGTAGTAGCATGAAGTTTGGATTTGTACCCGGTTAATGGCAATAGCCTTGCCCCCTATTACGTGGAAACTAAACATACTGGCGAACTGTGAGTGTACATTAGTACACCTCTGCCTCACTCTTCAGGAATACAGGCGTGATTGTATGTTTTTTTTTGGGGCTGTCTGTAAAATTGTACGAAAAAGTTCTTTACTTTTGATACAGCCCATAAAATCTATAGACTTTTCGATACTGATGCTTCCGACAACATATGTACTAAATAGGTAATAGGTATCCAGCACATAGATAAGCCCGCAGAGGTTTGCGGGCATGGAAAAAATATTGTAAAATTAGAATATGTGTTTTGGAAATAAAAAAAAACAAAATCTCGACGCACTACTCACGTCCAACGTATAAAATAGGACGAAAAAGTATACATTAGCATAAATTGTGTATCTAATAATTAAATCATCATCATCAACCTATATACTGTCCCACTGCTGGGTACGGGTCTCCTCTCACAGAATGAGAGGGCTTAGGCTGTAGTCCACCACGCCGGCCTAATGCAGGTTGGCAGACTTCACACGCCGTCAAGAAAATCTCTCAGGGATGCAGGTTTCCTCACGATATTTTCCATCACCGTGTAAGCGAGTGACAATTAATTATTAATACGCACATGATTTCCAAAAGTCATAAGTGCGTACCCTGGGTTCGAACTCGAGACCTTCTACTTGCAGGCCAATGGTCATATCACTATGTAAGCTATCACTGCTTCTATAATAGTTATATTTTATATTTGTATTCGCTAACCAATTACATAAAAACAGAACAAAACTAAGAATAATTCTTGTTGCTAAAAACCAGACACAGGGCATTGAGCTAAAACGAATTAAACACTACTCGTTATATAAAATGAGGAGTTTCGCCGGCATTCAAAGTTTCGCACAATGAATAATTACCGTCAGCAACAAAATGTATGCCATATTTACGTGTCTAGACGTTGTGAACGGAGCGACAAAGTTCTATAAGAGCTGAGAATATTGTTCTATTTATTGGAGACGTTCACGCAATATTTTTCGTACCATGACACAATAGTTGTGCGCGGAATAGATATTGTAGTTGTTTGATGGTTTCTGTTTTTGTTGACGGTACTATAATATATAGGTAGGTAATGGATAAGGGTGTGGTTACTAGATTCTGTTACCAATGTTGATTGTTCTTCACTTAGGGGTCTTTATAGTATATTAAAATTAAAATCAGCTTCAAGCTAATTACAGTATATTAGCATATTGTACATTCATTCACTAAAACCCTCCAGCGGGTTCCTAACAATGTTTTTATATTGTGTCTACGATATTTTTTTTTAATAGACGACTATGTGGTATCGGAATGCTGATCACAGAGATTCTCATAGAACACAAATATTTATGTAATGAACATAAAGTGTTTGTCTTTAGCTGGGTGTTGCTCATGCTATTATAAGTATTTTTTTTTATTTTTTATTAGCCCAACAATTCATTTCCCACTGCTGGGCAAAGGCCTCCCTTTTCTATCTTACGCGACATCCGGCTATACCTGCCCTGCAAACATATCGATCGTCACACCATCTACGTCGCGGGCGACCTCGACGTCGCATTCTCCTATCAGGCGAATTTGTAACAATTTTCCAGTTGGTAACAATTTTTGCTCAACGCTCTTAGCCTGGCTATTGTTTCCCCAACATTATAAGTATATATTTACAAAAAAATATATAGATATAGGTAAATATTATAACCCTCTAGATCACAGACGTCGTCAAATTATAAAATACATATTTGACTGGCTAATAGAGGCCCTCAGCCTTAATATATTTGTTAACAGTCTCACAATAAAATACCTAAGGCAAAACCACAAACTGAAACCAAAAAAATAACGCCCAAAAATGACATACCATTAACTAAAAATGGAACAACATTTTTCATTTAACCCCCAAATAACTGATGTAACACAATTTACTTCCCACTTAAATACTTCGATCAGATAGCAAGTTAAATTTCAGCGGGCCAGTCGGTCCTCATATTTCAGCGCAGCCGTCGGAAAACTTTAATGCGATCAAGTTTGTGGCTAATAGAACCTTGTTGTCGGCACATTTTAGGTTTAATCTAAAGCTCGGACAAAATCTGACCGTTATTGTGATGTACTAAGTTTACAACTTGCAAATTGTAACAATTTGTGCGTTGTTTGCAGGCTAACTGATCATCAGAAGGCACAACATTATTTTTTTCATAGCATTATTTATATTTATAAAAATAAAATTTTGCGACGTCTGTGGTTTAGTGGCTCGAGTATCGGACTGCTGGTCACGAGGTCGTGGGTTCGATCCCCACAGGACACAAATACTTATGTGATGAACATGAGTGTTGTGTTAGCTTTATGTATTATACGTATCTACAAAATAAAAGTATTATATCCATTGTCTAGTACGCATAGTACAAGTTCTGCTTAGTTTGGGGACTAGATGGTGCTGTGTAAAATGTCCCAAATACTGATATAAATAAAATAAGCTAAACTGCACACAGAATTTATGGACGCCCATCGTCGTCATTATCCTAGTTTATTTTTCAATTACGTTTGCTACTGGTTTCTTGATCTTATAATTAAAAACTTATCACCTATGATGTAAAGTTTAGTACATTTATATTCGTATTTTTAATATTACATATCTAAAGGTTGTCTGTAAGAGATCGCTGATTAGCGATAAGACCGCCCATTGTACCATTCTATAATTTATAAACCAGTACTTGGCATTTGTTTATAGTGTGCAACAAAAAATAATCTATTCCATTCTATATCTGGTAACAATTAAAAAAAGAACATGTAAAATTTCCATTGCTGAGACAACTGTTTCATTACATACATAAGTAACTACATAACCGCCACACGCCGACAACAAAGCCTTTCAACACCACTTTTAATACCAGATAACGCCATAGATTTCATAGATAATCCCCAATTCAACCCTCCAATATTAACCCGTCCGAGTTAACGACTCCACTATCGCTCATGGGCACACACATGCGTTTGACAGAACTGTTATTACGTCATTAATAAAATTACAAAAGTACGGGCCCATGTGCCGACGGACTGAAGTTTAGAGGCCGTTTTGCCCCATCGCGTTGGAAGGGTTGGTATGCAGTGACGTAATTAAATTTGGGCAATTGTCCCAGTATGTTTGTAAGGACGTTAGTTTGACAGTGACCCCAAGTGAGAATTAAGTGAATTAAGTTGAAACACGTTTGTCTCGTGTGTTTATCATTCGTGATGCAGGCGTGAGTTGCGCTTATTTAGCGCAGATTGTCTTAATTATAAAGTGAGTCGTCAATATATTCGGTCATAGGGTCGCTTCGTTACAGGCACATATCGTGAGAGCACTGTTCATTAGTGTACGATACATTTGATATGTTGATGATTTTTTATGGTGCATCTGCCACTGTTAGTCTAGTGGTCTTAAATGCGGTTACGCTAGAGGCCTTCGATTCCCTGGTCGAGTAGTCTTATTGGGTTTTTCAATTAAATTTTCAGTAGTAGCCGGAGTTTGGATTTGTGCCCGGTTAATGGCACTAAGCTCGCCCCTATGACATGGGACCTAAATGTACCAGCAAACTTTGGGTGAAATTAGTACTTACGCCCGGCCTAACCCTTTGGGAAATACACGCGTGATGGTATATTATGTATTTACTTCAGAAGATAAGATATAAAAGAAAATATAATTCAACTGTAAGCATAACAATTTGAAACATAACAACTCTAATATCAAGCGACAACAGTAATCGCGCTGCGCTTTGTGTAGCTCAAAGCCACTTCCACATTACTATATCCGCGCAAAGTTTTCATAAAAAGAATGCCTGATTAAACTGCAAACGCCATTAAAAACGGCAACAGTTAAGAGATCCGATAAGCACATGGCTAGGGGTGCGATATTAAAAGGCTTAGGAGTGTTGCTCTGAAAAGCTGCTGAACATTTCTGAAGCTCGCCCACTTAAGCACAGTATTAAGGGCACTTTCGGCTTAAGGGCCACCGTATATTATGGGTGCCTTTTCCTATATGCGACTTGAGTTTTTATATAAAATGCAATTATGATTTTTTTAATCGTGAAATGGAATTTGTAACAATATTACTGGCAACACGGACAGAATTGCTTGAATATGTAACAAATCTAAACAACTTATGGCTTGAGAAGTCTGGCTAGAAATAGGTCAGGTTCTAAGTCACATTTCTTTAGTTATTCGCATTAAGTGTTAATAATTGTTGTATGTAATCTTCATGATCGATTTCAAAAAGAAGTTTCTATTTTTTAGGTTTATATATTATGTGTTATCCGTTCTAGGTTGTTTTTGATTAGTTCTTAAATTTTTTACTTAAATAAAACATGATATTTTAATTTTAATTATAAAACATTAAATGTATATTTGGAGTTAGTTGATGTCTCTTGCTGTGATGTGGCTTACGCTTTGCACGTAACAGAATTAAGACTGGCATAAAAATAATATAAATAAATATTTTTCTGTTTTCCCCACACTAATACTTTCTTGGGTATCGTGGGTGCGCTTACACTCAGAACCGCAACATCTAGGTACCTGTAGGTATGTAGGTACAAATATTGCCGCCATGCGGGGATCATATCGTCTCAATTATTAGGATATAACCAGAATCCCTAACTCGACAAATGACTCCATTCCAACCGGCCCAACATCCCTTTTATGTCCACCCCTTTGCAATGCCATGCGGCGCACGCGTTTTATTTTATCGTCTTTGATAGACGACCAAATGAAACCCCTTCACCTGATTGATTAACAGAGTCCAAACATGAGCTAGCCACAACAAAAGCACGAAAACTCAACACGCTGTTCTACGGGGGAGACATAAGCCTGGCGAGGCGATAAAATACGCTACTGATTCGGTAACAAAACAAGTTATCTTATTCATTACCTGGTAGCAGATTTTTTTTAAAATATTTAACACAATAAATACAATCTTAGTTTATTTTTGTACCACTAAACCAAGAATTGTCCGTTTATTTCGAATGTGATCATCACATTCGAAATAAACGCTACTTCACTAATTATAAAAATATAAATAAAATATGTTAGATATTTGTTACAATACTTCAGACCTTATTACGTAAGCGGTAAGCACCTATTTCTGTGAAATGTGTGTTACGTACAAATTACGTTTTCGATCTTAGTAGTATCCGAGATACAGGTTTACACCTAGTTCGGATGCAGATGTTCATGTGTTACGAAGTACCGCTAGCATAGTAATAAAACTATTATAATGTCAATGAAGCTTTGTAACAGTGTGTGCAAACTTTTGGTGAAATAAATAAATAAATTATATTCCTATAAAAGACCCGGATGTACCGGAGTTGGTTTCGGTGATCGGTCTAAATGTAACCCGCCGTACATCATTTAGATCCAATTTTAAAACAGAAACATTTCGATTGCCTAAAAATAGAACTAATCTTGGTCGTTCAGCTCCTTTATACCGGTTTTTGTCTAGCTACAATAAGCTGAGCACGCAAACTAACAACTTGGATATATTTTCGAATAGTTTGAATGAATCCAGACGATATGTCCTCAGTTCTTGATCGATTTGCTTGTTTAATTCTGTTTCCAAATGTTAATTTGTGTATTTGTATGACTCCATTCAATGTATTTAATATTAATATTGCACAATTTAATTTAATCTAAATTTTGAACGTAAAATTTTAATATAATCTACTTGTTGGATATTTTGATTATATAATTGCAACACCAACATTAAAATGCAAATTATTGTTTTTCTGTGGCAACATTCTTCCCTTCTAACTGTGACAGTGGTCCAATACAAACGTGAAATTTTATTTCCTTGCCGTTTTATTTATTCTTCCCCGGTACCAACGTACCAGCACCTCATCAGCACCCTCCACCTCAACAATACACCGCTGCACACTACTCTTTTAATTTCTATTGTGATTAATGTAATAGGTCCTAATTTATTTGTTATTTTTACAGTATTATTTTTATTGTTTTTCTATTCCAATTTAATTAATGTTTTTAACTTTTGAATCATACTGTATTTTAATTTAATTTAACTAAGTACTTGACATTTTAACTTCAACGTAAGTTATGTAAAGTTATTTTTGAGTTTTATTATTGATATTATACAAGTGCTGTGCACACCTATAAGTGACGAATTCACCGCAAAACTGTTGTAAATGAATATATTTCATGTAATGATTACTGAATAAGTCGTTGGTGTGTCAATAAATAAATAAAAAAAAAATTTGGTTGGTTTATTGGTGCACACTGCTGGGTATTCGCTCTTTGTGTAAAAAGAAACAAAAAAAAAAACTGGTTATGAAAAAATATGGTTGCAGTTGCTTTCGGCGTAGTATACCCAGCTGTCAGTGGCTTTCAGCCACCTTTAGCAGGTTGACAATGCACCTAACCGGGGGTATCCTCGTGGGCTCCATTCCTGAATTATTTTGATCCGGTATAAATCGGTCCTTCGAGTGTTCAACAGTCCGTTGCTACTTCAGACAATTTGCTAATTCAGAAAGATGATCGACCTCCTTATCGATACTTTTCTATCGCATCATATCGCGTTACTGCGTTCATGGTTTATATAGGACGTTGGAAACGTCGGTCAGTGATGTCGCGAACAGATAAGTGGTGCGCTATCCATCACTGTATTCGAGGGGACGCAATATTTTATTGATTTCACAACAGTTTTTGCGATGAAATTTGTCTTAGCACTGACTTTGTATTGAAATAATATTCGAAGTTGGTTTGAGATTTATTTATTTAATCATCCTTATAACTGATTATCTTTACAGGTCTCTTATACCTAATACGATAGAGTGCTAGTTAAAATTCTTTACAATACAAATAATCTTATAATCCGCTTTTAAGTCCTATAAAATTAATTGAACAACTCATTTTACACATTTTACTTTTCCAAATCTAATCTATGTAATCTTGACAGACTGTGGTCTAGTGGTTCGCGTGTCGGACTGCTGATCACGAGGTCGTGGGTTCGATTCCCACAGAACACAAATATTTATGTGATGAACATAAGTGTTTATTATTATTATTTACTATCTTTGCAAATTCACTCGAATTGATGAATTTGATGGCTATAGAGCAAAATTAATCAGAAGCAAACCGCATCCTCAAAAAAAAACAGTTTAGTGTAGTCAGAAACCTAAAAAGCCTGACAATAGGAAGAAAAGCTCAGAGGCTTATAAATGGATGAATGTGTCTTTGCCCATAGGTAGGACACACAATACTAATCATAATCGCATTATTAATTATTGGTTGTGATGCCAGGATTACTAATGTACTATAAATCTATGATTTACAAACAAACTTAACTATTATTCGTCTTTGAGATTCGTGTGGTCAAATAGACGTAGCATTATCCCAATTAGTGTGATATGGAAATTATTTAATCCAATTAAGCCTTTAATCTTCTGTTATATATTCGTGTTTCTATTATAATTATGATTGATTAATTAGTCGAGTGGTCGTAAGCGTGACTGCCAAGCTAGCGGTCCTGGGTTCAATTCCCAGGTGGAGCAAAGTGTTATTGGGTTTTTCTATAAAATTCTTAGTAGCTCGGAGTTTGGATTTTTGCCCGGTTAATGGCAATAAGCTCGCCCCCTATTACATGGGACCTAAACATACTAACGAACTACGAGTGTACAATACTATACCTCTGCCTAATCCTCCGGAAAATACAGACATGATGACACATAATAGTGATAGAATCATAACTATTTCCGTGTTCTGCGGTTATAAACATAATGAGTTTAAATTGTAATTACGCATGTACGTAACTTGGTTAATGGATAATCAAATAAATAAAAGCTAATCGACCGATTGATCGATCGATAGTTTCAGCAGTCAGTATAATTATTTCTTTCAAATGAAAATCAAACGCGATGTTGAAATTTTAAGCCTCTTAAAATTACAAAATCTCAATAGATTTTCGAGTTTTCCTAGCTCTAGTAATATTTTATTTTTATGTTAGTGGTAGTCTCGTTCTTTTTGCAATAAATAAATTGATTTTATTGTTTTCTTTCTTTTTAATTAGGCATATTTATTACCATAGCTTGACTATTTCCTTCGATAATATCGAAAAGTTAATTAATCAGTAAAATATTGCCTTAGGAAAACCAAACGCTATTTCGGTTCCCGCACATGCTCATACCACTCAAATTGGACTAAAATTGGGTGCCGCTTAAACACACGAGAATATATTAAGCTCAGCTGCTAATTCTTAATAGTTTATGCAAATCTGTGTCAAACGGTTCCTCTGTAAATCTTCCTTCCCTCTCTGACGTCATCGCGTTCCAAGATGAAAACAAAATGCTGATTTGCATGTGCAAATAACATTGTAGTGAAATCCAAACAGCAATTTGGGAGACAATTGGGTACCAGCTGCGCCGTCCCTCTCGAGTTGGGGACAAGAATTAAACAATAATTTCGTGTTTCTTCGAAATGACTGCGTCAAGAACTACTGCCAAGGGCCTCTATTGTTTTCTTGGAAAAGCACCAGGTTCAAGAAGCGCTCTCGGGGGTTGTTAGATTAAGCCAAAATTAGAATTGGGACAAATTTTGGAGAACCAAAAGGATTATTAGTATTTTGATCATTTAATGACTCGGGAAGTTTGCTTTCATTTTGCTTTTTTATTATTAGGTATAAATTAAATAATGCAAATTATCTTACACTTGCAACTTACTCATTTTAGAATAATGACAACCCTAAATAAATTATTAGAAATTCTTTCAGAATAGGGATTGAACTATGGTCTTATATGCTAGGTTTTTTTTAATTTTTGCTTTAAGATATGAGGTGTTACAGATCAACACAAGTAACCAAACGACTACTTACAACAAAACAAAACAACGGCTACTTACTTTTTTGTTATCCCTACTTAATATTATACGCTTTCACGCCTAAACCGCTGAACCGACTTTGATGAAATTTGGTACAGAGTTAGATTAAACCATAGAGAAGGATATGGGTTACCTTTTTTCTCCAAAAGCCTTTTGGAATGAGGCAGAAACCGGAACAGCTAGTACTAGATAGTAAGCATTACAGTCTAAGGTAACCAATACCCTAATCAATAAATGGTACTCTATTTATAGCTATAAGCATGTACGTACACATGATTGAATGATATGATCTGCAAACGAAGTCTTCCAATATAAAAAGGACTTCTACAACAATAGTTCCCAACATAACGCTAGAAACATAAAACTGTCATGTGCATTATGCACCCGATAAATATTATTCCCAGTAGACATTACTAATGCTATTTTGTCTCTCCAGAGATGTAGGTCACTATGCTATCTATGATCTTCTGATAACATTACATATAAAACCTTAACCTCTTTACATAAAGTTCTATTTTCAACTTACCTATTTAATTAAACTATCGCCAATGAAATATCGACTTTGTAATCGAATATTTGAGGTTGAAAATTGTCAGTACAACGCTCTTTGTAGTTGCAAAAAATGCGCGCACGACTAGGGTAATAGATTCGTGCATGCGTCTATTGCGTGGGGTGTGTAATAGTTTCTGCATTCGTTCTGAGTGCGAGTGCACTTAATTTATGGTCACTGCAAGAAAGGGTGGGATTATTCTTTGTGAACATTATCTTAAATATTGTATGCTCAATTAAGTCGCCTTTTATTTTCAGAAGCTATAAATTTAACCGCAACATAAGATATCGCGTTCGGGGATCGCATGAGTAAACTAACCCTTTTGTTTTCCTTGTTTTCTGTAATATATTACTTTGGATAAATATTTATCTTGGATACGTAATAATATTATGATTCTCTCACGTTGTTCGATCCAGTTTAGTCTGTAGTTGCGCAATAATTCTGCACTCAACAACAATAAATACACTTTAGATTTCTTTTTCTATCATTTTAGTAATTTATCTGACCTTAAACATTATTTTACAAATATTTTACAAATAATATGCGGCTTATTTGCTTATTCAATTTATTTTCTTTAGCAATTATTGAACTTTTTATATAAATTTGAGACATTATAGACTGCAAGCTTCTGCCTGCGTCTTCGTCTGCGAGGAATTAAGAATTACCTGAATAATAATAAGCCTATGTGTTTGTTAAAGTATAAAGCTTTCTGTGTGATAGATAAATAAATTCGTTCAACCATTTTTGCGGGATTGAGCAACATATATATAACATACAATTATAGTAGGAAGTATAGGATCGATAAAATCATCTTAATATACCTATTGAACGCCTAAAAATACCTAGTTTACATAACTTCGAAACATCTGCAACACTATCTGTCACTACAGACAAATTCGGGAAGATCGTAATTAAAATAAACAATAAACTTTATCCGTATAAACCGCGCGTCTTAAGCCCTAGAGGGCAACCACCCCGCTCTGTTTGCACAGTAACCTACATACAGCTTACCATGAGGGATGGCATCATTAATGATGGGGACTCGATCGGGCCCCTTCGTGACTTTGAATGCAATGAGCGTCATTTCAAATGGTTTGTTTATAAGATTCCAAGCAATTTCGGAAGTGTCAAAATTTTGTTTATTTTTGTACTCGTCTTGAGATAGGTTTATTAAAGTTTGAGGATGAAGTGTAGCTTTGAAGAGGCTTGTTGGAATAGGATTAAAAAGTTCCCTACAATTATTATGTTAGTGTAATGTATTGTAGACGAACATTTTCGATGTTTTCGTCCACGGTCAATGTTTTTAAATACAAACATCTCTGCGAGATCGTCGGCGAATACAAGATCTAATGTTCCTTTACAAATTAGCCAATAACATCATTGACTGTGACGAGCTTGTTGCACGTATATCAATTAATGTCCCTTATAAAATACCCAGATACCCTATAAGCAAACCGTACCACGTCCAGAACTCTAAAACCAATATAGGTGTAAACTCCCCGCTCAACAGAATGTGCAGAGAAATGAATTCTTTCATAAAATCTGTATGTAATGCTGATATATACCATGACCCACTTAATTCGTTTAGATCCAAAATCCTGAAGTCTCTGCAGAATAATCATGATTATTTGTAGACTCCGATTGTTTGTTTAATATTAATATTGTCATATAATATGGTGAATGCTGGTTAGCCCGTAATTGGCTAGTGTGTAAGCCCGTTACCTCTATATATTTTAATTTATAATATATTGTATACACGAGCTGTGGGAAGACCTAAATAAATAAATAAAAAAAAAAAAAAAAAAACATTAAAGCAACTAAATACAATAATAAGATACATTTGGCGCAGCGTCTGAGTTTTGCGCCACGGTGCACGGGTTGTGGATTCGATACTCGCATGGAACAAATATTTGTATAACCTACAGGTACTTTATTCTGGGTCTGGGTGTTTGTGTATGTGAATGAGTGAGTTGAAATGAGTTTGTGATTGAAAAATTTCTATCGTGGGGCAACTTAAAAAAAAAGAATGCGATACCAATTTAATAGACTAATGTAAAATGTAACTGTACCTACCTAAAATAAATTCAATCGTATTCCAACAATACAAACTCAACAATTCCTAACATATTTTTTTATTACATATCCACTGATTGGATTTCGAACTAAACCATGGGTCGCATAAAAGAAAATCGACGTTAGTTCAGTTCCAATTTCAATATCAGATGGAGTCCGTGCCGATCTATTGTGTAATACGTCCGAGTGGTCGGAAGTATGCGCGATGAGCGAAGGTGGGCGTCACCAGTGCCTTTCATACAACCCTGTACGTATATTCCATACAAATTTTTACCCTCAGAACGGTAGGCATGCTCCATGAGTGCTCTAACGTCCATTCAGTGCAATTTGATGAAGCCAACGCGGTGTACGCTATTCAAACTGAATGGGATTGGCCACGACAATACTGTGATTTAATAGAACCACAGCGAATGTCGGGTTACGTGCCACAAGAGCCTTGTTTCCGACAAATTTGGTGTGTAGTAATTGAGTTAATATTTGAGGAATTTTAGATATGATCAAAGACAGATTTTGGGTTGATAGACATTCTTCGACAAAGGTGTGTGTAACGATGTTCCCATATTATAATCAATTTGATTATTAAGCCATCTATTTTCCGTAATACAATTTAACTTTGAATAGTTTATGTCAAATAACACTTGATTCGTGAAGGAATCAAGTAAACCCTTGCCTGCGCTTTTTATAATACGCGATGGGTTAGGCTGAGGTGTATTAATGTACCCACACAGCTTTCCGGTATATTTTGGTCCAATCTTATAGGGGGCGAAAAGCTCGGAGAATGAATCGCTCTTAGGACCACTAGACTAACGATGCAGTTTTATCTAAGAGGTATCGAGGCGCTTTTTATCAATTTTAAATGCTATAGCTCCTTTACTCTAAACGATGGCTTTTTACAGTTCGAAAGCTAGTTTAAATAATGATTAAAACCTGAATAGAAAATGGAACTTATAAGTAAAGCGTTGAATAATGATACTCCTTAAATACTTAAAGTAACAATTTGTATCAAAACCAGCGCTTACAACAATTTCAAAACACATTTCATCGCAACAATACTCGTCACGTCACTGTTTAGCGGATTTCACTCAGGCAATAAATCTGCCAACAACGACAAACAACTAAAACTGAGTTATAACAACAAAGTCAAATTACTGAAGGAGTTTACCGCATCTAGGGTTGGGGGGAGCCACCGACACCGGGGTGTGAACGTCCCCAGAATACTGATGCACCTCCTTAACTCTCGAAAGATTTTCGGATAGGGATTTTCCTTTCTTTACAATGGCTCCTACTCTTGGGGCATATCAATTGCACGCGGTTATGTCGTTAGAAAGTTTTCTTCGGTATTCGACGGTGTGGACCGTCGACATCGATTTTCGGGCTTAAGGGGAAGTATGCGTTGTGGGAATAATACTAAGAAGGTTAGTGTTGAGAGCTCTAAGCGGAGTAAAGTGACTGATGTTTTGTGTCATGCACAAAGAAGGCTGGTGTTGCAATTATACAAATCAGCTGTTGAGACGACGTCAGCAATATAATGTACTTGGCTGGTGTAATAAGCTCAATAGTTTAACAAATCAAATATTAATGTTAAACTGAGGATTGCGGACCGTTGTAAATTCACCAAACTAAGTACACAGAAAAAAGGAAATTTATTAAAGAAAGTACATTTAGGACAAAATATCAAGCCTTTCAAATTCATGTTTAGTCTTGAGACAAGAACTTTATATAAAGGACAGAAGGAATATATAATGTTCCTAAGAGGACTTAGCCATACTTAGCTGGGTGACAACAAAATTTGGATACAGTATTTCTTAGCTACCATATTAGCTAGCAATTTAGTATCAAAGCATATGTCATAACATAGAAATGAATTAGACCAATCAATACCAGCACAGTTGGTCGGTATTAAAGAGCTTACAACTAATTCTATAGAAAATCATCGATCCCTCACTTCGTCAAGACATTAGGCACATGCGATCCCTTCATTTAATTTACATGAAAGTATCGGCTATTCATTTTTCTGTAAAAGGGGATTATCTATACCCATAGCGATCCCCTGGGCATTAACTCTATTGTAATATGTTGGAGTATGTCCCCATTCGTTGTGTGGATTTATTGAATTATGAAAATGAAGAGAACGGCCAGTACGATAAAAGTTCATATTTAATTTTAGAATAGAACTTGTGATTTAATTGGATTTGAATTTGGATCTTAAACTATTAGAAATGAGATTAAACAATTACAATTCAATTTTGACCGATTCGATTCGGAATTCTTTGGAAGAATTTGAATGATTAGGAATATCAAGGAAGGGCAGTATGATGATAAAAGTTTCTTTTTGATTTTAGAAAAGAATTTGTGATATAATTTAATTTGAATTTGGATCTAAAACTATTAGAAATGAAATTAATAATTAAACAATTACAATTTAATTTTGACCGATTCGATTCGGAATTCTTTGGAAGAATTTGAATGATCAGGAATATCAAGGAAGGGCTTTTGGATCTAAAATTACTACGTACTGTAATTTGTTTTATTTAATGGTGGGCCCTAAAACGATGAGAAATTAAAATAATTAAACAATTGCAATTCTATTCTGGCCGATTCGTTTCGGAATTCTTCAGTAGAATTCGGATGATCAGGAATAGTAAGGAGGTGGAACTAACTAATAACTACGGTGATCAATCGTTAAGCGCTTACCGTGGTTAGGAATGGTATTCTGAGCACTCTTCAAAGTATTATCTATCTCTGTACCAAATTTCATCAAAATTGGTCGAGTGATTTAAGCGTTACATTCGTATTTATAATATCAGTAGGGAATAATGTAAAATATTACATAGCATTTACGAAACGTGGACCTGTACCGGCCCGTAAAAGTACTCGGTAAGGTAAGTACCAGTTATTCTCCAAGTCCCCAACATCTTACTAAAACGATTCCTCGCTTTTATATTAGAACGATTTTATCGAAAGTACATCTCTAGTGAGTTGTGCAGAGAAAAGTACTGAAGTAAAGAGATCTGCATTTTAAAATATTTATAAATACATAAAAATGACGACGTCTGGTGGTTAGCGTGTCGGACTGCTGATCACGATGTCGTGGGTTCGATACCCGCAGAACACAAATATTTATGTGATGAACATTTAATAAGTGTTTGTGTTTGTCTGGGTGTTTCTTATATACTTATAATAAATTATAATTATGTATTTACAAAAAAAAGTATATAAGTTTACTGTTGTCTAGTTATTAGACAATAATAAACTAATATACGTTTTTTTTAAGGGTACTAGTACCCTTAATAAAAGCTCTGCTTAGTTTGGGACTAGATGATGCTGTATAATTATCCAAGAATATTTATTTATTATTCCGAAAAACAAATCCAAACTCCGAGCTGCTACTGAGAATTTGATAGAAACATCCAATAAGACTTTACTTGACTTGGCAATCGAATTCAGGACCTAAAGCATAGCACGGTAGCAGTCGCACTTACAACAACTAGACTAATGAGGCCATTACAGTGCACTAAGCAATAATAATTGTTATTTTTTTAGAATAAAAATCTCTTTCCTTCAAACCCGCATACCATAACATGCTCAATTTAAAAAAATACTCGCTATTCGTTATCGATAACTTTTATCCTTGTTCTCGTTTCACCTAACAAAGGCTATATTCTCTGAATGGCGCCCATTGAAACAACGTCACAGCAAACACTGCATTCACAGGTAGTCTGTAAGAGGCCGGATCAGCGTGGGCCCGCCTAAACTCTGCTCACAGAGTCGGAAAATTGCATTCGTTATCGCATATCCGTATCCGGACTGCCTACTTGCATTTAAGCGTTGGTTTAAGGTGGATACGATACGAGAGAACGTAGATAGGATTTTGTATTGAACTGTAATGTTTTAGTGTTATGTTTGTAACACACTCACAATGAAATGAGTACTAAAAAGATCTCAATACGTATTTTTTTTGCTAAGTTCAAACCTCAATCTTTCTAAAATCTTCAAAGTGACGTTTAACAATAAAATGTAAAATGAAGGGGCGCATATTTAGACAATGTCTCCCCCTACCAACGCGAATAAAGTGACCACGGTCGTATCCACATTATGTCCATACATTTACGCTATTTTATGGACACAGTTACAAATGTCAGCCGCTCTGCGTAAATAAATGTCTGACACAAATTGATTTATTACCGATCGCGGACCCAATCTACTGTGATGTCCGATCATGATGGGGTGTCATTATTTCTGGGTCAAAAATGTACATAAAATGGGACCGTACGGCAAAAACCGAGGTTCACTTTCCGAAATAAAAATACTTTGGGGAATTTATCAAATTTTATTTATGGGAGTAAAAAATACATTATTTTGTCATTTATTTAATCGTACTGGATGGATGGATTTTTTTAAACGTATTGTACCGTTTATTTGTTCTTGTTAGAATTTGACATGATTTAAGTACGATTATAATAATGAATTATCATCACTCGCTTAAACGGTGAAGGAAAACCTCGTGAGGAAATCTACATGCTTTAGAGATTTTCTCGACGTGGTGGATTATAGTCTAATCTCATTCTGAGAGGAAACCCCTGCCTAGCAGTGGGAAAGTATATGAATTGATGATTACGTATGATCCTAACATTGAATTGATAATAACGTAGTTGTTGGTATGTAGATGCTCGTATGTTTAACCAGTACAAATTATTAATGTTTGTGCCATAGCGATAAAAAAACCTATGATTACGTTGGCAATAAAATAACGAATCATAAAGTAGTTATTTAGCGAAGGAAAAATTCGACCGCGGGCAGGATTCGAACCTGCGTCTTCTGGTTAGGTACACCAGACGCTATGACCGCTAAGCCACCTAAGAATCCTGCCCGCGGTCGAATTTTTCCTTCGCTAAATAACTTTAAAATCTTAGCATGGAAAATGCCAAAAAATACAAAAAAGATAATCTTAAAGTAGTCACAAAAAACATAATTTTGTGTAATCTTTAATAATTATTCAATAAATCTTATTTAAAGTGCTTCGTATTTTTCTATGGTTAATCAACAACAAAAGGTAAATCAAAAAGCAAATAAGGACTTTCTAGAATCCATACTGGTCAAACCCCTAAGCAAAGTTACAATACACGGTTCTTCAACTTTCTAAATAAAACTTGTCTGTCTTGTGCTATTACTTACCTGCCAATACACTTTCTCCCACCCCCATGCACAAACAGGCATCAAACTGATTCAGTGCACAACGCAGGGCATACTATACCTGCTATATCTACACACGCCCTCCCCTTTGCTCGTCGAGTTGTGCGCAACAGACGACATCTCCTGAATGACCTACTATTCATTCTATTCATCTACGTTCATTCTGCTAATGGAGTTGCCTTTTTAAGGTGCAAATAAATAGTCACTACCTCAAAGGCATCTCTACGGGCAAAGTGCGGCTAATTAATTAAAAATTTGCTACCCTCTAATACAGTACATACTTTGTTAGTTGGTGAAATTTTCTCGCAATTTTCTTTCAGTAAAATTTGTTTTATTTTTTTAGCAGTCTGTTGACGTTTAAATATCGTCTCTTTGGTTTTAAGGGGAAGATACGGTTGCCTTTTAAAAATATATTACATTTTATCCCACATAAGATACATATCACGCCAGTATTCCCGAAAGGGTTGGGCAGAGACGCACTAATATACATCCACAGTTCACCAGTGGGGGGTGAGCCTATTGCAAGTAACCGGGCATAAATCCAAATTCCGAACTATTACTGAGATTCTCATAGAAAAACCCAATAACACTGCTCGACGTGGGATTCAAACTAGCTTCATAATCGCGCTTTCGAATGAGGCAGTGTTCAGAAGTATATATAGTCTTGTTATCTGAAACTATACCTAGACTTTAACGAAGCGTTAAATGCTTTCACTAATTCACTTGTCATTCCAAAACAGATTTATACCTTGTATAAACTTTGTAATCATCCGTTCATTTGTATCCGAGAATACAGAAATAATATCTCTCCCTACATTCCAATAAAATCCAAAACGATAAAAGCAAAGCAACACTTCAAAACAAAGAGTATTTATTTATTCATTTAAAATTCCGTTATGCTTTATTAGGATGGAGAAGCCAATCTCGTTGGAGGCAGCATTCTTGACAACAGCTACTGCTATTAGCTTCACATGCCGATATAATTGAACATTCTGAAACGCCTTAAATATTTCCGACTTGCGAACGAGCCTGGCTTTGCGCGGAAACATATTAGAGAGAAACATTATTGTATACTGGAAGTGACATAATTAAACTTTATTATGTACGTACTTCGGTTACTTCGGTTCGGTACTTCGTTTTAACTATCGGTAAGCCTTCACCCGAGGAGGGGTCCGTAACCAATAGGAAACTAACATACTAACAGTTAGACAATAAGCAAATAACTAACCAACACTAACAAACAAATATCACTTTTTGAAATGTGAAATAAGGTTATGGAAATAAAGGCTTTTTTATTTTTATTTTTTATTTATGTACGTACTTAAATACAAATAGATTTACGCCATTAATGGTAAAACATGTAGCTACGTTATATTACTTATGTAAGATCATACATGCAGTCATTTTTTTGTCTAGTATTCTACTATACTCATGTTTTGACATAATAAATCTATCTTTATCATTATGGTCTGAAATATATATATGGTATAATATGCAGTGAAATTATTTACTAATACTCATAGGTTGACGATGAAGATGACTCATAGGTTGCCTCAATCTATCTCGGTGTTATATTTTTTAAACCGATATATAAGAACATATTAATAAGTTAGCTTTTTTTAAGAGTTTTTCTGTGCCGTGGCATCATATCTCTCTTTGATGAAACTTGTATTGACTTTCTTCTTCTCTCGTATTCATTAATTATGCATCTCTACTCTCCATATAATTTTCAAGTACATCTAATCTCAGTGTCCGCATAACGTCATACTCCGATCTCCATTCAATATTTCAATCCGCACTCTTGAAAAATCTATACAAGTGTTAATTCCGGGTCGTGCTTATCAAGCAAAACCAAAGACAATAGACAAACAGACAGATGCGTCAGACACTCGAGTTCTGTTTGGTAATAAGTCGGCAATATAGCCGGTCTTGTATTTATAATCCTCGGCTCCCATTCAGATCCATTCGGTATTGGTAATGAAAATTCGAGACGTCTCGCCGCGGATTTTACTCTTATTTGGGGAATCAGATTCCTTTGAATTGTAGACGGATTCGAAAAATGTGCCTGATTAATCTGAAAAGTTTTGCTTTGTTAGTAGTTTATTTAAATTGAATTGGATAGGATAATTGAAATTAAATAATATTAAATTCTTTATTTATTTTAACATTTGTACAGACGCCAGCACATCAAGCTACCACAAACTGTCAAATTTCTTTGATTGATTTTGAACTTTAACACAAAATAATAAGGTTCATATTCAATAAGGAAAATTTGACAGTTTTGGATATGACCTGCTGGCGTCTGTGCAATACATAATTACAATTAGTAGACTTAGACACTAGGAGAGAGAAATAATATATCTCGGGGAACACGCACACAGGCAATCCTAGGAACACTGACACAGGAAATACTAGGACCTCGTGGGGGACATTAAGATTCCCTGTATCGTGGGGTCCAGTCCATTCCGTAAGTTTTAAGAGTTTAATTAGGTACATAATTATAGGTATGCTAGCGACCCGCCCCCGCACGAGTGCAATGTATTATTAACATACATTTATTATACATACCTATAAAACTTCCTCTTGAATCACTATCTATTAAAATATACCAAATATAATGATAATTATGAATTAAACTCTTTTAAAAACTTGTGTGAGAATCAGATATAATAATTTAGGATACCAAAATTCCCATGATTTACAAAACTATTAAATTAAGCAAAATATGTCCAACATACCAGATTTTGCAAGTTATTTTAATATGATTTGTCAATCGTTTAAGTGGGGAATTCCGAGGGAGCAATGTTTCCCCCAAACCATTACTGTGACGTTGCACTTCCGCAAAGAAACGCCTTATTCAATAAATTAAGCGAATATAACCCTCCGGTTACCGTACAGTAAATCGTATTTGGAGACAGAAACTTGCACTATCTTTGCTACTTAAAGTTTAAGGTACCTACTGAAAATGAAATAACACCACTTCTCATAATCGGAATATATTATAATTAATTTATCAAAGCAAAATGATTACATGTATTATTAGGTTTTATCATACTCCGAGTCTTTTCCCAACTATATTTGGGTCGGCTTCCAGTCTAACCAGATGCGGCTGAATATCATTATTTTACACGAAGCGACTACCATCAGACCTTTGGAACCAAATTTTAGGGCAATACCGATATCCTGAGGATAGACTGGTTTTCAAGCTTTTTGGGCTTCTGACTACTACTAACGATTATCATACATGTTCGCATGACAATGACATGATTGGCTTTACGTGCTCTCCGAAGCACGGAAGGGTGTCGATGTCGCCCATTCACAGACTGACCGCGGATAGCGCAGCTTAACCGTGCAGATCGGTTGATCAGCTTAGTTATAAATTAGCCACGAGCCCCTCTCTTCTTTTATCCTTTTTTAATTTTTCTCATTTTTTTTTAAATTGCTGCTGGTACTCATAGCACCAGCAGAACATTCATTGTTAATATTCTTTAAAATTTGTATAAATTGGGAGTTCCGATCTGTTATACTTCAGTGGAAATAAATATATTTGTTATTACTATTATTTAATCAAAGGTGAGGTCAAAGCTGACCTGATCATGAAGCCTGTATATTCAAACTTTGGAATTAAGCGAGGGTAATAAGTGTAGTTATTTATCGATTTTAAAAAATTTGAAGCTAAATTCATCTAAACTTGTATATTCGTACCTAGCTATGTTGTAGAGGTTACCCAGTGCCGCACACCGAGACAGTCAACTTTATCATTTATACCCAAACTTCCAAACAATTCCCTCAAACTTAACCCGTCAAAATCGCAACCCAAAAATCGAACAAAAATCCCAAACTTTAAATACGGCAAGGATAACCGTCGTTATCCAGGGCGCTTTGTGATCGAGATTCGACGGCTACGGGCATCATGAATGAGTAACGCCAGAGGTCATGAATGTTTTATAAGTCGCTCGGTGATACCCGCTCGATCACACCTCGATCGCCAAGGGCACGGGACACTAGGAGATATTATTGTTACGTGCACATTTTAGGGTTGATTTTTTCGGTCGGGTTTTAGATGCATAGTTTTATTAGTTCTTGAATCATATTTGCATCCAAGGAGATTGAAACAGATATTTTTTTATAATGTTTGGGACTCAAATGTTTAAGGAGCATAATAATAATTACCTTGTATTCCCCAAAGGGTTAGACACAAGTATACTAAGTACCCAAACTTCGTCAGTACGTTTAGGTCCCGTATTATATTGAGCCTATTGTTATTGAACCCAACCCACAAAAGCATACGCCGAGCTGCTACTAAGAATTTAATAGAAAAACTCATTAGAACTTTGATCGACCTGAGAATTGAACACAGAACCTCTAGCGTAGCAGTCAAGCTTAGAACCACTAGACTAACGAAGCAGATAGCAATCAAAACACAAGTAAAAATAATACAGTAACAAAAATAAAACAAATATTACTGTATAATCAGCTCGACGTATTTCTGTTCCAAATCACTGTTGTAGTTTCAACATTAGGCAAGTAACACACGAAACAATCGAAACACACGTACGGCAGATTTCCCGGATCGAAGCGGCCCGGACATCCTTACCCTATCCGATAATGGCGGGGATTTATAAAATATTCAACGTCTTCAACGTTATTTATGAGCACCTTCATGTTGGAACAAAAGCTTTATGCCAGTCTCCTAAGGTTTGTTAATGTGAAAATAAAACCAAGTTACCGAATAATGTTACGTAAACAAACACGTTTTTCATTCAACTGAAATGGACTTGTTTGTGTTATGACAAATTTAAAACCACAATGTTACTTAAAAAATGAATGATGTATAGTATATCTGTTTCTAAAGTTAAATTGCTGAGATTTCAGTTATTAAACAAAGGAAAAAACCAGAGACGCAGGTTCGAATCCTGCCGGCGGTCGAATTTTTCCTTTGCATAGTTAGTAGGTAAGGTGGCATCGTTCGACATTGAACTAACTGTAAAGTAAGTCGTGTCGGTTGAGTAGCAAAAACTTGCTTTTCAATAGGTGTTACTGACGTCACCATATATACGTAAATTCAGAATGTGAAGGTAAAATTCGAAATGGTGGGTACCGCGGTGGCTTAGTGGTCATAGCGTCTTGTGTACCTAACCAGATGCAGGTTCGAATCCTGCCCGCGATCGAATTTTTCCTTTGCTTAATAAATTTAAAGTAACGTATTATTGCGGTAAATTTTTGTGAGGATATCTGTTTTTAACTATAAAGGCTTCGTGCATAAAAGTATGTATAATACCACTAGCTGTTACTCGCAGTTTCACCCGTATATCAAAGGAATTTTTGAGACAAAAGCTAGCCCATGTCCTTCTCCAAGGTTTAATCTATCTCTGTACCAAATTTCACCAAAATGTGTTCAGCGGTTTTGGCGTAAACGCATAAGAGACAGACACAGCTTCGCATTTATAATATAAGTAGCGATTGAATCTTAGGAGGCTAGCCGCCATCATGAACCACGTCTTTGAAGAGTAAGGAATATACCATGCTGGGGACAAAACAACAGATCACATTTAGTCGAAGTGTTGCTGGCCATACTAGCCCCCAAAGTTAAGATAAGTAAAAGGGATTGAATTGTTGTATCAATCTTTGTGTTAGAAAATGAATAGCTATGTCAGTTCTAGTTCCAAGCTAGAAGTAATGGATGTGATGCCAGAGTCGAACAAAGTATTCGTAAATTTTCTATGAAATTCTCAGAATGTAGTAGTTCGGAGTTCACATAAAACGGTACAAACCGGTAAACTCTTAGTTAGTATGTACAGAGGCCAGCACATCTAGCTACCCCAATCTGTCAAATTTCTTTGATAGATTTTTAACTTTAAAACAAAGTAATAAGATTCATGTTCAATTGGGAAAATTTGACAGTTTTGGATAACTTGACCTACTGGCGTCTGTACATTGTACCTACATGTTATCCGACATAATTTAACTTAATGTTGTTTCTTTTTGCGTTAACACCGTCTATCAAACTGGTTTGCAATGATAAACAAAGTCTAAATACAAAGAAACGGCAGATGCAATTCGATTTACTAACTTAAATTCAAATGGGAAGGCACTAAGACAACATAACATACTATATATGCCTGTATTCCCAGAAGGGTTAGGCAGAGGTGAACTACACTATGCATAATTTAAAAGAATAATAGCCGACTAAACTTAAAAACGCACAATAAAGACATGTGATTGAGCCAGGAAGACTGACAGCTAATTACATGTTTGATGCGTATTCACACAGGCGATGTGTTCCCACCCCTATAGTTAGGGACCTGACACACTGTATTAAAAGTTTACACAAACATTCTAGATTTTCTTTCGATTGAAAAGGGTTGCGGTTGACGGTTGTATTTGTGTCAATCCAACTTTATATTGTTTTTTAAAATTGGGGACTTTAATGATTGGCTATTTACTAATACTATTGTATACAAAATCGAATGTATTACAATAAAAATATTATTAATTGAAATAAAACTATTATTATATTGTATATTGATATTATTAATCCCGACGTTTCGCACGGGTAGACTAAAGACGTAAAAAGTAGTTTTATTTCAATGTATAATATTCGCGTAAATGTCAAAAATCAATAAATATTATTAAGTTGATAATGCAACGGATCTGATGTTGGTCGTGGTGAATGTCGGGGATCCTAAGCCCGTGACTACAAGGAAAATGTCATCCTAACTTCAAAAATTACATGATAATTAAATTAAAACATGAAATCAAAATTTGACCAGTATACAAGGAATTTTTAACTGTAATACACGTAGGCAGAGGAACGCCTTTTGCATGTCGCAAATAATAATTACTTATACGTCTCCTACCATTACAATGCCGTACGTTTACCGTCTTCTGCCGTATCAAATATTTACAGTTTTAGTTTTTAAATTTTTAGTTTTAGTTGTTTTCTTTTACGTTAAATTATGTTTTGTAACAGATACGGAAAAAATGACATGTAAGTTAATGTGTACTGACATTTTAAGTAAGTACTTGAGGGGCTCGTAGCTAAAGTATAACTACGCTGTTCAAGCGATCTACAAGGTTCAGCTGCGCTTGCCGCGGTCAGTCTGTGGATGGGTGATTTTTACTACATCGAAACCTGTCCGTGCCTCAGGGAGCACGTAAAGCAGTCCGTCCCGGCTGTCATAAAAGCATCTATAAGTCGTTAATGGTAGTCAGAAGCTTAAAAAAGTCTGACAAATATCGGTATTACCCAATAAATGGGGTTGCGGAAGTCTGATGGCAGTTGCTTCGTGTAAAATACTAATATTCAACCGCATCTGGTTAGACTGGAAGCCGATCCCAACATAGACGGAGGATTAAGATTTTAAGTACTTTTAATATAATTTTCAAGAGCTTGTTGTTGTTCGTAAAATTTGTAACTTACACGTAAAACTTTATTGTTTTTAAATTATGGTATAAAATATGAACTTAAAAATAAAGGTCTATCACAAGCCACTTGAACGTATAATCAGATATTCGGACTTTTTCTTTTAGAATCGATCGCATATAACCCTTAAGTAGTTAATGAGAAATCAGAACGGATATCAGCTGTTTGAATCCCACGCTAGTTGTATGTACGCGGCATGTGAAAAAATACATGACTTTGTATGAATATAAGTAAACATGGCTACCATTTATTTGGCAATCTTACCATTAATAAATAAATGACAAATGATATTTATTTTGCAAATAGATCTTTTAAAGACACTTTTACAAGTCAATGTTTAAATTTCTTTTTAAGCTAGTTCGCTCCGGCGTGTCCTATCTGACGACCTCTGAGAAGAAACGTCGAAACGAACTCAGAGAATCATAGTCCCTTTTAAAGTCCATACATATAATAGTAACAAATATGTGAGTCTTACAATGTAGGGCAAAGTCTGGAATGGCCTTTTGAAGACGGATCACTGACTTTAAACGTACCATCACGCCTGTTTTCCTCGAAGGGTTAGGCAGAGGTGTATTAATGTACACCCACAATTTAGGTCCTATGTAATAGGAGGTTAGCCTGTTGTCATTAATCCAAACTCCGAGATATAACTGAGAATTTCATTTAAAAACCCAATAACACGTTGCTCCACTTGGGATTTGAACCCTTGACTGCTACGCTTACGAACCACTTAAGCTAATGAGGCAGTTTATAAATATTCAACAAAAAAGTCACATTCAATATTAAACAATAATTAATCCCAAATTACCGTAATACTTTAAACTTCGAAGTTGACTTATGCATCCTTCAACAAGATTTTCAGGTCAATTGCTAAAATAACTGAAATCAATTTCGTTTGAATTAAAAAATAAAAAGCGCCGATGTCCAAGGGGAAAGTTTCCCGAGATTAATTCTCTTGATAAAATTTCACGGTTCAAGAAATCCAACTACCGGTTGCGTGGGGCGATGAACGATACTGATTACGTTCGTCTCGGCGAAGACTTACGGCTGGTATAGAATGGACCATTTGTGTGAAAGAAACAATCGTTGTAGGTTAGTCGTCGTGTTTTGTTTTGGATATATTATACTCTTATAAAAAGATGTTACCTTTTTGAAAAACGAATGTATTTTTATTCGTTTGTATTTGGAATAGATATAAAAGTATTTGGAAACAGTTCTATTTACGAAAAAGTTAGTTATTCTTAAATTTGGAAGCTATGAGCGTAATGTGCGTGTACCTAGTAATATAACTAGGAACTGCGAAGTAAGAGATGTCTAGGTTGTATCCATGACACGGACCTCAGAATTTGAAATCACATCCTCCAAACCTTGTCCCGACTATGTTGGGGTTGGCTTCAAATCATATATCCACTTTTTGAAATAACATACATGCATACTGTATAATAAGGTGAAAACATCGTGAGGAAACCTGCATGCTTGAGAAAATTTTCCAATGGCATGTGAAGTATGCCATCCCACTTGGTAGCATGGTAGACTTTAGCCTAACCCCTGTTACTTCTGAAACCAAACCCGTACTACGCTGTGGAATCTTTACATATTTTTATAATTCAATCCTAGATGGAACTGTGTATTGTAAAAATAATCAAGAAAAGATCCAATTTCTTATTCCATTTCTGCCGCTTCGCTAAGTCTATTTTCGTTACCGTAGTCGCTACGCCTGTGCTACGGGTCGTAGCTGGAGCTACGAGTCCCCAGAGATGGAAGCCTTCGTAACCTTACTACGTTTTGCCTCCGCTTAGAGCTAAACTGTCGTCTTATTATTTTCTAGATCATTTTCAAAAGCTGTTTACATAAAAGTGTGCATCTATTGCATTTTAAAAGGAAAATATATTTGTAAGAAAATAAGTATTTCGGGATAAAATTATTCGACAGTCCCTCCGAATAATCTCAGAATGAGAGGGATTAGGCTATACAGTCCACCACCATGGCCTAAAGCGGGTTGCCAGACTCTACATGCCGTCAAAAAATCTCACAGACATGCAGGTTTCCTCACGATATTTTCCTTCACTTGACCTTTGCCTTGGCAGACGAATGGCTATTATATATCTATCTTATCAATAGACTATTACTGCTCTTTTATTCACTAACTACAAATAACATTTTTTACAGGAGAGCGTTTTAAAGTTTCAAAACCTTGTGTAATGAGTTCTACTTAAAGTAATTTCATGAGTGGATTTGAAGTTCAATTTGATAACTTAGACTTAATATTTTTAAACTGAATGACAGTTTAGGGTAGCCTGTAACTACCCCTTCGGGGATTGTAGGTATGTAAGCACCGTCGATTTTGTCTTCTAAAGACTCTCGAAAGCATTTTTGATTCCTAGAAATCATATTATCATCATAATTATAATCATTAAGCAATAAGTATGAGTAAGTTTCATCATAATAGACTGATTGCGGTTGCAATGATACGATTGACGAGACGAGTGATACGATAAATAATGATAAGTTCTATTTTTATTCTAACCACATTATTCTACTGACAAAAACAACATTGTATTCTTTTTTCTATTCGAAAATATATCCAACAAGATACTCGTATTTCAGATAGAAAAAAGAAGGAACCAAAATCTTTACATTGAGGTTTTACTTAAAATATCCATTACGCAGACAAGGGCAGGCTGACCTCAAAGAGTAAATTGATTGTAAAATGGGCCCACAAAACACCCATTAACGCAAGCAAAGAGAATTAAACTGTACATTGGTAATTCTAAGTCGTTTAGTAACTTCTGTTATGCTTAGTTGTAGATAAACAATCGAATTAAGCGCTTAATGGAGCCACAAATTGAAAACTACTCTTTGTGTTGTACTTTAACTGTTATGACTGTTTGAAATGTTAATAATACTAGCATGTATGTTTTAATGTAATATAATTCTAGCGGCTTAACCGCAGGCTTTAACAACTCGCGATGGTTTCAGTTTTACTGTTCCTTTGGGAGTTCCGAAATCCCTCCAAGTGCTTATTGTTCACTATTCAATTACAAAAATTAAAAGTCAACGCCGTGTTGACTTTGTATATGCTCGGACTCATCTCAAAAACTATTATCTGGATTTTAATACGGTTTTCACTAATATAAAGATCGATTATTTCGGAAGGAAGCCGGGGCTAGTCCAGCTTATATATTATACAAGGATCTCTAAACAAAATTTTCTAGACCCGCCAGTTTTAATTGCGTTATTGGTCAATCAGTTACTGTAAGAATTCTAGATTGTATTTGACTGTCTCATTGATCTGCTGAACGTGCGATCAGTGAGCCTGCGATCCTCAGTTAAAACTATTATTGAATATTTTTAACGGCAAAATTACTTCATAACACTAAAGTTTGTCAATCGAATTGAATAATAATATTTGAGTACTTCTAAAATTTATTAACTAGATGTTTCTTGCTCTACAGTCTATTATTTAAAACATAAATTTCTACTTTCTAGTATTTAATTAGACACTTTTCCACCTACATCTAATCTTAAGGCAAGTTGTAGGTAACTTCCTACTCTTGCATCACCGCCGGCTATGAGCCAACGCCGCCATGTTATTTTACACAATTATCCAGACAGCAAGCCTTCTACTTAGTTAGGACAAACTTCTTGTTAATGTTACGGTTTTTGGCACACGGAATAATACAGTTTTTCTGGAAAAGCTTCCATTTTTGTGTGCGGATTTCTGAATCCTCACATATCATAATATGATAGATGTTAATAGAGTTTTTGTACAATTATAATATGTAAGCTGGTCTGGATATTAGGAAATGTTCCACGAAAAGTGAAACTTAAAATGAACCCCGTAATTACTTAGGGGCTTTCAAGGTTATTTTGACTTTTTTAGCTGGTTTATACTGATAAAATTGTGTATATTAATGACATTTTATGCATGCGCGTGAAACATTTCAATTTGAACCTAAAAGGAATGCTCTCAGAAGTCACATTACTTTTGTCATACTACGTCTTGAATACATTCCAATTAAGTACTCATTTGCCATTGTCGCTGAGAGTCGGTAGGTATGTTATCTATTGAGTAGGCCTTAATTCAGCAACGTATGTAACTACTTTCGGCTGCTATGATGATGTAATAATAATAATGCTTATATTTTTTATATAGCATATTTAGATAGATATGGAGTATTCTTTATTGCAGACCACAAATTAATTATACCTAGGTACTGAATCTAATCTTCAGATAGATCAATGATGAGTATTGTTCACTTGGTATATATTATAATTATATGAATAGGGTACCTACCACATTTTTTTATCCCAACCCATAATATAAAGACATACATACTAATATATATTATTCACGCCTGTTTCACATTGGGGTAGGCAGAGACTATAAATTTCCAATTGCAACGATTCTGGCACACCACTTTCGCTTCATCTTCATTCATTAACCTTCTCATGCATGATCGTCGGTTTAGAGTGCTCTTAACCTGGTCTTTTATAAGAACGTCTGCAATTTTATTGTGGTACGTTCGCCAAAGTCGGCCCATCAACCAACTCTTCCATCACCATCCATAATTTTTTAAAAGTACCAATATTACCCAGAAAAAGATGTTAACAAAACATTGCCCATAAAAGGGTGAAAATGTAACAATAACATTTAAGAATTTTATCTTAATTTCACGTTATTATCTTTACCTCATCACGGTTATTCAACAGACTCTTATTACATAGAATAATGTTTCGGCAACGTTCACGTTCACAAGGGCCCGACGGGCCATAATTTATGTGTTGGGGTGGGGCCTGTTCATCGTAGGGCACATCTGGTTTTATTCAGGACGTTACCATTCCGTAGAAACCTTCAAATAAGGTAGTTACTCTACGATACTTACAGCGATGATAGTGATAGATAACGCCTGTGGAAAAGTAATTCAGCATTATTTAACACATATTAGCAATTTTGCTATTGCATTTTTGGCAGGCGTTATTCGAGACTGATTTGTAATAAGAGTCGTATTGGATAGTGTTGGGATAATAATGATTAATAATTGTATTGCAGTTACAATATTAACAAAATGAAATGGCCAAATAATATTAGTAAGAGTTAAGGTAGGTACTTAAGTACATTTTAAATATGTATAATTAAGCTAATAAAGTACTTAAGTACCTAATAAGCTGTAAGCTTATAAGACATTCGTCTTAAATATTATCGCATGTCAGAAATACGATTCTGGGATTTTACTAAAATCTATTTATTTATAAGGCCACGAATAACCCAAAAAGTTTTATTTCCCTTTAAAAAAGAGTTTTCGGAGCGTTAACAAACTTGTAAATACAATTTCACGTTTAAAACGAAATCGTACCTATTATTATTCATGTTTCGGTATCTTGCACCGTATTTCGGTTAAGTTTGGTAATGGAAAAACTTTTTTTAACTGCCCAAATCTCGGGGTCCGTTCATAAATAACTGTTACTGCAAGCTGTTACGCACGACCGGTACTCTGCAGGGTGGCCAACGTAAAAGTAGAAATGAGGCGGCAATCATTTATTTATAATGTTTAATTTTGTTTAATACATACTGTAGAAACATCCAAAGGTGGTTTGGTACCATTATTATGGTGTGTGGTTGCGTGTTTCATGTTCTGGAGTGAGTGTGTAGGACGGTAATTAAAAGTCTGAAGATCACAATTTAAGATATTTAATTGAGTCTAGATAACTTTACAAATCCCAGAGCAATACAATGCATGTTGTCGGTAGTGCGGGTTATGGAACAACTGACGCTAAAGGGTAAACTACACATTTATAATTAGTTGCTATTATCGATAAAATCGCTAAGATATAAAAAAAAAATTGCTTTCTTGGTTGTTTATTATCTAGCCTATATTATTTTGTATATTTCTTCGTTTTTCCTATTATAATTGTTTGAAATTAGATTTAAAATTTATACCTTTCACTATATTTCTTCTATTACCCTATAATTACGCAAGACTGATAAGCACCTGGCAACACTTCAGTTACTTCTGCGCTTGATCAAAACGAGGGGTCAAACGACACGTAGGTAATTATTTAAAAGTCCCCGTTGCAAAAACATTTTTGTTTTTTGTTACCCGAAAACGTGGAGAAAATAAGCGATTTTCCTTAAAGATTAAGTTAAATTAGGTACGGCGTTAATATGTTTGGAGTGCTCTTTACAATTTTGGTCTTATCTCTGGAGTATTTTATGTTTCTTTCTTAAGTTTTTTTTGGTGCTATATTATAAATAGCACAGATTGTATTACTATGTAAATTTGTCTATTACATGTATATATTGTGTGCTCGGAGAATTTTGTTCAAATCTAGATATACTTTGTATCCCTTAATTGTATGCCTGAGTACAACAGAGCTGTCATTTAAATAAAATAACCTATATTTACCATACGTTCTTATCGTATTATCAAAAGAAAGAAAAACCCAAGATGCTTTTCCGTTTTTATTTCCAAACCAATCATAGATACACAAAATCCTCCTATATAGCGTTTAAAATCACAAAAGGAGGTTCTCAGGTCAAACTACGATGCGCTATCAGCTGCAACCCGGACGTTCTCTCTTTGAGTTATGGCGGACCACTTCCGGCGAATGTATTTCCGGTTGTGTGTGTGCTCGATCGCCATGGTCAGTTAATCGCTCAATGAATCATAGCTAATCAGTGGTGGTTGGTCCTAATGTCTTGTTAGCTTTTTAGCAGCCAGTGGAGTACGGGCTTAAAAGGAAACGACAGTGTTTATTTATTGCGAATTCGATAATACTGGTGATAAATATTAATGACCATTATAATGGTTATGAATAATATTTGGTAGATGAAGAAAATAAATGAAGCTTACGTAGGTTGTATTACTGCTGTGTGTCAGAGAGCAATGGAATGGAATATTCTGGGTATAAGTCCGTTTCTAGACGAATTAAATAACAGTCTTCACTTGGAAAGGATAGCCTAGTAATATGACCATTAGTCTGCTAAGTTAAAGGTCTCAAGTTCGAATCCAAGGCACGCACCTCTGACTTTTCAAATTCATGTGCGTATTAATAATTAATTATATCTCGCTTAAACGGTGAAGAAAAACATCGTGAGGAAACCTGCATACTTTAGAGATTTTTCTCAACAGTATATGAAGTCTGCCAACCCGCACTAGGCCAGCGTAGTGGACTATAGCCCTTTCAATCCGAGAGGAGACCCGTGCCCAGCAGTGGGACAGTTTATAGGTTGATGATGATGATGACTCAAACAGATAAAAAAATAATGCTCTAAATTAGCGTACAGCAAAGTTATGCGCGAAAAAAACAAAAAGCAGAGATGCAAACTTAACACAAAGTGACACCTTTTTGATCAAACAAGCATCCATAAACAATACTGCCCTATATCTCCAAAAATAAAAGCAAAGCAACCAGTAAAAACAACAAGGAATATTAAAATAAACTCAATTTACATTCCAATACTTCCGTTGTCCTATTATGATGTAAAAATTCATTTCTTTATATACATGTACGGAATATTTAAGCGTTCATTAATGTTTGACTTTCTCCCTGCGATGTCGGTTAGAGTACTCATAAATATGTAATGGTGAGCTCGGCGAGCTATGCAAAATATCCCGGCTTCGCTTTCGTAAACAGGTCAACTTGAATTTAGAGTTTGTCTGTGTTAGATTTTGTAGAAGTGTGGTTGTTTGATAACACATATGGGCGATTTAGTAACGGCTATACCCGATTATAACAACATAAAAAAACAACAAAAAGTTACAATGAATAAATAATTTAGGAATATTTTGTGTTCTTTTAATATTGTTCATAGATTTTGAGTTGTGTTTCCCCTTTAATTTATTATACCTGCAATGTAATAATAAACTTTAACTGTGTTTTCAAACTGAATTTCTAGTGAGACTTTTTACTTGAACTTTTTATCACTTGCTTGCATTTATAGTTTACTAGCTTGCTTAATTAGTTTAGGATCAAAATAAGTGTTAAATAAATTTTTATAGAAATTGTACACAACTTAAATACTCATTTAAACAATATTTTTGTCTAGTAGGTATGTTATTACTCAATGGGTTCAAAACATCTACTTACTGCGGTGTACCTATCCACAATTACAGTGTCATTCTTATCCCTGAAATACGACATCTATCCACGTTGTAAAAATATTCAAGACATTTAAAAGGTCAAGTTGGAATTCCATTTGTCTCGGCAAAACGTCGATTTGGTTTTATATATTAAATTCTTTCCATTCCAGTAAAAAAAAGCAAACAATGTTTTAAAAATAAGTACACAATTTATTATTATTATTTATCTTTAAAATACCATTCTTATGGTATGGGAAAGGTCGTCTTGGAATTTAATTTACTCTTGAATCGCTACTGGTATTTTATAAGTAGGTAGTTTAATTTTAAAATATCAACGACAAAGACTTGGAACGTATTAAAACATAATTTGGATACCGACCGAAAGGAGCAGGGTTAGCAAGATGCCTTTAATAAAAGAGGAGATGCGACAGGGTTTAGAGAGGAAAAGGTGGATTTTCGTTTTGAAATCTGATGTGACTATTTTTTTAACGTTTGATAATTCTTTTTCCGTCAAATAGCTGAAAACCGTGAAAAATGGTAATCTTTGGAGGTGGCCTTTACCTGAGAGGGGTTCCTAAATTAGCTAAATCTTTTTCTTGTTAAATTTGAAATGTAAATAACCTTGTAATAGGAAATAAAAGGTTATTTTTTTAATTATTTTTTTTATTCTCTTTCCGACGGGAAAAAAATGTTAGAAGTCATAGGGATTTCTCCTCTGAATTCCTTTCATTGGAGTTGTGAAATAGAGTGCATTAAAACTGTCTCCAAGGATGACTTTGTATAAAAGATCTTCCAGCGTATTAAGATACGCTACCTAACGGTAGTCAACCCCGTGCTGATTGGGTAATCTTTCTACAACGATATGACACATATTATAATCATGTAGGTACGACACGATAAAAAAGTTTATCAAGCCAGATAATAATTATTTTCAATACAATTAAATTACAACTGATCCAGTACCAGAGAAACAACATTGCTACTTGCAGACCAAAATTTTACATTTAAATAATTGAAGTTACGGAATATACGAAACAACTATACTTTAGGACGCACAAATATTTCTTAATCGAACACTGCAGTGACTTTTAATGTGTTTCGAATGAAATAATTAAAGCTACCTATTTAAAAAATTCTATTTGGCAAACATCGTTTAATCAGTAACACATCACTATCATACACCTATATACATACCTATAAACTCAAATCCTCACCAATATATGATTAATGTATATTCATACATTCCACTCACAAGTCTCAAAATTTCTCGTCACGAATCTGAATAAATCCACCCCTTCCGCTTGACCGCGGGTCCTCATAACTTGACTCGTCCAATAATATCGTCATATTTTTTTCTAACATCGCTAAATTGGTATAAAAGGACGGAAGGGAAAGTTCGAAACGAAATTGCTAGGGTCGTGTACTAGCAATAAATAATATACGCAATCTGCGACTGTTACTTTGGACGACATGTTTCAAGTTGCGCGTGTCTGTCGGCCAGGAAATAGTTGGGAAAGCGTTCATTTGGTAATGATTTAGTAGGCAGTTTATTATAAGTAGTGTTAATATAATGCTATTGCTACATGTGTATAAAATATTTAGGGTTTTTTAAGAAAAACTGCAGGAAGTGGAATTAATATGATGCTGTAATATCTTAATAACGAGTAGTGAAAAGAAGGTGACAGGTAAAAAAAACTTAAGCTAAACTTATTGCTAATTAGGTAAACGCACCACTTGGTGCTATTTAACTTCATAAGGCGTTCTCCAACAACATAGAATATGTAGACTGGTTATTTTTGGAGTAATGTTTATGAAACTAGTGATGTACACAGTTGCTGCAGTTACGTCTTTTCTAGAGTATTCTTCCGCGATTCCTCTGTATTTTTCGATTCAATATCATTGCAATATTAACATACGATCACGTCTGTATTCCACGAAGAGTTGGAGTTGAGAGGGGCAGAGGAATACTTAAGTAATCCAAACTTTCACTGGTATTTTTAGATCCCTTATAATTAGGGGGCGAGCCTATTTCCATTGGGCACTAATCCAAACTTCCAGCTGCTATTGAGAATTTCATAGAAAAACCCAATAACACTGCTCGACCTGAGAATCTGACCTGAAGCATAGCAGAAGCGCTTACAAACACTAGCTAATGAATATACTTTTCTATTCTTCCAATATTACCTATGAATATTTTGAAGCACCATTCACTATAGCAGACAGAATTTATGGTTCAACCTTCTCGGTTTGCTATGAAGCAAACTTCATTAGAAAAGAAAATAATCACAAATAAACGTTTTCTAAATATACATAAAATTAAAAGGTACTTTTTATATCTACTGTAAATTATATTAGCATTTTCCATTTGTCTTATCATACTCAAAAATAATCTAAAAAAAATCTCTAGCCTACTTTACCTTTTCATGAGTACTCTCTTTTTCTAATAAAGAAGATTACTGTGGCTATGACTAGTCGTCAATTACCTATCGTAAATAAGTGAATAGATGGTGCTCGGCTGTCGGCCGGGGCCGCCTATTCGCTGTCTATGGCAAATGAGACGGTTTGATGCGCCCCTGCACTAAGGCGTAAGTTTAGCAAGCGTTACAATTGTTAGACTTAAGCGTAAAATAATACAGAGTAAGCTTTTTGTTCAGTAAAGCTCAGGAATCTAAAGTGGCGACTTTTGATGAGATACAATATGATTAATTTTATAAAATTTGTCATTTTAGCTCCAAGTTGCATTTAGTGATTCCTCTAAATTAATTCATAAATAGAACCCGCAGAATTGATTAGCAATTTTGTAGTATCAATAAAGATAGAGTATTCTTTATTTTACACCAAAGGGTAGTGAAAAAATAAAAACAAACAAAGTAGGTAGGTATACCTATCCCAAAGTAATTTTACGGATTTTATCGCGATATATTGATGTTATTAATCCCGTAGTGTCAGAAATCAATATCGATAAAGCTTTTATTCATAATTCAATACGTCGCGTCTTGTATAAAAGTATTGAAAAGTAACATACCATCACGCATGTATTCCCCAAAGGTAGAAGGTAGAAGCATACTTATGTGCATCCATAGCTGGCTGGTATTTTTATTTAGGTCCCATGTAATAGGAGGCGAGATTGAAGTCCTTATTATTTATGTCCTGTTTGGTAGGTAATTTACATTTTGCTTGATATCGCTTACAGTCTTTGTATTGGACCAAAACGTTTCTAAGAGGGTAAAATTATATCTTTCCAAAATACTCCTAGGTCTTTATTGTGAAATTCACCACTATACCGTTTTGTAGAAGTAACCATGAGTACTAGATACTCCATAGCTGCGGGCATGGTATTCGGGGCAAACCTGGCTTTATAATGACCTTTTAGGTTCAAAGATTTATTGCTTACTATGTGGTGGTAATTATGGTATTACATAATATTTTAGTGAACTTATCAATTAGCGGCCTTTTATATCATTTGCAATATAGGTTTAGTAAAGAGAACTAAAATTTAGTTCCGGGATGTTATTCCCAAATCGAGCAGTGTCATTCAAAATTTAAGCTCAGAATTTGGATTCAGGACCGCTAACTGGCAACAGCGAAAAAAAAGTATTTTTACCATGTAGGTCCTAGTAATCATGCATAGTTTTATTTTTATCATTGCGCCATTTCACCGATGTAATTGAATTAAAGAAGAGGTTTTCTACTACATACTTTAATGATGCTTGAGTATTAACTTCGATGCCAAAATATAATGAGTGTGCACTGGTTGATATATAGCAATGAAGATTTATTTAATCTAAGTAAATTAAAGATTTTACCTATCGTAAATTAAGAGATAGAAACGTGTTGTTGGGGAGTTGTTCTTCTTCCCAGCCAAAACACTAAGAAGCGGTGAAGGGCGAACGTTTTGGGGGTTGTCTCAATGTAAAAATAACGTTCAAAAAGTATTACCTAGTAGTCTATCTTGAATAAATTATTTTGACTTTGATTGTATTTACACCACTGGTTAATAATTCAGGGGTACACAGGTCCACCACACCTGTATTATGTATGTATATTATGTTATAATCGAAAACCCAACCAAACCACGTAGCGTAGCTCATCGGATGAATTTAAAACTAGTCTGGCAGCACCGATAAACTGCACGAGAATAAAAGCATAGTTACGTAATACTGATCATAAAACTACGTTCACCTGAAAACTTCGACTTAAGCATGCATTTGAGTGCTTAATGCTCTGAGAAAACTGTTTCAGTATACACGTCACGTATTAGCGGATTTTATACACCTCGTCTCGACTTCGAAGTTAGAGATTTTGATCTGATAAAAAACGTAGAGTTCATGTCGTTTTTACTCCCTATAATCCTCTGAAGAATTGGATCTTGCGTAGAACATACCATCATGCAGGCATGATGGTATGTTCTACGCAAGATCTGCAGATTAGGCAGAGGTGAACGAATGTACATCTACAATTAGCTGGTGTGTTTTGGTCCCATAAAACAGGGAGTGAGCCTAGAATGCTGCTACGAGTATTATAATTTTAAAAATCTATGTGGCCTTAGCCAAACAACAAATACTGGAGAACTTTAAATATTATAAAATGATCGTTAAATATGAACAAAATTCACATTTGTTTATTACAGCAAATTTTAATTAAGAGACTTCTAATAGATTTCTATGAGATATTCATGAGTTTTTGAGTATAAAGGGATGTTTTGAAAAATAAGAATTATCACATAAAATAAATAAATAAATATTTTGGGACAATTTTACACAGTACCATCTAGTCCCAAACTCAGCAAAGCTTGTACTATGGGACAATGGATATAATACTTACAAATTTTTTTTTTTGGAAATACATACATAGAATACATAAGAAACACCCAGACAAACACAAACACTTATTTTCATCATATAAATATTTGTGCCCTGTCAGAATCGAACCCACGACCTCGTAATCAGCAGTCTGACACGCAAACCACTAGACACAAACGTCGTCATAATCAATAGTCATAGTCGTCAATATCTGCAGTAGTATATTACTTAAGAACTGTAAACACCTATATTAAGACACTACTCTATTTGTTTCAGGAATAAAATTATAAATCCAGACACCACACACTAATCTACTAAAACTACTAAAAGTCTACTTAAACCTGAACACGAACACCAATTTCCCAATCGCCTTCCATCCCTTCACATACAAAGACATCGATTGTTTATATACGGCGAACTTTGTCCTCATGTGACAAGGAGTAAGAACAATATGGAGTACTCGTGTATTCGTAAATAAATGTAAAAATCAACATCTTTGGGTTGAAAATGTCATTTGGCACACACACAAAGTCGTTTAAAATATTTTGTCTAGTAATCCATTTGCAATTTGTTCATAGGTGCTATAATAACACAGCACGAATAATTATACTAAAATTTAACATGGACCGAACAAAGAGCATTTTTATGCAAAAGTAAAGCATCAAGGTCACTTATGGTTGCCGCTGTCATTGTGTGATGGATAACATTTCTTTCTACATAGTGCCTTGACACGGAGGACTATAACAATCCTTGATAGATCCTTAGAGAGATAACTTTAGTTTCTGACATTTACGCCAATATTATACATTGAAATAAAACTACTTTTTACGGATTTTATCGCGTATATTGATATTATTAATCCATATTCGTCCATGGTCACAGGTAGACTGAGGTGGTACAGCTACCCTACATTTTTTATTGTTACATGATCAATGACATTTATTACTAATTATTAATTAAAACTAGATTGAGCCGGCATTTCCTAGCTGACGACCTCTGAGAAGAAACGCCGAAACAAACTCAGAGAATCATGGTCTCTTTTAAAGTAACAATATTCAATGATCATGTTTTAGTTGTTTATTATTGGCAATCCGATTCACGCAGAACGAGCTCACAGTATCCTTTGGTCTTGCAGTTGTAGGCCTGGATTTTGGTTTAATAGAATCTATAGCAAGATTCCAAGCAGGTGGTAAGACCCAGCCATCTTCTCTATTGAAATTAGATACTCGATAAAATCCGTAAAAAGTAGTTTTATTTCAATAACTTTAGTTATTACATGGCGGAGGTCAGTTGAAGAAGCAATCGCTTCATGTAAAACACTGATGTTCAGCCATATCTGGTTAGAGTGGGAGCCGACACCAACATAGTTAAGAAAAGGCTAGGAGAACTTATGCTTCCATGATCACTCCATTTACTCTTCATCTGTGAGCTACAAGTTGTTCAGGAAGTTGTATTGTGGGTTGACGGTTATGCGGGAACTTGGTTCCTTTACACGTTTAATTTGACAGTGAGTACTAGGATACTGAGTAGCATTATTGCTTTAGTGATTGTGTATTAACTAGTACTGTTATTACTATTATTGCACTATGGATAAACTTGTAGATCGATATATATTTGAAAACTATATAAGAAAAAAAAAATAAGATAAATTTTCTAAACAAGAAGAATTCTCGGCAGTCTTCTACCTAGTTTATTGACTTATTGAGTGATACTTTTTATTAAAAGGAAAATAGGCTGTTGCTGGAATACATAACCTCTAAAAAGAGGATGCATATCTATGGACTAATTTGTAGATAACATAAAAAAAAACCGCGTAACTGTAAGAGTATCTGTGAAGTACTAGATTATCTTGTCACTATCCAAAGATGATTCAAGGGGAGGATCCTCCGACCAGGCGGGTGTTTGATGGTTGACGTCAGGTTCTGTATACAGCATTACTTGTAAAACAATAACAACCTTTCAGGACTCTATTAGTATTATCATACACAAAAGCTTTTGTTATAAAACTTTAAAAAAATCGTGATTTTTATTCTACAAAACTTTTTTACGACCCGGCAAAATCCATGCTCCAAGATCCTCCTGTGAATTTCAACCTTGTTCGACCTGAGAATTGTACATAAAACCTCTGACGTAGTAGATGCGCTTAGAACCACTTAGAACGCTTAGATCAATTAAGCATTTGTCAAGTATAATGATCGTTAATATAACTTTTAGCTACTAATACAAATATACTGGCTTTTTAGATAGATAGAGATAAATAGAGTATTCTTTATTGTACACCATTACATAGGACATGTCAGAATAACATTATGCAAACTTTACAAGAGTAGGTACAAGTGGCGGTCTTATCGCTATTCGCAATTTCTTCCAGGCTTTTTAATACAACTTTGTCTGTTTAACCTAAATCCATTAACTAATTTATCATTGACTGTTTCTCATTCACTTGACTAAATAGTAAAGTTAATAATGGCCACATAATGACCAAAATCGGAGTAGACAGTCATTGTGATCGATGTAAAAGCAATATCGGAATCATTTTAACGTGTGCCACATCGAACCAATTTGATCCATTGGGCATGATTCCAATAACGTGATAGGTTGAATTGACCGAATTCGATATATGCTGAATAAAATATCAAATAAGGGTACCGACTTACTAGTTTTGAACCGATTTGAAAAAAAATACGTGGTTGTGAATTTGTCTATACCTGTAATATTTGTCTATTGGTACTTTTTTATATGTTGTCATTAGAAATTGATACAGTACAATGCATATATACATATGAATTCATTGCATTGCATAGCATATATTAAGTACATAGCGTTAACATTTTTTAATTAATGCAATTGCAATATATTATGCTTATTGTGCCGTAATATGTGAAGATATTTTTTAGCTTTTACCCCTTAAATTATACCTACTTAGTGTATGCGTTGTAAGTAATTGTGACACAAGACTTTTCAATACATATTAACTAAGTATTTTTGTTATATAATGTGTGTCTGGAGTCGTTCACGAAAGACTGGTACTTACCTAGTAGCAACGCACAGAGAAAAGTGGAAGAAGAGTGGAGAAGGAGAGAGTTTGCCCTGCGGTGGGATACTACAGGCTTGTAATAATGATAATAATGTGTATCAATAATTGTTGGTAAGCCTAAATAAATATTCTATTACTTCTTCTACGTCTATATTTTGCACCAGATCTTTTTGAAGGAACTTACCAATAAGATACTATACTATACTTAATATGCCTGGCTCAAACATCCTCTTACTTATAAGATAATATAGGTAATAACTTTTTTATTATATTATATGTAATACCCATTAACACGATTACTGAGCGAGCATACAAAATGAAAGACTTACGAAAAATGGAATTAAAACAACGCGTAAAAAGTAACATCACACACAAAAGTTTGTAACAATAATACTTGGTGTGTGTACAGAATTAGCATAATGCTAACAGTGGTGCCCCGTGGGACCGCACACGTGGGCAAACATTGAGACAAACCGTGCGCGCCTGTACCCGGCCCACCGGAAAATATTGTGACGTTATAAAAATACAGAATTGCAAAAATACGGCTTGTTGATGTTAGAAATATTTTTGTTTTAGATATGAAAGAGGAATGCTCAGTCGGTTAACCAGGCGAAATAGGTTGCTTTGTAGCACGGCGTATAAATAAAAAACATTATGATACAGAATTATGAAAAATCTTGTTAAATTTATGTCAGAACACATGACGCATTACCTACAATATAATTATTAAGTATAATATTTTGATAAAATACTCTAACACTGACTGACAGAAATTTTGCACAGGAGTTGTTTATATACCTACTCTTACAACTGGGAAGCACTAATAGACACATAATATATATAATTCTTTGAGTTTGTTTCGGTATTTCTGACATCAGGTAAGAAACGCCTACGCCATCTAGTATTAACCACACTCCTGCCATGCGAGTACCCCTAACATGGTCAGGGACCTTGTCTGCTGCTGTTTTTGTGTGCTGAGCCGGCTTAGGTCATAGTATAATGAAATACGAGTACCTAGCCGGCTTTGTTGCGATTGACGACAAGCTTGCACACGTCGTCAATGAACGCCAGCAGCAGATTTTGCGTGCTCTTCTCCGATAAGCACGCCGCTAAGGTCCCTGCCGTTAAGTGCGTGTCGGCCTCCATCTCGAAGCGAAGTCTCCTGTTGGCATGTAGTGGACAGTCGAAAAGGATGTGGGGTACCGATTCCGGGACCTCTGGATCACAAATGCACGATGGGCTCCCCTTACACTTGAAGCGGTGCAGGTATTCGGAGAACCCACCGTGCCCCGTCATCGCCTGTGTGATGAGCCCCGCTGGCTGGATCCGCCGCACAATCCTGTGCGCTTGGAGTGCATTGGGGAGGAACAGCTTGGTTACGGAAGCGGTCTCTCCGCCCCTATACCTCCGATCCCATTCGCCTATAGACTCCTGGCGGATTTGCCGCCGGACGAATGAGATCGGGCACTGGTCATAATCGGGCTTCCTTTTGCTCTTGAGAGCCGCTTCCTTGGCCAGGTGGTCCGCGCGCTCGTTCCCCGCTAGCCCCGCGTGGGCCTTGATCCAAAACAAGGACACATCTTTGCTCTTGGTCAAGGCCAGGCGCAGATTCTGTCTCGCCTCTGCTGCTAGGGGGTGAGACGAGTCTTGGCTGGTGACTGTCTGGAGAGCTGACCTGGAGTCACTGTATATGCCAAAACTCGCCTCCGAGCGCCTGAGGATCTCCCGCGTTGCCCTGCAGATGGCCAGTAGTTCCGCCTGGTACACACTACAATACGATGGCAGACAGAGTTTGACGGCTTTGGTCTCGGCGTCACCAGCCCACAGTGATAGAGCCGCTCCGACCCTCTCGTCAATCTTGCTGCCATCGGTGTAGATGCGTACCGCCTGACTGCTGTGGGCATCGACGTCTGCCTGATCAGCCAGGCAGACGAAACCCATGGCCACGTGCATCGCGGGATGAGGAGTCTCTGCAAATGCCACCGCACGCTCGACCTCGCGGTCTCCAAGATCTGGCCGGGGGAACCCTCTCCTCGCCTCGTACAGGGCGGCTGCCTCCTGTATGCGCAGGTCGAGGGGTAATATGCCGGCCAGCATCAACGCCGCGTTCAGCGATACCGTGCGGTAGGACCTGCAGAGCTTCTGGGCAAATCCTCGTTGGACCACATTGAGCTGCTTCTGCACTCCAAGCTTTTTCACTGCCGGGGCCCAGGCACTTGCTGCGTACATTATCACCGGCTCTACCGTCGCCGTATAGATGCTGCGGATCACCTCCGTGTGGAGGCCCCAGCTCACCTTCGCAGCCCTGGAGAGTTGCTTGAAAATATCCAGGCCTTTACGACACACGTTCCTCACATGGGTGTTGAATGTGAGGTGGTCGTCTATAGTAAGGCCCAGTATTTTCAGCTCTTTGGACATGACAATGTCGACCCCGCCCATGCGCAGGATTGGGACATCATACTTTAGCTTCCTGGTTATCACCATCGCGCAGGTCTTGTGTGGCGCGAACTTCAGCTTATTTCTGATGCCCCAATTCCGCACATACTCGAGGGCGGCATTGGCTTGCCCCTGAATCTCCAGAGCTGTCGCCCCATCGAAGATGAGCGCAACATCATCGGCGAATGCCTGGCAATACGTACGCTGCTGCTCTAGGCCCTTTAGCAGCGGATCCAGCAACAGGTTCCACAGGATCGGACCGCCAATCGACCCTTGGACACAACCCTTTTCGGTGGACTTCCGGAACTCCGCACCGGCATAGCGGACACCAACGCTTCTGTGCTCCAGATAGCTGTCCAGTAGCCTTCTGATATTCACGGGACACTTTTCCTCAGCCAGTCTGACCCTAATGGCCGGCCACCATGCGCTATCGAAGGCTCCCTCTATATCCAGAGACACCACTGTGACCAGTCTCTTTTGGTCCAGCTTCAGTCTGATGTGCTGGATCATGGTGTAGAGGGAGTCTTCGGTGCTTTTCTGTGGCATGAAGCCATACTGGCGAGTACTCATCCGTGGAATCAGATGCCACTTCAGTCTTCGGACAGCCATCTTCTCCAGGACCTTCCCCATTTTATAGCAATTTTAAGATTTCGAATATTGTTTTATAATAAAACAGTTGGTAAAAAAAAGTGTCATTTGCATATACGACATTCACTTTAAAAAATATTTTCGTAGAATAATGTTCCGTGAGTACGTGCGGACGACAAAAATACAAAATTATGCGTCGTAAAATGTACTAAGTGTATAAGAAACTGAAAAAATAGGGAAACAAATAAGACAAGCTATATTATATTCTGTAATGTTATATAAGTTATTATTAAAGTATTTATTTCGGATTAAACTTCTAATAAATAAGTTTTGGTCCTTCGTAAAATAGTGTTTTATGTGACTGTAAATACTGTCTTTGTGAGAAATTAATAAAACTTAGTATAATTGTATCAAAACTATTTATACAACAAATTTTATCCGCTTAAACCATCGTGTGTTTATACTAGAGTTAAGGTTAGTAAACTAATTAATGTAATATAAAGCGTAAACATAAAAGAAAAGTATTCTTACCATTTTGATCGCCAATTTCGGTAACAAACACCACTCGCGGCCACTTCGTCGAACAATGTGACTTAGAATGAAGCGACGCGGCGCGCGCAGCTGATTGCGCGGGAGCAAGATAGAGAATATCGTTGTATCTGATCATGCGTAGTTATTGTACGTAGTCGGCGCGGATAAAACTTTATTCGAGCGTTATATCTTTTGAATTTATGGATAAAAAAATAAAAAAATAGTATCAATCAATAGCTAACATTATAATGATGAAGAATTTACCATAATATCATTTTTGACACATATGATAATAAAACTTTATTCTTCCAATGGGACGATGTTAACTATTTGACATCAATCTGCGTGGATCCGGAGCAAGAAATCGCAAATTTGTTAAAAAAAATTAAAAGCTCTACAGCCTACCAAGAGTTTACTCACCGATAGATCCTAAGGTCTCTAGTATTTTTCCACTGTAAATTCTGTAACACCTCTAGCAATCACTGAAGAATTATTAGAGACCGTAGAGTCTATATATATTCACCAGTTTCCTGATAAAACTACTGGTAGGGCCAAAAGATAATCTTCTATAACAACATGTATCCTTGGTCCACCCACGCAGCCTAGGGTCAAACGGAATTATACATCATCTAACAACGTGGACCTTGAGTGTTTAATATAATATTCATACGGTAATGTATGGTTCGCAATGTTAAGAGTTGAATGTAGGTCGCATTTACATATATTTTTGGCTGACGTTAATTTGTAATGTCCATTGTGGTCGGAAAAGTATCTTGGAAAATTTGATGTGCAGATTCTTCTTCTGAGTATAGATTCATCATCAACCTCCTCCTCCTCCGGGATCCTTGTTCAATGATAAAGCATATATTTCTGGAGTCAGTAGTTTAGACTCCAAGTACAGGCAGCGGAGGCGATTTAGCTTTATTGGGTTGCAAATTTCTGATGTTAGTTGCTTCATGAAAATACTGATATGCAACCGAATCTGGTGCCACTACACTAACCATAATTGTGGAAAATCTAGGAGAGTGACCCTTACCCTTAAAAATAAAAATATAGGTTATTAGGAGAGTGTATTCCTTAATATTCAGTACATAATTGGAATAATAATTCAATATTAATTACTTTAAAACGTTGGATCATAAAACCCATAATTAAAAACGTCAAGTTTTCTTTTAGTAAGAGTGGTAGCAACGGTAATTTGAATATCAAATTAATGTACTAAGTTTAATTTAAAATATAAATTAAATTAGCGTGCACGACAAAGGACTGCCGTAACCAACATGCAAATTTTTCATTTCACTAAGAATAAGGTAGCAGTTACTATTCATTGTCATAAAATTACGGGAAAGTACTAACAAGGAACATCGATAATATTAAAAACGTAAGAAAGCGCTCAAAGGGAACCGTACTTAGTATAAAAATTGCAAAATTATAGAGTATGAGCGATGGCGTAATTGGAAAAATGTTGTGCAGCCCACGCTGGTTGAAAGCTTACCCACGATGTCAAAGGTTGACCACCTCTGCTAGTGCAATTGATTTTATTGCAATGAAAGTTTACTGTTCATGTAAGTTCCTTCTACCTGTTACCGCTTGTAATGGTAGTGTCGAAGTCGAACTTAGTCGTGTAGTTTGTAAATGGCACTACACTTATAAACAACAGTAAACAGGTAAGTAGAGAATACACATACGTGTAAGCAGTGATACCCTACTGATATGACCATTAGACTGTAAATTTAAAGGTTTCAAGTTTTAATCCAAGGCCTGTACCTCGTGACTTTTAAAAGTCATATTAATAATTTATTATCTCTCGCTTCAACGGTGAAGGAAAAACATCGTGCGAAAATCGGGACGCCTTAGAGATTTTTACATCAGTGTATGAAGTCTGCAAACCCGCACTAATCCAGTGTGGTGGACTATAACCTAATCCCTCTCAATCTGCGAGGAGACCCGTGCCCAGCAGTGGAATACTATATGGGCTGATGACACATAAGTCTAAGATGTATTTTAACGGTCAGTATCAGTACCGCTGGTGTACGTGCAGCCTTCAAGACTCGAGTGAACAGATTTTTGCTGTAGACGGCACTGTTGATTACCAACAGGCAAAGTACCGGTCTAACGCAGACCCATTGAGAAAAAAAAACTCCCATAGACATTGTTTACATAAGCGATAAAAACGAGCGCAGTAAATAATAATTCATTTGTGAAAAACGACTAAAGACGGACGGTATACCAAGATACTGCTAAAGTTTGATATTCTAAAACAGTGCAACATCTCCGGAGTGACTAATTGGACAAAGGATTGGTGCAATTCCTGTGTCTGTGAGAACTATCCTTTGCTCGCCATAGCATTCTGATTTGTGTAGATACCAAAGCTTATGCCAGAAGGTATAAATTTGTCTTAACTAAAATTACACGGAATTGTATCTGACATTTATGTATGTTTTAAAGATTTTGCATTTTTTTTAAACAAAAGGTTTCTAAAAGACGCAATACTATGATACATTTTTAAGGTGGTACGACTCCGCTGCTGCCACAATATTGCTAAATATACTGTCGGTTTTGCTAACATTATGATATTTCCATTTGACAATCATCATCATCATCATATCAGCCTATTGCCGTTCACTGCTGAACGTAGGCCTCCCCCAAATAGCGCCAACCATCCCGGTCTTGGGCAGCCCGCATCCATCCGCTTCCAGCCACCTTCTTCAAATCGTCTGTCTGTTTGACAATATAGCCAGTGAAGTTTATCATTGGCAGTCCAAGGGTTATCACTATATCTCATAGCTCTACTCAGGCACTAATTAAATACGAGCGATTTTTTTTATATTAACTATGAGTAATTAAATGATATTAAATCCAGAAACTTGGACAAAGACAACAAAGACATTAAGAATAAAAAGATGACGTTTTGATCTTTCCTTTATTTAATATTCACAAAAGCAACATTTACGTAGGTAATGGATAGCGGTGAAAAATTAGATAATAATCTTAAGAGTTCTTTCTTTCAGCCCTTCCCTGTAATTACGTCTTTGTTCATCTAGGAAGTTCTTTTGTTTGAAGGTAAGGCTGGCTAACAATGGCTGACGGGGGAAGCAAACAATGATGTCTGCTATGAAACCTTAGCGGGATGGTATCCCATTCACGTCATCAAAAATCGATAACGATATGAAAAGGGTTACAAATATCTTTTGATCGTTTTGACGTGTTAGTAAAATTTAGTAAATAATAGTAGGTAGGTAACATAAGACACCATAACGCCTGTATTCCCCGAAGGGTTAAGCAGATATGTACTAATTATACACCCACATTCTCGGCCTAGGGGTTGAACCCAGAACCTAGTGTTGCAGTCGCGCTTAGGACCACTAGGCTAAAGTTAATGATATAGATATAGATCAGTATTAATAATATATATTACTTATTTATCATAGAATATAAGAAATAAAGTTTTTATCTATGTAAGCAATCCAAAAGAATTCAAGGAACGCACCTCTGATGTTTCTAAATCATGTGCGTAAGTATTAATAATTAATTATCACTCGATTAAACGGGGAAGGAAAACATCGTGATGAAACCTGCATGCCTTAGAGATTTTCTCAACTGTGTGTGAAGTCTGCCAACCCGCACTGGGCCAGCGTTGTGGACTATATCCACGTGGTGGAGTGTAGAGGAGACCCGTGCTCAGCAGTGAGGCAATATATGGGTTGATTGTGATGATGATGATAAATGGCAGTAGTCAATAAACAGGACCACTTTTTGGCTATACAAATGTACTCGCATAATATATAATAATAATGTATATGCCAGTACTGCGTAACCTGTAGCTATGGAGCCACAGGTTAACATAACATAAGTATACATCCCTCACACTTATTATCACACCTATCATCGAAATATTTTCCACCCGACTTCCTCTAAAGATAGTTTTTCATCTCCAGACATAATGCTCGATTAACACTCCATAACGGTCAACCGGAAGTGCGGAAGCCATGTTGGAGGCGAGATAGCGGAAATATATCACAGGAAGTCGACGGCCATTATTCAGGAAAGGAGTTCTTCCGTCATCACTATAAGGCGTATTATTTTTGGCGATATACCGATTAGTTGATACGTGTTAATTAATTGTTACGTTATTAATAGAAGATGGCTGTAGCAATGATTAATTATGATACTGTGTGCTGTGATTATTAAATAATACAGTAAGCATGCTAAGGTAGATAAATCTCTTAATTTATATTCAAGTTTTTTAAAGTTATTTAGAAAAGCAAAAATTCAACCGCGGGCAGGATTCGAACCTGCGTCTTCTGGTTTGGTACACCAGACGCTATGACCACTAAGCCACCGCGATACCTACCCGTCATGTCGAATTTTTTTTTTAAACATTGCTGCACATTACAATTTATTCGTGTAAGTGCGTCTACAAACACAAACTTTCACGTACACTACACCTGGTTGTGGTGGTCTGGACCCAGAACAACTACCCGTAGGTAATTCAAATATTTCTTCCGTGCAGGGATGGAACCCGCGATACATGGAGCAGAAGCCGATCGCTCCGCCTTCACGCCAAACGTGTCGTCAATATTGTATAGTGTAATACGTATTTGTGCGTATTTTCATAAAGGTATGAAATTTATGGGTTTCGGCTTAAAGTTTAAGTAGATTTCTTTCCTGTATAGGTAAAAGATTAAACGGAATTTCTTCCTGTTTAGATAAAATAAGATTGCAAGTACTTTCCTGTTTTCGTTTTTATTGCCACATCGGTCTAGTGGCATGGCTGCTGAGCGTGATGATTTAAGATCAATTCCCTGGTCGAAGAGTCTTAAAATTCTCAATAACAGCTGGAAATTAGGATGTTTGCCCGGTTAGTGGTAATATCCTCGACCTCTATCACATGAGGCCCAAAACATACCAGCAAACTGATGGTGTACAGTTTAATAAACTTCTGCCTAACCTGAGAGTCCCCAAAAGGTTGGGCAGAAGTTTATTAAACTAAATTAAGAAAATATTTAATGGAAATATTAAATAAAATAAAATTGCATCAAGCCTGCAGTCGCACGCGTGATGCAATTTTTTTTCTATATTTTAAGAACCAACTGACTAATGACATCATATTTAAAGTTCCAATTACCCATGATGACTGACATGATTGTGTAATCAAGTTATATCTTCTTCAATCTTCAGTTCTCTATCTTCAGCTTTCCATTTTGATATGACTCGATACCCACCCTTTCCTTCACTTGTTCCACAAAACTTCGTCTGGATCTTCCCCTTCCTCGTTTTCCTTCCAATTTTACCTTCTTATATAATTCTAAAGTAGCCGTTGTGTCGTATCAAGTCAGCCAAACATCTTTCCTCTCCTATTCTCTACGGTTCTTAATAACTGTCTTTTCAAGACTTCCTTATTTGTTTTCATTTCCGTCCAACTGATCTTCTCCATCCTCCTCCAGCACCACATTTTAAATGCCTCTTACCTTTCTCTGTCCCTTTGGTTCATAGTCCAAGTTCCACAGCCAGACAATGCTATGTTCCAGATATAGTAATAAAGTTATATAGAGAGAATTTAATATACAGTTTTATCATACAGATTGTACCTAAATTAAAATCATACATAAACAAGGTCTAAGGGTTTAGTAGTAACTAAAAAAGTTAGCAACTCATTTTAGCTAGCGTTAATTACTAAATTACAAAATAATAAGTGCACTACAACTATCACCCCGGTGGAAATTTAAAAAGTTAGAACTCGCTTGTACCCTCAACTTTGTTATAGACCCAAGTGATAAGGGGAAAGAGAGAAATAAGTTAATACGTATGAGTGGGAGACGGTAAGTAGATACGTATAGAATATTTTAGAAAATATTAAATTTCGTGACTTGGTTGAAGAATGGAAATTCCAAATTGTCTAATATGACTTTTACGAGGTACTTGTTTATTAGTAATTAAAAAAAAAACAAGTTACGAAATACTTAGGAAAAGGAAGTTAAGAATCTCTTTACGAATATCTCAGTTTGATAACTCAAAATGCCGATCAATCCGTCTGAGAGACTAAGCTCCCTCTAATATGGTCTCTAAAAGCCGCTGTGGCTCTATCTTCAAAAGGCTATTTCAGACATTGCCCTGCATTGCGACACACATATTTGATATTATTATGTCTGGACTTTATAAGAAACCATGATTCTCTGAGTTTGTATCGGTGTCTCTTCTCAGAGGTCGTCAGTTAGGATATACCGGCGCTATCTAGCATTAAAAATTCAAAACATTTACTTGTAAAAGTGTCTTTAAAAGATATATTTAAAAGAAAATAAATATCATTTTATTTCAATACGTAATTCTATCAGTCCTGGTTATTATACGTACCTCCGACAATCTCTAGTCATAGTTGGAAGTCCGAAAAGCCTGACAACCAGTTAATGCTAAGGATATCGTATTTCTTAGTACCTAGTAATTGGGTTGTGAAAGTGTGATGGCAGTTGCTGCGTGTAAAAAGTAATCCATCGCATTTGGTTAGACTGGAAGCCAACCCTCAAAATAGTTGGAAAAAGGCTGATAAGTTGAAGCGTGAAGGTAATCAGCTTATTTAACATCCAACTTCCATCATCCAATCGTCTTTCTTGAAGAATAAAGCAAGAGTGTTGTTTAGTATGTCAATACCGCTTATCGCTCACCATTCCTAAATTAACCCAAGAACGGTTATGAACAAAAAATCGTTATACCCGCTCCCTAGACACGGGTCGTGAAGCTAATGACGTGTTCTCGTCTCGACACGTGTCTCGCACGCGCCGACATAACCTCTAATGTGTACTAGCGTGCCTAGAGTGCTCGGCAAATTGGCAAGACGGATTTGTTATTTTGACGATCGGAGAGTGAAGGGTTTTGATAATGTGATGTCAGATCTTGAAATCAATATTTGAAGAAATAAATTCTGGGTTGAGTTTGTAACTGTGGTAGGTACAAACAAATATGTATAATAAAATGGAAAAACCGTTATAATGCTTAATTATATCACTCATTATATTGTAAATTATTGATTCTTCTAAAAGCAGAGATTTTCATAGTTGCGACTAATAATTTGTTAGAGTAAAAAAAGCATTTTTAAGCATTTATACGATCAGGAATTGAGTGCTATCTGAATCTTAAACATATTACTGAGCTAATAAATGAAAATAAAACGCAAAGCTCTACTTAATAGGGCTGCACCTACGTTACATTACGCATTACAATAATATAATGAAAATCCATTAGTTCTCGTGAATCGACACAGCTTACTGTTGACATTGAGGTGTTGTTTATCAACCCTAGATCGGAGATTGATTGATAAATAAGCTAAAAAGCTGTAGCGGGGTGATATAATTGAGCAAATTTACTCACTTTCCCTCATAGGGTGGTGTTATCGTGCATACCAACAAAAGTGACACAGTGCTTTAGAATTTAGCGAACGAATTTTACGTTTGTTGCAAGTTATAATAATATATGGACACAGACTGCAACGTGGAACAAGAAATGAAAATACCAATTAGGTATGAACATTTTCTAAAGAAAAACCTTATTCATTAATTCTTAAAGAAAAAAAGTATACATATGTATGCCTGTTTACTTAGAATTGTTAGAATTACCTATTTAAGGTATTTAATCAAATCTAAAAATCTTCCATTGTTCGAATGAACTTCTCATTTGAAATCGAGATGTTCGAATTGTTACCAAAAATAATTTACACCCGTGTGTATCACATATTAGGGTGTGCATCGTACCGTGCGACATATCTCAAATTAATTCATGTTTTGTCATACCCCCACTTTATATTCAGAGTTTAATGACGTAGCACTATAAAACATAGTGAAAGCCTTTATCCAATGCGTAAGATATCGCGAACGTGCGTATCGCTGTAAATGGAAAAACATGGCTTTGCTCTTACTGGACCACGGGTATGGGCCCGACAAAAACCAATATTTGGAAGGGGTGCCATTCAAACACCCTTTGGTTGCAAAAAACGGGATATCTTTTGATTAATATATCGTACACACGTTATTGATTAGTGGATTTTTGGTGGACCTATTTATTCTTTTGCGTGTAAAGCCGACTAAAAAAGCTAACACGTGAAACCTTTTACTGTGGAAGCTTTAGCACTCATCCATTCATCAATAGAATTTTATAAAAAAACATTGTTCTCTTTATTATTCTGAATAGTACATATTACATTATAATAGTACATTCCTAACTTTGTGTCGAATATGAAACATTTGCTATGATGACTGTGATACCTAAATACCATGTCCCATTATAATTAAATATCAATTCTTCTATACGTAATTACCTACCTGAACATACAGAGGTGTACAAAATCGAACAGAATGATGATTACTTTGTAATTAATTCCGTCTGTGGTTTTTAATCAAGCAGTATGTGTCGAAAATATGCCACGAGCATCCGTGCGTTCATTTAATACAACTATTTTAATTATTCACTGAGAATCAACTTCTGTTTGAATGAGTGGCAAAACAAAGTTTAAAATGATTGCAACACGAAATGTTTCGAGCACAAAATTGGTTAGAATATAACCGAGTGTGATACAGGAAATATTATTTAAAAGCTCAAACTTTGTCTCGATTGATAACCATAAAATAAGTATGAATATATTCTCAACTTTTCAAAGATTTATTAAGGATATTACAGCAAAATGGGAAAACGTTATTCAAGCGCAGGTGTGCTGACGATTTGCTAAGTTGCCATATTTTTGTAAGGGAAATTGAGTTGGAGCATTTCACGGATAGCACGTAAGGTATTGTTCAAAATCTTATATCTCCGGGCCATTATTTACTGTGAACGCGGCCTATTCAGCGATGTGACACGTTTATTGCATCATAATTTTACACTCACTCCACGCTGAACGTATGCTTAATATAACTTTGTGTCACATAATGTCTTGTTCTTAAAAACGCACCGGTGACAATAAATTGTGTAAGTACCGTTTTTTATTTCTTTAGATGTTTCTGTTATACATAGGTACATACATAGGTATTTGAATAATAACAAAAAAAAAACATTCAAGAAACAAATATGACTGCTCCAGTGTTGAGTTGTGCTATTTATTGGTAACGATGATCATCAAGTCTTAGTGAGCCGTATGCTTGTTTGCTACTATAAATAATATAAATATTAAAAAAACACACCATCTAAATAAACTAATTAAATTGTTTAGACATGCCAATCTTGACATTGCATCTCTTCTTCTCCTTATACATATAAATACATTTAAAATCAATACAACTATTATTAAGAATGTGTCTATTATATCTAACTGTCCATTCAAGATCTCATCGAAAATAATGAACAAGCATATCATCGGTACTTGATAATAGCCAATATGCGATGCCAAAATTGCTTTCCTAACGTTGTTTCCGTAACTAATATTGTACTAATGCCATTATCAGGCTTCTATTACGCACGTTGTTTTCTCTCTTTCTTTAACTAGAGCATGTCCTTCTGTTTTTATTAAAGATTCTAATAGGTTTTTGTAATCTTTTTTCCTTTACGTGATACCCTTATGCTTTTGTTTCGTGTTTAATTAAAAGTGGTATTCTGCATTGCTGGCAAAATTGCGACCAGTAATTTATGATATTTTTAGTTCAGTTGGGAATTTTAATGCTTAGCTTGTAATTTATTGACCGTGGATAAATAAATAAATAAACACATTTAGTATGTTAGTGCTATCTAAAGGTATCCATTCAATTTGGTTGCTATTTTAGAAGAATTAGGTAGTAGATGATTTCAATTTGCACATATTTAGGTTTAATCATTCTATTTATTTTCAAATGTATTCAAATGGAAGTTCTGTAATATACAAAGTTGAGGCGTTGTTATACCAAAAACAACATGAATCCTAAATATATGATTATTTCAGGCACAGATTTATCGCACAGCAACAAAGCCCTTAAATAAAGAGAAAAAAAAGATTATTTCAGGCACAGATATCCAAAGACAAACATAATTTCAATTCTTCCAAATTCTTTTTACAAGAAACTTCAAAAGAGTCGACTTATTACTTAAATGTGACTTTTCAACAGAATTGCTAGAACTTGTGACATTGTGTCTTTTCTCCTTTGGATATTTTTAGTGCACGTCCATAGCTCACGTCGACAACTTCTCGTTTCACTAATGGCGCAACTACACTGAATTGGATCCGCTTTTTGACAAATCAATTTGTCCTGCACATGCTGCTTTGGATTTTTCTGCTCAAAAGTTTTTACTGTCGTCTCTGTGAATTTTTTTTTTCTAAAGTTTGAAACCTGTCCATGCCTCGGAGAGTACGTAAAGCCGTTGGTCTCGGTTGTCCTTCGAACACCTAAGACAATCGTTAGTGGTAGTCCGAAGTCCAAAAAGCCTGACAAGCAGTCTGTCTGAATAATTATCGGCATCTGGTTAAATTGGAAGCCGACCCCAACATAATTGGGCAAAGGTCTATCGCACTATTTCTACTCGATATAGAAGGTTTCTACACAACTCTTAAAATAATATTACTTTCCTAGTAGAGCAGGTGGGTAAAATACTAAATTACAAATTACAATAAGTACTACTAAAGTTGTTTAAATTAAAATTTCTACAAAATTTCAGTTATTTTTAGTCAGGTAACTGTGTAGGTCGATGTAGTAAATAATAAATTGAATACTTGTAGCATGGGTTGCAAATCTTAGCAAAACAGATTTCATATCGGTAGTGTATCTCAATTCTAAGGATTCTCGAGTTGAATTTTTCAAGTGCTTATGTTCAATATTACATTCTTATTGCAGTTTCCACATTTTTCTGCTGTCCATAATTCAACCGCACGTATTGAAACAGTGATTTTTATTGCCACAGCAATTGATATGATATTTCAAGAGGTATATATGTTATTTGCTGATTTATCGCTTGCATGGGATAAACTGACTCACTTTTATTTCTCTATTTTTAGGCAATGGTCATTTCTATTGGGTCAAAGTGAGAGTAGGTAACTAAAGTGGGATGCAAAACTTGATGTTTTTTTGTGTTACTTTACGTACCTCATGTTATATAATCCATAATGGTACTAAATGTTTACTGTAAATTTCGTATTTGTAGTTAGTATGTATTGAAAATTATGAAAATTATTAACGGCTTCACTATTAAACAAGGTGTAGGCATGGAGCACTTAATCTATTCTTTGACTGTCTCTTAAATTCTTGTTGTGTGAAGTTACAAAAAGAGGAAAGAGACAAAAAATTGAATTATCCACCCAGTCTAAATTGTGTTTATGATAAAGGCGATAAAAGCATGTGATTCATCATAGGTTATAACTCAATTTTATGTTTGGTTGAGAAGGAATATCGTATACCTTCTTAGAGTACAAAACAGACTACTTACTTCCGTATCTACCAAATTCTGTATTCACTTGTACATTCTCTGCTATTCTTATCTAAAACTACAATGCTAAAATACCATCCAAAAACAAACAAAATATACAAATCTCACTGATTTCTATCTTTATCGGTATGGTTCACCCTCCTAGTGTATTCCACAAAAACCCTTAGAAATGGAACTTCCCAACATTACACTGGGGATGCTATGTAAATACAAGGCTGTGTGAATGTAAATGCGTTTTAAGTAGATACCATACGTGGTGGACTTATGTCGTTACCTTAGGTTATTGGTGCTCCTTGCTTCGTGTGGTGTGGCACGCTATGCGTTGAGTAAAACCGTAGTAAGGGGTATTAATGATGCATTGTTCGAATATAGATGGGTGATATTAAAATATCTTTTGTTTTTATGTGTTAGGGATTTTTTTCTGTTTATTTTCACAATGAGAACTGATGGTTCTTACTTTTGGAAGACTACAATGTATTCAAGCTTAAAGGGCGTCACAGACGGCGAAGATACTATAGTATTTTATGTTAAGATAAAATATCGCTCACTATACATTTTGTATGAACTATCACAAACCGCTAAGATACTATATGCGTGTGTGACGCTCTTAATTGTTTGTAGTATACGTATATTATAAAGACTATATTACAGCAACGTGCTAAAGGTATGAAAGCACTTTAGATTGTTATTTTAAGAGGGTGACCTTAATATGTAACGAACTTTTAAATTTGATGAAGAAAAAAAAATGTTTCATAACAAGACTAAATTTCATGATTAACAAAACAATCATTTTATCAATTTCTTTTTTTTTTTAACCTATATGATCCCACTGCTGAGCAAAGGTCTCCCCCATCTCCTTCCACTGATCTCTGTTCAGCGCTATCTGAGGCCAGTCTGTCCGGAAAGCGTCCAAATCGTCCCGCCAGCGTTTTCTGGGCCTTCCTCGGCGCCGACGGCCGTCTTCTGGCAACCATTGGGTTACGATATTAGCCCATCTCTCAATTTCTTATTTATTATATTTCCAGTATACTTACCAGTCCATTAAATGCAATGCAGTAACGCTTTAAACACGAAATAATAACTCAGTAAATCACACATTTATAAATAACAGAAATAATAACAATAGTATAAAATGGGTCATATATTTTATAATTGCCTGTTCGGCTTAACCGGTCGGCTCTTTTATTAGAAAATATTGCTCGAGCCGGGAACAGCGGGCTTTTCCTCGATAATTATGCAGTAACTAGTGTATGTGTATTAACGTGTTGAGTAAAATAACATTTACGATTTGCTTAATAACATAAAATAAGGGCTTGGCAACGGTGTGCTAATGTGCACCTACAGTGTGCGGGTATGTTTTTAGGTTCAATGTAACGGACTGAGTTGGACACAAATATCCAAATCCCGAGCTACTTCTAAGAATTGCATAAAAAAAAACCAATAACACTTTTTCATTTATGATCTGTGTGGTGAAACCTGACCTACTCTCCCCAAACCTGATGCCAAGAAGACAAATACGTAAAAAAATAAAAGGATACGTTAACTGAGAAAGAACGATATTTTCCAGAGTTTTTAACCATGTTTTCCAACCAATATCCGCTCAAGAAACAATCTACTCAAACGAAGTCTCACATAAATTAAATTTACCGCAACTTATAACAATGTTATCACTATACCCAACATCAAAAACTGTGGAGTTTTATTAAAAAATATTCCTTTAAGATGCAACATGGGTACAGGCACGCACTAGGTACTCGAGGGCCGGAGGTAGGAGGAATATGCATATTGTCTGCGAAGTGGAGTCGCAAGAGCACTTCACTCGGCGACAACAATAGGCTCGGCTTAATTTCAAGTTTTTATAGCCTTATTGTGGATGTACCGTACACAGTATCTGGACAATAACTTGTTCTTACTGCGAATATTGTGAAGGTTGGAGTTCTTTTTAATTTTAGAAACGGGTCTTTTTAGTTAAACTGTGCTGTTTTGTTAGCATTGTTAAATGGTTGATTTATTTATTTTAAGACCTCATTCTTTGAGATATTATATACTGTAATTCTTAATTGTTTTGTATAGACGATCTTATTCTTAAAAAAATCAGCTGTTCGAGACATTTGGTCGATTTGAGTGAACCTAATTTGTATGGGACACATATTTTTTTTGCGATTTCGAACTTTCTCTATTGAAAAGTCACGTAGCTAAATCCGTGTAATAAGGGGGTACTGGTAATTGGCTAACACAAATATGAAGAAACAATAATTCAGTAAAAAGGTCAAACCTACTATTAAGTACCAAATTCTTTGTGTCACCCCTTACTGTAACCACTACTACTGGTTTGCCGTGCCATGTTTTGAAAGCCAGAGCATTTCGACTATTAAAATTCTTTTAAAAACTAATGCTAGTATAATATGATATTCCCCAGTTTATTAAGTCATATGTACCTACAGAATATAGGATTTCTGTCTCGCGTACATATGTACACAAATACGGCTCGCACGATGCTAAGTTTATTTTTAATTTTAGATAACGTCACAGTGAGCAAAGGAACTGTGTATAATTTCAAAATGGTGGACACTTAAAAGGATAAAATATTAGTGTGACATAAAGTGAGACTGCTGTTGTTTTAACTGTAAATAGTATCATACCATCACGCCTGTATTCCCCGAAGTGTTAGATAGAGGTGTACTAATGTAAATGTATGTTTAGGCCCCATGTAATGAGTGTGAGAATGAGCCTATTGCCATTAACCAGACGCAAATACAAATTATTAGGTACTACTGAGAATTTTAATAGAAAAACCCTGCTCGACCTGGGATTTGAACTGAGGACCACTACAGTCGCGCTTTAGACAACTAAACCTATGAGCCAGTCTGTAAATAGTATTGGTTTAGTAATATTTTTGTGTGGTTTCATTTTCAACCGAGGAAACACGGAGGAGATACTCAAGTCAACGCGTATATATATTTTTTACGCATATTTTTTTACAGTGTAGTCCGCTTTTAATAATTCTTTTTTTATTATTAAGGTTAAATATAAAAACTTTCATTATTTTTGGATTTTCAATGTTTCGGCGGTTAAATTTTTTTGTTAAAATCTTTTTAACAAAAACACGGGTACTGTAAGATTAACGTAATAACTTTTCTTAAATATCCTTACTTTCGTATTAGTCTAAGAGCTCTTGTTGCAGTCTACTGCTGGATGTAGGTCTCTCCTAAGTTGCGCCATAATACTAGGTCCTCCGTCTCGAATTTTGATAATGATAGGTAAATAAGCCTGCAAGCTCTTAAAACTTCTTAGAATTCAGTATATTTTGTGAAAATGAAAATTATTTGCAAATAATTAGTAATGTATACTTGCGAGCAATAAACTGGAATCATTTCATCCCGTGTTACTCAAAACGTTTTTTTTTACATCAATTCTATGCAATTACTAATAAGATCACCTTTTAATAATGACATTCCACAGTTCATAGTTTTTTACAATTTTTTAATGCTTGCTATTGTAGAATTTTAATTAAAGAATTTTGAATAAGCGAGTATGAAATGCTAAATGGAACTCGAAATAAAATAACAAAACAGAATATTCAGTGCACATACCGAAGAGAAATTCCTATTTCTGTTCTAAATTCCAGTTTCTTTCAGCAAAGCTTAGAGTACACCAAAGCGTATTTATCAAAAGAGATTTATCTAGAAGATAGCTAGTGAAATAATGGCCGCATTTCCTGATCTCCCAGTGTAGTGCGCAAGCGGTAGGATAAAATTTCCTGTACTGTATTTTATACTACCTACATTCAGTACTTTCCTGTTTATACCTATGAATATTCATGACTAGGAAACAGAGGCGCCATCTAGTTATAAAACACTTCTATAATTTCTTTTCCTTTTAGTTCTGAGTACAATATTTAGATCAGCAATCACAAAATCGAAACAGAATTTTAGCTATTCCATGACGAACTCAATTTCATAAATATTCGACGACGTCTGTGGTCTAGCGGTTCGAGTGCCGGACTGCTGATTAGAGGTGGTCGTTGAATCAATAAACTGTTTTTTTTAACGACTTTTCATTCGTCAACGAGATAACTGTTATTCATCAATGAAAAAACAGGTTGAAAATTTAATCTGTTAATTTTCGTCAACGGCTTATTCCATTAAAATTTTATTTAACAACATTTCTGAGAATCAACTCTAATTGTCAATGATTGAAAACGTTGACATAAATTAACGCTAAACGCTACCGTTGAACATTCAAAACCTGTTATTAATTTAACAGTTTTTTTAAACTGTTGACCTTTAATGAATAACAGTTAAATTACATTAACCAAAAAACCGTCAATGACACATGCCTACTGCTGATCATGTGGTCGTGGGTTCGATTCCCACAGGACACAAATATTTGTGTGGATTAAACACGAGTATTTGTGTTTGTCTGGGTGTTTCTTATATATTATAAGTATGTATTTACAAAAAAAAAAGTATTTAAGTATTATATCCATTGTCTGGTACCCATAGTACAAGCTCTGCTTAGTTTGGGACTATGGTGTTGTGTAAAGATGTCCCAAAAATATTATTATATTATATTATTATTCAAATTTATGTTTTTGCAATTGTGTACTTTCTAACAGGCTTACTTACTTTTTAACAGGCTACCAATACTAGGCTGGATAATCACCCTGTCATGGTGTCACCCTGTCATGGTGTCACGTGATGAACGGATTCCATGGCCATGACTATAAGGAAAGTGCGGTTTTTAGTCGATACGAGTCCGACATACCCTGCGCCCCCCCCAAAGGGTGACGCAGGATCCATGAGGACTTTCCGTACTGTAAAAAAAAAGGCTGGATAATCACTACTCAGTTATTTCGTCACTGAATTTAAAATTCCTTAATAGCTAAATACATTTTTATTTTTTTCAAACTTGGTTTGCTCCTGGAAAAAACGAATATTGAATCTGCGTTCATATTCTCGTCTTCAGTGTAAATCAACGATCCCTACTTCTGGTGTCAATGATTTGTATGACTCTAAAGATAAATAGAAAGATAATAGGTGGATTTTTATAGTCTAATAGTTTCCTTTTGCTTACCTTAGCACTATTTTATTCTAAGAAAAACGGTCTTCCTTTATTTCCCATAGTACCAACGTGATGTAATAAATTAGCAAGTTAGTCAGCTATAGCCATTACGGTAATAAGGCATAATTAAATAGGCCGAGCCGTGTTTGGTGTTAACAATGGCGGCACGATATCGAGCCACAAGAATGTAGGATTATGTGCTGTTAAACAGAGGTTGTAAATATATGTTCGTTGGTACTACTAAGGTATATTACATTTACTTACTCGTACTTATTTACTTAATTTAGTTTTTTTTAAATAGAATATCATCACACTATTGTATTTTATAAAGATTAGGCACAGGTGTACTGATGTACACCCTTAATGTATTTTACGTTTGGCGCGCCCCCGCGCCTATCGTCATTAACTGGGCACAGATTAATGTTCCAAGATGCTACCGAGATTTTCACATAGAAAAACCATTCATCATCATCAATCTATAATTATACTGTCTCACTGCTGGGCACGGGTTTCCTCTCAGAATGACAGGGTATAGGGCTATAGTCCGCCACGCTGGCCTAGTGCGGGTTGGCAGAGTTCACTCATCGTCGAGAAAAATCTCTAAGGCATGCAGATTTCCTCCAAAAAAATTTAGGTCTTCTAGAAAAACACTTAGATCTGAGAATTGATCCCGAGCCAACAGCAGAGCTTGTGTTCTTATTCCAAAATGATCGTTTGTCTGTTTGTTTAAGTTTATATATTATATATATATAGAATATTATAGAGAACATGTGATATGGTTGATATTTCATTGCGCTATTAAACTAAATAACCCCAAGCTAACTAAACACAACAATTCCACGACTCAACATTCACAGTACAAAACTAAAAATCCGTACCGACTGATATTAATAACGCAAAACTTTTACCTGCCATACAAAACAGGGCACCGCGTCCATACCATAGAGTTTCACTAATGAAATAAACTTTCAGGTAGGACGGAGAAAGTAAAGTATTAATATTCATGAAACGTACCCTGGGCCCCTGTAAATGTTTTATTCGTTAACGAGAGTACGGATTAGGGTAATCATGTCACGTCGTGTGTTAGAGGATCGCAAATAACTTGGAGCAATCAATTATGTTTTATATATCAAGTTATTAATAGTTTGTTGCGGTTTCTCTTTGATGTTTTGCGGAATTTTATTGTGATATGCATTTCTTTAACTGATGGTTTTATAAATAAAATCAAGGTTCAATCTTAAATTTAATTTCCCAGTTTTATAACCTAAAGATTGATAACAAGAGATTAACAAAAGGTAACGAGACTTATCTTCTATACTACCTATACCTAAACTATTGCTACCATGTTAGTAGGGCATAGTGCGAGTAATTCCAATCAAATTGGAGCTGCCCCACTGGGGAAGTATATCCGCCTTGCAGAAAATCGAAGTGAAATAACACTGCTTAGAGCTGTGTTGTGTTCTTAACTGTGAGCAGTGCTCCACGAGGAAACGTTGTGTTGGCAGTGGGGAGGACTTTGACCCTTATACTGCCAACCCAGGTATACCTCTTTCGTTTTACAGGGTCGGCAACGCGCAAATAAGATATCCGTTTTAATATTATGGATTTTTTTAATTTGATATCACTATATATACTAGACTATTGTATAGCAAAGTTATTACTATCTAGTATAAGCGATAAATGTGGAACAACAATTCTTCCCAACAAGAAAATTATCTTCTAACAACCCAAGAACAAGATATCAAATATTTACCGCAAAATTGCCCAAAACAATTGACAATCCTACCGCCTGCCGTACAATCGATGTCATTATTATCTCAAAACGCGTTTCATTTTAGTATAATTTGCGCATTACTTCCGCTCAGACTAAACCTGTGTAAGGATTATCTGGAGGAGACGTCCCGACAGTATCGTCAGCGACTGTAGGCTTAAATTTTCATTATGTTTATTGGATAATTCGCTTCTGAAGCGGCGTGAGGCGCGGAGATAGAGGGGATTGTCAATGCAACACTGAGCATTCCTTAACGCATCACTATCAGACGCTTTTACACCAGTATTTGAAAATACTCGTCCAAAATTTCATTTCGACGTCCATTACGGTTTTAGTAGTAAAGTTGGGTTGATTATTGGAGGCACGATTGCTAAAAATGTGCCATGAAAAGCGTAGTGGACATATAATAGTGTATCAATGTGTTTGCATGGTAGTTCCATTTTTGTTCTTATTAATTAGGGCCGCATAACGTATCCATTCAGTAAGAATGAAATACAAAATCTCATTCCAGAATAATTATTTGGTAACTTACTGTAAATATTTATCTGTTATGGAATATTTTAACTATGTATGTAACAATATTTAAGACAATTTTCTGATAATTTAATAGACTTGTAGCAATTGGTGATATTAAAAAAATATTCCTCTTACTAAATTGACATGACTTACCTACTTTATTTTAAATGCGATTATTTTGTCAAGTAGGTATTAACAAAATAGTTGTCAGTGTGTTTATAGTTCAACAAAAATGTAACAAACAGGCTAACAACAATCATATATGAGTTAATTACTTCTGAGTATTAATCATTTTGTATTTACTGGAAATACAAAAATTGCGAATGTAAGTATATTTGTCCGTAACATTACAGCAAAAGAAAAATTATTTAAGGAGAATTCAACCAACACAGTGTGATGGAAGTCTGAGATTGTAGATTATGAACAAACTCACCCCAAACTTGACTGTGAGTATAAATAGATTCGCATGTTTTCGTTTAACTTTCACTAGTTTATGTTGGCGGTTGGCTGTTTGCCACTACCTGCGTATACCAATTACGCAGAGTGTGTTCAACCAATTAATAGTAGTAGCTAGTTATTGGCATGGCTCATGGCTAGATGGCTCGATTCTTGCTCGGCTAGAAATTTATTGATGTGTCTTTCGGTTCCGAAAATACTTACACTGGCCGGCGTTTAGGGTTAGGCAGAGGTGTACCAATGTACACCCACAGTTCGCCGGTATGTTTAGGTCCGATGTATTAGGGGGTGAGCCTATTGCAATTAACTATGCACAAATCAAAACTCCGAGCTGGTACTGAGAATTTTATAGAAAATCTCAATGACACTGCTCGACTTGAGACGAACCCAGGACCTCTAGTGTGGCAGTCGCGTTTAGGGCTGCTAGATACAGATACAGATGACTACCTAACTCTCTCATTGCTCAGAGAGTCGTCCATAGAATGGGATGTACATTGGACACCTCTACTCAACCCTTCGGGTAATACAGGCATGATGTAAAAATCAAAAAGTGAAGAAGAAACGAAGAACAAAAAATTACAACAGTCTTCTCGAGCAATATTTTAATAACGAACAGTTTTACACTCAAGTGTCGTCGCAAGCAGGAAATTATTCAATTTTGTATATCCAAATCCCCTTTATTGAATGGCGGAAATAAGAGGATGGGGTCTTGGGTGTTATATTTTATTTTGGCAATTGATATTGGTTTGAGATTCACTGGCCTTTGTAGTTGCAAGCTTGGCTGCTTTCTATTTGAGTCTTGGGTTTGACTTCTAGATTGAGCAAAGCAACTACGGCTTTTATGTAATATGGTGCGTAGTATGAAGTCCATTTTAATAGGGGGGGAAACCTATTGCCATTTAACTGGCACAAATCCAAATCCTGTGCCGTATATCCCTCTAGAATATAAATAACAGGCAAGATTGGGCAATTCTTTTGGAATCGATCAATATTTGAAACTCTTAGGAGAACCTTAGTTTGCTTTTTTATACCACTAAGGTGGCAAACAAGCATACGGTCCACCTGATTGTAAGCGCTTCCCATAGCCCATAGACGCTTGTAATACCAGGGGTTTTACTTGCGCATTGCCAATCTTGTAAAACGAAAGAGGAATAGTTGGGTTGGCAGTATAGGGGTCAAAGTCCCCCCACTGCCAACACAACGTTTCCTTGCGAAGCACTGGCAACCTTGCTCACCGTTAGGAACACAACACAGCTCAAAACAGTATTATTTTACTTCGATTTTCTGCAAGGCGGAGGTACTTCCACAGTCGGGCACTTCCAATTTGAGTGGAAGCACTCCAACTATGCCCTACCTCTCTAAAAAACTTTGCTAACATGAATCATGTTAAGATTTATGAAACGTGACCATTTCAGCCCTGATGTTAATCAAGCCTCTCACTAAGCACGTGTTAGCGACCATAAGACCAGTAAACCAGTCTGAAATTATCTGATCAATATAGTTGGTGTGCATCATAAGCTCATAATACATTGTCCTAATAATACTGACCTAAGAAAATGGAAGGCTCCACATTTTGGTACCAGTTGGGTTACAATATTAATAACGAATTTGGGTCTAGCCGAGTAAGGAGCGAGCGACCCATTTCCCTTTATTTATTTTTAGGTAAGGCAAAGTAATATAATATTATGTAATATCATCTATATACTGGAAATGGCGGGCATTCTCCAAGGATTTATTAATTGATTACCAATAAAGAAACAACCTCGAATCTTTCAACACTCTATAATACAGATGGTTAGTTTTAGGTATGTCAAACTTTAGGGGCTAAGAATTATGTACGCTGATCCACCAATCTGAACGGTAAAACCGCGCGGTAAATATATGGATGGGTGACCATTTTTAGAGACTTAGAGATAAAAAGACTCCTTCTTGTCTCGGAGACCACGTTAAGCCGTCGGGCCCAGTTGTTATACGACTATTGGTAGTGGTAGTCACAGGGTAGGAAGACAGTGGATGAAAACCGACAACGAGTTCATTCTTAGGATGTCTTTAATATCCAGATTAGTTTGTGGAAGTGTGATATGTAAAATACTGATATTGAGCTACATTGGTTCGATTAACCGACCTTAACATGCTTGGAAAAAGGCTAGAATGGTGTTTATGATGACGATGAAATAAAATAATACACTTAACGGCGGACACGGCATAAACAAAATTTCTCATTCACACAAAAATTATTCACCTTAACAAATCGTTTGATATTTAGATTCCTGTTCCACTCAAATAAATTACAATTTAAGAATGTACTCATAATAACGTGGAATGGCTCGGCAGAAATGACAAATATCCCTAAACAGTCATGAGGTCGCAGATGGCCCGGATATTTTAGTAAATGAGGCCTACGTTTCAATTCGAGCTACGAAACATACTTGAAATGTTTGGACATTGGTTGAAATGGAGTAGGCATTCAAAGTACTTTATTGGATCATAGCATAACACAATACATATATGGTGCAGTAATATACATTATTGCACATCCACATTCCACTGGTATCTTTCGGTCCCATTTAATAGAGGGCGAGAGTATTGCCATTCCTCATCAACTTTATACTGTCCTGGCTGGTCTCGGCTCTCCTCTCAGATTGAGAGCAATTAGGCTGTGGTCCACCACGCTGGCGTGCGGGTTGGCAGACTTCACATGCAGTAGAGAAATCATGCATGCAGGTTTCCTCACAATGTCTTCCTTCACCGTTTAAGCGTTTGCCATTAACCGGGCACAAAATTAAATATATAATCGCGGTGTATTCCTGTAGACCCACAGTTCGCCGGTATGTTTAGGTTGAGAATTTTATAGAAAACCAAATACCACTTTGCTTGAAATCGCCAGGACCTCTGTACTGTCACTTAAATCCACTAAACTAATGACGTAGCCAATAAGAAGAAGTAGAATGATTATAATTATGATACTTCAAGTCAATAAATCAAATTTATTATTATTTCATATAGAAAATTGATATAGATCTGCTACGAATTTTATTTCCTGCAGAAGAATTTCTTCTTTGCCTTTTTATTTTGGGGGGCTTCCTTATCGAATAAATTAATCTAGAAGAATTAATTAGCAAACACAAATAGTAAACAAATTGGTCTGACCGCCGGTGGGTCAGGTACAAGCTCCATGAGTCTTCGAATACGTCACACGTCTTGACAACACATCCAAATGCAACCTCCTTTCGTAGCTCGCACTCCTTCGTATGCGACACGACTGGCCATCTGTCACAGTGTAACCGGGACGCAGTAAATTACTCGCCTTCATCATCCCGCGGGCAACTGACCTGGAGCTGTCGCACCCAACTCTTGCGAGGCTGTGGCTTTTATTTAACAGGGACGGTGTTGCAGAATAAGTCTAAATGGTATGTGTTGACATTTCTCTCTGCAACTTGTTAGAATTCTAAATTTGGATTAGGGATTTTTTATATTGATATTATCGTACCGGTATATTTGATTTATTAACTGCCTAATTAGCCTAATGGTTAGAAGCGGGACTGCTTGGTTCGATTCGCAAGATCGAGCAGTGGTATTGGGGTTTGCTATGAAATTCTCAGTAGCAGCTCGGGAGTTTGAAATTGTGCCCGGCAATAACATCGCCTACTTTTGGTGTATATTGGTACAGCTATGCTTAGACCCCTTCGGAAAATATAGGGTTGATGGTATGTTATATACCTACGGCTATGTTTTATCTATAATTTTAAATAACATCATTGTTACAGTGAGTCAGACTTTACTTTTATTAAGTAGATCTTGATCTAAGGCCTTGTTCTTATTTAACACAAACATTTTATTTGAAACTAGCTTCCACCGGCGACTTCATCTGCGTGGACGATACCTAGATAAAAAGTATCTAGTCTTTAAGTTTTCTGAAATTTTCTGCGCAATTAATTATTTACTCTTTCTGTAATAACCTTCTCCAAAGTATTAGAAAACTTAAAAAAAAGATGAATGAAATATGTAAAGTCGTTCTCCAGTAACGTTGTGACCAAGGGAAACGGATTCATTTTGATATTATAGATATCAAAGTATACATATAAACGCAATAATAAATCGATCCATAAATATACACCGAATGTTGACTTAAGATCTTCGCTATAACAAGTGACATAACTTATGAAGTTCAGTAGTCATAATATTAATAATACAGTTTTCTTTTATTTATGACCGAGTAGCGATATGATATTTGTCTTACTTTCATTAATATGAAACAGTTTCGTTCACGTTAATATCAAATATACTGAGTTATTATGTTTTATCAAACAGTAGATAGGAAATGAATAAGAGTAGGGTACCTATATTATTTCTATTATTTATGCTGTTTTATTTATCTTATATTTAGCAGCAGTGATAGCCTAGTGGTATGACCATTGGACTGCCAAGTCGAAGGTCTCGAGTCCGAACCCAAGGCACGCACCTCTGACTTTTCGAATTCATGTGCGTATTAATAATTAATTATCACTCGCTTTAACGGTGAAGGAAAACATCGTGAGGAAACCTGCATGCCTTAGAGATTTTTCTCGACGGTTTGGGAAGTCTGCCAACCCGCAGTAGACTAGCGTGGTGGACTATAGCCTAATCCCTCTTAATATGAGAGGAGACCCATGCCCAGCAGTGGGACAGTATATGGGTTGATGATGATTTATCTTAAGCAGTGATAGCTTGGTGATATGGCCGTGGAACTGCCAAGTCGTAGGTTTCAAGTTATAATCCAAGGCAGGCACGCACGCATCTCTGACTTTGAAATTATGTGTGTATAAATGTAGATATCTACCTACCTTTTTTAAATATATTTTTAACAGGCTTTGTATATTCGCACACATAGAACCTCCCTCTTCCAGTTCTCAGTTATACTTAAATGAAGACCTCTACAATATTCATCTTTTAAAAGCTGTTTTTGCAAAATCAACGCTACTATTATTATTAATAATAATTATCACACACTTACACTTTAAAGATAAACATCGTGAGGAAACCTGCATACCTGAGAGATTTTCTCGACGGCGTGTGAAGTATGCCAACCCACATTAGGCCAGCGGGGGCTATAGCCTAATCCTTCTCATTCTGAGAGGCGACCCGTGCCCAGCAGTGAGACAGTATATGAGTTGATCATGAAAGACAACTCCCGCACTAAGGAACTAGCCCTATGTCGACTTTACGAAAATGTAATTTGTTTTGTAATTTTGTCGAGTCTGGACTCGAAATTAATATCTGTAGATCAGACAAAGATTTGTCTCAGGTGGGAAATAAACCCACGACACCGTGCGCAACGGTAGTGGCGAGGTGACTAACTTAACCGCCACATAAATATGCAATTAAAAGTATTGATTATTATTTGCCAAGTTACGTAGTAAAGATCGATCATCATCCTCTCATACTGAAAGGGCTATAGTCCACCACGCTGGCCTAGTGTGGGTTGGCGGACTTTACACAACGTCGTCAAAAATCTCTAAGGTATGCAGGTTTCCTCACGATGTTTTCCTTCACCGTTTAAGCGAGTGATAATTAATTATTAATACGCACATGAATTTGAAAAGTCAGAGCCTTGGGTTCGAACTAGAGACCTTTGACTTGACAGTTCAATGGTCAGACCACTAGGCTATCACTGCTACACAGATGTACAGTAAAGATCGATATGAGGGTAATATTGAAAAAAAATTACATAAAAATATTCACCCAAACTACAATTAAAATTTAAAGTAAAAATTAATAATTATCAAAAAAGATTCACATCAATATTGAGAGAAACTTGCATGGACATTTCACCATATTGAAATGTATTTTTTTTTTAATATCACCCATGACTCAGTACAAGTACGTAAACCTTGTAAGAAATTCACGTAAAATAGCGTGTACAGTTACTGGTGCTTCCTTCTTAGAACTTGGCTGGTGAACTGGCGGGAACGACGATAAGTTACTAGCCGAGCGAGGACCGATTTGTCTCAGTTGAGAAGCTTTTAAGCTTTTAACCATTTGGAAAAGAGAAAAAAGGTGTACCTAACTAGTTTTCAGTCTCACGTTGCTATTACTAAACAACAAATTTTTATGGATAATTTATTTCTGAGATTAGTTATTCAAAAAGGATATACTATTCAATCTTAATTATTATATTACCTTTCCGATTCTGTACGAATATACAATTTTGGTTTCTCCAAACTTTATTGGAACCAGCTCGGAGTTAGGTTTTATGCCCGGTTAATGGTAATTGTCTCGCTCGCTACCTAAGAAAATAGTGAGTATATTTTATCTTAACTGTGGGGCCTGGCATGGAGAGCAACACTTCGACCAAATATGATCTATTGTGTTATCCCATGCATGGTACATTCCTTACTCTTCAAAGACGTGGTTGATGAAGGCGGCTAGCCCACTAAGAGGAAGGAACCTGTAGTCTTCTGGCTTCGGGTATCCGTTGTCGAGATGATTCATTCGTTTCGTCACTAGGACGTCACAATCACGTATAGTTTCCCTGCATTCACCACAAATTCTACAATCATTTTTCAAACATAGTGAGTAAATACACCTTAGACAACTTTTTGAGTCTACAATCGTCCCTGTTTTCAGGGATGACTGTAGAGTCATCCCTGAAAACAGGGACGATTGTATACTCTACTACATTAAACCACTTAGTGTTCCCGCAAGAAAAATAGTACTGAGTCAAAATTCTCCCAAACCTCAAGTTTGAAGGCAATATAACAAGTGCAGTGGCCGTGGATCCACAGATGTACAGTTACGAGAGTTCAATATATATACACTTAGCGAAATTCTAAAGCGATTTTCTCTTAAGGTATTGACTGAAATAGTATGGTGTTACGAACAAAGTATTTTCAACACTATACTATACTAGTCTTATCCTAAAGTTGCAAATATCATTTCGCAAAAACTAGTTTTTGACTTTTAGTAAGTGTATACATATTGATGCTAGTGATTGATAACGTTACACAAGATAAATTTCGCAAAACAAAAATCTCCGATAAGAAATTTAACACAAAAATAAATGCAGACTAATATCTGCAGACTGATTTTGCTTTGCTTTGTTCTGTGTGCATGTTAGTTTCAATTATGTTACTATATTATTATGCTTCTGTACCTACTTACATGTGGTATTTGTATGTAATAGGTTATACATTAGTGTGTAAGTTATAGCACGTAGTATTAGGTACTTGTATAGTATAATAACTGTTGCCAATCAACTTTTTTTTTATACCACTTAGGTGGTAAACAAGCATAGGGCCACCTGATGGTAAGCGGTTACCGTTGCCTATAAACGCTTGTAACACCAGGGGTATCACTTGCGCGTTGCCGACCCTGTAAAACAAAAGAGGAATAGTTGGTTTGGCAGTAGACGGGTAAAAGTCCCCCAACTGCCAACACAACGTTTCCTCGCGGAGCATTCATTATTATTTGGGACATTTCACACAGCACCCTAGTCCTAAACTGAGCAGAGCTTGTACTATGGGTCCTAGACTACATGGGTCAGAAACTAAAGAACGCCACTTGCTACGATTCTTGCATACTTGTTTTGCTTCGACATCATTCATACATCTTGGCATACACACACGCCGGTTGCGAGTACTACTCACCTGACCTTTTTGAAGAACCTCACCAATAAGGTCGGTTTAAGTTTCTAGGGCGTCCCCTTTCGGCAGTTCCACTGACATGGCTCGCTTCCACAGACTGGGTCCTAGAAATTGGATATAATACTATACTTTTACACGCGTAAACTTGTGATGGTGACAAACATGAACATAAGCGTTTGTGTTCATCACATAAATATTTGTGTTCTGTGGTTATCGAACCACACCTCGTGATCAGCAGTCTAACACTTTAGTGGTTGAACCACTAGACCACAGTCATCGTCAAAAAAAAATCGTTTTGTAATAACCATAATTTTAGTATTACAGGGTGTTTGGTAGAACGTTGAACATACGAAAATGGTGGATAGTTGGGGTCATCTGCTACCCACTGGGCCCAAATTATTTAACATTGGCCGCACCGTTTTTTTTTTTTTACTTTTTTTTAATTTCACAGAAAATTATGAGTTTGTTTTTAATGCAAGTCAAAGTTATGCATCGTATTTTTTTACATCTTTTTGTACCTTTAAAGACTCATAACTTTTTTTCCCATTAAAATCTGTACCAAACAATAATTTTATGAGAGTCTGCTACAATTAGACATTAATAAAAAACAACATCCTGCCTGTTTTATCCGTCACAAGTAAAGATATTCGAATTTAAAGTTTAAAAAAACTGGTAATTTTTTGTGAAATAAAAAAAAATAAAAAAAAAAACGGTGCGGCCAAGGTCAAATAATTTGGGCCAAGTGGGTAGCAGATGACCCCAACTAACCACCATTTTCGTATGTTCAACGTTCTACCAAACAGCCTGTATATGTACATTGTAATAAAAGTAGTCTTACTACCAGTAAAACTTGCAGACTGCCGTCTTCTCAATCAAGTTCTCTTCGTGATACAGCCAACAATAAAGGTAAACAGAACTAGCCACGAAGTTTGTAGATTTTAAAAACAAAGTTGTTCGTTGGCGTGAAACTGCCAGAAAACTTAAAAGCTGGTTAAGCCAGTGTACAGACGGGATTTGAATTGGCCTAGCTGTAATTATAAGGCTAGTATTTAACTGAAAATAAAATAAAATTCGTATTATACATATATATCGGGAAAGTCCTTAGCACGGACTGTCTTGGTAATTAGCACGGGTCATGAGTGCGCCAGCGCCAGCGCCACCTAGCCGACGTTCATCGCGTGATGTCGGGTGGGGGTGCTTGACAGAGTTGTGGCGTTATCGGTCGGTAGAGTGCGGCGCACATTCGTTGCCTGACTCTGGTCCGATACAAACACACAGAACTGTCTCACGTTTCGTTGTGTTAAAGTGAAAAGTTAGTTGGCCTATCTACGTCTTTCAATTCTGTCTTATGAAATATCTACGCCCATATAATGTCCGACGGTGATGATACTACCCACGATTTTGCTTTCTGTTTCGACATATAATATAATAATTCCCAAAAACACTTATTGCACAGCAAAATATTGTTATATACACTAATATTAGCTACTAGTTAACCCTTTGGTCTCAGAGTATTCAGATTTGGTTCTGGCGATGTGTGGTCACAGTTCTAACCTAACCTAACCGATATCTGTATTTAGAATTTTGCTGCTCAATCAGTAGTTTTGTCGCTCAGTCAGTATTTTTGATGCGCGGTTTATTATATTCCTAATTATAATTACGCTAGATAGTCAGTCAGAGTCATCATTATAATTAGCTAGACTCTGTCATAGCATAGTGAGTCTACCCGTGACCATGGACGCTGTAAAGGATCCGAAACGTCGGGATTAATAATATCAATATACGCGATAAAATCCGTAAAAAGTAGTTTTATTTCAATGTATAATATTCGCGTAAATGTCAGAAATCAATAGTCTCACTATGCTCATTAGCCCCGATCAGGTTGAAAGAACGACTGCTACGCTTCAGGTCCTTGGTTTGATTCCCAGGTTGAGTAGTGTTATTGGGTTTTTTTGAAATGCTCAGTAGGTACTCGGAGCTTGGACACGGGGATTACCGTGGTTCGAATTTGTACCCAGTTAATGGCAATAGGGTCGTGAACTGTGAGTGTACATAAGTACTCCTCTAGGTACAGACGCCAGCAGGTCAAGCTATCCAAAACTGTCAATATTTCTCAATTGAAAATGAACGTTACTCTTTTGTATTAAAGTTGACAATCGGTCAAGAAATTTGACAGATTGGGGTAGCTTGATGTGCTAGCCTCTGTACTTAGTACGGGGAATACAGGCAAGTTACTATAGGTACAAGTTAAAATAAATGTTTCATTTCTTCAACTATATTTTTGCTCGGGGTTTATTGAATGAGAATATATTGTTGTCATTCTTAAATTCATTATTTTAATCTTTTTATGCCACAATTAATATAAGATGTATGTTAACATGTTGTACATTATATTGGAACCTATTCAAATTAGTTTCAGTGTAAAAATTAAATAGTATGGTTTTGTTTCAAATCTTATGTTGTTAATATAATATATAACTACTATTAGAAATATAATTAAGTCAGCATAAAGACATTTTGGGTCACACAAAAATTAATAATATTTTATTTATGACCATTTGGGCTAACCTTTACAAAAGAAATCAAGCTCATCCCGCCATTTCCGTCTGCGCCTGTCATCTTGTATAAAAATACTGAATAAAACTTCATTGTCAAATATATTGTTGATAAGCAATAATTTTCTAAGAATGTTGCCAAGAATTGAAGGTCTTTGATCTGCAACCTGCAGTGATAGGCTAAAAATAAAAAAATCTCACGTTAAAAAAGAAAACACGTATTGCTCCATACCGATTCTTTTTTCAAAATTTTGGTATTGACACATACGTACAACAGCCTGTAGGAACCACAAACAAACAACAGTTTTAGTTTATAGCTCGTCGCATATTGCTGGCCGTAATATCAGCCCGTATATTGTTTGCCATAAGCCGACATCAGACAACACCTTGGCAGGCACTCCTGCGAAATTGGAAGAGAAAATAAACTGGAAAGTTCACGTACAAGATTACACCTGAGAAAGATGCAAACACGATTTCGGCAAGGTGCCGTCGGCGTTCAGTTATAGGAAATACAATAACTATTTGGAACGTGTGTGCTGGTATTAGGGATAGTGGTAAAGTAATGATAGGATGTTTGTAAAAATAACCGTTAAAAAGGTTCTCAATATCGGATTGATTGCAATAAGTGATGGTTAATATTATTATAGCATATAGCATTAAAAAGTATTATGCTTAATAAATAAAGCAAATTATATCGCGGTTCGCACTTTATTCTATAATGTTATAAAGCTACTTTGCTTTATATCGCATCTATCACTCTCTCTCTCTCTATCAAGCAACTGTTTGTCGGGCGCGGCCCGCCCGTTTTGCCGTAACATAACAAGTAGGAATATTTATTTATTTATTTAATTTTGGTCTGCCTACAGTTATTACAGTGGTGAAATTTAAAGTTGTGTTATGGCTAATTACAAATTCTGCAGTACTGCATAACCAATTACAGGCAAACACTACTTGCTCAATTTATTTAATGCGATATTACGGAGAGTGTACTTATATCTAATTCAAAATAAGTTTACATAATTATGTATATATTCATAATTATAATTACGCTAGATAGTCAATCGATAGTCTCACTATGCTCATTAGCCTCGATCAGGTTGAATGAACGACTGCTACGCTATAGGTCCTCTTCCCAGATTCGATTCCCAGATTGAGCAGTGTTATTGGGGATTTTCTATGAAATTCTCAGTAGGTGCTCGGAGCTTGGACACGGTAATGATATCTACTATCAGTAATATAAATTAAGCATGCTATAACATAGCATATAAAATCGCATGCTTAAAAAATTAAGCATTTAGCTTTAATCATGATATTGATTTATAGCAACTTTGAACAGCACTAATTGCAATATCATCCTCCAAGCCTTTTCCCAACTATGTTGGGATCGGCTTCCAGTCTTACCAGATGCAGCTGCATACCTTTAAAAGAAGGGACTGCCATTAGACCTCCGCAACCCAATTTCTGTGTAATACCGATTTCCTGACGATAGACTGGTTGTCAGACTTTTTGGGCTTCTGATTACAACTAACGATTGTCATAGGTGTTTGTATGACAACCGGAACCGACGGCTTTACGTGCTTTCCGAGACATGGAAGGGTTCCGAATTGTTAAGAATAGTCACCCATCCACAGACTGGCCGCGGCTAGCGCAGCTTAACTTTACAAATCAGTTGATCATCGTAGTTAATACTACGCTACGAGCCCCTTTCGATCTCGATTGAAATAGTAAATGGCCCAATTTTTTAGGCACGCTGTAGTCGACCCAGATGCTAAGTGAGCGATAAACGCTAGCGTCTCTGTTTTTTTTGTGTAATGCGATTTTAGTTGATCTGAGGACCCCCAAACAGGCTTACGTCTCTCGCTCTCTCTTCAATTAAGAACACAGCTCTTGTTGGTGGAGCATTCACCGCTGTTTCTATCTCTCTCTCTCTCTCTCTCTCTGCTTAAGTTTGACCTCGTACAAAAATTAGGATTCCTGTTCTATCAACTCGAATCCTGCTTTTTATAACGTCTATAATTCATTAAATTTACTTTTTTAGTTAGACCAAAACATCTATCAATAATCATTTTGATGGGCTGGATAACAGACAAACTTATTAAGAAAAATGCTGCAACAAATTCCAACCTGATCAATGTGACATGGGTTAATCACTCATTATTCGATTTCAAAAAAGGAAAGGGCAGTCAAATCGGCTGCGTTTTTTTTTATCGATTGTGAACACTTTGTGATTGTGAACCGAAATTGATTAGAAAGATAAGCACCAGTGTAAATGCGCAATTTTTAAGAGTGGTAGGGCATAGTGGGAGTAATTCCACTCGAATTGGAGCTGCCCGACTGGGGAAGTATCTCCACCTTGCAGAAGTGAAATACCACTGTTTTGAGCAGTGTTGCGTAAGGAACACTTTACGGGGAGCAAGGTTGCGGCACAACCTGGTTCGCGAGGAAACGTTGTGTGTTGGCAGTGCAGAGGGGGGATCCATATACTGCCCACCCAACTATTCCTCTTTCGTTTTACAGGACCGGCAACGCGCAAGTGATACCCCTGGTGTTCAACACTGTTCTATAGGAAGGCTACTGTACGTCAAGTGAGCTGTATGCTTGTTTTATACCACCTTGGTGCTATGATAAAACTTATATCTAACCACACAATGGATAAGTACCTAAAAAACAGAGCGCGTATCCCGTTGTAAGAGATAACATTACCAAGAAAAGGTTTCCAGCCGTGGCCCAAACGCACTTTATTATTTACAAGTAATTTTCCGCCAACTACCTATGAGCAACGCTTTGATTCTAACGTAAAGTGAACTTCAGGAAACCCGATAGAAATGTATCATGCTATACTGTAAGAAACGTTGCCACAACTTTTCTCTTTATTTCATAGTTTTTTATAAGTTCTAATAATTTTGAAAGTGTCTCTGTTTTCAAGTAGTCAAGTTCAAAATATGTGAAATGAAATGATATTTTATTTCTATAAATAGATCTTTTTATAACACTTTTCTGGGTCACAAGTCAATTTTTTGTTTTTTTTTTAATGCGAGATGACGTCGGCCGTTCCTAACTGACGTCCTCTGGGAAGAAACACCGAAACAAACTCAGAGAATCATGGTCTCTTTTAAAGTCCAGACGTAGGTGAGTATCACAATGCAGAGCAATGTCTGAAATATACTAGTGGAATTCAATGCAGTGTGTAAACACATATTAAGATTCGTATCATGCACTTAAATCCTTATTCAAAAGCGCATAGTGAATAGAAAATCTCTCAAGTGAAAATGTTGCAGAAGTGATATCCTTTTGAAGTTCTTAAAATGACTAGTTGCTCTTGATAAATTAATGACTACCTACTTTCAGTAATACATTGATTATATTTAAGCCTTATTATAAATGAACAGCTCACAAGAAACTAGTCTACACCCAGACCCGGATCAACTACACAGGTAGATCATACAAATTATATCCGTGTGGGGATCGAACCCACAACCCATACTGCAGTAACCGATCGCTCAGCCACTGCACCAAACATGTCGTCAAAATAGAGATGTACTTTGATAAAAGGCAATGTCGAATTAAACGTACCATCCGTTAGGTTAACCATGCACTAATTACGTTAATTTTGCGTGGGAATGTCGGGCATTTACGAATGTAATTGTCACACAATTAAGTATCTTTACCACGGGGTAACCGATGGGTATGTTTGTATGTAGGTATAGTATAAAATGGCATCAGACTGTATTTTTCATTATACCTATTACGTTTCCTAGAAAGTTTTGTTTGTATACTTAATCATATAGTATATAAAATCTGTATTCGACTTAAATTAATGTTCTCTAAATCAAAATTTATATTAATTAATAAAAAAATAATTTTATGTATGCGATAGCCTAGTAGTATGACAATTGGAATGCCAAGTTGAAGATCTCGAGTATGAACCTAGGGCACGCACCTCTGACTTTTTGAAATCATGTGCATATTAATAATTATTATCACTCGCTTAAACGGCGAAGGAAAATATCGTGAGGAAACCTTCATGCCTTAGAGTTTTTCTTCAAGGCGTGTGAAGTCTGCCAACCATTAGGCCAGCGTAGTGGATATAGCTATAGCCTAATCCCTCTCATTCTGTGAGAGGAGACCCGTGCCCGGCAGTGGGACAGTATATGGGTTAATGATGATTTATTTGTTTATTTATTTATAACTTTTAGGAAGACTATCGGCTAATTAACTAAAAAACAGTATTTAAGTTAGTAACATAAAGCTATTAAAAGTCTCCACTGGTAGAAACAATACACTAAAAAAAGAAGAAAGCCCATGAGTGTTACTAAGTTAAAAAAAACACATATAAGCGTAAAAATAGCTTAATAATAAAAAAAAAACAATAAACAAATAAATAATACCTGCCAATTAAATACATATCAAAATTCAATTCCATAAAAAAAATCCGCATTAAAGTTAAACTAGTGGCGGTTATGTCGAGGTCATGCCTACGTTACAATTTATTATAATTGTTATAAGAGCGGTACAGGTAACTGTTCTGACGATAGTTCGTAGCAGCAAGGGAAATAGCGAAAAAGGGGGCGCGCCGCAACGAATGACGTGGAGTATAAATGTTGATTTTATGAAGCAACTCCGGACAGTGGAAGGAAGATGACAAAATTCGCTTAAGAAATAAAATATCTGCAATTTCACGACGTTTGCGCAACTGTAGAAAATGATGCCTCTGGCATGATTCACTATAATCTAGACATTTAGATTTAGTGCGGTAATTTAAAAATCTAATAAATTTTTTTGGATGCCTTCTAAGTGCATGATGATTCATCAGTCCGCATGGAAGTATATAGCGGAAGCCTTCATTCATCATTGGACCTTCTGTGGCTGACATGATTATGATGACACAATCTAAAAGACACACATTCAATATAGTTAGTGTATTAATATTAACAGTGAGAGAATATTATTGTCATAAAAAAAAAATTTACATAAAAATAATGGTGTAACCGCTTTGGAACATCCGAGCCTTTTCCCAACTATGTTGAGGTCTGCTTCCAGCCTGATCAGATGCGGCTGAATATCAGTATTTTACACGAAGCGACTGCCATAAGAGCTCCGCAACAAAATTTCTGGGTTATATCTTAATGATGACTGGATGTGGGCTTTTTAGGTTTCTGACTACCACTAACGATTGTCATAAGTTTCCGATGGCTTTACGTGATCTCTGAAGTACGGAGGTAGATATTATCTATAAATAAATAAATAGGTTGTCTTAAATAAACTCTATATCCAAAGCAACCAGTATACAAAGTAGCATTGCAAAATACTAAACATACTATATTCGTGGTTTTACCGCAACAGATATCACAAACTATTTCACATAGGGAAGGGTCAGAAAGCCGATTACAGGTCGCCTTACTAACGGAAAGCTTTCGTATGTAAGCCACTAATGTGACGGGCTTATGAGGGATGCGTAAGTTATGATAACCCCATTGATGGAACATTGTGGGATTGATTTTATAAAATTGAATATTGTAATTTGGATTTTATAAAGACATTGTAAACTATCTCGCACAGATAATATAATATGAATATCCAACAAAGTCTCATAATCTATCTATATTTCTATATTAATATTTTAAAGAGTATACGTTTGTGAGGTTGTAGGGGGTAATCAATTTTCAAGAATTTTCTAAATCGATTCAGTATATCCGATACTGAACCGACTTTGAAAATTCTTTTACCAATAGAAAGCCACATTATTTATGTATTAATTATGTGTATTAAATACATGTTATTAGGTAGTAACGTGCGAAGCCGTGGGGAGCTGTTAATCACAAAAAAAATATTATTTCAGTAAGAAGCAATAATATTATGGGCTGCCGAATCAAAAGTTTAGTCTTAATCACCTTTAAGGTGATCGCATATTTGTCAGCATCGTACTCGCAGCTCGCGCCGCTTTTAGAATTCGTCGTATAAAATTACAATAATTATGGAAACTCCCATAGGCGACCACCTTAAATGTAACTAAGGTGAGATTTTCTAGAGACGGGTGAAGTCTGCACATCAGTACTAGGCCGTAAATTAGTTGATAATGATGCATGCAATTTTTTATTAATAATTTAATCCTTAAATATTTGATATAATATTTATGGCCAAGCCCGTAATTAGATTAGAAATATTTAAACAACAAAATAAAAAATATTATTGTTAGGTTTTTAAAAGTCTACAAGAAGACGCCAATATCACAAATCCTTTCAACGTCGAAACTCCTGTGTAGTTGCTTGCAAAACTACCCTCAAAATAATGTAAATTTAAGAGAGGTAGAGCATAGTAGAAGTGATTCCACTCAAATTGGAGCTGCCCGACTTAAGTAAGAAATACTTTCGCCTTGCAGAAAATTGAAATGAAATAACACTGCTTTGAGCTGTGTTATGTTCCTAACGTGTTATTGTTTCAGTTTGCGCTAAACCTGTGACAATAGTTTATACATTATTCATTTTGCTGAATTAATTTTTGAAAGTGAATTTCTCTAATTTCGTCCTCTGAGTCTCGTAAAATATAAGTAATAAGGTTTCATGTCGTTCTTACTTATTCATACACACATATTAATAAAATGTATGAGCACTATGTGTCAGGATAAAGGGCCTTTAAGATATTGTCCCAGAATGCCAATCTCGCTTACAAATTGTTTGACGATGTCCTGATGAGCTCTGATGAGATATTGTCGTCGATATAGCTAGTTTACGGGCCACAGGAGGCAGATACTAGTAACAAATTGTTCACAAACGTTACCCAAACGCTTTAAACCATAAATAAGCATGTTTGTTCCTTTGCGACCAAACGTGTGGGCTGATTTTGATGACTTTTACGTCAATCGATTTGTCTTTATCTTGCAAATATCTTTGCAAATGACAGCAATCAAAATTAATATGGCGACTATCAGACGTCATACTGTGAAAAAGAAAAATTGGCAAACTACATTATGTTAAGTGGGGTATCATTGAATAGGTATTTGAAAATCATCTTTAGGTTTCTCTTATCATTCTGCATTTCGAATGACCATTTAGGATCTATAACGATTTAAAGTTGGTTAGCAACAATTATCGCTTGTTCACTATACTTATAATAAAACTGTGACAACAATCTTATAGTATAATCGGTCAATTATAAAATACATTTAAAAATTTAATAAAAAAAAACGGCTGAAAAGACAAAAAAAAGCAAGACGTCACCAACATAGCGACTTCAACAGCGGGATCCATTAAAAATTCTAGACGGATTTTTTTCTTTTCTACGTAACTGCCTCTTTGATCTAGTGATCCTAAGTGCGACTGCTACTCTAGAAGTCTTGAGTTCGAAGTGCAGGTCGAGCAAAGTGGTATTGGTGAAGTTCTTAGTAGCAGCTCGGAGTTTGGATTTTTGTCTAATTAATAGCAATAGGCTTGTCCCCCTATTCCATGGGACCTGAACGTATCGGTGAACTGTTTGTATACATTTGTACACCTCTAACCTAACCTAACCCTTCGGGGAATACATACATCGCCTACCGATGAATTAGAGCCATTCAGTGCTTCTTTTAGCCTACAGCCCATCAAAAAGGTGAACGAAATATACGAGCTTATAAAATGTGTTTTTTTTTCATGCTGACACTGTAGGTACCTACTTTAAATTATTTTTTATAATTTCAGGCACTAGCAGTATACACAAGTAAGTAATAATGTATTTTATTTCGAGATAATTATTATACTGTTAATGTACGCGTGTATGACAAGAATACAATATAATGATGGTGAACGCAGCAAAAAAAGTTGAAAGAATCGTAGCAAGTGGCGTTCTGTATTTTCTGCTTATCTTGGGAAACGGCATGTATGTATGTATATTATAATATTCTAAATAATAATACACACAAGTATTTCAATTTATTTAAGTGAATACCTTATTGAAATACATAGTAAACTTTGGCCCAGAAAAGAAAATTCACATTTTATTTTTAAGATTTTCGTCCTCAAAGCAGCAGTTTGACAATGACACCCCTCCATAAGCTGAACTTCATCACCAGCCCCATAAGGGCCATAATGCCGTGTCTCCTGCCTACAGCCTTCAAGTATAAATAAGTTACAGAGCGCTTTATTCAATAAATTCACAATCATTTGAATACAAATGACCTAATCATCATCCAAATTTCTAAATATGTTAATATTGGCTTCTAATCTAACCCGATGCAAATTAATATTATTATTTTACACAAACCGATAGCCGTTCGTAAAATTGACTGCATTTCAAGGTAATATTTGTTGTTAGGCTTTTGGAGCTTTGAACAACTATATAGGTACTAATGATTCTTTTAGGTATGACAACCGGGACTGACGTTTTAACCGGCTCTCAGAAGCCAGGCGTACAATACTAGCACACAATTCTGGCATATAATGTAACGATCTGTAATTGGTAAAGAGACAATTTTGGTAAAAGGGCAGCTGAAGCCCAGTACCTAATGCTTATCAATTTAGCAATAGTAGACATTAATAACTGTGTGAAAAACGGTAGACGTTAAGCTATTTTCTATCTGTTAACGCTTTGCTAGGACTCTGTGTAAGTTTCGCCGCTAGAGCGTTTAATACCTACATTGTCTTATTCATACTCTCTGATCTCCATATCTCGGGGCCTTACGCTGAGAACTTTACGAATGGGCAATAGTACTCGTTTCATTGCACCCCGGTGCCTACTGACGCGCTATCTAGTCCTTACAGAGCTGTTTTATAAAGAATACGTCGTCGTTTTAATTCAGTCAAGTTCGTAACTATTGTTACTTATGAAGTGTTATTAGGGCATCAGTTGTGGCTAGTTGTGTTTGGTATAACCATTCTGTTTCACGGAGAAATTTACGATAACCTTTATGTCATTGACATAACATTCAGATTTCAAAATGACAATATTTATATCCTTTTGCTCTTAGTACTCTTCAAATACACGACAAAGTTTTACCTGCACAAGTATGTCCGATTTTTTAAATACACTAGCGACCCGCCCCGGCTTCGCACCGTGCAACATGTATATATTATATACAGGGTGTTACAAAATAACCCGTAAAGCCCAGAGGAGGTTAAATGGGGCCTTATAACGAGTCCATTCACAATATTTAAGAACCGTAGTAACGCTGTATAACATAACCCAAAAAAAGGAAAACAGCAACATTTATGAATGAAAAATAGAATAACTATTAAAGTAGACAATTATTAGGTAAAATAGATATGTAGGCCTTTCTGTTAAATAATCTGGTTCCCTGATATGACAGCTGACAAAATTTTTGGCTTCGATAGTTAATTATATTTTTACGGGGTATTTTGTAACACGTTGTATAAATAGCCTATGATACTCACAAATAATGTGGCTTTCTATTGGTAAAAAAATTTTCAAAATCGGTTCAGTACATCCAGAGATTACCCCCTACAACTTCGCAAACTCACAAACTTTACCTCTTTATAATATTAGTATAGATACATTGAATCTGATGGCTATTAGGGGTAACACCTGATGCCATCGAATGCAATTCCTCGCCTCAGGGACTACTTCGCTGAGTGTAGCAAATGGACCTCGCCTGGCGGAGTTTTTCGATTTGGACCATAAGAAGCGAATGAAAGAAACAAAGCGAGGTACATATCGCGTCTTTAATGCACAAAGAACCGGAAAATTTTATAAGCAGCTGTGACATTGGTCTTAATAAAATAGATTCTCGTAGAGGCAAAATTCGACATGACGGGTAGGAATCGCGGTAGCTTAGTGGTCACAGCGTCTGGTGTACCTAACCAGAAGACTCAGGTTCGAATCCTGCCCGCGGTCGAATTTTTCCTTTGCTAAATAACTTTAAAATCTCAAAAAAATGCCAAAAAAATACAAAGACATAAAATAGAATCTAATAGAGTTTTGGAGAGAAGAAATAAGAATTTACCTGATTTCCATAATGTGGCTTTCAAGAAACCATTCATGTTTTGAGAAAATCTGATTAGTATTGGGCGTTAGACCCAACGTTAAGTCGCGAGTGGAATACAAATATATTTTTAAAAGATATCTCCCGTACTAATACAACTATTCCTGTGTAGCAGGAGAATTTTAAAACATACTATTAATCATCAAGTACATCCAAACTTAAAATAAATATGCGTGGATCACATATCAGTGTTTGTCTTACGTGGAAAGTGACCGACACGCAGAGCAATGCTAGCAGAGTAAATTGGTTTGAACCTAAGTTCAAGTTAAAAACGAACAATTACCTAGTTAATCATATTAAAATTCTCAAAAATATGATTATAATTACAACATAACTACCAAACAAAATAAAAATTACTAACATTCCTCCAGTATTTAAGGCGCGTTTAAAACAAATTAAAAGCACAAACTAAAACTGGGATCTAAGATCGGTTTATTGCCTATGAATTCACCTTAACATGTCAAGGAACAATGAGAAGACAATAGATAAAAATGTTACGAGTCTCTGGAGGGTCACTGTTATGGAATAAATTACTTACCTAATTACTTGAATGGGACACCAAATCATAGACAGTCAATTATGCTTACAATATTTTAATAATCTTATAAACACTACCCGTTACACTCTTTGTGTATGTACATAAAATCCTTTGACCATCTAGAGAACCCTAGCGACCGGCAGACGAATAAATATTCACCATGTTACAGCTATCATGTTATGTGCAATGTAAATTCAGCCCAGAAACATTTAGACCACGTAGTAACCCTCAGTTGGGGATACGGAACCCTTTGCCGGCGATGCGTCTGGAATGCGATACCGGTCTGTATGAGACTCCTGTTTTTGTTTATTTATTTGAATACAGCTGTGTACCGCGGTGCTATTATCTCAATGTCCCAAAATTTCGTCCTAGTGCTCACGTATAATAAGACGATACCTATGCATATTTATATGAATTTATATATTTATTTATATGATTTATAAAATTTAGTAAAAATACAGACAAACGAAAAAATATAGGTACTAATTCGCAAAATAAAACAGAACTCATTCATTATACAGTACATTTAGGCACCTTTAAACCCCATCCAATTTATTTGGACGACATCGGGATAACCGCAGTGATGTTGACAAATCGACCAGCCGCACAGTACCGCCTTTTTGATGTTCGATCTTTTAGCCGCAGTTATTGAACGATCCGAGTTACCGATAAACTCGGATGTTTCGATAAATCCGACAAAAGTTTGTCCGTTATTCGGATACAAATTGTTCGCCGTTAATTTTGAAATGAAATAGATGAATATGTTCGGTGACTGTTTTTGTTTATTTACCTACGTAAATTGTTTATTTCTACTAATAAATTGTATTGGTAATAAATGTATTAAAAATAAATACAACAAACAATGAAAAATTTCCAATTAATGTTTTATATAAATCGCAGTAATCTCTTGGTTTGCTTAATATAATATTGATCATGCAATTAGGATGAAGCGAATTACAGATAGAGTCTTAGCTATAATTAATTATCAATAAGACTCCTTTGATGTTTATATTACTTACTTATAATAAGTACCTAGTTTGACTCACCGTATTTTATAATAATAATATGTGCTTCCAATAAATAACAGATTGTTCAGGCAAACTTTATTGTAATGCAACCACACAGTAAGATTACAAATGAAAGTTTATCTATTGAGAACAAATAGGTATTTATTACAAATACATAAATAAGCTTTATATTTCATGATTATTATCCAAGACGTCACATACCATCACGCCTATATTCCCCAACGGGATAGGCAACGGTGTACTAATATAAACCCACTGTTCGTCGGTATGTTTCATTAACCGGGCATAAATCCGAACTCCGAGCTGCTACTGATCATTTCATAGAAAAACCCAATAACACTGTGCTTGACCTGGGAATCGAATCCAGGCCGTCTAGCGTAGTCGTCACCCTTTAGGCAAATGAGGTCGTGCATCCAATTATTATCCAAGAGGTACGTGATTAGTAATCACTTTCTAATGAATTTACATTCTTCAGAGACATTTCAATACCATCTAATCTTGGTAATTTAAGTGCGTACATAGCTGCTACCCTTAAGTATAAGATGAAATAGTTTATTAGCAGTAATAGTTTAACAACAGTCAAGGGCTCGTCCCCGTCATACTTAAAAACCCACTGTACTTTGGTCATTTAGCACTCCTCTGCCTAAGCCTTCGGGGAAATAGGGTGATGATTTAAAAGGCGCTTTAAAATTATGTTCATTACTTCCACTTACATGAAGGGAGCTTAAATGGTAAGTAATCTAAGTGGCAAGCTCATAAGTCTATTGTGTTGCAAGAATAGCTACATCGCGTATAAAAATTTAAAGTCATGAAGCGGACGCAAGCACTGTATCTGCATAAGTACTTGCATGCTCATGCGTTCCTTAGTCCCCAGCTAACATAAGATTTCCATTAGCCACTGCAGCTAGTCTCCCTAAACGACAATGGTTTTTCTAGCAACGTCATCCACCATTAAAGAAAAATATATAATGACGGTTTAATGTCATTAGGTATATCAAATGTTTGGAATCAAAAATTTTTTATGACATCTTCATAATGTAAAAATAAAATTAACACCATATTGGATTTGTGCCCGGTTAATAGCAATAAGCACGCCCCCTATTACATGGGCCCTAAAACTACCGGTGAACTGTGGGTGTACATCGGTATACCTCTACCTAATCCTTCGGGGTACATAAAATTGGCAAAATGACAACAGTTAGACCACTTGAGTAAATAACAAAATATATATATGGATTTTATCACGGTATTGTGTTATTTAAGGCCAAGAGGTCACCTCAGAAAATGTAGGAAGCCGTCTCAGGTTTAAGATTGGACGTCTTAATGTTAAAGTTTATTTTTTGTTAGTTTTTAATTATCTAATGTATGATATCATCGTATGCTTGGGTCTTGAATCTATCATAAGGGATAAGTGATCTTCTCTATTGAAATTTGTGAGGCGATTACTATACCTTCCCTTAACGCACATACAGGCACATTTACTTTCCGTAATACATTTATGCACTTCCGTCAGTTGCATCAATAGTTCCGTCTACCCTACTTATGTAAACACACCAAATGTGTTCTCCACACATCGCTGTTTCGATTTTCAACAATCCCATCAAATCACAGCTAAGGTACCAAGGGAACTGATTGAATTGAATCCCCTCCACCTTCACCATATTTCTTTTTCCGGTTTCCCCAAATTGAACTTTTACCTACAGTTAAATGTACTTTAATCTGATTGAACTTGCGACTTAGACAAATCGCTTGAAGTACATAAACGTCACTGGTTTTTAAAATGTTGGAAGTTGTAAAAGCAGGTATTGTGTTGTGATGTATACGGGTTGTAATGAAAAATGTTTCTTTCGGATACTTGTGTTGGTGTTTTTTGGTTTCAAAATGTGTTTGACGTTGATATACAACGTCTGTGAAGCTCTTTATCTTTAATTTTTAAGTTATAGTAGTCACCTCGCCAGTACCGTTGCATCACGTGTTGTGAGTTCATATCCCACCCGAGTCAAATATTTGTGTGTTCTACGGATATTTGCTTTGAGTCTGGTTGAACGTTGTGTTCGTTAATTGTATGTTTGTACCGTCTCCTGCGACACAGGGCTTATTCCCAGGTGCGGGAGCTGTCTTTTAATGTAAGGAAAAAAATACGTTTCTATTTATTACACTTCTCCATAAAATAATTTTTTAGGCCTAGTTTGGGAGTTACCATCTTCATTAAACACACATCACAGTAATCAACTTCCTTTTGCAAGATATTTCTTCTGAATAATAAATACATTTTCGAATTAATTGTTTTATGCATATGTTTGATGTAGGCTTAGTGTTAAATAAATGTTTTTTTACATCTTCATTCGCTTGGATTAGGCTGATATTCGAAAAATAAATATATTGCAAAAAAGTTTTTTTTTTTTAAATAAAACATTGAATTTAGAAATACATATTGTAAATGCACCCACGATACAGTAGAAATTTTAGTAATGTTTTTTTTAAATACTCTGGCAGAGTAATTGACTGGTACTTCTAAAAAAAAATTTTTTCTTTGAAATTCTTAGTAGCAACTCGGAGTTTCGATTCACTTTGCTCGACCAGGGAATCGTACCTATGTCCTCTAGTGTAGCTATCCTTTATTACCACTACAGTAACGAGGGGGTTTCAAAAATCTATTGTTAAGCAAGTGTAAAACCAAGAGAAATAAATAGGTGATAATCATCATCAGCATAATATTTAGGCCCCGATACTTTGTAATGTTTTAGTAAAAATCAAAGAATATTTAATAAAAATAAAAGAATATTTAATAAATCATCATCATCAAATATACTGTCCCACTGCTGGGTACGGGTCTCCTCTTCCATTGAGAGGGATTAGGCTATAATCCACCACGCTGGCCGAGTGCGGGCTGGTAGACTTCACACACCGTCGAGAAAAATCTCTAAAGCATACAGTTTTCCTCAAGATGTTTTCCTTCACCGTTTAAGCGAGTGATAATTAATTATAAATACGCACATGAATTCGAAAAGACGTGTGTAAAAGTACCTTGGATTCGAACTCGAGACCTTAGACTCGCCAGTCCAGTGGTCATATTACTAGGCTATCACTGATTAAACGTATCAATCAGCTTATATTCATAGATATCGTTACCAATATAATGGTAAAACCCCTTGTCAATCACAGCAATGAAAGTTTTCATACCATAAATCGATAGTTTTTCTAACCCGCTTGGCTCATAAGAAATGCATGCTCTTCCACTTTATTTATTTACATGGGGTTAGCCCGATAAATCCGGGACTTGGTATCGCATAGGGGACTTTTATTGAACTTTATATTTAGTTGACACCCAACGGATCAATAAATGGACGTTAACTCTATTGCATCCAAATCTATTGTCTTTGTAGGATTTTTTGCACAGGCTACATGAATGTGATGTCTCTGCATAGAAATGTCTAGTTCTTCGGATATAGCAGTTTTTTTTTTTACTTTCACTAAGGTGGCAAACATGATGGTATGGTCACCAATGAAAGTCGCTGAATACAGTTAGTAACTTCTAAATAATAAAAAATGTTAATGCGTTTTAAACATTGAATCGTGTTCAGTGACTTTCGTTGCTGACTGTATCACCTGATGGTTACCGGTTGCCGTAGCATAATTATAGACGTTTGCAACACCAGGGGTATCACTTTTTTATACCACTAAGGTGGCAAATAAGCATACGGCCCACCTGATAGTAAGCGGTCACCGTAGCCTATAGACACTTGCAACACCAGGGGTATCACTTTTTTATACCACTAAGGTGGCAAACAAGCATACGGCCCACCTGATGGTAAGCGGTCACCGTAGCCTATAGACAATTGCAACACCAAGGGTATCACTTCCGTGTTGCCGACAGTGTAAAAGAAAGAGAAATAGTTGGGTTGGCAGTATAAAGGTCAGAGTCCCCCCACTGCCAACACAACGTATCCCCGCAGAGCATTGGCGGAGCTGTTATAAATACTCATGAAAAAATCTTGTAGTGTAAGCCAAAATGGTCTATTTGGTATATATACAGAAAATTATTTTGGGATTATTAATAAAGAAAACTAAGGCGTAGTTTTACTCCTCATTATGAACAACTTTTAGTATGGGGCCAACCCTAAAACTGAAAAAAGTCTACTGTTTTATACGCTTATGTTACTCAACTTGACAAAATGTATGGAACAGCTGTTTTATTTCTGTATGGTATATACTATTCAGATCACCCTTGCAGAATATATGTGGTATAAGTCTTTGGACCTTTAATCTTCGACTTATTAGATTTGAACCCAATTCAAGTTTATCCAAGAAATTCAAGTCTAAGCGGACTTTCACAGAGCCGAGCCAACAAACTCATAATAGTATTATTTTAAACCTCTATTTTTGACTAAGGAAGGCATCCAAAACATTCATAAAAGATAATTTATAATTTATACACTGCACAGCCTAGCAAAATAGCCTGGTTAAGCGTACGCCCGGGTACAGCTTAACAATAATTGTAGTTGGCTATTTACAACATGTAATTAACGAGGCGACACACAAGAGACGCGCCCAATTTGTCATGGCCAGCCGGGGCGTAGCGGTGTCGTAGCTGTGCTACGCCGTAGCGCTGCTACGCTTGTATGATAGTCTAGTTAAAATTACTTTTCTGTAATGTTTTTTTTTTATTTAGCATTAAGTTGCACTAATTAATTTTTGTGAGAGGAGTTAATAAAATGTATTGACTTACATACACCTAAAATTTTTAAGGATTGAAATAAATATTAATTAATAAAAAGCAATACTCATTGCATGTCTTTTTTAAATTTCAATTCCTCATATAAACTCATAATTTTATTATGAAGTTTAGTTTAATTATATCATATAATAGATATTGCTTTTTCATACAATACTTTGTCTGCAACCGGAAATGTAGCAACAATAATTCATCACAGACTAAACAAACCAACACGGTGTACAACTACATACAGCGATGTTTACCAATCTAATTCAAATATCGGTTACCAGAAGTCGCAAAATCACATACAAGCAGCGGCGCAGCGGTGCGGCGTCGGTGCGGCAGCGGCGCGGTCGGTCGGTGCATTACACCGGAAACACTGTCCGATTGTTGCGGTCCCGCCGTAATGGGCTTAATTCTGATGCGGCTTTCGGCTTTTAGCCATTGTTTACCTGCGCACGATACACCGGGCCAACATAAATCTAAATTTGTATAGCCAACGTTTTTGTGCGCGGCTGTACGCAACGCGGTTGTTTTTTGGTGTGTACTTCGGTTTTGGGGTACAGAAAAACCGGATATTGAAAACGTAACACAAAAAAATTCGGACGTATGCAAACAAAATCTATTCATAATAAAATCAATTTATATTGTACTATACAAGTATGTAGAATTAGATAATACAAAAAATGTGGTGCTGGTGGTGGTGCAAAGGCTTCTGTTCGTTGGTATTTAGGACCATTCTCTTTGAACGAGTCCAGCTCACTCCGCCATTTCTGTTTGGGTCTGCCGTTGGCGTCTACCATTAAATGGGAAAAAAAATTATTAATAATAGTACATATTATCACAAATACTTGAAATAATAAGTATATACAGTCACACCATCTAAAACAAACGTAAGTTAAGTAACAAAAAAACATTTTTGTGGATGACTGTACGTTCAGATATTAAGTTCGATATTTGAAAATAAAAGAAAAATCTTTCTATAGTGATGGCATGGCGCAATAGGTTTTTATCTACCTCTGCAACAACAGTTTTTTTTTACATTTAAACTGCACATGTTTATTCATGGCATCTTTCATGTACAAAAATATTTAGCTCAATAAATTATAATGCTATTGAAGCCTAGAAAAAAAAAAACTTCAAACACTACATTATACAAAATACGTGACACTGTTTTGTAATATAATTTCGCGCTGACTGATACTAAAAACACAATTTCAACATTCAATAAATTATTTTATTAATGAAATTTTATTAAGTGGGTTCCAGACAAGTGTATGGTTTGTATACCAATACAGTTTTTGATTTATCTACATAATTTAAGTTAGGAAGTTTATTGATTTCTGATATTTAGTTATTACTAGTGTAGTCAATGCCACAATTATTTTGTGAAACTTTTCTCGAAAAATAAAAAATAAAACTACCACATATCTTACCGCTATTTCGTTCAGGGAAACTGTAAAATCTATTTTCAGTGCATGAAGCAATATTTACGTATGCATAGCCCAACAGCCTCACAACACCACATTGACATACAACGAATTTAGTGTGAAACTTGCAATTTTATGACGTTACAGTACAACCGTTGGGCCAAAAGTTAAATTGAAACTGGTAGGCAAACCGCACTGGCATGATTTATTAGCCGCATGTGAATACGTTATGTTGCCAGGGTACGTATGTATGTAATTGAGCGCAGTGTATACCCAGCTTTACCTAAGGGAATCGCGGTTTGACTGTACCCAATTCTTAGGATTGAGTCGTAAACGTTAAAACTTTTAGTAGCAAGAAGTTGTGTACTAATATTGAATGTTATGGGATGTAATCAAGTATGTTTTGTGTAATGTGTTGGCACCTTAAAAGGGGATGTGTCGTTTAGAATAAACGCGTGACGTATTCCTATGTTCGTAATTCAAACAGGTTCTGTTTTTTTAGTTAAACAGTCTCTGTATTTTTGAGAGAGAGCGAGATAGCACGAGCTGTCATAATGACGTTTCGTTATTGTCTTTGACATTGATATTACGTTTTACATCTAATTCAGTCTCATTAGCCGAGTGATCCCAAGTGTGACTGCTATGCTAGAGGTCCTGGGTTCGATTCTCAGGATGAGCAGTGTTATTGAGTTTTTCTATGAAATCTCAGTAGCAGCTCGGAGTTTGGAATTGTACCCGGTGACAATAGGCTCGTCCCCTATTACATGATACTTGAACATACCCGCAAACTGTGGGTGTACAATTAATACACCTCTGCCTAACCCTTTGAGGAGGATAGGCATGATGGTATGTAGGTACTACTTACTATCTATGGATAGTACTATGGATGCTTCGTATTTTCTATATGTATAAATTTTACAATTAGGCTAAACTTGTGAGAATATAATCCAGTGGTTTATTTTCCTTTAATAATTTATTCTCCAATACCATCAAGATACTGATTTAACTACATTAAGGTTATGCAAATTTAGTTTTAATTTTGAAATTATATCGTCCAAGAACCTGTCATCATGATCATCATCATTCACAGCCATTGTCTACTCAATGTAAGGCATAAACCTCCTCTCTTATGCGCCATTCATTCCAATCTTGTCGAGGTCTTTCCAAAGTATTTCACTATCATCAACCCATATACTGTCCCACTGCTGGGCACGGGTGTCTTCTCATATTGAGAGGGATTAGGCTATAGTCCACCACGCTGGCTTAGTGCGGGTTGGCAGACTTCACAAACCGTCGAGAAAAAATTCTAAGTATATTTTTGTATTTTTTGGCATTTACCATGCTAAAATTTTTAAAGTTATTGAGCAAAGAAAAAAATCGACCGTGCTTTAAAACTAATGTGAAAAAACGGTGAAGGAAAACATAGTGAGGAAACCTGCATGGTTCAGTGATAATTAATTATTAATACGGACATAAATTCGAAAAGTCAGAGGTGCGTGCCTTGGATTGGAACTTGAAACCTTCAAATTGGCAGTCCAATGGTCATACCACTAGGCTATCACTGCTTTTGTTATATATATATATATATATATTTGATATAGTGCAATATATATATATATATATATATATTGCACTATATCAAAACCATAATAAAAGATTTTTGTCTCTTTTTTTTCTATCATCCACGTGGCCATCATTCTTCCTACACTCCTTGTGCCTACTCTTGGCCACCAATCCATAAGGGATCTAATCCACCATCGCGACGTCTAGCCAAGTTAACCGTGTATAAACAGTGAAAATCTAATTTATCAAAATCAACGAAATTATTATTATTCAAAGCCAGCATAACTAACGGTAACTGTAGTATCCAGTGAAAACTAAATTGATCCTGGTCAGAGGTACGCGATAAGTCCCGGCGCTGATAAGGCGTAGCGGTTAATCCGCAAGAACAAAGGCGGTCTGTCCCAGGCCTAGGACCGAGAAGCCTTTAGCGGGGCTATTCTTGAAGTTGTAATTACGTATGCGACTAACGGCTTTACTCAATAACAAATCGTTCAGTAGGAACAGCTTTCTAGAGGTAATATTTTGGAAATTACTTATTTATAAATAAATAAATATTAAATATTTGAAAAAAATTACACTACACCATCTAGTAACAAAGAAAGCAGAGCGTGTGCTATAGGTACTAGATAATGGATATATTACTCAGGTACATATTATGTACTTTTTTTGTAAATACATAAGTACTTATAAAAATACAACACACAGAGAATCACAAAAATGTATGTTTATAATTAAATATTTGTGTCCTTTGGGATTCGAACCCGAACCACGTGATCACCAGTCCAATACGCGAACCACTACTACACCACTGACGTTGTCTCAAATCGTCGTCGTGTTTGATCTAAGACCCGAATTCAGGCAATTCCCATTGAACTGGAAAAAACAAGAGACAGAACTGCAGGTACACGAATTTTTTGCCTTTGATATCTCATCTGAGATCTGATCGAACGATATTTTATAGCCCACTCGTTAAACTATCGCACAGTTTTAACAATACCCACCTCACCAAATCCTGGCTACCGTCCCGTGGACGTCTGTGTCTGAAACGTTATTATCTACTCTCAAAGGGCATCACTTCCGTCCCAGTGATCTTCACAAATGTTTCTTTTTACGCATGCTTTGATCAGAGCACGTCTTGAGGTGCGTGTCAGTGATGTACGGGTTGGTTTGAAATGGTTATTAAATCAAGTTAATGTTATGTTAGTTGGTGTTGAAAGTGTTTTGGTGTGGAAATCATATTGCAGAGATAGTAATTATGTTTTCTGTAAGACTAGCGACCCGCCCCCGCTTCGCACGGGTGCAGTATGCATGTATTATACATATAAACCTTCCTCTTCATCACTCTAAAAACCGCATCAAAATCCGTTGCGCAGTTTTAAAGATTTAAGCATACATAGGGATATAGGGACAGAGAAAGCGACTTTGTTTTATACTATGTAGTGATGTGTTCGCAAATCCTGAAGTAGGAGGTATAGTATACTTCAGATTCATGGAGGCTGTATGTAATTTTTATTTAGTAGGGATAGACTCTAGTCTAAAACTAGAACCTTCTTACTGCCACGGTCAGGAATTTCGTAATATTACTAAAACTAGTAAAATAACAGTAATACTTAAAGTTGCTTTGCCAAAATCGGTATTAAAATTAAGCGCTCATGATAAACATTACCGACAAAATTGCATTCATTTACAAGTGTGTAAAAGCATATAGATTTCTGACATTTACGCGAATATTATACATTGAAATAAAACTACTTTTTACGGATTTTATCACATCAGTCTACCTGTGACCATGGACGCTGTAAAGGGTCCGAAACTTCGGGATTAATAAAATCAAAACGCGATAAAATCCGTAAAAAGTAGTTTTATTTCAAAATAAAAAAGCATTCAATAAAACACAAAAAAATAACAAATACTTCTAATACTTAGTTGTTTGGCAAATATTATTATATTTAAAATAGTTTCAGAACGTAACTAACAAAGTAGCTATTGTCTGTCTTCAAACTTTATTGAATAAAAAATCACAACTGCGAGGTAAAGAATAACAAAACTGTTACAACGTTCATTATAAGTTACTATTAGCATTTTAGCTTTCAGCTCTGTGGTTCGACTTTAATGCTCTCGGCGAAGACTTAGGAAACTCCACAAGAGCTCTTTGTCTGCGACTGGTGAGGCAGAATGACGTCAAAAGTTGTCTAAAACTATCCTTCAAATACTTACAAGACTATTTTGTTAGCTTAAGAAAATTTTGAACAAGTTGAACTTTGATATTTTAGAAGAATTTTCTATAATAAATAATTCAGTAATATTTCTTTCAATTTTCGAATTAAATTTATTCATTTAAGAATCAAATTGAATTTTGTATAATATTGTAAATGAGTACATCGTGAATTGTAATTGTAGTTGCCAAAAATTTAAATAAAATTTCATAGGTTCTATTTTTTTTATACAAGCAAAAAATACTTTTTTAGCTGTCCCCCTGCTGGGTACATTTATAATGAAATATTTAGTACTTTTTAACCGACTAGGAAAATGGAGGAGGTTCTCAATTTGTCGGAATCTTTTATAAGTATGTTCCCTGATTATTCGAAGACGCCTTAACCGATTCGAGAAATCCTTTTATTGTTTAAAAAGGTTGTATACTTCTCAGTTGGTCCCATTGGCACAGTATCTTAATATGGGATCCCAGAAAAATCAAGGGCAACCCTCAAATTTTATAGGGATACATAATTTGTTTTATATGTCTTCTAAAACTATTCAAGTATTTGAGTCTGGTCTCTTACTGCTGGCGGTGATGATTGAATATAACTCCTTTAATATTAGGAGCTAGTGGATAATTCTTTAAGTATTGGTTCTTACTTCTGTTCCTTTAAGTTATTCAGGTGAGCTGTTGATGGAAGGTGCAACTCCTTGTTAGGAGTTAGGGAACAATTTTATTAATTCTTAAAGTAGCGTATAGACCGGTTCTCGATTTTCTCCTTTTTAGTTTATGTTTTGTATGAAACATGCGCTAATCCACTATGCGGTTAACCCAATAATTTATATTTATTCTATTTTTTTATATTAAAAGTACATACAAAATCACTCGAACAATCAATAAGCTAATCTTCAATTTTTATATGTAGGCACAACGGAACATCAATAATACAATACCAATAAAATAATGGAATTTTCTGTTCAAGTCCATTATGTTCTTCCCCCAGTAGATACAATACATCTCAGCGATGAAGGCGTCAAACAAAATTGAAAAGAATCTAATGGATCAGTTTTTTCCAAAGCAAGATTAGAAAAACTTTTTCGGGATCAAAATAGGAAATTCATAATTAATTTCGCACCCCAACTTTTCAATGGAGACGCCAACAATAGAGTGCATTTGGAGAAGTTTTGGGAAAGGACTTAAAGGTGATATTGGGGCATTTAATTAATTTGATTGTCTTTTGAGTAGATTTGTCATTGTAGAAGGTTTCTGTGAAATTCCATTTCAATTATTTAAATTAATATTTTTTAAATTTACCTAAGTATTTATTTTTTGTCACTTTAATCATTTAAGTGAATTTATGAATATTATAATTATAAATACATTGTGTACAATATTTTGTATATTTTTTATTTACAGTAATGATTTTAAAAAAGCTTAGCCGCGAATCTGTAATCATAAAACATATGACACTAATTGATAGGTTTGCGACTAATTTGGGAAAGGACTTAAAGGTGATATTGGGGCATTTAATTAATTTGATTGTCTTTTGAGTAGATTTGTCATTGTAGAAGTTTTCTGTGAAATTCCATTTCAATTATTTAGATTAATATTATTTGAATTTGCCTAAATATTTCTTTTTTTATCACTTTAATCATTTAAGTGAATTTATGAATATTATATAAATACATTGTGTACAATATTCTGGTATATTATTTATTTACAGTAATGATTTAAAAAAAAAGCCTAACCCAGGATCTGCAAGCATAAAACATAATTGTGACACAAAATTATAGGGGTGCCACTAATATTGTTATTATTTATTGAAAACGAATACCTACCTAGTTAGACATCGTAAGATAAAGAAAATAAAAACTTAGACAAAATTTGTTTCCTTGAGATGAACATGAATTACGTTCACGTCCAAACAAGGCTTAGCTTAATTAATCTGAAAAATACTTTAAGGCGGATTGCACACTTCCGTCGATTTAAGTTTAGCTGTAGCTGTATTTAATATTGCACCGAAAACCTAATTGTGTTATTGTTACTCAAAATAAGTATTTGTTACCTTTAATTATGTTATGCAAATCAACACAATGATAAAGTATATGTCTCAGTCTGAAAGTTGCCCCGCCACTATTTGAAGTAGTTTAAGCCAATTAAGTCACAAAGTAAGACTTATTTTTAAATATCTTTGCCCCACGCTACAATTTTCTGCTGTATCGTGAATGACGTGTTTAAAAACACGAATAGGCCACACAAATATTTATTCCATAAATTGAACCCGTGACCCGTGTCACAGAAGCTAAGCTACAAGCCATTTACTTTGTAGTTTTCAGCAATATTAACAAAATACCGCATAAATAATGACTTCTTCGTATGTAAATCTTATTTTTTTTATAATAATAATAAATTCATTTAATCAGTTAATTACCACTACTGAATAATAAATTTAGAAATCAGAATCTTATTATATAACAATAAAATGTAAATATAATTAAATTGAATTACAATACCATTTTTTTTTATTTTATCAGAAACACATTCACATTTTTTTTTTAATTCTTGCCACTTAAGCCTCTTGGGTTGGAGTGTGGCACTTACAATTCCTCGTATTAAAATTTAAAATATGGTAGATGTAAGGTGTTACTAAAGTAATTTACAATCATAATATAAACACTTAGTTCAGTTCCCTGATTTTGCAACAACTGTCCATGCCATATTGAAATAGTAACTAAAAATAAATAAATAAATAAATATTTTGGGACAATTTTACACAGCACCATCTAGTCCCAAACTAAGCAGAGCTTATACTATGGGTAATATATGGCTTGGACAATGGATATACTACTTATATACTTTTTTTTTTGTAAATATATACTTATAATACATAAGAAACACCCAGACAAACACAAATACTCATGTTTTACCCACACAAATATTTGTGTCCTGTGGGAATCGAACCCACGACCCCATGATCAGCAGTCCGGTACTCGAACCACTAGACCACAGACGTCGTCATTTACTTACTAGAATTTAACTAACATGAATAGGTCTTATTCTACTTAATTATAGTTTTTATAGTGTAAAACCTGCAAGAAACTCCATGAATACTTTAAATACTCAGTGTGTGTCCTACCTTATTTCCACACGTTTTGCCTCCAGCTAATCTGTTATTCAAACGTTGAATATTTGTTTTCCTTAAGGCATCCAACTTGATAATTAATTCTCTTTTATTCATATTTAAGCTACTCATCAACATCTTTACTTAATTTAGAATAACAACTCGCGATTAAGTGAGCTCTTAATACCGAGTAATAACGGCGGAATATTTTTGAAGGGAATGTGTATAATTTATATTATATTATCAAGTTATATAATGTATGTATAAATAATTACAATTAAGTATAAAGTGTACCAAACTGCTAAATAGTTTGTCGGCACCAGTTCTCACTTTACAAAATATAAATGCTTGATTAAATTATTTTTCTTACTTACACAAAATAACTTTCAAGCCCTCTGCAGTGTATAGCACCCCCTATTACATGGGACTTAACCATGCCGGCGAACTGTGAGTGTACATTTATGGCTAACCCTTCGAGGAATACAGGTGTGATAGAATGTATGACGTGATGTATGAACACAATCACTAAAGTGTCATCGTAATCCGATGAATAGTACAGGAACACACAGAAAACAAACAAACATTTTTTTCTATTAGATACAACATGTCATAACAGTTGCAGGTACGTAACCAGTGCGGTTGTTAGTCGGTATGAGTCCAACATACCCTGCCACCTCCCCGGGTGGCGGAGGTTCCATGAGGATTTTCCGCACTATAAAAAAAAAGGTATGTAACCAATAGATATTACTACTCGACTCATTTGTCCCTACAACCCAAAGAAAACTTACCACTATCTAGTACAAACAATACCTGATAAAGCCAACATTTATGCTATTTCATTTCGTTAATAACAACAGTCAGTCCAACACGTATGTAACGAACATCTCATTACCAGTATTTCGTACTCATTACCAGTCCTGCGAAGATTTCGTTCCGTCCGAAATGGGGGTTAATTTCATTAGCGCGGGCGCAACGAATCGTGTGATAACTTTAGTGATGTTATTTGGTAGGGTGCCCTTGGGATCGAATGGTTGTGCGACGTGTTCGCTTTGTTCAGTACTGTTTATTTGGGAATGTTTGGGGAATTTTGAATTTTCGGCTGAATTTTAGAGTACGAAGTAAAGGATTGACCTTTACAATAGCCTCTGCGGCCTCGTTAGTCTAGTGGTCTTAAGCGTGACTAATACGATAGAGGTCTTGGGTTCGATTGCCAGGTCGTGCAGTGTTATTGGGTTATTTTTTTTATACTACTAAGGTGGCAAACAAGCATGCAGCTCTGATGTGAACGGTAACCGTAGCCTATAGGCACTTGCAACACCAGGGGTGTCACTTGCGCGTTGCCGACCCTGTAAAACAAAAGAGGAATAGTTGGGTTGGCAGTATATGGGTCAAAGTCCCCCCACTGCCAACACAACTTTTCCTCGTGGAGCACTGGCAACCTTGCTCACCGTAAGAAACACAACACAGCTCAAAGCAGTGTTATTTCATTTAGATTTTCTGCAAGGAGAGGTACTCCTCTCGTTTATTACTCCCGCTATGCCCTACCTCTCTTAAACGTTATTCTATGAAAATCTCTGTAGAAGCTCGGAGTTTGTATCTGTGCCCAGTTAAGGGTAATTTTATATTATCCTTAGTTTTACTATAATCATAAGACTGAAATTCAAAGACGATTGTATGATTCAATATTATGTCAAAACTCATTTAAAATTTTATATATTATAATTACGGAAGAATTTTGCCATTCCATTAGAATCGACTCTAAATCTTAGTAATAATTGACCAAATCTGCGGCTAGATAGATCGAATTTATTTTTACAAAAGCAAAACAGAATGAACCTCGTATTCTTCTTACTAACAAAACAGATTTATCTTCATAATCTCTCTACATACACGAGTACGTATGATACACGCTGATTGGCATTCGCCAATTTTATTGATTGCAATAGCATCGTTCGCATCATTACCATACCTGATTGGCTAGTCTCGTCCAGAAAATTCGTGTGCCAATTACGACGACATACCGTATAATTATCGTACTGGGACCGAAACTTTACTATAAAATAGACGGGACGAATTAAAACACCTACAGTATACACATGCTGGCCCCAACAGATTTCGGCACACCTCACTAATTGGCCAGCTCAATCGTGACCACTCGATTCAGTATTTGGAATTGCTTTTTGCCGGATGTTTGGATTTTGTATTGATTTCGAGTTATTTAGATGAAATGGCGGTACCGTAGCACATGTTCTGATGAAATAATTTTACGGAATTTTCTCCCCTAACTATTAAACGTCGGTTCGGGGAAATTGTTCGTTTTCTATTTTCCGCCTCGTTAGCCTAGTGGCTTTAAGCACGACTACTACGCTTGAGTCAAGCAGTGTTAAGGGGTCCACCAAGTGTTGACCATAGCCTGTCATACTTGTGGCGAATTTCACGGATCCAATGAAGGGCAAATGAAGGCAAGTGCGGTTTTTAGTCGGTACGAGTGCGACATACCCTGTCATTTCCCCGGATGGCGGATGATCATTCATTCATTCTAGTTTCTCTCTTAAATTAAATCAAATCAAATCATTTATTTCTTTGCAAACATGGGTAGGTATAATATTAATAATTAATTATCACTCGCTTAAACGGTGAAGGAAAACATCGTGAGGAAACCTGCATACTTTAGAAATTTTTCTCGACGGTTTGTGAAGTCTGCCAACCCGCACTAGGCCAGCGTGGTGGACTATAGCCTAATCCCACTCAATATGAGAGGAGACCCGTGCAAAGCAGTGGGACAGTATGTGGGTTGATGATGATGGGTAGGTATAATAAATAGACGTTGACAGAGTTAAAGTTCTCCATATTTTGCTGTAATATGAGCATGCAAATTATATGTACAGTAAAAAAAAAGTATCTAATTATCTATTACTCTAAATTTATTAATCATTATTACATTATCAATACAGATGTCGAATCATGTCATCTTGAATTGAGAATCATCAGAAATACCCACCATTTAAGAAAGATTCCCCGTCATCTTTCTCACTCTGAATAACAGGCCCTGGGATCCGCGAATACCATAATTATCTTCTACGGTCAGTTATAATAAATCCCTGCACGCTAATTACTACTAACTTTTATTCTAATTTAAATTAAATTCTAATCACTTTCATTCGCATAAATTGTGCACGCACACTGGTTTCTCTTGTTTTATTGTCTTACGAGACATAAGAATTTTAAAAAATACAGATCATAACATAAACATTACATACCATCACGCCTGTATGCCCCGAAGAGTTAGGCAGAGGTGTACAGTACACCCACATTTCTCCGGTATGTTTAAGTCCTATGTAATAGGGGGCGAGCGTATTGCCATTAACCGGGCACAAATCCAGACTCCGAGCTGCTACTGAGAATTTCATTGAAAATTCCAATAACACTTTGCTCGACCTGGGGATCGAACCCAGGACCTAGCGTAGCAGTCGCGCTTAGGACCACTAGACTAATGAGGTAGTCAAATACAGATCAATATCAAGGAAAAGGCTGATAATAGATCAGCCTTTTTTATAGTGTGGAAAACTTTTATGAAATATCCGCGCGTCGCCAGCCGCTATGTTAGCCTCGTAGGTACTGGCTAAAAACCGCACTTGTAATCTCTCAATTAGTGAGTCCATAATATTTTAATTTAATTTACCCAATGAGGTCATTTCTCAATCAGAATCTAAAACGTAAAAATCTTTAACTTCATTAACTTTATACTGTTAATCCAGTACTCAAATAGAATTTTAAGTACTTAGGCACACGAAATAATAAAAGTTTCGAAATTTTATCAAAGCAACCGCTTCCCGGTTGTTAAAGTTAAAAATTACCGTTCAGATCACGGTTGGGGCCCTTAATTAAGAAGTTAATGAGGACCTGACCTTTGCTGTGATCGATTATACACTATATATCTGGGTAATGTCCATGTTTAGTCTGTAGGGCGGTATGTTTGTTCATAAAACTAAATTAAAACTTGTGTGTCTTTTGGTATCTAAATACGATTTACTGAATTGTAAGTGTACTCTTCTGATTATTGTACCTAAGTTGAAATTGCTTATTTTAAATATTCTCTAGTAGGTAAATCTCTAGAAAATTAATAACATATATTTCCGATCAATTTATCCATATTTTTTGCTGACTACAGCAAAGACTAATTGAATCAGAATGCTTTTATGTACATAATTATATCATATTACAAAAAATATAGGCCATTATTTAATTAACTGATTGTCGAAAAAGACAACTAATACAATGCCACAGTAGATACACACAAAAATCCACGGACTCATCTCAATAGTGATGTAGCTCCGTTTCTGCATATAGTATAAATTATAAATACCTAATTGTAAATTTATAATAAAGGTTGGCGGATAGAGAATGCCATCCGGCATTAATTCCGCCTCATGTACCAGTTTTGTACATAATATACCATCACGCCGGTATTCCTCATAGGGTTAGACAGAGGGGTACCATAGTAATTGTACACCCACAGTTCGCCGGTATGTTTAGGTCCATGTTTTAAGGGGTGAGCGTATTACCTTTAACCGAGCACAAATCTAAACTCCGAGCTGCTACTAGGTATTCCTAAGAAAAACCCAATAACATTTTGCTTGACCTGGGAATCGAACCCAGGACCTCTAGCGTAGCAGTTGCCCTTAGAACCACTAGACTAACAAAGACGTTTAAAAAATATGTCGCCCTAAAAACCTGTGCACGAAGTCAGATCAAGTTTCTAGTCTAAATAAAATGCCTTTAAACTTTTCCGCTAAGAGCGGTTACCTCGTTAGAGTAAGGTTAAAATTGAATTAGTTCTACGAGCCTTGTAACCGATAACTACTTTTTTATTAAGGTTAAAGTTTAGGCATACAACGTAGGCTTTGAAATAAATTGAATTTTATGTTTCACGGCTCGATAAGGGTACTTACTGGTCTTATAATCGGCTGCTGTAGTATGGGCCGCGGGTTCGATCCCGGCAAGGAATAAATATCTGCATGGCAAATATTAGTATAGTATATTAGTAACTGGTAGTATTGCTTATTTTTATTTATTAACGCAGCAAAAGTACATGAGAAAATTTAAGTATAGGGCAATGTTTAAAAAAAAGCAGAATCGAGCTTGAAAAGTCAGTCAGTGTACCTTAAACATATGGCACAGAAATTGGATCACGGAAGTAGGTATATGATTGGCAGTCGTTTTGCTTAAAATACTAATATTTAGCCAAATTTGGTTACACTGAAAGTGGATCTTAATTAGGATTGTAGCTGATCATCACATCACATTATAAATGCAACTTTTCGACGGTTATGGAGTTGAAACATATTATATCAACCCTTATACTGTCCCACTGCTGGGCACGGGTCTCCTCTCACAGAATGAGAGGGATCAGGCTATAGTCCACCACGCTGGCCTAGTGCGGGTTGGCAGACTTCACAAACCGTCGAGAAAAATCTCTAAGGTATGCAGGTTTCCTCACGATGTTTTCCTTCACCGTTCAAGCGAGTGATAGTTAACTATTAATACGCACATGAATTCGAAAAGTCAGAGGTAGGCTTGGGTTCGAACTCGAGACCTTCGACTTGGTAGTCCAATGGTCATACTAGGCTATCACTGCTTCGAAACATATTATATATTACATATTTTATTTACGAGAGTTACATAATAGAGAGCTACTCTTTGAAGATACTAGAATTGCTGTTCTTAGGTACCTACTATAAGTTACGTAACAAAATATTCCCCAATTTCATAGCTATCATCACTACAATAGTATTATAAATGAGAAGGTAACTCTATCTGTCTGTCTCTGTCCGTCTGTTACGCTTTTACGCCTAAACCACTGAACCGTACAGAGTGGTAGTGGTACAGAGATAGATTGGACCTTGTAGAAGAAAATAGGCTGCCTCTTGTCTCAAAAAAGCCTTTGCAATTTGAGTGAAACCGCGGTTAACAGCTAGTAGAGAGTAATTTTTTTTACAAATTTGCTATTTTATTTTTTTATTAATATTTTTATAAGTTTGTGAATCTCACTAGTTGGAAGAAAAATATTATATCTACTAATATTATTATAAATGTGAAAGTAACTCTGTCTATTACGCTATCACGATGAAACTGGTGAGCCGATTTTGATGAAGTTTGGTACAGAGATACATTAAACCTTGGAGAAGGACATAAACTACATATCTTTTATCTCAAAATTGCCAACCGTATGCGGGTGAAACAGCTAGTATTCCATTAATTGAAAGTCCTTTCATAAACTGAACTTAAATAACCCACTGTAATACTTCGTACACTACTATATTAAACTAGTATTTACCACAACAAGATCAAACTGGGACCTTAAATGTAAATTCTGTGTGCGGGCATCCCATTCCGGACCTCACGTAATCTCATACAATACCGTATAGCGGGCATTAACACTGGACTGAGCCACAAATATGCTTAAGTTTAGGTCGTTATACCTACATGAATATCGAGGACGCATTACCTCGAACGCTAATAGCCAATATCTACTCCCGAAATTGCCTTCCTAACGATATTTCTGCTGCACGTAATAAAATCCGTAATCCTATTACAGAGTGAAATCGTTTTTGCTTACGTGGACATATATTGACCGTAAACAATGAATGACTGATTAAGTATGTACACTATTCTAAACAAATGAAAATATTATAAGATCAAATAAGAAAGCTCTATGCTATATTTTATGTTCTTATGTCTGTTGTTGGAGGTTCTAAATTTAAGAAAGTAATTTATTTTTATTTTACAGTTGCGCGCGAGACACCGTGAGAAGCGCACGTAGTTTCGTACGGCACACACGCAAGTGCTATTTATTTACGCTTACCCGCAAAAAATAATAATGGACAGTGTTTTAAGTGATGAGGATAAAAGTGAATCGGATATTATAGAGGAATGTGAAAAAGAACTACAGGAAATAGTAGGGAAGAAAAATGAGAAAAGACAGCGAGAAAGTGAAGGTAGTAGTGAGGAAGGATTTACTACTGTGAATAGAAGAAAGCCGAAGAGATTTATCAGAAGCGACTCTGCAGATGACAATATTTTTAACAAGGATAGTATGGATACTACCAGGAACATTGAAGAAAAATATGAAGTATGTTTATCGTCATTAAAAATTCTACCAAAACAAATGGCATTAGCCAGAATTTTGAGAGATGAAAATATATTAAATATAAGTAAAATAAAATATAAAAGTCCGTATAGAGTATTTGTACAGTTAGAGAACAAAGTTCAAGCAGAAAACATTATTAAAAATAAAAAATTGATAGACTTGGATATACGAACCCAATTTACCGATCAAAACAATATATCATATGGTATTATCAAGGGAGTTGACCTGGATATAGATGAAAAAGAATTATTAGAAAATCTTAATGCTTCATGTGACATATTGTCTGCTAAAAGAATGAAGAGAATAAATTTAGATCACGAATGGGTGGACAGTGAGACGATTCGATTGAGTTTTAAAAGCATATCTCCTCCTCTTTATATCTATGCATATGGTTGTAAATTTGGGGTAGAAAAGTATGTGTTTCCAGTGACCCAGTGTTCGAGATGTTGGAGATTTGGACATATAAAAAGGTTCTGTTCATTGAATAAAATTATTTGCCCTAAATGTGGCAAAGAACACAACAACTGTGAAACTCAAGAATATAAATGTCCTAACTGCAAAGGTCCTCATATGGCACTAAATAAATCCTGTCCTTTTTTTATTAAAGAAAAAATGATTCGGTGCATTATGAGCGAACAAGATATTACATATAAAAAAGCCTTAGAAATATATTTGGAAAAAAAAATGCCAAAAGAGAAGAGAATAGTAGAAGAAGAGGTTATAATTGCCGACACCATGAATAGCGGTAATTTGACGGGAATTAATATGAATAAGACATATAGTAGTGTTTTGCAAACAACAGCCGTTGTTCACGAATTTGTTAATAATCAACAAGAAGAGAACGTACAGTTTAGGCCACTACAAAAGCAAAGAATTTCTAAGAAAACAGAAATAATAAAGAAAACAAAAGACTGTCAAGATAAACAATATGAACAAGAAATAACAGGGATGGAAACAGAAAATATAGACCTTGAGGAAGTACATTCAAGAAGAGAAATAACCGCGGAGAGTTCTGAAAAAAGAAAAGAAAGAAAATTCGATGTCTGGAATTTAATATGTAAAATTAAAAATATAGTTATGTCAGAAAGTAGTTTTGAAGATAAATGTAAATTTGTGTTGAGAGCTATAGTTCAGGAATGCAAGGTATTTTTTGTGAAATTTTTCTCTGGTGTTGGAATAACTGAGAACATTTTTAACTTATTTAATGGATAGATTCCTTAATATTGTTCAGTGGAACTCACAAAGTCTGAAACCAAAGTTGATAGACTTTGATACTTTATTAAATAAAGGAAAAATACATATAGCTTTAGTTAGCGAAACGTGGTTGGATGTGGATTCTACTCTTCATATTAGTGGATATAATGTATATCGTAAAGACAGATTCGATTCTTACGGAGGTGTGGCAATAGTTGTCCACAAATCTTTACAATCACAAGTTTGCTCTATCAACGATATGAATTCGGGTATAGAAGCAATTCATATTAAAATATTAAATTGTAGCTATTTACAAAATATCATATCTATTTACTGCCCCTCGTCAGTTCGTACGTTTCAGTCAGACTGGGATAAGATTTTTAGAATATCTGCCAAAAAGTCATTGATAGCAGGTGACTTTAATGGTCACCACACGAATTGGTCCTACAAAAATGACCCAAGGGGTATACAGCTATTTGATTCAGCTTTAGAATACGGCTTCGTTTCATTGAATAGTGGGGAAGCTACAAGAGTAAAATTAGTAAACAATGTGTTACAAAACTCGTCACCCGATATATCATTTGCTTCTTCGGATATAGCCATAGATTTTAAATGGAAAACCCTTAATGAAAACTTGGGTAGCGATCATCTTATTATTAAAATGACAATCAAGTTGGCGGAATTTCCAGAATTTCGTAAAAAACGTAACTTTGCAAAGGCTAACTGGAAAACATATAGAGAGAACCTTGCAGACTCTTTTTTTGCTTTTGATGGTCTCACTTGTTGCAGTACCCATATTCAAGATTATTATGATTATTTTCTAGATTTAATAAATAGAGAAGCCGATAAGAATATCCCTTTAATTAAGATAGTGACCGGCCCTACAACAAATTTTAAACCTAAGGAATATTGGTCTCCATCCTTATCAAAAATAATAGCAGAACGAAGATTAGCGTTAAGCCTTTTTAGGAAAAATCCTACACCCGATAACCTCACAAAGCTGGAAGAAAAAATTACCATAGCTAGAGAGCAAACAAAACAGGCTAAATCGTCTAGCTGGCAAAAGTTTTGTAGCAGTATTAATGAGTGTATGTCCGTATCAGACATGTGGAGCAAGATGCGTTGGTTCAAGGGATATCGTCACTCAAACTTCACCGCAACCAAGGATAAACAAAAGGAGTTGCTTCATTCACTGACACCTGATTCTGTTTCAAATTGTCCACCTACCTTTGTATCAAACAATACTTTACTTGAGTCAATATTTAACATGCAAGAATTAGAAGTTTGTATAAAAAAAAAGGATACTGCCCCGGGTAGTGACGGAATCACGTATTCAATGATATATAACTTACCTATGTCTGGTAAGGTATTTCTTCTGAATCTTTACAACGCAATCTTCAAGTTAGGTATAGTTCCAAACCAGTGGCGAACTATATTAATAGTCCCCATTCCTAAGCCAGAAACCGGAATAAATTCGGAAGCCAAACTAAGACCAATTTCTCTTATATCTTGCATATGCAAAATTTTTCACCAAATGTTAGGTAAAAGGTTGGAATGGTTTGTCGAAAAACATTCTATTTTATCATCATACACATGTGGTTTTAGACGGGCTCAATCATGTTTAGATTGCTTAACAAGACTTGTCAGCTACATACAGGTGGGTTTTGCAAAGAATTGTCCAACAGTATCTTGCTTCCTTGACATAGATAATGCTTATAATAATATATTAATAGACAAAGTAGTGAATGTTCTTGATGAATTAAACGTCGGTAAAAATATATGTAACTATCTTTGGTGTTTTTTAAGTAATAGACGGCTTATGATAAGAAATTGCATAGAGGGGCAATTCGGTGAAGTTAGATGTACTAACAGAGGACTAGCTCAAGGAGATCCAATCTCACCATTACTCTTTAACGTAACTAACGTGGTTGTGTCGCAATACGCAGACGATTTTGTTTTATATATAAGCCATAAAGATCTCAATCACTGTGAAGTCCAATTACAATCGGCGTTAAATGCCTTTATAGCTATTCTAGATGACGTAGGTCTTCAGTTATCCCCGAGAAAATCAAAGATATGTATTTTTAGCAGGGGATGTAGAAGAAAACAATTAAGTCTAAATATTGGAAACAACATTATTCCATCAGAAGTTAATGTTAAGTATTTAGGGTTATGGCTGGATACATCATTGCGATGGAGTAAACATGTGAACGAAACTGTTGAAAAAGTGTCAAAATATTTGAACCTATTAAAAGTACTTGCAGGTCCTGGTTGGGGAATTCACCCCAGATATTTGAGAACTCTATATATTTCATTAATAAGAAGTAGAATGGATTTTGGATGTTTTCTTTACGATGTTAGTGCAAAAAACCATTTGTTAAAACTTGACAGGATTCAAAATAAAGCCCTACGAATCATAGGAGGATATATTAGAACCACACCCATCCATGTTATGGAGGCTGAGCTATGTCTACCACCTTTGTCTTTCAGAAGATTATACCTTGCTTATAAATATTGCATTAAAAGTATGTCTTGGTCAGATAATGTAACAATAAATCTCATAATTGAACTAAGTTCCAGCTCGTATGAAAGGTATTGGCAAAGAATTAAAAAACCATTACTCATGAATGTTTATAATGAATGTAAAGAATATAACGTACATATTTCAAAACCTCTAGATTTATATAAACTGGATATATGGGTGAGCTATATAGATTTAAGGAACATAATTGAAGTTAATTTGGAATCTGTTAAAGGGTCAAAAAGTTACCATGATATAATTACTCTTAAATTTAGTATTATTGAAGAATTGTCCACTAAGTATTCCGGTTGGTCAAAATTATTTACCGATGGATCCAGTAGTAATAATGGCTTTGGAGCTGCATATTGTGATATTTCAAAGAATATACATGCTATGTTCAAAATAGAGGCAAGTGTATCAATTATGACTTTGGAACTCATTGCAATATCAGAGGCTCTAAACTTTATTAGTAGCCAAAAGGACAGACATTTTGTTATATTTACAGACAGCAAAAGCGCCTTACAACACTTGACTCGATGCGCCTCTGGTTATAGCAGAGGTGTACCGATAGTCTACAAAATTTTAAAACTGATATATGAATTAGACATCCGGTATAACGTTAAACTGAGATTGCAATGGGTTCCATCGCATATAGGCTTAAAAGGTAACGAGGAGGCTGACAAGTTAGCTAAATTGGCTGCAACCAATGGTTCGGACATCTCAATACTGCCACACTATACAGAAACCCTGATACATTTTAAAAATAACTGTTATAACCAATTTAAAGAATATTTTGATGAAAGGAGTAAAGAAAAAGGTATATGGTTTAAAACAATTCAGTGCCAGCCTCCTCGAATACCTTGGTTTTATAATAGAAGGTTAAACAGAGCATATATAGTAGCAATGCACAGACTACGTTCTGGTCATTATCCCTCAAAAAAATTTGCTTTCTTAATGAGGAAAGCTGATTCTCCTAATTGCGATGCGTGTGGTATGATAGAGGATGTACAACACATCCTAGTAGAGTGTAGTAAGCACCAAAGGGTGAGAGAATCATTGGTGCAAAAATTTCACATAAATCGATATGATCAAGGGGCCTATTTAAGTATATTAGCAGATCCAATATCTGATGCTGCGAAATTTATAATTGGAAACATGATTTTGCAACAATGATTTTCGCCTTTTTTTAATTGAGTTCCTTTCTGTAGATAGATGTTAAGTTTGTGTAACACTGGGGCTCTCATATCCTTGGTGACATATGCCCCTAAATAAATAAAGAAAAAAAAAAAAAAATTTTTATTTTAAGATCAAAATAGTTTTATTTTCATATAAATAATACAGGCATGAAATGTCGAGTCTATACTCAACACTTATAATTATCACATGAATATTATTTTGTGTCCTGTGGGAATCGAACCCATGAACCCGTGATTAGCACTCCGACGCTCGAACCACTAGACCACACAGTATAAAGACTAATAAGAGTGGCCTGTCGTCTAATGGTCGCAGTTAAGGCTGCTTAATTAGGTCAAGCAAAGTATTTATTGTTCGTTTTTTTTCTATGAAATTATCAGCAGCTCCAAGTTTGCATTTGCGCCCAGTTAATCGACTTACTTCCTGCATAGCACCTAAAACATACCGTTGAACTGTGGGTATTCTATATATCTATCTATATTCTATAACTATATATACTTAGTACCTACACCTCTGTCCAACCCTTCAACAATAGCTTTTTTTTAAAGTACAGAAAATCCACATGGATCCTCCGCCACCCGGGGAGGTGGCAGGGTTTGTCGGAGTCGTACCGACTAAAAACCGCACTTGCCTCATATTCATGGCCATGAGATCCGCGAAATTCCCATGAGATCTACAATACCTGCATGATCGTAAGTAATATTAAAAAACTTTTAAACTTCAATGCAAAGATATTGATTTCTGATATTTACGCGAATATTATACATTGAAATAAAACTACTTTTTACGGATTTTATCGCGTACCTATATTGATATTATTAATCCGTTTCGGACCTTTTACAGCGTCCATGGTCACGGGTGTAAGTAGTTTTATTTCAATGCAAATAGTTATGAATAATTTATTTTTCGACCGATTCGCGTTTTTATTGCTACTGCTGGACTTTAATAAATTTTGGTGTACCCACTGTAAATTAAATTGGTTTTACAACTATGCTATTATCCAATCGTTAAGCTTCAAAAAGTTTCGTTCAGCTTTTCAGCTGGATGAGGAAATCCGAAGATCGGGCTCTGTGCCCCACACTAGAAGAGGCTATATCCGTAGTGTGTGTTCCAGAGTTTTCTATGAAAAGTTGAAAAAATAATAAATCATAATTATTAATTATTATTATAAAATATAGCTGTGCCCCGCAATTCCACGCAATAACTGTTTCTCTTTTGCTCGGTTCCTAATGGTCGCAGCGTGATGTTATATAACTTTTAACTTTCCTCGATAAATGGACTATCCAACACAAAAATATTTTTTGAATTATAACCAGTAGTTCCTAAGATTACCTATACTCAACCAAACCAACTAAGTTCAACCAAATAAGCAAAGTCTTCAGCTATATAATTTTATATTAGTATAAATGTATATTGTATACTAAATTGCCCCCTCGGTAGCACTGGCGTTCATGTAGTTATTCAGCCACATCGACATCCGACCTCCGAAGTTTCTTAAAAGGTCAGGGTCCCTTCCATGAGGAAGGTATACTTATATGAAATGAAGATATCACAAAAATTATGAAGCTGTGGAAAACCTACTTACGTAAACTAACAATAATTTTATTATTGTTTGTGTTTTTTTTTTAACTCTAAAATTCTGAGTTCGTTTTTAGGCAAAATTTAGGTACTATAGGATCCTGATGGGATCCTAGGAGGCCTATTCAAAGAAACTCACGGTTAAAAGGTACTCTGCGACTTTATTCTTCAAAGGTCAAGGGAATTCTGACACAATCATTGCTCACTTTTTTCCACTAAACATTCTACAATAATTTCAAATGATTATTTCTTCTTAAACCAGCCAGTCTCACGCTGACTCCTGGTAGCGACTTCTACAGTACTTAACTAAATTTTTAGTCATATAACTCAATAATATTACTGAAATAGAAGACCACTTAAACTTAGGAATTAGTTATTAGATAGTTTATCTAAATACAAGTAGCTGTTTAACCTTTTGAGCTTTTAAGTTCTAAGCTGATATCCAACATGAATTAACAACATTTGGCAGCGTCCAATGCCGCATGCGTGTGATGGTCATAACCATAAGTAATGACAAGTTGGCAGCCCACTAGCTGAATTGTAAACAGCATTCACACTGCTGATGCCCTCCATCCTAATAGGCGATTCACGCATTCAGAATACACTGCGAGATTTCCAGCGGAATATAATATGCTAACTATGAAATTGTTATTTTAGTGAAGAGAAAATTCGACCGCCGGCAGGATTCAAACCTGCGTCCTCTGGTTAAGTAGGTACCGTAGATACCAGACGCTATGACCACTAAGCCACCGCGAATGGTCTAAAGCAACTTTAAAATCTTAGCATGAAAAATGCCAAAACAATACGACGTCTGTGGTCTAGTGGTTCGCGTGTTGGACTGCTGATCACGAGGTCGTGGGTTCGATTCCCACAGAACACAAATATTTATGTGATGAACATAAGTGTTTGTGTTTGTCTGGGTGTTTCTTATGTATTATAAGTATGTATTTACAAAAAAAGTATATAAGTATTATATCCATTGTCTAGTACCCATAGTACAAGCTCTGCTTAGTTTGGGACTTGATGATGCCGTGTAAAAAGTCCAAAATATTTATTTATTTATTTAATACAAAATGATAGTATGAAATTGTTGTTAGAAATAATATTATATTTAGGAATAAGCTCTTTGTATAAAGAAGAAAATGTATAATACAGCATTTTAGTTAAGTTCACAATATAAATTAGCAATACGCAAGCGGTATATTCTTAATTTTTCGATAAGTACAAACTATTAAAACAAAATAAGTATATAAGTTTTAATGGATATATCCATTGTTATTACTGTTCAAGCTCTGCTTAGTTTGGGACTAGATGGTGCTATGCAAAAATGTCTCAAATATAAAAAATGCTTATCCTCACGGTCTTCTTCTTTTCGTGTCCATGGTAAACGTTATTTATAAAGTAAAATCAGTGGCATCCTCAAGGTAAAAGATGAATCAAGGGTAAAAAGGTTTAAATTTGCCAAGGATGTGCCACGAATTCTAAAAATAAAATAAAAATTATGATCCTTTCATTCTGGTTAATGGCAATAGGCTCACCCAATATCAATACTCAATTTGTTTATTGCACTCCACAAATTAAAAAAATTATAATTTATGGTGTCAATGATGGACTCCATCGGGTACGCCAATGTAGGAGAGATGAATAAATATGCATTTAAATAATTCTAAAACCTTTTTATTCTAAAAACTTCCAAACAGTTTTCTAATTATATTATACCGCAATGCAGTTCGTGAAATAGTTGACTAGAAACATTAAACGTAGAGAAACTTTGATGGAAAGTTTTTCTGCATTTTCTTAATTTGCGTTTTTTATCAAATTGTTAATCGCCATGGAACCGGTTCTCACACCTGTGTCTCAATATTGCCAACCGCAGCAGTGTCATTAAAATCGCACGCCATCGGGCAATATTGTCTCCTTAACGATGTTGCCACTCAAACATAGGCTTAATTTTATTAGCATGACCCGCATCGCCACGTAAGCTTAACGCGGGATTGTCAACAATGTGTACGATTATACAGCTAAACGTTTATCTGGATTAGGAACATGGTGTAAAACCATGTTCATCTGCCGTATCAGCTTCAGCAGATCCAATCCTGGAATCAAATAATGAACTGGATTATGTTCGCTGATGAGAAGGTGATCGTTGGAATGTTTGAGGTATTGCGAGAAGACTTACGGAAAGGCTTTTATTATATATGTTATTACGTATTGCCCGTGGTTTCACGCATCCTAAATAGCTTTTAGAGAGAAAAGGTATGGTATAGAAAGGCCTATGTTCTTTTCCAAGGTCTAATCTATCTCTATACCAAATTTCATCAAAATTAGTTCAGTAGTTTAGGCATGATAGCGTAACAGACAGAGTAACTTTCGCATTTATAATATTATATAAGGGATTAGTAGGGATTTTATTAATGTAAACTGTATGTCACTAATCCGTGTAAATAGCTTGTTGGTCGTACTGATACAATTAATAAAATAAACAAATAAGTAAACGTTTCCAACAAAATACTGAGGCAATACAATAATACCTAAAGTTCACCCCATTGTCTTTTTGATAGGGTTCTCGCGATAGGATTCCTTATCGGTGATTAAGTCTACGTTGGCAGACATCATCAAATACAATATTTTATAAAAATATCTTTGTAAAGATTTAAAGATGTGCTGAATTCCTCACGAAGTGTTCAAGTGGTACGACTGATTTCTTTATCCGCACTTGAGAAAATCTAGAAGTGCGTGACCTGGATTTGAAAGCGGATCAGTGTGCACGGTAAGCTAGTGCCACTTGAGATTCATTCGTTCATTCATATGGTAAGCTATCGTATACGCATGGTGGTGACAGACGATGATATTTTGTCAGACATAGAGCCATAGACCTAACAATCTTTCTGGTTGATCACATTTCTGTTGCAAATGGGTTAGTGTACTCTTCTGTCTGTGACTTAGTACGCATCGAAAAGTTGCTTTTAATGATTGTTGTAATTTGGCTAATTAACTTAAAATCGTTATAAATTATAGCCTAAATGTTATTCTGTTGTATAAATATTAATACTGTAAAGCTTTATCAAAATCCGTTCAGTAGTTTTGGCGTGAAAGAGTAACAAACATCCACACAAACTTTCACATAAATTATAATATTAGTAGGATAGGATAGCATGCAAGCATGGTGGGAACAGACGATGATATTTTGTCACGGAGCCATAGACGCAACAGTATTTCAGACTGATCATATTTCTGTTGCAAATAGGTTAGTGTAATAATTAATATTCGTTTACTTAGTACTTTCTTTAAGTAGCTCCTCTCATTACGAAGTGTAAGTAAATAAGAATGTTTAATTCTTATGAGATATAGAATCTGTTTGTGAAGGTATCCATGATACACCAGAAAATGTTATCAGAAAAGCCAACTCGACTACGATTATAAATAAAAATCGATCGTGTGTGAATTTTAAGTCTCGCTGTGCTTCAAAGAGGGACATTTCTTTGGCTGAAAAAAATGTACTTATTTCAGCCCAGTGTGCCCGATTTACAAGTAGTCAACTTCATTCCGTATGTTTCAGCAAGAAATGTTCTTAGGCCATATATACGGCCTCACCGCAGTCGTGCAGCGGAAGCGTACACCCATAATTTAAGCTCGCCAACCTGCTAAATGCAAATCACTTCAAGTTTAATTCAAGAAGGCTCGTATTGTGATGGTAATTACACCATTTTTTAATTAGTACCTACCAAGTTCTACAGACAGTTAAGGTTTCGATCTTACAAGAAACCGCTGAATATTAGTATTCTATACGAAATGACTACCACTACCTATTGTCATAGGTGTTTGTATGACAAGCGGGCTTAACGCACCCTCCGAGGCAGAGATTAACCTTGCAGATCCATTTATCAGCGAAGTATTAAATTTACCCCGAAGTTACTTGTGGTTGATTATTGAAAACAATATATTCATATTTTCGATCTTCTAAATGATAAATGATATTTATTTCTGTAAATAGATATTTTAAAGACACTTTTACAAGTCAATATTTTACATATGTTTTTAACCAAGATGGCTTCGGCATTTGCTAGCTGACGACCTTTGAGAAGAAACGCCGACATAGAATAGTAACAAATATGTGTCTTACAATATGTAGGGCAAAGTCTGAAATGGCCTTTTGAAGAATAGCCTAGTGTCAATAATATAATTATTTTAAATTATCGTCCAGCACACTGGGCCGACAATGTATTACCATTTTGGCTTTAGATACACTGCAAAGGTGAACTACAAAGTCAAATGAAAAAAAAAAAACAAATTATGAAGAGAAAATTGGATGTCAAAGAAATGATGTATGAATGGTTGAGAAATAAAAATACCGGGTATTTGACCCAGTTATGATATTGATAGATGACTATTGTTTTTTTTCCGTAATCATAACCTCGGGAATCAATTATCTGGAGGATAGGATATAAAATGCAAGGGATTCGCTCTTGGAAGGGTTCAACGATTGCCATAGGCTACAACCTAACGATGCGGTGGACGTTATCACGAGTTCCATGAGCTTCTTGAGGAGGCAAGTACGGTTTTTTATAGTACAGACGCCAGCAGGTCAAGCTATCCAAAAATGTCAAACTTTCCCAATCGAATATGAACCTTATTGTGTTGCGTTAAAGTTGAAAATCTATCAAAGAAATTTGACAGATTGGGGAAGCTTTATGTGCTGGCTTCTGTACTAGTGCGACATACGAACACCTATGACAATCATTAGCGGTGGTCAGAAGCCCAAAGCCTGACAACCATTCTATCCTCAGAGTATCGGTATTACTAAAAATTGGGTTGCGGCAATCGCTTCGTGTAAAACACTTAAACTGGAGAGTTAGACTGGAAGCTGACTCCAATATAGTTGGGAAAAGGCTTGGAGAAACATAGCGTGACATACCCCGCCACCTCCCCTGGTGAAGCAATAGATGGAATTATTAACATACTGGTGTCACATATTTGGAACTTTATTAACTGGTCAGCTCTTTCTGTCAATGGCAACCTCTTTTTTTTTCTGTTTATTATACTAGATTAATTTAATAGTACACATCAAACTGCATTGTTCTCATGAACTATTCAGATTTAGACTGTAATACTGAACACTGTAATCATGGTTTTTTTGAAAAGAGTGTCTATGGAGTTTCTTGCCGGTTCTTCTCCATAAGACCTACTTTTTGGAACCGTGCAACTAGTTTTGACTTATCAAAAGTGCTATTTAAATGGTCTAATTGAAATAAAATATTTGACTTTGACTATTTTGTAGATAGTATTCGTTTAAACAATAGGTTCTGAGCAATCATAGAGAAAAAAGACCACACCGTTATGAGTAATTCCGCGCATTCTAGAAAAGCGCTTTGTCTTCAAATGTCTACAGGGCTGATTGGAGACACAAATAAATTCCCGTCTTCACCGATTCGTCGGTGGCTCCCGCAATAGCACACCACACGTGATCGGAATGGACGATTCCAACTGAACTTTTATTTGAGTGTGCGACAAATATTTAGTAACGTCTAGTGAGTTTAGTTTGTAAGGTACTTTGTTGGAGAAAATTGTGAAATGTTGATTCGAAATTCGAAAGTTAAGCTTTAACCAGCCTAAGTTTGACAGTGAGTGTCAACTGCCAGCTGATATTTTGACAATACGCTGATTCATTTACATTTGAAATCATTAGCAACTTCATTTGATTATATTTTTTTACCAACATTTTAAAAATGGATAGCCCAAAAATTCCAGTATAGAATTACTATTTTTGTTGAAATCTATCGTATTTTGCGAATAACTTTACCCATCACACAAGATCCGAAAACTATTCCGAAAGTTGGAAGTGTAGAATATTCGGAACACATACACTCTGCCAACAGTATTCTGTGGAGAGCAAAAACAGATTTATAGCACGTAAATCTGTAACGCTGTCCTGTTAATAATTTTAAAGTTGGTACTGGATTTGAGCAACCCTAAACTTTCTCAATTTATATTCATATTTTAAACCTGACCAACTCCAGGGCTGTTTGCTCCGAGTTTTGAGTGGAACCATACTCGAGTTTATGCAATCTTGGTTGAACTCTGGTGATGCTGAATACTTATTTATATTCATGCATGCTTGCTAGTAATCTAGTGGAAGATCGACCGCAGTTTGGCATTCCTAGCTGTTGATCGACCCCAGCTTGCTTTGCACCAATTAATTCATTAAAAGAACCGCGACCCTCCAGAGGGTCAATACATTTTCATTTCTATTGTGCCTGCTAATTAATCGGATACGTTAATCAAAATAACAAAGATTTCTAACTTAGTGTAAGGTTTTAATTGATATTCTTTTAAATTTTACTTCGCAAAGTAACCAAACTTTCAAAAGAGATCAAGTTCAAGGACATAATTTTATTAATTGTTTACGAGCATTATTGAAACATTATGACTCAAGTCGTATGGTTCCAAAAAGTTGATCGTCAATACGATGCAAGTGTCCAGAAGTGGAGTTTCTTATCAATATAAGAAACTCTACTTTTGGAAACTTGCATCGTTATAAAAACTAAAATTAAATTTTAAAAATAAATAGCATAAGTTAGTTATTTATTTTCAAATTTCATTTCAGTTTTTAAAGACGTATCATTTTATTTCATTATTAGGTCTAAAAACCGAATGAATTACATTGTGACAGAATCAAAATAAATCTATAATACCTACTTACCTATAACGATCCTGAATAACATTATGAATATCAACTGAACAAAATAATTCAATATTCTCACCAATTTTGATGTTGGAATGGGGAGCTTTACATTTTTCACGAAGGACACAAAGCCAGGTAATATCTGTATGGTAATGATTTTCCGTAATGATGTCTTTGAAGTATTGAGAGTGGAATTTTAAGCAGACAACGATGCGGTATCGATTGCTAGAACACTTTTATTTGCATTTAACAGAGGAAAGGCGGGATTCCGACTTGTGTATTCCAATATACACAGTATTACGAATACATGACGAGTGCTTCTTCTGGATACGGTTTCAAGGTATACAAAGTCTCGGGGCGTCTCTTGCCCGCGAATAAAAATGTTGTTTTAAGTTACGCTCTGACTCATAATGTTGCAAACGATAATTCGAACATTGAACTTGATCTCAAAATTATTAAAATAAATATTAAAATCAAAAGCAGTGATAGCCTTGTGGTATGACCATTGGACTACCAAGTCGAAGGTCTCGAGTTCGAACCCAAGGTACGCACCTCTGACTGTTCGAATTCATGTGCGTATTAATAAGTAATTATCACTCGCATAAACGGTGAAGGAAAACATCGTGAGGAAACCTGCATACCTTAGAGATTTTTCTCGACGGTTTGTGAAGTCTGCCAACCCGCACTAGGCCAGCGTGGCGGACTATAGCCTAATCCCTCTCATCCTGAGAGGAGACCCGTGCCCAGCAGTGGGACAGTATATTTGATGATGATGATTTATTAAATATTCTTTTATTTTTATTAAATATTCTTTGATTTTTACTAAAACATTACAAAGTATCGGGGCCTAAATATTATGTTGTAAGTTATGCTGAAAATAAAAATGTTATAGCAAATAGTTAACTATTGTGTAGTTAACTAGCGGCTCGCTCAGGCTTAGCACGAGTATGTTCGTTTAAAAAATGCTATTTTTTTATCTAAAATCCTTCTGTTTTGGATGTTCTGAACATAAAAGGCCAAATTTTCTACGTTGATCAGACAGTAAGGACTAGTAATTTTATTAACCGAGTTCTTTATGTATATATTATTTGGTATTCATCATGATCATCAATCAGCCCAAATTTTCCCACTGATGGAGGTAGGTGTACTTGGTACTAGCCGTGTCCAAAATGGATATTTACTATTTATATTTCGGACGAAGACAACTATATCTTTGTCAAATTTTATCGAAATATGTTCAGTGATTTAGGTTTGAACAGACCTACAGAGATACTTTCGCTATTTTTATTATGGTTTTATTTGTATTTGGTTTCACTCTTCTCATACACAGTGGCAGGGCCGGATTTAGGCCAGGGCAACAGGGGCTCTAGCCTCGGAATCTCCATACGGAAGGGAACTCCACAGGGGATTTTCTTGTCTGTTCCATCAATTTTTCGGGGCTTCCACTTTTTGCTTGCCCTACACGCATTGCACGGCGTCTCTAAAGAGTGGTGATACACCATAAGAGCAGAGAGCTTATGTGCAGGGCTACCGTTGCGAGGGTCGCGAAAGTTATATGTAGCAGTTCTCGTGGCCCCTCTATCATAGCAGACAGACAGGCACAAACCAAGTTTTTAGTGGATGCGATTCCACATAACGTCACAGTATCCCCGACGGTGTCGTATGCGCACAGGAATTTTCTCCAACCAAAACAAAAAGGGCCTCCACAGTCTTAAATCCTACCCTGCGCACCGGAATCAAACGCACAACCACTAAATAGAATGCCAAACACTCCACCACTGTGCAATTAAATCGTCATTTTTCAAACGACAAAAGGAATAAAGTAATCGTTATTACATGAATTATTCACGAATGAGATTACTTGCTTCAACGAAACTCAATTCAAAGTTTACTGCCAATTTAAATGAAAATACTTTGCTCTCATTCTTAAATTTTTTCCGCTTACAACTCCCATTTTTCTTATCCCATGAAAAAGATTAAACATTGTTCTAATAGCAATGTGAAATTTGTATAATAAATCGTAATCGTAAGGTTTCCTTTGTCACTGTTTTTTTCCAAAGATAAGACAGTGTTATGCACTAATGCACTTAGGTACATCTAGACTAGTCAGTATGTTTTTGTCCCTTTTAATAGGAGAACTTTTAACAGTAACTCAAATAAAAGTATCCTCGTAACTGTAAAGCTGGCTGTAAAGGATCCAGAGTGTCGTGAATTAAATAATAACAATATAACCTTGATGATTGATGATGTGCAATAATTGGAAAAGTCAAAGATGCGTGCTTTGGATTTGAACTCAAAACCTTTGACTTGGCAGTCCAATTGGTCTTTTTAATTTCAAAGGTATCCTCTAAAATCATTCATAATTTAATATGAATAATTTTTCCATTCTGCACATCACTAAAGTATGAATCAAATCGAATAACAGCATTTAAATTTATTCAAAAAAGTCAAACACACTGAAGTTATATTGTGCTAATTAAACATCAAGATAAACTGCCAGACGACAATCGAAATAGTGGTAACGCAAACTGCCCTATTCCTACAACTAAAATCAATCTAAAAGTGGCTCTCCACACAGAGACGATTGACGAACAAGTTCCATCGAACAAATCTACCCTGGTCTACACGGGCGAATTTGTTCGAATCGAACTCAAAAACATCGAGCATGATCGCACGTAGAGACTAGCCATTATATTTTTATAGCCGGCCGTGATGTTATCTTTTAATAATACGTCTGGACGAACCTTAAATGAGTTAGCCGTTTTATTGCAGTTCTATGCAATATTTCATTGCTTCTTTATGTTCCCACTGAAACTAAATTAGCTTTTTATTTAGATTGACATCAACCAAATTCAAAAGCAGTTCAGGAAATAGTAAAAAGTCTTTTAGTCTACTCTTCGGAAAGTTTTTGTAAATAGGGTATCCTATTTCGTATTAAAAAACTATACAAGTAACAAGTTATTAATATACCCGTTTATGTTTCCCACCACTATTCCTATGAACTAATCTATCTTGCAAACCCCACAAACCGTTACCTGTAGCACTATATGGACAATTATTTATTATCAACTAGAGCTGTGCCGGCATTAGCGGGTTTTTTCCGCTTCTTCCATTTTCCCGCGACCGTGACGGATGCCCATAGCAATTAGTGTCCGGAAATTACACAAGAAAACACGGGCAATCCATCACCTGAAAAAATAAAGCTTAGAAATCTGCGTCGGCCGCACACAGCTTCAACAAAACGTCATTCAAGCAACCATGACGTGGCCTATTTCGCTTACGTTGTAAGCGAAAGATGGTGTTTTGTTCTAGGGATGGGAGTCGTTTATCATTTTTATTTTTTAATATTGTTTTTTATTACTAGATTGGTTTGTTATAACTAGTTTTTTATTTTACCGTTTTTGTGGAGTTGCTGTTGTTAAAATAGGTACTTACATAGATAATTTAACGCTCTACGATAGCGGTAAATTATAATCACATTACGATTTGGTTGATTTTCGAAACGAGTTCGAATCCAAGGCACGTACTTCTGACTTGTCTAAATCATGGCCGAAATCATAAATAATTAATGACCACTCGTTTAAACATGAAGAAAATCCTCGTAAGGAAACCTGCATCACACATTCCGGTTTCTTCACGATGCTTTCCTTCATGCGGTGTGTGCAGTATGGTGGACTATAGCCTAATCTCTCTGATTCTGTGAGGGGAGACCATGCCCAGCAGTGGGAAAGTAAATGAGTTGATGATGATCTTGGAAATATTCTGCAAGCTGACAATAATCTCTAAAAATTATGATATGATAAATGTCTCGTTTTGACTTAGTAAATGGCTTTGGTATCCAGACCGAGCAGTGTTATTGAGGGTTTCTGTAGGTTGTATTTTGATGTCTAAGCCATATAGGCTCGTACACTATACCTTATACCTAAAACAACATACTTCACTAGCAAAATGACAGTGTAATTTACCTCTGCCTGAGCCTAAAGCGATAGGCGTAATAACAAGTCAGTGCCGAACTTATATGTTAAAATTGTCACTGAGTTGTGCCAAAAATACTTGGCTCCCTGCCTGTACCCTTAACATACTTTCGCTCAAACCTCAATGACGTAACAAAAACATGAACCATTTGGCGCCATGAAAAAAAACACCCAATTTTCTCTATTTAATGGGCACCATAGACGTATTGGCAGATACGCCGACATCTCCGGAAATCACGTGTAAAATCTCCATTAAGAACACCTCCGCTTTGCGATTGATCTGGGATGAGCAGCCATCCATCGGACACGGGCCATAGCCGGAACTCGTGACCCGAATACCGAATAACCCGAAATGTTGTTTAGGGAACAAGGGAGAAGCGGATCTGTAGTTTAAATGGGGAAAATGCACGAAAAGGGGAGAGAAGCTGACGTCATTATCGAGATTTGAAAATATTTAACATAAATCTATTAATATTTAAAAAATCGAAAAGGACCTGAGTCAAGAGGAAAGCAATAGAAAACAAATTTAAAAAGTTAAAGAAAGAATTCTTATTAGTCAAAAGTTAGCGTAAAAACTATTGAACAGATTTCACTTGGAATACATGGAAAGAAAGAAGAAAAAAAGAAACAATTTATTCAGCCACAGTAAAGACAAGTACATAGATGAATTAATACTAATGACCCATAGAATGAAGAGATCACTGCAGCTGGCTACTTCTAATTAAACGTAAGCGAAGACGTGGGCAAAATGATAATAGATTGAAATATCATAAAATAGAATAATGTATACTATCTACAGCAGTTTAATTGTTTCAATTATTTATTGACAATATATTATGACTCCAAAAGATTTACGCTTAAGGTCTTAACTTGTACCAAACGCCACGCCATCATTGCAAGGCTTCTTCACAAGGTTGACGACGGGTAATTTTTTGAATGATGTCCCAATTTCGCAGTTTTTTTATCTTTATGTTACCAAATTTTTACACGCAATAAAGTCAATCTTATATTTTTTTTTTTTTACTTTTTTACGTGTTGTTTTTAGAGATGAGACTAAAACAACGCGAATTTGGTCGGGGAAATCCAATAAAAGTTAAATTCACTAAATTCTTTAAAGCTCATCAACCGTGGTGATTGTCTGACATGCTACACTTACAAGCACACTACAAAATAATATTGTGATTATAGATACATCTTGATCCAAGACAACATGGCTCCATACGATAACATAGACGATGATAAAATTATATTGCGCGACGCAGATGACCATCCTTGGAAAGCATCCTTTTATAATATTATAAACTCAACTCCGATATTTTGTCAACCGGCCTAAATATTCTAATGGAGATTCACAGACGACGTCTGTGGTCTAGTGGTTCGAGTACCGGACTGCTGATCATGGGATCGTGGGTTCGATTCCCATAGGACACAAATATTTGTGTGGGTAAAACATGAGTATTTGTGTTTGTCTGGGTGTTTCTTATGTATTATAAGTATATATTTACAAAAAAAAAAACGTATCTAAGTATTATATCCATTGTCTAGTACCCATAGTACAAGCTCTGCTTAGTTTGGGACTAGATAGTGCTGTGTAAAAATGTCCCAAATATTTTTATTTATTTATTAAAACATGCAGTAGATCTGAGAGATATAATATAGTATAATGGTAGTTTCAGGCCCGGGCATGGAGAGCGGGGACACTTGCCCCTGGCGCTAATCTTTGGCATGGTGGCCAATCAATCCTACTTCCTGTACTATGCTGGACCAGGTTACTAGACGAGTGCGTAAAGGGCCACATAAGCAGCCCGCCACTGCCGGGTCTGCGAACGAATGTTACAGCACTCCTGTCCGTCCGGCACTAAAGATAAGCTCTTTTCAGAGCGGAGTCCGACATACCCCACCGCTCTCCCTGGAGCGGTGGATAATGCATAAACCATTTCCAACCCCGTCAAAAAAAAAAAATATAGGTTACTAGACGGGTGGAAAACTGTTACTCTGCGAGCCACATTTTGATATGTAGATCCGGGACTGTTTCAGATAGAGCACTGATATAAGCAGTTAAATCGACTGGAAGCTGTTCCTAAAGAAGCTGGCTCAGGAAGATGTCACTTATCAAAATCATAATACTCTAGAAACCCAGCGAGATTTGCCTAAGATTGAATTACAATATGTTCAAATAGTCGTAGAAGACATCAAACATTCTGCATGACGGAAGTGGAGCAAAGAGCATTCGCTTGCAATGCTATTTCATTCAGGTCAGTGTGGAGTGTCCTTTATAGAACGCAGCCAGAGTTCAAGAACATTTACCTACCACAAATGGCAAAGTAAATTCAAATGCAATGTGAACTGAAAATAAAATGCATATATACCATCACGCTTGTATTCCCCGAAGGGTTAGGCAGAGGTGTACAAAACGACAGCTACATTAGCCGGTATTTTTAAGTCCCATGTAATTAGAGCCTATCGTCATCAATTTTTGGGTAATACCGATACCCTGAGGTTAGACTGGATGACAGGATTTTTGGGTTTCTTTTGAGTTTTTGGGCTTGTTAGGAATGGTCACCCATCCACAAACCGACCGCGACTAGCGCAGCTTAACGTTGCATATCAGTTGATCAGCTTAGTTATTACTTAGCCACGAGCCCATACTTATCCATACTTTCTATACTAATATTATAAATGCGAAAGTATGTCTGTACAGTTAAGATGTCACGCCTAATCTGCTAAATCAATTTGAATCAATTTTTGCACCGAAACATTTTAATTAAAAACACTTTCCAAAACTTCACAACAGAATGGATTCACCTGTTGATGAGTTTATAAAGCTGAAGATAAACAACACGTGGTACTCAAACACTCTCTTATGAAAACCCTCCTCCAAATGTTCACTAAACTTATCTCTTACTACGAGTATGAGCAGAACTCTTAGCTGTATACACAATACGGCTTTTGTTGCTAGTTATTGAGTTTACGATACCTTGAATATATTATAACATAAATAATTATTTAGAAAAAATAGAAGTGAAAGTGTGTGAAGAAGATTGTTCAAGAAGTACAGACGTCAGCAGGTCAAGCTATCCAAAACTGTCAAATTCTCCCAGTTGAAAATGAAGCTTATTGTGTTGTATTAAAGTTGAAAATCTTTCAAAGAAATTTGACAGATTGTGGTAGCTTGATGTGCTGGCCTCTGTACCTCACGAGGACGTAAAGACATCGGTCCCGATTGTCAGTTGTCAACAATCGTTAGTGATTGGAGTCAAAAGCCCAAAAAGCCTGACAACCAGTCTATCCTCAGAGTCGCCTATCGGTATTACCCAAAAATTGGGTTGCGGAGGTCTGATGGCAGTCGCTACATGTAAAATACTGATATTCAGCCGCATCTGGTTAGACTGGAAGTCGACTCCAATATAGTTGGGAAAAGGCTCCCAGGATAATGTTATCTGATCTATCAGATAGTCTATACAGTCAACATCATCATCAACCCATATTCGTCCATAACTCAACCCGATACAGTCTATAACAGTATTGGAGTTTCAAATTGGAGTTTAAGTAGATTTTTTCCTTGTAACAAAATATTAATCATCATCAACTCACTGCTGGGCACTGGTCTCCTCTTACAGAATGAGGGGGATTACACTATAGTCCACCACGCTGACCCCCGTAGACCGGTAGCTTCAAAAGGCTACCGGTCTACGGGGGTTAGACCGGGGAGTGTGGGATTCTTACCCACTAAAACCACCCTGGTGGCCACCATCAGCACATGGAGGGGGGCACTTGGTCCTCTTAATAGACCACCCCAGAACCCCCCTGTGCACCGCCTATTAAGGCACATCCCTGGGCCACCACGCTGACCTAGTGCGGGTTGACAGACTTCACACGCCGAAGAGAAAATAATAATATTAATAACAAAAAAAAAATGTTTATTTTCTTCCACAAAATTTCAAGGACAAGTACATAGCATAGTAATACATAATTTATAATCTCTAAAGCATGCAAGTTTCTTATGCAAGTAATAATTAATTACTACCTAATAGAGAGCCTTGGATTTGAACTCGAACCTTTGATTTGGTAGTCCAATGGTCATACCACTAGGCTATTACTGTTAGCAAAATATTCCCAACTTCTAATTAAGATAAAAACAATATTTCACAGCAATAAAGAAACGTATGAGCGCCTCGGCATTGTTTATCGCGGGAGAAACGAAATGATTACCAGATGAACCGTGAACGACTGATCCCCTCAAGAAAAATCTTCAGTCAATTGGAACATACGATATCATGAGCGATATATTTTCATTAACACTTTCATATCGAAATATACTTAAATAAATAGGGAACATTGAAAGGGGTGCCTCATGAAGCTGGAGTTGACTTAGAGAAATGATTCATCTCATGATATCTACGCATTATTATGAGATGGATAATTATATCAGCGCAGTAACCCACTGCTGGACACGGGTATCCTCTCAGAAAGTGAGGGGCCATGACAGGACATAGAGGAAGTTTGTGGACTTGACACGCTGTCAGGAAAATTTCTGACATGCAAGTCTCCTCACTATGTTTTTAACCACCGACGCAAAAACGAAGGTGTGTTATAAGTTTGACGTGTCTTTCTGTCTGTCTGTCTGTAGCATCGTAGCTCTCGAACGGATGAACCGATTTTGATTTCCTTTTTTTTTTTCGAAAGGTGAATTAGTCGGGAGTGTTCTTAGTTCTGTTTGATGAAAATCGAGTCGAGTCCAAGATGGCCGCCGTCACACAATGGCGGATTACATATTTTTTCACAACTCCCTCAATAAGGGTATCAAATGAAAGAGCTTGACTAGTAGAATATTAGGCATACACTATGATAAATTTAAAATCAAGTTTTTTAAATTTTTGGATGTTATTCTTTACCGATAAGTAAGATAAAATTGCGTGTAATACCACAAATGTTTATGAAAACTCCGTGGTATGTACGTGCCTTGGATTCATATTACAGACCTCCAGCTTTGCAATATAGTATGGTCACAACACTGAGCGGTCACTACTTCTATTTCATCTTATATTTAACAAAAATCTCTGTAAATATATACCTCTATTTCGTCACTGCTTCGTGTTAGTAAGTAGGTTATCCATTTGAAACGGTCCCAAACTTTGTGGGCTAACCTCGGAGCTATTTTAATGATTAATGTACTGAAGCGACAATACGAATCCTCGGCGGTTATCTAACCCGGACAAAGAAAGGCTCCATTCATATATCATATGCAGACTTGACCCTTCCTTCACCGCAGATCAAGGAAATACGACAACTAGAAACGCCTTTGAACAAACTTCTTTGATTAATCTTGTCATTAAGACTATTACAAACGTAATTTTTTGTTCGTCCAGCCCAGTGGTGATAAATGTGACTGCTACAATAGAGGTTTCGATTCCCGGTTCGAAAAAATGTTATTGTGTTTTTCTATGTAATTCTCAGTAACAGCTCAGTGCAGTGGGTGTACATAAGTACCTACATCTCTGCTTAATCTTTCGTGGAATATCTGCGTAATAGTTTGTCAAGTTAAAACTACGATAAACAAACGATTATCAAGGTTCAGCTAAGCTAGCCGTGGTTAGTCTGTGTGCATTCTTAACACATTGTGACCGCTCCGTACCTCAGAGAGCGCGTAAACCCATCTGTCCCGGTTGTCATGCGAACACCTATGACAATCGTTAATAGTAGTCAGAAGCCGAAAAAGCTTGACAAGTCTATCCTCAGGGTATCGGTATCGCCCAGAAATTGAAAAATATATTCAGCTGCATCTGATTTGACCGCCGATCCCAATATAGTTGGGAAAAAGGCTCAGAGAATGAAAATGAGTACCTACAGTAGATACATAAGCATATAATTATGTAACTGGTTTCAAATCGAACGATAAAACACTGCTAGCACAAAACCTTATAAAAAGAATATGTGACAGATATGCTCAATAAAGTCATAGTTGAGCTGATGATATATTATGTAATATATTTATGTTAATTCATGACTCCTACAAACTATTCCTTTTATGCCTATACGAAACCGTCGATAGATCTCAACTTTCTTTAGAAGCCAGAATATGTGAAACTTTTACTCAATAAAACCTCCTCGGCCGGTCTTCGGCATACTTCCAGTTCCTACTGCGGTGCCAATTCTTTATGTAATAAATAAAATACTTAACCACTGCAAAACTTTTTAAATCTCCACAGGTACATACATAGCAAACAAGTTTTTCTTTTGATAACTTCTGAATATCTCACGCATGCAACGCCAAATAATTTCTGTCGCACATCTGTTGTCAAGATGATTGCCCGATACAGTTAAGGCAAGGAGAAAATAATGAGTTTGTCCTTGCCTTTATAATATTTATATTTGACGACGTCTGTGGTATAGTGGTTCACGTGTTGGACTGCTGATCACGAGTTCGTGGGTTTGATTCCCACATGACACAAATATTTATGTGATGAACATTAACTATTTTCGTTTGTCTGGATGTTTGTTATATAATTTAAGTATATATTTACCAAAAAAAGTATGTAAGTATTATATCCATTGTCTAGTACCCATAGTACAAACTCTGCTTAGTTTGGGAGTGGTGTTTAGTGTTAGTGGGAGTGGACACAGGACCTGTTTCCTAATGTTGAGAGGGCTTTTAAAAAAAATCTAATGTGAATAATGAAACTTAATTAAAGTATTATAAAATGTTTGACGCTGATGACATAAATAATACTTGGGTACTTCATACTTCTGTTGTGTTGTTCTTTTTGATTAAAATGTAAAATATAATAAAATAAGTTCCATATTCTTTATTTCTTTGTAATAAAAGAGTAACCTTTCTGTCACTGTCTTCTAAAACTTGTATTGAAACGTCCGCAACATTCTACCAATGTTTTGTACTTGTTTCGTGTCCAGAGGTTTTTGGAAAATTTTGTCCATTTATCCCCATTTCTTACTAATGAAGAATTCGATGGAAAATAAGGTCCATGTTTTGTGGAATAACGTTTTGTTAGGTGAATGATGGTTTCTGTAATTACGGTTCGCACAAATATTCTATGTAGGTGCTCTGTAATAAGTAACTTCTATTCAGGTAAGGTGAGGAATACTGCCTAAGAGATATTTCTCTACAGTGTGTAAAGTCTGCCAACCCGCACTAGGCCAGCGAAACCTACCCGAATTCTTCTCAATCCAAGAGACCCGTGCCCAACAGTGGGGCAGTATATGGGTTGATGATGATGATGATACAGGTAATGGATGAAGGTAAATTAAAATCGAGCCTGTTTACGTAATAATTGCTACTGCAGGGTACGGATCTCCTCTGAGGATGAAAAAGATTAGGCTATAGTCCACCGCACTGTCCTAATGCGGGTTGGCAGAAATCACACGCTGCCCAGGAATTCACTTAGGCTTGCAGGTTTTCTCACGATGTTTTCCTTCACCGTTTAAGCAAGTTATTATTAATACGCACATGATTTTGAAAAGTCGAGGTGCGTGACTTCAAAATAATTTGAATAATGACCAAATCATCAGGCTACCACTGCTTTTATTAAACTGCATAACAAAAGATCTTATATGTATAAGAAATTTAAAAAAAAGCGAGTTGAATTTTTTTTTTTGTATTTGTACACATTGAAACAGTTACGACACTTTCAAAAATATCTCCGTGTCCCAACTTTCTATATTATTCCACTGCAATTGTCTGAAAAGAAGGTACTGCTAAAGTTTCCAACAAAGGTAAAGAGTTCGACGCCTCCAGACATAGAATAAACAATGTGAACACAATTCAACCACAAGTTTGAGTTTATTTTAAACTGGGACTGTTGTATAGAAAAATATGTATTGTTCTAACAGCCGACACTTGGTTATGTAGCGTGACGTCAGAAAATATGTTCCTTTTTGTAGTGCCCATTAAAAATTACTCGACAAAATATTATTGTTTATTTAGCTGCTAGCTAAGTTATAACTAAGGTTAAGCTTTTTTTTATTCTACTAAGGTGGCAAACAAGCATACGGCTCACCTGATGGTAAGCGGTTACCGTAGCCTATAGACGCTTGCAACACCAGGAGTATCACTTGCGCGTTGTCGACCCTGTATTGAAAAAGGAATAGTTGGGTTGGCAGTATAACGGTCAAAGTCCCTCCACTGCCAACAAAACGTTTCCTCGTGGAGCACTGGCAACCTTGCTCACCGTAAGAAACACAACACAGCTCAAAGCAGTGTTATTTTACTTCGATTTTCTGCAAGGCGGAGGTACTTCCCCAGTCGGGCAGCTCTAATTTGAGTAGAATTGCTCCCACTATGCCCTACCTCTCTTAAAAGCTGCGCTAGCCGCGGTCAGTTTTTGGTTGGGAAAAGGCTCGGGCAATGATGATGACTTATTAAAAAAATAAAAATTATGTTTCGTCTGATCTTCTCAATCTTTAATAAAACAGTCGAAATCCAAAAAAGAATATATTTTTTATAGTTAATGATTGTTTGGTGTGGAAATGAAATGCATTTTGAATACATTCCATTTCACTTATTGCTAACAGGTATCCTTTTATTAAACAACGATACGTTTTGCGCAGCGGCCGAGAGATCGGCTTCTGCGCCACGGGTTGTGGGTTCGATCCCTACACGGAACAAATATTTGTATGACCTACTTACTGGTGAAAGTTTGTATTTCTTACAGCACCCTCGATACAGGAAAAAATTCTAGTGAGAGCATTGATTAAAAAAAAAAACATCAGAATGATTACATAAATAAAATTCAATCCCATTCTAATTCCTCATTTGAATTTCTAGAAATTCCTATTAAACGAGTTTTGACATCAAAATATGCATTTGTAGTTTTAGTCCAAACAAGCCGTCGTGTTGTGGTCCGGCGAGTCCATTTGCCCGCGGTCAAATTCTGTTGAAAACGAACTCTAATGTTCCGCTTTGTGCGAAATTAACGAAACGGGCGAATGTTAATGTGCGCTGTTTTAGTGGCACGATTTAAGAGGCATTTTCTATGTAATGGTTTGTTGTACAACAAGGAAAATGCCAACTATTTTTACTTCGAGTGTTATGGCGGCCTTTAGGTTGAGAATGAGAAGTTATGTACGGTGGTGTTGAGTCTATTTTGTTATGTTAATGTGTAACAAGGAGGATGATTATTTTCTCTTAGGAATCTAACGATATGTTTTGAGTATAATGATAATTGTGCAATAACAACACTTTTGAATATGGAATGTATAGACGGGTTAGTTTTGCATGAATTATTTCCTCATATAAAAACACATGATTCTTCCCCCACCTCGTTTTAAAAGTTGCTGAATATGTTTATGCTATGATTATTTATAGTGACCTCTCATATTTTACGTTGTAAATACAGAATAAAGTAATAATTATTCAAAATTGTCCCACATTCGTATTTTAATCATTAACCATTAAAACACAGTGGAAATAAAAATAACTGAGCAAGCCCGCTTAATTTAAACACAACGAAAACCTTTTTCGATGATGAAATTAACCTTAACAGAGGAGAGTTGGACGGGTTAAAAACCCACAAACCAGGATAGACAGAATGCCTACTCTGAAAAAGGAGTTGCAGTATTTAATCCACTAATGTTGAAAATGGTAGGCAGAGAAAAGGGTAGGCAGATGTATCGTTTAGTTTATTTATTAAGAGGAATTCTTCTTGCCATTAAAGGGGCACAAATACACACATAGGTCTGCTACTGGGATATATTTAGGATAGAAAAATATTTTTATAATTTATTTGAGAAAACAGTCGGCGTCACATATGTCTGATATAAAGCACTAGTGATGAGGTATATGATATTTTTTCCCCTAACATTTTTTAACTGCACAAGTAAATGCTCGATAATATGATTGAACATATTCGCCGTTGAAGCGTTACTGTAAAATCAGCCTTATTGTAACGTATGAGCCTATAATATAATAATAATAATATAATATAATATTGTTGGGACATTTTACACAACACTATCTAGTCCCAAACTAAGCAGAGCTTGTACTGTGGGCAATAGACAGTGGATATAATACTTATATACTTTTTTTTGTAAATACATACTTATAATACATAAGAAACACCCAGATATACACAAATACTCATGGTTTATACACACAAATAATTGTGCCCTGTAGGAATCGAACCCACGACCCCATGATTAGCAGTCCGGCACTCGAACCGCTAGACCACAGAGGTCAACATCATTGTAAGTGGTGGATCCTTTGTAGGGTATCTACGTTGTGGCTGCAACAGCCTGAAGCGTAGTACATGTCAATATATTTTACTCTGCCGAGCACATCAAAAGGTTTATTTTACAGTGGCTTGTTTTTTGTGCCTGTAATTGAATGGCCAAGTTTACGACCGACCAAAAATATTTATTGTGAAAACTAAAGTAAATAGTTCGCGTGCACTGTTGCTGCATTTTGTACCGATGTGAAAGTAAATAGAATCCGCCATATTTGTTTGTCGGAACTTTGTATCTGTCTATATTTTATTATTCATGCTTGGGTTTTTCGATTGGATATTTTCGATGGTTTTAGTATGTAGATAGAAAATACCAACTATATTTTAATTTTATACTTTTTGCTCATCGAAAAAATAACATCGAAAATGTATCAAATATTGGAAATTTAGGCCTAATATAAATATAACACTGAAATAATTAAATCATAATACTTTTACATTAACACAATTTCTGATGAAAAAGAAAACAAACGTTATCAAAAATCTATTTGAACTGTACAACCAAATTCGATGTCTGTGTTTAATTTAAACAAACGAACCTCATTACAGACAACAATTCTCTCGCAAACTTTCTTAATCTATTTCCATTCTTAGTTTTCTCATAAACGTGAGAACAACACACGACGTGTATATGTACTGGTAACATTACGTAATTCGGAACTTTTTGAAATGACTAAAATGTTTTTATACTCCTACATTACCTATAGTAACTAAACACACTACCCCAGTTGCTAGTATCGACTTGGATACTGTACTGTACTGTAGAATAGGTATACAGTTAGCGGACGAAATTTGCTTCTTCACTTTGCGATATAGATAATTACGCGCCAGTGGGTTTGGTATGCAGCAGCTTACAATACGTACCTACGTTTTGATATTACGTGATAAATTATTACACAATCTTTATCAAAACAAATGTTTAATTGTTTCTAGTCCTTATGTATCAGGACTAAAAAAATCAGGAGGTTCGTCTTCGAGATATTTTGCTAGTAGGAGAGTAATAGTTCGAGCATTGTAAGATAAAATTTATAGTTTTTCATCCTTTTGATTATTTTATTACGATATTACTTCATTTGTTTAATCTAACACCTTGGTGCATAGGTACATAAAAAAATATTGTCTAAATACGTAGTTTAGTTATAATTACATAACTCTGTTTCCTTCTTTCTACTGCAACATAATACCTTCTACTTGTAATGGGTCCGAGGCGAGTGTTTAAAGAAACATTAGCCACGACTAAGTTTGGTCATTAGACCTTTCGCCAGTTCACGGACGAGCATCGTGGTGAGAATCGCTTTTTTTTGTTTATGGTATTTCTGCATGTATAAAAAAGAGGCCGGCTGTATGTATATGATTTTAAGTTTCGAATAGCATATTTCCTAATATGAAAAAATATAATATGTAGACTCTTTTTTGTGTTATTTGATAGGCGGCGGTGACTTTACGTTCAGCCACAGTTTTGCTGAACGTAAAGTATGTAAACATATATATAATTTTTATTCTGACCTATGAAACAATACAAGCACTTGCAAAAAAATATTGTAACGTAATAAACTACGATTTCAATTATTTTTTCGAATGAGGACGACTAACAAGCGCATACCGATGAAAACGCTAGTATTGAAGTCGAAATAAAAAATCGTGTTAGCTGACATAAACAAACCTCGGAGTTTCCGGGGCACATTAAAAAGTTCTGAATACTTTTTGCTTCATCACTGTAATGTTTTAAGTTTAGTTCTTTTAAGCCTCTTGGGTGCAATTTAGACTTCTCGCTGTTTTTAAAACACAACATATTTTCTGTAACGAGGACAAAACAAACGTGCCTGCGTCGTGTTATCTTTATTCGTTTGTTTTATTTGTCTTTTATTATAAGCACAATGGGAACTATGGTTAGTCAAGTATAATTTTGAGCATAACCCATAACGGAAAACATACCACGAATAATGTACATTTTTACTTTCTGATTTTTGATTCTAGGCAATCAATCAAATCCCTAAATAGTCCCTATCAACTGCGACAATCCATACACTCGTTGAATATAGAATCTATATTTTAATTTAATCAAAATTCGAATTGGAATCGAAATTGGCGTTCTAAACCATTTCCCGATCAATCAATCGTCTATTACCTGTCAGGGTTGGCATCGAACGCTTTATGATAGTATAATGACAAAGTGCCAACCTTAATGGGGCTTCATTAAGGTAACAAATGTTAATGGATTCCTTTTGCGACGGTTAGGCTGTATGAAGTGATTTTGTTACCGGCCAGAATTTTTATTCTATTTTTTAAATTATTTGTTTCTTTATTTAATTTTACAATATTGATTCATAACGATATTGTTAGTTCTGTAAATAAGACATTATTATAGACATTATTAGGTATATATTATACACTACTGCTCACACACTGTTCCCTGGTTTGTTTTAGGTCCCATGTATTAGGGGGCGAACCAATGGCCATTGCTCAGTCGATCCAAACTCTGAACTGCTACAAAAAATTTCATAAAAAAAATCAAGAACTTTTTGCTCGACCTGGGAATCGACCGTAAAAAGTCACGCTCAGCAGCTACAATTGTGACCAATGAGGCAGCTGTTGTGCATAAAGCAAAAAGAAACGTCTATCTGTGTGCTTTATAACAGACGCTAGTAAACAGAAACGAAGGGTCAGTTTTGATCTGAGGAAGTGATCTGAGAGTAGTGCTTGCGTCAAAATAAGCATTTGTTAATCCATCATTTGATAGCTCAATGTTTGAAAAATCAATCGATTGTCATATCTAGGCGTTTTTAAATGAAAACAATAAAAAGAAAATGTAGCGTTATTTTTATTTTTAAAAGGATATTTACTTGGTGATGGTTCAAAAGGGAAAACTCTAGGAATCGAGTAACCAAATATTTCTAAATTTATTTTTTATAAATATTTAGAACATTTTTACACAGCACCATCTAGTCCCAAACTAAGCAAAGCTGGTACTATGGGTACTAGACAATGTCTATAATACTTATTTATATATTTTTTGTAAATATATACTTATAATTCATAATAAACACCCAGACAAACAAAAATACTTATATTCATCACACAAATATTTTGTGTCCTGTGGGAATCGAACTCACGACCCCGTGGTCAGCAATACGATAAGCGAACCACTAGACCACAGACGTTCTCTAGAGTTGTAGTATCGAGTCAGCAAATCGCATAACATCATCGAGTACATCAATCGTATAAATCACAATGAAACACAAAGCAATTAATCGAGTATAATTAGAAGCCACCTTGGTCTCTAGTCATATTTTTTTCTGAGGCAACGATACATCAATCGGTTTGACAGCTAATTGTGGCGAACAATAACTTTTCCCACCTTTTCCTCCTTTGGATATCTTCCATTATAATGGAGATAAAGGAAAAACGGCTGATATCGTAAAACATAATCACACCTTTGGGTTTTTTCCGATCACTGAATCATTCATAAATTATATAACTGTAATGGCTGAGGTAAAAGTTACTGATCGGCTCGCTCAGTATACGTTGAATTATTTTCCAAAAGAAAATTTAAGACAATAATCTCGTTTGTAGCAATAGGCTCGCCCCCTATTACATGGGACCTAAACATACCGGCGAAATGTGGGTGTACATTAGTACACCTCTGCCTAACCCTTCGGGGAATACAGGCGTGATGGTATGTATGTAATCTCGTTTGTCGGTAAGAAAGAAATAAAAAAAGGGAATTTATTCTGACAATCATACGAATGCTATAGGATTGATAGTAAATACATAATTGTTGATAAACACATACAATTACGCCTGTAATCCCCGAAGGGTAAGATAGAGGTGTTCTAATCCTCACCAATAGTTCGCCAATATAATATTTTTGGGACATTTTTACACAACACCATCTAGTCCCAAACTAAGCAGAGCTTGTACTATGGGTACTAGACAAAGGATATAATACTTATATACTTTTTTTTTAATACATACTTATAATACATAAATAAGTGTTTAGGCCCCATGTAATAGGGGATGAGATGACAATCATACGAAAAGACAAAATACCAAATAACAAAACAATAAGAGAGGTAATAGTGGGAGTAATTCTACTGAAATTGGAGCTGCCAAGTGGGCAAGTAGTACCTCCACCTTGCAAAAAATCGAAGTGAATTAATTAACAATGCTTTGAGCTGTGTTGTGTTCCTTATGGTAAGCAAGGTTGCCATTGCTCCGAGAGTAAACATTGTGTTGGCAGTGGGAGAACTTTGTCCCTTATACTGCCAACCCAACTATTCCTCTTTCTTTTTACAAGGGCAGCTACGCGGAAGTGATACCCCTAGTGTTACAAACGCCTATAGACTACGGTAACCGCTTACTATTAGGTAGGCCGTATGCTTGTTTGCCACCTAATTGGTATAAAAAAAAACAATAGATTCCAGTGTTAGACTAAAATACTTACTACAACGCCTAGTGCGGGTTGGCGGATTTCACATGCCGTCGAGAAAATCTCTAAGGCATGTAGGTTTCCTCACATTTTTCTCCTTCACCGTTTAAAATAGTGATACGCACACATGATTTCGAAAATTCGGGGTGCCTTGTATTTGAACTCTAGACCTTCAACTTGGCAGTCCAATGGCTTCATGGCAATCATACCAATATAGGATACGCTATAGGATTGTTGATAAACACATACAATCACGCCCGTAATCCCCGAAGGGTAACACAGAGGCGCTCTAATCCTCAGCCACAGTAAGTTCGTTAATATGTTTAGGTCCCATGTAATAGGGGGTGAGCCTATTGCCATTAAACTGACACAAATTCAAACTCCTAGCTGCTACTAAGAGACCCAATAACACTTTGCTCGACCTGAGGATCTAACCTAGGACCTCTAACGTAGCAGTCGCACTTAGGACGACTGACTAACGAGACAGTTATGCATTTATGATGATGATCATAAAAAGATGCTTATAAACGAAAATCAACGATAAAATTAACTGTGTACTTATCTATTTGTTTTTTTTTTATTTCGCCAAAATAGTTGCTAAGAAGTATTAAGAACTTCTTGACCAAAAACACAAAAACTTTTAGGAAGCAAGCTAACACCCGCCACTCGGCCGGCAAACAGCTAAAACCTTAGCTACTTTGAAAAGTTTTTCACAAATTCCGCACGTTTTGTAAGAAAGAATGCCCAAAACGTCGGCTTCAACATTTGCGGAGAGCCGTGACCTCATTTCAAAAAGTTTTCTCTTCAAGTAAGATTGATGTTTGTAGAAAAAATTACTTTTGCCAAAAAAAAGTGAATGAAACTTTTGACTTAACGGGCTTCCCGCCAGCGATGGATATTAAGGTACACTTTTCTTGATAATTCCCGAAAATATTCGGATTCACGAGTAGCGTGGTAGCGTGACTGCTACGCTTGAAGTCCTAGGTTCGATTCCCAGGTCAATTATTAGTATCACAGGTTGTTCTATGAAAATCTCAATAGCAGTTCGGAGTTCAGATTTGTACCCGGTTAATGGCAATAGGATCGCTCCCTATTATTATAAAACCCAACCCAACACTGCTCGACCTAGGAATCGAGCCTAGGAATCGAGCTTAGCAATCAAGCCTAGGAATCGAGCCTAGGACTTCTAGGGTCGCGCTTACGACTACAAGAGTAATGAGACAGTCGTTCAACAAACATAATTTACTAACAAAATTATCGATACAACCAGAAAGTGAGTGCTACCAGAGAATCATACTAATCATATCATACTAATATTATAAATGTGAAAGTTTGGATGTTTGTTTGTTTGTTTGTTTATTTGTTACTCAATCACGCAAAAACGATTGAACCGATTTGCATGAAATTTGGACCCTAATAGTATGTGACTGGGAATAAAGTATAGGCTACTTTTTATCCCAGAAAAATGTGGGAATATCCCGGAAATCCCGAAAAACGGATATAGGAGAACTACTTACGGGATTTGAATGAAATTTCATACAGACACAGTATGTGACCGGGAATAACAAATAGGATACATTTTACCCCAAAATTATGTGGGAATTTCCAGAAAACATAAGTAGGAGACCTACTTACGGGATTTAAATGAAATGTTGGTACTAATAGTTTGTGATTGGCGCTGGCATATTGAATACTTCGTTTCTCGGAACAGAGCGGGAATTTCCCTAACATTGACTACTTCTTATCCCATGAATACAATCCGACAACAATTGTGTTACTAAGTCTACGCGTACGAAGTTGCGGGTAAAAGCTAGTGATAGATAAATAAACAAAACACGTACTAAAATGGGTTCCATTTCAGCAATATACGGAGCTCTTTCATCTTCAGCAGATCACGTAGAGCGTCAGGCCAGCACGGGGGTAATTCGCTGATATTAGGCGACAGATGTTTCCGTGTACATTTTTCAATCTCGCCCCGCCCTGGGCAATTTATGCCCCGCCACTTTATAAATGACCTGCGTGGGCAAAATGAGATATAGAAATAGAGTTCCGATATTGGCCCCGAATATTTCATGGCTGAAAAAAAGGTCATTACTATTTTTTTCTTTTGCTGTTATTTATAGAACTAACGTTATTGTGATAATATGGAGCCTACTGCTAATACGAATACCTTATCTTTCTTCTTTAAGATTCCAATACATTTAATAGTACTTTTCCTATTCAGGCTCGTGGCTAAGTTATAACTACGCAAATCAACCGATCAAGGTTAAGCTGCACTAGCTGCGGTCAGGCTGTGGATGGGTGACCATTAATAATAAAACGAGACCCCTCATTGCCATGGAGAGCACGTAAAGCCGTCGGTCGTAGTTTTCATGCAAACAATTATTATGACAATCGTTAGTGGTAGTCGGAAGCCCACAAAGCCTGACAACCAGTCTATCCTCAGGATATCAGTATTGCCCAGAATTCTGGTTACGCGACTCCCCAGTAGTGTCGTGTAAAATACTGATATTCAGCCGCATCTGGTTAGAGTGGAAGCCGACCCCAACATAGTCCTTCCTGTATATTTCTCAGTCTAGAAATATAATAAAAGGCCATCACGCAAGTTAATGAGGCAGTCCAAAACAAAACATAAAATCTCCATTTCTTTCCTTCATTTCCGATCAAAACTCATTAAAATTCAACCAGAATTCAGCCCATCGAGTTTAAAAAAGCAAAAATACGTAACATAATCGATTCCGCTGATACAATCACAAAGCTTGGCAGGAACCCTTTGTACGACGGATTGATAGCTGAAGATACCGCCTCCACAAAGACACGGAGAATAGGACCGATCTCGGCTCGGACAACGATCTATCAATTTGTTTAATTGGATTATTTTCTTTGTTATTTCTTTTCCCTTCTGTTAGCAAACAGATCTGTTGAGATTTAATGTTACTCGTTTTTATAGTTTGCTCGTTCCTCGGCTTCTGTTGTATTTAAGCCTGGTTAGTGCAACGAGGATTAAATTTAAAGAATTTTGCTTCAGGTCTGCTACAAACATTATTTTAAGCGATTCCTCGGATCAAGATTTTCTCATGTATCGTGGGTGTATTTACAAACACAAATTCTCACATACACGTCTGTGTGTGTGAGTTTTTTTAAATGAACGAGTTTCAGTGTTAAAACCTGAAAGAACTAGATCTAGGCCATACTAAACTTGTTTCGTGTAAGTTTTTATCCCATAAGCTCAGAAGCTTATCTACGTTCACGTAGTTAAATCTTCGTATTTTTCGTAATATCGAGATTTTTTAGTCAGGATTTTTTACGTAAAGTCCGGGGATAGACTTTACGTAAATGTTATGATTTAATATATAGAAATTGAAAAACTAACGGCCTTTCCCAATAAGAATGAGTCAGTAGATTTGCATAATAGACTTACTAATTTCACATAATATTAAATATCTGTAAAAGTAATTACAAAATCCTATCTCTGGTAAGCAAAATCTACCGATTTAGTTTTTATTGGGACTGGCCGTACCTACGTTTTAGAAAAATCAAAGGACGGACGAAATTGACATGGCTTTTACAGAGCTCTATCTATATAAAGTATATAAACATAAATGAAAATCACGAAAAGTAGTCAACTTAAGCACTTTTCACTCTATAAATTCTGCAAAATGAACCCCATTTCGAGTTTCAAATACCTTTTCAAACACGTTTAAATTAGGCTCACATTCCCATTGCAACAGTCAGCAAAAAAATATCGCCATCATACAATGAAATACTGGCAGCAGAAACGGACTGAACTGAAGCGTAACTGAAAAATGTGTAACACCTTGCAATGTTTCCGAACGCTTATCTTGCAGCCGTGTCGGTTCGACGACATTTGTTATAAATATTTTGAGAGGAAAACGTCGATGATCGGATACCTACGCGCAAGCATTTTGATACAGTGGGATGTAATGAGGCACGTTTTATTTTAGGGTTACTTCGAAGTTGATTTAAATTTTACTTTTTAGAATCACGAATATTTCAGAATAAGAGCACAATTTGCGTGTTTGCAGGTGCAATCTATCGTATAAAGCTGTCTTTTTAAGCTGTACCTTTCTACTTAGGTAGTACCGATATGATGCATCAATTAAAATCCACACTAGAATATTATGCATGTTACGGTAAGTCAGTAATTTTGGTAAGAAAGAAAGAAAATGATATTTGTTTGTCCTTTGCACAGTTATTACTAATATTAATTTGAAAATTACAAAGACAAAATGGTCTTGGACTCAGCATAGTGGTCAACAGCATTGAGCATGTCAACCGCTGGTATTCTGTCCAAGTCAGTAATGCAGTTATACAATACGGGCACCCTCCTACTCGCAAACATTTCAGACATTCAGTACACATAAACTACTTGAGTCCCAGATGCCTCAGATTGCTTCAAGATTAACCATTTAAAACATCGTGATTTGAAAACAGAACTTGATAAGTGTAATAAAGGTGGAGGCAATACATTCCAGCACTCAGAGGCGGCAATCTTGAAGCGACCCCTGGTCTTGACCAAGGAGTGCCCTGGCATCACTAGGCGATTACGTGATCTCGTCTCATATGTGTGCGCGTCAGAAGTCCATTTTAATTTATCAAATAAATAAGCTGGAATTTTGGTTTTGCATAAGGAATGAAATTATACTAGTATACTGCTGGGCACGGGTCTCCTCTGAGAATGAGAGGGATTAGGCTATAGTCCACTACGCTGGCCTAATGCGGCAGACTTCACACGTCGTCAAGAAAATCTCTCAGGCAATCATGGCATGGCTTTTTCACGATGTTTACCGTCAGCGTTTAAGCGCGTGATAATTAATTTAAAACGAACATGATTTCGAAAAGTCACTGGGTCTTGGGTATAAAGACCTTTGACTTGGCAGTCCATTTCTCAAATCACAAGGAGAATTTCGCGGATCTCATGGACATGACAATAGGGCAGGTGAAGGTAAGTGCTGTTTTAAATCGGTACGAGGCCAACATACCCACCCTGCCACTTCCCGGGTGATGTCCTCCATGTGTTCCCGGGTGATGGAGGATCCATGAGGATTCTCCGTAAAATAAAAAAAGGTTATCACTGTATAGATTATGTCATTATCTATTATTAAATATTAATTAAACGTCACACTCTAATTGCTACTTTTCCTATTACCTACTGTCTTTATGAGATTATTTTCTCAGAACTACACAAATATGCTTTTACCAAAATTAGATTCGACAAGGTTCTTACTCTGACCTTCTAATTTGTATACATTTTTGTTTCTTTCTCATTCTATTTTTGTTTACGTAAAGACGAATCGTTTGTACCGATCCAAAGGTCAGTTAGTAACCATTGACTTCTCGGAATATGAAAGTGAACAGATTTTCAGACTACAAACCCACAGTAACACAATTCACACACACTATACTGATACATACACAGGTACTCACACTGAACACTGGAGCTGCGTATAGACTCTAATAGTTAACATTTATTTCATATTTCATTTCATTAAATGTTACAAAGCTAAGAATTTAGTTGGTCTAACATTGTTAAGTTAAATTCATGGAAGTTGCGAGGCAACCCCAATACAAGTATACTAATAACTTACAGGGGCTGTCTCAATTTTTGTAATGAACAACAATGTATTAGATACAATAAAACATTTTATATATTTTTTTATTTTTAACAGATAATATAAAAGTAGATATAAATTTCCCAAGCAAAATAATAAATATTAAGACTTTTTTTACACAGCACCATCTAGTCCCAAACTAAGCAGAGCTTTGGTTTGCTTTCACCGTAAGCGAGTGATAATTAATTATTTTTATGCACATGAGTTTGTAGCGACATCTACTGCGCTACATAGGACTACGAAGGCCTGAATCGCGCAAGCAACATTCGCAACAAAAAGTTGCATATATACAACCGCCCGACATCAACGGTTAATGGAAATAGGCTCACTCCCTATTTTTATAGGACCTAAACATACCGGCGAAATGTGGGTGTACATTGGTACACCTCTGCATAACCCTTCGGGGAATGGAGGCGTGATGATATGTTTTTATATGCGCGTAATCTTTCGTGTCGTCAGTCCGTGCACTAGGCTACGTCTTATAATGATCCCATCCACTTAAACGAATCTACCGCCCGGAACATTCGCTACAGTCATAAACATTCACTAATATTATAAATGTGAAAGTTTGTGAGGATGGATTGATGTTTGTTACTCTTTCACGCTAAAACTACTGAACGGATTTTGATGAAATTTTACAGTATTGTTATTTATACATCAGAATAACATATAGGCTATAATTTATAATGATTTTCAAATAACAACGATAATTTAAAGTAACTTATCCACGCGGACGAAGCTGCGGGCAGAAGCTAGTAAATTCATCATCATCATCATCAACCCATATACTGTCCCACTGCTGGGCACGGGTCTCCTCTCATATTGAGAGGGATTAGGCTATATTCCACCACACTGGCGAGTGCGAGTTGGCAGACTTCACAAACCGTCGAGAAAAATCTCTAAGGTATGCAGGTTTCCTCACGATGTGTTCCTTCACCGTTTAAGCGTAAATCCATATTTGTATAAAAAACAATAAAAAACTACATTTTCCAAACAAAAAAATACAAACCGATGAACTCCAGCGTCCACGTCACGGGTTATTTTTAGCAAAGACCCGACTAACATGGCGTAACGAGTCACCCTGCGGCGTATCCTGACTTGAGGGTTTTTCGAGTTAATTAACCATACAACTTTTCCAACGAGATAAAACCTCGCTATGTGCCGACTGACTGGAATACAAACGTTACGTGCTAACTCCGAACTGAACCAAACAAGTTGTAGGTACGTGTGTAATTCGCTAATTTGATAGTTGCTTGCCGACATTAGGCCCTAATACAGTTAGTCCTTGATCTTTTGCGTGCGTAACAAAGTTAATATACGTATATTTTGGCTTGTAACGAACGTAGGTGTGTTTTACTTAGCAAAATATAAATAGCGCTGAAATTTTGTGAAATAAAAATGCAACCTCAAACAGGATTCAAACCGTTTTTCCAATCACTAACACAGTCGGCAAATTTTGAAATACTTGATGACTTTTATACGAGCGATCTTAAAACTCGATTCTTCTTCCTGCACGGCATAAATTCTAGCAAATGTTCACAAATTTCATCGATCCCGGCTTCAAACGAGAAAAGAAAGATCGTAACTAACAAGTATAACATTTCGCAGAAGCGAGATCTCGATTTTCCTGGTCTGGGAAAACTACTACATCTTCCCGACCACCGGCGTTCCTTAACGGCCAACGCCATCTAGTAATTTTCCCCGGAAGCTACGATTAAATGTTCGTTCCAGGACACTTGGGTACGTTAAAATTTATACGATGACATATTAAAGGTTGTGTAAAGGTACTGTTAGTGCGGCAATCTTTCACAAACCACATATCCCAAGCTTAATTGCATTGAACAATTTATTGCATAGCTGAAACCAGCCGGTTTTGTAATTACGCACGCAGCAGCCCTAGCTCTGACAGGACAATTAACTGTTACCAAAAATGACTACATTTTGTTCACGAAATTCTGATTAACTTGATATTTGTCTAATTTTTGTGGGATGTGGAATATCTAACTGTTGTATTTTGTTTGTTATTTTGTTGAAATTGCTTAAAGATACTCATAAATCTTAATTAAATGGTGGCGCCACCAAAGGTATGGTGAATATTATATAAAACCTTTTTATCAACAACGGATAAAAAATAATAAAGAAAAAAACGTGTTTATTGCTATAAATTAATTGTCGCATGGAAATAATTATTACATGTCTCATCATCAACCCATATACTGTCCCATCACTGGACACGGGTTAACTGTCAGAATGAGATGAATTCTGCTATAGTCTACCGCGCCAACCCTATGCGGGTTAGCACACTTCACACAGCGTTGAAAAAATCTCTAAGGCATGCAGGTTTCCTCCTTCACCGTTTAAGCGAGTGATATTTATAATATTACGCACATAATTTCGAAAAATCAGAGGTGTATGCTTTGGATTTGAACTCGAGACTTTTTACTTGGTCATATCAGTATGCTATCATTTCTAAAACTATAATATTCAGTGCATCGACTGATAAAGTTAGTCAAAATACTTAAAAATATATATATCAGGTCTATGAGATCAAAAGCCAAGAAATTTAATGATTACTTAAAGTTATTATGCAAAGGAAAAATTCGACCGCGGGCAGGATTCGAACCTGCGTCGACCACTAATCCACCGCGAATCTTACCCGACATGTCGACATGCCTTTATGGTGACGTCAGTGACACCTATTGAAAAGCAAGTTTTTGCTCCTCAACCGACACGACTTACTTTACAGTTAGTTCAATGTCGAACGATGCTACCTTACCTTCTCGCGGTGGCGTAGTGGTCATAGCGTCTGGTGTACCTAACCAGAAGACGCAGGTTCGAATCCTGCCCGCGGTCGAATTTTTCCTTTGCATAATAACTTTAAAATCTTAGCATGGAAAATGCCAAAAAATACAAAAAGATAATGATTACCTACTTAATTCAAAATAATTTCTTTAGTAACGTTTTAACGTTGAAATTGCTGGAATATCCAAGGTTATGAGCGCTGGCTGTGACACAGCACACCCTGACTTGACAATCACATGGCTCGTTGAACCGCTTGTAATTAAATCTACGCTGCGTCGGAGGCTTAGCATAAACATTTCACTAACTATGCGTTTACCAAAACGTTTATTAATGTAAGTTTAAATAACATTTAGGTCGTATTAAAGTGAGTTTCACCTCGAATGAATCTTTCGGATTCATATCTAGATGTATTTTGTATTTAAAAAAATGTAATATGTATATTGTTAATAGTTTTGGCACCAGTATGTATTTTATTTACTTCAGTAAATTATACTATCACATTAGTTAAGTACCGAGCGTACACTCTGGTGTACATACACACAACACCACGGCTTACTTATACACAGTTTACTTTTTATTAAGCCGCAATTTATAGCGGTGATTTTTGAGTGAAGAACTTAAACAAAAGACTTGAAAACCATTGAGATACACATTTTCAAGGATTCAATTATATAGCAATTGCTAGATGATCTATCAACTATGTAATTTAGTACTGTTTACTTACAATTAGGGTACCTAGTCAGTTTTCTGGTTACCAGGGCATTATTTCTGTTATTTTCACACGATTGAATTACCCCCGTATCGTAAGCGTAAATTTATGTTTCCATAATTTTTAATGTTTTTTTTTTGGGACATTTTTACACAACACCTAATAATATCAAGATTAAGTTAAAAACTATGAAAGTATAAGTTTTCGGTTAGACTCATTTCTGAATCATCCTCTATAAAATTTAAATACCATAACAAAAACACCCAGAAAATGTCTAAATAATGTTCCATTCTCCATCATAATAATCAATATCATTTTTGGGTCTATTCAGGACATGAATTAACGCGTTTAAAAAATCATAAATCACATAAATTACGCAGAAAATGACTACAGCACTACATCGTTGTCCCATAGTGTATCCAGTAATAAAATAAAGCTCCCAGTTATTTATTATTCCCGCTCATTAATTACTTAATTGGTTAATTGATGCGTAATGCAGTCCCGGGTGGTATTATTTACACAATTGTTAATAAACATTTGCATTTTCAATCGATGTCATTTTGTTTACTTAGTTTTAACTATATCACTGTGTTGTTAAATCTAAATATTTATTCGCTCTAGTTCGTAGTTTCTCGGCTCCTTGCCAGGTTCAGATTTGCTTAAAGGAATTTGTAAGCAATTTTTTAGGCATACCCTCAGAAGTGTAACTTATAACTATATTATAAGTACTAGCTTCAGCCCGCAACTTCGTCCGCGTGGAAAAGTTACTTTTAATTATCGTTGTAATTTGGCTAATTAATTGAAAATCGTTATATACGATACGATATATAAGCCTGTATGTTATTCTGGTGTATAAATAATAATACTGTAAAGTTTCATTTAAATCGGTTCAGTAGTTTTAGCGTGAAAAGTAACAAACATCCATCCATCCTCACAAACTTTCACATTTATAAGTAGGAAGTAGTATAGGTTGTGTATGAATGTAGAACTTTTATTTATATAAGCTTGGCGAGATTTTTTTAACATACGAAAAATAAATTGCCTTAGACCTTAGAACCTTCCTCAAGAATTGGGCTACCAAATACAAAAATATTTTTTCAAATCTGACTGATAGTCTGATAGTTTCAGAGAATAGCGCGTTCAAAAAAACTCACCAGCTTTATATTGGTATAGACAAATTAATAATACTTTATAGTCCTAAGTTAGTTTTGAATTTACTTTTTTTTGTTCAGTATGTACATAAATATAAATGAATTAATTAATACTGTAACCTGTTGATTTTCTTTTTCATCAAATCAATAATCCTATTTTGCACCGAACATATGCATCGAAGCCATAAAATTGTAAACCCTTTAATACAGTAATAAAATAAATCGCCCCGCCCCGCAGTACGCCGGCACAAAATGTCAATTTTAATTTCATACAACAACCACCAACAGTATGTTTACGACAAAAAGCTTTAGCAGCTAATGGGTTAAAAGTTTTCACAGTGTTATTAAAAAAGATAAATCAGGCTTTTAATTTTAAAATGTTATAATTTTTTGAGAACAATGTGGGTAAACTTTTATGGTATAAAATTATTGGCACACTGTATATTACGTATATAGTCGCTCTAGAAAACGATAGCATTATATGAGAGATGTAGGACATAGTGGGATTAATTCTACTCAAATTGAAAATGCCGATGATGATGCCCGACTGGGGAAGTACCTCCGCCTTGCAGAAAATCCAAGGGAAAAAAAAAACACTGCTTTGAAATGTGTTGAGTTCCTTACGGTCAGCAAGGTTGCCAGTGCTCCGCGAGGAAACGTTGCGTTGGCAGTGAAGGGACTTTGACCCTTATACTGTCAACCCGTTTTACAGGGTCGGCAACGCGCAGTGATGCCCCTGGTATTACAAGCGTCTTTAGACTACGGTAACCGCTTACCATCAGGTGGGCCGTATGCTAGTTTGCTCACTATGTGGACTGTGAGGTCCTGGGTTTAATTCCCAGATTGAGCAAAAGTTAACTGAAATCCAATTAAATTCTCAGTAGTAGTAGTAATAATTATTATCTCTAGTAGTTAAGGGCTAGGGTTTGTACTCGGACCATAGGCTCGCCCATAACACCTCCGCCTGATCTTTCGTAGATATATTCTACAACATATCTACAAATCTACATGTACCTACTACTTGTAGATTCCTTATCGAAATCTTAAGATGAAATTCTAAAATAAATTTAATCCAAAATGATAACAAATATCTAACCAGCCTCATTAACTCAACAAAATTCTTACAGGTACACATCGTCTTAACTTCGCATAATTAATTTAATTATTCAAAGTCACGATATTAAGAAATTCTTCAATTTTCATAATAATGAGCTGGAAATAATTATGTGTAATAAGTTCATACATTCTTGTGATAGACGAACTTTTAATCTGGCTTATGAGCCCCTCGAATTAATTAGCGCGGAGCTGCGAAGGCGGGATACCTCCTTTGAGCGAGCTGTCAGACTACGTAAGTTAAAAAAGGTAGGCACACTTTGTAGTAAATAAACTATCGAGAGAAAGTACAGAGGCTAGCACATCAACCTACCCCAATCTGTCAAATTTCTTTGATAGATTTTCAACTTTAATACAAAATGGTAAGGTTCATTTTCATTTGGGAAAATTTGACAGTTTTGGATAGCTTGACCTGCTGGCGGCTATACATCATTAACACATATACTGTCCCACTGCTGGGCACGGGTCTCATCTTATATTGAGAGGGATTAGGCTATAGTCCAGCACGCTGCCTAGTGCGGGTTGGGAGACTTCACAAACTGTCAATAAAAATCTCTAAAGTATGCAGGCTTCCTCACGATGTTTTCCTTCACCGTTTAAGCGAGTGATAACTAATTATTAATTAATACGCACATGAATTTGAAAACTGCCTCACTAGTCAAGGACTGCGCTAGAGGTCCTGGGTTCGATCCCCAGGTCGAGCAAAGTGTTATTGGGTTTTCTATGAAATTCTCAGTAGCAGCTCGGAGTCTGGATTAATTGTGCCCGGTTAATGGCAATAGGCTCGCCCCCTATTACATGGGACCTAAACATACCGGCGAAATGTGGGTGTACATTAGTACACCTCTGCCTAACCCTTCGGGGAATACAGGCGTGATGGTATGAATTTGAAAAGTCAGAGGTGCGTGCCTTGTGTTCCGAGACCTCTGACTTGGCAGTCCAATGGACATACCACTAGGGTATCACTGCTTCTAATATATATATTTTTTTTATGGAAGAGGGAGGCAAACGAGCAAGCGGGTCACCTGATGGTAAGTGATCACCGCCGCCCATTGACACCCACAACACCAGAGGGGTTGCCAGTGCGTTGCCGGCCTTTGAGATAACAATAGGCTCGCTTCTTGAAGGTTGCCATGCCGTACCGGATCGGAAATACCTCCGCTGGTAATTGATTCCACAGAGCAGTCGTTCGCGGTAAAAAGTTTCTAGTTTTTATACTAATACCGAATAATACTGCCACTGGTACCTACTTAGAATACTCGCAAATTAACCAATCCATTGTACCATTGTACCAGTAATACTTCCCCAATAATTATTCCAATAAGCCTTGTTCACTTGACAAGTCTATTATTACTTACCTGTCATTACTTGTCAGGTTACGAAGCTTTCTTCGACTGCATTAAATGATGAATAATTAAAAGAACTAGCGAGTTCCTGGTCGACTTGCTTTACTTGAATTTAATTTAATAGTTGTCTTTTTAACCAATTTTTATTCAAATGCTACATAATAGTAAAGTACCTAATATGAATAGACTTTGAAATAAAACTAATTTCTGCGGATTTTTTCGCGTTATAATATTATAAGTCATTGTACTTATAGATTGCATGTACTTATAGTTTCTCTTTGGTGAAATAAATGATTTGTATTGTATTGATCATGTAACAATAAAAATGTAGGGTAATTATATCATCAAGACGCCCACCACCTTAATACCAATATAACGCGATAAAATCCGTTAAAAGTACCTAGTTTTATTTCAATGTATAATATTCGCGTAAATATCAGAAATCAATATGAATAGACTTGTGTAAATGCGCTAACATACCGTATCAAGCATGAATATATTAAAAAAAAACTACTTTAATTAGCTTGCCTCCTATTACATGGCACCTAAACATACAGGCAAACTAATAGGTATACGGCTGTACACCTCTGCCTATTCTTCGGGGAAAACAGGCGTAATGGTAGTTTATGTTACTTTTATTCAATTTCAGCCCTTCAGATCTTTCTTTCTGAAATAATATGAATTTGTGTATTTTTTTTGTAAAGTAACCAGTTTTTATGGCTTCATTTTCCCGCTTTACACTTATAAACAAATTTTATTCGAAGTTTTAAATCGTATAGAAAAAAATAACCAAACCTTTTAAGGTTTCACTTTTCGGCTACCGACTTAATTTTCCTGTCGTCTGCAAATTCGCGCCACCAGTTCATATTACCGTCACCCCAAAAAATACATCAGCCCACAGCACATATGTTTCGTCTCCAGATAATGTCGGCCGATGATAGCGATGCATTATTGCCAGGGGACGCCGCTTAACGACAGAGGAAACTCATTAAATACGCGACAATTTATAGCCTTCCAGGGGACTGATGTTCTTGCGTAACGTTTACCTAACCAACCCTTTTGGTTCCTTCAAACAAAACCTTCGGAACTGACTTAATTTGTGTGTGGGTGTATATTTGGAATTTTCTGTATGATGTATGAGTAGGTATTGGGTTTATTACATTAATTTTTTGAGTTATTTAGAAAAGGAAAAATTGGACCGCGGGCAGGATTCGAACCTGCGTCTTCTGGTTAGGTACACCAGACGCTATGACCACTAAGCCACCGCGACTCCTACCCGTCATGTCGAATTTTTCCTTCCCATACTGAATTTACGTCTTTATGGTGACGTCAGTAACACCTATTGAAATGCAAGTTTTTGCTTTTCAACCGACACAACTTACTTGTCGGTTGAAAAGCAGTGGCTTAGTGGTCATAGCGTCTGGTGTACCTAACCAGAAGACGCAGGTTCGAATCCTGCCCGCGGTCCAATTTTTCCTTTTCTAAATAACTTTAAAATCTTAGCATGGAAAATGCCAAAAATATACAAAAAGATATTAATTTTTTGTTCATTCTGAATAGAATCTAGAAATTACCAATTATTATATAAGTCAGTTTATCTTTATATTATCATTATATGAGATCATTCCGGAAATAGGTACAGGTATCTAACCAAAGGCATTTAAAATTCATAAAATTGGCTTATCAACTAAAACTCTATGTCCGTACGTTAGGTAGGTACGTTACATTTAAATAAACATATTTACTAATTAGTATTTATAACCTCGCAAATGTCTCAATGTTTCGTAATACAAAATTCTCAGTAAAGTAGACACATTAAAAGATTATTTTTGCCCGACTGGGTAAGTAGAAGAGAGATAATGCATAGTGGGTAAGAGAGGTTGGGCATTTTAGGAGTAGTTCGACTCAAATTGGAGCTACACGACTGAGCAAAGTAACAAGTACTCCGCGACGAAACGATGTTTTGGCAGTGGGGGGGACTTTGACCCTCATACTGCCAACCCAACTATTCCTCTTTCGTTTTACCAGGTTGGCAATGCGCAAGTGATACCCCAATCGTCTATAGGCTACAGCAACTGATTACCATTAGGAGGACCGTATGCTTGTTTGCTCGTACATTGTTTAATACATTATAACATAACATATATTGATTTCTGACATTTACGCGAATATTATACATTGAAATAAAACTACTTTTTACGGATTTTATCGCGTATATTGATATTATTAATCCCGACGTTTCGGACCCTTTACAGCGTCCATGGTCACGGGTAAACTGAGGTGGTGGGCGTCTTGATGATATAATTACTGACAGCTACCCTACATTTTTTCATGTAACAATAAAAAATGTAGGGCAAAAATAATAAAAAATGTAGAAACGTCGGGATTAATAATATCAATATACGCGATAAAATCCGTAAAAAGTCGTTTTATTTCAATAACATAACATAATTGTGTCAAGCACTATCTCTAAAAAATTTAACTAGATTATCGTCGTCCCCAATACAGACCCAACTATTCAACATATTAAATAAAATTCTATCATCATTATTAATACAGTAGGTAGGTATACATCTTAATGCGGACATTAGAATAAATTAATTAGCGATCAACAGACGCTAAAGTAAGTGAAAGATCAAAGTTTAATCTTTAAAAACCAAAGCTGTCTGTGAAGTTGGAACAAAAATCGAATTAATCCGAAATCCACTTTGAATTTGAATTGTGTAACGAGAAACTTTAAAATTGCCATTGTGTACCTAAGTTTAACTTTCCGTTTGGTTCAAGCTCAAGTTTTCAGCGATAACATTAACATTTGAACCTTCGTGATTGAATTAGGTGCTGTAGAACTAAGTACGATTTAAATTTGTCAATTTCATAACGCACACCAAATCGTATCGAGCCTCAATTAATAGGAGCATTTCTAGATATTTGTAGAAATACTATTAATATAATAAATACTTATTAATAGGTATATAATATATAATTTATTTTTATATTAAAATTAGTAGTACTCACTCTTATCTTACATGAAAATACATTATTTGGGTAAATATACACCTCAACCGCCCGTTACCGTTTTCTTACACGGCTCGTGTCCATCCCGTGGTTGTTTGTAAAAAATATCTTTTAGCGATAACACTGCTAATTTTACTTAATTTTCTGACATTTAGTTCATTTTTTGTTTTTCACTGTTTTCTTTAGTGTACATTAAAGAATACTTTATCTATCTTCAAAGTAGGTATGGGTCACCCTTTTCTTTGCAAGACTTGTCTTGATAGACACTTGTTTCTAAAACAGCGCAAATGAGGATATTATATAATTAATAAATACGTATAATTGTACTGTAACTATACAATTTTAATGAAAAGTATATTTAATATAATAATAAAAATAAACACTGACATTGTAAATTATACAATTAAATAGGCACGGAATAATATTTACACAGCCTTTTCAAATAAACACAAGACACAACATACAACGTTAAACGCAAAATTCTATTGATAATTTAGTCGCATTGCGCAGACATTATTAGTAACGATGTTAAAAAAAGGAAACAATACCAAAGGAAACCCGAACAAAAAGGACATGAACGTTATCCCAAATACCTATCAAGTTACAAAACAACAGAACATTCGGTCGCTTGTCCAAATTATTACAAGAAAATTATAACAAGGTTCCCCTTTTTCTTTAATAAAACCAAGAGAAATGAGTTTGTTATTTACATCAACGATCGGAGAGCGGAAGATAAAAATCTTTTATCTGGCCCTGAATGGGATGTTTGTGCCATGATCTCAAAGAAAAATTTCACCTAATTACTGCGGCATCCAGCTTCGGGCGTTTCGGCGAACCGACTCTAAAAGGAAACGATGCAAATTATTTTCCCAAGAAATATTAAAGGTTTGCGGATGATTTAAAAATTAAACGCCCTGGTTTGAGTAACAACTTTTAATTATACCTCAATGTTTAGTAAATTAAACGCTGACGGAATAAGAAGGGTTTGAATGAGACATAGTTAATTTCATCGATTCTATGGGTGTATTATGATACACCCATAGAATCGACGAAATTTAAGTGAAAAAACGTTCGCAAATATCAAGTCCGAGCTGTCAAGAAATTTCCAGCAAAACCCAATAACACTGCTCGACCTGGGAATCGCACCCAGGACCTCTAGCGTAGCAGTCGGGCTTAAGATAACTAGGCCAATAAGGCAGTTCAATTATTAGAACCAAAAATAATTGAGGATAATTACCTACTCTCAAAAACTTAGCTCCTAATAACTATTCTTCTTCAGGCTTGACTTCTCTCTAAATTTACATGGATTACCTCGAAGTCACGTTGTTTACAAAATAACCCTATACTTAACTGAATTCGTTGCTGATCCAAACACCTTCAACGTATCAATTAATGACATAAGGTTCGTGTGACATCATTAGCTATTTTAATCACCCATTGATTGAATATTAAAACAGTGTTCGATATATAAACATGAGACGAGATAGTAGCTTCAGGGGCCAGAGGTTGAAAGAAGCTAGGTTCGATATAATCGGCCTAAAATACGGGCCCCATTCAATAAGACGGCCCAGATTGAATGATAATTAGCACCCCTGGCTTCCGGGTGATATAGCGGTTTGATAGGGCTTAATAGATTGTGAGGTTCTATTTTGAATTAGACTAGTGGCCGAATAACCTGATAACCAGTTTATATATCTTTTTGTATTTTTTTGCATAATTTTCCATGCTAAGATTTTATAGTTCCTAATATAATTGAAATAAAACTACTTTTTACGGATTTTATCGCATATATTGATATTATTACTCCCGACGTTTCGGACCCTTTACAGCGTCCATGGTCACGGGTAGACTGAGGTGGTAGGCGTCTTGATGATATAATTACTGACAGCTATCCTACATTTTTTATTGTTACATGATCAATGATATTTATTGTTAATTATATTTCCTGATATAAGTTTCCGGAAGCTCCGCATCCTGATGAATACACCACATTCTCGGCTATGCCTATATGCTCATTATAAATTGCTTATTTTAGCGAAGGAAAAATTCGACTGTGGTGATTCGAACCTGCATCTTCTGGTTGAATAACCAGTCTGGTTCAATAACGTTACCTTGAAGACTTAAATCGAGTGGCAACCGCGTCTAGGTAAGCGTAGTTTAGGGCACCCGCCGCCCAGGTGGAGTGACGACTTGCGGAAAGCAGCTGGCCGTGACTGGATGAGGAAATCCGAAGATGGGGCTTTGTGGCGTTCACTAGGAGACGCCTACGTCCAGCAGTGGACGAATATGGGCTGATGATGATGATGATGATGATGATGATGAAAGACGTAAATCCAGAATGTAAAGGGAAATGTTGACATGGCGAGTGGGAGGCGCGGTGGCTTAGTGGTCATAGAGTCTGGTGTATTGAACCAGAAGACGCAGATTCAATCACTGCCCGCAGTAGAATTTTTCCTTCGCTAAAATAACCAGTTTATCGTGAGCATATCGGCATTGTCCAGGATGTGGTGTATTGATCAGGATGTGTAGCTCTGATGGTTTGTAAACATTGATAATCCGCACCTGCTCAGACTAGAAGTTAAGGAGAAAGCGTAGGAAGATACTGAACAAAGACAAATAACTACGTAACCTTTTCTGTAAAGGTCAGCAGGGTCATGACGTATTCGGGATCGTCGGGATTTAGGATGTTACGGTGAAACTACTAAACGTTATTACACATATATTGCGAGTGGCACAGTAGTTACATTTACGTCACTTGTTCGCGTCTACTCACATAATATACAATACTAGCTTCTGCCCGCAACTTCGTCCGCGTGATTTAATTATCGTTGTAATTTGGCTAATTAACTCAAAATCGTTATAAATTATAGCCTATAATTATGTTATTCTGATGTATATATGTAATAATAATACTGTAAAGTTTCATCAAAATCCGTTCAGTAGCTTTAACGTGAAAAAGTAACAGCCAGCCATTAGTACAGATAGTTCAACTCAGTTGTGCGTGTGTGCGTGGGCTTGTAAATATACAACTTTCACACGTCTTGCTCGGACGACGACTACCGCGTCACTGCCACACGAATGAAATTTGTATATTTACAAGCCCACGCACACATAGGGCCGCGCGCACAACTGAGTTGAACTATCTGTAGCTTAATAAAATAGGAATTAATTACTTATTTATGTACATAAACTTACCTTCCATAAATACTTAACAAACTGATAATGTCAATTATTTTCACTGAACTTATGTTCTGATACAAAAAATAGTATTTAAATGCGTCTTTCCCTACTATGAGTTTATTGTACTTATTTTATTATTACACAATATTGTCGGCACTATAGGTCTGTTGTAAGGAACCATCTGTCTTAAAACAATTTTGTACTATGTATGACTGTTTGATGCCAAAATAAAAAAAAATAAAAAAAAATACTAGTCATTTATAAACTTTATTCTAACATATCTGTCTCATTGTTCTAAGTAGTCGCAAGCGTAACTGTTGAGCTAGGTTTTCCAAGTTCAATTCGCAGATTAGGAAAAGTGTTATTGAGTTTTTCTTTTACGAAATTCTCAATAGTGGCTTGGAATTCATATACATAATTCATTCATTACATAGTATATATTTTTATTTATGATATTGATACAATTTATTGTGATAATAATGTGGAATTTTTAAAAAATATTTTAAAGGTAGTAGTACTGTTAAGCGCAGTGATAGCCTAGTGGTATGACCATTGGACTGCCAAGTCGAAGGTCTCGAATTCGAACCCAAAGCACGCACCTGTGACTTTTCGAATTCATGTGCGTATTAATAATTAATTATCACTCGCTTAAACTGTGAAGGAAAACATCGTGAGGAAACCTGCATGCCTTAGAGATTTTTCTCGACGGTTTGTGAAGTCTGCCAACCCGCACTAGGCTAGCGTGGTGGACTATAGCCTAATCCCTCTCAATATGAGAGGAGACCTGTGCCCAGCAGTGGGACAATATGGGTTGATGATGAGTACTGTTGTGTTTTTAATTTTTATTTTTTAGGTATAAAACTGTAATTATCGAATTGGGATTTCCTGTAATGGTGGTTACATGTAAGAAATAAATAAATAAATTCCAATTTATGCCCAGCAAATAACCCTCTGTTCCACGGGACTGAACTATACCTGAAATTTATGGGAGTCTGTCTAGCCTTTTAGGCAATACAGGCGTGACGGTATGTTATGTTCTATAAAGCTAACACTTTAGGCACTTCCCCAATTTGGCCCATTTCTACTATTAATATTTTACCTTTCCTAACTTACCCCAAAGTAGTATTCATAAACGGGTAACAACTCGTAAAGTTGGCATAATCCCATTTAATTTTCCCTCACTATGATTTCAATTAAACGTATCATCCAAGCAGCCATTATGTATGACGTGGGCGACACGTTCAAAAGTTAAATTGCTCTAATTTCTGCACCTTATTGCAGCCCCTTTCAAAGCCACTGCGTTGGGATTTACTTTAGTGATGGGCGTTACTATATCGATATTTATGACTGTGTCGATAATTTTGTGAAATACATAGACATTTGTAATATTTATTTTATTTTCATAAAAATGTCAACGCTACGCAACGCAAATTTCAACAGTAAGTCATTAATTCATAAGTTATGGATTTCAATATCTTTAGGTATTTCTTTAATTCTAAAACTCAGTATAATAACGAAACAAAGTCTAAACGGGCTTTTATGATGTATGATCCATCAAATAATAGACAAAAGTTCGTAAATACCGACGTTAAACAGTTTTATAATTCAGAAATTATAATAGGCAACCCTAATATTTATCCGCGGCTAAAAAGCGAGATACTATCCCAGCGGAATTATATATTATTTCGAGATAAAACGTTGCCTTTGACCTTTTCTTTGTAGGTCAAAGAGCTCTTTTATTCCTATAATAAAAAAATAATTAAATTCTGTTCCTAGCTACGTTTGAGCATAATTAATTAACAAACTTGTTTGTTGATCATAGACTTTTATTTATATGTCTAGTTAGGGTAACTAAATAGTACACATTACATCTTGTGTGTAGAGTTCTTGTTGGTAAAATTGTAAAAATCATGTTCTGGATCTGTGTTTAAACACACACACACACAGCATGAGAAAATTCTAATGCAACGTTTTTCTTTAAAAAATGTTCAACAAAGTTCAAATGTTCCCTTCTGTGCAAAAAAGAAAAAATAGTTTTTAATGTCAAACTCACGTTTTATTTCAATAAGACCATTGAAATAGGTATTCTTGTAACATCAAAACTAGTTGCACTTTGTAATTATGTACTTTGTTGTTTAATAAGAATGTTGAATTCATAATTGGAGTTTATAATTTTCTGTTTCAAATAATACAATCCTTATCGACATAAGTGATCTCTGACTTCCACATTAAACGGATGCGTCCGCATTTCCCCCATCTATTTACGATTTTATTTTCTCATTTCTACTTGTGAAAGCGCATCCTCCTTTGAACTTTGTTGAATTATTTAATCGTTTAATAGAATTACTGTACCTACTCGAACACGAAGCACCCCTGTCTCGGAACTACCTTCCCTCTAATTGGATGGCTATGAAAATATTTACCATTGCCTTTTTGCAGCGTATAGATTTCATTGAAAAACACACCAGCATTAAATTGCATTGGTATCTGATTTTCTGTGAAGCACCAATTACGCAGTCGGTTTATTTTTGTTTTACGCATTTTTATTGAGTATTTTAATATCAATTTTCATGAAAATTACATTAACATAACATATCATTCCATCAAGCTTGTATACCCTGAAGATTTGGCAGAGGTGTACTAATGTACACCCACATTTCACTGGAATGATTAGATCCCATGTAATACGGGGCGATTCTTTTGCCATCGACCGGGCTCAAATGATACTCCGAGCTGAGCTACAAATAACTTCATGAAATCAGATATTTTTTCTTGAAGTTCCTATATAAAATCAATATTTTCACGAAACCCCACACTGACCTCACGCGACTAACAGTGTAAGTACTTAGATGCGACTAGCTAACAGTTTAATTGAAATAAAGTATTGACTATCCTTTATGAGCTAATGTTGTATTAAACAATAATCGAAAATCAGGCCTTACAGCAAATTGATAGTTACACGGTATTGAAGTACTACTGACATTATATCACACAAACATACGTATGTACTCATGTCGAAATAGTACATTTATCAATCTGGTTGATGGTCCCGGCTTTATTCAGGCCTTAATCAACGCGCATCGCATTCAACAGATTTGCAGCCAGTTATCATTCATTACGGCAGCTAAATGGGACGCGGGATTAGTACTCCACATTTAATCAGGTAAAGCATTCTATGAGTATGGGAATTTATGTATTTAGATATTGATGATATTGTCAGCCTAATTTTGGCCAATTTCAAATCCTTTAATCAGCTTGTATCTAGGGACGAGTATTTTTTTTTTATACCAATAAGGTGGCAAACAAGCATACGTCCCACCTGATGGTAAGCGGTTACCGTAGCCTATAGACGCTTGTAACATGTACTTGCGCGTTGCTGACCCTTCCAGTAGTTGCACTCGGCGATCCATTCAACCTTTGGCGTACATACTCCTCGATGTCCTCCATCTTGGTGGTGTAGTGTAGATGAGAGATATACACCGGAGTGTTCGGCAACGCAGCACGTATGGTTGGCGTGGGCTCCGCTGGAGCCGTGCCACAGCGATTCTTGTTGGTTCGTTGGTGGCGCTTCCTCCTTTGCACCATCACGAAACCTTCATTATCAGCCTGCTTTGACGCCTTTTCAGGCGCGGGCTTCATAAGGGGAGCATCTAAATTGCTCAAAATGACTCTAGCGAGGTCTTTGCCCTTTGCTGACTCTGTTGACACGGGCAGCTGATCAGAGGGTCTGGTTACTCGAGCGGCGGTGCGGGGAGGAGCCTAAGGGGCGGGAGCGGGGTTGCGGGGCGCGCACGGTGCGCACTCTGCAGGCTCAGTGTTCGACGGTGGCGGCGACGACAAAACTGCTGACGCGAAACTTAGCACCGATGTATCGAGGCCCGCTCCACGACGCATGTTTACGTTCGATGCACTCGATGGTGACCCAATTACCGCTACCGACTTACGCAACTCTATGAGTTCATTACGCAATTCAGTCACGGTGCTTTGGGATGCATCCAACTTCTTCTGCACGTCCACCAGGCTTGCCTTAAGAAAGACGATGTCTTTCAGAAGGCTCGTTATATCGACGTGGTCGAAAGTGACGGGAGGAAGCTTGTAGAGATCCTTCGCCACAAACGTCGGTACGTCGTTGTCGTCGTCGTATAAGGGTCAAAGTCCCCCCACTACCAACAAAACATTTCTTCGCGGAAAACTGGCAACTTTTCTCACTCTAAAGAACACAACACAGCTCAAAGCAGTGAAATGAAATGAAATGATGAAATGATATGATGAAATGATATTTATATTCTGTAAATAGATCTTTTAAAGACACTTTACAAGTCAATGCTTTGATTATTTTTATGCTAGAAGGCGCCGGCATTTCCTAACTGACGACCACTGAGAAGAAACACCGAAACAAACTCAGAGAATCATGGTCTCTTTTAAAGTTCAGACATAATAATATCAAATATGTGAGTTTCACAATGTAGGGTAATGTCTGAAATGGCCTTTTGAAGAAAGAGCCACAGCGGCTTTGAGTAGGCTAATTCCAGCCGACAGCACGCATGCATCAGTCATTGTGTAGCTCGACCATATTAGAATATTTTTTCTTTCTTTCTCTCACTGCCACATTGACCAAGTGGTCGGAAGTACAACTGCTATGTTAGAGAATCGGAGTTCCAGTCCAAGCATTTAACTCTACAAACTCAAAAGCTTCAATTCTTTCATACTTCTATTTATTCATGCTTCAATTTCACACTCCATGTTAGAGCCTGTTTGTGCTTACCACCAAAAATACGGTCAAACACAGTGAGCACTAAAAAAAACGTAGGGAAATAGACAAATGTCATTCGATTGACATTGGCCATACAAAATTGCATACCAAAGCGCGGTATGCATAGCAATGTCACAAGGGTAACATGAAATCCAAAATTAACGTGAATGGCTAATTATTTCTGATGTCCGCTATCAATAGTCCTATAAAGGCGTCTAGATGGCCCTACCAGGCTATTGAGACGTTTAACGTTGACGCACCCACTAATTGGGCGACGACAGGGAGGTGAAGGGACAAATTGCCTGTTTTAGGGTGACAATAAATTGATACCGGCCGAGGAAAATTACCATACAACCCCGAACGTATTTCACAATTGCTTTAATTACCGATGCCCGATGGTGGCAAGTGCCGAGAATGGGTGCGTTCACCCTACGTGGTTATGTTTTCTTAGCAATTGTTGGTGTTTCCCGCACCTCCACAGAACTGGTGTTTAAGTGTTTATTTGAATTTGTAGGGTGCAAGGAATTTAATTAGTGGTTAAGAATCTACTCGTACATTTCCATTTGTTGTGGTTTCAGAAAAGATTACCCTTTTGCTACTTTTCTTTCTTACTTTGTGCGTTAGTAACGTTGTATCGAAAAGTTGTTTTTCATTTGGCTCTGGATATACAAAAAGTCTCTTATGAAACGGTTGGTGACCCGATTGCTAATGAACGCGCCAGACCTTTTTTGACAAGTCGAACGCTGCAAAATGTCTGGGAATGCAGCGGGATGAAGGTTGCTCACACTGCCACTGATGTCTGTAGCCCTATTGACATTGGGCCTTCACGGAAGACAAAAAATATTCATTTAAATGTTAAATTCTCGAATTGAGCTTAGCTAATTAAATCAGGTACTTATTACTTATTTATTACTACTTATTTGATATTTAAGAATTCTCATTTTGTTCCCAAACAATTCCCATTCTTGATAAGACCTCACTCTAAAAAGGTTAGGCAGCGGTGTACCAATGTCCACCGCAACCCATCTGTTTAGGTCTAATAGGTGGTGAACCTATTGCCATTATCCGGGCAAAAATCTAAACTCGGAGCTGCTACTGACAATTTCATTGAAAACCTAATAACACTGCTCGACCTCGAATCGAACCCAGGACCTCTAGCGTATCAGTCGCACTTAGGCCTACTAGACTAACGAATTAGTTAGATAAATTAAATTAAACTTTAAAATATAGAACAACAACACAAAACATGCCACCATATCTTTCACCCACTCATACAAACTGGCCACTCGTTCACACACACTGGCCATTCAATCGTCTACACAACACTCATTTTAAAAAAAGAATAGTCTTCACCGCGCCTGAAAACCTAAACGCACCGTTTACAATGTACGAGGGGTTGCCACCCTGGGGTTATTTTGGCCGTCTATAAATTAATTTCGGCACAGGCAGTGCAGTTAAGCCTCCATACATTTTAATTGGTTCCATTATCGGCGATTCTGCAAAATGGCGACCTGATGACAATGGAACCCGCCCCATGACAATGTGATATAAGGCTTTATTAGGATACATTTTTGAGTACACTAATTGGAGTGCAGTAATTTAGGTGGTAATTATATTTATCATGGGTTTCGTGACGTCCACGACGTGAGAGTGGGTACATAAGCAATTATTATTAAAGCCAAAAATACAAAAATCTAACCCTCATCGATAAGTATGTATGAGAGAATATTAATGAAAGTTGAAAAACTAGTTACTAAAGTACTTTTTTTGTAAATACTATACTCCATTTACTATAGCATTAGACAGAAGTTAAAAAAGGCTCTTTTAGGTGCACACTTTGTAATAAAAGTACAACAAACATTATTACAGTCAAGATTGATGTGGAGTTAAATATAATCAATTTAAATAACAACTGTCACACTTAATTGTACTTATTTAACATAACTACCTTCTGAAATTACAAAGCTTTCATTTAATATTGTTTAGTTTTTACGTGATATATTTTCGTGTAGATGTTTATAATCTAAAAGAAGCAGGGGTGGCCAGTACCGGGTATGTTTTTCACGTCATTATAATTCTACCAAATCTAAAATTTACATATTCTCTTCATAAGTTGTGGCAGCACGTGTTTTTTTATTTTGTCAGCCATCCGTCAAATTCCGTAAATATTCTACAATTGTCAATTGTCATTCACTTGTGGATACTTGTGAATTCTACGCCTTTTCTTGTTGTTATTGCTGATTTTTCGTGATTTTGTTAGTTGTTACTATTTTTCTTTAGTTATTGTTTTGTTATCGTTATAATTGTTAGTTTTGTGTTGTTCGTACAAAGTGGTACGTTTTGTGGAACTATGGATCCCGGTGCAGGCCCAGGTAAAGTTAATATAATATTAATATTTTTGGGACATTTTACACAACACCATCTAGTCCTAAAGTAAGCAGAGCTTGTACTATGGGTACTAGACAATAGATATAATACTTATATATATATATATTGTAAATACATACTTATAATACATAAGAAACACCCAGACAAACACAAATACTCATGTTTTATCCATACAAATATTTGTATCCTGTGGGAATTGAACTCACGACCCCATGATCAGCAGTCACTCGAACCGCTAGACTACAGAGGTCGTCAGTGTATTTTTGTTAATCCTCTGGCATTCTAAATTATTATAGTTGTTTTGTTGAAGACTTAATATGGACGTGCCATTGTGATAAAGTTGTTTTTAATAAACTGATTGTTACTAAAAAAAATTTTCATTTCATGTATACCTATCCAATCTTCGTGACGAGTAGTTAGATAGAAAATGCTTTATTATATGCCATACATTGTTACAAAAAAGAAATTATTTATTAAAATTGTTTGAACTGAACTTGAAATAAAAGTTTTCGTACTCCTGCTTCTGCGAGCCTCTTTTTTCTAATGTTATAATAAACGGAGTATAAGTACTTACATAAGAAACATCCAGAAAACCACAAACGCTTACGCTCATCATATAAATATGTATCTCTTGTGGGAATCAAACCCACGACCCAGTACACTCGTACCACTAGATCAGACGTCGTTAGTAAAATAAGGGTAAGCATTGATTTGTAAAAAATATCGTTACAGTCTTTTTACTTAAATTGCGGGTAATAAGCGCATAAGCATCACGTTGTATGAAATCTGAACTCAGCTTTTAATAAAAAAAGGGCAAAAGGAAAAATATATTTCGAATATTCACCCCAGCATTATTTCTAATTAAATTCATAAAATTACCCAATTATGAGTATTCAGATGGCCTTTTTTACAGAAAAGTAAATTAATACAATATGCTAATTAGTTTTAATCGCGATTCGTTTCACCAACGTGATCAACCTGTCGAAAATTATTCAATTATTCAATTGCCGCAAAACAATAGTAGGGGATCGCATCGTTTGTCAGTACTTTACATAATGGGGACCGTACCGTGTTTTTTAATTGTTATTGGTTGAATGATTACAGTAACAATATACTTAAACCAGATTATTTTTTTATTTACCCACTATAATGTTGTCCTACTTCAATCATGGGTGCCTTTATAAATACAAATTCTCTAACCCAGACCCGGAACAACGCCCTACATTTACTTGTTGATGTATGTTGATGTAATGCTTCTTCTTATTGTGTCAATGGTTAAACAATAATACTCTTAATCATTATAAAATTCATTTAAGGCGCTTTTAACCTACCTTTTTTAAGAACGTCTACTATTTGATTTCGACGTTCGCTGAGGTGGCCTTCTTCCAGCTCCATAATAAAACACCAAACGTGCAATTCAAAAATAGAATCCTAAGTACCTTTGAAAGCGTAGTGTTTCAAAACCACAAGCAATTCAGCCCAACTAATTAAACGCAATAATTACGTTTAACCAATTCATCCCTTTTATTTCTCCATCCCTTTTGCATAGTTCCGAGCAGGCTGACAAAGCAAATCCAATTGTCATTTTCTCATTACGGGTCTCTGCTGTCTGCTCTTTGTTTCAAGCAAAAATACATTAAAAAGAATAAAACAATTGCAGACTAGGATGCCAGACTGATTTTATTTTTGTTGATCCACTGAAATAAGTTCATGAGATGTTGTAAAAAAAGGATTCTAGTTTTCTTACTTAACGAGTTCAGTATTAAATAAGGTTTACTTTTGTTTGTGTCATAAGAAATGGGTGCTTCCCGAGTCAAGAAATCTATATGTACAGAAAATTATCCTTGTTTTTACCATATACATTCCTATACCATTCATCCGACTGCAATGAAACTTGGACGAGTTGTTATTTGTTCGACTGGAAAGGTTTCTCATAAAAAAAATATAGATAGAAAAGAGGCACAAGGTTAACGACACAGCTAGTTTTTTTTTTTTTTTTTCAATTTAAGACCTCAGCTCTTGTCGGTGGGGCAATCGCCACTGTTCTTTATCTTCAGCTTTCATAACTTTTTCCACAAAACTTCGTCTAACAGCTAGTTTAAAAATTAATAATTTAAGAAAATGATCTCTATCGCACCGTATTATAACAATAATAAACTATCATCCTCCTGCCCTCAGTATCAAACTACGAACTATTTAATCTTTTGACTACGTCACTTGTCACTAAGTGACTGGTTTTATAAGAAGACCGTTGATCGGCTTCAGCCAGCTGTCATATTTTATATTGATTTCTGACATTTACGCGAATATTATACACTGGTAGACCCGTGACCATGGACGCTGTAAAGGGTCCGAAACGTCGGGATTAATAATATCAATATACCTAAGCGATAAAATCCGTAAAAAGTAGTTTTATTTCAATGTCATATTTTATTTTAACGTGGTTTCTAGATTTAATTCACAGATAGTAACAGTAATTCTTGTTTGTCCACAGAAGAAATGCAGGATCCTGTAAAACGCAAGACGATAAGCGAACCAATTTTCTATTCGATTATCTAGTATATACTACATAGTATATATCCATTGTCTAATACATGTTTTTCTTAATTCGAGACTAAAAAAGACTGTGTAAAATGTCCTAAGTATTTAAAATAAATAATACTCTATTTATTTTAAAGATTTCGTTTTCTACGTAAATCAATTTCATGATTTTTAGAGAATAAGCTAAAAAATTACCGGGTTATTATGATAAGTTACGTAGTTATAGAATATTTTATGAATAGGTACTTCATTAGTGAGTAAATAAATGATAGAATAAAGGATAGTAAAATTACCGTAATTGTTGTTTTCGTAAAAATATATTGTAGGTATAGTTCTCTACACAAGTAGAATTTCAACATATAATAATGTATTAGATATTTATTCTTAATATAATTGCATTTATTTACATAATTATAGTATAGCATTTTAATTGACGTTGCTTCATAAATAAATATATTCCACAATATAAAAAAATAACATATTTTTCATCCTGAACACTTTTCTTTTCATCAGTACGCAACAAGACGTCATTTCCATGGAAACGGCACAGATTTTCTTACAATTTGGTACTTTATTACGTATTACTGATATCAATACGATGTAATGTCATATCAAGCTGGGCAGGCGCCGGCCCCCCACCGCTCTGGTCATCCCTTCAGCGATAAAGGACAATCATTTGGAACCCGGTTGTTGGATTGCTGTTTTTATTTTGTTTGTTGCGTCGTTACGTCGAAGAGGGTAAAATATTCGTTTAATTTTGTTCGCCTGTACTTTTTTTTGTTTACGGGGAATGACAGTTAAAAGGGGTCTCCAGTAATACTAAAAACGTGGAATTTATTTTAAAATTATAGTTCAATTTGATTAGACAGGCTTATGTACAAATTTTATTTTGAATTAAGTTGAAAAGTATTTAAGTGAATGTGACCTTCCGCTGGCATAATAGGGGGCGAGCCTATTTCCATTAATCCGGCACAAATCCAAACTCCAAGCTACTACTGAGAATTTCATAGAAGACCTGTGAACCGAATCTAAAACCTTTAGCGTCAACAGTCGCGCTTAGAACTACTAGACTAACGAAGCAGTATTTTTTACATCAATCATTGAATATAAGATGACTTTGCTATCTCTCCCATCGTCATAACCTTTCAGGCGACGACGGGGCAAACCTTTCTCTTTCAAATGACTCTCAACTTGCTTTCTTATTTAGATAACTTATCTAGGTTTATTTAATATACCTATTCTTGCAAGAATATCGAACGAAAAGCCTTCAAGTTCAAATCTAAACTATATACCTACCTATCTTCCTCGTATAGTTAATAACTTGTGGTCGTCTAACCCCGTTGAAGCGGAAAATGCTTGATAAAACTGAAATGGGTTTATCTTATCCGGCCATCAGAAGTGTGTCACAGACTAAATGAACCCTTTTCCTTCAGAGACAAACTAAAAAAGATAAAATGTTCCTTAGCGTACATTAAAGCAGTGTAGGACTGGGAAGAGGCCATAAAAAGGCAGGAGCCCGCGAGTCCTCCGGGACTGCTCAAGTCAGGCCGCTGAGTCAAATTAAAGTATAGAGTGGGCAGTCTTAAGAAGTAATGTAGTAGTAAAAACAAAGAATGACAAAATATTTTTTATTGATTAATAAAGTGGTTTTTTTTTTTACAGATATTGTTAACATTACTCTTTTTTTAATTTGTACTAATTATGTTAATTAAATTGTACTTTTTATCCCAATTCAACTCAGCGTGCTTCGTGCTCCACTTACTCATAATTTGTCGGTTGGCCACCGTTTCATTATAAACTGTTATTGATTAATTACACTTAAGTATATTATAATAATTATTAATTAATTAAAATTAATTGTAAATGTATGTTCACAATATTTCGTTAGTTTACAATCCGCTGGATTAATTATAAACCATTGATATTAATAAGATCCGCTACATAGATATCCATCGTATTCCAATGTATAATGTAGAATATATTTATGACTAGTATCCTGTCTTGTTGTTTGTGTGAATACAATAGTAGAATTGAAGATTAGAATTCTTACCACAATGTTGACTGATCTAAACTTTTCTAGCTCTGTACAAACCAGCCGATATCGGTCCTCGCCATGCCCTCCGCGCTACCTAGTTACAGGATTTCAAGCGTGAAATTTTATCGAGAGAATTAATCTTCAAAAGTTTCCCGACTCTGCCCTTTTGTCTTAGATGTGCCTGCAATAAAATTTATTCCTATTTCTAATCGGAAACAGATAATTTGAAGGGGACGACTCCCGTGGGCTCAATGATTTTCGTTCTCATTTAATTCGCTATAGAGGAAAGCGGATAATATTGGTAATTATGATAAGTAGGGTACTTATTTATTAGCTCGGCAACTAATACGGTTAATACTTAGTTGAGTATGGAGGTTTAAGCCGCAACGTAGCAACTTATATACTAAAAAGATAGCTACCTATATTATGAAGGCAAGGAATAACTACAATGACATATACATGATTATAGCTACTTAAGAACTTTACCTGCATAGTATAGTAGTTTACACTACCTACCGAACCCTATCCTAGAGGGGTATTGAAGTAAGTTCAAGAACTTTAATCTTCAACAACTATTATAGAGAAGCCAAGTTTTGTGATGGTCTAGAATTAAGTGCTCAAGTTTATCACATCAACTTCTTAAGTCTACTCCTGTATATAGTGGTTTATCGTTGTTATAAAGAATAAAAAATCCAAGGAAAAAGTACCCAACATTAATTATACCACGTCTATAGACGTCATCGTAATAAATATAAGAAGTAGATGGTGATTTTAAGCCTTAAGTATTTTGTATTGGATAACAACGGGAGTACAAATATTCTTTCCCGGTAGTTACCGGGAAAGAATATTAGTACTCCCTCCCTCCAGTTGCCCTCATTCAAATTTACATTCCAAAGTGTACAAAATGAGTACAATCTAAAATTATATCAATGTCGGAAAACAAAAGTTACCTAACAGTAAATGTCGTAAACTTCCACAATCCTAGATACTTTTACGTAATTAATTAATTGTTGCGAAACATTAAAATGAATAAAGCTTAGAGTTGACGAAATTAAACTCATTATGTAGGCGACGGTGCTCGGTGCCGCCAACCACAAGCTTTTTGTGATTCCACTGACAAATGAACAGCTCTCAGAGGCGACTGAGTTGGTTTTCACACGAAGACCAGTTACACGCAGACGCGTCACATCACATATTCAGCGGCTTTATTCTGTGGAATTTAAAAAAAAACCTAATATTTAAGTGAACCTAGTTTCTAATGAATAATAAAATAATTAGCATTTACAATTTGTAAGAAGGTACTGCCCCAAACAATTCTAATATCAGGGCTAATAAAAATGTTATTCTAATATAAGGTCCTCAATAATAGACAATCAATTTGGCACAAACAAGATAGCTTTATAACTTCGTTTAATATATCCCGATTTCTCAATAGTGTGCATAAAAATACCAGGTACTTTATTAACTGTTCTATGAAAAGAACATTTCAGTCCAATGTACAGACTTCAGCAGGTCAAGCTATCCAAAACTGTCAAATTTTCCCAATTGAAAATGAACCTCATCACTTTGTATTAAATTTGAAAATCTATCAAAGATATTTGACAGATTGGGGTAGCTTGATGTGCTGGCCCCTGTACATTGAATTAATTTTACTCACAGGAATAAAAATGTATCTACTCGTCTATGTCGAGTCGTCACTTTTTTAACTACGTTATTGTAGAAACAAATGAATGGTTAGGAACGCTAGCTTTGTTGCTCTGTGTAAACTCGCAGGTCCTGTTCATTTTAATTAACTTTGTTTCGACCAAAATTCACATGATCGCTAGAGCTGTATTTAATACCATAATACGTTTATTGCACTTTCACTCAGACCATCGTTACAATGACAAAAGGGGCCGTGTTTTATATTACTATGCTAACACAATGACCAGATCACTTATTGAAAACGACATATTCATACGCGTATTAAATAACAGTGACATGAAATCAATACTATGCTCACATAAATCACTACTTGAATACCGTCATCATTAATTAATCTTTGACAATAATTCCGCGTCCATGAACGAATTCCGTACTTTACACGGAGTTGAGTAAATGCTCTCTTATGGGAACTGTTCATTTGGAACGGAACATGTTCTGAGTATACCTGTTATAAATAACAACGTGATTTCACGCGCTCTCACTCTAACGTGGTTTAATTCATCATGTGTTCAATGAATCTTCTACCGATTGTTCTGGTTTGTTGATTTGTTATGGGAGAATGAAATTAACATGGTGGCATTTATGGATATTTTCAAGTTTTTAAAATATTTATTTCGGGAAGTTCCCGAAATAAATATATTAAAAACTTGAAAATATCTATAAACCTAAGTAGGTTTAAGGTGTGATTATAACTTACATTAATTCTCTTGAGTCCTAGTAGTTAGTAAATTTATTGTTATCATAGTTCAAGATAAACACCTAATTCAAGAAAAAGTAGCTACAGTGCTACCTGCTCCTTTCGGCTCGTCCTGGTGGGGGCACTAAGACACTGGTCCATCTATCTGGCCGATACAACAATTTCATGGTACCTCAATTGGCATCTATTTTCTGAGTAGGTGACTAATACTACACTGAAGACATCATAATAAAGGCTCCAGTATCTTTAGTGAAACTTATTTCCTCTTACCAAAAAATAATCATTTATTTGATAGAATTTCATAACTCAGGTAGAAGCAAATTTCTTAAATATTGTAGGTACGTAGTTACTTACAAGCAGAGCACCCCACGTTTGCACAAAACCAACAAACTTCTATAATAAACATGAACTGTATCTACACTATCGCTGCAAGTACAAAACCTGCGGCCTTCGGTATTCAGATCACATCACACACGCCACTTTCCAAATCAAAGTAAGGCTCAAAGCAAACACTCGTTGAAAATGCGATGTAAATAATAAAAAGGTACGCAAACGTACGTAGAGGTACGTAAGGTACGCCGCACACTGAGTGATAAGCATTTGAAGGTTTCGTTCTCGTAAAAGCAAGGATAGCTAGCTATGTTCGACTGATTCTTTTTTACAATTGAAGCCAATTCTTGCGCTCATTAATCGCACTGTTTTTTTACACACCATTGAAAAAGTCAGCATCAGTCCGATTTTAAGACAAGTAGTTGTTGAATAGCATTAGGCTATTCTAATAACTACTTGTCGTAAAATTGGAAAGCTCAGAGACACTGGCCTAGTGCGCGTTGGCAGGCTTTACACTACATCCAAAACTATAGCGAGCATTTTTTTGTGTTTGGGTTCAGCATGTCGTTTTTCTTTCACGTGCAAATGCTGATAGATTTTCTTATTTTTTATATTTGAAATTCAGATTTGGTTGCCTCAGATTTATTGAGAACTTTTAGGAAAGTAAAGTGCAACCATCAATTTATTTTCCTTATTTTTATTCTGATTTTCGACCCCTGTATGACAGAGCATTTTTTTATAGTACGGAAAATCCTCATGGTTCATCCGCCACTAGGGAAGGCAACAGGGTATGTCAGATTCATACCGACTAAAAACCGCACTTTCCTTAACTTTCCATATAGGCCATGGCCATAGGATCCATGCAATTCGCTATGACCATGACAGGCAGCGATTGCTGGACCCCATCAATTAGCGAGGCCTTGCCCTGCGAGGCCTTGCCCTATCGGAAGCATACTGGGGCCATTATCTGCTCAGATGGCGGAATCTCCAGTTCAGCCGCCCGCAGGCTATACTGTATAAAAGACAAAAGATTATTAAAATAAAATTACAAGTTATAAAAATAGATGTATGAATTATTCGTAATCCAAAATATTTCAGATCCCAGTGTCATGGGCACCTAACGTAGGTGAAAGCCTTCTGAGGTTGTCATTCGCGCCATTGTGGCTCGTCCCCTCTGCCGCGGTTTATTTCAGATTCAATATGCACTAGAGATGAGAGACCATGAAATATGGCGGGCGCAACGACTTTCAGCACCTATTTTAGTTGCCTTTTTGAATTATAATTTTTTACAAGATGTTTTTTTGTGTTGTGTTATTTTATGTACCTATACAATTATTTCAATATTTCGAGTGAAAACGCTTATCTTTTCTTTAGTTACTTTTTACTTTAGTCATAAATATAACTGGAAGTCGTTGGATGCAGGTGGCATATAACCGGTTCTTGTGGAAGTCTATGGGTGAGGCCTTTATTCAGCAGTGGACCTGTGGCTGATATGATGGTGATGATGATGATGATACATACAACTTTGAAAAATAATTGAATATTTTTTTTTAGGTCATGGTTATACTACAGTTAAAGAATAAAAGTGCACTTTTTTATCAATTTATTTGAAGTTTATTCAGTCATTCGTGTCTAAATAATCCTGCTTTCTAAATAGTCCATTGATTGTAGAATTGTTGCATATTTTATTTTGTTACATATTCGATCATACATCCATTCAAAATTAATTCAATTCAGTTATTTTAATATATAATAAGATAAGTTATTCAGTTATACAGAGAAGTTACTCTCAATTACACACATTATTCTCACGAAAACGATACACTTTCACCTATCCTATACTAGATATACAAGAGAAATGAAATTCTACAATAAAACGCCAACGACGGTCGTTTTTAAAATGAGACCTGAAAGCAGTATCTGGGACAAGTCCATTTTGTTAAGTAAGAACTTGAATCCATTGTAAAAACAGTTCCAACTTTTAATGTTTTATTTTTTTGCGCAAAAAGTACCGGGAAATGGACTGCACTTTAATAAAAAGTCATTTCGTACAAAGTGTATGAATTACGGAAATTCCTCATACGATTATTGTTACCCTCTCTTGCTTATTGCCCTCTTGTACGGTTTGTGTGTTTCTCCTTGTTTGAAATTTATTGTACCTATGTTGAAGGAACAGTATAATCAAACGGAATGTACATATCTAATATTTAATTAACATTTTCATTGAAACATTGCTTTAGTAGACTATTATATACCTATTCCACTGGAGTTTCGAATAACCCTAGAGCTATCAATCTTTAAGTGCCTACTTATTTTCAACAACAAAATAATCTCTCAACAAAATAAATAATGAAAACCAATCAGATTATTGTTCTCACAAGCATTTGAGACATAATAGTTCCATTCATTATTAATTTCGAAGCACGTTATGACAAGTTGGACGTTTGTCGAGAGATGGGGGGACGAGTCTACAATATAATCGGCTTTTCTATTCAATTTCTATCTGTACTCCGTCTAATTGTACCCTAGTCCCTAGTGACTGCAATACCTTATACCTGGGGATCACATTTTTAGATAAATCCGATCTGTTGGTTGTAGGATTTCGACTTTTAAAATAACGAGCATTGTAATAAATTTGAGGTAATGATGCTTTGTTTCCAATTTAGTTTGAAACATCATCTAAGCCAGATACTGTTTCTTGTAATTTATTTATTGCCACATAACTTTTTTTATTGTTGATGGGTTTGAATTTGACCTCAGTCTCACCTGATGGTAAGCGAAGACGAGGTCAAAGGTGGAACATGCTTATCCAGAAAATGGCTGTTCACTCTCACCTTAAAGACCAAGGTTATATGAGTCCGGGAATACAGACGAAGGGAGATCCCACTCCTTTGCGGGGCGAACAAGAATAGCATATAGCTTTGCCTATCATGTTGAACTCTTCCTTGATACTATAAGTAAGGTAAGTAAAATAAGTGAGGTGATGGAGACTCAGACTTCCCTCTCTGTGACTGGGCGCTGTTTTAAGAGCTGAAAAGCCTCATGGGTCTTCCAGGGGAAACGCGGCGGTATATATTGAACTCGTACCTACTGACAATTATACAACTTTGAATTTTGATTTGCATATCTCCTTCCCAGCAACATATTGGCCATATATTTTAAGAGTTTTTAGTGGTAGCCATCCTGATCTTTTGATGTGAGTGACTGATGATTATTTATAAAGCGAGTCTTTCATTTGAGAACTTTCAATGTAGATGTGTAGATCTAGAGTTATTTGTAAATCTACAGAAACACATCAGCAATCAAAAATCGAATTGCATCGCGTACGAAAACCGCGAAAATCAGAAGCACATTATATAGTATTTTACTGGCAACATTTAAATTAAAAGCAAATTTCCCGCCCATATTAGGCTCATCTCGCGTAAATTGAATGCAAACATGGAGGCAGCAAATGCGAAGGTTGTTATGGCTGAGCATTAAGTATAATTGAATTTTATACATATTACTATGGTATAGGTATTTGAGTCAAGTAATCTCGCTCTTATATCGCTAGTAAACCGATTTTGATGAAATTTGGTAAAGAGATAAATTCACCTTGGAGAAGGACAAAGGCTAGGCCATATGTCTGAAATAGACCTTTGGGGTACAAGTGAAATCGCGGGAAACATCTAGTTTGTAATATGAGGTTCTCGAGCAGCAATAAAAATATAAATATTTCTTGGTCAATTTTACACAGCACCATCTAGTTCCAAACCAAGCATTTTTTGTAAATACATACTCATAATACTTAAGAAACACCCAGACAAACACAAACACTACTGTTCATCACATAAATATTTGTGTTCTGTGGGAATCAAATCCACGACCTTGTGATCAGCAGTCCGACACGCGAACCACTAGACCACAGACGTCGTCAATCAGTAAAATAAGCGAAAACGATGTTTTAAAAGAAATAAAAAGGAAAATTTCGTTTACAACGATTAGGTAAATAAATCAAGTGAATCGCCAAGAGCATTCATAACTATAAAATTTTACGACGATCACGAATTAGGCTTGGTAATTAAGAGACTATTGACCTCTAGAATGTGCTAAATAGCCAATTAAGGGGAACCGTATTAAACCGTATTGAACGTTCAAGAATAGGTATGTTAAATATTACAGGTATTTAAACCCCTGACAGCTAAGTGGGTATGAAAACATTACCTTGGTAACGATACTAAGTTCCAAGGTAATGTTCATGTCTAGACGTCCGAGAAATTCGAGGAAATTGTATCTTTGGCATCTCCCTATACTGTCTTATTACCTCCCCCTAACACACACACACACACATGTACATAAAGGGGATGTTATAAATTTGAGTCCTTTGTGTTAATGACATCATGAACATTTTTTTTGTAGAATATCGAGTGGCTTCTTGAGTAGGTAGTTGAAAACCGTCTATCTTTCTTTTTATACAACTAAGGTGGTAAATAAGCATACGGCCCACTTGATGGTATACGATTACCGTATCCTATAAAGACGCTTGTCCCTAGTCCCATCAGCGGGCGCTATCAAAATATCAGCGCTACAGTTTGATTTGCTTACTCCAACATAGTGCTGAGATAGGCTACTATTCTGACATCACACAGGTAATGTACAGACGCCAGGTCAGCTATCCAAAACTGTCAAATTTTCCCAATTGAATATGAACTTGGCTTTGTATTAAAGTTGAAAATCTATCAAAGAAATTTGACAGATTGTGGTAGCTTGATGTGCTGGCCACTGTACCGACTTACTTAGTTTAAGACTTGAATCTATTATTTTGTTGTTTGGTATTTTCTTGAGTTGTGATTGTCAGAATAAATTTTCTTTCTACTTCCCTCTTGTAACACCAGGGGTACAAATCACTTGCGCGTCGCCGACCCTGTAAAACGAAAGAAGATAGCTGGGTTGGCAGTATAAGGGTTAGAATTCCCCCATTGCCAACATATTTTTTCCTCGTGGAGCACCGACTCGCTCACCGTTAGGAACAAAACACAGCTCAAGGTAGTGTTATTTCACTTCGATTATCTGCAAGGTCGCACGGTCTGCAAGCTTCGATCTTCCCTGTGCGGCAGCTCCAATTAGAGTGGAATTAATCCCTTCTTCTAAATCGTTTCGCTCTTGGCAGAGCGGTCCTGGTCGTCATGTAGTAGCATTATCGGGGGCAGATGTTATACGTCTCACGATATCTCGCCATCGTTTTCTGTTGGTGGACATTCTAGTACACTCATGTAAGGGCCCGCCCACACAAGTTTTAATTTGGGCGGTTCATCGCATGGGCCCTACCGCGCGTTCTGGTGCCTTCCACTTTCCCCTGCATGACGATACACCAAGCATTCTTCTCCAGCACCACATTTCGAGAGAAATTAATACCTACCTGTCTTAAAATCTGTCGGTATATTCCTTGGAACTTCTAAGGCCAATAGTGTTTATTGGAAACCCCTTTTTAACTTAGGGTCATGCTCATAAATGATAATTCAACGACTACTAAAAACAACTGTGATAATTTTTGAAACTGAAAAGTTGTAACAAATAATATGAAAGATTAAGTACTAAAACACAGTATAATATCATTTCAGTATCTTTATTATTAAACTTTCACAACAAGTTATATCTAAACAATAAAAAAATATTTCCAACTAAAAACAAACATGTTTTACCGCAGGCGCGACTTCAACTCTAGAGCCTTACTTTGTTTCACCAACGTCACGAGTCAGGAAGCTGTCGTATAAAAACTTAAGACTTCAAGACAAAGTCTAGACTTCAAAGTCTCGGAAGCACGCCGCAAACAGTAATGGCGAAGTTACTTTAATAAATTTATAATAAACTGTACAAGGCTGCTTACCAGTTAGTTATTGTCGTGGAGCCATTGTCTAATAAACATTGTTCTAGTATGATGTATATGGATATGTTTTTTTTACTGTATGGATACTGGTATAATGCATTTATAACAACGGTATATAAATAAGGGCCTCATTTAAATAACGGCGAATAAATAGCGTGTCTTAAAAAAACCTTTACTCTGGAAATCTTCAGTCCAAGGCGACGCAGGCGTAGCAATGGAGAAGTTGTGTAACATTTAATATCTAGGTGAATCAAGATCTTGACTCAATGACGATCTCTCTAACACAGAACTGCCCGTACTAGTTCTTCTTCGCCTGGGAGTTGTACCCATATTAGGCAATGGACTGTCTGCCGTGGATTCAACGTATCTGGACCTGTGGGAGAGACATATTTGATTGGATTCTTAGGGCTGATCTTAGTATCATTCTTGGCATTATCAGGCAACTTTTCATCTGAATCAGGTTCATCTGATTTCTTTTTAACAGTGGTTGTCATGGTGGCCGATTAATGACTATTATTTTTATTTTTTTTAAATAATCCGTTAGCAGAAACAAATATTAATTATGTTTACTTGGCTAATGTTAATTATACACTAGCACATCCGAAGACGTTGCCCCGTCGCAAATTTTAATATACATACATATTTCACTCCCTCTGTCTTTTCCTTTTTGGTCCGACCTTCCCTAAGATTTGGGCTAACAAATGCAAAAGAATTTTAATATCAGACTGATAGTTTTCATTAGCGCTTCCAAACAAACAAAAAAATCTTCAGTAGTATTATATTAGTATAAAAATTATACAAAGTTTGGGCTTGTAACTACACTGATCATCCGATCTGCAAGGTTAAGCTGCTCTAGCCGCGGTCAGTCTGTGGATGCGATACCATTTTTATCACAACGAGACCCCTCCGTATCTCGGAGAGCCCTTAAAACCGTCATTCCTGGTTATAATGCGAATACCTGTGATAATCGTTAGTAGTAGTCAGCCAAACAGCTTGACAAACAGTCTATACAATCAGTATACCAGGCCAAACAGTCCATAGTCAGAATGGGTAATGCCCAGAAATTGGGTTACGGAGATTTACTGATAGCAGTCGCTTTGTGTAAAATACTGATATTCAGCCGCATCTGGTTAGACTGAAAGCCGACCCCGACATAGTTGGGAAAAGACTGAATAAAAAGCTTATACAAAGTTGTTAGTATTTTTAGTCAAAACCTAACAATACACACAACTTAGTATTCAAAACGATCCCTGCTAATTTACATACGGCGTCGATTATCACTACCATCGCCGTAATATACCAGTGTTGATACGCATCGCTTGGGATTTGTTCCGCTTGGGTCTCTGAAATTGAGCCCATGTCAACATACAAGTAAGTGCTAGATAGGTTAGCGTGAGCATAGGCGCTGATTGTTAATTAAGTAAATAATATAGGATTCAGGTGCGTATTTACTGTAATTATGTAATAAAGGTACGTAAGCGAAAACTTATACACACTTTTATACCTTATAACTTAAGATAAAAATATGTATATATTTTTTTTACTGTATGGATACTGGTATAATGCATTTATAACAACGGTATATAAATAAGGGCCTCATTTAAATAACGGCGATTAAATAGCGTGTCTTAAAAAAACCTTTACTCAAAAAATATCTATATATATAATAAAAATCTAACTGTTCGTTTATTTTTATAGACAACCATGTCTGTAAGAAATTGCTTTTAGCGATAAGACCGCTAATTGATGCTACTTGTAAATCTCCAAATATTCTATAGTGCTTTGAAATTTCAATCCACCTAGGACAGATGACCTTGTTAGGGTTGCGGGGAGTCTGTGGATGCGTTCAGCGCAAGACCGATTTTTGTGGCGATCTTTAGTGGAGGCCTATGTTCAGCAGTGGACGTCCGTGGCTGATAGATAGATAGAAGCTAAATAAAACTAGTACTAACCGATCTGCCGCAGCCAGGCTATATGACCTCTCTGTGTCTCTGAGAGTACTTAAAGCTGTCGGTTCTGGTTGTCATACAAACACCTATAACAATCGTTAGTGGTATTCAGAAACCCAGAAAGCATGACAACTAGTCTGTCCTCATGATATTGGTATTACTCAGAAATTGGCTTGGGGAGGTTTGATGGCAGTCGTTTCGTGCAAAATATTGATATTCATCCGCATCTAGTGAGACTGAAAGCCGACCGATAGCTGTGAAAAGGAACATTATCGTACAGCTATTTGGTGAAAGAAAAAGTTGACCGCAGGCAGGATTCGAACGTGCTTCTGATTAGATACACCAGACGCTATGACCACTAAATTCGAATTTCGAATTTTTCCTTCGCTAAATAACTTTAAAATCTAAGCATGGAAAATACCGAAAAATACAAAAAGGTATTATCGTACAGCGTTAAGTAGTGAATATCAAATGCTCATAAAAACTTATTCAACCCATACGAAGATATTTTCATAGCCTACAATCTCAAAGCCGAAAGCAGAGCGAACCTCCGAAACGATTACTATAATGTGTGCGATGATGAGTCCTATAACCGTTATGGGGGTAATGATGGCCCACATCTGTGCACAGATTCAGCCAGATATTACGCCCTAGACTAAAAACTGTATAAGCTATCTTCAGCTTGGTTACATATTCAAATTTATTTCAAACAAACATTAGCCTGAAATTTGTTTAGATATTTTATCTTTACATTGTAACTATGTGCGTATTTAACTGAAAAAGTTATAAAAGATCAGTCATATGACCAAAAACCATGAACTGCAAACTCATAGATCTCTCAGCGATTCTTCTGCCACCTTAGTCATTATCTCTTTAATAAAATTAACAGGATTCTACATATTTACGACCTTAACAAGATTAAATGTAAAATGAAATTAACTAGCTGGATCCAGGACTTAAACTACCTTGAAACTGAAAAAATCCTAGCTGTCTCGGTATAGATTACCATTTAAATAAATAAATTAGTTATTAAATTTACTTTTCACATAAATATTATTTATTTATATTATCAGGCAACAGAAACTTCTACATCCTCACTCACTACACAAAACCACACTCTACACTTTCCCTCATCTCCACACATTACTAACCACACTAACACTATATAGATTTAGAATAATTTCAATAATTGTCAACTGACTCGCGACTACTGTCTGATTTGGAATATTATGTAACCTAAAGGGTGGAGACCTGGTGTCCTGAAATACAGGCGCCAAGCCTAGTTTAGGCACCAGTCTCCCGCAATATACTTACTGTATCCACCTGTTCCCTAAAATATGTACTCCATGTGTATTGTGGCGAGAAAATAAATAAATTATTATTATAAATTATTATAGATCTCGGGATTTAACCTCTGACTTCTAAAAATCATGTGCGTATCCCAACTTCCATATCACTAATTATTATAAATGCGAAAATAGCTCTATTTCCGCTGTGTCTTATCTGTTTGTCCATTTTTACGCCTATAACACTGAGCAGATTTATAAAGATAAGAGCTGATATATATTGTTGAAGACTTTACCATGACTTTACCCTCTCTTTACTAATTTTCATGAATGTCAATATTGTTGCGTTCAGTTTCCGCATTTCCATTCTTAATCATATCAGTATACTAAAACTTTTTCATTACTCTTGAAATAAGCCTGAAATTTTTCACTTGTATTTTTGTTTAGTAAAAACTGCGGAAGCAACGCTGTCGATAGGTGAGATTAGCTTGTTGCACTGTATGTACATTGTACAAGATCATTTGAGAAACTTTGGTCACAAAACATCTTTCAAACTCCCTGCACTCTTGTGAGTTCCATTACCTTTTTTCATCATACAATGTTCAGAGCACCTCTGCTTATTACTCAGAAGCTTTGTGCGAACTGGCAACCTCCCCCTTCTGAATTTAAATGGGGAAATTATTTTCAAGTATTTTTCGGTAGAGAAGTTTTATTGTATTGTTTGATTGCGTGTCACCTTGATAGATGGAGTAATGGTGCTGAAATGGTGTTGTCTCTGTCGTTCACCGGTACTTACAGAGTAGACTGTAAAGTTTGGCAGGTGATGGAAATTGAAACTAAATATAAAAATGTACTTTTGTATCACACGCAAGTCTTTCCAATTCCAAAGCCTCACACTGTTGCACTATCACGGCTCCCATACTGTGTCATCCTGGACTCTAGTCCCAACTGTGACATACACATAGACTAAAACAATCACGACAAATTCTTGTTCCGTATTATAGAAATTGAAACCTCAAGGTCAAGAGGTCAAATCGTATACACAGCGCATAAACCAATCAGTCACCCTCAACATCGATTTACACACAGTTTTTTTAAGATATGGAATGTATTGAACCAAAGTTGGACCAGTGGGCTTATTCCGTGGAAGAATGGGTTCATGCCCAGCAGTAGGACTATAAAATCTGATATTATTATAGAAACGCATAGCAAACAGTGCAATCATGAACTGCCAAGATAAATTTGGCGCCCTGTAAAGTCATGTTACGGACGAACGAATTTATTCAAAAGTTTATCCGTGATAACGCCCGTCGTAAACTTTAATAGTCGTTTTAAAGTTTTTCGGCGAAAGTAGCGAAGTTCGACTTCGAAATCGCTTTCAATTCTTCAGCTGAATATGATTTCAGGCGTGCATTTTAATTACATTTATTTATGTTACTTTGGATGTTCTGAGGATAATTATTATTATTCAGTTGAATGACATAAATATTTTTGTTTATTTCAGCGGATAATATTTTAGTGAATGAGCGTGATCCATGCAATATTTTCTGTCGGATTGGAAGCCATTTCGGGAATTTTATTCAATCATTTCATACGCGTTTTAGCCAAAAGGTATAGTTGTAAGTTACACATTGCGACGAAGCCCGTATTCCGTCGCAATCCGTCGGTTCAAAGCCAACTATAAAGCTTGATGTGTTTTTGCGACCAATAAAATAATTATTTGCGCGTAAGTATATACTAGATAGAATCTAATCTACCATCATGCCTATATTCCCCGAAGGCTGAGGCAGAGGTGTGCTAGTGTAATGGGGCGAGCCTATTGTCATTAACCGGGCACATCATATCCAAACTCCGAGCTGCTACTGATAATTTTATAACACTTTTCTCGACCTGGGAATCGAACCCAGGGCCCCGTAGCAGTTACACTTACGACCACTAGCCTTATGAGGCAGTACCTACCACTTATTACATAAAAACTTTATTACGGCTCGCTGTTAATATCGTAGAAGACCTAATTAATTTTCGCAGTCAATGAACTGTGCAAATTACCATTTAAGTAGGTACTCGTGACTAAATTTTAAACCCTTACAGTTCATCCCTTCCATTTTAATTGATAATTCAAAAGTACTTAACAAGAACCCTGTTTAGGTCCCAAACGGTTTATTAACTTTAAAAAAGGAAATAAAAGGCTCACTCCAGTATACCGGGTGTAAACAATACAGTACAGAACCCAACTAGGTGGGAATCCCCTGACGGTCCTTAGAGCGAGGCGAAATAACACAAACACAATTTAAATAACGAGTATTTGTGCTGACGATGCGACAAGATTACGGTTTACAAAGTAAAACGAGTTTCCATTTTTAATTTTAGAATACTCTTTGTTGGTTTTGTCAACCGTTGTTTTGTTTAAAAATCCTGTTTAGGTCAATAACCCTGTGATAGTAGATATAGATTTTGTTTGATACACCTGAATACGCAGTAATGGAATAAATAAATGTATGATTCGCCACAAAGTTCTAGAGTAAATGGATAGACTGCGTAGCAGATCAGTTACTTGCTACGACATATCGTAGCGGTGTACTACGCCGCTACGACTTGTAACTCGTAGCATAGAAAACTGTAGGCTACCAGTTGTAACTGGTAGCATAGAAAACTGTAAGCTACGAGTTGTAACTGGTAGCATAGGTAACAGTAGGCTACGAGTTGTAACTCGTAGCATTGAGAACTGTAGGCTACTGGTTGTAACTACAGGCTACGAGGTGTAACTCGTAGCATTGAGAGTTCTCAATGCTACCAGTTACAACCGGTAGCTTACACTTGTAAGCTACTGGTTGTAACTGGTAGCATAGATAACTGTAGGCTACGAGTTGTAACTTGAAGCATTGAGAACTGTAAGCTACGAGTTGTAGCTCGTAGCATAGAAAACTGCACACTACGAGTTGTAACTCGTAGCATGGATAACTGTAGGCCGTAGTAAATGCTGAGTTTCCTAAAAATACGGCTACTGAGGAACAGAGAAATATAACTAATAGAACTGTACAATATTCGTCTCCCGTCCGCTTCGCTTTGATGGGCATGGCTTTTGCGGAATATTAATTTCATACATACGGGGTATACATATAGCGAAGCGGGATACCGAAGCAGAGGGATGGTGGCATTACGGTGCGGAGTTGCTGAGCGGGGACGACAAGTGTGGTCGAAGTTGTACCACTGTATCCTTTGTCAAGTATTGCAGCGGGTTGATGCTCAATATCTTCACTAGTATCTCTGCTCACTTTCTTCGCAGTAGACTGTCTACTGGAGACATTGCTCTGATACACTGTTCCACGCTGCTCCGCTCCACTTATTTGTTTCGCTTCTGCAATGGGCTAAAAAGGTCACATTATTAAGGATCCATAGCAGATCCTTATCAATGTTCTAATGTGATTCATATGATGATTAATCAAAAGTTACTTCTTAAGCTCTGCTGGAAGCCTAAAAGCGTACGTAAACCGTCACCACATTTACATTTTAACGTAATATTTATACAGCATTTTACAGTCCTGGTTTGTTAATAAACTCCAAAAGTGTTAAAACCTCCATAAACCTTTTCTCCGGAGAGGCGAGACACGGCAACGTAAATATTCATATCACTCCACCAAAACTTAGTTCATAAAAATGATTACCAAATGTCCTGCATTGATTAAATTCATGAAAGTTTAAGCGGGAAACTATAAAAGTTTACGAAGTGAGCGACGACCGACGTCTGGGGAACCATAAATGAGAATTAAGTTTCCAAGACGATTTTGTTTAATAAATTTATCTATAAATACCTGGGCACTACCCAGGTAATTCAAGTGTATTTCAATTCCAAGTGTTTTTTTTTATTATGTGTGCTCTTGTATTCTCCATATTTCTATATGTTTCGGAGACCTGGACATTGAAGGCAGATGACCGCAGTCGCATTGATGCTTTGACATTTATTTTATGATGACATTGAATGTTACCATGATTGAAAATAAGTATGATTTTGCATATTTCCCTAATTTTAATTTTATACACATACTATCACGCCTATTTTACGTAAAAAGGGTTAAATGCTTTTATTATTAAAATATCTATTTTGCAATCCAAACCCAATCTGCAAATGAAAATTTCCTATCTCTAATTTTGCAAGAAAATCACAATACACACTTGCCCTAATTTCGGGTGGTTGTCGTTTCATACCCAGTTAACGTGAACCCCGTACTCTCGGGAGCAATCGCAACGTTTGTTACCCAAAGTGGGGACGAATAAACGAATTTAAGCGAACAATTTTAACCCATGCTTAACTTTCAGGGCCGAGGTAAATTTTTGGCCGTAACACCCAGTTTTAATGAGCTTCTGTTTGTTTTAATTTAGCTTGTTATCAATGAATTACTGTCTCATGTTTTCTCATAAAAAAAAAAACATTGACAGCATAGAGAATATTCATTTTATATCAGTTATGATATGCTTCTACGAATGACGATGCTGACTGGGTAATATGTTTATCGCCGTATGAACTATAAGGCTGCCTTCACGATAGAAAATGAAGAATTTATCGATGTGGAATATCTAGTTTGATTTCCACACGGAATTTGTACACTCCCACTTTTTTTTAGGTAGGCAGAAACTAAATAACGCCACTTGCATACTTCTTTTGATTCATACATCTTGTCATATACACGCGCTGGTTGCGAGTACTACGCACCTGACCTTTTTGAAGAACCTCACCAATGAGGTCAGTGTACGTATTTCTAGGGCCTCACCTCCCAGAGTTTCAACTGACATTTGCCATATGTTTTATATGCCTTTTCTTAGGCACGTTTTTTCCAGTCATTCGACATGAAAACACCTCAACATTCATTCTTCTTAGAACGATGAAAACTGGTACCAATTAATTTTACTAATTACAGGGAAAATATTAAATATGAAAGTATATATATAAAGCAATTAATCTAGAACACAAGCACTTCCTAGTTTTGTAAAGAGGCGCCTTTTGTAGATCAACACAGTGTAAAATGTAAACTATGCCGTATCCCTATTGCAATAAAAACGTTTTTAATGTGCACTTTACAGAACACATTTTCATTATATTTGTAATAAATAAATTTTTGGAGGGCCGTGCCTAATAAAACAGCTAATGACAATTTCTAGTAACAAAAACACGCTGAAAGTTTATATATTTATTTAAATCTTTTAGAATATTCAACACAATATCCTTTCAATTACAGATTTAACAAGAGGATTAACACTTCCATCGGATTTAGCGCCAAATGCCTTCCACGTATATAGGCTCGTCTCAGGTGCGTGAAAGGAAGTTTCAATCAAATCAACGCAAGCACAGAAACTGGCAAAGGAAATGCGTACATACAGCCTGTGACTGATTGACAACATTGTAACAGAAAAATGGCCCCACATTTTCCTAAAAAGTTACGGAACTCGTTCATTTGTCAAAATTACTTTTTTCGAGACATTTCTTGACTGCGTATTTAAAAAATGTGGGTGTGGTAACTTTTCCGTTTTCCTAAAAGCATCAAAATGGCAGCCAGCCAGAACAGTGACATTTTAAGATACTAACATACTGCCGAAGGGCCTTGTCTTGACCAGAAAAACTGTTATTTTTATCCGACAAAAAAAAATCCTTTTAATTTACAAATTTTATTTTATTACTAATATTTTCGTAATGGAAATTTACAAATTTGATTGGTGTTTGACAAATCCGTTTGTTCTACATAACAAAATACTTAAAATCAATTCTTTTTACAAATTCTTATCACTTATTGGTTCACAAAACTGCATGTCATGGCGTAGCAAATTCCAGTGCACCATTGCGTGAGAAATGCTCGACTACGTTTGTCTTTGTAGCATATATAGTACACACTATTGCTTACAGCTCAATACTAAGACTACAAACTCAATTCCCTGAATATCCTAACAAAGACATAGAACAGATACGTCCACAGACGTAATGGGGTCTAACTTTCTAAAGTCAACACCCCCTTCCCCCCCTACCACGAGACTGCTGCGAACGTCACTTGGTTAGGAAACTTATTGAGTTGTGGCGACCGCAGCCTGGTCGTGCCAACTGTTCACACAACTTGGTACGGAGTTGTGTTAGCCCTAAATATCGTTTATTAGAAAAACTTTTCAATTTATTGACTGACACATCTGTTAATATTAGGTATAATTATTGTGTTTATTAGAGGCAAGTTTGGAACTGTGCTATTACGCCTCCACATCTTTTTTTAAGTAACAGTGTCGAATGCTTCATATGTATCGATTTCTACTGACTTTCCTTAAGAACACTCAATGATACAGCACCCCTAAAGCCTGATAATTACAGTATTTCATCGGAAGACAGTTTTATAAGCTTTATTTACAATGTATATATGATGTGCGCACACGAACGATTTCAAATCGGTTGAAAGAGCAGTCTGCAAAGGAATTATACACATAACTGCACGATAAATCTATACAACCTACACAAAAAACTAGAACCTACATTGCACATAAGTTCATCTGCCAAGCTGACGTTAGTCCGATGTGTAATTAAAATTTCAGTACAAAGCCGAAACCTCGCAGAATACGTGACCAAGAATAATTTAGTTACAGGGATTCCCCCGTCTGTCACACGCTTTGACTAGGATAGCCATGCGGACGGATTTCAGCGGATATGAACCGGTTAGAGTAGAACTACACTGACATGGTAATACTGCACAAAATTGAATGTGCAAAATTGTTCCAGAGTTATGAAAACTATATAATTTTGTGGTGCTTTGAAGCTGTCAGTTTCCTCAGGTTTAGTTTAATTTCCTCTTAATTTCTCGTAGTATATTCTTTATTATGTATGCCTTTTATATAGCAATAATTTAGTTCATAATTTTATAGTCTTCATTTGCAGAATAAAATGAAATTTCAGTATTTGATTCTGAATTCAATGCTTAAAATCGGAGCATTGTATATGACAAAGAGGCTTTGTTACATACAAAACCTCTATAAATAATATAAGTCCATCAAGTTAATGATATATCAAACTGTCGCTTCTTAAAATCCAATGTAATGCAGTCTTCACTCTGAATTAAAATCCGATAAAAACACACCAACGTTATGTCTTAAGCGTTGCTTCAATTGTCCGCATTTTTATGGTGAACCTAGTTTAGGCTTGATGATAACAAAACACAGAACAAGGGAACTTCAGAGGCATATGAAACGTTAAAATAACGAGGGAAATGCAAATCTGACGTATTACCATAGAGTTAACGATTGTCTATGCGCTCTTCAGATAAAAAGGGCCGTGAAGTAATTACTTCTGTGCATAGGGGTACACCATTTTACATTGAATGAAAATGGCGTGTTTAAACGTGTAAACCGGATTTGTTATTCTTGAGTAAAATATGAATAGGATAAAAATCTATGTATAAGGATACATTTATTTAGTTAACCCATTACTACTAAACTATGAAGCTAATTGTGAAAATTTCTGTGAGTTGCAGAGTACGGGACACGATTCTACAAAAGAAAATCTTAATTCGTCTTGTTTATTTTTACAATTTATTTAAAAAATGTCGTATATACCAACACGCCTGTATTCTCTATAGGTTTAGGCAGAAGTGTATTTACGTATACTTTGCTTTGATATTCAGGGTATATATAGATAGATAGATAGAATATTCATTATTGTACACCAAGAAGCTTAATAAAATTACACAATAAACTTAAAGAAGTACAATTTCTTATCACTAACAGCATTTTCTTACAGACAACCATTGGATGGACACAGATCATGTAAGAAAAACATAAATGGTCAGTTGGCGGTGTACATGGTACATGCATAATTATATTTTTAGGTAATAAATTAATAACCTATATGTAATACAATATAGTATAAAAAATACATAAATATAGTATTATACATATAAGTACGGTATTTAGGTTTCATCAACAACCCATATACTGTCCCACTGCTGGGCACGGGTCTCCTCTTATGATGAGAGGGATTAGGCTGTAGTCCACCACGCTGGCCTAGTGCAGGTTGGCAGACTTCACAAACCGTCGAGAAAAATCTCTAAGGTATGCAGGTTTCCTCACGATGTTTTCCTTCACCGTTTAAGCGAGTGATAATTAATTATTAATACGCACATGAATTCGAAAAGTCAAAGGTGCGTGCCTTGGGTTCGAACTCGAGACCTTCGACTTGGTAGTCCAATGGTCATACCATTAGGCTATCACTGTCTAATTTAGGTATACATTACAACAATTATTTTAGTCGAGAAAAGTACAAAATAATTTAAGTATTAATAAAATTAGTATGAAGCAGGCACATATTGATTTTATTATAACGAAGCAAACTATCCAACAACAATTTTATACAATACAATCATTATGCTATCATTTACATTCTGTCATAATAATTGCTAATTGCACAGAGGCTTTTCCATGAACGCCATTTGTAAAACAAAATAATAACAGAAAATAAAGAGACAAATTTATTAAATGTTGTATTGAATTCTGTCACAATTTGATATGATTAAAATATATACTTACTAGCTGTTGTCCACTGATTTACCCGCATCCATAAGGTTTTTTGAGACAAATTGTACCCTATGTCCTTCTCCAAGGTCTTTCCTATCTCAACACCAAATTTCATCAAAATCGATTTAGCGGTATAGGCGTGAAAGCGTAACAAACAGACAGACAGAGTTACTTTCGCATTTATAATATTAGTAGTGATGTAATAAGTAAAATGTAGTAGGTAATACGGGGCAAGCCTATTATCTGGGCATGAATTAAAACTCCAAGCTGGTACTGAGAATTTTATAAAATAAAAAAAAACAAAATTTTGCTCGACTTGGGAATCCCACTTTCTAAACTCATTAAAGGTACACCTTCAGTAAGCCGTTATGAGAATTTCATAGAAAAATGCAATAAAATTGGGAATCAAACTAAGAACCTCGCGGTCAGCAGGCGAGTTTTCGACCATTAGACCAAAGAGGCTGGCCGAAAGTTATCTTGACTGAGAACAGTTATTGATAACTAACGACCCACCCCCGTTTCGCACGGGTGCAAAGTACATACCATACATGTATTGTACATATAAACCTTCCTCTTGAACTCACTCTATCTATTAAAAAAAACCGCATCAAAATCCGTTGCGTAGTTTTAAAGGTCTAAGCATACATAGGGACAGACAGCGGGAACTGACTTTATTGTATAATACTATTTACCTGAAAATTGAAGCATAATAGACTTAAAACATCAAATAATGAAGAATTTTTGTAATAAATTGCGTCAATGTATTGTTGAAGGGTTTACCCTGTCACAAGTCTTTGTCAGGGACACAATAGACACTTCGTCGAGATCCCTTGAAAGGATCTTGCGGTCGTTGTACATAATTTTTACAAAAACTGCTTTATAGTATTATTTTTTCCTGTATAAACGCTATTGAGCGTGTTGTAATTTATTAAACACCTGGATATAAAAATTATGCCATTTAGCATTTTTTAAGTTTACATCTATTTATTTTTTATTAACTTGAATACGTGAGCCTTCTTTCGTGAAAGTACAAACCAAGCCTTTTTTGGAGTGCCGAAAATCTTCAAGGATCAACTGTCACCTGGGGAGGAGGTGGAATATCCTGGCTATAGGATCCATAAAATTCGCCACGACCATGACAGAGTTAACACTACCTGTGATTTGACACATATTCCGAGATATGTTATTACCTACACAATCTTTGTAAAAACAGATGTCCTAAGTTGCCTGTATACCTTACTTTTTAGTTCACTGTACTACAGATCATCCATAGGTCACTGGTATGTTTTTAGTCAAATTACGTGCTCTATCTTAGATCAACTTATTTTGTGCAGCCTGTTATGGTTGTGGTGAATATCATTAATCTCATGGTCATGACTATAAGGCAAGTCCGTCTTTAGTCGGTATGCGTACGACATGCCCTTCAGCCTGCCCGGGTGGATTTTACGTCCTTAAAAAAATACTTATTTGTCAATACTCAATTCATTTATTGCACTCCACAATGTTAACAGTCTATATACAGTTTATGGTATCAATAATGGACCCTGTCGGGAACGGCAACGTAGGAGAGAGAAAGAAGGCATTATATTTATTACTATAGTTATTTGCTTTATTTACTAAATTATTGTTTTATCTCAGTATCGGAGTTCAAAAATAATGGTGTAATTGTGTTAACATTTCCTACAAATACGAGCTGCAACTTGCCCGTTCATAATTACATTTTTCAGTTCAACTGATACTCTTAGTGGCGCATTAGAGTAGTAACAAAGAGCGGGTAGTATGTGAAACTCGAGTCGAACGGCAGACCCATGTCCGTAGCACGTTTGACGTTTATGAGGGTGAACTAACAACATGGTAGGTAATTCGATCTGTCTATAAAACCGACCCTCTAAATTTATTAGCGGATGCGCTGTTTACGTGTTCATAACGTTTAATTTGGAGTTTATTGAAGTTTCATTGTAGATTGATTCGGTTGGTGACTGATTGCCGATTAAATAAAAATGCTGAGTACAAACAAACCTTTGTGAATAATTCATCTGGACATGCAGCGTCCATTTTTGTTTGTATTAAGACAGTGCGGGCTAACTGATGGTAATCAGCAATTATGGCCTATAGACGCGGTACTATAGGAGGCTTATTCAAAGAAACTCTCGGTTAAAAGGTACTCTGCGACTTTATTCTTCAAAGGTCAAGGGAATTCTCACTGACAACCATTAATCACTTTGACTAAACATTCTACCATCATTTCAAATGATTACTTCTTCTTAAACCAGCCAGTCTCACGCTGACTCCTGGTAGCGACCTCTACAGTACTGTGGTGGTCACGTATAACTCGCATAATTGCCCCTTATCATCTTGAGACCTTAGTTGATAACCTTAATTTGTCAAATAACTGGCTACTGGCTATCCCTTCAAACTTAAACACAGTAATATAAACGATCAGAAGTACCTACTAAGAATGACGAACTCAGCATTAGGATTCCACAATCTCAAAAATTCCACCACAATGATTTAAGACGACGTCTGTGGTCTTGTGGTCCGTGTGTCGGACTGCTGATAACGAGGTCGTGTGTTCGATTCGAATGAACATAACATATTTGCGTTGGTCTGGCTATTTATTATAAGTAGGTGTGTTATGTATTTACAAAAAAAAAGTATGTAGTTATTATATCCATTATAGAGTACCCATAATACAAGCTTTACTTAGTGTGGGACTAGATAGTACTTTGTAAAAAATACCCATCTATTATTATTAGTTTAAAAAAAAACTGTGAATTGCAATGGCTATAGGTACAGACGCCAGCAGGTCAAGCTATCCAAAACTATCAAATTTTCCCAATTGAGTATGAACCTTAACTTATTGCATTAAAGTTAAAAATCAATCAAAGAAATTTGACAGATTGTGGTAGCTTGATGTGCTGGCGTCTGTACCTATAGCCATTGCAATTCGCAGTTTTTTTTTGCTGGGAAAAATCATCCTGCACTCGATAGCATACGTACAAAATGACGCAACGTATATTTCTATCCAACGCGAAAAATAACCTTTACAATTCAATTCACATTCGATTCCAACAAGCGCGTTGTTTTTTTTCGTTTCAATAGAATATTTTCAAATTGACTTATTTTATAAACTGTGTTGTCAGTTTCAGAATACTATTTAATTAAACACATACATTTGAATTAACCTTTTGACCGCCACGTCAATAACGAAAATCTCTATGACAAACGACAAATTCTAATATCTAATAAAGTAAAAAAAAATACTATAAACATATTTTTGTAGATCTATTTCAGTATAAAAATTGGTATTTTTGGCGTGCCATGCCGTCTTTGGCGTCGTCAGCAAGTTTTAATTTGACATCTATGGACTCCGTGGCGCTCAAAGGGTTGAGTATTCATACATAGCATACCAACACGCCTGTATTCCCCGAAGGGTTAGGCAGGGGTGTACTGCTTATACAAATACACAATTCATCGGTATGTTTAGGTCCCATGTAATTTAGAGTATTCATCACCGATTATATAGTGCCAAACTGATTAACCTAGTGATCCAGAGCACAAGTGCTACGCTAGTGGTCCTGGTTTCGATTGCTAAGTTGAGCAGTGTTTTTTGGAGTACTCAAACCAGGATGGGTTCAAATGTAGTATTATATTGTGGAATACAGATTTTTGCATACAGTTTACCAGTAATAGTTACTATAGGCATATACATAATAATTGCTTGGTTACCCTTGGGGTATGCTGTCCCAATGCTGGGTCTCCTCTCAGATTGAGGGATTAGGCTATAGCCACCACGAAGGCCTAGTGCGGCTTGGCATACTTCACACACCGTCGAGAAAATCTCTAAAGCATGCAGGTTTTCTCACGTTTAAGCAAGTGATAATTAATTAATCATTAATACCTACGCACTTAAATTCAAAAAGCTATTGATATTAATCGGGTACAAATCCAACTTCCGAGCTGCCACTGCATATTTTGAAAACCGGAACATTGCTTAGCTCGGAATTCATACCGACATCACGCTTAGCAGCCAGGATTGTATTAACTAGATCACGGAGTTATTGAATCTTAACTCCAATTATGCCAATGTGAATACTAGCAAATAAGAGATTTGCTCGACATCACGTTTCACAAAATAACTGAATTTAATCCCCTACAACCGAAATATGGGACATGTACTTAAACCATAACAATATGAAGCGCTGAAATGCCTAGCGATACCCATTCGAGTAGCGGAAACACAATAAAACCAAGAGCTGCCCGCCTCCGGGCCTGAGTGGGTATCCATGTACCCACACGAGTACTGCCGCGTTTTAAAACTTGTATACTATCTGTTCTAATTCGTGTTGTTTTACATGGTACACGCGTTGCCTAAAGCGGGGTACAATAAAATGAGTGAGAAAATTGTAATAATTTGACTGGTCTATAATTTATTCTATATTATCTGTTGGCCACGGTTTCACCCGCATTCAAAAGGACTTTTTGAGACAAAAGGTAGCATATGTCCCTCTCCAAGATCTAATCTGTCTTTCCACTGTGGGCTACTTTCACCACATATACATACGTGAGTCTGAAATATTACCACTGGTGCTCTTAGGTATCCGTAGCGCCTTCAAAGAAGACCTGCAAGCTTCTCCTGCAGAGCTGCTGTACGGTGAGCCGCTAACACTACCTGGCGAGTTTTTCGACCCAAGCACAAGTGGTACATCAGACTTGTCAGATTTTGCTGCGCGATTAAAATCATTTACCGAACAGCTAAAACCTATTCCAGCGTCAAGGCATAGTAAGAACAAGGTGTTCATATTTAGAGAACTGGCGGATGCGGAATACGTCTTCCTACGTGAAGACGCTTCGCGTTCTCCCCTAACACCGGCATATACAGGGCCTCATAAGGTATTAGAGAGAGGTGACAAGACCTTCAAACTACTTCTGAAGGGCAAGCCAGTAGTCGTGACCGTGGACCGTCTTAAGCCCGCGCACATACTGGCCGATGAGGATAACCTGCCAGGAGGAAGTAAAAACGCATCCAACTTACCTCCCGCGCCGACTCCAGCGTCACCGGCGCATCCTTCTTCCTCAAAAGCCGCCAAACCACTAAATTCAAACATCAAAATAGATTCAGCGGTTTAAGCGTGAAAGCGTTACTGACAGATAGAGTTACTTTCGTATTTAAACTATTAGTACGCATAGTAGGGATAATGGGCTTAGTGAAAAATATAATTAAATATAACATCTGTATACTGAAAAAAATATTCAAATTGACTAAAAACTTCTAAAATATAAGCATTTCAGTTTTTGGTGAGGATTGAGAGAGGATACTCCGTCCGTTGCCCGCAAAAGAGGGATTGTTCAGAATTTCTATGGCGCACGGAACATTTGACGTCATATGATAGTGGCTACCGGGGTGGTTTTAGTGGTTATATCTAGACCGTTAGCCTTTCGAAGGTTTCCCCCGTAAAAAAAAAGTGGGAAATGGCTCTGGATCACTGAACCGATTTTGAAAATTCTGTTACCAATAGAAAGCCACATTATTTGTGAGTGTCATAGGCTATATTTATGTATAATAGGTGCATGTTATTAGGTAGCACATAGCACCCGTGCAAAGCCGGGTCGGATCGCTATATACGATATAATGCGTCCGTGGATTGAGTTCGTGCCGAGCCGGCCACAGATGTCCACTGCGCACGAGATAAAATTCTGGACTGGAAAATAGTCACATTGGAAACTCGTGTAGTTCAATCTCTCACTAGCAAGATTCGCACGAAGACATGTTACAGACGCAGAACAGTAGGATAAATAAAGAAAAATATTACATTAGTATAAACTAATCCCTCTCAATATGAGAAGAGACCCATGCTCAGCAGTGGGACAGTATATGGGTAGATGTTTTTTATTTTATTAGTAAATCAAGAAACTATCGCTTACCAAATTTTCAATGACTGAGCTGAATGTTGTTACTAATATCGCCGCAATATTCGACCATTATGATAGTACATAAAAACTACCTCTTTAGCTATATACTGCCTCATTGGCCTTGTGGTTGTAAGTGACAGGTACCCTTGACACCCTGAGTTCGATATCCAGGTCGAGCAAAATGTTTTTTTTAAGAAATTCTCAGTAGCTGCTCGGAGTTTAGAGCTGTGCCCAGTTAAATAGAAATAGGCTTGCCCATTATTACATGGGACCTATTAAACTGATGAATTGTGTTTGTACATTAGTCAGACAATCATTTAATCAGAATTATTTATGTATTATAAGTATGTATTTACAATAAAAAGCATGTAATTATTATATCCACCCATAGGACAAGCTCTGCTTAGTTTGGAACTAGATGGTGCTCTGTAGACTTGTCCAAAAAGTATGTATTTATTTATTACGTAAATAATGTATACATATTTTTTTTAAATCTACTGGCACTTCTCTGTACAATGTCCCAACGCGCTACGTACTCAATTTACCCGCTTGGCATATGCTTGGCATGCGAAACATGACGCCGGCAACATTTACGTTTCCACGTAAGCGAGAAACGTCCCACCCGCGTTACCAGAAAATCAAGTCAACTGACAATGTTACGAGAAATTGGGGAAGACATTCAGAGCATTATTTACTTTTTTTCGCGGAACAATGTCAAAAGTCGTTCGCTGTTGTGCCTGATTGATTTATTCAGCGAAAATAGTTTGGTTAAGAAAATTGGTGAGCCTGTTCTTTTTTCAAACATTTTGTTTTTTGTAGAATCATTGTCGAGCAATTTTATGTAAAACCATTTTTGTTACCTGCATTTAAGCATTGATGTAAATTGTAATTAAGTAAGTGCATTTGTCTCAATTGTAATACAAACTCAAGTAAGTACAGCGCTATTATGTCGAAATACTTGTCTTATTCAGGATTATAATATATATATATATATATATTACATTTATATATTATAATCCTGTAATTTGCCGTTACAAATCTTCTAAAATCTGAAAAAAGGGTCTATGTAACTGAGACCCTCCTGTACACCCCAAGAAGAGCACGTTAAGTTGTCGGTCCTGGGTGTCATACTATACGTGACATCGTTTGTGTCAAAAGCCTGAAAAAGAAACCTGATATACAGTTTACATGGCAATCGCTTTGTGTAAAAAAGTAATATTCCGACGCATCTGGTTAGAATTAAAGGTTAGAATGATCATTATGATGAATACCCATGAGTTATTATGAATTATATGAAACAATCTCAATGCTGACCTTTGTACATTTCCAATCATTCACGATTAAACTATCCCTTCGAAGGAAACCTGCCTCATTCTATTCAAATCCGAAGCAATTTCCGCTGCAATATTTCACAATCTCCCTGCTAGCATTGAGATTTACTCGCATCCAGATAAGGCGGCTGAAGTGGACGGTGGCTCCTAGATAACAATGCAATTTACACTGAAAGCCGATGCCCAGCTGAAAAGAATCGGAATAAGTTATAGTGGATTTCGAAATGTACTAGTAATATTTAGGTATCTACTTTATTTTTTATTTTGCTTTAAAACATTAATTCTAATTGATTTACTTATCACTTAATCTAAGTTGGTAAATGCACCACTTGAGAGCAGCTGGAGAGATTTGGCATTTTTTTTTAATACCATTAAGGTCGGAAACAAGCATACGGCCCACCTGATGGTAACCAATGTTAGGTACTTAGTGGGTACTTAATGCTTTATAACATTTATATCGGCGTATTTTATGAACCTCTAAAGAGATATACAGACAAGGAACTTACATAAGCAAGCAAGCTGACCTATAAAGTTTTAAGATAACACGGCCCGTCGCCGCACGATAGTAAATTGGAATATTCACAGAGAAGCGAAACGAGGGCCCAACACGGGCCACCTGTGCGGGAAATGTTATTATCTCATTAGGCGAGCCCTTTCCATTTCAATTTGTTACAAACAAACGGAATTTTAATATTATCTTCGTAATAGGTTCCGTTGTTGATAATCCTCGGGCGCTTTGTCGTTGAATAAACTGTTGGAAGAGAAACATACTTTGCGTTTGTGTTTTGTTTTTATACAGTTTAATTGGAGGACCTAGTAATTGTGTTTGCGGCTGGAAGGCACGGGAAACTATTATGTGATACTGTTTTTAATGAGTGCGTGACTTCAATTTAGAATGCTTTTTTGTTTAAAAGAGGTTCTATGTAATGTATACACATTATACCACCTACTAAATTACACACCTGGCTATTATTTCAACAATGAAAAGACACGTGTGTCTCAAAATTTTAAGGGTTTGAAATTATCATATAGCATTCTAAGTACTCTCGGTAGAATGAGGTTTGGATAAATTAAGTTAACAATCGAGTTGTAAATATTATAGAAGTAAAATATTTGTTTAATTATATGGCCATAATGTACAAATAAAATTGTAAATGTTTCAAGTCCGGCCGTGTTTTTGTATGTGAGAATTAGTTATTTTTATTATATTTGGCACAAACACACACTAACACACCCGACTGAGCTTTGCAAAGGAGGTTAATGTGTTTATCTGTCTTAAGATTTGTATGTATGTTCATTCCTTTGTGGTACTCCAGAAACCAAACGCGTGGGCCGATTTTATGATACTTACGTCAATCGATTTTTAAATATATTATACACTTTAGCGAGAGATAAATTAGAGCTCAGGCAGGATTCAAACGTTCGTGCTTCCGGTTAATCTTTTGACCGCCACGTCAATAACGAAAATCCGTGTTCTCTACGCCAAGCGACAAATTCTAGTGTTTAATAATAGGTAAAAAAAACAAAGATTTTTTTGTATAGGTATGTATTTTGAACTAAAAAAAACTGGTATTTTTGACGTGCCATGCCGTCGTTGGCGTCGTGAGTAAGTTTTCATTTGACGTCTATACACGTCCGTGGCGGTCAAAAGGTTAAGTACACCAGACGCTTTAGCCACTAAGCTACTGAGACGACTGCCTGTGACGTTGAATTTCTGTTGCACATTCTACGTCTGACAAGTGACATCAGCGACATCTATGAAGTACTTAGTACGCAGTACCAAAATAGAAGAGAAGTACCAAATCCGAAATTTGAAATTTGAAATTTATCCTAGTGTCCTTATCAGGTTTACTTTTGAGGATTATTTGTACAGTTTGTCTACATTAAGTTTGAATCATAATTTAATCCTTTGTTTGTAACCTACATTATATTTTATTAATATAAAACAATCAACCTAATAGTGGTACCTACACATGGCAGCCCTGTATCTATACTCCGCATTCCTTCTTATTTACATTTCATTTGCGGAAATGTGATTCGAGATACGAGATGGAATGAGCCAACCTACCATATGAAAACTCGCATTCTGGAATGGAATGTAAATTAATATAACAATCATGTTAATTTAGAACTAAAAGGCCTGCGGATATTAGTTTAGAATTCCCGTAATGAAAGATAATTAATCGGTACACATGTTTTAGAAAAATCAAAGGTTTATTCTTAAGATTCGAACTAGAACGACCTTGGAAGTCTGCCGTGCCTCGGAAAGCACGTAAAGTTGATGATCCCGGTTGTCATAAGAATACCTGTGACAATCGTTAGTGGTATTTAGGAGCCCAAAAATCCTGAACACCAGATTCCTTTATATACTTTATATTATTTTCGGTATTACCCAGAAATTGAAATACGGACTTTCTGATGGCAGTCGCTTTGTCTAAAATACTGATATTCAGTCGCATCTGGCTAGTGGAGACCGACCCCAAAATAGTTGGGAAAAGGCTCAGAGGAAAAAAAACACCTTTTCTCTAAAGTGTAAAATAATTATTCTGTACAAAATCTATATACAGTAAAACTGATTTCTATATCTATATTAATACAACTTACCAAATCAAATCCTGTACTTTTAAAGTATATTCAATTCGACATGACGGGTAGGTATCGCGGTGGCTTAGTGGTCATAGCGACTGGTGTACCTAACCAGAAGACGCAGGTTCGAATCCTGCCCGCGGTCGAATTTTTCCTTTTCTAAATAACTTTAAAATCTTAGCATGGAAAATGCCAAAAATATACAAAAAGATAGTATATACATTTTTAAACTCATCGTACCTACAATATCTTTCCCTAATGTCATAATTTTATATAATCATTACTTAAACAACGAAAGAAAACATCGTGAGGAAACTTGAGAATTTTCTAGAAAGCCTATGAAGTCTGCCAATAATGCCTCTTATTTTGAGAGAAGACCCATGGACAGCAGTGGAAAGCCATTTATAGAAATCATACGAGTATATAAAAACATGTATAGAGGCCAGCACATCAAACTACCCTAATCTATAAAATTTCTCTGATAAATTTTCAATTTTAATACAAAACAATAAAATTCATTTTCAATTGGGAAAATTTTACAGTTTTGGATAGCTTGACCTCGCAAGCAGGTAATTTATTTAATAAAACAAAACAATAAGAACTTTAACATAATTCTAATAATAATCCTAGTAAGGTCAACAAAAGAGGTAGGTATACAGGCAGCTAATTAAACATCTGTGTTTTGACAATAATGTGTCATGCAATTTAAGTCAAAACGCATGTATTGTAAACTGTTAAATATCAAACGCTTAGCGCATAATTATTTATATTGCATTCTAAATATGCAGATTATGTTCGCTATCTGTACACCAAACGTTTTTGTTGACTGTACCAGCTACCTCATGACTTCAATAATATTTACTCATAGTGCAGCCCCAAGCAATTGGGTTAGCACAATGAGTGCAGCGAAGCAAAGCAGGCTAATGTCTAAGATATTGATCGCGTGAAGCTAGTGGAACTATTGGAATGCATTCCAATACGAGCTAAGATTATTATTCAAGGTGATTAGAATATCTTTGAAAAATTCCGTAGTTCCGGGGTTTCTTCTGTGTGTAAGTACGTTTACAAACACAATTCTTACATAAACTTGAACCAAAAGACCTAAACAACCAGAATCTAAAAATATAATATTTTTCTATAAACTTAAATAAACCTTGAAATAAAACTACTTTTTACGGATTTTATCAGTCTACCCGTGATCATGGACTAAAATAAATAAAAATAATAATAGTATTCGCGTAAATGTCAGAAATCAATAAAATAAACATATTTGGTTTGCAAATAAATGTTTGACTTTGAGTACCTAGCTAAGATTTTTGCTCCAATATTATATTGGGACATTTGATGCTATTTGATGCTCATCTCATATCAATGCTTCATCTTACTTATTCTATGCAATGTTTGTTTTTTTTTTAACATAGGTGTAATAAACATAGCGTAGCAAACAGATCTGCTACGTCGTAGCACGGTCGTAGCAAGAACGACACTTACGGCCGGTTCCAATAACAAATCCGTCAGTAAAAATGCTTACTAGATAGTGATTTTGAATTTTTGACATGACGCCAATAGTAGTAATGTCAAAATCCTGTCACTAGTAAGCAAATCTACCGATTGAATTATTATTCCGACTGACTGTTAGTATATATGGATAAATAGATACCTTAGCATTGTTAATTAAAATATCACAGAACTTTTAGAAACCCTTTGTATTAGACATTTGATCATTTTACAAATCCAAGCAGCCAGAAAAAAATACTTTGAATCCACCTCTTTTTAAATCTAAATCTAATTGGAAAACCATTACCGAATTGGGCTAGGAAAATTCTAAAATAGATACAAATGACTCAGAAGGATACTCTTTTTTGAAGTCAGTATAAAGAGAAACGTCCTGAACGTTCTTAGTTCAAAGCATGTGCAATATTTTCTTCAAACGCCATGTTACGACATACATCACGTACATTTAAGCCCACTAATATTCTCAACTACGTGTACAATAGATTCGGCGCGACGCTGACACGTCGTAAATTGTAACGCGCGTATATAAGGGAAGTTTTATTAAATTTCAATGTGTAGACTCGTCTTCGGATTGGCGGCACACCTGTGAACTAAATTATGGTTAACGTGCTCAACAGTCGGAGGAAACGTTAAATCTGAACGTTTGCACTGAAATGTTTTACATGGAATGAAAGGGTTTCTTTCATTCATTCAATAAACCATTTCATTCATTCATCGAATTTTTAAACGGATACTAAATAAACGTATAAAAACTTATTATTTATAACTAGAGGTCCCGCTGTGGTCGAAATGCGACCTTTTTAAGTTTGAATGTCACTGAGATTCTTGTCAAAGTAAATTTAAAACACATTGACAGCCCGAACGTAAACAATGAATATTTATTTTAAAGTATTATTATACTCCTAAACATTATCTATGTCTAATCTCAGACTCCTCCATGCAGGCAATATTCTTAAAAACGGGAACAAATCCAAAACTGTCAAATTTTCTCAATTAAAAATAAACCTTATTCTGTTATTTTAAAGTTGAAAATCTATTAAAGAAATTTGACAGATTGTGGTAGCTTGATGTTCTGGCCTCTATACATACGAGTTCATACTCGTATGTATAGAGGCGTACATAAGGAGTACATAAGAAGTACATAAGTAGTACATAAGTAGTACATAAGTAGTACATAAGTAGTACATAAGTAGTACATAAGTAGTACATAAGTAGTACATAAGTAGTACATAAGTAGTATATAAGTAGTACATAAGTAGTACATAAGTAGTACATAAGTAGTACATAAGTAGTACATAAGTAGTACATAAGTAGTACATAAGTAGTACATAAGTAGTACATAAGTAGTACATAAGTAGTACATAAGTAGTACATAAGTAGTACATAAGTAGTACATAAGTAGTACATAAGTAGTACATAAGTAGTACATAAGTAGTACATAAGTAGTACATAAGTAGTACATAAGTAGTACATAAGTAGTACATAAGTAGTACATAAGTAGTACATAAGTAGTACATAAGTAGTACATAAGTAGTACATAAGTAGTACATAAGTAGTACATAAGTAGTACATAAGTAGTACATAAGTAGTACATAAGTAGTACATAAGTAGTACATAAGTAGTACATAAGTAGTACATAAGTAGTACATAAGTAGTACATAAGTAGTACATAAGTAGTACATAAGTAGTACATAAGTAGTACATAAGTAGTACATAAGTAGTACATAAGTAGTACATAAGTAGTACATAAGTAGTACATAAGTAGTACATAAGTAGTACATAAGTAGTACATAAGTAGTACATAAGTAGTACATAAGTAGTACATAAGTAGTACATAAGTAGTACATAAGTAGTACATAAGTAGTACATAAGTAGTACATAAGTAGTACATAAGTAGTACATAAGTAGTACATAAGTAGTACATAAGTAGTACATAAGTAGTACATGGTCATCCACTACACTAAAATTACTTAAAATCAAATCATTATGATCGTCCGGTGCACCATTTTTTATTTATGGCGGGAAATTACATGGTAAGTCTGCGCGCGACGCGTGCTTTCGTGAACTTTTATCATGAGATTTGTGAACACAATGTGGTAGAGTCATGCTACAGAATTCGTTTACGCATTAATGTACTTACATTCTATTGTTCCGGTTTTAAGGGCCAGTGTGCATATGAGACTTAACAACTTTACCGTGGGAGAGCCATGCTTCGGCACGAATGGGCCGGCTCGACCGGACTTGATACCACGGCCTCACAGAAAACCGGCGTGAAATAACGTTTTCGTTGTGTTTCGTCGAGTGAGTGAGGATACCGGACGCCCAAACCCCTTAAAAGGGCGGCAACGCACCTGAAACTCCTCTGGTGTTGCGGGTGTCTATGTAATCGCTTTCCATCAGGTGATCCGTCTGCTCGTTTGCCCACCCTATCACATAAAAAAAAAAAAAAAAAAAACTGTAGTCTCAAGATGACAGTGCCAGTGATACTACTGATTTGGCTGGTCTATAGACTGCCGTCTACCGCTTACCATCAGGCCCGTATGCTTTTGTCATCTTATAATAATAAAAGTAACATTCACTACGATTCCGACAGACTGTGGCACTATCCTTCCTCGTATCCCACTCGAAGGGATGGGAGTGACGCACCTTGGACAGTCCATGGTATTAAGCCGCGTTTAGACGGTTCGAGAAATATCGTGCAAGCTGCAGTACATTGCCGTCGATGATCGATCACTTATGATACCATAGCCGCGCGGACCCGCAATGTACCGCTAGTCGCACGATACTTCTCGCATCGTCTAAATGAAGCTTTTAAGGTCTTGGTTTGTGTTTTTCCCATAATATGTTATACTTATACGGCAATAACAATACAGACTCATAGTTATATTTCGTCATCATCATACCATCACGCCTGTATTTACCGAAGGTTTACGCAGAGTTGCACTCATAATGTCTGCGAAAAAGCCGCCTATAAAAACAGTATTTTCAAAGCCAAATCTATGCCTTGTATTCCTAGGTCGAGCAGTGTTTTTCCATGAAATTCTCAGTAGCAACTTGGAGTTTGGATTTGTGCTCGGTTAATGGCAATAGGCTCGCCCCCTATTACAACCTAAGCATACCGGTGAACTGTGGGTATGCAATTAGTATACTTCTAGTATACTACCTCATAACTTATTATGTTACTAGCGACCCGCCCCCGCTTCGCACGGGTGCAATATACATGTATTATACATATAAACCTTTCTCTTGAATCACTCTGTCTACTAAAAAAACCGCATCAAAATCCGTTGCGTAGTTTTAAAGATTTAAGCATACATAGGGATATAGGGACAGAAAAAGCGACTTTGTTTTATACTATGTAGTGATGTAAAATTTATGACCACAAAATATAAACGAATTAAATAAAATGGTACACAAACTTGACTACCCAAAAAACCCCAAAACGACAACACAACAGAATCAAATAAACATTTTACACACAAATATACATATAAACAGTCGTAGCGTGCGGTCCGTACTTTCGATACCTTTCGATACAATGGCCGAAACGAAATCGAAACCCAGAATCCATTACGCACTACACGGTGGCGTGTACAATTTATTTTTTGTATGAAAGCCTTCGGGGTCCCGTAATGGCGAAAGTTTTTCCTTCAGCCGTAATTGTGAGGGCCGATGCAAGGCAATAAATAACCACAGTCGTCTGCCCCTTGATTGAACTTGCTAATGAATGTAGGATAAGAAATTCGAAATTCGAATATCGAAGCTCTCTTCTCTACGCTGTTACACTGAAAAATGAGTGAAGTTTTTATTCAATTTCGACGTCAAGTTTCCAAGTGCGAGTCGACTTGTAATTTTCTTGTAGACGATACCCTTAATTCCGATATGACATCCCTTATTTGAATTCGGAAATCGATGTTCTTTTTTTTAGAGCAATTTATAAGAAACTTTTCGGGGAAATTTTGTTTTAGGATAATTTATACCTAGCAAAAGATTGAAAATGTAAGAAAAATTATGATTTTAATGACAAATTGAATTCATAAAATATTTCTCAAGCTAGCGGCCGTAAATGAGATCTTGGATTCTATTCTCATACTGGACAGTATTATCATATTAGAAAGGTTAGGAAACTCCTAGTAAAACTCGGAGTTTGGGCAATAGGGTCACCTGGATTAAATGGAACCTAAAATAAGACCGTGGGTCTTCAAAAGGACTTACGTTATCGTCATCATAATTTAAGCTAAAAGAGGTCCACTGTGGGAGGCCACTGAAAGGCCTTTGTTCAAAAGGCCTCCCCAATAGTCCGGCCACAAGCCACAAGGACATACAACGACTCCCAGCGAACAAGCAAGAAGTAAGACCGTATTAGGCACATATTTGCAGGTACCTACCTACAGCGTCCTCGGTACTCTTCTCCAAAATTATACTTCGCTATTACAGAATAGTAAACAAGCAGCATATTAAACAGCGTTTAAGTAATAAAGATCAACCAATCTGTAAGGATAAGCTCCGGCAGCCGCGGTCAGGCTATCAATATAGAGGCCCCTCCGTGCCTCGGAGAGCACATCAAGGGAAAGCCTGACAACACCAGTCTATTCACAGTATACGAGTATTACTGAGAAATCGTGTAAAATAACGTTGTTCAACCGCATCTGGTTACACTGGAAGTCGTCCTCCACATAGTTCGAAGCTAAGAGGAAGATATCACAGAATAATAAGCAGTACTTACATACTAGTGTCTGCTAGTAAGTATATACAAAGCACAGCCCTTAGTATTAATAATTAATTATTACTCGCTTAAACGGTGAAGGAAAACATCGTGAGGAAACCTGCATACCTTAGAGATTTTTCTCGACGGTTTGTGAAGTCTGCCAACCCGCACTAGGCCAGCGTGGTGGACTATAGCCTAATCCCTCTCAATATGAGAGGAGACCCGTGCTCAGCAGTGGGACAGTATATGGGTTGATGATGACAGCCCTTAGTATAGCAACCCTATTTACTATAATACGCACCGAAAATATAGTTACATGCTTCTAATAATAACCACATTATCCTAACAAAAACATTACGAAGCTGGTGAACGAAGCGCCGCTCACACGGTCGTGCACTCCGCACTCCTAGCACAGAAGAGATACCTATATTGTTGTGTTTTGAGGGAATTCACAATTATTAGAGCCCTTTTTATTATTTGTTAACGTAGAATAAAATAGTTTTTGTAATATTTAGTACCAATTAGTTATTAGCTACAATATGGCATTGGGTTTACCTGTAATGATGTTATATAATGAATAAAAAAAAGTCGATGAGGAAAATGTTGATCCGAATCCCAGTAAACACAAATAAAAGACGGATCTCCCAATACAAACGTCAAAGGCAAAATCCGTCGCGTCGGTCGGATCAAATGTTAATTCTGCCCAAGTTATGCATTAAAAAATGTGTAGTCGATACGTCAAAGGGAACCCTGTTTTGTTAACAAAGTGTGTTCGTGATCTGGGCACAAATGAGACGATGAGACAACCCTTGTTTTCAATACAAACAACTCACTTTCTACTGACCGAGCACGCTGGGGAATCTCGGCTATTCGACTCATGTGGCACAACATACAGTTTTAATATGGAACAGAGTAAATCCGGAAATGTTTCACTTATATGCTGAAATCTGGGCTTCCTATGGGACTAGACGCTTTTAAGCGACGTTCTGTAGCAGACGTCGAGAGCAGGTGCAATAGTTATGCAGTTACAAAAGTAACTTCGTAAGCAACGCTTTCACTTTTAGTTGGGTTGTTGAATTTTATACTTTTATCTTTTATATTTTTGCATAACAACTTACTTTGTCTTTTTTCAACTATGTTGCAGTCGGTTGCAAAAGGTTTCAAGTCTGTCCAGGCTCAATATCAGTACTGCCATATAATTATTACATTAGAATACTATCGGGCTTCTGATTAGTACTAATGGTTATTGATATTCAACTGGATAGTAGGGTAATGGTGTGCTAGCGCAAATTGACAGTTTAACGTGCTCTTTGAAACACTGTGAAGAACACTGGTAATAATTTCACAAAATAAAATAATTAAATAATAGGCATATTATACAAAAAACTGATGATATTAAAACTCAATGCATTTTTTTTATACCACTAAGGTGGCAAACAAGCATACGGGCCTCCAGATAGCCTATAGACGCTTGCAACACCAGGGGTACCACTTGCGGGTTGCCGACCCTGTAAAACGAAAAAGGAATATTTGGGTTGGCAGTATAGAGGTCAAAGTCCCCCCACTGCCAACACAACGTTTCCTCGTCGATCACTGGCAACCTTCTTTTTCCTTTTTTAATAAAAGGAAAAAAGCTGAAATAAACATTTATTAATCTAAATTCAGTCGTGAATCGTCTCGAATCAACAATTGAAAAACGTCACTATACATATACGGCAACTATAATTAATAAGACATTTGCCTGTATATCTCACTTCCCCTCTATTAAATAGAGCGCAAAATATTGTGAATTTCAATTAGTTTGGGAACAACCCCCTTTTGCGGGGTCACGTCATTACAAAAGGACAACGTGGATGCCCGTTATTCTATGCCCGGCCAATTAAATATGGACCAGAAGTTCTACAGTGGTCGCATCTTTAATATGCATCGTGATTATTTAAAGTTTATTAGGATGTAACTTACGTACTATGGGTATAAAGCCCCTCATCCACTATTGAAGAACTGTGAATGTCAATTAGTACACCTCTGCTAACCCTTCGTGGAAACAGGTGTGATGCCATATATTTTTTTTATTATAAATAGATGCTGTACTACTTGATAAGTTTAATAACAATATCTTATTTACTAATATCAACCGTAACATGATATTTTTTTAAACGTTGCCCCACACTAAGATTTCCTCCTTTATGTTACATTTACAAACACAAATATTCACGTACACAAACACCCAGACCCGCAATAACTACCTGTAGGTCATACAAATAATTATTGCTCCGTGTGCACAACGAAAAATATCCAGGCTTTGCTTCATAAACGCATAACAAGTTACTGTTCTGTTTCGAGCTCGTGCACACTCGTACTTTTATTGATACTTAACAATATGCTGAGCTGATGGCCCTTTTGGCATCAACGTATTTAAAAAAGAGCGACTACTGCAATGCAAAAAGCATGACAACTTTATTCTCATATTCTCTATTAAGCATGACAACTTTATTGTCATATTCTCTATTAAGCATGACAACTTTATTCTCATAATTATTCTCTATCAAGCAATGCAAAGCGCCCACTGTGACACTCCCCTGAAGCGACTAGATAAAATTGCATCGGATTAATTTGCCTACCTGTTCGAACGACGCGACCCCTGTCTCTGACAGCCTTTGAGGCGCAGATATGGACTTCATTACCGAATCACATACGTACCTACATATCGGGCTATTATACCAGGAATTAATATAGCCCTATTTGACCTTTACTTTTTGATTACTTTTTATTGGGTCGCTCGGTCCGGCTCTTTTATGATTTTTCCTTCATAATCATTTTATTGTTAAATTATGAATTAGAAAATTAGAAATTATATATTAATATGAATTGTAAAAAATGTTAAATAACGTTGATTTGGATTGCAGTCTTCTGGAATAAGTATAAACATTTTCTACTCACAATAGTGATGCTCCCATCGCAAATTTCTTTTGTCTAAGAACATAAAATATAAAAATAGTTGATGAAGCTGTCCATCACCAGAGCTGCAGAGTCTGTGCCCTGGATACATCGGGTATTCATAGCCCGGATGATCCGAGCCTACTGAAGCTCGGATCTTCCGGGCTCAGGATATAGCCGGCTTCCGCAAGCTTCATCGATAGCCCGTGTTCATATTTTTTAAATTGTATGTAATACTCTTTCACTACCTATCTATTATTTGGCATATATACATTATAATCTGATATATACGTAGACTCAACGTAAAAATTATTATACAGAATGTTGCAAAACGACCCGTAAAGCCGAAAGGATGGGGCCTTATAACGTGTCCATTCACAATATTTAAGAACCGTAGTAACGCTGTATAATATACCCCAAAAAAAGGAAAACAACAACATTTATGAAAGAAAAATAGAAAAACTATTAAAGTAGACAATTAATAGGTAAAATAGGTATGTACGTAGGCCTTTCTGCTAAATAATCTAGTTCCCTGATATGACAGCTGACAAAATTTTTGGCTTTGTTATTTAATCATATTTTTTACGAGGTATTTTGTAACACGTTGTATAAATAAAATAATCGTAGTAAGCTTCGCTATTAATTAACTGGTTTACAATATTTTTGCTACGGCATACACAGTTATTTTTTTACTACTTTACACGATATAAGCAGAACTAATATATATCAATTAACATTTCCTTGTATCGTATAATAAAGTTAATCACTTGATACTGAAAACTTTCCCTAAAGAAACCACAGAATAGTGCAAAAACTTCTAAACGACAAATAATCTGTCGGCAATACAATAGTTTGTTATTATAACAAGAACCGCCCATCTTTGTCCACGCGAAAATATTGGCCAACTAAGGCAATAACGAGCGGTGTTAGTTGCCAACTTTTGCCGAGTTCTCGCAACTATTTTTGCCCGTCATAATAGCCCAAGTTCAGGCGATCTGGTGTTTTCATTGGAACTGTCTTTATCCCGTTTTCGCGACGGAAAAACAGACTGTTAAAGTTTCTATTACGTGTTTCGATTGGGTAATTGACACTGTTTAGTTGTATAATTAAATTAATTGCGCTGCGAACAGGGGAGAGCACGTGGGAGTAAATAAAAAATGTGTAATAGAAAACTTGCAAATAAGCTTATTGTGATTTATGTAGGATGATCCTTTCATTGGTCGGTTGGACACTGTAAAGTAGAGTAATTAGGGACTTGAAAAATAGATTTCAGTTCAGAATATTTTGGGGCTTTTACCAGCGAAATTAAAATGTTTATGAATCAAATCTGTTTTTTTTTTCACTCCATTGATTTAATTTGCTTCTTTGCACCAAATCGATTCTCACCTGTGTCACCGTCGAAGTAAGACGTGTTTTATAAATCTTTAAAGTAAGCTTTTTGAATTTTAAGTTCTACTACAATAGCATTAAAGTTTAATTTTGTTAGTTGTCCATAAGCTACATATATCATTAGTACTATAAGTTTCTTTGAGTCAATCATAGCATATGCACAGAATTCAGATAAAATGCAGCGTTCACCGCAACCAGTAAAGTTTATGTCCCAACCGGATCTGTCTATTGAAAGTGAACCCCAAGAGCAAGAAATTATTAGAAATATCAATATAAGAAAAAGAAAAAATCCTGAACAACAACAACTAGCAGATCTAAGAGAAGACCTTTTGCAGTCTTTCAAAGAAATCATGACTGCTGAGATTGCTGTTATCAAACAACAGAACAGGGAAATACTTGAGTCTAATGCCGAGATAAAAAAACAACTTGAAGTTAATGCTGCAAATTTCATGGAAGTTAAAAATAGGGTGCTCGCCTTTGAAACTAAACACGACGCAACTATAGAACGTATTAATCAACTTGAAGCTCAGTTAAACGTATTGGAAAAACAAATTCTGAAAAATACGGTGGAAATAAGAAATATTCCACGGAATGACGAAGAAGATGTCAAAAATATTGTTGAAAATGTGTACAAAACCTTAGAGATACCAATTATTAAGGATAATGCAACTATATTCAGAAGAGGCAGAAATAATGGACCTATTGTTATCGAGTACCAGGACACCAAGAGTAAAGAATTACTACTCAAAGCTGCAAAAAAATATAACTCTGAAAACAAAGGTAAACCTCTGGCGACTGACATCTTAGGATTTTCTGGAAATTCTTCACGAGTATATATTTCAGAATCTCTTACTTCTTCGTCTAAAAAAATCTTGATAGCTGCTCGGGAACTAGTAAAAAATGGGATGTTTAAATACTGTTGGACTTCAAGGGGAAATATCTTGCTACGTAAGGACGATGGACAACCCGCCATTGTGATCAAGAATTTAAGTCAAATTACAAATTTTGCCACTGAATGACTATTTGTCGGGAAGGACGATGTAAGGTTTTCATGTCTTTTAACATCATTTACAGACTTTTTAAGTATAAGTTATTTTTCAAGTTTTAGTCTATTCTTATATAAAAATATCAGATGCACATCAGTAAACATATCTTGTATTCTATACTATATTATATTGTTTTTATTATCCAATTACTATATTTCATATTTATATATATTCTTTATAGTAAAAATGTATTATGCTATGATTAAAACTTCATGCCCGTTAAAAAAATTACAACGTCCAGAAACTCAAATCTTCAACCAAAAATACTATAATACCGTATTATACAGTCAATTCTGCTTATATGGCTAACAATATAGAAAAGGTAGTCACTGAGGTTGATAAAAACATCAATGTCGGTGATTCGTTTTTGGTTGAGGATCCAGAAGCGCTTCCGCAATACAGACTTGATACTAAATTCTCCCTTAGAATAATTGTACAAAATATAAGAAGTATATATAAAAATTTTGATGATTTCAAAGTATTTATTGCAAGGAGTAACTTGGACTGTGACATTATTGTCCTTACGGAATGTTGGCTACAAAATTCAAACTTAATACCAAATCTGGAGCAATATGATACATTTTATACTAACCGACATATTAATCAGAACAGTGGTGTAGTAGTATATGTAAAGAGTCATTTAGCAGGTGTCACAGTATATGAACCAAATCTTGCAGATGTCGATTGTTTAGTAATAAAAATTAATAAAAGCCATGCCTTTATCTGCATGTACAGATCGCCGTCCTTTGCCTCAATCAGCAATTTTCTTGATTCCTTGGAAGAACTACTAATGGAAGTAAAATGCATACCTAATATTTACCTAACTGGAGATTTAAATATTGATATAAGTAGCCACACTACAGACTTCAAATCGGATGAGTACTTGAATCTTCTAGCTACTTATTGTCTTCTACCTAGTCATTTACTTCCTACGCGTCTTAATAGGTGCATTGATCATTGCTTTGTAAAGTCTAACTCGAAAATGCTAACTGTGGTTTGTAATTCATCAGTTACTGACCATAGTAGTATTTACTTTAACATACCCTTAGCACAGCAACGTAGGTGTAACAAACAAAAAAAGAATCTGCAAAAACTTAATTATGAAAAAACTTTTAACTTAATAAATAACTTTCACTGGGCTGAAATAACATCCTTAAAAGATCCCAATAAAGCGACTGAATTATTTATTGAGACGCTATCTGATATTATAAAAAAAAGCAGCACCCTAATTACTGCGCCCAACAGACGGCAAACACTCCAACCATGGGTAACGCCAGGTCTGCTGCGTTGCATTAGATTTAGGGATACGTTACATAGAAGACATTTAAAGTCACCTAATGATAAAAATCTGGAAATCACTTATAGACGCTACAGAAATCATTGTAATAATATACTCCACAACTTAAAAAATGAACATGATAAAGCAGACCTAAATGCCAGTAGAAATGACATAAAAAGAACATGGAACGTAATAAAGCGAGTATGTGATTTAAATATTTCTGATAAATCAAAAGCGCCATCAGAATTATTAAAAATAAAACAAACACCTCAAGAATCTGTGGATTTTGTGAATGATTATTTTGTAAATATGGCTTCTAAACTATCTACTAGTATTCTTCAAAGGTTAAATCTGACAGAAAGTAATCTAGTGCAAAAATTTAAATGTAAACACCGCCCTATGAACTCATTTATGCTATTGGAAACTGATGAAACAGAAGTATATTCAGTTGTCATGTCACTAAAAAATACGAAGTCTACTGGTTGGGATGGAATATCATCTGAGCTTATTAAAAAAACTATACATATTCTCATTAAACCTTTAACACATATATTTAATTTATGTTTTTCTTCGGGAAGTTTTCCAAATTTATTGAAAGACTCCATCGTCATACCAGTGTTTAAGTCGGGGGAGAGAGACAGTATCACTAATTATCGTCCAATATCACTTCTGCCTACTGTGGGTAAAATTCTGGAAAAACTAATAAATAAGAGGCTTGTAAGTTACCTAGACAAAAATAATATCCTTTCTAAAAACCAATTTGGTTTTAGGAAGAGAAAATCTACCATAGATGCCGTTGAGGATTTAGTTACCACGATATCTGGTAATCTGGACAGCAAGAAAAAATGTGTTGGTGTTTTTTTAGATTTGGCCAAAGCATTTGATACTATCTCAATTCCGCTACTGATATGTAAACTAGAAGCTATAGGTATTCGGGGAGTACCACTTGATCTTTTTAAGGATTATCTAAGCAACAGAACACAATCTGTAAGGATAGATAATATTCAAAGTTCTAAACTAAATATAAATTTCGGTGTTCCACAAGGTTCAGTACTTGGGCCTACGTTGTTCATAATATACCTAAATAATCTATGTAATATTGAGGTATCTAATTCGAAAGTTATAACTTTCGCTGACGATACTGTAATCGTATTCCAGCATAAAACGTGGAGCGATGTCAAATCGACAGCAGAGAAGGGAATCCGAAAAATAATTAAATGGCTTGATTACAATTTGCTTAGTGTAAATCTTGTAAAAACAAACTATATAACATTTAGTATAAAAGATAATTTACAACCATGTTCCGATTTTACTTTAAAAGCTCATTCTTCAAATTGTTCCAATACTGGTAATTGTAAATGTTCTTACTTATCTGCAACAAATTGCATTAAATATCTTGGCATTGAAATCGATAAAAATTTAAATTGGAAGCAACATATCAACAATCTAAAATCTCGAATACGTAAACTTATACCAATTTTCAAAAAAATTAGAAATTTAAAAGATAAAGCAACTAATAAAACTGTTTACTTTACACTCTGTAAATCGATTGTAACGTATGGCATTTCTGCTTGGGGTGGTGCTAGGAAAAGCACTCTTATAAAAATAGAAAGGGCGCACCGATGTATCTTAAAGGTTATAAATTTCAAAAAATTTAGATATCCATCGACTACGTTGTACACAGAGTTCGAAGTCCTGAACATTCGACAACTCTTCATTCAAAACATAGTTCTTAGACAACATATACTTGAAAGACCTACTAACAAATCAGTCAGAAGGTTACATGAGGTATATGAAGTCCCAGCATGTAAAACCACTTTTGCACAATGTTTCTCCTACTTCTTGGCTCCATTACTGTACAACCGTATAAGCAAAATTAAACCCATAAAAGATATGCCGAGATTTGTTTGTAGAAGGGCACTGAATGAGTTTTTGTGTAACTTAGATTATGAACGGACTGAAGAATTTATTAAAATATGCGCATGAAATGTATTCTATGTATATAAAGTAGACAAAATATGTATTTTATTTATTTATTTTCCCCCATCCATCCCCTTATAAATATATATATTATACAAACATATTTTGTCCCTTTATAATTAATATAAATAAATAAGTAAGTCGATTTATATTTATTTATAATACTGTATCATAATATACCTATATCTATCATAGAAATAATATAAATTATTAGTAACATAAATGTAATTTGTAAACACAAGTGCTTTGTCTGTTTATTTTGAGTATACTACTTGTTTATGTTAAGTCATTAGCATCCATTATGAACTGCAATAATATGTGTCAGTAAAAATTATGTCTTCTGTCTATTATGCTAAGATTGGTAATACTACAGTGAGTATCTTACCTTGCCGTAACACAGTCTTGACTAGCACGGGAGGTAAAAACTTTATTTTCGGTATACCGTCACTGAACATTTATTTTGTCAAGTGAGTAAACTTGCATATATAATTGAATTTAACTTTTTAAATGGTGTAAGTGTAACATCACTATAAATAAATATAATAAGTTTTGATATTGTATCCTCTAGCAAGTAAAATAACTTGCCTTACGTTTGTTACCACTATGTTTACTCTTTATTACTGGTGTACTGTAACGAAACTGTATGGTAAATAAATCTATTCTATTCTATATTCTATTCTAAATTTGCAATCCTGGGAAAGACAAAACAAACCCAAAATTATACTTTCAAATCTATATCAATTTTTTTTTTCTTTTTTTTTTGCATTTTACACAACACCATCCAGTCTCAAACTAAGCAGAACTTGTACTATGGATACTAGACAATGGATATAGTACTTATATACTTACTTTTTTTTTGTAAATACATACTTATAATACATAAGAAACACCCAGATAAACACAAATACTCATGTTTTAACCACACAAATATTTGATGACCACAGAGGTCGTCGAAACTTACTTTCATGAACCAACGTTTTCTCCAAAATCCAATAAACAGGAATCCACAACACAGTGCGATCAGTGCACGAGTGAACTACCCAACAATAGCAGTCAGCAGATATCCAACTTACTTCCGTACTATTGAGCTCCTAACATATCGTGGTCCCGTAAAAAGTGGGTATTGTCCTCATAGAGACGCTCAACCGCTCTCAATATTTGAGACGATTGCGCAACGATTCCGTTCCGGTTACTGCTATTATTGATATTTATGTTACCGTTGCGATTAGTCCATGAAATAAACTGCAAACTTCCTTGGTGTTTCATAACTTAGTTTTCCCTGTTCCTAACGCTGACTCAATCTTGTGTAAAATGCAATGTGTAAGATTCAATAAAGAGCATTATTTTTAGGCGTCTGCGCGACGCAAAGGAAGGTGAATGAGATTTTTAAAGTTATTTAGCGAAGGAAAAATTCAACTGCGGGCAGAATTCGAACCTGCGTCTTCTGGTTAGGTACACCAGACGCTATGACTGCTAAGCCACCGCGAGTCCCACCCGCCATGACGAATTTTTGCCTTAATTTGAAGGCAAGGAAGGCCAAAAAATACAAAAAGATAGTAGGTAAGGTGGCATCGTTCGACATTGAACTAACTGTAAAGTGAGTCGTGTCGGTTGAAAAGCAAAAACTTGCTTTTTAATAGGTGCTACTGGCGACACCATGAAGACGTAAATTCTGAATGTGAAGTTCGTCAAAAATTCGTCATGGCGGGTGGGATTAGCGGTCATAGCGTCTGGTGTACCTAACCAGAAGACGCAGGTTCGAATCCTACCCGCGGTCGAATTTTTCCTTCGCTAAATAACTTTAAAAATCCTAGCATGGAAAATGCCAAAAAATACAAAAAGATAATAAAAAAATAAATAAAAATATGCCGATTTAAAAGAAAAGGTTCGTCTAGGTTTAATGATATTTGTTTTATTTATTTAAATTTACCATGATACAGTGGATCCAGGATTTCGGTTTAGAAAGGACTGAGAGGTCAATTCTAAGAAAATAGGACAATATCAAATTAAACTTGAGATTTGTCATGGGTGGTCTCAGATGCTTTGAGGGGGACTTGAGCCCGTTAGCCCCCCTGGATCCGCTACTGCCACAGATGAGCTACATAAGTGATAAAATTAAATGGCAGAGTTATTGTGAAAGACTTTTTTACGAGCAGGACTCAAACCTCTATCCCCGGAAATAATATATCGGAATCGGATTCCATTAAATTGATGGTGGAAAAAGTCATAGCCCAAAAGAATTAAAAGGAATTTTCTCGCAAAAAAGAGGATTTATAACAGTAGGTACTTATTTATCAATTTTAAATTTATAAAGTATAGAGAAATTACTTTAACGGTCTTTACCCTGGACATTTCCCAGTAAGCTGACCTATTGCCATAAAAAAGAACGCATAACAGTCAAGACAAAGTCGTAAGCTGACGTCATGACTACCCAGGTGTTCCCAACCTACGGCCATAATCCCTTACGACACCCGCGGGACAGAAACCTTCGCAAAATTTCTCTGGCCATATTTTTGTAGGCTACAACAATATTTGACGCGTTTAAGTATGACGTCACGTTCCTGACGCGAAGTATTTGATTTATAATGCTGTATCCTTAGACCCACGTCACTCGATTTGTACAATAAATAATCGTTTCTCCGTGACAAGTAACTGCGCACGGATATTTGTTGTTGCGCCTTGAATACAAAATAACTGTTTCGAAATAAACGTAGAACAAACAAATCTTTTATATGTAGGTTTTAACATGCATTTTTTTACCATTGTTTTATTTCCTTTAGAGAATATTTTTATAGGTTTTAGTCGTAATTTTTGGTCTTGATAACAAAAATCCTTAAAGACGAGCAACTACTCTGCTCGTATGTCATGTATGTATTTAGAAAAAAAGTATATATAAGTACTATATCCACTGTCTAGTACCCACAATACAGACGCTAGCAGGTCCACCTATCCAAATCTTTCAAATTTCCCCAGTTAAAAATGACCCTAATCATTTTGGATTAGAGTTGAAAGTCTATCAAAGAAATTTGACAGATTAGCTTGATGACATCAATCTACCCCAATCTGTACAGAGGCTAGCACATTGGGAGCCCCCCTTCTCTGCGTGCTACAGGTGAGCGTGTATCCGACAAAGTCCCTCCACCTTTCCTTAGAAACGGTGGAGATCCAAGGGACTTTCACATGGAAAAAGAAGTTCCAGGTCCGTGTGTATGTAAATATAAGATTAATTAGTTAACACATCTATACAATACTTTTGCATTGATCTGATACAAGAAATACCACCAAGAAATTATTCTCTCATTATGCTCCAGTAATTGCAAAGCGAATGAATCATTTGCTCGTAACCTGGTAGGAAAACTGAAAATGAATAGTTAAGGGAATCTAATAACGATATCTGTTTATTCGTATACGTAATGTTATATATGTGATATGATTTTGGAGAGAAGGTCCAAGAAAACAATTGACCCAATTCCTTTTTCTTTTTTCAGAGAAAATTCTTCTAACGATCATCAACAGTGGAGGCTGCGGTAAGTGTTTTTTTTTGTTAATAAAACCATCAGGTCAGGCGTTGATTTATAATTATTAAAACTACTCACAGGAACCAAGCTGACTCCGAGTGATGAAATTACTAGTAAAGAGATGTTGACATTAATATTGACACTTCTCTACAAAAAACATTTTTGCTTCCAAAGTTCCAATTTTACTTGCCCTTAGTCACCGTCTACATCCTTATATTTTTCATTTTTTTTCCCCAACAATTATTAACCACAAACTAAATAAAAAGTGTAAAAATAGATCTAGTTCGCAATACAACCTACTTCGAAACTCACGACTATTGTTAACAATAAAAAAATAAACTCGGCAAAGATTTTTAATTTCTTCCCCGAACTTCGCAGACGGCGTTTTGTCAGGATTGCCATCGGTTTAGTGGGACCACAACGTTTTCAGAGTAAAACCAACTATTTTTCTTGGTCGCGACTTCTTTGGATGAAAGAAAACTTGCTCTAACGAAGCGAGGGAAGATTGCACTTATTTATTTCAAGTTGTTATGTATACTTGACACCTGCATTCATTTTTGCTCCCTGTTTTAAAATGGAGCTGTATTTTTAGCCCCTCAAGTTGGAGCATTGTTCAAGATGTTAGGAGGGAGAGATAGTGCTGAAAAGTTTAAGTTTTGGACCTGAAGTTATTGCACTGATTTTTGTACCTACTTGTTAGATAAGAACCAAACTATAAAACGAAAGTTAGTGTATCTTGCTCTTATTATTTAAAACAAACAAATTCTCGTGTTCCGGATAGAGATAATAAATTATTATAAAATCAAAATTTAACGATTCGCGTGCTTTTTTAAGATGTAATCCTACATTTATGTTTTAATGTAACACAAAATATTTGGATTTAACTACGTAAACTATAATCTTAAACAACCGAAGTTGGTTCCTGACATTTACGCGAATATTATACATTGAAATAGAAATACTTTTTACCGCGATTTTGATTTTATCGCGTTATATTGTTATTATTAATCCCAATTTTAATTAATAATATCAATTTATCGCGACAAAATCCGTAAAAAGTAGTTTTATTTCAACCGAAGTTGGTTTAGGTTTTCTATGAATTTTTCAATAACAGCTCTGAATTTTGATTATGTACTTGTAACATATTTGGTTATAATAGGGTGTTTGATTTTTCTTATTTACAAAAAAAAAGTGCATAAGTATTACATCCATAATCTAGAGTCCATATTACAAGCTCTGACTAATTTGGGACTAGATGGTGCTGTGGAAAATTGTTCATATTTTATTTTTATGTATGTGTGCACACTAAATAATAATAAATATTATTGGACAATCTTACACAGCACCGTCTAGTCCCAAACTAAGCAGAGCTTGTACTATGGGTACTAGACAATGGGTAAAATACATATATACTTTTTTTTGTAAATACATACTTATAATACATAAGACACACCCAGACAAACACAAACACTTATGTTTTAACCACACAAATATTGTAAAATAATGTAAATGTTTAAAGTGTTCTCATGTAAGTGAATGAAATTCTTTATGAGAATAAAGTTTCTTAAACCCGAAATATTTGAGTCCTGTGGGAATCGAACCCACGACCAGCACTCTGACACTCGAACCACTAGACCACAGACGTCGTCAAAAAATGAAATCTAAAAGCAGAAAAATTAAGCTTTTAGCTTATATCTATATTGTTTATGAATCAACAGTGTTTATATATAGAATATTTAAAATAGAATATCTAAAACCCAAAAAAGCAAGCTTACATGTACAGTGTTTAAGTACAGCCACTAGGGCTGTACTTAAACCAGACCTCGTTCAGAGACAGGAGGCTTAACAGACCAGCAAAAAGCAAAGTTAATTTTAATGCAGCCCTATCTCGTTATCTGGATGGTCGATGCTTCTAAAAGGATTGCCTTGATCTTCAACCAAGTCCGGGTAATATGGAAGTAAACTTTTGCCCCAAGTTGCGACCAAATTTGTCGAAGTCGCCAAGAAGTTACAATCGGTAATATATTGAGGGCCAATTAATAATTAAAGGAGAAAACTTTCGCTGTTTTTGGTGACAAATATTGTTAGGAAGTTTGGGAAGAAAATAATGATAATCATTATGATTAATTATTATGAGCGCTCTGTTCTTGAGGATCACCATTGAGTTATTCCTTATGAATCAATTCATAATGATATTACTAAGCTTTACCTACTGAAAGTCACGTGCTTATATTATATCTATTGTATGATAATATAATTTTACTAGCTATTTCCCGTGGTTTCTCCCACATCCCAAACGGCTTTTGCACATGGTAGTCTATATCCTACTCCAAGGTCTAATCTATCTCTGTACTAACATTAATCAAAATTGGTTCAGCGGTATAGGCGTTAAAGCGTAACTGACAAACAGACAGAGTAACTTTCGCATTTATAATATTAGTATGATTGTATTGTAACTATAAGGATACTTAATATTATGAATGCGATATTGCCTTTACCTGTAGCAAACTAAAGTATCTAATGTGTTATTTCCTCTTTATTTAATTTAAATTAGCCACTTATGTCAATACTGCCATTGATAAATAATATTATTATTAATGAGTAACAGATAATTCTATTAGGTACTCATTAAGTATGTTTCTTTACATCTAGAGTATTTCCTCCTCACCACATCAGAATTTCACGAAGTAACCTACATAAATTTCAATAAAAATTATGGAACAAATGCAGTGCCGTCTCCACGTTATCCAGTCTCGTAAGAACGCAATGCTAATCCGTCTGCCGCTATTATTTTCTCATTGCGCACCATTTTTACTTGCTCCGATCTCGTACGTCAGCGTATAATTAAAATACTCGCAATACCAGACGAATTGGATCCTACAGATTCTTTGTACTAAGTAGATAGGTAGGTATTTGATTTAGGTTTCATGTTTTTGTTTTGTTGAGCTGAATGAAATATTTGATGCTGTTCATTTAATAAAGAATTTCCTCTGTTTGCTTCTTTGGTATGAAGGATTTTAATTAATTTCAGTATCATTGAGATAGATTATTTAAGTATAAGGCTTATTATTTCCGTGGATGAGCACTTTTTGAAAACGTAGTACGAAGAAATACTGGACAGAGTTAAGGAAGACCTTTGCCCAGTAGTGGGACACGAAAGACGTTACATACAAGAGCGTCTTAGTATCAGTGTGACCAGTATTATTAATCTTTCCAAATGGTACAATCAACGATACGTACTTAGAAAGAAAGGATGTAACAAGAAAGAAAACAATTTATTCCTTGTAAAAAACATAAATTAAACGAGATAATCAATCAATAGAAGAAAACATACAAATACGTCCCTGATAATGCAATTTAAGAGAAATAAGTAGGAACCTATGCAAGGAAATGCATTGTAGGTACCTACTTTATTTACTAACATACCTAGTTGTTAGTACCTACTAACATTTTTGAGTCACGGTCACTTGAATAAAGATATAGGTATTAATCTTTAAAAAACATAATGTTTTTCTAAACATATCTACCAACTAAGAAAACAAAACAAAAATTATGAAAATATTACACACTTTTTAAAGTTGATACGAGCAAAAAACTTACCTCGAAAAAGAAAAGCAATCGTGGAAGTTTTACCAATTTGCGAGAATAAAGTGAATTTCAATCAAAGTTGTTCGAAACACAAACTAAAGGAGTTGCGGAGTATAGCATACACCTTCGACAAACACTGGCAACCAGCTTCCAATCAGATAAGGTGCACCGCCACTGTGTTCTCGCGGAGAATTTATGAGAAAATAAACGTACGGCTAGTTTTAAATGTAGAAATGTAATTCGGAATTCAAATGTTTTCGGCGAATGAGAGAACTGTTATATAATACTAAAAATAATTGAGCAAAATATAATTTATTTTATTCTTATGCAACAAAAATAAGGCACACTACCGTAGTCGAAATAGTATAAATTTATAATTATTATTATAAAACCAGTAATAATTCCTTAGGAATATGATTAAATATTATTGACCTTTGTAGACCTGCAAGTCTAAACCAGGTATTAATTAGTATAATTAGCGTATAGTACTCGAACTCGAGGCAGGCACCTCTCACTGACTTTTGTAAATCATGTGCGTATTAAAAACTAATAATCACGCGCTTAAACGGTGGAGGTACACCTTGAGGAGACTTGCATACCTGAGAGGTTTTCTCGAGCGCGTGTGTCGGCTGCCAACCCGTATTAGACTAGCGTGACTATAGTAATCTCTCTCACTCTGAGAGGACACCCGTGCCGAGCAGTGAGGCAACATGCACCTTTTCGCCACTGTTGTCGAGTTCCAGTCGCACCAGATGCGGCTGAATATCAGTATTTTAAACGAAGTGACTGCCATCGGTCCCGCAATTTCTAGGCAGTAACGATAGTTAAGGATAGACTAATTTCCAGGCTTTCCGAGTGTTTTTCTTTTATCACTAATGACTATATCATAGATGTGCGTATGACAAACGGGACGACGGCTTTATAATTATGCTCTACGGAGGGATCTCGATATGTTTAGAATGGTCACCCATCCATAGACTGACCGCGGCTAGCGCAGCTTAACATTGCAGATCGGTTGATCAGCGTAGTAGTGGGACAGGCAGCAAGTATATGTTTTGATAATGAAATGCTAATCTCTGCCATAATACAGAGAGATACAGGACCATAACATTGCGCATAAAGACGTAATTAATTCGATATCAGGAACATGCCGCGTCGCTAATTAATCGAATAATAGTAGTAATTAATTTGGTTTGACACAAATGTATACGGGACCCATCGATCGATTGATTGAAATACCTGCCAGGTATTATCTTGTATTTAACTAGTTCGTCAGTGACGAATGGATCGTAAAATTGTTCGTCTAATTTGGTTGGATAATAGATACTTACCCGATTTATAATAATATTCGTCGTAATTAAGATACATACGTACGACAGTGCTTATTAGGTTTATTTCACTTTAAAAAGTTTAGCCTTCCTTTCTAACGCTTGAACATTTCCCGTAATCAGGCATTTTTATATTATCCGTCAACTAAAAAAAATACAATAAGTTGACTACAGTACACAACTGAAATACCCATTCAAACTTTTTTTAAGAGTAACGTTACAGTTCAGTGCGATAGATCATTTAAATGGATCAGTACCAGAGTGATTAGTAAATCATTACAATATAAGTAGCAATGTTTTCATTAGCACACCCATCATAGCCCTCACTTTCCCTCATATCCTCATATATAATGCCTAGTCAACATGAGAGCATGACGCGCGACAGCCCTTCACGTTGCGCGGCCGGCGCCATGCGACGTTCGGACGTGTTTATTTTTCATTTCCGCCCAGCCGGCCCAGCCCTCGAGGCTCAAGCCACGGTCCCGCGCGACCCTCATGGACTTCGCTAAGACATGAGCGGCTAGCGGAGATGAAAAACAAATAAATGCATGCATATTCTTTTTCTCATTCATTGCAATCAATTCTATTCATCCAACAGCATTTTAAGCCGTTCGATAAATAATATAATTAAAGACACAGTAGAAAAATCTCTTGTTCTCTGAAGCCATTCAATTATTTCACCTTAGTGGTTGCTGCGTACAGTCATCATATCAGCCACAAGAAGTCCACTGCTGAACAAAGGCACCATAGTCTTCCACAAGGACTGGCTACCACGGATCCTAGGACTGCTAACTCCTTTAGACCTGATAAAGGAATTGAGAGTCGTCCTGCGTATAGATAATAATAATTGGCTTTGTGAAGCTGCTATGGCTTCTTCCTTTATGATCCTAAATAATATTATTATTTTATGAATTTTCGAAATTGAAGAACCTATTACCTATCTCCTTTTTTTACAAGGTTTTTCTTTCAAAAAGTCGTCAATTAGAAACGCCGATCCTATAATAACATTTTATTTTAGTAAACTAGGTAGTGGGGCAATTATTCTGTTCATATAATTTCTTAGTCATTCCCTCCATTGATCATCGCTCCGCTTATACAACTTGTACCACACAAAAATATAACTCTATATGACCTATAAGTAGAGCTATGTAAGTACGGAGTGGACTAAAATAATATTTTAATAAACCCTAAGGTCGTTTTTGGGTTGCTAATTGCTGATGAGAGTGACCCTCGAAACTAAATTTGGACTTCCCCAGAAATTTACAAGATTCCTCGTTGGAATAACAAACATAAATACGTAGAACCTAGTCTAAATGAAAATTTAAATAGATACATTCTGATTTCTGACATTTACGCGAATATTATACATTGAAATAAAACTACTTTTTACGGATTTTATCGCGTATATTGATATTATTAATCCCGACGTTTCGGACCCTTTACAGCGTCCATGGTAACGGGTAGACTGAGGTGGTCTTGATGATATAATTACTGACAGGTACCCTACATTTTTTATTCTTACATGATCAATGACATATTTTATTACTAATTATTAATTAAAACTAGATGGAGCCGGCATTTCCTAGCTGACGACCTCTGAGAAGAAACGCCGAAACAAACTCAGAGAATCATGGTCTCTTTTAAAGTAACAATATTCAATGATCATGTTTTAGTTATTAATTATTGGCAATCCAATCCAAAGGGTCCGAAACGTCGGGATTAATAATATCAATATTATATACGCGATAAAATCCGTAAAAAATTGTTTTATTTCAATAGATACATTCTCATAATATTATTATATTACTAGCTTCCCGCGACTTCATCCGCGTGGAAAAGTTACTTTTAATTAACGTTGTAATTTGGCTAATTAACTCAAAATCGTTATAAATTATAGGCTATATGTTATTCTGATGTATAAATAATAATACTGTAAGGTTGTATCAAAATCCGTTCAGTAGTTTTCACTAGTTTTTTATTAGTAGAATAGGAGAGGATAGTAGGATTTTCGTGTGATTCTGTTCCACGATAAATTTGAAAGCGGAGCTCAGAGAAAGTGTTAGCTTTTATACAGAATACCTTACAAACTACCTGGAAACTAGCCCCAAAGGTACGTTTTGGTTGTGATAGGTAGATACAGGTAAGTGTATCTCCTATCCACCTTTAAGGTAGGGTAGGTACAGGGAATATTATATTACCTATCCCCTACTGATTCCTAATATATCTAGGTACACTAATATTATAAAGGTTTTTTTTTATGTTTGTAACGAATAAACTCAAAAACTGAAGTACCGATTTCAAAAATATTTTTACCATTAGAATGCTACATTATTCCTGAGTAAGATAGGCATATTTATATGTAATATATGCATGTTATTAAGTAGTACATTGCACCCGAACGAAGCCGGGGCGGGTCGATAGTATATACCATTATAAATACGAAAGTAACTCTGTCTGTTACGCTTTCACGCCTAAACCGCTGAACCAATTTTGATTAAATTTGGTGCACAGATAGATTAGATCTTGGAGATGGTCATAGGCTGCCTTTTGTCTCAACAAATCCTATGAAATGCGACTGAAATCGCTAGTTGTTATATACTGTGCGACAATGAAAGAACTATCATTGGACTAGCTGCAATATCAAAAGGAGTATCAATAAGTTTAAATACTTTAGTCAACATCAATGTAATATTACAACACTAAAATAATTGAATCCTCTCTTCAAGTACTTACTTAAACATTCGTAATCTACTCTTCTCACATAAAAGGCTTCGTAATTTACGTCTATCCACAACCCACACTGCCATAAATCCTCCCCTTGATAACTGAGAAGTCACTTTAACTTTCATACGTATCTATAGTTACATAACACCCCGCTCTCCCCGCAACACTTGCCTATAAATATACCACTTGGGTGGATGCGGGTAGGCATAATCACAAGAACACGGGTGTAAAATTGCAAACGCTGTTGTTCTCATCACTGAGCGCTTTCACGTGTTTATTTCAAACATTAAGGGTATGCGCTGTTATTTTTTTAAATGCTGTCTTTATCGCGGGGAGGATGAAATATTTTTTTAAATTTGTGGTGTTCTCTTTTTTGTGTTTTGTAACATGAATGGTTTCAGCAGTACCGGCACAAAAGAATAAAACTGCTTTTCGGTGTTTAGCCTTTTAAACATAATAGGTAGATACGTCAGTATTAAGTTCAAATGCAAAAATATCGACTGAAGATTTCTACTAAAAGTAGATTTAGGTATGATAGGATAAGATGTATTAATAGGTCCCTAATTAAACTGAATTAAAACAAATGAGGAAGTACATATTATAAACTATTATTTGTTAACATAATATATATTTTTTTAAATTTTGATGTAAAATAATTGAACAAAAATTTCTTTAGGACAATAATATTCTAGAATGAATGAATACAAGGAGGGGAAGACCTAGACGAAGTTTTATAGAACTAGTGAAGGAAAAGAGTATGAATCAAGTAGGTACCTATCAAAAGGTCAAACAGAAGGCAGAGAATAAGAAATAAATAGTGAAAAAAGTGGGAATTATGAAACTGAAATTGTAGTGGAAATTGAATTGTGGAAACAAGAACTGACCTCATAAATTATAGTAATAATTTTTTGCTCATTTTACTCAGCCCTATATGTATAGTCCCAAACTAAGCAACATTATGCTTGTGTTATGGGTACTAGATAATCTTATAATACATAAGAAACACCCAGACCAACACAAACACAAACACTTCCGTTCATTACATAAATATTTGTATCCTATGGGAATTGAACCCACGACCTCTTGATCAGCAATACGACAGGCGAACCACTAGACCACAGATATAAAACTAGAATAGAAGTAGGACTGTAATTTGTTAGTAAAGTTGAACTAAACATACCTAGGTAGGTACATAATGTAATAAAAAACTTTTCGGGACGGTTATCAAGTCATCAATTATGCCAAGCGTAAATACCTAAGTCAATATTGGCTAAAAAAGAATAAATTCTGTACCTACACATTATACCAATAAATAGCAAGATAAAAATAAATCGCGTAGTAAGTTCTAGGCTGTAGGTACATTCGCAGCCAATGTGCCGGTTCGTTTATCTCAATATCGCAGACGGACAAGCGAACGTGCCTGCCAGATACGTACGAGACTAAAATAAAACACTTTTGTAACGAACCGTACCTTCCTTCTAAATTTTACTGTACAAGTTTAACGAAATTTTGATTTTTTTTTTCAGAAAAACGGCTTATTTTTCTTTTTGTTTTGATTTTATGAGATATAAGTAGGTAGGTAGGTATATTTTCTTGATGTTTATGATATGATATGATACGATATGATATGATATATTTATTTGCGAGAAATGTGGATAAAATAAGGTGTTACAAATATAATTTTAGCGCAGCACATTTCACCATTCCGGTATGCAAAATGCAGTAAATGATAATAAAACTAATTTTAAAGTACACATACAGTAACTCAAATACTAAGTATGCTTAATTTATACATGGCAAAAAAAAGAGTAATAACCAATACATGGCGTTCTAAAGGATTACAATTCAAAAAATTCTCTAATACTATAGAACGTGTGTTCTGCTAGCCATAATGTTAGTACTCTTTTCATTCTACGTATTGGTAACTCTCGGATAGATTTAGGCACTATATTAAATACTTTAATACACATCACATAACAATTATTTTGGAATAGTGATGACTTACAGGTAGGCATGAGTAATCTAGTAGGATCTCTTTTGCCAATAATGGAATTGTCACGAGCATTTATAAACTGATATGAAAACTTTTTTACATGGACACAGATTTCGAAAATATACAATTCTTTGTGAATGTTTTGTTTAGATTTGCTCACCTGTCATGGTCCTGGCGAATTTCACGGATGCCATGGTCATAACTACTTATAATAATCTACTAAGCATATGTGGTTTTTAGTCGGTACGAGTCTGACACCCTACGGTAACGCCAGGTGTTAAATGTTCCATAATCCATGAGGATTTTTCGTAATTCCGTCCTATAAAAAAAGGTTTATTCGGAAAACAGTGGGTAGGTATGTGAAACAAAGTAATCATCACCATCATCATCATCAACCCATATACCTACTGTCCCACTGCTGGGCACGGATCTCCTCCCATATTGAGAGGGATTAGGCTATAGTCCACCACGCTGGCCTAGTGCGGGTTGGCAGACTTCACAAATCGTTGAGAAAAATCTCTAAGTTATGCAGGTTTCCTCACGATGTTTTCCTTCACCGTTTAAGCGAGTGATAATTTATTATTAATACGCACATGAATTCGAAAAGTCAGAGGTGCGTGCCTTGGGTTCGAACTCGAGACCTTCGACTTGGCAGTCCAATGGTCTCATACCACTAGGCTATCACTGATTTTTTACATATACCTACCTACTAACAATAAACGAAAATATTACCCAGAACTCATTAGAATAGACTGCCTCATTAGTCTAGTGGTCCTAAACGCGACTGCCACGCTAGAGGTCCTGGATTCGATCCCCAGGTCGAGCAAAATGTTATTGGGTTTTTCTATGAAATTCTCAGTAGCAGCTCGGAGTCGGTTAATGCAATAAACTCGCCCCCTATTACCTACATGGGACCTAAAACATACCGGCGAAACGGGGGTGCATATTAGTACCCTCTGTCTAACCCTTCGGGGAATACAGGCGTGATGGTATTACCCAGAAATTGGGTTGCAGTCTGATGGCAGTTCCTTCGTATAAAATACTAATATTCAGTCGCATCTGGTTAGATTGAAAGCAGACCCCAACATAGCTGGAAAAAGGCTCGGAGGTAGAAGAGATGCTCGTGTAAAATACAAGTCGACCTCAGTAAGGAAAGCTAGACAGATAACGACATTCCTTCACAGTGTGAATGTCTGATTCAACACTAGATGTCGTAGGGGGCGTAGCTCAGATGGTAGAGCGCTCGCTTAGCATGCGAGAGGTACCGGGATCGATACCCGGCGCCTCCAAAGATCACTTTTTCTTTTGGATATATGATTTAAGATATCAGAAACCTGAAGATTTATTAAAAATTTCGTAGGTTATTGATCGTATCTATAAATTATGGTGACCATTAATTTCTTTATTCTTTATTGTACATACATAGAAAAAAAAAAACTTGAGAGGTGTCAAGGGACACCCGGATGGAACGAAATTCCTTTCATTAAAATTTAATAATTAAAAATAAAAAAACCTGTATACACTCAACAATTCACAACGCGTGAAATTCAAATATTGTCATTCACTCAATAATATTTGAATGCTTGTCAACAATATTTGAATTTCGAAAAAAGTGTCGTGACAACTTTTCGTAAGATTTTTTTCCGTCTAGACCCCTTTCACAACGCGCGATAAGGAACTTCGTTCCAATAACAAAATGCTTATAAAACAAAACGTACAAAGGCGAGCTTCGAATACAGTAGAGCAGTACCCACCCGAATGTGCTATATAATTTATTTTCAATAAATTATATAGCTAGTAAGCTACATATTAAAGGTACGTCAAAAGGAGTTTAAATTAAAAGCAGAACATAAAATATTATATAATTATATATCTTTATTAAATTACAATTAATTTCTACACTAATTACATTACTGACTTACTTCGACTTTGCAAAATTACAAATTCACAAAGACTTTAACATAGGCCTATATTTGAGAGAATGCAAGACTTGGGGGATGAACAGGGTGACTGACATTTTTTCTATTAGAAGTGTAACGAGTTCAAAGATTGCTTATTACAGATTCTTCGGAAATGAACAATCTATTGTCCGATCTGTGCAGTGATGTACAAGCACTTGTAAAAATAAAAGTACGATAAGTACTTAATTTTTTACTACTTTTAAATTCAGTTTCAATAAAAAAAACAATAAATCATATAAACAATGATAAAGTTATGAAGAATTATAAAAAAATGGAAAGTGCGGATTTTATTTATTTGAATTATGGAATCGTGTAATAATAATGTAAGTAATTATTGAACTAGAAAACTAAAGGCCTGTATTCTAAATTCACCCCCGTATTCTCAGAAGCCTTCTTTCAATTAAAGGCATAACTACAGCCATCCAAATAGCAGAATAGTGACAGAGAGCGATGGCAAATTATACAAACGTACATAGCTAACTTCCAAAAAATATATTTTTATATATATTCTACTCTCTCTTCTATTATCACAGTCCATAGCTTCAACAGTGTGATAATTAAACTCAATAATAATTCCTTTTTAAATAAAACTGATCAACGAAATGGACTATAGCCTAATCCCTCTGAATATGAGAGGAGACCCGTGCCCAGCAGTGGGACAGTATATGGGTTGATGATGGGATCAACGAAACCAAACAAACAGTCTCTTTACTGCCAAAGATGGTCTAAGAAAACCCCAGCTTTTAAAATATTGATGAAAATATTTCGAATCTGAGCTCGGACTTGGCTTAAACCATCTTTTGTAGAGAGAATAATTTCAAGATATCTATAAAATTAAATCAAACACATATAGAAAATATTGTTTTTGAATTATCAATTAAGATATATTAAGCGATTCAGTATCGTTGAAGATTATTACAGCACAATACAGCTTTTTACAGTATTGAAATACTTTATAAACAGGAAACTGAACGCGTTGAACATTGCAACCTTAAATAAATGCTTAAAATGCAATAAGCCATAATATTCTTAATGGTTATAAAGTACATGAACCAGTTAACTCTATTGATATGTTAATGGGAAAATATTGTAAGTAAATACATAACAATTATTTAACTGTACTGCTATTCTGTCAGTTTAAATTATTGTTAACCCTCGTATTTACAAACTGAAGTTTAACAAAACTTCTGTCTCATTAGGACGATAACATTAAAACCTCTTTTACTTTTTTTGTTTCATACGAATAACGGGGTACTAATATGATTCGATTAACAATTACTGATGTGTCAATAAACGAATAATCGATTAAAAAAATAAATATCGATTTACAATTAATGTCTGTACTTTCTAAAATGTAAGTTGTACCTGCAACCTAATAATTTAAACACTGAATAGAATTTAAATGAAAATATTTATGATTTAGTAACATTAGGATTTTTGTTTCACTTTATTTTTAGCGCAGTAGTTCAAATTAAGGTGTGAAAATGTTGACTAAACACATTAACCAGGGAAGCAAAAGAAAAACTAACAAACAACGTCATTCAAAATCTAAGAGAATTACTACTGCCGATTATTGTCGACAATAATCGGCAGTCTCTAATCTAGGACGTAGATTATGAATTCGAGTAGGAAATTGATACATTCAACCTTTTCAATGAAATTCCTTCGTGTCGAATTTAAACGAAACATTCGTGAATGTTGTACTGTTATAAGTAGTTTTTTTTTAAGTTTTATCTTTTCCTTGCCTGATTGCATTAATCACTAGACGTCAATTAATACGAAATTCCTAGAAATTAAAATTTGTTATTTAAATCTTGCAATACACGGTAAATATAATTTCGATCGATAGTCCTCTTATCGAGTTCAAGCTAAAATATATTATGATTATTATCTTTTCTACGTAAGTATGTAATTAGTATTTTGTAAACTGTAATAAAATAACCAGCAATAATACTTTTTACACTATAAGTACTCTTTACAATGTGAAAGTAAAAAAATAAGACAGCACTTTTTTAAACCTGTTTTTATAAAAATAACGAAAATAAGTTTTTACAAAAATAACTTTAATCTGCAGTCATATTAAATTTCTGCCAGTACAACAAAAAATCTAAAATAAAGAACAAAATTTAAATAAATGTTTATGTAATGATATTCGATATAAATAATCAACTAAAACCCAAAATTTGTTATCACTTTTTACAAAAGTTATAAAATAAATACTATGATATAATATTATATCAATACATGTAGGTACTTATTTTTAAGTTACAGATAAATTAGATTACAGATTCAGGCAATAAGATCTAGCCCTTAATTAGGTATATAGAGCTTTTTAAAATGAAATTGCTATTGTTTGCATTTCGAATGTAAAAGGAACTATGTCACATTCTTTCGCTGCTAACATTTACGACAAGTGCACTACAATAATTTTACATAGATTTATTCTTTGATTAAATTCGTGCCGAATTTACTAATCATCAAAATAGTACGAAGGAAGACAATGATACCCAGTAAGGTAAAGTAAAATGGTAGATTTATGTATTTTAATTTTTATAATTTAAAATAAAATATGAGCATTTTTTTATGTAAATTCATTACTGGCGCAATACAATATGTCCACTTAAAATTGTATGTAGGTATGTAAGGCTTTATTTAACCATATATTTTGAAACTTACCAAAAAACAAAACTTTATATCCCGTGAATAGGAATTTATTATATTCGGAAATGTAAAAATGAAAATAATTCCACTTATAAATAGAATAGCATTTGATGCAAATAACGAATATTTGTCTTAATAATACGTAAATAAACTGTAATTTTTCGAACTATCTCAATACCTTAATGTCACGTTAAAATTGTGAAGTGAATGGATTAGAATCACTCAATAGAAAATGCTCAATAGACACTGCGAAATCTTGTCGAAACTTATTACTCCAGAACTTTTAAGAAACGAGTTAGAATTTCAACACTATATGACGTCAGAATCCGCTTGTCGCTCCATTCAAGGCTGAACGCAATCATTGTATCTCTAATTTTTATTTAAGCAATTCATCATACTACATAAAATACAAATCTTTGCATTTTCATCTTCACAAGAACAAGCTAAATCAATAAATGCATTGTTACCAAAATGTAAATCGTAAATAACATTCGTTTGAACCCTGATCGTCTTCATAATGTTTGTTCAAAACACATGTTATAGATAACGTTAATGCTTCTCGAGGTCATATGACTGAATCACACTACTTTAATGGACAAAATGAAATGCTACATAGGTATACGAGTTTAAAAGGTCTGTATTGTACATCCTACAATAGAATTAGCGAGTGGAGCAGTAATTTGGCGAAATAGTTAACACCACCATACATTACGAGCATTCAAATTTGATCATCATGTTAATTTATTGTTACTAAGTACATGTTATTATATATGTTCAACCTAAATTTTGCACTGGTATTATTCATTTTTACACACTATCTCAACGCTTACTAAAATAAGTACATTTTAGTAATACAGAACAGTTAAAACTCTAACAATAAAACCTATAAAAATAACATCATGAAGCCACGGTTAGGTTATCAAAAAATATGATATCTCTTATGTAATAGTATAAGAATATCAAACTAAAATAATACTAAAGTACTAAGAAACTATTTCTTTATAATCAACAACCTAACAGTAGTTTTATGCGCGTTCTTTATAATTTAATAAACTTAATCATTCTGAACATCGATTCAGATTATGGCGGAAAACTGCGAACCGCATTCAACTTTCGTATCCTACAATCATGAAGCAAATACTACAGGAATTATAATATTGACTTACTGCCATTACTGCTCCAATTGATTAATGTATCAGAGTTGGCATCTTCGATGTCTAATAGAAGATTGTCTCTGTCATTATTCTCTGAGGTATCTTTGGGAGAAAAAACAATATCTTCATCATTCGTTTGCAAATTGACGTAGGATAGCGACTTTTTCTTCTGTTCGAGGTCGAATATTTCTAAGTCTTCGTCTTCGTCGTCATCTGACTCCATGGTGAGGGGCACCCGGGACAGCTCCATGTTGTCTCTTCTGTCTTCGGACTGCAGGACTCCGTAGCGGAACTGGTTTGCATCAGTAGTGCTGTGCGTACTGCCTGTGTCATTCTTGTTGCTCTTTTTCCTGGAAATATGAGTGGTAAATGTTATTAATGCTATTTTCGAATTTCGAGTTCGAATAAATTGTGTTTGACCAAAATAGTAAAGATTTTTTCTATGCTTATCTACTGAAAACATGAATGATAGTATTTTTTTATAACAATGGTGCAAATTACATCATAGATTTATCCTTTGATATACTCTCATATAACGCCAAGTAATGGTAGATATAATTATGTAAATAACAGTAAACATTCTCTGTGATTCTTGTTTATAAAATCGCTCAAGTAATTAAAGACAATTAACTGGGCAGATAAAACTTAATTTATCAATGCTTGGTTTCAAAGTAGTAGACCATTCCATATTTTACCTATGGCATGTGACAGTAACCTGTTGAATACCAGTAAAGTTATATAATTATTGACTGCTACACTAGAGGTCCTAGGTTCTGAGTCCCAGGTCGATTAAAACTGCCGATTAACGGCCGTTCTCAATATCAAATCCATCGGTAGATTAGCTTACTAGAGATAAGATTTTGACATTACTTGTATGGACGTTATGTCAAAATCCTATCCATAGTAAGGAAATCTACTGATAGATTCGTTATTGAAACTGGCCGTAAAAGTATATGGTTTACCACTGATTATTGATAAGAGGCTCGCTCTCTATTATGTAATAGAGAGCGACATACTGGCCTAGACATACTAGCGAACTGTGAGTGTAGGTAACATTGTTACACCTCTGCCTAACCCTTACGGGAATACAGGTGTGATGTTTTATGCTATATTTTCCGCCCGCGGCTTCGCCCGCGTCGAGTTCGGTTATATCGCGTTTCCAAGAGAACTCTTCAAAAGTCCGAGATAAAACTATCCTATGTTCTTTCTCAAGGTCAACTCTATCTCTGTACTTACCAAATTTCATTAAAATCAGTTCAGTGATTTAGACGTGAAAGCGTAACAGACAGATAGACAGAGTTACTTTCGCATTTATAATATTAGTAGGGATTGGTATCGACTTTTCAGTGTTTGGCAAACACTTACTAAGTTACTATTACTATACTATGGTGATCGAAAATACTGAGGTCCCTATTTGGAACTTTAACTTTATAGGTACAGTTACTGCAGACTCTTAGTATAGGTATAATCGATCAATATCTTGTGGCCTTACAGTTTCGACAACAACTCATAGTTCATAAAAACATTGCTCCAATCACATTGGTCTCATAAGCAACAACAGACCTTGTTATACAATGACAACAACAAGATAGTCGAATTCACATTTTTAGTTTACCCTGTAGGTAACTACCGACTGACTACCTATTTGGGGGTCTACCGTCCAACATGTCAATGGTGGGGCCAGTAGGCGGCGCGTGTGTTTGATCCACGCTCGCCTTATAGTAGTTTTTTTTACTCCAATAAGGTGGCAAACAAATATACGGCCCACCTGATGATAAGCGGTTACCGTAGCCACTCGCAACACTAGGGGTATTACATTCGTTGCCAACCCAGTAAAATGAAAGAGAAATAGTTGGGTTGCTAGTAAGAGGGTATTTCTTACTTATTACAGATCTTAAAATGAATGTAATGAAAACAAGTATTTAATCATAGTGATGTTTTCAAAATAGAAAACTAAAAGACATATCTTTAAAAGTAAGATATATGTTATGTCCGCAGTAAATGTACACATTACAATATCTTATATAATTATACTTAATCTTGTGCTGTCTATAAGATAACCAGTATTTATAACATTGACTGATGAAATCTCATTTGATCATTTTAAAAGGGTCAGACATTAGTATGGAGGCTAGATTAGTAGGTATGTAGTTTTTAGTCAGTAAGTAACTAAAACCTAATGATCTATTCAATTTACAAGTGTAGCATGACAATATAAATATGAAGCCCCTTCCTTAATATGAATGTCACTTTTGACAATAATTTCTTGTCAGTTATAAACTACATGCATGCAATCAGTACACTATGTTCTTCTAGTGATAGTGATTTAAGCATTAATTTTAAAAAAAACTGTTTGACAATTTATTTTAATACAAGCCAGGATAAACCTGGAACTTACCTGTAAAATATAAAATATGCAATGGCCAGCAGTGCAAATCCGCCAAAGACAATAAACCCTCTCTTCAACACTCCAGGGTTATTCAGATCAATCTGCTTCACTGGTTTCTCAGTACTTGTTGCATTGGACTTGGTTTCATTGATAGCGACAGGGGTGATGGTAGTGGTGACATTTGCAGTGCCTGTAATCATTTGCCAGGGACACATAAATTTTTGGAAAAAATAAAGTTATAAATTTATTTTGATTGCCTAGTCAGACAGGACTGGTCAACTCAAAGCTGCTATGGCTCTTTCTTCAAAAGGCCAGTTCAGATTTGCCTACATTGTAAAACACATTATGATAAACACTAAATACTGTTAATGTCTGAACTCTAAAATAGACCATGACTTTCTTAGTTTCGGCGTTTCTTCTCAGAGGTTGTCAGCTAGTAAATACCGGCACCATCTAGTATTAATTAAATATTGACTTGTAAAAGTGTCTTTAAAAATCTATTTACAAAAATAAATATCATTTATCATTTAGACCATTGTATCCCATTCTCATATTACATAAACTCAGTTCTATATAGCCAGCTTCCAAACCAAAACATTGACCAATTTGGGTGTTACAGCACAGTGACACATCACAATGTATAGTATGTTGCCCCATTAATTGTAAATTCAATTATAATTAGAAAACAGTTAATTTTGTAGGACACAGCCTGTGGTTGTGTAATGATTGTATAATATGTTTAACAATAAGAAGAGGGGTTAAATGAGCTGCCATCAAATAGATAATAAAACTAAAACTATTACTTTTTAATTGGTCCCATCAAGTAACAAAATCTCACGAACATTTACTTACTTAAGGAATAGAAGAGATTTTTTTTATTTTAAAAAATAATCTGTATTAAATAATATTACTTTGGAATGTTTCGATTATTTGTTTATGATCTATTTTTACATAATTTAAGATTTGTTACACTATCTGGCTGACAGGTAAATTGTTTCTTACCAAAATTCAGTGCCAGTGCTCCGCGAGGAAACATTGTGTCAGTGGGTGGACTTTGACCCTGATCCTGTCAACCCAACTATTGCTTTCGTTTTACAGGGTCGGTAACGCACCAGTGATACTCCTGGTGTTACAGGAGTCTATAAGCTATGGTAACTACTTACCATCAGGTGGACCAAATGCTTGTTTGCCACCTTAGTTGTATAAAAATAAATTCATAGGACTCCTATCAATATTTATTTTTAGCTAAACTAGGACTAGTTTAGCTTGTTTTGTTAAGTAAAACACTAAATTTTTTTCAACACGAGTATATCATTGTGACAACCATGAGACAATGGTGACATAAAAAGCATTTCACTAATATAGCAGTACATTGTGAGGTAGCAAAATGCACCTTTTACATGTGAAGAAATATAAACAATCATCATAAATGAGTCCTTTACACCTGTTTTGAAGTACACTTATAAGGTCAATTTCGCAAGAAGATAGGTATTATCTGTTTGTTAATGTTATAAGACCTTTAATATGGTTTAATAACAATGTTTTTGTATGATGGCAAGTTTGATCACTGTTACACAAGCCGTATGTTAACTAATAAGGATTTCATTTGTTAAAACAGATACAAAGAGTGCTTCTCTGTCTTAAGACTAGCTTCTTACAACTATTTCGGACTGATTTGAGTAACCATATATTATTAACTACCATTAGATTTTAAGTTGGTATGAATACCCTGGGTTCAAAAGTAATGTACAAGGAAAATGTGATATTTCTAAACACTGATATGGCCATATCCAGGAAAATGTGTAATAACAAACACTAATTGTGTAATCTCACCATTAGCTTGAGACGATGATACTGGCTCAACCTTCACCTCCGTAGCGACATTCTTACTCTCCTCTAATGCAGGCGGCTTCGCGGCTGCAGGCGACGGGCTTTCTTTGGCAGAAGAGATCACGTCCGGACCACCCTCACTATTCAGCACAGTGCCAGCCTTCTCCGCCTCCCTCCTGACTCTCAACAACCTGGCCGCATTGTGGACTGACGGCCAGAACGAAAACCTGTCAAACTCGGCTGTACGACCCCCAGTCACCCCATCGTTACCAAAATACTCCGTCGTCCTCACACAATTCAAAAACAATAACAATAAACCGCAACGTATGAGCATATTCGTTTCTTCCGCGTTCACACTAAACTTATTACACCGTCTTACTAATAGCTAAAGTGAATCAGTCTCTCATTATAAATTATATCTGGTGAATAAATACCTATTCTGAATTTCCGATTGATTCGCAAGAATCGCAAGTCGTCGCACTCTCAAGTTCGCAACGCATCAGGTTGATGTAACTGACAGTGACAGCTGTCAAATGTCAAATTGATAATTTTATTTTTATTTATTTATTTGGGCCTTGGCACAAAGCCTAAATCGTTACAAAAATCAAATTGATAATCATAAACATTTTTTTTTAATTAGTACCTGACGGAACACGCTAAGGTCTGAGACCATGCTGCTCATCAGTTAGTATTTTTCTTGAGTAGGGTAGATCCATTTCAATTCATCAGTATGTGATAATCATATACAATGAAACAATAAGGAAACAACCGTAGATAATTTAAGAAAACAATAGATATTTAGTATTATACTTAATTAAATGGTTATTACGACGATAATGTAAAGTTCGCGTGTCTGTATTATCATTGCTCATAATATTTCCAAAAAAACTAATTTGGGCGACTAAGAATAATAAGCAATTAAGCATCATAATATTTCTATCTTGTAAAAAAAGGTCGGTCGGTTTGCCTGTCTGTCTGTACCTATAGGTATTATTGTCTGTGTGTTTGAATACGCATCAAATCTTAATTACCTACTGTATTTATTATAAGCAACTGAAAAGGAATTCATCTACATCAACCCATATCCTATTGTCCCACTGCTGGGCACGGGTCTCCTCTCACATAATGAGAGGGCTTAAGCTTTGGCACGCGCTGGCAGAATTCAGAAGCAAGGAATTCATAGCCCTTAATTATTTTGTAGTTCAATTTTAATTTTAATTATCTTAATCATTTTACTAATGTTATATTCAATCATCATTATCATATCAGTCACAAGAGGTCCACTGCTGAACAAAGGCCTCCCCCTCATGCTATATTCAATGTCTTGATAAAATAAAAAGAACAATGAAGCGTGTCTCGTAAGCAAACAGGAGATATTCCACGGATTTATGTTGTCATACACACACCATAAATTTTTAGTTTTATTTTTTATATTAAAGCTATTTATCAGCCTTTGGTAGCCGTAATGTTATGTTCAACTATTATACCTACACTATGTCGCTCCTAATACCTACTGAGATGAATCTTAAGACATTTATGTTGAATTTATTATAGACATACATAATATGTACATACGAATATATACATTCATGCTAATATGTTGGAAAAATAATGAATATTAGGTACCCTCCTTCAGCCGTCAGATAAAAAATAGAAGACTAGGTAAGATTAACGCGTAGGTAGGTACATCATAAATTATTATATAACTAGCGACCCGCCCCCGCTTCGCACGGGTGCAATGTACTAATAACACATGTATTATACATATAAACCTTCCTCTTGAATCACTCTATCTATTAAAAAAAACGCATTAAAATCCGTTGCGTAGTTTTAAAGATATATACATAGGGATATAGGGACAGAGAAAGCGACTTTGTTTTATACTATGTAGTGATATCATCAACTCATATACCTACTGTCTCACTGCTGAGCATGGGTCACCGCTCAGATTGAGAGGGATTAGGCTATAGTTCACCACGCTGGCCTAGTGCGGGTTGGCAAACTTCACACACCGTTGAGAAAAATCTCTAAGGCATGCAGGTTTCCCCACGATGTTTTCCTTCACTGTTTAAGCGAGTGATAATTAATATTATTAATACGCACATGAATTCGAAAGGTCTGAGGTGGCGTGCCTTGGATTTGAACTCGAGACCTTTGACTTGGCTTTGACTTAATATAAAACAATAATAGGTTTAAAATGTTTTTTTGTTGGATGTACGTACCAGGCAGGGTGTAAAAGGGTACAACATGATAAATAACTATAATGAAACGAACAATCACGTATAAGTATTATTTAATTTATTCAAATAGACATTTACATAATATATTATATATTAATTATATATTTTAAAGTAGAATTTCCAAATTTTAATTTTTGGTATCTATTTAACACTGATCGAGTATCCACGTAGGTATGATAATAATGTTTAAACCTAGAGTTACAAACATCGGTAGGTACATATTGTTCCAAACATCAAGGTACACATTAAATATCACCTACAAAATTGAACAAGTTAGAAATAGTATAGGTTTATCAAAGGACTTACTAACAAATATCTATTGTTAAAAATATCGGCAGTGATGAAACAAGCCAAACACGCTGGTTGCTAACAATATACATGTCAAGATGTGTTATTGTTAAGCCATTAAATTTCTCAAAAATCAATACGATTGAGCTCTTAATTCTTATTTTTTTTTACATTCACGGCTTTATTAATAAATTACTAATTGTAAACATTAAAATATTGACCAATCGCAAAGTAACTACATTCACACGAAATCTCACGTTGTAAGCACACACATTACCCCCAAAATCTAGAGCAATAAGTTACGATTTAACCTTATAAGTTAATTTACAAAATTAATAAATATAAATAATTGAGTATGAACTATTTTATACAAAATCCATAACATAGAAACGATTTCCCGCGAAAATCACGATAAATCATTGCATTACACGACAAGTATGTAAATTAGTCAGCCTATAAAAATAGATTGCACAAAAATCATTATGAAAATATTTGCTGAGAATTTTTTTAACATACTTCGCGTTTACATTTTTGAAGCTGTGAACTTAGTCCCATGTTAAAACTTAGCAAATTGTAATCGATTATTTATAATCACTAAATAGAAGAATTATATTTCCACAACATCTATTAATGTTGCCAGTAATGGTTTCTTATACTAGATCTAGTGTTACCACATCTCTAAACATGCTAAATTCAGCGCTATAAAAGTGTGCTTGTTACATAGTGATAAAAAATTCTCATTTTTATGGCCCCTTTGCAATAAAAATGTCTCCTAAACTCAAATACCCAAATGATCCGTATAAAGCGGCGCTCTGCAGCCCAAGTGGCAGATCTCTACTCGTTCTCTAAGGTTAAGTACGTTTAGTCAGATATAGTTTTTTCGACACATCAACTACCCTCTTAAGTTACCACATAATATTTAACTTTCATAGTAATCCTACTTGTTTACCTCAAATTTATGTTGGCTAATAAATCTTCTGAAACTTTAATATAGGTAGTAATTAATTTTATATTATTTTAATTTTATACCTTAACTTTTAATACGTTTTTAAATAGGTACACAAAACGGCTCCCATTTTGTGTTGAAATGTTAAATTCACCGATAACAATATGATTCAAATTCAATTAATTATAATATTACATAGAATTAACAGTAAAGAATACCGGTCACAAAGAAGAAAATTGTAAAAGTGAAATGTTTCCCGAAATGTAAAATATTGTCCAATTTTAATCAAGCCTTAACTCTAAAACCCATGGCACAAAAATTATTCCTAACAAAGGAGGGAACTTTTCACAACTGGAATTTATTTTATTATCGTGTTTCGATCAAATGTTTAAAACTCTCCCACTCAAACTTTTAAAGATTGCAAGTATAGAATTCCGAAATATGAGCAATTTTGTTTACGTATCTATTAAAGAAAATGAGCTGAAAATATGTATGCTTGGTCACTTTAAAGTCTCCACACAGTCAGTCTTTCAAGAAACCTAATTTTTATTGAATCTGTATAATAGAATGGAATGTGAAAGATAAACGAAGTATGTAAGAACCGTAGCAAATTATAACCAACATAATGACGATCCATAGGGTAAGTAGATCCAGGTGCAATATTATCGTGTCAACTACAATACTTTCCGGGAGAGCAATTACATAATCACTTCTACATTGTAAAATGCAATGTTACCATCCTAAATTCGTCACACCTATACTAACATTTGAAATAGCGAGATGATTTTGAAACTATCAGTAATTTTATTCGTTCTACCTACAAAAATTGCTGTCCCGGAGAAGGACGAAATCTGTAGGTTTCATCCTAGTTGTATTAGGATGTTGTTGATTGGACTTAGTTCTCCAACTTTGAGAACACGAAGCGCTCACTCCAGGCGCGCTTTATAGCTAGTCTTCCATATTTCGGCTAGAGTGACAGCTGAGTGGAAACGGTGGAAAATACAAAGCGGTAGAGTGAAGCGCTGTACGAGGGACCAAGCCACAAATCCATAGAAGTCGAGTTGCACCTGAAAAGAAAAAAAAAGTAACCGTTAGTATAAAATAATACGATTAGGATTATGTAACGTCCGTATTAATATTTTCAGAAATACTTACTGGGTTAGCCAGAACTTTTTGTGCCTCAAAAGTGTAGATGAGCCACATGGTGACGTTGCAGATTAGGAGGAAGGTGACTGCCTGACGGGCTGGCTTGCTGCGTTCTTGTTCGGGTAGGTGGACACGACGACGGGAAACATCCGCGATGAACAGCAGTTGAAGAACAACCTGTATTTATCAAAGCAACAAATAACAACATTATTACAAAATAATAGTAACAACAATTTAGATAATTAAATTGTAAAGGAACAATAATTTACCTGAAGCACGCTCAAGCAACCAGTGATCATGACGAGAAGGTTTGGCTCATGAGTGAAAGCTCCCATTCCACCAGCAATGACGCTGAACACGGCGTACACGAAGAGTCCAAACGCAGACACACGAAGCAGGATGTCATTTAGGTCTGACTGTTCCTCGGAGCGGAACTTCAGAGATTGAACCCTGCGGAGAGGCTCGGTACAGGAGGGAGGAGTATTGCTCCATTTCATTACACGACCACTACAGTTATATACAGAGAGCAAAACCAAAATATGGTAAACACAAAGACAACAACAGTGAGAACATAAACAATGCAATGGAAAATAATGGAATTGTGTTTGGTGATACAGTGGGGTTAGCACGATCGATGTGCAAACATAAAAATAAATCGGAGCCATAAATTAAAGGTCAAGGATTAGAGGGATAAAGGAATTGGAAGAAATAAAAACGAAAAAATTAACACAATCAACTAAAATCTAAAGAAACACATATCTGAATTTTACACAACAAATATTTTTTTACTGTGTGCATTAAATAAAATCTCAAATCTTACCGTATAAATCCAATTAGAATCGCCAGTATAGAGAGAACCATCAGAGCACAGTGAGATACATCAGCCAAATAGATCGACAGGCGCTTCAACTCTTGATGTCTGATCAGAACGAAGAAGAGTATCAGGCAGATCAGAGAGGCGACGAGCAGAAGGAGGCCACAGAAGAGGCCCTTTGATGCGCCGGCACAATCGACGCGGTTTCCACGCTGAGCTGCTGCAAGCGCCGCCGCCCTGCGGGAGAGAACAGCCTCCAGACGTCTTTCCAGATCTTCGTCGTTGGCCACGCTGCAACCAAACGCGTGCAAAGTCACGAACGCGTTGTTACTATTTAATTCCCGGGTTTACTTAAAAATGCTTTACTAGTGTTATAAAACTATGAATAGGCGCGTGGCTATTAGTATGATTTGGGACTATTTACAGTGAATTCGGTTATAAAAGTGGCTCAGGTTATTTTGGTTATGGAAACTTTATTAGTGGTGCTGAATGTTATCCAAATTGTGGTTAACGATGCTCTACATTTAAAGGTATCTGATTATTGGACTTTGAAATTTATATGATACAAAACGAGTATATTTACCTGGGGTAGCGGCCAATATGCTTCCACATAACGTAAATGACAGCAGCACCGATGAGGGAGTATTCAATGATGAATGGATACAGATAAGGCGCCGAATCAGTAACGATAGTGCCCATAATTGGGTTTCGACCGCACACCGTAGTGTTATCTATATTGGCGATCAGCGCAGCTGGATTGAGACCGTCGAATGACTCGAAGAGCTCCGAAGAATTGTTAACTGAAAATAATGGATTTGGTCAAATGTTTTTTTTTGAACTGAGGTTATTATTTAAAACCAATCTACACATTAAAAACTACTATCCTACTCGCTATTTGAGATTTACGTTTTTTGATACATTAAACATAATTAGTTTGGCAAAGGTAGAAAGGTATTGTAAATCTGAAAATAGCGAGTGGCAACTGCATAAATTATAAGTACTTACATGCAAATAATCTTAATTATCTTAAAGTAAATATATAATTAATGGTTCAAACTCATGTGCAACGGACGAAATGTAGGGTAGGTACGCAACGAATACAAATTAATTGATAAACCGCAAATAAAAAGTGCATCGGCGTAATACTTTTGAAATAATTCAATACGACACTCCAACGACCAACCTGGCGAATGTGGCGGTTCATCTACACGATAAGTTTCGACACTATTGCCCCATTCATCTCTATCAGTTACTATCTGTCCAGTAGACGTGCTCGGCATCATAGTCGATATAGCGTTAACAATCGGTTTCAAAGTTGAAGTACGAAGCCACTGGAAGACTTCTAACATGGCCGTCTGAGTCTGAGTCACTTTTTCGGACTCCGTGGTTAATGGTGCAAAAGAGGTAGTAGTAAAAGGATTGTCATTGGGCCATTCTCTGAACTCACGACCATATCCCATCCCATTGTCGTAACCTAGCGTACTTTTAATAGTATCGATCAGTTTTGACTTAGGAAGCAACCCACCACCCATGTTATGATATGATGAGATAGTTGCTGAAAAATTAGTCCAAAACACATTTTAATTGACATACATGCAAATGTTAGCAAAACAGGGACATAGAACATTTAGGGATGTGAATACTAACTTGTGGTGGGAGTTGTGCTAGGAACAGCTGTGCTGGAGGAGACAACGTTCATGAGTTGCTCTCCAGTAGTCTTAGCGGTGGTTATAACGGTAGAGGCTATAGAGGTAACAGCGGTGGAAGCAGCCCCGAACACTTTGCCGGAATGCCTCAGAGTGTGTTTGCGGATGACTTCTGGAGATGGATTCATGAATTTTAATATTAATTATAAAAAGAAAACTATTCTATCGAACAATATAATAGTTAGTTGCAGTAAATTATTGTTTAAACAGGCATATGACATTGATAAAGCAAACTTGACTTACTTCCAAGCACGCCTTCTCCGGCATAGCCCTGAGGGTTCTTGACGTGGTAATCGGTAATTTCCTTCAGGGACTCCAGTACCAAGGTTCGAATCCAAACACAAATGTTTGTAGCTACAACGTGCATCAAACCAAACCGTGCGATCACTTTGAACCGATGGATGTTTAGCTAAAAGAAGAAAAAATAAACAACTGAAAATTTGAATATTAAAAAAAATATAGCACACATTGAATAATAAAATTACCCGAGAGTTCATAAAGATGAAGTACATTTGCATAAAGGTGAAAACCATTTGCAAGACAGGATTAACACCCTTCAGAATTAAATAGCAAGGAGATTCCAAAGGCAATTCGAAGAAGGTGCCAAATTCCAAACCGTTGTAAATCATAGTCCCGAGACCGAACGCTGCAAAACCAAACACATAATATAAAATTTAAGAATCTCACTCTCTGAATGAGAGAATGAATGAATGATTAATGATTAAAAGAGCGAAACAATGATTTTTACCTTCTGGTTATTATTTTACTTACCAATGGCTCCAATCCTAAGAAAGAAGCTGCCATGGCTGTGATCATTCTGTGAAGTCTTGCGCCTCCTAACTGGTCTCGCCACAGGGCCTGCTTCCAGCTCCACAATATCCTGCTGTTGCTGCTGCTGAAAATATTAATAAAGTACTAAATATCGTAGTAAAATGTTTTTCAAGTCAAGGACCGATTCGACCTTATAATGCAGGTAAAATAATTCAGGTTATAATTCACTTAATAATTATCTTTTATTCAGAACACAGTGGCAATCGCGACTAGCTTAGTTACGATTAGTAAAACTAAATGAGAGTAGGAATCATTTGTTATTTTCAACTCAGGAAATGTCGATGCAAATCTACTTTTTCAAAGTCAATTCTCATGACTTCCAAGTGTACACGAAGCCTACATAAAAGCAAGGTGATCCGATAGCGAAAACAGAAGCAGTATGGACAAAACGAACTACGACAGCACATCCAAAGCACTCCGTTATGATTATGATACACTTCAAGCAGGATGCGTCAAGATACCTCACCTGATCAGACGCATACAATTGCGCCATTTGCAATTGCAATTGTTGTTGACGAACTTTATCACGCATCTTACGGGGATACACCTCCTGCCCAAATGATATGGAAAAAACAAAAAGTAGGCAGCGTAAACAAAAAGGGATTCATGCGGCCTGATGTGTTCGGACGAAGCGTTGGCCATGATATTAATTGTGAGCGGCCAAATAATAATTACGAACGAGTGCGCAGTATCACAAAAAGTTAAATTAAACAAATCACATAATTTAAATTAATAAAATAAATATATGGTTAACTAACACAAGACGACACGCGAAAGCGACAAGAGAACGTGTAATAATGTGTTAAATACAAAATAATGGATGTGCTGTGTATGATGGTGTGATGTGCGCCACTCACCTGGAATTGACTTTGTTTCTTAGCCTCTTTGGTTGCCTTTTCTTTATCTTCCTTGTCCTTCCCTTTGTCTTTAGACTTGCCATCTTTCTTTCCATCTTTCTTATCTTTTCCTTCTTTTCCATCTTTGCCTTCTTTTGTTTCCTTATCTTTGGTTTTCTTTTCCTTTTCTTTCTTAGGCTTCTTTTCTTTTGGTGGGGGCTTGGGTTTTGGAGGGCTTCCGCTGCAGCATGCACTCTCTATAAAAGATAATTAATAAAACACTTAATTAAATGAAATAAATAATAATCATAATATATAAAAATCAGGTACTTATAAATAGTTACAAACCTTGGAGTAAAAAGCAGAAGACGTACAACAAAAACAAAATGCTCATGCCATACAGGTAGGTGAAGAAGCCCTCGTAGTAATAGAGGGGAAGGTTGTGTGTGATGACATCACTGATGACGTAAGCTATGCACACAACAACCAGGAGCTTGGCGTAGATGAAACTCGAGATGATGAAGAGTGACGTTCTGTGAAAGAAACAAAAGCAGTATGTTAGTCATCGTCCGTAATATAGGGCGAGCGTTTAATGGAACTTTTTGTCGGCCACTTTATGAATAGAATGTTGAAACTATTATTTTATAATACTTAATTATGATATACTTTTATGGCATGTCGGTTGAGAAGCAAAAACTTGCTCTTCAATAGGTGTTACCGACGTCAAAGACGTAAATTCAGAATGTGAAGGTTTATTGTGGTAGTATAGGTAGTATAGGTGGGCCTCGCGGTGGCTTAGTGGTTATTAGTGTCTGGTGTACCTAACCAGAATACGCAGGTTCGAATCCTGCCCGTGGTCGAATTTTTCCTTCGCTAAAATAACTTTAAAATCTTAGTATGAAAAAAATACAAAAAGAAATGATATACTTATTCGTCGCGATAGTTTTGTTATCGTGTTTTTTAGTATATTTTGATATTGTAAGTTGACATTGTTGTGTTTTAAATGTTATTAATAAATATTAAAATTATGCATTAGATTACATCTATGAAATTTTTACTTATAATAATTTATTATATTATGAAACAAAACTGATTTGCAACGGATTGATTACACTCACATTTATTGTAGGTATCTAAGATAAATAAATAATTTACGAAATGATATTATTATTGAATTGGCATCTTTTCACAATGAACGTCGTGCACAAAGAAAAGCTATCGTAGTTAATAATTTTTAACTAACACGTAATTTATAATCTTTATTATATGAATCTTTAATATTTATGATATATCAGTTTAATATTTTGTAATTATATTTATGCACATACACGTTAATTACCATAAAGTATAAATAAATATGTATCTAGCCCATTAATTTCGATGAACACATTAAATAAACGATTATTACACGTAAAATGATATATTAAAAATAAAGAAACAATAAATTAATTGCTTCTGCATACAAAAAAAAATCCTAGGTAATAAAAACTATTTAATTGACATACTTTTTAGATGGCTTCGGTTGGACACATTTTAGCTCCATTTCTTTGTTCGCGTTGTTATGTTTCTCCGCAATGGCGATGTCACTGCCCTGTTGGCGATGCTGCCCCACTGGCAACGTAGCCATATTATCCACGGAATCCAGTTCCACAGTAGCCACCTTTACTTCGGCCTCGGCCGGCTGGTGCTTGTCTTTCCCCATCACTTTTTAACACTCAGAACGATAAAAGGAGTTACAGGGGGCCCATTATGGAGTGCTTAGGGTTAAGGATAGGTAAAGGATAGAGGAACACTTTTAAAGACCTCCGGAAGTGTTGAGGTGCGGCACCGAACCGTGCCTCTGGCTCGAGTGTGCCGAGAGTTGCGCAGTAATGGATGCTGCGCGCCGGTCGTCCTCCCAAAACAGGGGCGTCACCGACCCTCCGAACGCACCCCATTTTGTATAAATTGCACTTTTTAATACCGAGAGGGTCTTTGTACTGCTTTTAGAAAGAGTGTCGAAATATAATCCTATGTGGACTCATGTTTTAATCTTTAAAGTCGAAAGGAAAACTCTATTTTAAATTTCTTTGGCATTTTTGTTTGACCAATTATAGTAGGTAATATTTTTTTATACAGAATAGGTATTTTCATTAAATCCTAGATCTAAATTTCTCCTTTCCTCACGAAACTACGAGTAGAATATAGTACTCTCTAGCTAGTCTATATTTACATATTAAATAATACAACAATAACTTTGATTCGTACTTAACATTTAGTTATAATAAAAATAAAACATTCATTAAACTATTAAAGTTCTTATAAACGACACCTCTGTAGCCCACAGCGATTTTGGGCAGCCCTAAGCCTGGCGGCACGCGGTCGATAGAGGCGCGTCTCCCCCGGAGAGCTTTGGGAGGCTGCGCGAGCGACCCACTGACCCGGCCGTACCCCAGCCTCCCGATCACTCCCCACGAAAACTATTGGCAACCCTAATACTGCACATGCACGTGAAGTAATGTCATAACCAAACAGATAAACAACAAAGGAATTTAATAATTCTCCTGGATTTAAAGGGACGAAGAAAAAATAATTGCATAGGATTTATTTGTGGACAGATTTACATAATTATGTTAATTTGTATAAGTATCTCAAAGATAAAAATCAGATCAGAAAATCAGAATTGTTTAGATCCTAAACCATTTATTAAAAGAAAAAATATTATTTTTTTTGAAAATAAGTAGGAAGGTGCCTATTTGTTCCCGTTCCCGATAAAATACCTAGCATAATAATTTTACTTGAACTTAGCTAATCAAAAGACACTATTAAAAACTCTTGTTTATAAGTGGGATGAAAGGAGGATGGACGCGCATGCGCGATCCGATGCCCCGAAGCTTATGAGTTCATTGAACTTATTACAAGTAGTGCCAAGTTTACTATTTGTTATTTTTACGATACTGCTAATGATAAGATAGTATCTAGTAGTAGGATACATAGTATTGTGTATAATAAAAACAGCTGACCTCTTTATTTATTAACGTTCCTTTCACCTATTGGTTGAATATGGCCTTTTCAAAATAAAGATACCTACTATCCGTACCTAATCACAGCTTTAGCAAGCGAGCATAATTTCTAATGAAATAATTATTTATTCGATATTTCGTCGCACCTACTTGAGACAACAGGCGTGGTGATATTAAAGTCATTAAAAAAAAGTTAATCCGAAAGATTATTTGAATTCTTGGAAAACACTTCTTCGTGTGGTACGAATATTAAATGCTGTTCGCCCAGAACTTTGCCACTTCCACAGCGTCGTCAGTAGCTCCTCAGAGGTACAAAGGACAGCATGGTATGGCAGAGGTTTGACATGGTCTGCGTGCGACACAACTCCTCATCCGCACCATACAGCTTTTTCTTGTTATAATTAATGACACATTTAACATTTTCAGAACAATCTTCATCAATAAATATTACCTCCCTACTAAATACACAAAGAAAGAAAAGTTCTTGCTCATCATAGAAGCAACGTCACGTTGTAGTGAACGTCAGTGTCGACGATAAACACAACATTAAGTAGGTTGGTTTGCAAAAATTAGAAAAATGATATTACAGGTCATTCATTTATTAAAATAACATTTAATTATGAGAAACTTAACTTAAACTACTTACTTTTTTTAATTTTAAATCTCGAATTCGAAGCTTCGAAATTTAAAATAAAAAAAAAACAGTTTCCTATTTCTTAAACAAAAACTCTTTACTAAAGGAAAGAAGAATCTTAGAATCTGATGTTCGGGATGTTTAGGTAAATTCCGTTTTTTTTTTCAAGAATCTAAGGTAACATAATATAACATGCTAATAATAAATTTAAATTGCTCAAGTACAGGCTCACTTCGCATTTATAATATGGCTAATTATATAGTGGCTTGAACTCTTTCATAAACGATTTAATATGTGTTAATTACGTAGTTAAAGGCAAAAACTAATCCAGACGCTGTCGAACCGTAACCGCGCCGTAATTGCAAAACCACGACTGCTATATACCGCGTTCTGAATTTAGTTAAGACACTATAATTAGTGGTGACCCACAGACAGACGCTAATATCACCACGTGCATAACTAACGGTGGACGTGTGACGCAATAGTCCACACTTAGCGCAATTTTAACCTCCTTTTGCACCAGGATATAATGGTACCATACAGAAACTTAGCTATATAGACTACTAGCTTCTGCCGGCGCTTCGTCCGCGTGGAAAAGTTATTTTTAATTATCCTGATGTATAAATAATAATATTGTATCCATCTATCCATCCTCAAAAACTATCACATTTATAATATTATTAGTAGGAAGGATAGGATAGGATAGAATAGCGTAATCCCTTTAATTCTGAGAGGAGACCCGTGCCCAGCAGTGAGACAGACAGAACCTACATGGATTGATGATGATGATGATGATACAGAAACTTAACTGCCTCTTCATCCTAGTGGTTTTAAGTGTGACTGCTACGCTTAAGGTAGGGTTCGATTCTCAGGTCAATCAGAATTTTTCTATTCTGTGAAATTCACAGAATAGAAAATTTTTCAGTAGCGGCTCGGAGTTCGGATTTTTGCCCGGTAATGGGAATAAGCTCGCCCCCTATTACATGGGACCTAAACATGGCGAACTGTGGGTGTACATTATTACACCTCTGCATAATCTTTGGGGAATACAGGCGTGATAGTATGTATACATGATATGTATTGTGAGTAAAAAAATTCCTAACATTTTTGTTCTTAATCAAATTTTATAAGACCATAGCCACTGCCTTGGATTAAGAACCCAACACAGGCTCGGAACCACGGCGCTCCGATCTCCTCGTGATTCTTCGAATGCAATGAAAATATCTTGTTTTTGTCCCAGAGAAAGCTTTGTGGAAATTCTACAAGTCTCTTTATTCAAACGCTGTGACCCATTTTGTGAGCCGGTTGTGTAAAAATATTATTAGGGTTGTGCGTGAAACATATTTTATTGAGCTGAATATTTTCGTTTACAATATAAGATTATTTAGCGTCGTGTTTTCATACGAGACACTGGCTGCCTTGAATTTTCAAATTTCTGCACTCTTTTTTTATTTTTTATTCCGATATACCATCACACTTGTATTCCCCTAAGGCTTAGGCAGAGGTGTTCTAATATACGCCCACAGCTTGCCGGTATTTTGAGGTCCCATGTAATATGGGACATACCTATTACAGAGGCGAGCTTATTGCCATTAACTGGGCACAATTCTAAACTGCAACCTGCTACTGAGAATTTCATAGAAAAACCCAAAAACGCTTTAATAGACCTAGGATCCGAAACCAAAACAGCCGTATTTACGACCACTAGGCTATTAATAGTATGAAAAGATTAAGGCAAAATTCCTATTAATCTCAGAGCATTAAGTGTAAATTATATTTATTTTTGTAAATAGATCTTTTACAGACACTTTTACAAGTCAATATTTAATTAATACTTGATGGCGCCGAAGAATAATGATTATTCATTATATTAGTTATCATGCGCACTAACCAGCAAAAAATGGTAATGAACGTCATTACATCACAATTGCGCGCTTAATAAAATTCCGATTTTACCATGATCTACCATAAATTTCAACATCTCTTAAATAATGAGTGCCAGCTAAGTGCATTTTTTATCGAGACCGTCCTCGGAGAGCACGTAAACTCCCGGTTGTCATACGAACACCTATCTATATAAGTCATTAGTGGTGTTCAGAAGCTCAAAACTTCTGACAACCAGTCTATCTTCAGGATATCAGTATCGCCCACAAATTCGGTTACATATACATTGGAAGCTGACTAAATAGTCTGGAAAAGTCTCGGCTTCATGCATGATGAACTCCCTATCTTTGGCGGTATATTAATTTTGTTATAGCAATAAAATGACTTTACTCCTATAAAAACTTCAATAATACCCTCAAGAAATTGTAGACTGCCAACAAATAGCCTGCTCGTGGCATGAATATTATTCTCATTTCCTGCACTTGACTTTTATAACTGGTTCAACGTGAATAAACGCTTTAAGCTGTAAACTATAAATCTATATTCTCAGAGAATGTTCACCACTCGAGCTTTTAATGGCGAGTTCAATCGAATAACATAAAGATTAAATATACATTTACTGAAGAAAATATCTACACTGCTCTTGATTGGAATTGTGTCTATTAATGGCAAATTTTGTGCCTTTTTATGTTACTTCTTCTGCTTTAATCTTATGCCATCCAAAGCGAGATGAAAACTTAAACGCCATTTGTTCTTCCACATTCGGTTCTTTTCAGCCTCTTAATTGGTTGCATATTATTAATACTCTATCTCCTCAGCTAGAGGTCTCATTACCTACTTAATTTCCAATTAGGATTTTAGGTTCCCATCTGTCATTTCTCTTGCATCGCTTATTTCTCGCTACTACCCTAGCTATGTTGGTCATATTTTTTCTCTCTATATATAATACAATGACAGTGTGACACAAGCGTATCTTGAGTACATGGAGGAGCTTCCATGATTCTCCATGTGACGTGTGCCAACACCTTTAAGAACAACTTATGTTGCGGTGCTTGAGGTTCATTTATTCCTGTATGACTTAATCCACTTTGTTTTTTAACAGTGTATGACAATATGAAACTACATGAATTACTGCACAAACAAATTATTACCTAATTAATTATGATGTGCATCACACGATCAATGAACACTACATTGTCTGGCGCGACATACCAATTACTTGCATTTAAAACTATCTATGACATAATCTGTATTGCCATCGACCTTGTGGCAACAATGAGTGTTTACAATACTGTATCGACACCAACAATTTATACTACGCCAACTCCAATTTTAGGTAAATTCGTTTTTTTATGCCAAGTTGCTTAAAATATGTTTGTTTATATGTAATAAAAAAATCGTGAGGAAATATACAAAAATAACGAAGTTACAAATCTTATACTACGCTAAGTAAAGGTACTTTTTGAAATCAAGCGATCTATATTACGCCAACTATTATTAGCGGGGTGTGTGTCGGGAGGGGACGCGCCGCTTGTTTGTTTACATTAGTCTAATGACAGTTGTCGCCGTGTAACATGTGATTGCGCGCTCTTAAAAACTTTATTAGTAAACCATCATTGTTAGCGTTATTGTTACAAGTTATTTGTAATATTGTTAGTGTTATTTTATTATTACAAAAATGTCACGAAAACGAGCTAAATATTTAGTGGATTTAGCCAATAAGGAGAAATATTCATTGAGGAGTGTTGATAAAAATGATGAGATACCGCTTCATACTGTCGAGAGAGGTAAGTTTAATGTGTTAATAAAGATTATAATATAGTTCAAAGCTTATAAACTGTTTTATAGCAAAACGCTACGTTTTTTTTGAAAATTTGAGCCGCTTAACTTAAAGTCCGTGTAATACTACGCTAACATAAGTTAGCGTAGTTTAGTGCGCTCGTGTATAGTTTTTGTTTGTTAAATGCATTACTTAGCGGCAATTACGTTGTAAATATTTATGTAAAAAACTGATGTTAATTATTTAATTGATGTTACCTTGACAATTTTTTTAATGTACATGTTTTTTATAAAAACAATCATATGATTTTAATGCAAATTATTGTACTCATTGTTCTAGAATCGTCGCCATTACCTGCCGAAGTTGATAACCCTGAATTCGTGGCTTTGTATAATTACGACATGTTTGATGAGCCTGTGCAAGAGCATGATTATTCTAAATCCAGCTCTGCAAGCCAAGATATAGTTAATTACGAAAACGATATAGTATTACAAGATATAAATTTAAATGACGTGGGGCCTCCTAATACTCCACTTAATACTGATTCAGCAAAGGTATTGGGTATGGGTACTTCCATCGATAAACCTTCTCCGTTGACATTTACTCCACCGAGTATCGAACCTTTGTTTTCGGTCGTCACTAATGATTCTTCTGACAGCTTAGATAATACTCCTGTACCTTCACCTTATTGTGATTTTCCGGATTCTTCAGAAAGTTTAAACGATACTTTGGTGCCGACTTCTTGCCAAGATACCGAAGATAGAACACTGACACCTGAAATCGGGACCTCCGCACAGGAAAGTCATCCTGGTTCCTATATGGATAACGGCGTCCGCAATAACACAGATTCAGTATCGGCAATATCCACTCCCTGTAATTCAATTTCTTCGCCTGCAACGTTTAATGATAGTGACTATTCTGCAGTATCGACCCCAAAAAATAATAAACGTAGATCAAAAAAGAGGACTGATGTGGGTCTCAAACGTCTTAAACATGAAGATGAGTGGATAGTTAGAAAGAGAAAACGTTTGTGTAACAAAGGATTGGAGTATACCACGTCAAAAGGACGAACTAAAGCAGCGAGAAACATTAAAGCCAGTTGTGTCAATTGTCGTCTGCAATGCTATAATAAAATAAGCCAAGAAGTGCGTATCGAGCTTTTTCATAAGTTCTGGGGTACTGGTAATCACGCGAAACAATGGCAAATTATCGCTAAATATGTGATACAAAAAAGTAAAAAGACCGCCACTACCGTTGAAAGCGAATCTAGTCGTCGATCGTACACTTTGCATTATCATCTTCCCATAAATTCTGACAATGGCATAACATTACAAAAAGTTTGCAAAACAATGTTCTTGAGCACTTTTGATATCAGTAAAGATTTTGTTTATACTGCAAAACGAAAAAATCAAGAAAAAGATGATTTTACTAATGTTACTGATGACAGAGGTCGGCACAAAAACCATAACTACGTAATTTCAAATGAAATGAAACGGAGTGTCATAGATCACGTTAATTCTTTGACCCCTGTCGAGTCTCACTACGTTAGAAAACGTACGAGTAAAAAATACTTAGATCCTTCCTTATCATTTTCAAAAATGTTTAATTTGTATGTTGAGTGGTGTGCCGATAGTAATTATAATGTTAGAGTACAGACAGTAAGACAGTATAGAGATATTGTTAACACTAATTTGAAGATAGGTTTTCATTTACCAAAAAAAGACCAATGCGACCTTTGTCATCAGTACAAAAATACATCTAGCCCTACAGATGAATTGAAAGAAAAATTCACTAAACATCAAACTGAAAAAGAAATTTCCCGTAAGATAAAATTAGAATGTAAACTGTTAGCCGTCTCTAGTGACAAAGTAGCTTGTATTGTATTTGATTTCCAAAAAGTTTTAAGCTCACCGCATGGTAATATAAGCGTTTATTATTATAGGCGTAAACTCAATGTATATAATTTTACAATTTACAATATGGGTTCAAAAGAAGCATTTTGTTATATGTGGGATGAACAAACGGCTAAGAGGGGGGCTAATGAAGTGGCTAGTTGTTTATACGATTTTTTTAATAAATTAGCTTCTAACGAAGTTCAGGAAGTTAACCTATGGTCAGACAATTGTGGGGGACAAAATCGTAACCGCATTGTTTACTATATGTACTTATTAGCTGCTAAAAATTTTAAAATGAAGATTAGCCACCATTTTATGGAAAAAGGCCATACACAGAATGAGGGCGATTCAGTTCATGCTTTGATAGAAAAGACTGCAAGAGGTAGAGAGGTATATTCGCCAGATGAATGGTATTCACTAGTGCGATGGGCAAAGGTCAATGGGAATCCTTATAATGTTATCGAGGTCAACCAAAACATGATATTTGATTTTAAAAGTAATATTAGCAAAAAAAATTGGACCAAAAATTTAAATAACGATAAAATTATGTGGAATAAAATTAAAAAAATTGAAGCTTTTCCTGATAATTATGGGTTGTTGGAATATAAATATAGTTTAGGTGATAACGATAGCAACCAAATACAATGTTTTAAAAAGACATCTACTAGATCATCCCACTTGGAGCCTTTTCCCGGAAAAGCATACAATACTTTGTTAAAAATTAATGCAGAAAAATATAAAGACTTAAAATATTATTGTGATAACAATATTATACCCGAAAAGTATCATATATTTTATAGAAATTTACTAATAACGGAACATGATGAGGATGCAAGTGATGATGAGGTTTAAATATTTTTATGTACTTAATGATTACAACTTGTTTAAATTATGTGATTTATATTTACTGAATTAGATTTGATTAGAAGTTTTTGTTTTTTGGTAATGATAATAATATTAAGTGCAATATTGATTAAAATAATTATAATGAACGAAATCGAGCTGTGATTGATCTGATCTCATCCATTAAGTACATATTATGTACTTGATGATAACAACTTGTTTAAATTATGTGATTTATATTTACTGATTAGAAGTTTTTGTGTTTTGTTAATGATAAGAATATTAAGTGCAATATTGATTAAAATAATTATAATAAACGAAGTCGATCTGTGATTGATCTGATCTCATATCGTTAACAAGTAAGTACTTACCTGAAATTTTAATAAACAGTTGATTGTTATACTATTTTTGTTTGAATTATTTATTGTCCTACAAAAATTATGTTATCTAGACAATTATATCTAGAATTTATAAAAATCAACATGTATTATAAAGCTCAATGGAAAGTTAAATGATACGCTAACTCATGGCACAAGTCGATGTATAGTAAGCTATATAAGATTTGACGGCTTTTAGTATGATATCCGCCAGTAACACATGTACCGGTTAAATAAGGCTAACTTTAATAACTTGTTATTTATCATAACAATTTATAATAACATATCTTGTAAATATATAAAGATACCTAAAGCTATAATTAATACAGAACATATTTTAAAATTATTATTGCAACGTAATAAAAATAACACTTCTTTAATACTATGATCTCCCGTAATACAGTACGCTAACATTATTTAGACGTGTATAATATGTAAAATCATATTGAGAAATTAGGGGTATACACGGCTAACTTGCTCTAAATAAAAAAATATTCATAATTAAGGAAAAATAAATATGGGAAAAGATATAGAATAAATTAACTATTAAGGGTACCAAATTTCAAATAAGTATCTTAATTAATATAAAAGTTATCACGTTTTTCCCTTTATAGGCCTCTACTGTATAGTACACTTTTATGAGTTAGCTTAGTATAAATTGCTGGTGTCGGTATGGCTGAATAACTTTAATGGCTCTATAAACGCGTCTGCCAAACGATTGCCGATTATATCATTGTGTGATTGGATAATGTTGTTGTCTGGTGCTTATAAGGAGGTTATAGGTTACGTGAAGGCTGGCGTCGGCCATTTTTTTTTTAGCATCTATATAATTCTTGTTTCTTGCGCGTTGTTCCTTTTTTTACAAATACACAAAGATACTCACACGCAAAGCTTATATCTAACCGTAGTAGATGATAGAAGCTTTGCGTTTCAGTATCTGTACTTGATCTGTACCAGTTTCATCTTATTTTTTTATTTAAATAAGCTCAATAGCACCTAAATTCAAGAAGGAACTATCGGAAAAATACAGCTCCTGCACTGGCTCCTAGGCTAGACTAACCGTCGAACTGTACTATAGGTATTTTAGTCAAAGTGAAAGATTTGAAAGAACACAAACAAAATTGATTATTTAGCCTAGAATCTAACCTAACCTTTATAAATCTCAGTTGACATTTATTTAAAAAAAATCCACATTAATTACAAAAGAGTGATCAATATTGCCCTCAATTATATCAATTTCTTGCGAAATAGAAAGTCCCACATAATTACGCAACTATTTCCTCTACTCTGTGTTGTCAACACGCATTTACATCAATTACTTATAGCTTACTGGTATAACGGTTCTAGATACAATGCAGCCGATATCCTGGACATGCACAATGAACGCCTTCGGCCGTCTCAAACCCGCTACCTTTGATCCAGAACCGTACAAAAGTGTACTCTATGTTTTGCAAGTAAAGGATGGAATTAAAACGGTTGTTTGTGAACCACGTGTCCTTGTTTAGCATTATGTAGGTACGGAACCATTTAATCGATTGTCCATCCAAGCGGCGTGGAAGTGCCTTTGATTACAGCTTCCTCCCTTTTATTTATTTTTAAATTGTTCACTGAGGTTTTTTGTCCAGGACATTTTGTGTTTTATTGGTTAAATAGACCGTAATTGACGTTACTGAAAGCGATCTATTTTCTAAATAGATCGATGAGCTACTACCGCAAAGGCTGGTGCTTTAAATGGGCAAACCTACTTACTCATAGATAAAACTGCTACCTTATTGTGGAATCAGTTAAACTACATTTTCTTTGATATCAATAAATTGAATTCAACCTAAACTTCCTTCACAATTAGATCAAGATTTAATCATATCTAGTTTCAACCTCCGGTCTTAAACTCGGATTTTCAATGCAGGCAAATTTTCTACGTTTGTGACTGCAGCTACGCAAAAGCACAGAATTCCACTCCCAGCACTGGGTTGCTAGACTTACACACCTTCAAGAAACCAAGGAGTTCTCTTAGGTGCAGGTTGCTTCACGATATTAAATACCTTGCGTTAAAATTATTTAGTCTCGTGACTATATAGACGAGCAACTTCATGATTTATCATATTTATATTTATAATAATTGAAGATACATAAGACTTTCACAATAGAAGCCTTAATTAAGACAAAGCGGTTTTTAATTGGTTATTTATTTGTTCAACTTAACGATCAATAGTCTTGAGCTTAAATTATTGTAAACCCAGCTGTTAGACGATGCTAATATAGAGAATGTTTGTCTGAATTTTGTATTATGAGTACTTTGAAATTATGTAGTAGTTACTTATCCGATTTGAATGTATGTTAGTGGAGGTAGAATACCTACTACATCCACAAACATACATACAAAATATAATTCTAAGAGAGGTAGGGCATAGTTGGAGTAACTCACTCCACTCTTGCAGAAAATGGAAGTGAAATAACACTGTTTTGAGCTGTGTTATGTTCCTTACGGTGAGCAAGGTTGCCAGTGCTCCGAGAGGAAACGTTGTATTGGCAGTGGGGGGGACTTTGACCCTTATAAGATAACCCGATCTGACCCTTATAACCACAAATACAGGGAAGCTTGTATTTGTGGATATAGATATAAATATAATAGACTCACAACCTATGGGATCTATAAAACATACTGGCAAACTGTGAGCGTAGGTACATCAGAAAACCTAGATGCCTTATATCGTAGGTACCATGTTTGATGGTATTTATATGTATTTGGTTTTATCTTATATCCGCATAAGTATTAGAAAATCAACAAGGTTTCCGATACACCTGCTAAATTAGCTCCGCTTAGTCAAATAGTGCGCAATATAAAATTCCATTGTTTTCGCCTCCCTCACCAGGATTTATATCGAGATCAGAACATAAATAATTCATTGACGGATCGTAGACATAGATTAAGTAGGCTACCTGCGTGTTACATGTATTCATGGGACGGTGTACAAATTGCCTACAGACTCATAAACGTCTAGACATACTAGTATGCGCATAAATATGTTTTTAGAGTAGATTTGAAAAACTTGTGACTGCAGCGTTGAATTGGTGTTAGAAATTGCGGCTTCCAAAAATTTTATAATTACACTCTACTCTTTATACTACATAATCCTATAGATTAAATAGCAAGGCAAAGGAGGATGAAAGAAATTTCTTATTTTCAATACTGAATCTGAATTAACCTGTATAAATTTAGAAAATTATGCTTACCTTATAAGAATAAAAAACCTAACTAAGGATTAATCTGCTCCTATAAGGTAGAACGTACCGAGCCAATGTACAAGCTTCTATTAGTTCTGTAGTTACAGATTAAGTCTAAAACAAAAACACCCATGCATTGTCATCGAAACTAAACGTGGTATGCAAAATGTCAGCTTAATCGAAAACCGGAAAGTGGGTCAAGATTTTCTTACATCTGACATTTTGCATACACGTTTAGTTTCGATGATAATGCATGCTTGTTTTAGATTTTTTTAATTATTATATTTTATGTGCTTTCACTCCTTATTGTATTTGTTATAAGGTAGAGCCAACGTTATACATCAAAACAAAACACTAAGGGCCACGACGCACGACAGACTTCGAGATTATTTCCGGCAAAATTTGTAGTAGTTTGCGTGGACGGACACAAACATATTCGTGTGCATGTCCTGTGCATATTAAATACGAGCAGACTTTCCTGGACAATAATAGTCGGTAGTAAATGTGGCCCTTTTGACAACAAAGAAATATCTTACTTGGCATTCTTAGGTGTGGTTTCTGGCTGGCAGCAAGTCCGATACCGAAGCACTATCTCAGTAGGTGTTAGGGCTTCGGTCTCGTCCGGCGGCACGTCGCACTCGTCGGTGACGAGTGGCGCGCGCGCCGGCGACGTATGCGACCCGTACCCGTCGGAATTCAGCTGAAATGGTCATTGTAATTACGTCGCATTGTTGATGAGAACGATTAATATTTGTCTTTTTTTTTTGTTTTTTATTCTTCGTTCTATCTTATTTCATTACCTAACTATAGGTACGACTTACAGAAACGCACTAAATTATTGTTAGTTTCCTGTAATTTACTTTAGCTATAAGTACTTGGAGTACAAAATAAACGTATTTTTTTGCAAATAACAATGCTATTCATAAAACTAACATAGTAAAGTCAATTGTTATTACTTCATGCACCGCTTACATCGTAAAGGTGATGTCACGGACGAATAAAACGATGCATGCTGTTACATGCACAAACTGCAGAACATCTCACCTAATTTTTATGCTACAAAGAACACTGACAATACCTAGTGCATTGCTTGTATATTCTTGTTACCGTTTTCGGCTTGGCTTATGCGGCTACGATCACATTTGCATTTGTTTGTGTATTTCAATGCATGTTCGTGTTTTATGACGTAAATTTTCCTATACTTTGGTTTTATTGTAATACCGGCAACCATATTTATAGCAATATTTATGTAGCTATAAAATTCATTGATAATTAAATTTTTATTTCCTCTTACCAGAACAGATCCCATATTCTAGTAGCAGAATAATATTTTATATTTTTAATAGGTTTCCGGGCGTTGTGCTCTAAAATAAAATTGTGCATGGAAGGTCTACTAATGGTTCATGAAAGATAGAGGATAAGAAAAATATTAAACTGAGAAAAATCGGCATGTTTATTTGCTTTTCCACCACTGCAGAAAAAACACTAAGTAACTTGAATTTTACATTAGTTACAGAAACTTTGAGTGGCAAGGTTTTTTTGGAAGGGTTAGTATTTAGACATTAACCCTTGTTTTTTAATATAGGTATCCACAATATTTTAAATAATTATAATTCGATATTGTAACTCACTAATTTTATTGACGTGGAAGAATATGCCATAAACTTACAGTTGAATGAAAGAACCTTAAATCATGTTTTTGTAAATAATAATAATATTTATTTCTGTAAATAGAATTAGAACTTTTTTAAGTACATAGCTTATACAATGTTTTTTAGGCCATTTTTTACTTAATAAAATATGTCAAATAAAATGCAAGAGACCAAACTATGTGTACTAAGACAGTCTCTGCCATTTTTGTTTAGTGAGAGGGTTCTTAAAGATATTAAATCTTCATTATTTAACTTCCATAGCAAACTTCATATTTAGGATAAATCAATTATAAAGAAGATAATTAACAAAATCATATTTTAATTGTGGAATTGCAATGAATATTCTTAAACAAACAGGCAAATTTCTAGTAAATATAAGTACCTACATAATTACATCACAACATACCATCATACCTACACTCCTGAAGGGATAAACAGAGATTTACTGATGTACACCAACAAACTGCAAGCTGCTATTGAAAAAATCATAGAAAAAATTTTACCCAGCTTGGGAATGGAACCCAGAACCTTACGCTCAGCGGCCACGTGACCACAAGGTAGAATACAGAGATGACAAAATTTCTCCAAATATTGATACGGCTTCCTTCCCATATCCTATAATAGAATATCTAATGTCCAAACCAAAAGCTCTTACAAGTTATTCAATGGCCCAGAAACGCAAATTCATTGAGGTAATGAAAACGTATACTTAAGTATATACTTCAAAGGTTTGTTTCAAATGCTTCAATCCAGTTTTCTGATATAAGTAGGTACCTAACTACTTATTAAGCAGTATAGTCCCAAAAAGCCTTGTTTCCTTGCCATTTGGCTTTGGCAAGTCACTATTCTTTAGTAAGGGTGATTAAATACCATTTTCTGACATATTACATCAAAATGAGATCTATATTGAAATAAAGCTTGAGCTTCCATGGTCATGGACAGTGTCTACCCGTAACTATATAGGCTGTAAAAGATCCAAAACAATGGCAATTAAATTGTCTATAGTTCCATACTAATATTATTTGTACGAAAGTAGCTCTCGTCTGTTTATCTTCCCTTTCACTTTTAAACCGCTGAAACGATATTGATAAAATTTTACAAGGATTGCATATTGAAGAAGGACATATCTTTTAATAATTATTATGTGTATAAGAAGGCCATGTCTTTAATCTCAAATTGTCTTTTGCGAACCCGCGGATAACAGATAAGTAGTATCATTATAAAACGTTAAATAGGTAAAAAATATTATTTCAATATTCATTGCAATTATATGAAGATGAAAATGACATGAGCTCACTTTGACGATGGTGCCGACCTGGTTTTCTTGAGGGTCGAGCGCGCGGTCCAGGGTTGCGCGCGGTTGGTCCTTTGTCTCTGCGTCAATGGGGGCGCCAAGCAGCCGCTCCTTCATCTCGTGGATGTAGGGGCAACGCTGCATCGCGATGTAAAACTCGCGTACGCGCACCTGTCATAAAAAAAATAGAATAAATGTTCATAGACAATTTCACACAACACCATCTAGCCCCAAAGTAAGCAGAGCTTGTACTTTTATTTATTTATTTATTTAATTTTGGCCTGCCAACAGTTATTACAGTGGTGAAATTTAAAATTGTGTTATGGCTAATTACAAATTTTTCAGTACTGCATATAACCAATTACAGGCAAACACTACTTGCTCAATTTATTTAATGCGATATTACGGAGAGTTTTTTATCTCTAATTCAAAATAAGTTTACTTATGTATATTAAAAGAACATCAAAATGTCACGAAGCATGATCAATTGGAGCGCGATTATCATTCCTTGTGATTCTTGCTAAGCTATCTGCGTGAATGTCATACAGGTCGCTTCTCATGTTGACGAGTTTACACAACCGTGGAATGGGGGAATTTGCGCCAAGTTTCGTACGTCGAAGTGGAAGGGCCAATGGTGTTATTGGTTTACGTACTATAGATAGACAATGGATATAGTACTTATATACTTTTTTTTTGTAAATACATACTTAAATTACATAACAAACACCCGGACAAATACTTAATGTTCATCACATAAATGTTTGTGTCATGTGAGAATCGAACCCACGACCTCGTGATCAGCAGTCCACTAGACCACAGACGTCGTCAAATAAATAAAATATTTTAAAAAACAAACGACAACTTAAAATAACAAAGAGAGCTAAATAACATAACATATTTTTAAATCAGTTAACTTCTATCGTATCGCAAAAGATTTACCACTTTCGGGCGTTGGGTAAAAAATACAGACGTATAATTGTCATTTTCAGTCGGTGACTCTGTACGGCGGTAAACGGCAAACGTCAAATTTACGCAGAAAAGATCTCATTTTTCAAACAGAAAAATACACGTCGTCGTATAAAATTACTATGGTATAAAATTATTATGTAAGAAGGATGAGTGGAGCACGTTTAAGTAATATTTAATATCTATATTCTGCACAAGAGCTGGGGAGTCCTTCCGGCTAAGTGATTCGATTAATCTTCTTTCGAGTTAGAACATTATAGTTTTACTTGTCATTCTTTTAGTTTTTGCTAAGTTTCAAAGTAGCTTACGTCTACAATGTTTTTTTCTAAGCCACAAGATGTCTCGGAACAACAAATCCTTAGAAATGATGTTACAAATTATTTATTATAGGTAAAAATAATAGTAAATAAAAATCAATTAGTTTCATTAGTCTCGCTGAAACTTAAAGACGGCTTGACTTGACTGATTTTGATGAAATGTTTAGTGTTACAGTGGATCCCTTGATGGTTTAGATTCTCAATTGGACCCAGCAATCAGAGGCCGTACCACGAAGTGTTATTGCGATCGTTTCGCGATTGAGAGGGAGGGATGCGGCTCTACACATTGAATAGCGCCATCCCTTTCACACAAACTAAAGATGATCGCGCTATCACTTCGTGGTAAGTCCCCAGGACTTTGGCAATCAGGTTGCAGGACAAACTACCCAGTATACAATACCCAGGTATATTTTTATAGATACGCCGTAGTTAACTCAGAGATTTTATACTTAATCATTTTTTGTGTGGGTTACCTTGTATTGCCAAAATCTGTGCATTTTTTTTCATTGCTAGAGGGAACTGCGTCATGATGGTCCCATATTAGTTCAGTAACTGCGATTGAGTGGTTTTTAATTAGGTAAAGTAGCATCATTGATGTAGTCCTTATTATCAGTTTGCTTAAATCGCTTGAAGCTTGGAAATCCTTTCTAAGATAAAATCTTTTTTTTTTTTTTCAAAAAAGGTTAATTACATATTGTTTTGTAAGGTGCTCGTCGTGGGAAAATCTATTAAGTGGAATACCGAAATACACCGAGCCGACTTCCAAAATTCAAGGTAAGTTTATGTAGGTAATAAATCTGCGATAATCACCTACAGTTAAATTTATTTAAGTATAAATTGTACCTACATATACTAGATACAGTTTTTATATTAATTAAACTATGTTTATGGAACAAAATTGAAACTTTCTAATGGGCCATACCAGTTTCAGGCTTATTGTACAAATTAATGATAGAGCCATAAATACCAACCTATGTGAATTTTCTTAAATCCTAATAGTATTCCGTCCATTACTTATCTCGCCAGCCAGTCTCACTTCAATTAGCGCCCAGTTTGCTTCATTTAATGCAATTCGTGGCCTAGGGCAACTCGGAACAGACGGAATTGGGCTTCAAGCAATTAATCTTATAAAATGTGACATGCGTTATAAGATAAGTAAGTAATACACTTACTTATAACGCATGTCACATCTTGATGTTTTAATTTACCTATTATCTTTTCTTAGCTGATGTCTACACCCTTGTTTATTATTATTACGAAAAATCTCCAAAGACCGCGTGCCGCCAAGAGAGGCGACGGCGTAAAAACCTACCTTCTTTTTGCCTCACGGGACACGAAAATAAGGGACCTACCGGCCAAGTCTCGACTTCATTAAATAATAAGTCACGAATAATTTGAAATTGGAATTGAATAGGGAATAGCGCTCACTGGTGTACTACTTCACTTCAATTATTATACACTAGCGTCTCCCCGCCACTTCATCTGCGTGGACATTACCTGGATAAAAAGCATCTAGTTGTTAAGTTTTCTAGAATTTTTCAATTTTCTTATTTTTAAACGACTTCAAAAAAGAGGAGGTTCTTCATGTTCGACTGTATGTATTTTTTCTTTCCGTAAGAAGAAGGTTCTTACAGAAAGTTCTTGTATAATATATAGGTTTTAGAAAACTTAAAAAATAAGGTCAATTAATTCGGTATAGTCGTTCTCAAGCTATGGCGTGACCAAGGGAAACAGGGATTCATTTTTATTTAAATTGATTAGCTATATTTATTATAGATATCATTATCATTGACTACACTGTGATTATTAGTAGGTACCTAGTAAACTATTGCGATTTAAAGAAAAAATACCTATAATACATCGGTATTTTTTCTTTAAATCGCAATAGTTTCCAATTGTTACGAGATTATGATTGGCTGTTTATACATTTTAGACTTGATAGTCATCGTGTGACCATGAAATACTAAAAAAATTGAATACTTACCAAGATAAATTGAGTTAGATTAGTTTTATATTTGGACTAGACTGGTATTTGTACTTGTAACGCTTTAGCGTAAAAATACTTTAATCCCAAAATGACAGTCATATTTAAACAAATATTTTTTTTAAGTGGCAGGCAATTTAACAGCTTTGGATAGCTAAATTTTCCCAATTGAAAATTGAGCCTTATGTTGTTGTATTAATGTTGAAAATTTTTCGAGATAGTATTTAAAAAACAAGTGTCTGAAATTTTAATGGAACCGTCACGGCTATGCCCAGTGTAAGCCGTGATGTAGGTAGCTAGAAGTTATTTCTTGGGGCAGAATATAAAATCGTTTAAGTAACTACGCCACTGTTGTGTCCAGAACCCCAGTCTTTTTCTCCGAGCCTTTTCCCAACTATGTTGGGCTCGGCTTCCAGTCTAACCAGATGCGACTGAATATCCCTTTTTTACACGAAGCGACTGCCGTCAAACCTCCGCAAGACGTAGCCAATTTCTGGGCAATACCGATATCCTGAGGATAGACTGGTTGCTATAGAGTCGGTATGCTGGCCACCTAGCCGGAGAGCCCGACGTAACCGTCCCGCGTCCCCGAGCGGGGCGGCATAGCGTATTTCTCCACCCGAAAAAAAAAAGGATAGGTGTCATGGTTGTCAGGCATTTCAGGCTTCTGACTACCACTAACAAATTGTCATAGGTGTTCGTATGACAACCGGGACCGACGGCTTTACATGCTCTCCGAGGCAAGAAAGGGTCTCGGTGTGTTGAGAATGGTCACCCATCCATAAATTGACCGCGACTAGCACAGCTTAACTTTTCAGATTGGTTGATCAGCGTAGTTATCTTGGCCACGAGCCCCTCGTATCCAAGGTTAATCCATAAAAATTTTATAAGGAAACAAAGTTCATAGCCTCGCCATGGGAATGAATACGCGTCCATATCAAAGTGGTAATGTGTACGCTTCATGAATTACACCCCCTTTATGGGAATGGAGACGTGTGTTGAATACAAAATAAGTTCTTACGTTCACAATCCGTTCTTTGACGATTGAAGTCAGAAAATTGATGAATCGTGACATACATTGTGAAACACTTATAAAAAAAAGTAGTACAGTCAGCAACGAAAATCGCTGAACATCTTCAATATGATTTTTAATAAATATGAAGTTATTGAGCTGTGAAGGTTATGGGAAATAATTGCATAGACGACCATTAAATATTTAAGTTACCTTAATAGAAAAAAACTCGTGACAAGTTTTGGAGCTGTGTTTTCAAAATTTAGTTGTGTGTAGCGACTTCCGTTGCTGACCGTACAAAGGGTTTGGTGTTATTCAATCATTATAATTATATAGGTTCAAAAAAGAGTATGAAAGTAGATATTTTGTTAGGACATAGAAGCTGCGCAAACACGTGAACACGCCTAGTGGTCTTAAGTGCCACTGCTACCCTAGAGGTCATGGGTTCGATTTCCAAGTGTGAAATCTTAATAGCAGCTCGGAGTTTGGATCTGTGCCTGGTTGATGGCTATAGGTTCACCCCCTATTACATAGAACCTAAACATACCAGCGTGTCTTTTATAAAAAAATATAAAACATACACTATGTTTTATATTTTGAAATAAAACTACTTTGTACGGATTTGATCGCGTTATCGTCACGGGTCGACTGTCTACCCGTGACGATACCATGGACGCTGTAAAGGGCCGAATATCAATATAACGCGACAAAAGCCGTAAAAAGTAGTTTTATTTCAATTTCAATATTCGCGTAAATGTCAGAAATCAATTTGTTTTATATTTTTTTTATAAACGATACGTTTAAAATTACGTTTTTAAAATTACAGAAAAACTAAAGAGAAATGTTAACAGATAAAACACTTTTCGAGTGGATAAGTAATCAATTAAAGAAAGAGCCATCTGTTAATGCGAGAAAAAGTGAAGTCATAAGGCTTTTTCCTAGCAGGTGCGACCTACATAGACACTTCAAGTTTGTGATTGATGGTGTCTTGTTAACTTAAGGTTTCTTCAGACTGCAGCTAAATGGAAAGGGTTATTGACACGCTTGGTCACCTAGTCATTGCATTGTCATTGTGCCGCAGTGTCGTGGGTCCAATTACCAGGCGAGGAAAATATTTGTCTATTTTATAAATATTTAAACCAAGTTAGGTATGTATTTTATTTTAGCAATCCTAAAATTAAGCAAAGGCCTACGATTGAAAAACCCAATAATTTTTTTCCTGACCTGGGAATCGAACACAGTACCACAAGTGCGCTTACGACCGTTAATCGGTTAATCAGGTTCGTAATACATTAACAATATAATCGATTTTTGCTAAAGTTGATAAAAATCAATACCAAAACGTACTCTCTAGGTCTAAGGGCCTATTTTTATGTGATGATAGGAATATAACTTAAGGGTATGATAATAAAATTTCAATTTCAATGAAAATAATCATCATCGGCACAAAGGCAAAATTGCAACTTGTGGTGCGGTGAAATTTGAATTTTATTGTCATAATGTTAAGTTTCATTCTTATACTTCGCGTTTAAATCCCTTACCGTGCGGCCAGTAAACGCTGGCCCTAAATAATCTAGATATTTACTCTACACGGTGTCGACATTGCATCGCAGGTGCTTATATACCCGACGTGTGAAATTCACACCTGGCTGGGCACTGCAATCGACCTATAAAGTGCATGGAAGAATACTGCGACTGTAAGATGAATGCCGGCAGGATTTATTGATGCGGTTTCGCACTCTTTGTGCGAATGTAGGTTAGTACCTACAGCTTATAGACGTTGGTGTAGGAACTTGTTTAGGTGTACGCAATTGTGCTTTGTTGTATGTAAGCCTTTTATAAACTACGTTAGAGTCGGCTTCCAGTCTAAACAAATGCTCCATAATATCAATATTTTACAGGAAGCGACTACCATCCTCCTCCACAACCTAATTAGTGGGTAATAACGACATCCTGAGGATAGTCTGGTTTTCAGTCTTTTCGGGATCCTGACTACCACTAACCACTGATGCACGTTAAAGCCGTCGACGATGGGGATTGATAGCTTTTACGTGCTTACCGAGACTCGGAGGGATATCGAAGTGTGTTTGTTTTAAATAAATGTTATATTTTCTTTCTTTCTTTCTTTCGCCGCGGCTCGCGCAGCTTAACCTTGCAGATCGTTTGATCAGCATAGTTATTACTTAGCCACAAGCCCATAAAATTAAGGAAAGAAGAATCCAGACAATTCTTAATTGTATCTTTGCATAGTAATATGTATTAAAACGTTGCATCATCCATTCTAGGATTTTCTCCTTTGACGTGGGTGCGTTTACAAACAAAAAGTTTTATATAAAAACACACCCAGACTCGGAACAATTACTCGTAGGTCATACAAATACATATTTGGGGATACGCGGAATTGATCCCGCGACAAAATGTCCCAGAAGCTTGACGATTATATGTTTTGATAAATTAGTGTTTCAACTGATCTAATTTTATTGTTTTGAACCCGCCTCTTGTATTTTCTCCTGCATCGTGGAAGCGTTTACGTTTTTCTATGAAATTATCAGTATCATCTTGAAGTTTGGGTTACAGGCCCGCCCCCTATTACCTATATGGGACCTAAACATACCAGCGAACTGTGAGTATAGGACCGGTCCTATACTCACAGTTCGCTGGTATATTTAGGTTACGCAGAGATGTTCTTAAATAGGTACCAGTACCTACTTAAGTACATCTCTGCGTAACCCTTCGGGTAAGACAGGCGTGATCGTATGTTATGTTAGGAATTGCGCATGGGCCACTATCCAGTTGTATGATCGAACCGCAAAACATAATTATGTAAATAAGTAACTCTCGGGAACAATAGGACGCGTCTTACAAGAAGACGCCTTGTCAACAGTCATGCAAAACATTTTCATGTGTCAACGTAGCTCCGGAGGGTTGACAAGTGACAGATACTGCGACAGACAAACTTTTTAAATAAATAAAATAAATAAACCATAAATCAGTCTCTCATTAATAAATTTGCATTGCAAATGTATGAAAAATGTATGAAAAATGTATGATCATTCATGATAAATAAATTGAATATTAATACCTCATTACAAATACCTACTCATTTACCGGAAAGGTAAATAATAAACAAGCCAAACTTTTGATTACTATTAAATCATTATTCAAAAATTAAAATGTTATTATTAAAACGCGTTTCCATACATTTGAAATTGGAACACGAAGCCTCGAAACCACAGCCTAGCCACAAAGAAAGTGCCTAATTAACATCGACGTTTCGACGTCAATTAAAAATCCACAGAGTAGCAAATTAAAAAGTAACAAACGCCGCAATTCTAACTATGCCACATTATGGGAATTAATTCTGGCCTCGCGGCTCGGAAAGTTGGCTGAATGCAGAACGTTTTTTGCCGAGGGAAACCTCCATTATGTGGGGAAAATGCTGGCAGCTATGTGTGTGGCGTAGACCCCGTCTGACCATGTCTGGCTGAATTGTGTCTATGTGACAAATGTAAGAGGAAAAAGTAATAGATACGGCTTGATGTAGGTAACAGGATTACTTTAGCTATAAGTTGGTTTGTTGGTGAACAGTTTTAAGACATTTCATCGTAATTATAGTGCAAATTTTATTTTAAAATTACCAACAATATCAAAATTACCTACTTTAATCATCTGTATGTACTCAAAATATTTTCATAGTTTTGGTTAAATTTACGTTACTATTTCGGATTAATTTGATTTATATTCAGATTTACCGCCTCATTCATCTATTGGTGGCAACCACGGCTACTGTGTGAGGGCTGTCGATTCCCAAGTCGTCGATTCAAGAGTTATTGGGTTTTTCCATTTGGAAATTTATAGTGGCAGCTTGGATTTTGGATTTGGAAGAACAATAGGCCCCCGTAATGTAATGACGTGGGACCTAAAATCCTGAAACCTACCGGCGAACTGTGTTCACCTTTGTTTTTCGGGGAATGCTTAAACTTACAGGCCTTATAGGTTACTGTTGTTTTAGATTTTTTGATCATTATTTGTAGAAAGAATACTAAAGTTGACAAATACGACATTAGCAAATAAACACTTATGTACTTTAAGGACGAAGTATACAATCGATATAATAAAATGAGGCCACCAGGTCATCGGACTGCGCGAACGAGTCACATAGCATAACATTAAGTTTCTGTTTGTCTAGTTGGCTGATTGTTAACCTGTCATTCAATGAGGCAAAGAGAATAGAGTTGCTAATCGAGTTTATGGAAATTTTATTGACCTTAATGGCTGAATTAGAGTGGTTCAATTTTCAAAAACATCAAAATTATTGATGTTGGGGTTGTGTAGGGATAGATTTTCTACCTGAATGTTATATATCTATACTAATATTATAAAGAGGTAAAGTTTATGATTTTGTGAGGTTGTAGGGGGTAATCTCTGGATCTACTGAATTTTAAAATCTGATCTACCGATCACCGACCTAATACCTAAACTCTGATCTACCGATTTTTAATTTTTTTTTACCCATAGAAAACCGCATTATTTGTGAGTGTCATAGGCTATAATGTCTGTATAATTTAGGCATGTTATAAGGTAGTACATTCCACCCGTGCGAACCCGTGGCAGGTCGCTTGTATATCATATACATAAATGCTCATAAGCAAACGCATCACTTGAGAATGGCTGGACTAGGCCCATTATAAAATATGTGGAAATAAAAATTGGATAACTTTCTCGGAAAATTGGAAAAAAACAACAAATTAAAGTAATGTTTTCTATGGCATTTTTGTTTTATTATATATAACGTTGGACAGGACGTATGGTGTGTCAGTAAGTGTTAATAAAATTGATATACTGTGTGTGTATAAAAAAATTTGGTATATTTCAACGACTGTGATAAAGCAAAAAGGATTTTGTTAAAAAGGACAAAGTCTCATTTAAAATAATCCCAACATCTAGTTACCAATACCTACAAAGCTTGTTACATAAAAAATAAAATATATAATACCTATTTGGGTTGCTTCCCGCTTTCATATTTGGAGTATCGTAAAAAACGAATAAGGGTTTCTTTAAAATACGTGGGCGGTTATACTCAGGTACCTTTTTGCTTTCTAAGGGAATATCCTAACAAAGGTAGAGTTTAATGAACACATTAGGTACCTACATCCAACATCATACATCAACTGAGAATAAACACGATTAGATAGCATTCTATCCAAATTTCAGTGAGAATAGTTGCCAACCAACTTTAAATCGTTATAATAATAATAATAGGCTGATAAACACATTGCGCAATCGGGTAAAAATAAATAAATCAAAGGACTTCAGTACAGAGGCCAGCATATCAACCTACCACAATCTGTCAAATTTCTTTGATAGATTTTCAGGTTTAATGCAAAACTATAAGGTTCATATTCAATTGGGAAAATTTGACAGTTTTGGATAGCTTGATCTGCTGACGTCTGTACATTGTACTTCTCGTATGTAGCTATTTTGTATGTATTCAAAGTTCTAACTAGACATAGTACCTCACCAAGACTTAAAAAAGTATAATTAAGTTAACGATAAGCGATATTTATTTCTGTAAATAGATCTTTTAAAGACACTTTTACAAGTCAATATTTTACTTTTTTTTTTAAGCTAGATGGCTCCGGCATTTCCTAACTGATGACCTCTGAGAAGAAACGCCGAAACAAACTCAGAGAATCATAGTCTCTTTTAAAGTCCAGACATAAAATAGTAACAAATATGTGTCTTACAATGTAGGGCAAAGTCTAAAATGGCCTTTTGAAGAAAGAGCCATAGCGGCTTTAAGTAGACCAGTCCCAACCGACAGCACGCATGCATCAAATCATTGACTCATTGTGTAGCTCAACTATACTTATTATAAGAGAAGCCGAAGCAAGATGCTTGTATTAGCTAATGAAATACAATACCCCATCACACTGATAGTTTATGATCCAAATCGACTCGGCATCCGTCAAGGCTATGGAATTTGATCCAATGAAGTCGCACTAAAGACTTGGCCTAATTTGTCTCAATGAAATGCAAAATATAAACATTCATTAACAGTTGTTGTTTTAATAATGTTAACTGACACTGTATTCATGAATCATGGGTTGCTGGAGTGTAGTGAGACTACAGTGATAATAATTATATCGTATGAGTTTTTTTGTAGTTTTAAAAGCAGGGATAACCTAGTGATATGACCACTGCACTGCCAAGTCAAAGGCCTCGAGTTCGAATCCAAGACCTCTGACTTGAAAATAAATCAGGTACGTATTAATATAATTAATTATCACCCGCTTAAACGGTGACGGAAAACATCTTGAGGAAACCTGCACGCCTCAGAGATTTTTCTCGACGATGTATGAAGTTTATCAACCTGCACTAAGCCAGCGTGGTGGACTATAGCCGAATCCCTCTCAATACGAGAGGAGACCCGTGCCCAACAGTAAAACAGTACCACTTCAAGACTCTTACACATAAACAGTTCGCTATTTTACTATAGTATTCCAATTGTATTCTGCAATTCACGTAATTTTTTACGTCCAAATCCGGTATTTCATATTTAGCATGGAAATCATCTTATTTTATTAAGGAAGGCAGTTCTCCCACGGTGAGATAAAATGCGCAACACATGACTGATTACACAGTCCATGAGCAGAGACGAGCACTTAGGTAACAGTCGTTGGCATTTGCGAGCGACTCCATAAAATTCAATGCAAAGCTAAACTCTTTCTGGCCTCAAATTACGTCACGGAAACGACCCGCCTTAAGAAAAAAAATCGTGCATAAGAACTGGCCGAAAAATCCTTAAAACGAAAAAAAATATATCAAAATCCTGCTAAATATCTTTATTAAAGCTACAGTATAACTAAGTTCAGGCTCCAACATACTAGTTACATAGTAATTGCCTATTTATGCAAATGAAGAACCACTTAATTGAGGCAATTTGCATTTTATGGAATACTTTTTGCTATTTCCTTTGTACAGTAAAACTCGTACTTTGTCTTTGGCAAGACGAGCGCTAAAACACTAAAGTAGGAATGTGACAAGGTGTAGATGCAAGTACAACGGTTAACGCCACGTTTGGTTGGCTTGGTGGCTGAGCGATTTTATTCTGTCACTGCTCGATAATTCGATTCCCGCACTGAAAAATATTTGTTTGAGCTACAGGTCTGGGTATATTTGTTTGTGAAAGTTTGTTTTTGTAATCGAACTCACGAGAAAATCCATTTCATGGTATTGATAGATATTATACATAGATTAAAAGGATAAAAGATCCAAAAAAGCACAGAATTTGTATTGAATTCTTTAAAAACGACCTTATTATGGTATAAACTTGACATTATTTTATTTATTGCATGATATTTAAACGAATAGGTAGACGAAAAGCTAAGTAACTAGGCACACAAATGTTTATAATTAACTAAAGTATTTTAATACAATCAGCGCTCTATAACTATTCATATTTCATGACCAAACTTGCATCGGAGTGCTTAAGGGGAAACCTCTTTGTTCTAGCTCTTTTCTTCTCTCTTAAGTGTGTGACTTCGTCTTAACCATTTGCAGTTCGCTTTATTTGTATTTTTAAACAATTGTGAGAAAATAGTCTAAATTGTCACTAATTGTATGCTGGCTTTCTAAATGGTGGTTGGTACAGCCGCCAACAGGTCAAGCTACCCAAAACTGTTAAATTTTCCCAATTGAATATGAACCTTATTACTTTGTGTTAAAGTTGAAAAACAATCAAAGAAATTTGACAAATTGTGGTAGCTTGATGTGCTGGCCTCTATATCTATGTATTTTGTTACCTACTACTAATTGACATTATCTGTCTTAGCGTTTTACCAGCTAATGCTTGAACTGCCATTTCTCCTTTGTGCTCACTTTTTGGTTTAGGCAACTCGATATGCAATGTAAGTTTTTAAAATGACAAGTAAAACAAATAAGAAAACTAATACAGTCCTCGTTCATGTTTAACAATCACTAAATACTAAATAATTATTTAAATAAATATATAGCTTAGATATTTCTAACACATACTACACAGAAAGTACGTCCACTCAAATATTTTAAGCAAATAATTATGAGAAAGAATAAATACGAGGGAGTATTTTTTTTGTTCATAGGTAATGATTTTAAAAGCCAAAGCTCAGTTAAAGTAACCTTTACTATTCTAGTTCTTCACGGTGCATACATTGACGTTTTCGTATGGCAAAGTCTCTTTGTTTCCACCCAAACATAAATCATACATTTCATTTCCAACACTACAAGGGATTCATGCACCTTCCTTCAATTTTATGGAGTAACGTAACCATGAACGTATAGTAAAACAATTTCAAATTTTACGACGCCCATACTTCTTTAAAATAGACGATGTTAAATATACAGAGTTAAAAAGTAGGTCAAATGTGAAGGAACAATGTTTAATGCTATACTGTAACCACTGTAAGTATAAACATTTGGGAACAGCCTGCTATATGGTTATCAGCAGTTTACAAGAGAAAATACATACATATAATATGTATTATAACTAGGTAGTCTTGTTTTTGAGTCAACACATATAGAGTAATAGCTAAAAGAAACACGTATTTCATCTTGTTTAGTAAAAAACATAATGATGTTGTTTCTGGTTTAGTGATGCTGATCGTGAGGTCATGGGTTCGATTCCCTAAAAAGAATTTATGTTCATCAATCACATTGATAGTTCGTGTTTATATGGGTGTTTATTATATATTACTAGCTGACCCAGCAAACGTTGTTTTGCCATATAATTAAAAAATGGGGGTTGGTGATATTCGATTCCGATATTCACACAAAATTTCATTCAAATCGGTCCAGCCGTTTCGGAGGAGTTTGGTAACAAACACCACGACTCGAGAATTTTATATATTAGATATAGATAAGAATGTATTTACAAAAAAAAAAGATCTAAGTATCATACCCATTACATCCATAGTAGAAGCACTGCTTATTGTAAGACTACAAGGTGCTATGTAATATTATGTAAAAAAATAATAACTGTTTGGTGAACAAAGGTATAAAATATAGATAATCGGAACAGGTTAGACCCCTTTTTACAAAACATTCCACTACTTAGTAATAATGATGCGCCTAAAAGCAACGTGTGCTGGATGACAGAGTGAGATAACGCTATGTGACCGTAAAACACTAAAAAGAGTAAGAGCAAGTGACAGTCACCTGTCATTTGACAGTTACAATCGCCAGCTTTATAACACCTGTAGCTCCGAAAATGTAGAAAGCTTGTCGGTAAAAGGCATTGACATTGACCATACGTGACGTCATAGCCATAACTCAAGATTAGGCTATGGAAACTCCTTACTACCAGACAAATATTTGCCTTCAGTTTAGTATCAAGAATCAATATTGTTAGTGTGTGTTTTCAACCTTCCCTTCAATAAATTTGAGGATTCCAGGTATCGTGACAAATGATCCAGGGAAAAATATTTTCTATGTGTAATTAAAAGTTTCAATTTATTTTTACCTTCTTAATTTTTTACGACTTTTTACCATTTACGTATTTTGTGATAAATACAGCACAATACAAGTCGTAGGCCATTACTTTTTATTCCGATTCGTTGTAACTTTTTTGAGTTTTAGATCAAAGTAGGCAAAGAATAAAGAACTGGATATAAATCCCAATTGCAATTAAAATTAAAACAACAATCAAAAGCGTTCTGCTGTTAGCAAAATGGTAAAACAATAAAATTGTTCCCACGTATTTTTCTGTTCATATATTGCAACCAGGATGCCATCAAAGGCAACAAAAGGCAGACTAACGGAAGTTACCCACTGCACCAATTTCAAATAACATCAACAGTTTCAAATAAAACAGGTCTTATCCCATATCCACACTACAGCACAAATAGGTTACCAGCAAGCCGGAAACCGAACTAGGTTGGTATCCACTGCATGAGACGTCACGATCACGTTGAAGGAAATTAATGTTCTATACACGATGCTCCAGAAACAGTGGAACTGTTCCCAGTTCTGTTTAATCATGTTGCTCTAATTAGAGCATTGTCCGGATTACCGGAGTAGGGAACAGACAACTGAGATGGGATCCAATATCATTAGTTGTTTCGAAAGAATTGCTGATAATAGTCGCAGTTGTTTTCTGAAAGTAGTGTTTTTTTTTCGTGAATTGTGTTACAGTATAAAGAATGAAGATTTTATTTAAAAATATTCTTCTTCTCTACTCTCGACCAGGATTCAACAATACAAGCCAGTATCAATAAAACATATCAAGAGAGGTATCAAAGCAAATTAGAGTAATAAAAGGCTTTTGAAAGTCGTTTGAAAACATACCATTAACAGCTATTTGTTCCAACAAAAATAAAGAAATTCACCAAAAAATTAGGCCGTTGAAAGCCAGGTGGGTCGAAGTATTACGCAAACGGTCAACCTTTTGGCTCGCTATCAACAAAGGACAGGGTAAATGTCTGTGTAAACAGCTGCCACTGATAACGATCGCTACCAGCAAAAAGCCTGGACATTGATGTGTGATAAGGCTAAAGCTGGAGTTGAGTTTTACGGAGAAAGGGAACTGGGTAATTTGTTTGTAGGTACATATTATGCTGCTATTAAAATATCTGGTTAATTATTATAACGAGAAACAAAGTAAACTAGAAAAAGCAAGGATAAAACCTTAAATTTTGTTTTTATTTCCTTTACCCTGACTTTTTTTCTAATAAAACTAATAAGCATTTCCCAAACCCATGTCAGTAATTTAATAGTCAAAGTAGTCTACTCTGCACACCATTTAAGCGATTCACCATGTTATCCCAGAACACAGGCTTGTAAACAATCCAAGACACAAGTCAACAGACTGATAATCGTTCTCGTTGGCAACAAACCATAGAGCCTGTGTTGGCACCACCACCAGTCACCGATAATGTAATTTACGGTGCTTGCCGGGTAGCTGCGGGCATTTGCATAACAACGAGATCGAAGATGCCATAATTTGTGTGCGCCAGCACGAAGGTTATATACGGAATGTTATTTGAATCGTTTTCTGTTTGAATTTAGAATTCGAATTGTATTTAGTAAAGAAAGTTTGAATGGGCTTACGTTCGTAATTCAAATGCTGTGTTTCGGTTTGGTTGGCTAGACATGGAATTTAGCTTATAATTACATTTGAATTTTTAACAGCGCTCAGTTATTCCAAGTCAGGATACCTATTCCAAAATATTAGATTCCAAGCATTCCAAGTTATAAATTTACATAAAGGATTAAATACTAATCATTTTAAATGCGTCAACCTAAGAATTTTGCTCGTACATCAATTTTATACGATGTTACAAAAAGGATATAGACATAGGTATTCTATGTCTATAAAAAAGGAACTAAAATTCAATGGAGGATGAAATGCTAAGCATCTTTTTGAAATTCAAGTACTTAGTATTCAAATACAAAATGCAAATTTAAAATTCAAAGCGTTACCTTTATAAAATGCTACAAAGTAAATATAAACACAGCAGTTTGACTATAGACAATATTATGTTACTCTGTTACTGCGGAGTAAAAACAAAGTACAAAAAAAAAACATAATGATAATAAAATAATCGAATACCTAGCTGAGTGTGACAAAAAAAGAAAACAAAATTAAATTGTGAAATTGTGATTAAAATACACTATAGCTGTGACTAAAGTTTATTCAAAGTGGTAAAAGTCATTAACGTACCGTATTCCCGGAAAGTTTAAGCAGAGAAATAGGTACTAATGTACGCCCACGTTTCACCAATATAGTTTTAATGAGAACTTAATGCCATTAACCGTACACACATCCAATATTGGAACTGCTGCAAATCACTTCCTAGAAAACTCAATAACTCTGTTCAACCTCGAAATCGAATCGAGGACCTCACGAGATCCATTGAGACAGTTTAAAAACTTTCACGTAAGAGAATTTATTAACATCAAAACTTTTCAGCTATAACTCCCCATTAATGACTCGCACAGGATGCAACCGACTAAATTTATTTTTCTTCTAGTCCACAAAATAACTGAATGAATGTTGACATTATTGCAAAATAGGTCACATGTCGAATTATATCATCTGCCTCGCTAAATCTGTGTAGTTTTATTACTTTTCCTACATTAATTTGATGGTGTGCACAACTGTGTCAGATATTGCAAGCTGGCTCTGGATCGCCATTAAAAATATTTTTTTTCTTGCTGTCATCTGATATATTTTATTTCTCGTTTATTTTGTATAGTTGAATTTATAGTTATTTGAGTATGTTTACTTTAAAAAAGATTTAGGATATATGGGCCTATTATAATTTATCTATATTTATTAAGGCATAAGATATTTCTAATAATAAGATGATCAAATTCTTTCCCATATCATTACAACATGGTTTTTTTGAATGACCGAAAAACATAATTATAATTAAATTCTGATTTCTACGAACGAAGCTGCGGCGGATGCCAAGTTTTTTATTAAATGATTAGTTCAGTACAATTATTAATGAATAGCTCACCCAGACAGATTCATTATCCTATGCGAATTTCAATAAATCATACATAAATCCCAAAGAAAAAAGTACTTTTAGTTTTCCCAAATTTCCAATTTTTCAAATTTTTATTTAATGTAGTATTACAAACATTTTGAAATACAAAATTGCGAAATCGGCCCAGCTGTTATCAAGTTATGCGCTTTACAACGAACAGCATTTCATTATTATATAGATTAGTATCCCACAATAGTTTTAAAATTCAATATGGCAACAATATTCATGTATTGCCCGCCCATCGCCCACACTATATCAACCCATTTCCATTAACTTTTAACTTGCGTAGGAAGATAAGATAAATAACACACTACTTAATTTCTCTGAATCTATAATTGGAATTTAATAACCCAAATATGTCTAAGATCTTATGTCGGAAGTAAAAGGTATTTTGGTAGGCCGATTTCATTATTGTGGAACAGAATTTCTAAGAAGCGCAAATGTGTGTCAGCCCTATGTTCCGCGTCTATCAGATAGTGTTTGTTTATGATCGAACCCATCCCTAACTTCCTGGCTATTATTAGTAACAACAATGGTACTCTTCGTTACTGGTCCATTAATAACTGGCTGTGGCCCGCGGGTTTACTCCCAACAAGACTTTTTGGAACAAAATACCTAGTGTCCTATCTAGTTCCTCAAGATGCAATCTATCTCCTTGCCAATTTATATCGAAATATGTTTATCACTTTTGGCGTAACAGACAAAAGCTACTTTCGGATTTATAATATTATTAGGGATTTATTGAAATGCATGCTTTACTGTTCACAAAATACCTTATCAATTTTAACGTAAATACAATGTTCGTTTTTTTCATCGATATTTGCTTCAAGTACATTTGTGGCATGAGAATTTTCATCCAGGATTATCAGAGTATTAAGAAGCTTGAAGTACTTCTTTGATGTTTCTTATTTACATAACTTGACAAGATATCGTTTCCTCCTTACATTTTACCTTGTACAGAGGTTTATAATGATTAATCCTACGTTTTGAGAGAAGTCGTCTCTCCGAAATTCTTGTACTTAAGTACTTCGATTTAGTTTTCATCCACTGTATATTCTTATAATATCTTTTTTTATTTGTATAAATAAGTTTGTTTCAATGTATATTGTTCGTCTGTCTATCATGCTTTAGCTCTGATTAATTCAAAAACAAAAATAATCCGATCTTCATCACAATACTGAGGGGAAGGGCAAACATAATTATACAACTTAATAAAAGGACCTAGATTGTTATAAGAGTACCACTATATTTTAAAGAATATGCAAACCGAAACTCTTGAGAGTAAGAACTATAGTTTTCTTTAGTTTATTCTACCGTTGCGTTTACTACTAATTAGATTGTTCAAGTCAATTTCCTAAACACATATCGTATGTCAAAAGATACAACTTCACTTCATAAAGTAGTTTTTAACTATCCTTTTAATCTTTAACGAAAGTTTTGTAATAAAACTGTATCAAAGACTAATTCCACAGCCCCGAAAAATTAAAAATAAATGCTTGGAAAGTGACGTATGGTAGCTATAACTAGGTGTCGCCTGTCTGGGTACTACGGTACTTCAAAGGGCTGTGTTGTGCGACATAAATAAGTCTGGGGGCCTTTAAACCTACCCACGTATGTAAAGGATGGATGACGGACGCGGGAAGGTAGAGTAGACGCGACAGGAATAAAACAGAGGCTGATGTAGCTTTTTTTATATGAAAAAGGTATTTAAAACTGTTTTAAATATCAAAGAATGCACGTAGTCGATCGATATACACGAAAGATAAAAGATTCAATCTTCATTCACTGATGCATATACATATTTTATATGCATATTGTTCTGCAAAAGTTTGGCTTATCGCAACGTATTAAATTATAAATAATCTTATAATTAAACCGCAAGTGGATACAAACTCAACACCCGGATCCAAATTGCAAGAAAAATATTTTTGCTCAAAGATCCCAGACGCGCAATTCATAGTAAATAAGTTAGCGCAATCGGACAATGCCCATAATTTTTTAATCCAGACCTTTATAAAACTTGCAAGCGCTGTTGAAAAGCGTAGGCTGGATTTTCAAAGCGTTTATTCACCTGCCTGTTGCTCATCCCTTTAGTTTGGCATTCTATGGGATAACAGACTGTATGACAAAGACTCTAGGATCATTATCGTGTGGCAAAACTGTTATAATCACTGGGCAGCCCACGCCGAGCTTTTAATAATGAAACTTGAATAGGCCTTATTTACTCAATTTCGTCAGAAGTGTATGTGAGCTGTGTTTATGTATTTATTATCTCATATTTTCATTAAAATTGCACTTCGGATGTGTGTAGAAATGTATTTTGTTGCACTATAAAAAACAGGTAGGTTCTAGATATTGAGGTATTTTCTTGTAAATATTTGCACACCACAGAGGCCAAAACATGACTGAACTCTTTCGTTTTTTTTATTTTAAACTGCATGTTTTTTTTTATCCTCGTGTTTGCACAAATAAAATATCTTGTATGTTGTGTTGTGAGCTCACAACCTACAAAAACAGGAATAAGGTTGTTGGATCATTTAATTTGAATTCTGCGTATCTATACATAGTATAAAACAAAGTCGCTTCCCGGTGTCTGTCACTATGTCCGGGGAGATCTTTTAAACGACGCCACGTTAAGGATTTCAATGTTCTTTTCATCAATAGATCGAGTGATTCAAGAGGAAAGTTTATATGCATAAGTATATCTACATTACACCCGTGCCGAAGCTGGGCCAGGTCGCTAGTATTTATATAATTGCTGGTAATTATGATTGAAAGGTGTGGATGGAAGAATACAATATAATAGGTGTTTAGGAGAGTCCTGAAGTCCCCCAGATACTGACGTCCTTTATTTTACATAATTGTGTTCACTCCATGTAGACACAGCAGTGAATACTTTATTGGCTTTTTGTGTCACAGTAATGTAACTTGTTTAAATTTTATAACGAATGCTGTTTTTGTTTTCCTAAGAATAAATAAATAAATATCATACTTTAAGCCATTACGCTTTTATTTTCTTGAAGGTTTCGTTCCTCTGCTGGGCAAATGGGAGGCATTTTCCTCTTTCTCATTACACAAATTGAAAATTTTGTGTGACGTAATATGTGGACGAAGCCTTGCTATGCTATGTCAGTGAAGTCAAAAATCATTTTCTTAAATTCCTCGATGTGCCCTACTTTTCCTATACTACAAAGAAATAAGAAAATATTTTTCTTATGTTAGTGTTAACATATCGCGTGTATTAACTACTTTACCTAATGCAAACATTATTTAAATGGGTAGGTACAATCACATTAAGTAATTGGAATTCCACTTTTTATTTGTATTTGACCCTTATCTACGAAATAGGTGTCATTCTACTTCCTCTTGTCACGCGACAGCTGATAAAAAAATATATTGTTTCAGTTTCTAACTTATCTTTGAAAAATACTTTTAGTTTTTGATATTGTTACTTTATTATGAACTCGCTTAGGTATAATTATCACCAAATTCTTTATTTGATTTTTTGCAAATCTTACATCAAGAACAGAATTCTTAATATGGCATATAAAATTGACTGTAATCTACTTATACAATTTCCATATTATACAATGTTCGACACCATTTATGAAAAGCCAACAATAATTTTGGCGGGCTTAGCTATATATAACCTAGTAATAAAATTGATGCGTATCTGTATCTATTCTTTCCAGTTATCTTTTTCTGTACCACAAAATATGAATCATTTACCTTGTAACAGAAACTATTTTCTTATTTTTTTGAGTATCCAAAAGTTGTAACCTCCTTTCGAAATGTTGTTTTGAGAATAATTTGCATGACGTTATTGACAATATCGTAGAAAACAATGGTACAATTAATTTCTTGTTGTACGTTGGTTATTAATTATCGCAGAAGAATTCCCACACAAATTGCGTGTAGCTTCTTATTCCACAATTATGTGCATTTAAATACGATGTCTTATGTCATTTGCATGCGATGATCTCATCGATCCGTAGTTTGGTACGTGGCATAGCTCGTGCTATTATTTCTGGGGCATGACATATCCCTTGGCGTGTTTTGGTACGCAGTTTATATTCCTACCGAACGCATTAACGCAATCTAATTTCAGTTTAAGACTCGATATTTAGGTCACACTACTCAATTTCTTTTTATGAGCTTGAGAAACACTGGAGCAGTTGAAATATTACGATGCAACATCGATTCCCAATCAGGCGTGGTAGTGTGTTTATCGATGCTGTTAAAATTGGATTACAGTAAGCCCTTTATATCGTTAAGAATATGGTAAAAGATTTTCGGAGCTGCGGCGTCATGATCATTCTTTAAGTAGGGTGAGAGTTGGGTCGAATATACTGATGCGTCATGGGTACGCAGTAATACGAAGTTACTATTCTTTGTCACTGGTGTCCGCGAAGTTTTATGGATTGGCCTGATAGTTGAGTTTCATGCCCATGATTTTCTGAGTCTGTTTTAAGTAATACAAATAATGTAAATAGATTTTTTGTTAAATAGTAAATGTTAAAAAATAGGATACAAATAATAAAATAAGTTAATCGTACAAAAATTAAGTGACTTAAAAAGTTTTTGAAATTCGTTTAAATTTTTTGAAAACAAAACAACTCTTTCAAATTGATTATCAATTAATGTAGGGTAAAGTGTTGGTCAAAGTACCTCTGATTATGCAGCGTAGTTGTAAAATCAATCAATCCTGAAATAGGCAATCGGTAGTTTTGAAACCTCAGTGATTGAGAAATAAATCACTCCCTCATAACAGCATTTCCTAGTTAATCGAGAGCGTTTGACATTTGCGGCGCACGAGGAAATTACTACGGAGTATAGTAGTAGATGTCAGGCGGGCGGGAGGTGGGAAACCAGCCTGTGCACCCTTGGGTTTGGGTGGTATTTTGATTGCACTATAGTGGGGTCACCAACCTTTTGACACTGAAATTCTGTCACGGTGGCAGAATTGCCGTCAGCGGTCGATTCGGAAAACGTAACGCCGCGGCGAGCGCGGCGCGTGGCGTCGAGCGCCAGGGCGCTTGCGTCGTGCGTGCTTCGGCGCGCAGCCGGTCGCACTTGCGGGCCGAGACTGGCGACTTCGCGCGTTTTCCCTCCGCGCTTTCCCGGTAGCGGCGTGCGCACATCAAGCCTGCATTGTTCTGCAAATAGCGAGCTGAGGGCTGGGCCGCTATTCAACCGAGATGGGCACCTTACAAACGCGCCGCGCGGACTGTACGCGGCTCGAGCTCGGACAACTTCGCTTCACTTGCGCCCATAAAAAATAAACAGTTTAACCTCGCTCGTTACACAATCGAATTTCAACTATGACACAGTGAGCCCGCTTCAATTCGTGGGTTTTGCAATTAAAGGATTGTTTGTGTTTCTATTTTATTAACACATTCTTGTATTCTATATAAAATTTTCTTACTTTTGTATAAGTATTTTACCCTAACGGCTTATTATAAGTTTTAATTTAAGTTTATTGCAACTGCTTGGTATTCATGACATTATGAAACATTTGTGTCCTAAGTATATCAAAATGTTATTTTCATTCACATTTCGTGGGAATTGGGTCTGTCGATTGTTATCACGTCGCAGACGCAACTCGCGAAGTTCCGAATAACGGTGGATACTTTACGGAAATATACAGGTAGTTGTTATTTCAAGAATGCGAAGGGTACAAGTGACAATTGTCTGCGTGTAAACAATCAACACGTTAGAGTCGTCATGAATGTCGATCGGTACAAACAATCTCGTTCCTAGTAATAGTCGATGCATGCCCCCGATGCACGGTAATGGGTTTACTTAAATGACACACATACGTGACAACACGTTGACGTACTCTTTGACATTATAGTCAGCTAGCGTTGAAATACTTGTTTTCAGTTACAAATAATAACTGGTCGTATAACAGTAGTGGAATTTTAAAATGTATGTCGTTGCAGCGCAGCTCATACAATAAAAGGCCTTATTAAAACTAAATATAAATAGTTATTGCGTCTTCTGGTTAGGTACACCTGACGCTATGACCACTAAACCACCGCGATTCCCGTCTGTTCGAAATTTGCCTTCACATTCTGAACTTATGTATTTATGGTGACGTGAGTAACACCTATCGGAAAGCAAGTTTTTCTTTCAGAAGACGAATTTTTGTGAAGCGAAGAGGAGGCGTGATGAGCTCGACTCTTACAAAAAAAAATTGGGCCACTAAAACAGCTGACAGAGCGGCCTGAATAGACGAAAGAGAGGCTTTTGCCAAACAGTGGGACAAACCGGGCCAAAAAAAAAATACGAATTTTTTCTTCGCCAAAATAACTTTAAAATCTTAGAATGGAAAATGCTAAATAATATAAAAAGATAAACATAAATATTAATAATTTCTTAATATGAATGGGATATAATTTACGACAAATTTCTCTTTCAAAATAACCTAACATACGTCGATCTAAATATTTATTTATTTATTTTATCTTTATGCACTGATGGTACAAAGGCGGTCTTAATGCCATTAGGCATTTTCTGCCAGACAACCTTAGGGTGATGCAGAGAGAATAAGATCACAGTAGATGCACTATTTACATTATGAGATTTTTTCTGACTAAATTTAAAATATAATATAGGTTATAAATACACAATTACAAAAAAAAAACTACATGCTATATAATATATAACTAATAAATACTTAAAAATACATACATATATCATCATCATCATCAACCCATACACTGTCCCACTGCTGGGCACGGGTCTCCTCTCAGAATGAGAGGGATTAGGCTATAGTCCACCACGCTGGCCTAGTGCGGGTTGGCAGACTTCACAAACCGTCGAGAAAAATCTCTAAGGTATGCAGGTTTCCTCACGATGTCTTCCTTCACCGTTTAAGCGAGTGATAATTAATTATTAATACGCACATGAATTCGAAAAGTCAGAGGTGCGTGCCTTGGGTTCGAACTCGAGACCTTCGACTTGACAGTTCAATGGTCAATGGCCACTAGGCTATCACTGCAATACATGCATACATATATACATACAAATATATAAAAAAAAATCTCCAGATAGGTCAACGTCGAGATGATGAAACAGCCAACGAACTATCCTGGAGGTATTTCCGTTCCTTGTATTTAAAGGAAAACCGACTGTTTGCCATCCTGATTTGAGATGGAAGAGCATTCCATAACAAGATTGACTGGGCAAAGAAAGTAGAATGAACAAAGTCAGAGCGGTGAGAGGGAAGATCGCAAATATTTAGTATGATTCGCACATAAATACTGAAATTGAGAATTTAGATGAGAAGGGGAAGTGGAAGAGAAAAGTACAGAGAAAAGCGTAGTCAGTGCTCTCAAGTGTTTACGTTGCCGAATAGGTAACCATTTGAGCACAGAACGACACTCAGACACGTGATCATTTTTACGAAGGTTAAAGACGAATCGAATGCAGTTATTAAGAAGACGATCAAGTTTGTTGAGTAGGTCAGCATTCAGGTCAAAGTAGCACACATCACCATATTCAATTATAGGGAAGATTAGGGCCTGCACAAGCATTGCTTTGGTTTTTGGTGGAAGTAGATTTTTTAGGCGATATAGAGTCCGCAGCGATCCCGTAACTTTCTGACTAACACTTGCCACTTGGTCTCGCCAGCTAAGGGTAGTGTCAAGATGCAAACCAAGATCTTTGACACTAGGACTGATAGGTATAACCAACCAATACAATTACAATATAGATGGTAATATCTACACCAACAAAGATTTCCGTTTTGCTACGTATTACAAAGTTTCTGTCAATAACTGTTCTAGTTAAACCACTTTCAGGACACAACTGGAACCCATATGTATGTAAAGTACAATATAACATTCACACAATAATTGGATCTGGTGTTTCGCCAAACTGTGTCGAACATATATGGCCAATGAACAATGTTGGCTGTCAACCAAATTGTAACTGGGAGAGAAATGATTTTCATTTGTTTTCATGCGACGAAAATGCCGCTTGAGATCATAATATGAGGGTTGATATTCAAGATTCATGTTGTGATACCGTAAGTGTGGGGTTGTATCGGTGGAGTGTTGTTCTTTGTTTTTTCTTTCACTGTATATTTAAATGCCTTTGACGATAGAGATTGTATTTTCGTACGGAAAAGGATCATCCACCATATGGGGAGATAAATTATAATATATGATATTTATTTCTGTAAATAGATCTTTTAAAGACACTTCTACAAGTCAATATTTTACATATTTTTTAAGCTAGATGACTCCGGCATTTCCTAACTGACGAACTCTGAGAAGAAACGCCGCATAAGGTGGCAGAGTATGTCGGACTACCCACTAAAAACCGCACTTGTCTTCTCTAGCCCTATAATGTCTGGGTCATAGGATTAGACGACAGGTGGGCCTATATATAATTAGTAAAACAATTGTTTCAACCCTCTGGAGGGTCATAGCTTCTTGAATGAATTAAATATGAATGTAGGTGCACTTCCAGGGCATTGAAAGGCTTGGATTACACCCGATAAAACCTAGGGTTTCTGAATTAACATGGATTTACGTCTGGCTTGCAATCCGATAACCTGACGTCAGCTACAGTTAGAAACTGAAAACAAAGAATTCAATTAAAAACGTCAAACATCTATTAAATCCTGATCGGATGAAGCAATATAGTTCCGATTAATGTATCAAATATATATGTATGTATAACTATGTATTGAAAAAGCACAATAAAAGTCAATTCATAAGAATATTGGTAAGTATACAATGTATCCCACCAAAAACAATTTGTTGTTGTTGCGAATTATAAACTACAAGCTTTTACTGTTAAAAACAAATCAGATCTCGTGTAGAGCAAAGCCTCTAATTCTACAAACCCTACATCTTGATTAAAAAGTATGGCTTGGCTGTTTCACGATCATTGCACAATCACTCCCATGAACTTGGCGGTAGGAATACACTGATCCTTAATGCTGTGTCAAGCAACGGGTCCATAAAACGGCTAATTCAATTCAAAATTACTGAATTAATTCAGAGAAATTCATATTTTTATGATTTACTTGCGGTTATATAGAGTCACTGTGACCGCAGTAGGTCTTTTATTGTGATCGCCATATTCGAGAGGTAACATTAAATATTACCTCAAGATATAGCCTATGAGTTTCTTGGTTTAAAACTTATTTTCTTAAAAAAGGTGGTCTTTTTCCCACTCTATTAAAAAATTACAATTAAAAAAAACACATAGAATTACTATCTACTGAAAACAGGCACACAATAGTACCTACTAAGACGTCCGTATACATAACTTTCACACATTACGCAACCCATTGAGCCACCTCGTAGACATATAGAGCATGGACCATAAAACTTTAATGTTCTCTGAGCACCATGAACATGAAATAAGCACTTTGTCTTTGCAACCGACAGCAGACGGTACAACGCAATGTACAGAGTACATATGAAATGTTTGTTACATTCATAAAACTTTTTTTTTATCACTTGTCTCTCTTTATATTATTATTATGAAAATAAATTATTTCTGCATCTAACCGTAAATTCTAGTCTCTAAAAGTCTACTGACATTTATGATCAAAACTTTAAAATAATCGGGACAACTTCAAAAATGCTAGAATTTTATATAAAAAACGATCAAGTATTATCAAACTATATTATCAAATAAAATATTATAGTATCAATTTAATAAGTGGACGAAATGAAAGAAGTATGCAAAAATCGTAGCAAGTGGCGTTCTTTAATTTCTGCCATTGCCCATGGGAAAAAGGCGTGAGTATATGTAAGTATGTGTCTAAATATAATAACCTAACCTATTATCATTGTAGTAATTAATAACTACGAAACGTAGATAAGCGTATATAAAAAAAAAATTAGTTCGCAGAGCTACTACTGTCAAAGTTATCTATTTCAGATTTTAGTTCAGAACTTCGCTGTTATATTTCTATTAGTATACTTAAATACATAATAATAGTATACACAATATAGACATGATACCAACCTTATTATTTATGACCTTATTACTTTTAAACGTAACAACATCCAACGGATGCGGAGAAAATAATTGAGTGAACAGCGAGACCAATTGATTCGGTTCCCTTTTCAATGCTATCGCAAGAAATTCGATTTTGCTACACAAGAGTGACAACAGTCAAAAAGATATGATCTAATATTTTACCGTCGCGCGCAAGAATGGATTGCTCTCACGATTCTTCTACCATCATGCCATGAACAACACAATTATCAAAATCAAAATAGTTTTATTTTCATACCTATAAACCATACAGCCTGTATACGTACTAAAGAATATGTACTCTATGTATAATATGTACTAAAGAAGCATTTTAAAATAAAATGGTTATCATCATCAACCCATATAGGTGCTGTCCCACTGCTGGGCACGGGTCCCCTCTTAGATTTAGAGGAATTTGCCTATAAAATATAAAATAGAATTCTTACAAAAAAAAAGTCAACTTCCCGTAGAAGCTTACCGGCTTATTAATTTTATGTATAATTATTATTACTTCCCGAGCCCCAAGACAAAAGCTATGCTTAGTTAGCGGCTCATCGTTACTCGTAGGCATTGAATGTTTGAAATTTTTAATTTGTAATATAGGTACTGGCACTTATGAAATATAGAGTGCAAGTCATTCATAAATATGTTCATTGGCGACGACTGTGGTATATTGGGTGGAGTGTCGGACTGCTGAGCACGAGGTCGAGGGTTCGATTACCACAGGACACAAATATTGTGATGAACATAAGTGTTTGTGTTTGTCTGGATGTTTCTTATGTATTACGAATATCAGTTTGTTTTTACAAAATATAGTATATAAGTATTATATCAACTGCTATGCTTAGTTTGGGACTAGATGGTGTTGTGTAAAAAAATCCTAAGACTATGTTTTATTATTACATAGACACGGATTTTTCCCATATGGGTAAACATAAACTACAGAATATCACTTGCGTAAGATTCGGGCGAGCCTATCCAAACTCCGAGGTGCTACTGAAAATTAGAAAATCATATCATATCAATTATAGAAAATCCCAACAACACTTTGATCGACCTAGAAATCGTACCCACGACCTCTGGCGTAGCAGTCGAATCAATATGTAGATAATTATGTACACACATACATAATTATACCTAATGCTATTTAGCGAGCCGTTGCGCAAGCGTCGATTGTGTGGTAGATCTGTTATTCTTTATTAAGATTGATTATCTGTTAGTTGAGTTGATTTACAATACATAAAAATTGATTCATGTTTATCAGAATTTAAATTGAAAGACACAGAATTTTATAATAAACACGAATTGAATTAAGATGTCTTCGAGACAAAATTTATGATTCCACATAATAAACGTATATCACAAAACTAATATTCACTAGGCTATGAAATTGCTATTAGTGTTGAAACATAATTTATCCTTTACCGAGCAGCTACGTTATAGTCTTGTAATCATATGCTAAACTCCCGCTTGACCGGTTTTAAACGACGAGGTATGCTGCCAATCGGTATCAATCATAAAAAGAAATTTCTTCGGCAGACATGGTCAACTTTCCTTAGCTACTCTTTTAAAGAAAATAGTCATATTTGTTCATGAACTAAAATGAACTTTAGTATGACTTTATTGATTCCTATATTTTTATATTTATATTCAAGGTAAAATTCGGTTTAAACAATGGAAATGACACTGGCGCAACGGCTGAGTGATCGGCTTCTCCGCCACGGGTTGTGAAAGGTTGTGAGTTCGATCCCCTCACGGAACAAATATTTGTGTGATCAGGTAGCTGTTCCGGGTCTGGGTGTTTGTGTTTGTGAAAAGTTTTGTAAACGCATCCACTATAAGGAGCAAATTCTAGCGTGGAGCAACGTTTTTATTAAAAGAAAAGAAAAATAAAAAAATGTTTTTTCATAATTCTCACAACATCAGAACATAATTGCAGACCAAAGAATTTTGACTGGTAGAGAATACTGGGAAGCGTGCAAATGGTCTGGGATAGGAAGGCCTTTGCCCTTCAGTGGGACAATACAGGCTAGATAGATAGAGCATGCCTCGCGGAATGAAGTCTGCTTTATGTAGTACCACAATGTATATTAAAGTAAAAATAAATACACAAACATTGCCCTCCCTCTGAAGCAGTCAGGTAAGAATTCCTCACCAAATAGTAATTGAATTTTTCATACAAAGTAAAGAAGTACTCCTGAATGATCTACTGTTGAATCTATTGTTAACAGCTTGGAGCTCCGCCAAACCTTTTAGTCGAAATAACGCGAATAAAATGTCTATGTTCAGAGACGAACCGCACTTTAGAGTAATACCCACTGTGATCACTGATCTATTTACCAAGTTATGTAGGAACTATTCTGTCTTGTACAATTCGTTTGCTTCGAACGTTAGAGGGTTAACATCAACAACATCTATACTATCTTACTTCATGGATCGTCTGCCACCAAGGAGGTGGCAGGGTTTTTTAAACAAGCAGGCTAGCCACCTGATGGTAAGTGGTCATGATCGCTCATGGACATCTGCAACACCGGAGGAATTTCTGATGTCCTCAAAGTATGGAATACTCGTACCGACTGAAAACAAGACTTCCCGTCTACTACTGGAAATATGTATATTTAGAATTCATAGAAGATTCTTAACTGTCCTACTGTGAGTTATAAAGATTCGAAAGCGGCCACTTTAGCCAATCTTGTACAATTTTTTTTGTGAAAAATCTAATACTCGTTCAAAGGAGAACCAATTCCTTGACGAAGAAGACAGGGATGTAATTTATGCAAATAATTTATAAAATTAAATAATAATAAATATAGTACAATCAAATTTATTACAAACCTCTTTATAAAGTATAAAATGACATTTAAAAAAAGGGATAATTATATTTTAATCAATATGAATACTTTATTTAATCAGTTTTTTTTGCTGATATTATAATGACCTCCGTATTATAACTTCCTCATTAGTCTTGAAATCCTGGGTTTGATTCCCAGGTCGAGCAGTGATTTTCTATGAAATTCCCAGTAGCAACTCGAAGTTTTCTATCTGTGCCCGGTTAATGGCAATAGACTAATTTTTAGCTTATTTTTAGCTTATTTTTTTACGCATTTTATGACATGTTAACACAGTTACTAGTGAACTGATTCTTATTCCAAGATTTACACATAGTAATCGAAGGTCTAATTAATTGGTTTCCCGCTAATTGCATATTTCTGTTACAATGACATCACAATTATTAAAACTTAATTATTGATTTCACTCTCAAATTAATAAATAAGTATAAGTACATACATTTCATATTGTAAACTTATTATTATTCATGTTAACTTGATATAAACTGTATGCTCTTGTTTAATAATTATATAGATTAATATTAAATATCAATTTTATACGTAAAGGGAGTTTCCTATGGCAAGTGGGTAATATTAAAAATAACGACAATACCGATTATTACCAATAGGGATATTAATGTTTTTATAATAAGAATGCATATGCAAACTCAAACTTGTTTAAAAAAGTAATCTTAAGTATTTAATACGTGCACCAATAATGGAATAATAAAATTATTGAAGCTACTCATACTTTTGAAAGGAACAGGAAGCCACTCCGTTAAAACATCTGAGTTGAATACGTAAATAAATCGCAAGGTACATCGCAAAACCCGACAGAAAATAACGTGGCATCCTTGTATACCACATAAACTAAAATACCATTAAATTACTACAATTAATTATTCCTACTCACATTTTAAATACACTCCTGTTGCTGGTTATTTTCACACAATTATTAATAAGCACAGAACACTAAAAACAAAATAATTTACTTCATAAACACCGGTTTGTTACACAAATAAATCGCAACAGTGTTAAGTTTCAATAACATTTTAAAACATAAACAGTGATTGGGAACGCGTTCGATGTACGCGGTGAACCCGTGAGCAAGCTTGGAGTTGAGCTTTGAACTACGAAGATGTTTTTGTTATAGAGAAAGAGAGAGACGGAGCAAAAAAGCACCATAAATATTCGGCTAACATCGACCCGTTCCGTATGGTTCGCCTGTTGACTTCGGGCGACAGTATAGTATGGATACGCATGCACTCGCACGTCCTTATTATATTTTTATGGTATTTTCACGCGAGTGATTATAATCTACATGATTGCATACCTACTTTATGCAGAAGCACGTGCTGTATGAACTCCTTAGAATAAAGAACCGTCTGGTATCAACATTTGGAATATATTTCCTTATCCCATATCCATATATTTAAAATCTATACAGAACTATAAAAAACATGATATTTTTTTTCTAAAATTTTAACGTGAATACCCGCGACGTCTGCTATTGAAGTCAATGGTTTTCATGTTAAATAATTTATAGAGCAATATCCATGTCATGAGTGTTCACTTTTTAAATAGAGGTTATTAATCCCCATTATGTCGTCTTTCCCCGCAACCAATAATGCCTTTATAAACTGCTACCCTAGTAACTTTTACCGAGGGATGCGCTTTCGTGACCAAGAGCTATATATTTATATCAGAACTTTTGAAACAAGTAAACGACTTTTACGTCATGTTAGAAATAATATGCGTAAGTAACAATATTTTATAACTTAGTAAAATTTAAAAAACACGTACTACTTTTGCCTATAACTTGAAATAATATTAACTGCTATGGACACAACTACACTGACATTCAATCAACAAAATAATGACAGTTTCATAAATGAATGTTCGCAGTTGTCAATATAAATAAAATTGCATTGCAAATTAAAAATAAAACAATGGATTTTAATTGTAATCACAAGGACTCGAACGTTTAAAAAAATATGACATCATCCGAAAATGACATGTCATATCTATATTGATGTAATGAATTTAATCCATTGTGTGCTTAACGATGGGTGATAGAATATTCAATATCGCTGCCATAAGAAGAAAAAATGCCTTTGAGACGGTCCACACAATTCTTACAATTTTGAGACATTGAATGGCTGTAGACTATAGTGAACAGATGGGGGTGGATAATGCGGGGATCGTATTGTCCCACGCCGTAGTATTTCACACCATTCGGATATAAATACATTCATTCATGATGTAATGGTGCGGGACGGGATGCATTCCCGTGAATAAAAAACGAAAGTCATGCGACTAAAATTATCTCTAAAGGATATATAAATGCAAGTTCCCATAAATACATATTTTTTCTTCATTCTATATTTTTAATAATAAATTATCTATTTGGTTACGCTCTCGCAGAAAATGATGAATACTGATACTAGAATTTTTCGGATGCCTTGGGCTTACCTAGTCTTCAGTTTCAAGGAACAAATAATGTGTTTAGTCTACAGGATATATTCCTAGTGTGGCACAAAGTTTAAAAGGAGAATTCTACTTTTTGGACCAAACAATTACAATTTAAAGTCAGTTTTTAAAAGCAGCATCGTTAAGCCAACCGACATTTTGCGTCGTTGCTGGACATTAACAAATTGCCATTGAGCGATAACAATCACATCACATAAATCATTGCATCCTATATCATTCCCGTATGAAGTGGACCGCAAAACATGTCCGGAATACGTCAGGAATTCCGGATTAGATTTATTAGAACAGGACATACGAAACATCACTGATTTATTTGAACACTATAATTATTATCCAGTGTTATTGGGTTTTGTTTAATCAATTCGGGACAAACATTCATATAAGTCCTGACGCCTTTTTCCTCATACACATACGGATAGGCAGAAAATAAAAAAGCCACTTGCTACGATTTTTGCTTACTTTTTAAGATTCTGGATTTATACGTTTAGATATTTTTACGTATGGAATAAATACTTACAATGACAATTACTAATTTAGATGTTTATCTCTACGATTTATTGATCACATAACATAAATTATAAGATTTCATTTCATAATATACATAATCATTTAACATTTTATTATATAATATGTTTTCCATTCATAATAAAGGTTTCATAGCTTTTAAATGTGTTAATGTGATCGCGACGTTTGTCTACGTGGCCCGTAGAACCACCCACGGTTTCTCAGAATCTAAAAGTCGCCTGACATGTAAACATCCCCAAATACAAATTTTGATATCTACATCAGAATCAAAACCTGCATTCTTCACCTGCTTCAAGCTAATTCATACCGTGATGATAATCACAAAGCCCATTGACCGGCGCAGGCGGTACGTACAAACAGACGGTATCGTCGGCGCGTGCGCACGTTTGCGCTGTTTACGTGACCGGCAGCTGTCATAACAGAATACGGTAGCCGTGTTACAAGCCTAAGCAGATTTCATCTCATAAGATTTTTTTTATTTTTTATTTATATCACTTTATTTGGAGGAGGTGTTTTTTTACCTTGTTTCCAGCAGAACAGCAGATATGGAGATAGAGTAGGTATGGAAAACAACCTCAATGACTAAATCACTCTCTCAGGTAATTCCAAGTTTCCTGAGGAATCGATATGATAATTGATGGGGTGTAAGACCCCTTTAAACTCTGGGGCTACATACCCCTCAAGCAGTGGCCTTGCACCCAGGCTCCCTAACTCCGCCAGTTGTGTTCGATTATCAAACCATTACAATAACTGATTAGTCGATTCCTAACAACTCGATTCCTCCGGCTTCCCTTTTGAACGGTAATATGTGACCGCTTCATAAGTTGCGTGGTAGCAAGAGCAACTGCTACGCATGAGATCCTGGTTTTTATTTCCATGTTAAGCAAAATGTTATTGGGTTTTCCTATCAAATTCTCTGTAGCACCTCGGAGTCTAGATTTGTGCCCCGGGTAATAGATAAAGGCTCGCTCCCTACATTATTAAAAGGGACCTAAATATACCGGCGAACTGTGGGTGGTATGTCAGTGTACGCGTCTACCTAACCCTTCGGGGAATACAGCCGTGATGGTATGTTATATTACAGTAAATGTATTAAAGACCTAGAAAAAAAATACACGAATCTTGTACGAAAAATGATCAGGTTCAGTAAGGTTTGATTGAGTTCAAACTATGTAGCACATCTTAATAGAACTTGGGTTGAATTCCATCAGCCATATTACCATTCTAAAATAATTTTTATTGGTAATAAAGTACTGTACATCTGTGAAGTTTATGGTCATGAGCCTACTTTCAATGGTACACAAACATACCATTTTGCATATAAATTGCATGCTGATTAAATGTCAATAACCAGTTAGGGTTGTACAGTCACGGTTAACAGCTTACCTTGAGGTCAAGTAGACTTACATTAAGTAATATTATATGCAGTTATTTATTTCCAACATCCGACAATGGACTGGGATAAGGAAAGTTGTAGATCTATTCAGACTGGCTCTAAACAAAGAAGAATTTAAAAGGATGACTGCCGACCTTCAGTAATGGAGAGGCACCCAGAACAAGAAGTTTTAGTTCCAATCAAGGAGCTCATTCATTATGACATAATGCGCTTCTAAAACCTTAGCGGCTAATGTCAAAAATGTACTAGTGAATAATATCAATATTTTACACGACTATCACACCACCGCAACACAATTTCAGGGCAATACCGATAATATCTGGATATCAGATAATTCGGACTTATTACTGGTTAACAACGAAATCGATTTGGTAACATGCTCTCCGAACATGAGGTCTCGATGTGGTAAGAATGGTCACCTATGCATAGACTAACCGCGTCAAGCACAACAAATCGATTAACCTTGCAAATCGATTCACCAGCGCGTAACGAGGTATTCCCCTCAGCGCATCAAAAGCTCAAATTAAATTTAATAAAAAACAAAACCGAATCGTGTCCGCTGACGCGACCTACTTCCAAATGATAAAGAATAACGGGCTCCTTACACACGTATGCATTTACATAAGTAGCATCATACGTCATATACGTCACTTCCTGCAAACAAGAGTTATAATGTCATTCAACTGCATGAGAGAAACCGGAACCCGTAGTGATGTGACATGTTCTGTAATAACATTATAATCCCAATTAGTCTATTTATGAGTTTTTTCCGGTCACTAATTTGATAGGCCATTTCTATGATTGAAATGAATTGTGAAGTCATTATATGTAATAAGATAGATGCATTTTAGCTTGAATTTATCTGTTACTTTTCTTAATGATATTGGTGTTATGACAGGTTTCAATAATACGAGTCGATGCCAAAATTTATTCGACAGATTTTCAATTTAACTATTTTTTTTATTGTATGAGGGATTTTGGCATGGTAAACAATTTCTAAAGATAAGTTCCTACTGTAGGGATCATGTGTCTCCTGCCCATGGTTAACTTTTTAAACTAAAATCATAATGTTTGTTTTTTCAGGTCCTAGAAGCAGTTATAAAGAAATAAGGTATGTTTGTCTTTAAAATAATAATTAAGTATAATATTCTTGGTCAATTTTTACACAGCACCATCTAGTCCCAAACTAAGCAGAGCTTGTACTATGGGTACTAGACAATGGATATAATATTTATCTACTTTTTTTTTGTAAATACATACTTATAATTTAAAGAAACACCCAGACAAACACAAATGTTAAAACCACATAAATATTTGTGTCCTGTGGGAATCGAACCCACGACCCCATGATCAGCAGTCCGACACTCGAACCACTAGACCATATGATTCAGCGTTTCAGCTACGAATATAACATCGCCGGCATTATCTTCATTTACCTATATTTAGTTTCTAGTTTCTTACGGAGAACTTTAAATATCGCCGGAAAAAGGGTTCATCGGCCGCCTAATGTAATCACTATGCAAGGCGTACTGCGTCGCTGATAATTTGGTACATGAATAATGGAGTCTTTCCCTAATTACACATCCTACGTAATAATTATTTACTTACTAGTGCGCTGCGGTATCGTACCGCAACACGGCGCAGGCACGGCGATGGAATTACCTTTCATATTTTTGGAATATGATTAAAATAAATCTAATAATTCATTTCTATTACATAATTTAATAGAATAAAAAATATATTTTCGTTTTTATTAAGTATTGTTTCCTACAAATAAACATTTCTATTTCTATTTAATAAATACAATTTAATAGGTAGGTACATATTAAATGTGTTTGTCCTCTTAGCATTTTGGCAAGTTTTTGTCATTGTAAGCATTCACACGAAAGTTTCAGACAAAATAAAAAGCTGCTACTACTATTTTATTGAGATATTTGATAAAATAAATAGAGGTGTCTTAAGTATGACCAGAATTCCAGAATTATCATAAACAAACAAATACCTACATAAATTATCCGATACTAATTATTGACAAATCAACATCGTGCAGGTGTGACTAAACTGACCACCTGTAACAAAATATTTACCAATATTGTTAGTGTATTATTTCGTTGTTAACTGCATTCGAAGAAGAAACAAAAATATACGCCACTCCCAAAAATATATAATTGCAATTGACAAGACGCAAGACAAGCATAGCAATTAATAAGTGGATACATAAATTATGTATACATATATTAAATACATAGCTCGTTTTGTCGTCAAGTTTTAATTATACATTTAGTGCAGCGATTAGTGGTCACTACCGTTACAACGACTGTCGTGAGTTCGAATTTCGATTCCCATCTGAGACAAATATTTATATCGAGCCTATATATACACTGTCCCTGTAAAGTACCCTGAAAGACAGGTTCTATTTATAGTACGGCAAATCCTCATGGCTCGTCCGCCACCTGGGCGGCAGGGTATGTCGATCTCGTACCGACTAAAAACCGCATTAAGCTTCATTTGCCGCACTAAATTCATGGCCATGGGATCCTTAAAATTCGTCGCAACCATGACAAGAGGTGTTACAGACGCCAGCAGGTCAAGCTATGCAAAACGGACAAATTTTCCCAATTGAAAATGAACCTTATTGTGTTGTATAGTAAGTTGAATATTTATCAAAGAAATTCGACAGATTGTGGTAGCTTGATGTGCTGGCCCCTCTCTCCTCCTCTCTGGTACAAGAGCCGCTGGAGACTAAAAACCACATTTGCCTTCATTTTACCTAAAATCATGGCCATGGGATCCATGAAATCCGTCACAGTCATGACAGGGTGAGGTCCAAGAGCCATTGGTCCCCTTCAATTGCAATAGAGAACTTGCTAGCTTTAAAAACAATAGAAGAAAATTGTCTTGGGCTTCTTCGAATATAATTTATGCCCACAGAAATTTCTCTAGTTAACTAATATCTCATGGGTCTCTGCATATGCCATTAATAATCCTTAAGGATATTGCTATAATAGCCGCACGCAGTGGGCACATTAATCGCGGTATGATTAGACGCCTCTTACGACTTAACGATACCCACGGGAGATGGAGCACTTCACTCGATCTTAGCAACTAGAAAAAGCTTCTGGTTCATTAACCAGAAGCTTTTTCTAGTTGCTACCATATCTATATTGGGACCATTGTCCCAATATAGATATTGCAAACACTGAGCATACGCACACTCAAGAAATAATTTAAAGTGATAACTGGTAGTTCGTCATATTGCCTGCCATATCACTATTCTATATTTTACATGTATCCATCTCATAACTCATACCATACTATAACCTCTATATTCCACGAAGTTTAGGCAGAGGTGTACCAATGTATACACAGTATTCGCCGGTATGTTTAGGTCTCATGTAATAGGGGGTTTATTGCCATTAACCGGGCACAAATGCTACTGAGAATTTCAGTCAATCATAAAAAAGAAGCAGTTGACGTCACCGAAACTATGTAGCCATTGTAGGTAAATAAAATCCTACGATACAGATGGCTAATCTTCAAGAAGGTGGACAGAGGTATAGGTAGGTGCGTTTGCGCAATCGTCAGTATGGTTTTTAGGCTCGGTGTGTATCTAATAGGGAACGATCCTATTCCGTACGTAACTCTACGATGCTACAAAGAAAATCTTGGAATAACTAAATCACACTGTCTATAACCTAAAAATCAAACTCAGTACTCAGCAGCCGCACTTGGAACCAATAGGGATGTCTATCTTCCACATAATGTCATGATATTGAATAATTGCGCCTTCTATCTCCTTCCCACTATCACGGCATTGCCTTGAAAGCGTCTGAGTCCCACGTGTATGTAGGACCGGCTCATTATGCAACATTAATGCAGCCCCGGGCCCCGGATATTACCCGTAGTACACCCACATGTTGTGAGCATTCTCGTGGACTTATTGTTTATGTGGAAACTTTGCCTTAAGTTGCATTCTTCTGCCACTTGACGCTCGTGTTATCGATGATCTGGAAACTTTGCCTTAATTTATATTCATTATTTTGTCACTTGATGCTCGTCTGTGGAGAAGTTTGAAGGAAATCGTGGAAGTTGATTCTGTAATAGTATGTGTGTGGGTAATTATATTTGTGTAGTACCCTACACAAATATCTTTGTTTCTTTGTATATCTACCAACAACAAAAGGTTCAAGTTCAAATATTTTATTTCAATTAGAGCATTAAAATAGCACTTTTTAAAACTCTAAACTAGCTGCACGGTTCCAAAAAGTGGGTTTTATGGAGAAGAACCGGCAAGAAAAGGTTAAAAATATTCTCAGGTCAGATTCAATGTATCATTATAACAGGTACTTTACAAGCTTCAAAAACTAGTAGTTTTTTACATTTAAACAAAGTATTCTAGGCCGAATACTAATCCAAAAATATTTGCCACCAAAATGTCAAAATGAAAGTTCTTCGATCGATCTGACACCTTCTCACTTTGACGAGAAAAATGGACACCATAAAACGTAAAAGCATTCATTACGTAAGCAGACGAAGCTACCACCCCATTTAATATGCGTGCACGTCGGAGGGCCTGCTTGCATGTATTGAGGGTGCGCCAGACCGCTTGCCGCCCTTCCGCTGGGGTCAATGACCGCACCAAAACAAAGAACGTCACCTGTAGTCACCACTAGCTTATTGCGATCGATATCTCCTTTATAACTTGTATTGTATGAGTATGTCGAGTCGAAAGACTGTTGGCGGGTAAATATTGCCTACGACTACCAGGAAAAGCTTTCATTGGCGTGCCCAAAGCAAAAGGGGTATAGGTGCAGTCATAATAAAATAATTTCCTCGTCGAATGTCTCTTAATACTAATCAACTTCACTACATAGTATAAAACAAAGTCGCTTTCTCTGTCCCTATATCCCTATGTATGCCTGAATCTTTAAAACTACGCAACGGATTTTGATGCGATTTTGATGAAGAGGAAGCTTTATATGTATAATACATGTATTTTATTATTACATTGCACCCGTGCGAAGCGGGGGCGGGTCGCTAGTTATAGATAAGTCACAGTTCCACTAGACCATTCACGCTACAGTTGAACCCCAAAGTATTAGTTGAACTACACATGGTAATAACCTTGACCCGTAAAAAGATAAAAACCTCCTCGGAATCCGTGAAACTCGATGTAACGAACACAAGGCTTACAACTACATTTACTTTATCGCACTATTGTTCGACTTCTGCGAATGTTGGTACATCTCCTTGTACGCAAGATCTTGTATATTTGCCCCAATGAAGTTAGGTATGAAGGAAGCACACAACATGTCATTTTAGGAAAAAAACACTGCACTTCGAATGTCTTTTCAAAATCATAGCTTTTGCTGTTGACAGTTGACACCTGTCAAATGTGTCACCGCAGGTACGCCGTTTGTTACTATTGGTAGATTAGCCGCCTTTGTCCAAATTGTCTCAAGGAAGAAAAAATAGGTATGAGTAAATCATAGAGTTATTATGTATAGGCAAGTACGAGTATAACATCATTACTTGCCCCCTTGCCATTAATTACCTAATCAGTGTATCAGACAAAGGTTGTTTTCTGGGAATAACCCTTTGGGGAATACTGACGTGATGGTATGAATAGAAGTAATTATTTATAGGATTGGAACCAAACCGCGTGACACAGTATAAGTAATGTTATTGACAGGAACTATGACAAATAACGGTTGATTAGGTATAACAATCAAATAAGAACAACAGCAGTAATTTAATATTCAAAGTTATTTACCAAGGTTACTCCCACTGTAATTAGTGGGTTTCATTTCACCTCAATATTTGTTTTATACACCTTTATATAAGGCTATTATAATATAATCTAATCGATGAAGTCGAGGCTTTATAAAACTTGTTTGTATCCAATGCTAGTATGATTTAAGCCTAAAAAAGAAAGCCTTTTTGATGTAGTGGTTGCGAGTTCGACTGCTAAGTGTGAGATCTTGGGCTTGATTCCCTGTTCAAACAAAGTGTTATCGAAAATAGATAATCATAATCATCTTTAAGATTTAACCGCTTAAAATTATAGGCCCCCTATTACATATATGACCTAAACATAACGGCGAACTGTGGGTGTATACTAATAAATACCTCTGCCTAATCCTTCTGGGAATACAGGCGCGATGGTATTATTATTCAATAAGTATTTACTTAGGAGTCTTCAAACGCACTATATATTTGTTATAAAGTTTTTTTGCTTTAGCTTCAAATACACAAAGAAATTGCAGAATCTCGAAACACGTGTTTAAAACAAATCTCGTCGTTGAAATATTACAATTATCTTAAACAAATAAACGCATAAAAGTCTCCGTTCTCTAGTGAACCACCGTGGATTCAATATGGCGCGCTCACCCCATGGCTACGAATGAGCCAGATTAATTAGAGATAACCGATCGTCATGGTGTCCGGGTGCACTTGCCTTCATAAGAAGGGGGCGCTACGGCTATTTATAAAGTATGGTATATTCGTTTTTATATAGATACGTAGGTACTTCTTTGTTTGCGTAATCAGTTAAATTCAGGAATGAGATTTAAGAAAAACCTCCGTCCTCCGCGCCTTTTCCCAACTATGTTGGGATCGGCTTCAAGTCTATCCAGATGCAGCTGTATATTAGTATGCTGATATACAGCTGTAGGAGTAGCTGTGTATGCAGCTGCAGATCAGCTGTACAGCTGTATATTTTATACGAAGTGACTGCCGTTAAGCAGTGATAGCCTAGCGGTATAACCATTGGACTTCCAAGTCGAAGGTCTCGAGTTCGAATCCAAAGCACGCACCTTTGACTTTTCGGAATCATGAGTCAAACTCAATTCCTAATTCGAGCAGTAATTGGGTTTTTCTATGCAATTCTCAGTAGTAGCTCGAAGTTTGGATTTGTACCTGGTTAGTGGCAGTACACTCACCCCCTATTAGTAAAGGGGGCGAGTGTACTGCCACTAACCTAGGGTATGTTTAGGTTCCATGTAATAGTTTACATGGGACCAAAACATACCGGCGAACTGTGGGTATAAATAAGTACATCTCTGCCTAATACAGGGGGCATACAGGCGTAATGATATGAATAAAACATTTAAGAAAAAGATCAAGTCCGAGTAAACCACATGTTCCTTTAGAAATCTCAAGGTTTTCAAGAAAAAAAAATCCAATCTGTAATTCTTAATTATATTTACACAAAAAAACCTAATTTTAGAAGAAATTAAAAAGATAAGTACCAGATGTTAAAGATTACATTGACGACGACGCCCGCCATTACCGTAGACATTAACGGCGGCGTCATTATATCAACTAGCGAGCCTTGAACCGAGCCTTGAATTATTATTGCAAGCTGCGAAAAGGCAACAACTCGTTATGTTATGTAATTGTATAGACTTTGTTGAATCTTTGAGTTTAAAACTGAATACTTACTTCGTTTGCTTTGCGAGGCAGTACTGTTATTATTTTTATGTTTTGTGCTCCTAAAGCGACAAATTGTTATGTCTTTTTTATGCCAATGGTCTAGTTAGTCACAGTATTCCTATTCCTATTCTGTGAATTAATTGTTAAAAGTGCGGCTGCAAAGCGTCAGGTCCTGTTTCAGTTCCCAGCTTGAACAAAAATGTTATTGTTTTTCTATAAAATTATTAGTCGCAGCTCCGACAGTGTACAGAGGCCTGCACATTAAGCTACCACAATCTGTCAGATTTCTTTGATAGATTTTCTAATTTAATACAAAACTATGTTCTTATTCAATTGGGAAAATTTGACAGTTTTGGATAGGTTGACCTGCTGGCGTCTGTGCATTAGAACCTACTTACAAATCTGCCTCTGCTCTTCGGGTAATACAGGCGTAATTGTATGTTATGAATGAAAAAAATCAGCAGTATGTGTTTGTTGTGTGACTTGAAACCCTAACCCTAAGATTAACCAGCGTGAAATATTGGTTTTATTAAGATTATCTCCAGATAATAATCCCCTTGCTTGAGGAATTACGATAACTTTAAAGAAAGAAAAGTCATTTATGTGCCACAAAGACACCATTACAAGTATTTAATTAAGAATTAATACCTAATCATAAATCAATCGCCAACGCCAGAACCGAAGGCAGCCTATTTGTAGATGTGTACCAATCTTAATAATTAAGTCTTGAATTCAAGTTATAATTATTATAAAAATCACAGGAAATTTTCTTTTATCATGAAGTTCATACGAACATGGTTCAACCAGCTCATGTAACACAAGTTATAAAAACCGAAATGTCACCATAGACAGCATGTAAGTAGGTAATGCGTATACATATATAATGCGTATATTTGTGTGCATATTGAACAAAAAAGCCGATCTCCCGCGGTATAAATCTCGTTAAACAAGAAGCGGCATAATTAACGGTATTTAATCGTACCTACATTGTTAATTGTGGGAACATTCATGTTGACAATCATCGGAATTAACAATCACTAACAGTACATGGAAACTTCAATCCAGAGAATTTAACTTTAATTTCCAGCTAATAAGGTGCAAATTACAATGATTGCGATATGATCACTGCACCCATTTCACTATTGTGTACTGTATGTTACCGCTAATTTACATTGCACAGACTATTTTCAGATTTTCTGGAAATATCTGTAAAAATACTTGGTCAGAATTAGTTATATGACACTGTAGCTAGTACTTGTCATATTTCTTTAAGACTTCCAAGGTCAATTGCAGGACTCTAGATTTAGTAAGCGTTACAGTCTAATATTCAGAGATGAATCTGAGCCTAAAGTTCCATATGTTCCTAAGCTTCCATATGTTTGCGTAAGTTTACGCTCGGCTCGTAGATACTGAAACTAGGTTCTGTGAGCGTTTTAAAGGTTTGGTAAAGGCAGGTGCCTTTTTACAATCTTGATAGACCAAGACTTGAATATGTCTTGTAGCTGTCTTTATCATTTTAATAAATATAAAATGAGAAGGCAAAGATAAATAGCTTCATCTTTCTCTTTGCTAATAAGCGATTTGGAACAACAGTTACCTAACTAGTTCTCCTAACATATCTCATGAAGTGTGTGTTATATGTATCAACAGGGGAATTTAGTAATAGTTAAATATCCTTGCAGTTAAAGTATCACTCATCTCTGAGAAAATGAAATAAATTAAAGACGTCAAAAAGATTCCGCATCTGTGCTAGTCATTCTAACTGTAGATGAACTCGTCAGTATGCAGCTGACCGGCTTTCTTACTATAACGGTAACATAGAATTTTGTCAGTACATTTCAATCAGATTTAGAAAACATGATAGTGCATGACATTGATTGTATTGTAACAGTAGATGGCATGTAAAATTAATAATGTAATAATATATTGTACTTAAAGACGTAAGTAGAGGTAGGTAGAGATTTTTATTAGTTATGGTATGGTTATAGGATATGTATCGCGTGAATGCAGCTTACGAATAACAGGTATTGAATAATGCCCCTTCAATATCAAACAGGAAAATGGATAATTGAAAAGATCCCAAAGCTCGGAATTTTTGAGAGGGAAATAATAGACATTTCTTTTAAATAAAGAACTCCAAAACACGCTTTTACATTGTACAGCTACGTACACTGCGCATATCTTTGACGAGCAATAGGTACCATAAATACCATTTAAAATAACATAAATTGCTTTCCACCAATATATTACCAGAAAATTAAATGTCTCTGCTTATTACGTGCCTCAATAAGTACTTACGTATTGTCATTTTGTTCGTACAATACGAAGTTAAATTGCTGTTTTATTGCGTCTGTATGAATCGTGCAGGCCTTGAATGGTGGCGCGGGCGCAGGCGGCCGGCTGTGATCGACAGGCAGACGCGGGCGCATTCAAAAGTACAATGCACCATTTTGGGATGTATTTACGTAAATATATGGCCATGTGTCTGAGAGTCAATCTCGTTACGGGCAAGTAATTTTTGTAGTGACCCTGTTCAATGTATAAGGAAAGGCTTTTAGTATTATTTTTTGTCGTTTTACTGTTGTTCTGTACCTATTAAGTTAGATCATTTTATTTGTTGTATTTCGTTAGATTTTTCATTAAAATTTTAATGATTTCTTGTGAATATTGTTGATTTTGAATGATTTTTATTGAACAGAAACATGAGCAAGTAAAGACAATCCTTGTAACACTAGTGGACCAGACAAACTCTTCTAGAATTATGTTGACATCCTCAATGACATGATAGCTTGTTCTACTGACTTGCTCAATTGACTATGTAATAATGCATTCATGATAAAGTATGAGCTGTGATTAAAATAAAATTAAATAATGAATGCATTATTTAATAAAAAAAAAAATTCTTAATCTTCTTTTTTTGTATCTCTTTGTTTGTTAAAGTTAACAAACAATCAGCCGGGCTATCTTTTACTTTATTTGTACGTTTATAAGTAACAAGCTGTTTTTTAAACGGTGGCCTAGTCCTTCTCCAAGGTCTATCTCTGTACCAAATTTCATCAAAATCGGTTCAGCGGTTTAGGCGCGAAAGCATAACAGACGGCAGACAGAGTTACTCTCACATTTTACCATGAATGCATTATTTATTAGTCATATTTACATTATTTTCAAATCTATTAGAAACAAAGAAAGATTTGGGACACGTTTTTGGGGACATTTTTAACACAACACCATCAAGTCCCAAACTAAGCAGAGCTTGTACTATGGGTACTAGATAATGGATATAATACTTATATACTTTTTTTTGTCAATACATACATATAATACATAAGAAACACCCAGACAAACACAAATACTCATGTTTTATCCACACAAATATTTGTGTCCTGTGGGAATCAAACTCACGACCCCATGATCAGCAGTCCGGCACTCGAACCGCTAGACCACAGTAGTCGTCAAGATGTTTTAATTTATTTTTTAGATATGAAACTACACATGTCATCTTCTTCAAAATAGGTAATTAATTTCTCTGAATCTCTAGATAGGTAGGTACCTCTATTATATTGGGGCTGCTTAAAGACCCGAATAGCACGGTAGCTCTAAAGATATTAATATACAAGACAATCATTCATACACATCACAAAGCATTAACGTAACGAGGAGCGATGCGTCTTGTCCGTCATTACGCTGAATGGACAAACAAACCACATTGACAGGAGGCCTTGCTCGACTACTTGATAGAATTGACCGTCACATGGTAGCAACGAAATTCCTTTTATTTTACATACCTACATATCTACCAGTGCTCCACGAGGAAACGTTGTGTTGGCAGTGGAGGGACTTTCACCCGTAAACTGCCAACCCAACTATTTCTCTTTCGTTTCGTTTACAGGGTCGGAAACGCGCAAGTTATATCCCTGGTGTTGCAAGCGTCTATAGGCTACGGTAACTGCCTACCATCAGGTGATACGTATGCTTGTTTGCCACCTTATATAACCGTGGTATAAAAAAAGGTCGAGCAGTCAAGTGTTGACGGGTTTTTCTATGAAATTTTCTGTAACACCCCGGAGATTGGATGTTTGCCCGGTTAATGGCAATAAGCTCGCCCCCTATTACATGGGACTTAAACATACCAGGAACTGTGGGTGTACATTAGTACACCTCTGCCTAAGCTTTCGGTAAATACATACGTATTGTTATGTTATGTTCACGTAGCCACCAAAACAAAATAAACCTTCAAACGGTTTTAGCAATTAAGTGTAACTCTAAAAAAACATACGCAACCACTGAAATAGTTAACGTATGTGAAATACCTATAGCCATTATGAAGATAAGTCTGTAATTCGTAATTACATCCAATTATGTCCCAAATTAATTCCAATTAAACATAATTATCGCTACATTACGAGCAGAATATTTTTTGCACATTAAACAACTCATACTACCTACCTCTATGGTCTAGTGGTCACAGACGCGCATGCTGAACCTGAAGTTCGTTTCTCAGATTGAGCTATTATTTATATTTTCTTAGTAACCTAACCTTAGTTTTCTTAGGACCTGGGTTCGATTCGGTCGAGCAGTGTTGATGGTAAATCTCAAAAAGTTTGGATTTGGGCACAAATCCAAATCCAAACTCCTAGCTGCTACTGAGAATTTCATAGGAAGTTAGGATTGATAATAGGCTCACCCCTATTACATTAGACCTAAAAACAGACCGACGAACTGACGGTACAAATTTAGTACCTACACCTCTGCCTTTCTTTTCAGGGAATATAAGCGTGAAGATATGTTAAAAATACTTTTTCATAATATAGTACAGATGCCAGCAGGTCAAGCTGTCCAAAACTGACAAATTTTCCCAATGGAAAATGTACCTTATTACTTTGCATTAAAGTTGAAATTCTATCAGAGAAATTTGACAGATTGGGGTAGCTTGATGTACTGGCCTCTGTACCTACCTACATGCAGGAAATTATTTATTCAACACTACAATATTAATATGCAAGACTTGTAGAATACTAAAACATTCAATCAATTGTACGCATTACAAAATAATTATGTCAACCAATAACAATGTGGCCTAACCATACTATATTATTCGAATGTGTTACGTCTGTGTTGATTTTTTGTTCGATATTGCATTCGGCTTAGATTTACAGGTTTTGTGGTAAATGGAGCAGGGTTTGTGCAGTCACTAACCGCGCAATATGAGCCTTGAACGACTTCATTCAATAACGAAACTGACTTACTGAACGAAGACAATACAACCGTATGACATACATGGCAGAATAAAAAATCTGTGCATAATTTTTAAAACGTTTTAATCGCATAAAAAAAAAAATAAAGATTCCATTTTCAAATAGCGGTATACTTTTAGTGTACGAACGTTATATATACATAATTATATTGATTACTTACCTAAGTAATCAATAAAGACATGAACGAATGTATATCGTGTATTTGTAGGCGAATAATTACGCAATTATATCATCATGTGGTCAGCCAACCTCGGAATATGACAAAGAATTTTATTGAAAAAACATCTACCAATTACGCCTCCAAACTGATGACCATTGCAATGGAAAAAAAATTAAGCAAGAAACTAAAACCGGACTGCGCTACATCCAAAAATGAACAACAAAGCATTCTGCTTACGCTTTCATTTTCCCGCGACGAAAATTACTTGTGGAGAAGTCCCATTGTGTCCATTCAGCAATTGTAAAGATGTGCACTCACAGCCTCCTCACAAAAACTGTCCGAAACTCATTTGTCGCTTTACCAACGTATACAAAATAATCGCGAGAAACTGATTTTAAAAAAAGGAACTAGTAAATCGCGTTCGAATTTCAAATGCAAACGGCCGATCAAGTCCGAAGCTCGCAAGCGACTCGCGAACGGCGCGCCGCTCATTCACTATAGCCATAGCTATAAACCACGGGGTCTATTGTGCATTGGTACCTTGGTTGGCAGACACGCGAACCCTCCTGTCTCGGAACTAAACCCATAGCTATAGCTTCCCCTCCCCCGCGTCGAACGAACATTGAACTAGAATTTCGTGAACTTGACTAAACGAACTCTAGAAGCTGTTTGTAAACAAACTCGTATTGACTTGAGATAGAATGGATAGTATTTTTTATGTCAATAAATAATGGGCAACGTGGGCGCTTTGTGGGCTTCAACTGTTTTATTTGAAAGTTAAACGTGGCTGTTTTACATAAATTACTTAACACTAAGCCATGGAAAATATATGCAGTTGAAAAGTCGTAATTGAATAGTAACATTAATTCTGTGCGTTTTATAACACGGCATTGAACTATATAGTTCAATGCCGTATATAAACCAAGACAAAAAATTCCTCGTTCAATTCATTCTAACCGTTATCTCCATAAATTAATCTCCGTTAAAAATAGCGTTAAGATTTTATTTTGCATGCATTCAGGTTTAAAAATACTCTATTAATTAGAGCGTGGCCTAGAAGCCAGGCAGCGAAAGTGCTAATGTCATTGGCTTGTTATTATTAGTCTCTAATGAAATCACCAGCCACTTTAGACTTGCTCAAACCATAGGATCATTACTAACAAAACCGTTAATAACAAGAAAATATAATTAACATTGGCAATATACCTATTGGAAGAAAGTTGATACTGGTATTTATATAGTAAGTAGAAGGTACGTAACCACAATGTAACTTCAGATTAAAATCTGTACAATAACTAAAATTATCAAAGCAAAATCCACTCTCTCACTGGCTAATAGTGCAATCTCAGAAAGTAATAATAATCCCATAGATTTAGATCAAAGATTGACAAGGGGTCTCTACCTACGCATTGGAACTGCGTCCCCGCGCAAACTTTCCAAAGTACCTTCCGGATGTCTCCCTCACAGAAGACATGCCGTCAAGGAAATACAAATAATAATAATAGAAAGAAACGTGCATTTATTTGCAAACAATAATAATTAAACCATTGATAAAAATACTTATTTTATTTGAGTAAAACTAGAAACTTTGAGGCCCAGAATTTGGTATTTGTCAAATACATAGTTTCCTCCCAGCAAGAAGGCATACGCTAAGAAAGAAATTAGGGAAATTCCCATGGGACTGGAAAATGGAAACAATGCAATCGCTGAACATCTAAAAGAAAGTACGGTAGTGCAAAATTCAACCGGTAAATGGATTCATTAAAATAAGAACACTACACTAAAACTTCAGCACTAAATACCGCTAATGCCTTTTACCTACCTAGTAACTTAGTTTAATTTTGTATAGTTTAATACCTATTTTATTCATCAGTCTATCGTCATCGCTAGACGCCGTTAAAGTTTAGCAGTCGAAGTGTTTTGATAAAGTATATAGTCATTAGTTGCAGGGCGCACACACCGAGGGGAGGAATCACGGGAGGGATATTGCCTCGAGACATCCATGGATGTACAATTTTTTTAAGGCGGCATACACATAGTGGGAGTAATTCCACTCAAATTAGAGCTGCCCGATTGGGGAAGTGCCTCCGCCTTGCAGAAAATCGAAGTAAAATAACACTGCTTTGAGCTGTGTTGTGTTTCTTACGGTGAGTAAGGTTGCCAGTGCTCCACGAGGAAACGTTGTGTTGGCAGTGGGGGGACTATGACCCGTATACTGCCAACCCAACTATTCCTATTTCAATACAGGGTCGGTAACGCGCAAGTGATACTCCTGGTGTTGCAAGCGTCTACAGGCTACGGTAACCGCTTACCATCGGGTGGGCTGTTTGCTTGTTTGTCAACTTAGTAGAATAAAAAAAACATAATCTGTAAGTATAACCAGACCAGATAAGTCGACCCGGTTTATAGGATTTAATACGTTGGAGGAGGATTACTACGAGAATTTAGTAATGCTGTAGGGATCCGCTGGAGGATTAAGGGAGTTCCCATCAATTATTCTGGTACTCATAGAAATCAATTCTCCCTTAGTAAAGGGAGAATAGGTACATGAGGGTAGACAAATTAGTCTTTGGGTAGAAGATAAATCTGTATTAATTAAGTGTGTCTACATCCATAAATACTGCAAAATATTTGCTTAATCACATGCGTCGTTGAGTATATTTTAATATTGAGTCCTAAAAGGATATACCATCTATCCGTACCATTACACCCCCCGAAAGGTAAGGCAGAGGTGTACTAATGTACACCGACCGCTAGTTCGCCGATATGATCCCTATGTAACAGGGGGTAAGCATTAACGGAGAACAAATCTTTCAGAATTTCATGACACTGCATGACTGGGAAGCGAACTCAGGACCTTAAGCATAACAGTCACGTTTGCAACCACTAATGAGGCAGTGAAATGATATAAAAATGAGGGCTTATTCAACAATCCCCTAATAAAGATATAATATAAATCCCCTAAAATACACCGTGTTTTTTTTTGTCATCTTACAGCCGAAAGGAAACCATTATTTCAAAATTATTTCTACTAGATATGGGACAAGTCTGAACGTCGGGATTAATAATATCAATATACGCGATAAAATCCGTAAAAAGTAGTTTTATTTCAATAATACTTAACTCTTTTCTCAAGATATAAATTCTCTCACCAAAATTCTTTCGTAGCTCAGTAGAAAATATTTGTGTGCAGACAAACTGCCCGGTTGCACTTCCTTTGCAGTTGCCCCGTCCCCGTATCATATCGATCGGTAGCAAAACGAGGGTTAGCAACCAAAATAGGGGTGTTATATGTACAATGAACTACGCATTATGTAAGCTTACCTATGAGTAGCTACGATTTTAGAAAGCTCGGCGTCCTTACTTTTTTATGTATATAGAGGGGTGGAGATACATAATGTACAGGTGAACCACCTTATTCTATAAATAATGTACACTCTGATACTAAATATTATTAATCTCGAGTAAAAATGAAGACTTCATTAAGAATTAAAAAATTAATACTCACATTTGACATCTGTCAAATTTGACAACTGAATTACGCCATTTTTAACTGAGTTCAAAAAAGAGGAGTTTCTCAAATCGATTGGTTTTTTTATGTATACACCGTTCAAACACGTTCTGAAATGCGCTTCAATTAAGGTTTACTATTTGATATTACAAAACAATGAACCTTCACTTTAAAACAACGGTGAAACAGTTCACAGAGCTAAAAGTGAATTGAATAATGTCGATTGCATAAGATTTAAGAACACCTACTAATGAATTAGTGTCAACTTACTGCGAGTTAAGTGATCCAGCTTAACATTTATGTTTTGACATCAACTTATCTCACCTGTCTGTATGACCACTAATTACAATTTCAAAGCATTTTGAAAGTTAATCGGTCTAAAGGATTATGTTGGCAAAAAAAAATGACGACTGTTTTAAATTTAAATTTGAAGGAGTATATTTTAAATTTAGAACTCCACACTAGGTACTTCTCCTGTATTGTGGGTGCTTTCACAAATAGGACAACTATAAGCAGGTCATACACATTTCTTTGCTCCGTACGGGGATAGAAGCACAACTCGCAGTGAACGGTCAAATATATTCACGACCTTTTTGTTACATATTGTATAGTAAGTACTTACATAATGTTTAAATGTCGACTACAAAGAATGTAACAATCAATATCTGTGCTAAATACAATATAATTACTTGCACCAATGAGACTAACGTCGTACAATAATATCTATTTAACTGTTAAAAGTGTAGTCATTACACTAAAATGCCGCTACTAATAATAATTAGCATTACAAAGCTGTTTATGTTTCATACCATAACTAACCAGCGAACATTACATTGTACTAACTGGTACAAGTTTAACTGTAAAATAATACACTGCACTTTACAAGTAGTTATTTATATTCGATTCAGTAAATAGCTGGCAAGGTTGATACTATATTATTTTTATTAATACATTTAGTAGCGACAAAATAAAACCTAACCTTCCTGATGACCAGTCTATCCTTGGGATATCGGGATTTCCTAGAAATTGAGTTTCGGAGGTCGGATGGCAGTCGCTTCTTGTAAAATATTGATTATCAGTCGCATAGTTAGACTGACAGCTAACCCCAACATAATTGGGAAAAGATTCGATAGAGGTTAGTGACAAAAAATTATTAATTAGTAGTAGCAATCCAACACAAAAATACGTGTGAATTTTAATCGGTTATTAAAAAGCATTCATGCCGCCAAGAGTTAGACTTAACACTTGGCGGCTCTAACTCTTAACTCTTATAGATATACACATAGGAGTACCCAAATGTGTATATCTGTGGTGTGCACCACATCATATATTATTATCGTCCTGGCGCTTAAAACTCTAATCTACCAATAAAAAATTAAAAGAAAAACACACTGGTCGACTTGGAAATAGAACAAAGCACCTCCCATTTAGTAACTGCGTTTCTGATAACTAGACACACCTATTAATTGTTAACAAATTCATAATATGATCAGGATTTTCTTAGGTTGAAAATGCCAAAAAGCTATCTGGTCTCTTATAGCGAAGATTTGGAGTAGCTACAGTAACTGAGTAGGAGTGGACTCTTCTTCAAGCAGTCTATGAATGCAGCCAAAAACATCCTTTAACTTAAACATTAATACTTTTGATTTCTGACATTTACGCGAATATTATACATTGAAATAAATCTACTTTTTACGGATTTTATCGCGTTATATTAATATTATTAATAACGACGTTTCGGACCCTTTACAGCGTCCGTCCGAAAGTAGTTTTATTTCATTAATACTTTTGTAATATAACACAGTTATTCTAATTTATCAAGACTATTGCTTGACACTGACATCATTTGCATGGGCACGCGCAGTTCATTTATCCTATTTCGCTTCGGTCCAATTGAGCGGACATTGAGTAGTAGAAGACTGTGTATCGTTTCAAAACTCATGCACTCTTTTGTGTTAAAGTGGATATTGTAAATATGAGCATAGATTAAAGGCATAATTAAACCTGTGTGTTATTCACTGGTTAAGAATGTAAAGTTGATAATCATCGTCATCAACCGTGTGTTCCACTGCTGGGCATGGGTATCTTATCAATGAGTTGGAATAAGAGGGATTAGGCTATATAGATTATTAGGTTAGGATATAATCAATCACGCTGGCCTATTACAGGTTGGCAGACTTTACACGCCGTTAAGAAAATCTCTCAGGCGCATGCGGTGGAGGAAAGCATCGTGAGGAGGTTTACTCCTCACGATGTTTCGAGAAAATGACTTCAAAAGACTTGGAAGTCGAATGGTCATATGCACCATATGGTATACATCATAAATATGGTAGTGAGTGGCACCAAAGTTTAACACAGAAATTACATCCAGCATCTCGTGTGAATGGCGATCTCTTTCAGGCGTTCGATGTGCTAGACGGTTGCCAATAAAGCTAAAAAGAATGGTAGGTTTTTAAAAAAGTTGTAAGACCAGTTCCAGTACTCTATGTAACTAAGATAATAACAGAACGAACAAATACTTCATTCCTCTGACATTGTCGTCATACCATCATCATGGCACTCTCGTCATCCCTATAATCGTTATCAGCAATGTCATCGTAATAATCATCATAATAATTATCATCATCGCCATCACCCTCAACATCATCATCGTCAAAATCATAATTCTTTGACAATTTTACGCAGCACTATCTAGTCCCAAACTAAGCAGAGCTTGTACTATGGGTACTAGACAATGGATTTTTTTTGTAAATACGTAGTTATAATACATAAGAAACACCCAGACAAACACAAAAAGTTATATTTATCACGTAAATATTTGTGTTCTGTGGGAATGGAACACGACCTCGTGATCAGCAGTCTGGTACGCGATCCACTAGACCACAGACGTGTGTGACGTGTCATCACTGTTATCATCATCACCATCGTCATTGTTTCTATCATCATCGTCACCTATATCATAATATCTTATGTCATCACAACTGTAATCGTCATAAACTTCGTCAGAATCGCCAACTTTATTAACATTAACATAATTATTATCATTAATTTTATGATCAGCAATGCGTGGTTGTGGTGAACATTCTGGTGTCCCTTGGTTAAAAAAAGAGAGCAAAGTAAGTTTTGTTGTAATAATTTGGTCATAAAATATAAATAAACATAATAATGCATTATTATTGCATCCTATCTTATGTTATCTGCAATGGTTAACCTAATTACCATAAACACTGGATAATGGCCATTAGCGGATAACGATGCCGTAATATGATCTTTGTTGTGAAGTTACTAATTAATTGGCATACAAACCTTGTTTTATCAAGTGTAAGTCATGAGGTTATTCTTTGCTTAAAGCTTTTAAATATGTATACCTATGCATAATGTTAATAAAGTATCAATTACATATAGGTAGGTACAGTGGCCAACACATCAACCTACCACAATCTGTCAAATTTCTTATATATATGATAGATTTTCAACTTTATAACATAATAAGGTGGCTTAGTGGTCATAGCGTCTGGTGTACCTAACCAGAAGACGCAGGTTCGAATCCTGCCTGCGGTTGAATTTGGTTTTTACTTATAAACATTAATGTTTTAAATTTAATTTAAAAAGACTGCACAACAGTCGGTCCATAATATTATAAGTGATTTTAACAATCTCTTATTTGCCTTTTCTTTAACTTAAAGTACTTGTCTGTTACTATAATATAAATAGGTACTGAGATCTAATACAAGGAAGCTTGTTATTATATACCTAACATTATTATTCTTTATCTATTACTTATTGTTTGTATGCCTTCCTAAGAATAAATAAACAATATAAATAACCTCAAATCAATCGGAATATCAGTGAAATCTCGCTATTATAGAAACAAACAGAGCAAAAACTGGTAAGATGTCAAGTTAGCGCTTAAACCAGACGGCACGCACCGGTGAGAGTCCGTCTTAGTACCTACGGCAGGCTAGTTATCCTACTCTTATATGGCAAGCCAACAAATTGCCACCTCTAAAAACGGATTTCTGTACTTTCAACACTTAACAACTAAGTATTTTCTTTTCGTTTTTATTCTTGTAACCCTTCCATCTGTCCGCTGGCTGCATAAGTTTTGCATGTGCAATTCTCATATTGATCAAGAGAGATTAGACAAGTAGGCTACACTAAAAGACGAAGGTTCGAATCCTGCCCGCGGTCGAATTTTTCCTTTGCTTAATAACTTTAAGTAGGCTGCAGTCAAGTCATTGAATAAGTACATAATTACGTATAGTACCTCAATGTCTAAAGTTACATTTCAAAAGCCTGATGATTCTAGGATACGTACAAATATTTTGATTTCTGACATTTACGCGAATATTAATTGAAATGAAACTACTTTTTACGGAATTTATCGCGTTATATTGATATTATTAATCCCGACGTTTCGGACCCTTTACAGCGTCCATGGTCACGGGCAGTCTACCCGTGACCATGGACGGGATAAAATCCGTAAAAAGTAGTTTTATTCCATGTACTATTATTACTTACTTTTCTATAATTATTTCCATCAGCTGATCTAGCTCTGCAGTAATTGACGTACCTACTATATGTAGGTACAGACGCCAGCAGGTCAAGTTATCCAAAACTGTCAAATTTTCCCAATTGAAAATGAACCTTATTAAAGTAATTTGACAAATTGTGGTAGCTTAATGTGCTGGCGACTGTACACATACGAGTATATTTTATTATCACAACATGATTTATCAAGGTTCAAGCAAAGATAGAAGAATATTAGTAGGCGTAGACCCCATTCATGGAAGCACGAACCCATTGTACTTTACCACCTTTTATGCTAACGCATCGGGTAATTTAAGCAGGGCTGTCGATTACATGAATAATTCATGGATGTTTTATTATTATTTTATTACAACTGTTCCCAAGACGGAAAATTAGGGTTGACATCTAAAAGCAAGCAACCATTGCACAATAATAATCCTCAGCATCTAAAATTGACTGAAATTTACTCCAAGAACAAAGTAATACATGCGCAAGTATTAATATTGATATAGATTAGTGTTAAATAATAAATTAATAAAACTGTTTTCCTCCTCATATTTTTCGCGACATTTCTCAAAAACGCTGCTAAAATTTGCATTTTCTACCTGTGCCAAGGTTCACATTCTTGAAGGTATTTGACTCAAAGTACCTGTTTGTTTATTAAAATTTTGACTCCTTCGCAAGCTTTAAGGTACAACTATAATAGATAGATCTTTTTAACTAAAACATACTTAATTATGTCTTGCCTCTTTCACTTAGTTATCCTTTTATTTTCCGTACTCAATAAATATAATCCAAATTCCGACACCCCTGTCTGCGACTTAAAATTTAATATTACTTGTAAATACTGCCACACACAATTCACTTGTAAATATAATAATAAGGGATTAATAATAATAAGGGATTTATTATTCTCTCCACAACATCATACACAAAATGATACAATCAATGGACAATAAAATAGCTTACATTATTGCGTACATAATATCGTGGGAGACTGGTGCCCAAACTAGGCGAAAGCCTGTATTTCAGGTCACCAGGTCTCCTCCCCCAGATTGTTGGTTCTAATTTAGTAAGCCGAGAATTGAACAGTTAGATCATCAAATGGTACATTGGTGGTAAGTATACTTAAAGAATTATAGATATTAATTATTAATTACAACGATATTTTTATTTATGTTTTCATTTATAACACTAGTATTTAAACTTGGTTTATTTTATTTAATATGGAACGTGTATGTAAGCGTGTATGTGTGTGTGTATCATATTACTAGTTATTGTATATATGCGTGTATGTGTGTGTGTATCATATTATTGTATATCATAGTTACTAGAACGTAATGTGGTTCAAATGTTATTATTACACATTCTGAATGTTAAAACCTGTGCCTGTTCAAGATAAAGAGCCTACAAAGGTACCATGTTGCACAGGTATCAATAATAACATCGAGAAATTAAGTACGAATAAGGAAATTGTAGAACACAACTATATTCTGACCACAGGAACATACAATTTATCTACCTATTAATCAATATATTAGCTTAACCAATTACCTACATAAAAAACGAAGCCAGTAAGTGCAATCTTCCTTAAAACGTATAAAAACGATTTAAAAATTAAAACATACATATTATGTCAAATTTAAAAAGAAAGAAAATTTACTTACATTACCTACCTTATTTTTTTTTCGAAACACTGACTTCTTTGTTTATGACTGTACTAGCCACCCGCCCCCGCTTCGCACAGGTGCAATGTACTAATAAAATACATGTATTATACATATAAACCTTCCTCTTCAATCACTCTATCTATTAAAAAAAACCGCATCAAAATCCATTGCGTAGTTTTAAAGATTTAAGCATACATAGGGATATAGGGACAGAGAAAGCGACTTTGTTTTATACTATGTAGTGATGATGATTGATAAACTCGGTTATATCTACCGATATACCTACAATCCGCCAGAATATTTGGTAGGTTCCAGTAATAGGGATCGAGTCTTCTATTGACAGTGACAAATCCAAACTGTACAGGCTACTGAGACTTAAGCCTCCTTGAAAATGATAAGATTCCATAAACACTAGTTACTGTAGTCGAGATGTAGACTTACCATTGAACCTTAACCCGATAATGGGCAATAGGTACTATACTTTAGAAGTTTAGATAATACTAAGGAAAGTTTTAAAAATAAAACAACGTATTCCAGGATAATTTTGAGAAAATTTTTATTTGTCTGTAAACATCCAAGGGGACAATCTTAACACGATCCTGATCTTTAAACAGTCTCTTCTAAATAAATAAATAGCTCACAAATATATATATATAACTAAAAACAATACTCTAGTATCACTATTTATTTATACAAAAGGCATTTCTTATAAATTATGAATGCACTTGAATCTTATTTGTAAATTTAGTGCTTATTCCTTGCTGTTCATCAAACAGTTCTGGTAGATATAATATGGCTATTAGTGATAAGACATCAATTGAGCCTTCTTTTTATTCAATTCTGCTTCTTATTATGGTGTATGTACAATAAAGATTATTCTATTTTACATTGTACGATAGTGTACTAAAGCACAGTGGGTAAATAAATCAACAAAGCTTTCATTACTCGACTACTTACTTTAAAAATATTTGCAATAAGTATTTAGACCTCCATTAGTTTAACAACTCTTTAAAACTGTAGGTATATACTTTTTTTAATCTCAGCAAAAGTGACAAGAGCGCTTTGCTAGCTGGTAAGGTTTCTGACAAAACTACTTCTTCTTTCTTTTCAACTTACAGTCATATGGATTTATCCAATGACATTAAATAGTGATCTATCTGACTAATACCTATGTATTTATTGAACTGCAATGGAGTAGACATTTCGGATTAGTAAATCTTAATTTTATTATGATTCATATCGTGTGATGGTAAGGCGGGATCGAGCTTAAAATTACAAATTACCCGGGCGTGTAATGTCAAAGTGGATACTTTAAATTTATTACATGTGTCATATTTGATTACATGAAAAAGATTCAAAAGCCTTCATAATTCAGAAAAACGGAAACAAAAATGCCATGATAGACTTACAATAAAGAATGATTCAACGAATATTTGGTTTAATGGATATAAAGGTAAAACACTATCCTAGGTATAAATTAAAACAATAATATACCTTAATCTATACAAAGTAATATTACTTTTTTTACATACACTTTAGTGAGGAGAACGAGATGAGACATTTATTGAGAAATCTAATGAGTAAGGCATAAAATCGTTGAAAGTAGCAAGTAACGTTTTTAAAAATGCGATTTCTTAAATAAATACATTTCCGAAAATAATTTCCTATCAAAATAATTTAGGATGTAGGTAAGTATTATTTTGATGTCTATTGTAAATTTTTGTTAATATTAGGCCAAAAAAACGAAAATAATTTTATAATATTTTTTTTAGAAATTACTGATTCGAAAAAATGTCTATTGTTCGTAGAAATGTTAACATAACTAATAATGATAACCGAGACCAAGAATATTATAAAATATAATAGTGGTATTATTCTTTTCATATTAGAAATAAAATATTTTATTTTAAATGCAAGCGTACTCCATTTCTTAATATCAAATAAAAAAATGATAATTTTTTTCAAATCACTGTAGGTACATCGTATCGCATCATTCCCTCCTATTCTACAATAATTTATTAGTAGTTAAGGTATAAATTTGGTATGTCACATTATATTTAAAGCTAAAATTTCATATTGAGTATTCAGTGTACTTACAAAACGTACCCAGAACATTACACTAGGTACATATAAATGTTATATAATATAAAAAGTATCAAGGACTCTAACACTAATATACAAAACTTTAAACATCATTTCGTTTTCCGAAACCTTTTTCAGAAACTAGGATAGATAAAATAATCAAAGCAATATACAATTACATTATGCTAAAACGATGAATTCCTGAGACCTTATTACATTGAGAAAACTCCTTTTGTATAAAAACAGAGATATTTATGAAGTCGATTTAAATGCATTGAAATAATACATGAACGTAAATACATACATGTTGAAGAATGAACAGTGTTCAACCATTGTTTTATGTAGGCAAACCGTGTAGTGCTAAAGATATATTGTTAAGGCTATATATATCATTTATTATCTTCGATACCAAAACGCGTTGCAACTTCATAACAGAAAACATAATCACTCCGCGACTAAAGCCTTTTTAATTTTTAAATATAGATTTAAAAAAAATAACAGAAAAAGAATTGTACCATATTTTTATCAAAAAAAACTCGTAACAATCCTAAATAGGAAGCTAAATAAAATTGTGATCGTGTCATCAAATTATTGTTCTCTGAATAATAAAACAAAACAATTGACATATTGAATATATAAAAATATAAACTAAAACTATACTTGCAACATTGTTCTTATGAGTTTTTTTTTATAGAAGTTTAAATAATAGAAAAGTTTATGGTCTACAGCGAGTCTTGACTTAAGAGTTCGGATCTTGGCGATTTCGGCAGCGCTAAAAAGTCTGCTTTCGAAGAATCTAAATATAAATCCGGATTGAGCAAGTCCAACTTTATATTCAGAATTCGTAGTAGGTTCTTAGAATTATCTAATGTGGATCATTTATTATGATTCACCACAAACCTTGCTGCTTCGAATTATAAATATGAGTTTCAGAGGAATTGTTTGATGTGGACTTTGTAGCATTCCCTTGTTTAAGAGTGCAGAAAATCTTCATGGAACGTCACCACCCCGAGAAGCGACATGATATGAAGGACTCGTACCGACTCGTTTCTTGGTATCTGGCATTTGTGATGGACGTGTGTAACTCTTTACTGAATCTACTCACTGATCTGAAGGGTATTTCATAAGATTGGAACATGAATAATGTGCATCAAATGCATCATTTGGATCTGAAGCATTACTTTGCTGTTTGTTCAGTGCGATCATGCATAGCGAGAGAACGGGAAAAAATAAAATATAAGCAAGTGAGAATGAGATCTCAATGACTAAAATTGGTCCAAATGAAACCACAGACCTTTTCTCCGCCTGAATTTGTCCGCGACTAGAGAGCAGAGACACCACTATATAATAATATGTATATTTTATAACTTTGATGCAATGTTTCAAATGAAAACCATAAATGATCTGGAACAGTTTGCTATTCCAAATACAAATGTTCCAATGACAACGATGAGGCATTTCTCCCACGCCAAACTTGTGACATTCGCCAAGACCGTAACGGATTTGCCATGGCGGATTTGTCATAACGGGTTTGCCTCTGCACTCAGAATATTAGTCGACGTGGTCGTGGATCGTTGCTTCTACCATACTCGATGGTAGAAGCAACGATCAAAGAGAGAATATTGGAGTTCTGATCCCTAACTCTAGATTCCTCGCTGTAAATCCAACACGAAATACAAATCACAAACAGTAGTTGAGCAATCAGTAATCTACGAAGTTTGAATATAGAAGCTTGATTTATATCATATTGATTAGTACATGAGAAAATCTATATATAGTTAGTTGCTGTTATCGTGCTAACATCATAAGATTACGTTCGTCTAATTACAATCGGTTTGCAGTTAAATCTATTATAAAAATCTTTAAAAGATAGTATTTTATTACTCCATAATATCGGCTCCAAAATATTCTACTAAATAAGATGACCACTAATAAAAATCATCGTATATGTCTTTGAAAATCGAAATATTCATAAGAAGTGGACGAAATTCCTAAGTCTATGGCTATAGACAATCAAAACATGCAGCTCATCTAGTACCACTCAATTTGGCGTTCATTAATGTTCTACAAATATTTACTGGACTACTCACGTAATAAGCTCCAAATATTTCTTATTCATAAACGACTTTGGTGTTACATTTTGCCTAACTACTGGGTCCTCGGTATTGCTACTAGTTAAAAATTTATCCAAAATACTGTCGCTAGTACATTTTCATCACAAAAATATCCGCTACAAAATCTCTAATATCTGCTCAGACTATTACGCGTTTCATAGTAAAAAGTACTTTATTATCGTAACCAATGTTGGTAATGTCAAAAATCCTCAAAAAAATATCATTAGGTCGATAGAATTTGTTGTTCCCTCTGTACTATGGAATAATACGTCACGCTATATAAATGTAGCAGGAAAATAATATATTGTGAAACAATCGTGTAAAACAATGTAACCTAATGGAAGACATTTATTTTGAATCAAAGTGCGTGAATATAATTATTATGCCTCGGCGATTGAGAGATTACTATAACGTGGAATGTGGGATACAGGCTCTACTATATACTTACGAACTAGGCTCTATCTGATACTACGTACGTCTAAGTAAACAAGTTGAAAATATGAACACATAACTTATCTATAATAGGTTCACATATATTAACAATACATATAACACTAAAACTTGCAGAAAAATTAACATCTAAAATATAAAGCGCTTAAATCAATAAAATCCAACCCGTTTAATTGTCAAATACTGCGATTTAAATATCAACGTATCAGTTCCGCTATGATAGTTAAAGCGTATAATAAAGCTACAAATAAATAACACATTAAAATATTTTAATACAATAACTTAACATTACAGCAGTCAACTTTCAAACGATGCGGTTGAAGTGTACACCGGAAAGACAAATCCTGAACTACATCTAATGAGTCGATAGGAAATATTATGCGGATTATTATGTTCCATTTCTAACATGATCGGGAATCCACTCAGATTAGCTGAGACTATGGCACTAACATCCAACTACCACGTCTACATGTGTCATTTCGAAAGTACCACAGTTCACATTCTGAAAGACAGGGTTGTGCTCCAGTACCTCCGGGCCGGTCGCTACATGTAAGCGGGCTTCATCTTGTACGCTCGTTTCCATATTTCACACAAGCATACTGTTGAATGGAATCTGTAGAAGATGGCCAGTGGCATCGATACGTGGGTGATAATCGTCCACGCCCACAACCCATAGAAGTGGAGCTGAACTGGATGTGACTCTGCTCTTGATTTCTCAAGAGTATTTATAGCCCACATAGCCAAATTAGTCACCAACAAAAACGTTACTATTTCTCTTCCAGGTTTTTTCCGTAACTGTTCGGCGGTTTTCGCTGATCTTCGGCTCGCATCGAGAATGAACATAGTTTGACAAGTAGTCTGGATTAAAGAGGAAAGTGCCGTAATCAATATTAGAATTGTATTCTTCTCAATCGTAAAATGTCCTCCGATGATAGTAAAAGTGCCATAGATGAACATTCCGGTTTGAGCTCCGACGAGGAGAATATTATCTAGTTCTAGATTCCGGTTACCATCATACTTCAGTTTTCTTACGCAGACCATTCCAGCTAAACTAGCAAATGTCGTCATAGCATACAATGCTAATTCACATACATTGACCTCCACAACAGCTAGTGTTGCATAATCCTTCTTTGAGACCAGAACGAAGAATAGTATTAATGATATTATGGTGAGAACCAAAACAAGGATTCCAAAGAAAAGACCTTTGTGTGCTCTTGCGCAGTCGACGCTGTACAGATGCGGGGATTTCTTATAGGCCAGACCTTCCAGTATGCGAGCTTTAACTATTGCTGCAGCGACATCCTTTGAAGGGTATTTGGAGATATTCTTCCACATGACGTACAGGATCGCAGCACAGATAAGGGAGTATTCGATGGTGCAAGGGAAGAGGAATGGAGAAGCATCTTGGACAAGTGAGCCCATGATGTTGGTTCGTCGGCACTCGAAGATATGGTGAGGGCCTTTGAGTCCTCTTGGCACGCGAAGGTGAGCAGCCGCGGGATGAGATGGCGGGACATCGGTCGCCAGTGATGCAAACGCTTTTTGAAAAGCTGGAATCAAAAGAAAAAAAACGTAATTTAGCAGAAATACTCACAACGTATCAATCTGATATTATGTTTCACATTTACTTTATTTAAAGTTGTACCTAATAAATATTTTACCAAGGTATAAATTCGTTCATAGGACTACTAACGCTAATCTATTACAGTCAACTTATACATGATCATCAGTATAAACATGGTTATATTATCCGTATCTTAAAGCCCTTTAATAACTTGTCTCAATCAGTTCGCGCCGCTTTTAAGTCCTTCCTTAAAGATGAAGAACGAAAATTCCTTTAAAAGAGGTTAGTCATCGTGGAGTAATTTCACTCAAATTGCAGATGCCTGAGCGAGCAAGTGAAGGAACCAAGTGTAAGGTGGACCTTGCAGAAAATCAATGAAATAACACAGCTGTGTTGCGTTCCTAACGGTGAGCAAGGTTGCCAGTGCGACAAAACATTGCGATGGTTTTGTCTCTTACCTATACTGCCAACCCAACTATTCCTCTTTCGTTTTACATAGTCGTCATATCGTAATATAATAGTCGGTGATAGGTACAGTTGGGGCGTATATTTGTTTGCCACCTTAGTGGTATAAAAAAAGAGGGGGTATTCTTATAATCACAAAAATACGTGTAAGTATGTTTTGATTAACCAAACTTGAAGATGTCAGTCACAGACAAATAAATAGTCTGGACACCCCAAATTACATTGTATTACACAAACAACGGCTTAAGTAGAGCAAGCTGTAATAGCTATAGTTAATCATCCGATAGTCAATACGTACATTATCTTCGATCGGCGTGACAGCCAGGAATTTGGGTCAGAGTGCCTTCCGGGTGGGTCACAACGGAACGCAATCAACATGCCTCTGTGACATTTGCCGATGATGAGGGAAATTCTAATTAGAAATCTGCACCTACTTAGATATTTGTTTATGAGCTATTGAATTTTTTGGCCCAATAAGTATTTATTAAACATTTATTTTAGTTTACTACAAGGTACATTTCTTTTCTACTCTTCAGTACTTAGGTACTCTAGTACCTGTTTGTCATGTGGATTATTTGAATTTAAACCATTCTAAAGTTTTAGCAAACTGTCTATTTTTTAGGATTTAATATTTTTATTACATTTTACAAAGTGGTTACGTAATAAAAATGATGGTAAAAAAATTAATATAATTATTGTTTATGAAGGATAGTTCAAACAGTAACTAACGTAATATAAATGTACGTAATACCTACAAATTTAAATAAGAATATCATCATAAAGTTTATGTTGAAAGCCACAAAAGGGGTTAAAAGTGGATAAATTGAAACAAGGGAATGGGAAGCAAATCGTGCGGCTGCGGTCTCCGGGGCAACAGAAATTACTTTAGGCAAATATCCTTTGAGAGTTATGGGCGCACGGCTTTTTTTATTAACAATATATTTTTCTGATACCGTTATATTATGTTTTTTTATTTTCTATATTTCACAATTAGCTGAAAAACTACAAAATCATTGCTATAAAGACATCGCAAAGTAAGGCACAGTAAGGAATTCTACTTTGAATAATCTTTTAAAACTACATTTTAGAACTTTAAAGACAGACATGCCTGATTTATAGTGGCAGCTGACTGAATATCACTTTGCATAATTGCTCAATTGTCTCGAATACGAACTAGCAAACACTTAAATCTTAAATCAATTTACAGAGAAACATCATTTCAATATTCTGCTAAAGTGAATGTTCGTTCACACTGATTAATTGAATTATATGAGCCAAAGTAAATTATTGGAAAACACAAGGCACCATGTTGTGAAAAAAGTGTTATTATAACTCAAAGTATTAGTGTATAAATAACTTAACTGATAAAGCAATTCAACTTGATAAAATTTGCAGACCTTTTTATAATATTAATTTTAATATCGATAAAATTATCATAATTTTTACGTAAGGCACTAAAATAATACGTAGACTATTATGTTAGTAAGTAAACGGTTACTGTAGCCTAATAACTTGCGCATTGCCGATCCTAAATTAAATTATAGATTGAGAAGGATTTGGTTAAAGACTATAGGCCGCTGGCCTAGTGCGTGTTGGTAAACAATTAAATAAATAAGTACTTCATAAGTAACCAATTTTATTGGAACGAAGTTCCTTATCGCGCGTTGTGAAAGGGGGCTAGACACTAGTGTCACGACACTTTTTTCGAAATTCAAATATTGTTGACAAGCATTCAAATTTTTTTTTTTTTTTTTTTTTTTTTTTTTTTTTTTTTTTTTTTTTGGCTCACACGGTTTGTGCATTTGCCATTACAAGTGTAAAAGGTAGGGAAACCATTATTTTGGGATAAATAGATTATGGAAACGGAATTTAGGGATTGAAATAGAATATAGGATCACGGTAGGTCAAGGAAAAAACGTTAGGTATATATGTTAATAAAGTAAATAATATTAAATAAACAGTAAGAATGTTGTTTGATTTATGGGAGATTAAAAATATATTATACATACAGATTTTAATGGTTGAATATTAGATAAAATTACAATTTAATATTATTATCAATTATAAACTTGGAAATTAAATTATATATATCTAATGTCATAGAACATAATAAGGTAGGAACCGATGTAGGGAGAGGAATGCGGAGATCTATAAGAGAGTTTATGAAAGAGGAGCAATCATTGAGGAGACAACCAAAGAAAATATGATTTAAATCCTCTTCTTCATCAGCACCACAAGCGCACAAGCTGCTATTAATGATGCCAAGCCTCGCGAGATGTGAGGCAGAGCAAACGTGGCCCAAACGCATTCTAATGATCATTGAAGTCACAGATTTGCTAAACTTAATTTTGGAGAACCATGTTTTCTTAGGAATTTCATGCTGTATAGAATTGTAATACCGGCCTTTACGATGGCTAGAATCATTCCAGTAATTCTGCCAAGAACTATGTAATTGGTCTTTGGGAATGGAGACAAGATCTGATGCAACATTTTTATATGGAAACATATCGCCATTGTTTACTGCATCTTTCGCAAATTTGTCAGCTTTAACATTCCCAGGTATATTGTGATGGCCAGGTACCCACACAAGAAGAACATCAATTTTTTTTATTTTACAATTAAGTAATAATTGTCTACATTCCATTACGTAAGCACAGGTTGACACAGATTTAAATGGAAAATTTTGTAAAGCTTGTAAAGCGCTCTTTGAGTCTGTAAGAATGATAGACTTGTGGAGTTTTGCAAGTAAAATGTACTCTAAAGATTTCAGAATGCCGAAACATTCTCCAGAAAACACCGTTGTTTCAGGAGGCAATTTGATTTTTTGGTGGATATTATACTGTTGATGATAAATCGCTACCCCCACCGTACTAAATAGTGTAGGTTTAGAAGCGTCACAATAAATATAATGACGATCTGCCCAGTCTGTTTCGATTGCAAATTTTATGGCAATGTTAGAATGTAGATCATTTTTTAGGATTTCAAAATTATAGTTTATGTTAGGAGGATTAACAAGCGCTTCGTAGTTGACTGAGAATAAAGGGAGAAACTGAGACCGATGTGTGGGAGCTTGCAATGAAATAAATTTACGAAAACTAATAATCAAGCATGGAAGAGATTTGTGAGTCCAATATGAGGAACTTTCTATTATAAGTGACAATTCTTGTAATTTTTTATAAAGAGGATGATTTAAAAACTGAAAAGCCCGGAATAAAAATTTATCACATAGGAACTGGCGTCGTAATTTTAAAGGGGGGTCAAGACATTCAACTTGCAGGGCATTTACGGGGCTAGATCTCATGGCTCCAGATACAATACGTAGAGCTTTGAACTGGATGGCTTCTAATTTAGACAAACCTACTAGACTACAAGGCTCTAAAAAGTATGTTGCATAGTCTAAGATGCTTCTTATTATTGCGTTATACAAGAGTTTCATCGTGAATGGGTGAGAACCCCACCAAACACCCGCAAGACATCGTAAAATGTTAAGCAAGCGTTCACATCTAGCCGCAATATAATAACAGTGTGATACACCAGTCATTTTAGCATCTAATACGAGACCTAAAAATTTTGTTTCGTTTTTTTCCGGGATTGGTTGATTATTATATAAAACAGTATAAGGTGGAGGTAAACGCATCCTTGAGAACAATACTGCACAACTTTTGCTAACACTGAGACTCAGCGAATTCGAGTCTAGCCAAGCCTTCAAAAATTGCAAAGCATGGTTCAAAGAGTCGGTTAATTTTTCAGTAGACCGTCCTGAAACATATAAAACTAAATCATCTGCATACTGCAATATGTTAGCCTTACATGCAATATGCGATTCTAAGTCGTAGGTGTAAATATTATATAAAAGTGGACTCAGCACCGAACCCTGGGGTAGACCTTTCCATGTAAATCTTGTGATAAACTTAGAATCACCCATATTAATTTGAAGTTGTCTTTCCGAAAGAAGATTATGAATGAATTTACAAAATACAGGAGGAATTTTTAATGTGGATAATTTGGAGTTTAGAATGCGTAGATCAACATTATCATATGCGGCGGAAATGTCTAGAAAAACTGCAAGCAGGGATTCATTATTCGAGAAGGCAAGCCTTATGTCCGTAGTAAAAATACCTAAACTGTCCATGGTGCTTTTGCCTTTTCTGAATCCATATTGAGTTGAGGACAGTAGACCTTGACTTTCAACGTACCACTCTAATCTATTTTTAACTAAATGTTCTGCTAGCTTAGAAATCACTGAGGCAAGGGCTATTGGTCTATAAGAGTTCGGGTCTGCAGCGGGCTTACTTGGTTTCAAAATAGGAACAATCTCATAGATTTTCCAAGAAGCAGGAATTTCTCCAGAGATTATGGTAGAGTTGATGACGTGTAGTAAATAATTTAGACTCGAGTCGTTCAAGTGAACAAGGAAGGAATATGGAATACCATCATTGCCCGGTGCAGAATCTTTAACATATGATAGCACACCTTTTAACTCAGTAAGGGTAAAGGAAGAGTCAAGGGCGGAATGTTCTGTTGGAGATTGAAAAGAGTTACTAGAAGATAAAAAAGGCATTTGAGGAACAAAGGGAGGAGCTAACTTATCTAAAAATTTATCGGCTACTGTTGTGTCAAGAAACTGTGGCAATGTTTCCTTGAATGCTGATCTAAATCTACGAACATTTTGCCAGATAAGCGATGGCGAGACGTTGGGTGCTAGAGATGTGCAGAAAGCTTTCCATCCATTCCATTTCTTGATTTTAAATAGTTTACGGGTGTTATTCATTAATAGAGTTAAGCTCTCAAAGTTCTCTGAAGTGCTGTGTTCAAGATATAAAAGCTCTGCTTCTTTCCTCTTTTTGACCGCTGCTGTGCATTCACTATCCCACCAAGGAGGAGAATGAATATTATTATTACATTGCTTAGTTGGAAAAGTTTTATCCGCAGCTTCTATTATAGCTAAAGCAAAAGCATCAGCAGACACGGAGTGATTATTTCCTTGAAAAGGGAAAGAAGACAATTTTAGTTCAACCATGTTACTAAACGTTTCCCATCTGTCACTTTCAAAGTCATTGTCATTCGGGATCCTGTATTTCAGTCTAGGTCGGCGTTTAGATTTAATTTTAATTAGTGCGTTGGGAAAAGTTATTAATATAGGATAATGATCACTGTCGAAAGTTGAATATAGTGTGCTCCAAGTCAATATAGACGCTAAGCTGGGAGTAGAAATAGAAAGATCTGGGGCACTGATTCCTTCATGGGGCTTAGTACGTCATGTGGCTACTCCAGTATTCAAAATGCAGAGATTATTGGAATCCAGAATATCTAGTACTCTAGTACCATAATAACTGGAATTGGAGCTACCCCAAGCCTGGTGTTGAGCATTAAAGTCACCCAATATTAAAATTGGTTTTGGGAGCTGTGAGATAATCGCCTCTAACTCATTAAATATAGATGACGTCGGATGGGGGATGTAAACCGAAACGAAACATATTTTGTTAATACTTATAGCTATAATGGAAAAATTAGTACTATGGATTGGAATAGGAATGTGGTCAAAAGGAACCGTGTTGTGAATAAGTAAAGCAACACCATTATAACCATCAGACCTATCTTCTCTTATACATATATACTGGGAAACTTTAAAGTTATGGTCTGGCTTAAGCCAGGTTTCCTGTAGAGCAATAGTAATGGGCTTATACAGGTTAATCAGATACAATAATTCACTTTTTTTAGAATTAACACTGCGACAATTCCACTGAAGGATTGTCGATTGATAATCCATTGTTATTAAGAAGATGACTTATTTGTTGTACAGCAGCGTTGGACGGTTCAGACAAATTCTTAGTTTGAGTTAATGAGTTAATTAAAGCAATGATAAGATCTCTAGTTGACATGTTAGATAATGACACAACTTTTCCATTCATCATTGTGCCAACAGATGGCAAAGACATGTCATAATCTTTAGTGAAGAGAGTATGCGCATGCTTATCATAACCTTTACTATAATGTTTAGGTGAGTTGTTGGATTTCATAAAAACAGTTTTTTTATATGAAGTTGTGTTTGATTTCAAACTATTGCCCTTGGAAATATCATAAGTGTTTTTTAGGGGAGATGTAGGAGCAGCCAAAGAAGTTAAAACATCTGCATAAGGTTTTGATACTGGAGGGTGTAGTTTTTATGCCTCTGCATAGGAAATACAACTCTGTGCCATGGACTCTTTAATAGATTTCTGTCGACTGAATTCTGGACATTTTCTGTTGGTTGCATAATGAGAACCTGAACATAAGCAGCAAACCACTTCCTCTTCATCAATATTGCAGCCATCACCAGAGTGGTTGTTACCACATTTAAAACAACGGGGAGTCGAGCGGCATTGGCTTTTGATATGACCATAGCGGCAACAATTAAAACACTGTATAGTTGGAAATATGTATAAATCAACTGGAAGTGAGTTGTAACATAGAAATATTCTCTTGGGAAGAACCTGGCCATCAAATGTGAGCACCACAGTCTCAATTGGAGTGTAACTGGCTTGACCATTTACTATATTCTTCCTATTAATACGCCGAACTTTTAAAATGTTTCCACATCCAAGAGGTACATTAATATTTTTTAAAATTTCTTCTTCTGACCAATCAATTGGAACTCCCCTAACAACACCCATACGAATAACTGATGAGGTAGGTATATAAGCTTTGTAGTTGTTAGTTTTTAATGCTTCATTCTCGATAAAACAATTAGCATCTACATAGTTGTTGAATGATAAAACTAATCTATTTCTTCCTATTTTCTTGAGGCTTCCATTCACAATATTTTTAATAAAATTATTTTTAAGGAAACGACCAAAGGAAATAGGATGAATAACAACATTATCATTCGGGCTAGACTGGACCTTTTGGATATGGACATTATAAGGTGCGGCATCAGATGATTGATAAAGTTTCCTGCCTATTGCTACACGCGAGTCAGCAGGATTGGCATCATTAACATCAGGAGGGACAACCTGTGGTGATGGGATAAGAATTGACTCACAAGTTTCTTTGGAATCAGTTGGAAAGTCATTCTTAGAAACAGTTTCACAATGACAATCAGTCTCACAATGAATATCAGAAGACTTATGACGCCTCCTCTTTTTGTTACAGTGCTTACAAATTTTACGAGACACAGCACGCTTACGTTTGGAATGAGTATTCTTTTTGTTATCCGAAGCATCTGTATCTAAAATAGAACCTTCGGTTTCCATCTCCGAACCATCATAAATGACTGTAACTACATGAGATACCTGGAGGGAAGTCCCCCCAGGATCTTCTGGAACACTCATATTGAAAACATAAAAAACTTACCAATATACTTTTGAACTAAACTAATAAACACTATACTTATACTACTAAGATTATTTATATACACTACCGCCTAAAAGATCCAATTTCTACACAAATAAATAAATTAAAATTGATGAGCGCCAAAAAATTCGACCGACTACTTCAAGGTTTCCCGCGCTTTTTTTCATTCAAATATTATTGAGTGAATGACAATATTTGAATTTCGCGCATTGTGAATTGTTGAGTGTATACAGGTTTTTTATTTTTAATTATTAAATTTTAATGAAAGGAACTTCGTTCCATCCGGGTGTCCCTTGACACCTCTCAAGTTTTTTATTATATATTCTATGCAAACAACATTTCTTTGGAATACCTATACACACCCAGTTCTGAAAGCAACATAAAGTTAACATAACATAATAACATAGAGAAGTAATGGCCAGTACACATTATCGATTGTCGCAACAAAGGACCTACACTGTAGCATGTGGACGCCAACACTTTATTCAAAATGTCCAACCGACCGACACTACACGGCGCTCATACATTTATTATTATAAATGTACGAGTCTTCAATCTTTTTCAAAAGAACCTGTTCTTGTTCTGTTGAACAGGATTTTTTAATTTTCGTTGAGAGAAGTGTCCGTTCTACCTATATTGTATATTTTTCTACAAAAACATAAAATATTTACCTAATTGTTATGTTGATTGTAAATAGATTAAGAAACTATAACTATGCAGAAGTTAAGATCACAATTCGATATCGGGAACGGATCTTGTAGAACTTATTCCTCCACATACCTATCTAATGTTCATGAAGGAAAAATATCTAACATGTTTACGTAACTTGCGTTAATGTAGCCCAAGATAATGACGGTCAAAAAGATCAAATAGATACGAAAAACTTTAATCACGGACATTTTTTCATAGAAAGTAATACAATAACACCTACCTACCTAATGAAAAATGGATCTTTTTTTCTATTTTATAAAAAACAACAAGATTATGTACTTCGTTCATGTAAAGATAAATAAAAATTAAGTACTTTAGTTTAATTTCCATACAGATTATATCGCGTTGCTGTTTTTTAAAACCATTAGCACAAGGACCAGACCACCTGCCATCTTAATTTTATGAAACACCTGCGTCATATTGCTGACACAGGGATAATTTGAATAAAGTAAAGTGCATTTTTTTTATACATATTAACTAGGTTTATTCTGATTTTACTAGCAATACTGAATAAATCAATAATTTTAATGGTAGGTTTACATATAAACTCCTTGCTAACAAAATACATAATTTGTGTGAGTAACTGGCTGCTTTTATTGAAAAGAAATATGTCGCAAGCCATTTAAATAAAAAGAATAATATAAAAAAACAATCGCTAATGGCATCCTAAATCCTAAATATTTTTTATAGACAATCGGCCTGTTCAAGTGTGCAATAAAACTTTTTTAATAATTTTATATCTTTGTTCCTCCGGAAACTGAATTAAATTTTATGGTTTTGTATTAAAGTTGAAAATCTATCAAAGAAATTTGACAGATTTGAGAAGATCGTTAACTCATAAAGAAAATAAATAGTAATTAATGGAAATTATAATTGAAGTTTGAAGCTTTTTTACTGCTTTTATTTGGAAGCAAAAGCATCAAAACATTAAAATAAATTATTTTAGAGTCTTCTTTGAAACCAAGTATAGTACTTATTATTCCTGTCATAATAAAATCAGCCGCCTTTTTGATAAAAAATAACCTTTACTATACACGATAACTACGAAGAAATACTTACTAAGTACCAAATAAGTACTTACCAAGTCTATGTGACAGTCCAATGGTCTTGTTCTCCGGGTCGTAGAAGGTGAGGATCTCGTGCTTGGTCTCCTGCACGAGCACGTTGAGCCACACGCTCAGGTTGGTCCCCACCATGTGCATCAGGCCGAACCGCGCCACTATCTTGTGCTTATATACTTTCATCTGCAAAATGTGAGCACCAATTAAATGATTAAATGATATTTATTTCTGTAAATAGATCTTTTAAAGACACTTTTACAAGTCAATATTTTACATTTTTTTTTAAGCTATATGGCTCCGGCATTTCCTAGCTGATGACCTCTGAGAAGAAACGCCGAAACAAACTCAGAGAATCATAGTCTCTTTTAAAGTCCAGACATTGTATAGTAACAAATATGTGTCTTACAATGTAGGGCAAAGTCTGAAATGGCCTTTTGAAGAAAGAGCCATAGCGGCTTTGAGTAGACCAGTCCCAACAGACGGCACGCATGCATCAGTCACTGATGATATGAGATGATAAACAATTATGGTATATATACCACTAAGGTGGCAAAGAAGCATACGGCCCACCGTATTACCGTAGCCTATAGACGCTTGCAACACCAGGAGTATCACTTGCCCGTTGACGACCCTGTAAAACGAAAGAGGAATAGTTGGCAGTATAAGGGTCAAAATCCCTCAACTGCCAACTATACGTCTCCTCGCGGAGCGGAGCTCTAGCAACCTTGCCCACCGTAAGAAACACAACACAGCTCAAAGCACTGTTATTTCACTTCGATTCAAGGATTATGCAAGGCGAAAGTACTTCGCCAGGCCGTCGGGCAACTCCAATCTCTCAAGATTTTACGAGACTTGGACTATTTTTATTGCATATTCTTCTACTATGAAGTATTGACTTCTTTTTTACAGGACTCGCGCTAGTAAAGAAAATATTTATTTTCTGAAATTATTGTCTGTATTTCTGTTTTCATTTACTGTCCCACTGCTGAGCACGGGCTCAGAATTAGAGGGGTTTGGCTAGGTCCACCACGCTGCTGCCGGGTCTGCGGACGAATGCTACAGCGCTCCCGTAGTCCCGGTACTAAAGTGGTGACGCGAAACACCGAGGTTGGTTTTAGTCGGTAGATGGCTCTTTTCAGAGCGGAGTCCGATTCGCCACGCCAATACTAATTGAGCAGCTTCGTTGAAATTTTGCGATAATATTTGTTAGGACGGGTCAATATACCTATTGATCAGAACATGTGAACATGAAACCTCGGGTATCATTATAATCTTCCTAGCGTTTTCCCAGCTATATCCGCGTCGGCTTCCAGTCCCACCAAATGAGACTGAATATCAGTATTTACACAAAGTCACTTAGTGGTGTTCAAAGTTGCTATAAATCAACAACATTTAAGCATGCGATTTTATGTGCTACGGAAAAACGGGCGGGCCGCGCCCGACGGACAGTTGCTTGATAGAGAGAGAGTGTGTTATGCGATATAAAGCAAAATAACTTTATAGCATTAGATATAGCATAAAGTGCCAACCGCGATATCATTTGCTTTATGCTATATTTATTAAGCTATATGCTATATTAACCATCACTAAAGTCACTACCATCAGATCTCCGCAATCCAATTTCTGGGCAATACCGATATTCCGAGGCAATAGCTAGTTTTTATTGATTAAATTCAAAGTCTACAGAAACAATGCGCATGCGCAAGTTTGGAACAATGCGCATGCGCAAGTTTGGAACAACATGGGGCATCCTACGTTCACCAACACCTACCTCATTGTTAAGAAAGATGAAGTACATCTGGATGAAGATGAAAGCCATCCTGGTGGCGGGCGTGAGTGCAAGCAATACATTGTGGCAGTTTGTGTTTCGCTCCAACTCCCAATATTGGCCAAACTCCAGCCCTGAGTAGATCATTGAGCCAATGCCGAATGCTGAAAAAAAGAAAATTATTATTTTCTCATTATAAGCCACAAAACTTACTACAAAAGTGGTCAGTCTACACTGACGTCCTACCCTATGTAAACATATATTTCTTTACTTTTCATATAGAACAACTTCTTGGATACACACCGCATGGACTCATTATTAGTCGTTTTGCTTAGAGGATTTACAAGTACAGACGCCAGCCTGCAGGTCAAGCTATCCAAAACTGTCAATTTTTCCCAATTGAATATGAAAGAGGCCAGCACGTCAAGCTACCAAAATCTGTCTTATTTTTTAAATTTGATTTTCAATTTTAATACAAAGCTATAAGGTTCATATTCAATTGGGAAAATTTGTCAGTTTTGGATAGCTTGACCTGCTGTCGTCTGTATGATAAGATTAGGTACACTAGAAGTTTATTCTGTGCGAACAAGTTATTTACAGGTATGCAAATGTAAGGTAAATATTTCTCCCTCAACGTTCTATAATTAAGTGTAAATGAAAAATCACAATTTATTTAATACTAAAGTCCTGAATCAAACTAACATAGCTGTGTCAGTTTGACTCAGTACTGTTGTATTTAAAACTTGAGAACTAAATGTAACCTTACATTTACGTTATTTATCGAATTCTTTAGGGTTATATCAAGCAACACCTAACCCAATATGTACATCAAACAGTAATTACCTCTCATTGTTCATTACAAAACCAACCTTTGATCAAAGCATGAAACTATCAACACGAACCTAGATAATGTTATCAACGAAATTGTCAAAGACAATCACTACAGATTTCCAACTGCCGTATCCGACAATAAACAAGATTATCCGAGGCCTAGTTGCGGATCCGAGCTGACTGTTCCATGATAGGGTTGCCACACACACGAGATTGTCCAGACAAATCTGGAGCTAGTAGGACCGTTTTTAGAACTAGTACAAATACTAGTTCCGAAAATGCATACACTCAGCTCCTTGGAGACTTTCCTATGAAAAACCCTAACTACATAGAACCCTTGACACTTCGGAAAAAACAATCTTCAGCGTGCAGGTCCAATTGTCACATGAGAGAAAATGACAGGGATTCAGACAAAGAGTTTTTAATCTGCTAAATACGTTAATAACTCTTTCTTAATTATATCTTAACATATCATCACATCAACTGCCTCGTTAGTCAAGTGGTCCTAAGCGCGAATGCTAAGCTAGAATTTTGGGTTCAATTCTGGTCCAGCAGTGTTATTAGTTTTTCTATGAATTTCTCAGTATATCGGAATTTGGCACAGATATAGCACTGTACCTACACCCACAGTTCGCCGGAATGTTTAGGTTCCTTCTGAGAATTTCATAGAAAAACTCAACACCAATTTACTCGACCCGAGAATCGAGCCCAGGACCTCTAGCGAAGCATAATGGGACACTCTTTATTAAATATACAATTTCTTATAATATCTTTCAAACTGTGAAAAAGCACAATGGGTAGTATTATTGCAATCAGCGATCTCTTCCGTGATCTTCCCGACCATAGACATATTTGTCCCAGTGAAATGAACGCTTGGTAACCCTATTCTTAGACAAGCTTCCGTATGTCCAAGTTTGTCTTCGGACAGAAACTTTGTGAGCAACTAATCCATGACGTACCGAAGCCTCCTTACTAAACGGCCGTGTTTACTTCAACATCTAAATTGATTTAACAAACAATTACAATAGTCAGCTACCGTGAGATTAACGTATCTTCTTCTCTAATACAGGGAAATAATGATAGCTTACTAGGCTGATAGTTGCTAACTATTTAGGGTAATTACGGTTTTTGCTATTTTAGTTAATTGGGCAGCTTAAATGCTTTCAATAATAAAATTGAGTTTTCATGATGTTCCAGCCCAGACTGTATATTTCTTTGATTTGACAGGAAGAAATCTCCAAACAACACGATTTCTACAATTTCTAGATTTTTCCATTTTGTGTAATCACTCTTAGCATGTATTGTAAAATACATAGCAAATCAAAATATTTTACTGTCACTTGTCAATACAAGTATTTTGTATTGACAAACTTTACTTAGTCCTCTATCCTATCCTACTCGTATCTCATCTGAAGATGCTGCCGAGTAAAAAATATATAAGTTCAGTTTATAAGGCTCACCGACTGCCCCCATCCTCAAGTAGAAGCTGCCGTAGTGATGGGTGCGCGACGCCAGCGCGAAGCCGAGCGACAGCCGCTTGGCGGCGAGATGCGGCGGCAAATGCGCTGCTGTCGCCGTGCTGCGCTCCGTCCGTGAAGAACACGAGTCTGACTCCGAAGGCGATGAGCTTGAGTCTGTTTCTAAAAGTAAAATTACAATTATCAAATTCATAGTTTATATATACATAATAGAACTAATGGCTTCTGGGGCAAAAAGGTTCTCGAGTGGAAACCGCAGCATTGCGCTTTCCAACAAAAGGACAGGCGACCTGGCCTATGACACTGAGAAATCCATGGCGAAGCTCTTGTTCGGCACTGCTGAAAAAGAGCTTTTAACTGATAATAATGACGATGACAAAATATTGATACGGTTGTGGTTACAGTAAGAGAAGTCCGTTCCATTACTGAACTTATAATACATAGTACCGTGGTTCCTCCCAAATAAACCTACTTAAGTAGTTGTCTCATTCTTCTTAATTCATTCGAGTTAAGCGTAACGATTGCGGTATGAAGTTAATAATTATAGGCGGTTTTCCAAAACTCTTTACAAGCTCAGTTCCAAATGTCTAAAATACATTTATATTTTTACAACTAAAAAAGCAAATAATAAATATTTACTATACAAGTTACTACCTACATACATTTTATTTAAAAGGGAAAAAATGTAAAATCCTCTTTACATTACATTAATTTATTTAGGCGGACAAAAAACATTGGCGCATTTAAAAAATCAGGACAAAAAAGTACAGTAAAAAATATTCGTGAAAGTGGTACCGCTCTAACGCATTAGCTGGCATGTTTGCCCGCCCTCCACTGGGCTTTCCGCGTCATTTAAATAACAAAATGTGGAATCGCGAGGCTGGAGCAAAAAAAAAAAGAAAAATCACCCCGTCCGTTTCCACGGCTACAATCGCGAAGGAGTAAAAATAAAGGCGGGACACACGATAAAAACAAGGAAAAGTTAAAAAATATAGTGTTTTTACATCACATGCCTCGGATTGCCTCGTATTACTTACCCGATTTCGTATTTTACGAATCGGCTTTAGATTCGTTTGTTCTATTTTCAGGATACAGCATGTTTGTGAGAAACATGAATAATGAATCAACGTGTTTTGCACGTAGAATATGAGTAGGTATTTGTTTATTTCGGTGTGTTCTCAATATCTTCTCTCTTCGGTTTTCCTAAGTATTTTCCTTTTGTCTTTGCTATACGGTGATTTATTCTTTATATTTTTGGGCAATAAAACTTTCCTTACGTACATTTAACCCATCTATCTTATTGGGAATAAGTATATCAACTTTTTATAAAAAATAATTGGCGTAGAAAACAAAAGAAGGTTTTTAGATTTGTTTTAAAGGCAAATAAAACACATAAAAGAATAAACATTGCGAAATCCCTTTTATGGTATTTATATTTTACTGTATAATGAAAAACTATCCTTTCCTTTTTTTATAGGACCGAATACCCTCATGAATGTTCATGACTTGTGGTATTCCTAACGTAAGATAACGGCAGGCTTATGTTGAAAGTATATGTTCCTTGCTTTGTGATGAATAAAATATATACCTAACGGTTTTTATGAACTTATATCTACAAGTTATAAATCTACGTAATTATTTTAATGAGTTTCTTACGATAAAGACACTCACTCAAGTACCTAGACTATACCACATACTTTTTATAATCATTTATAATCTTAAAGATATAAATGACTGCCTCATTAGTCTAGTGGTCCCAAGCGCGACTACTACGCTAGAGGTCCTGGGTTTGATCCCCAGGTGGAACAAAGTGATATGGGGTTTTTCTATGAAATTCTCAGTAGAAGCTCGGAGTCTGGATTTGTGCCCGTTTAGGCAATAGGCTAGCCCCCTATTACATGAGACTTAAAACATACTGGCGAAATGTGGGTGTACATTAGTATACCTCTGCCTAACCCTTCGGGGAATACAGGCGTGACGGTATGTATATAGATATAACTCTACGTAATTATTTTCATTATAAGTTTCTTACAATAAAGACACTTACTCAAGTACCCCCCCTAGACTCAACAAAGTTGCTCGTTATCGCGAGAAAACTTATAGACACTTCGCTTTCACACCTCCAGACGTAACACTTGGCAATTCAGAAAGGAAACCAAAAAATATCGCTCTTTGAGGGAGCGAATTGCTCGAGACAGCGAATTGCCCGAAGCAGTCGTGAATGCGCGAGTTTGAGAACTCGCTGTTTCTATTAGAGCATTTCTGTGTAGGTAATGATGCAATTTAAACCTCACGCCAACAAAGGTACCTTGGTTCTGTGTTGCCCCTCTATCTAAATTGAGGATTATCCCACCACGCGGGTATTTTGCTAAGCAAACCACCGACAGTTGATGACGGCAGTATGTATTATTGCGTTGTGAATATTGGTTGCGCGATTCAGGATTTGCGTCGTAGTTCCAATGTACCACGATAGGTAGGTATCGCTATAGTTCTAATTTACCGAACCTTAATTCTACCACGGCAGTATGCGGACATTTTTGAGCTCCGTAGTAATAAAAACAGCTTCACTGACTATGTTGATATCTCACATTACTAATTTACATTTCATTAATTTTCAATTCGGCATGCTTATTAAGTATTTTAGTTTTCTTCCTCTCACAACTTCTCCTGTGTGTATGTGTTTATGAGCAGAAAATCACCAGATATACCTTGTATGTTCTACAAATATTTCAATCTGTAAATAAATCGATGTTATGACTCTATGCGCGGAATAATCGCGCAGTCATCGTTTCTAAATGCATTGGACCAATTTAAAATTAAAAATAACGAGTGTTCAGTGTACTCACTTGCTACAACCGTGGTGTCCGCTGCTGATGACTTGGACCTATCCCTGGCGAGGGCCGCATACATGTACAGTAAGAATACCATGCTGCCGATGTACAAGTACAGATAGAAACCCTGGAGACAATACACACAATTAATACGACATATTACACTGTTAATGAAAAGAGCTTCGGAAAAACTGAAGAACTTTTAATGAAGAATAATTAAATAATTTTATATTTATAAGTACGCGGTGTATATATTAGGGATTTCCAAGATTATTAAAAATAATATACTATTGTAGTTTGTTTAAAATACAGAAAGCAAAATTGAATTAAACTACTTTGACTAAAGGTCATAATAACTACCACTTCAAACTTGTGAACCTATGAGTTTGAAAGTTAAATCGTTAATTAACATCCCTAAAGGCTTGTAAGCATTTAATTATTTGTAATTAATTGTTTTTAAGCACAAGAACACTGCTTTTAAACTATATTCTTTAGGGGCACGGACTGCAAAGAGGCTCTTTATTTCACTGCGGAAATGATAATGAAAAATGATTTTTACTGAAACAAAGATGGAAGAATTCATTTATTTTTCACGCAAAAAGCCACGTAACAACAACAACTTTTGTATTTTTGCAACGTTTCAAGTGTTTCCCTTATCATAATTTATTTGGGGCGTTTATGCTTTATGAATAAGTAATTTACGTGCGCAATTTTGGCAGGCGCGCTCAACATTTCGCACCCGTCATTATGACGCATCTATAACAAATGTATGTCCGTAAACGACGTGGCGATTTAATAAATACCCAATCATTATATCATTATTATGCGATACGAAATAGAAAAGGCAATATTGAGATTAGCATTAATTCAACAATGATAGTTCACTACTACTACGTTACGTATGTAAAGAGTATTTTCCTGAAATAAGACAATTTAAAGGACAAAAGACATGTTATATTTTTGTATGGGGGCTGGGCTATTATTCCAAAATATTATACCGTAATAAGGTTTTGTTTTTATGAAAGTACATAAATTGAGGAGCCCTTGTATATATTTTTTGTAACGAAGTTCCTTATCGCGCGTTGTGAAAGGGGGCTAGACGGAAAAAAATCTTACGAAAAAGTTGTCACGACACTTTTTTCGAAATTCAAATATTGTTGACAAGCATTCAAATATTATTGAGTGAATGACAATATTTGAATTTCGCGCGTTGTGAATTATACAGGTTTTTTTATTTTTAATTATTAAATTTTAATGAAAGGAACTTCGTTCCATCCGGGTGTCCCTTGACACCTCTCAAGTTTTTATTTTTTTAAAGCCACCTTTTTATTGTTATTATCATTTTTAATAATTATAATTTATTATGTAAATTGCAACTCGCAGTAATTATTGATTCTGGCAACACTGTTCAATTCGATGTCATTATTGTTATTGTCAACGTCAGTCAAGTGTCAAATTCAAAACATTCTCAGTTTTTCAAAACACACAAGTGATTGAATATATAAAAAATATTACGATAATATTTATTATATATTATATAAAAATATTTAAGCAAAATGAAAAATTGAAAATAATGATTGCGTTTGACATTTAGGTAAATAATGTTTTGATTTGACAAGAATGACAAGACACCATACTGACAGAAAGGTAATGTTTTCATAAATTCTATTGAAGCAAAGGAATCTATGATATACATCCAAATTATAGTATTATTATTATTTTATCATCAATATTATTTTAAATAACATTATGGGGTATATTTAAGCTTTAAGAAATCATACATAATAGTTTTCTCTTTGTTTCATTGTGTAAAATTATTATTACGCAAAAAAAAAATTGAATTTAAAATATTAATTTATTAATCATGGGTGCCATTAATATTTTTGTGTTTTTGTAATCATATTCTTGATAATTTACCCTATCAGAAAAACCACACATGATACTGGTTCAAAAACAAAGCCCACTTCATAACATGTCCTTTGTTTTACGGAGACAGTAAAAATTTTTGGGACTAAAAATAATTAGAATTACCTACTACTAGGTAGGGACTGATAAGTTATTCACTCATCAGCATCAATTTCGTAATTTTCTAATTTAAAATCAACGCCAAAGTTTGGTATTTTAAAATAAATCTTAAATCTGAGTCACCTTAATTATTTTATTGAATAATTTTTCAACTATATTTTTTATACAATTCAATTGAACCTACAATACAAATTCAATTATTAGATATAAATTGGTGTACCTACCTACCTATTTAAAAATAATTTGATCTTAACATCGCTGCATCATAACAACTATTTTAAAGCAAATAGGTCGACTTTTAAAAAGCAGGGAGGCTGAATGACGTCAGATGGCTCGCGACCTAACTTCTTAAAACTAATCTACATAAAAGGACAATAGGGGAATACTTGTGACAAATATGTGCGTCATAACCATAACTTACCTCATAGAAAGAGGGTGGAATGTATGTGGAGATGACCTCAGCCATGGGGAAAGCAATGCCCATCACTACGAGTAGTTTGCCGTAGAGAGCCGACAGAGTGGTTGCTAAGGCGTCGCTCCTGGTAAAATAAAAAGAATGTGGTCATTTATGAGCCTCCAAGAAGTACAGATAATGCTGATGATAAAATAAAAATCACAAAAGCGCAAATAAAAAATATCAAATTAAAAATAAGCGCGATTCGTTGCTTTTTTAATTTAGAATGTTATTTCATTAAAGGGAACTGAAATCGAACACGTTGCCAAGATTATGGTAAAACCATACCTACGTATAATGATATCTAACAGCCCACGTATGCAAAACTATGATACTTATACCTGCCTACAATATTATAGGTAAGTACATAACATCTCACGTACCTCTCCTATTGACTATGAAATACTAAATGCTAATTCTCATGAATCTGACGAATATGCTGAAACATTCTAAAAACAATTGTTGCTTTTAACCAGTGGCCAGTAGGTAACCTAACCACGAGTTTTGCGTCCCTGGCATTTTTTATAGTGATTATAGTTCCTCAAGTTATTAGAGTGTTTACAATACATAAAACTGCCAGAGACGGTAATATCTACCGCTGACGAAATCCTTCATACAAAAAAAATAGTATTGTATTATTGATTAGGCAGAGGTGTAAACACCCACAGCCTAATAGGGGGCACCTATGGCCACTAACCGGTTACAAATCCACTCTCCGAACTGCCACTGAAAATTTCGAAGAAAAACCCAATAATCTTCGTATGGGAATCGAACCCATAAGAAATGTAAACTCATTCAATGCATTCAAAACACAACTTAGCGAATACCTAATCGCAAAAACCTCTGGAAAAATGAATATTATTATATTGGGTGGATAATTAAGCAACTAACAACTAATAATAAGACGACGACAAACATAAGGTAGTTATAAGATTTTAGTATTGTTCTCAAGTAAGTGATATTACATTTTTATTGAGAACAAAATTTCTTTAAACCTAAATGCCTCTCAAACTAGGTGAGTACCTGTGTTTTTAGTCTACAGTTACGATTTCTCTCTGACTACTATAATAACACAGCTTTAAGAGTAAATACTGTCAACATGGTGTGTGCGAAGTGTATTTGTGTTATTCATGAGTAGTGAGTATGTCCCAATGTCATAATTTAATCTAAAACATAACTTATGTTGATTGATTTCCTGCCTCATTACACTCATTAGTCCAGTTGTCGCGACAGTTACGCTGTAGATCCTGGGTTCTATTTTCTAAGGTCGAGCAAAGTTTTTGTTGAGAATAAAGTTTATTTAAACCTAACCCGTCCTAGCGTAGCAGTCGCGCTTATCATCAGAAGTTTAAATGTATAATTATTAACAGGGTTACTAATTCCACAGTGTTGCCGCTAGCTAAGATTAAGCCACCCCATCTCATCCCATGGATGCTTATTTGCATTTTAAATTATGCGGTTTCGTAGTGGAGAGCCCACAGGAGCAACCCTGAGCTAAAACGTTTTTATTTAATTATGGGGCACTGTAATTATCAAGCATGAGATCAGCTCACAGCAAATGACCAGTTTAGACACAATATTACTGACTATTACGCCTGTTTTCGTTAGTGGAATCGATAATGGTAGTCAAAAGCCCAAAAAACCTGACAACCAGAATATCTTCAGGATATTGGTATTTGGGTTGTGGAGGTCTGATGACAGTGGCTTCGTGAAAAATACTGATATTCAGCCGCATTTATGCATGAGTATTAACTCCGATGCAAAAACATGTGCACTGGCTGACATATTATAGCAATGGAAAAGTAAATCTAAGCAACAATTACAATTTTAGTTTATATAATTTTACCGCTACATACGAGTAAATTACAAGACAGAAATGTGTTGCTGGGGAGTTTGTTGCACCGCTACTTCTTCTCAGTTAAAACAATAGGATAGGCATTTTGGGGGCTGTTAAAATGTAAAAATGACGTTCAAAAAGTACTACCAAGTCTATCTTGACTCAATTATTTTAACTTTGACTTTGACATCTGGTTAGATTGGAAGGCGACCCCAACATAGTTGGGAAAATGTTCGGAGGATCCTCCAAATCGAATTCGCTGATATGTTCTTTTCTTAGGTCTCATAGAGGTAGGTAGGTATTACGTTATTTTACTTGCCGAAAATCCGTACTCTGAACTGCTAGAGAGTTTCACTTCTTGGTCTGGATCAAGCAGTGCTATTGCGTTTTTAGGCATGGTGTGACGTTATATGTGGAATCAAATCAAACCCAGTACTTCAAGTTCAACATTGGAATGGGACAGTTCAAAGCTTAAATAAATAAGCAAGTAATTCCGGACACTGCAATACAGAGACGCAATTTCCACATCTGCTATTTATCTTTAGAATAGCACCTTCGGGAACAGTCTCGATATACTCCCACCAGTAGCGTAGTCGTAGACAAGAAATAATGGAGCACTGCACCCATTTGTCTTCCGTTGTTTTTTGGGAAATGTACTGAACAGATAATAGTATTAAAATATCTCGTTTTACTTCAGCGAGCAAGGTAAACAAAGTAATCTTCAATAAGGAGAAAGAACCACAAACAATAAAAGCCTATGTGTTTAGTATAAGAGTCGGTCTAGCCGACAAGTAAACTTCCTTTGTCTGAATGAGGTAAAAATTAAAAAAGGTAATGCTGACAACAAAGTTTTAGGCGTATAACTGTTCAAAAAGCTTTTATTAAAATCACTTTCCTGTGCAGAAAGCTATTTTTAACACATATGATCAATCCGAATCCAATTTACATCGTCAAGACAAGGTTTTTCTGCCATAGTCCCCACTCTAGTGCCTGTATCGTGGGCGCCTTATTAGCTCCACCTATTTACATCAACTCACAAATCAAATAAGGCTAACTGCTTTAAATAACCCTCCTTTTAAAAGGGGACTTTATCAGTAAGACAATAAAGAGTTAATTTGAGTACCCTCCAAATAAACAACCTCATTACCATAGCAAACGTCAACATTGCGCATAACAACTCCATTGGAGAGCTTACCCAAAGCAAGTAAAGCACTAGTACTTAGCGCTTTGGAGAGATGCAGCCTCCAAAGCCGATTAACTAGGCCACAACATAAATATGGATGACGCTATGACAGCGTCAGTGAGAAAACCAGTAATCTGGAGTACACCAACGACCCCATTCTATTTTGACGACAAACTAGGTAGATTTGGATTAATATTATATTAGGCCAATGGCTCAGAAAACTACTCGTTTCGAAAATGTTTACTTTTTTGACGACGTCTGTGGTCTAGTGGTTCGAGTGCTGATCATGGGGCGTGGGTTCGATTCCCACAGGACACAAATATTTGTGTGGGTAAAACATGAGTATTTGTGTTTGTCTGGGTGTTATGTATTATAAGTATGTATTTACAAAAAGAAAAGTATATAAGTATTATATCCCTTGTCTAGTACCCATAGTACAAGCTCTGCTTAGTTTGGGACTAGACGGTGTTGTGTAAAAATGTCCCAAAATATTTATTATTTATTATATTTTTATTACTTACTACGTACTCTTTACTTATTTTTTTTTTTATTGTAATAAGGAGCAGTGATAGCCTAGTAGTATGACCATTGGACTGCCAAGTCGAAGATCTCGAGTTCGGATCCAGGGCACGCACCTCTGAATTTTCTTTATTATCACTTGGTGAAGGAAAACATAGTGAGAAAACCTGCATGCTTTAGAGATTTTCTCGACGGGGGCCTCCCCCGTGTGAAGTCAGCCAACCGTCACTAGGCCAGCTTGGTGGACTATAGCGTAATCCCTCTCATTCTGTGAGAGGAGACCCGTGCCCAGCAGTGGGACAGTATATGGTTTGATGAATAATAAGATGACAAACAAGCAAGCCTGATAGTATGAGGCAACCGCGGTCTAGACTAGGTGTCACTCACGCGTTCACCTTGAGACCTCAGTTATTAAGCCCTATTTGCCCAGTAATTTCACTGGCTGCAGTCCTTCAAACCTGAACATGATAATATTAGCACATTATTAATTAGCGACAGAAATTTGACAATACGGTGGCGCCAACCTAGATTTACGGAGTTCACACCCTCACAAACACGGTTTTCAACATCTCGGGGTTACATGGACGTTCGAATAAAATGATTTCAATTTTTTTGAACAAGATGGTGACAGTACAGGAATGTGACGAAATAATACTGGTTCATACTAATCAGCTTATCGTTTCTCGCTTGCGACCAGGGAAATTATAAGGTACCCTAGCTCTGTATTTAATCAAAAGTAACAAGGTCCTCGTAGGTATCAACTTTGAAAACATTTCCGTTGCCAATGCCATTCACAGAGCTATGACCACTTACTATTGCTAAGATACCAGTATTTTCAATTCTACTGATGGAAAAAACCTTGGTCGTACTGTCCAATAGACGGTAATGGAGTCATTTGTTTTTATCGCCTACCACAGCGACAGAATTTAGTCGCAAAAGTAAATTCTCGCTGAGCGTCATAACTTTTGCACAGACGATGTTCGTCTGCGTCCGTTTTATTTCCGTATATCTCACATTTTATATCCGTTCCGTCGGTTTACAATACTTTATCGTTCCATCCAAACGGAACATTTGTAAGATCGATTTTATCTCTCTTCCAAAGCTAAGTGGTTTATGCCAGACAAACGTATCTGCAATTCAGTCATAATCTTTTGTGTGAATACAAGCGATATATTATTATAGGTATGTCTATTAAATCGCCATTCATTTACATTCATACAATAATTTTGTAGGAAATTCTCTTATTCAATTTTGATGACTTGGATGTCCAAGCGAGTCTGCAGAACATGAGTTCCTACGTTCTCTTTCCAGGTCGAGCAGTGTTATTGAGTGTTTCTATGAAATCTCAGCAGCAACTCGGAGTTTGATTTGTCCCCGGTTAATGGCAATAGGACTATAGCCTAATCCCTCTCAACATGAGAGGAGACCCGTGCCCAGCAGTGGAACAGTATATGGGTTGATGATGAATGGCAATAGGTTCGCCCCCATTACATGGCACCGATGCATACCGGTTAACTGTGGGTGTACAATTAGTTGGTACACCTGTGCATAACGGAGTACAGGCGTGACGGTATCTTATGTTTATAAATTTATTTAGGAAAGTATATTAAAGTTCAGAAAAATCATATTCCGTTATATAGCTATTCGTGTCCTGAAAGCCTTCGCACGTTAAAATCAGGCGTACCTCACTAATTACTTCATAATTACAACGCTATTTAGCATTCGCTTAAATTTCAGCTTTCATTAACAGCGGCGGCCGTTTTTCGTGATTAATTTGTTATTTAGCTTGCTTGTGTGGAAAATTTATTATATAGGTACTGATGCTATCAATTATGCTTAGTATGAAAAACAGACTCAAGCTTAATTAGTTTAAGTAAAATTAACAGTGCTAAAAACATAAACACCAATATCTGAAAAACTAAATCTTGATCTAAACTTTGATCCATGCGAGAGTTAAACCTACAACTGCGTAGTGTAGAAGCAAAGCAAGCCACTGAGGCCGTCAACTGGACTGGCTAAATTACACAGTTTTACAATACGCTAAATTCTTTCATTCTTACAAAATTATATTTATAGATATATCTTCCAAAAATGCGCGTTGTACACCTTGTTTTTTGTCGTCTTGCAGCCGAAAGGATCTAGGTACCTACTCATCATAATCAACAATTTCTTGTATGGGATCAACCATGAAGTGCAAAAATAAATAGCTACATCCTACATTCTGTCGAGTGATTTGAACTTATTTCGAAACAGCTCTCTTTTTTTTAAGATTTCAGACTTAGTCCTATATCTAGTAGTATTGAAATAATGGTTTCCTTTCGGCTGTAAGACGACTAACATATTCACGGTGTAGAGATGAAAATATAGTTAGACGATGTACTAAGTTTGTCAAGCACCTTTATATTATTACTGTAGTAGGTAATACAATAAACTCGCTAATAGGAAGAAAGAAGAAGGGAAAGACTCTTTTATTTATTACAGACAAGAATATGAAAAAGAGAGCTGGATTCTGATAACGTTTTCGCCCGAACCACTAATTGAGCTTTTACTTATGTATCAAGATCCTTTAAAATCAAATCGTTAATGTTTCCTATAAGAACAGTGTTTTTTAATGTTGAATAAAATAATTGTCGAATATATTTCATAAAGATTCAACCTTCATTCTTCCTTATTGAAATTTGAATTCGCGTGATTTACGAACACAAAAGTCTTGATTGCTAACGCACAAAAAGAATTGGGTATTGCCAGATAATCAGAAGTTTCCTTTTTTCGCGTGAAGAACTTTATAACCTTATTATTTGTCATTCGAAATACAAACGATTCTAAAATTAAAACGTACTCCTGAGTAGGGTAAGTGTAAAATTCGGAAAAGTATTTCTTTGATTCGAGTGAATATTAAAATGACATGACAATTCAATATTTGCGGCCCCTATTTATATCAGTGATGCTGAAAGAGTTCCAAAGAAACATTAAATATTGAAACGCCTTCAATTAAACCCTCTATCCAGGGGATCTATGAGATATAATGTCCATTTTCAACGAGTCGAAAGGTCCTCAAGATTATCTAGCTCTGCTTAGTTTGGGACTAGACCATCTAGTGTGTAGCTAGTAGCTCTGTAAAACTGTCTCAAGATATTTATTTATTTTATATGTTTCGGACATTTTTACACAGCACCATTTAGCCCAAACTAAACAGAGCTTGGACTATGGTTAGACAACGGATATAATACATATATTTTTATTGTAAAGAAAGACTGCACGTTTGGCCACCTCACCACTATCGTTGCGGCGCATGGCGTGGGTTGATGGGTTTGATTCCCACCTGTAATCTACTTAATATTTGTTCGTTATTTGTATGTTAATTAAATCCCCCGCAGCACAGGGCTTGTTTCTGAAATCGGGTGTTGTCGTAATAAAAAAAAAACTTTAAAATTAATAGGTAAATATGGAACTCAATCACAATATCAAAACCAAACACAAGTTGAATTTCCAATCCAACAACTCTGATCCAATCAAAGTCAAAACACTAAACTTTGAGTTCAATCTAATCCATCGCTGACAAACGATAATCGTGATAGCAATATATCTTAGAAAGAACGTTGAGGTACTGAAAAGTACTAAATAATAGATGACCAGAAAAGGAAGACCTCTCAAGCTCTTGAGATAGAAATTACCTTAGAAGATTTTTCTAAAGTTAGCTCTTAGAAGGAGATGTCACGCTTTTCTGGTTTCCGTAAGCGCACGGTCCTTTGGGGAAGGGGACCCTCTCGAGCACGAACGGTTGCCATGACAACGGCGTGTTATTGGCTCCCCACAGCGATCGTCAGTACCTACTTACTGTTGCAATGGTTCCGCTCCCGACAATGATATGCCTCCTGTTTATAGAGTTGGTAGAATTATGACGTCATGGTTAAAAGGAAACGCAACAAGCATAGGGGAATGTTGTGTATGAGAATGTCTTGAGTTTTGCAAAACAATGTAGGTACTTTGCAAGATTACTCCAGATTTTGTTCTTCTTCCAAACTGACTAAAACAACCAGAACTGCGTCATTAGGCTAGTGGTCGTAAGAGCGACTGTTACCCTAGAGGTCCTGGGTTCTAATCCCAAGACCATTCGAACAAAGTGTTATTGGTGTTTATGTGTGTCGTGTTTTTTTATGAAATTCTCAGTAGCAGCTCAGAGTCTGAAATTGTATCCGGTTAATGGCAATAGGCTCAACCCCTATTACATGGGACGACCTAAACAAACCGACGAATTTTGTCTAACCCTTCGGGGAACAGGCTTGATATAGAGTCCCTATTATATTCTAATACTATGGTATACTTCTCTCAAAAAAGAGCTCTTACCTTTAACAAAAAACCTTTAGTGCATACCTATTTTAACAACGTAAATATTCATTAACGTGTTCCCTGTAAAACTTCCTGTATAATGTGCCATAAAGTCGTCTTGTGTGACTTTCACGAGGCCAGGGATACGAAGGGATAATTACTAAACTTTTATCCCCTCTCCCTAAACAACAAGAAATTTTGCGGTCCTGCCAAGTTTACCAGAAAATATTAACGAATCCTTTATGCAAAATTCTATTAACATAACCATATAAACAATGGCAATTCATACGGAAGTGTGTGGTGTTTGTTTGTTCATTAGGGAGTTGAAAAAATTGCTTACCTCCTTCTTGTAAAACGTTGATAAGCTAAGATATCGTTAAAGTAGAGATTATCTCTAAAAGATAAAGTATATAAATATGTTAGTGTCATTACTTAATATAGGGTTAACTATATAATAAGCGTTTTCAAATAAAGCCTTCAGTTTTATCTGAATAGTATTTTAAGTTGAGTTCGTATAACAATGATGTACCTACGAGTCGCTTGTAACAATTCATCTTTTAAAAACTCGTAATTTTCCTGATTAAGTACTGTTTCAGTTGACACTATGTGAAATTTGTCGTACACAATTTTTTAAGCACAACAAATTGAACTACTGCTTTAGTTCAAGACTATAATCATGAAATGCTGATATCTAATATCTGAAAATATATTTATTAACTTTAATACGTCTCAAAGAACAAAACTGTTTCACCAATTACGTCGAATGTTGCCGTCAATTTGCAAATTAGGTCAACTACCAAAGCCCACCCCTTCAGTTTTCAACATCTTCATTGTTCTTCACTGTTCCCCACAATCAAAACGCTTTCCAACAATACTGCCTCAAACAAAGCCTTTGAGGATATTCATTTGAATAATAATTCCCAGTTCATTATGGCGATACATAATAATGTGAAATTTTGGTAAATTAGCACGCAATGAAATACCCGGTAGCCTTTTGAGCTGAATGAACACACTGTTCTAATAAACTCGCTGGGAATAAACAAAAACATTGCGGTTCTTTGTGTTGTGTCCCGACACGAAACTGTTTTCCAGCTCTGCATACACAGACACTGTGCCCGTAAATAAGCACAGCCACTCAAGATGGTAGCTCTATGTAAAGGTGTACCTCTGTTAATTTCCAAGCACTAGACTACATTGTGTCACCGCTCTGAGTGCTTTTCATTAGAGTGCACATTCAGTGGGGAAAATGCAATTTCCCTTGCGAGCGCAAATCGTGATTATAGTGAAGGGAAATCTGGTTTTAATTTGTTAAAATAATAATATTTTTTACGCATGATGAACTGAGTACAAAGAAAGCTTTTTTATATCTAAAAATAATATTGTTTAATAATAGTAGTTCCACGATATTCCATACGTACTGTAGCGTATAGGTAACGTTTATGATCTGTGGTGCTTGTAAATCTCAAAGCATTCTTAATATACAAAGTACATTATTCGACAGTGAACACCAATATTACCTGTGTGAAAAAATGTTCTGCACTTAAGTTGCCGAGGGGGACACCGGGAGCGCTGGGTTGCAAGCTTTTACGCATTCTTGTAATTTATTACGCCGGTCTCTCACCAGCATTTTTCACTGTGGTAATTTCAACGCCCCACCAATGATTGGCTCGAGTACATTTTTTCCACCAGCTCTCAAATTCAATGGTCATTTATTAACTCAAACGCAGCACACGGGAAATAGATGGTGTTAAATTGTGAGAGAAAATTGTGGAAATCTTTTCAGAAAATGAATGTGGCGTTCGTTGAGTTTTCATTTAGGAAACGTATGTATAATAGAACAGTTAAAGTTAACGCGATTGCCAAATTAGAGGTCCTGGGTTCGATTACCAGGTCAAGCAAAGAAAAATTATTACTGGTTTTTCTATGAAACTCACAGTAGCAGCTCGAGCTTGGACTCGCCCATACATATACCATTGGACCTAAAACGTGCCAGAGAATAGGGTGCACATCAGTACACCGCTGCCTCACCGATGGGAGTATGCAGACAATTATGAGAGAAAATACAGAAAAATCGTTTATTTAGGGTACCCATTGCGACACGAATACATAATAATATAAAAAATAAAAAATCAGACAAGGTATGATGGTTGTACTTAATAATAAACAATAGCTCGATAAAAATTACTTCTACACAACTCTAACAAAAAGAATATAATTATGTAGACACGCAAACTACTTCTTTAATTAAAAGTTGTTATATTAAGATACAGAATGAATGGAAAATAGAAAATGGTTTCATAAAAAATAAGGCATAAAGTTATGAACCTTTATTGGACGCACGCTAATATATCGCGCTTACATAAAATTCTCGCTTGAAATGAACGCGGCAAATTGGCGACTTAATATCATTTCCTGTTTCCTCGCTTCCTACGATAGTTGAAAGGACTTTTACATTTACATTATTGAATCCTCCATTAATTTCGAATAGAATTTTTGAATAGAAAAATATGTGAATTCATAAAATTTTGCGGGCATTTTGTAATTTTTTTACTGTTGTCACATCTTTACTGTCCAATATATTTACAATCCCAGTGCTGGGCATGGATCTCCTTTCAGAATAGAAGGAGTTACGTTGTATAGTCCACCACGCTGACCTAATACGGCCAGTCTTCACACGCCGTCGAGAAAGTCTCTAGGCATGCAGGTTTCCTCACGGTGTTTCCCATCGCCGTTTAAAAGAATGATAAATTAATGACTTCGAAAGACAGAGGTTGCATTAGGGCTATGAGTTGGCAGTCCAATGGCAACATCACTAGGCTATCACCAATTCCTCATTTTTTTCTATTTTCTATATACACACAGGGACTTAATTTTATAATGTGTCACTTTTTTTTTTAATAACACTAAACTGTTGCTATCGTCCTTCAAACCCAATAAAAAGTGATTAAAGTGTTGCTCAGCTCAATCAAAGTAGGATCGATGTCGAGTTACAAACTCAATTCATTTTACGCATAGCCTTGCCTTGTCTTAAATTTCCTATAGTAAAATCATGAAAGATTAACAAACAGCCTATTATAAAAATCAGTAGAAACAAAATGTTATCACATATTCAATTAACAGTATCCTTAGACTTCTAAAGCAAGTAATTTGTTTGCCCTTAATGCAGCACATTTAATTAATGCAAATCTGTCATCTTGAACACAAGTAATTTATTGCAGGAAATGTAACTTTGAGTTGTTCGTGTCCGTGACTCGGACGAAGTCGGATATGACAAATGGTGCGGGAACGGTATTCCCGCCTACTGTACTTAAATTGAAGTCGGAAGAACTTACTGATATTAATTAGACCGAACATTTCTTAATGGTTATGGAGAGAATATAAATAACTATTGTTAACATAATAATCAAATTAAGTGAATCTTTTATCAATGTATGGCTGACTGATGTGTTCATTTTTTATAAATGGAATGAACGCTAATGCTCACGTTAAATATTATATCTGTAATCGATTATTCTGAATGATATTCCATGTGTGTCTTTTTGTATATTTTTGGCATTTTCCATGCTAAGATTTTAAAGTTATTTAGAAAAGGAAAAATACGACCGCGGGTCCGCGATCCTGCCCGCGGTCGTATTTTTCCTTTTCTAAATAATTCCATGTGTGGTTAACTCATCGAGACATATTACTATTATGTGTATCTCATCTCAAAGAACCATCAACTTCGAAATCAACAGGTGAAATCTAAAGTCTTTAGATTTCAATCCAACACCTGGAAGTCTGAGAACTGGTCGTACCTCAAGATATTGGTGTAGATAAGGCTAAGTAATAACTACTGATAACAACCGATCTGCACGGTTACACTAGTCGCGGCCATTCTGTGGATGGTTGGTAATTCTTATCACATCGAGGCCCCTCCGTCCCGTTGGGGAGCATTCCAAGGCGTTGGTCTCAGTTGTCATACAAACACCTATGACAATCGTTAATGGTAGTCAGAATATCAAAAAGCCTGACAACCTGTCAGGGTATTGGTATAACCCAGAAATTGGTCTGATGGCAGTCGCTTTATATAAAATACTGATATTCAGCCGCATCTGGTTAAAAGAAGACAAAGAAGAAGAAGCCGGCTCCAACGTAGTTTGGAAAAGACTCGAAGGATAAATATAATAGGAAATACCGATATTCAGTTGCAACCAGTTGAACTAGCAACCAACCTTGAGAAAAGACCAGACATGATAATACCTAACAATATCACAATATACTCACGCGCTTATGACATGCATGTGTTGTATCGCGGCAGAAGGACGTGAGAGCCGTCGCGACGGGGGCAGCGGCGCGTGCGCAGGCCCACCCGGCCCGTACAACACTGGCTGCAAGGACAGCGACCCACCCAGTGACATTGATGGAGGACTCGATAATCTGTGGAAGGAAAACTCATGTGTGCTCATGTTAAAATATACAGAGATCGCAAACTGACGTCACGTATGCTCTCCACCTACATTGAATCTGTTAAAGTTCCTGCAATTCATCCCGAGGATGTCGGAGAGATGCTCACGTGAAGACCAATTAATTATATTATAACATCAAGATGCCTACCACCTCAGTTTAGGTAGGTACCTGTGACCATGGACACTGTAGTGTCCGAAACGTCGGGATAAATATTATCTAACAGAAGCCTCATCAAGAGATAGGGGGACGTTACTGTACAGTCTAGGGCCATAAGTCCAATAGCACGTCAACGATCATATTCGCTTGCACGGTACTGCGCATATACACACATGTGTGAGTGATTATTTTCAATGCAAACATTTACCGATCAAACAGTATAACTACGAAAGGTGATAGTGCGTGGTTTGTCACTAAGGCAAATGATCATTATATCGCACTCTTTCTGTCTAGACAATGATGAAAGAGTGCGATATACGAGATCGTGTATGTGTGCAAAATGTTTGGTAAAGAAAATGGTCGTAAGTGCGACTTGCTTTGATGAAACTGCTACTGGACTTATGACCCTATGATTATTACAATAGGTTATAATTAAATGTAAATAAAATTAAAGATTTTTGCATAAATAAAACATTGAAGCGAGCGAAAAAAAACGTATAATAAATACCTCTACACTAAGACCTCCAACGGAGAGCGTAAGGAGGCATGTTAAGAAACTACACAATTAACCTCACGTAGCTTATTCCCTAAATCCGACAGCGAAATACTACAAGCCAGTAAATCTCTGACAAAATCGCCGGGATTACTTAGTACCTACGGGCTCGCAACTAAAATAATTCTGGTAGATACATTTTGTTTGATGAATTGCTTTTTAATTTAATTTAATGCGGCTATAAGAATACTGTCTGTTCATTTACGGAACGAATTTTAGATTAAAGAATATGAATAATGAAAATTCAAGGTAAACTATTATTATAGTACTAGCTACTGCCCGCGACTTTGTCCGCGTGGAAAAATTGCTTTTAATTAGCCTATGTTATTCTGATGTATAAATAATAATAATGTAAAGTTTCATCAAAATCCGTTCAGTAGTTTTAGCGTGAAAGAGTACCTAACAAACTTCCATCTATCCATCCTCACAAACTTTCACATTTATAATATTAGTAGAATTTCGAGTATTTTAATGTATTTATAAGAGCTGTTTCTTATTCTTCTTTTCTGCTCGGCGTTTTGGGCTTATGACTACCACTCACGATTGTCGTAGGTGTTCGTATGACAACCGGGATCGACGGGTTTACGTACTCTCCGAGGCACGGGGGTCTCGATATATTAATAATGGTCACACATCTCTACACGACAGGGTCCATGATGATCAAATTTAATTATAGTCCACTTTTATAACTTACTTTTACTTTTAACATAACTTACGATACTGGTTTGTAATGTGGAAGAGCGGAACCTTCTAACACAAGCAATTATTTGCTTTAAAGAGGATTCCAAAGAATGTAAAATTTATTGTAAGTTGTGAAATAAACATTTTCTATAAAACATTATGGAATGCAATTAAATATTGAGTATCCTACATTAACAATCGATCGAATACTACAATAACTCATTGTTTCTCTACGTTATGTAAGGTGAGCAAACCACCCAGTTCATTATATGTATTTAGTAGCAAGCAACAGCCCTTTAAATAATATAAGTTCATTCGTAACTGCGATCGATAACATACTTTTCAGTGTGTACACGGAACTACGTCGTAAACGGAATCGATTGTCATCAATTATTTACTAACTTACCGTTTTTAGTTAGTAATTATTTAACTGGTCCGAGGTGGAACAAGCAAAGGAGATACACGGGGTCACATACATCAAATTGCACCCATGATACAAGCATTACCTAGTGTATATAACCATAGCAAATATAACCTTGACCTTGTAACTCGAGACAGTGAGAAATAAAATGAAATAATTAATTTCAGCCATTCTTACAAATACAATTAAAATTGAATTCTACAATCCTAGGGTAGCAAGCTGGGGCTATGCATGTAGCAGGTTTGAAATGCCTCTGACTCTGAAACCAGGTGAGTACCTACCTTTTTTTTTAATCGACTGTGGTAGTTTCAATCTGACTACTAAGTCTAACATATTAAATTGCTTAAAGGGTAAAAAAATTTCCAAGTTAAAGCTGACACTTGATTTCATTTGAAGACTTATGTTGTTTGACTTCCTGACTTATTAGTCTAGTGATCGGAAGTGTGACAATTTCGCTGTAGATCCTGGGTTCTATTCTCAGGTCGAGTAAAGTGTATTCATTCAAAGGGGTTTTTCCATGAAATTCTCAGTAGCAGCTCGGAGTTTGGTGCTCGATTAATAGAGACGTCCCGTATTTCATGGGACCTAAACCTTTGCCTAAACCTTCATGAATACAAACGTGATGGTACGTTAAATATTTTTTTACATTTTCAAGCTGTTTGTGTTTTGGACCATGTTGTATTCCATCGCAATAACGATAATTTTTGTAGTACACTGTATAGCTTGCCGTACTTATTGTATATACCTGGAAGGATTGGAGAAGTAACATTATTTAACTTACACTACGTACGCTCTTATAAAAGAAATAATGACTGTTTGACACACTAAAGTACAATATTGTTAACTGCAGTTCTTTTTGCAAAACGAAGTCATTATCGATCAAGAAGTTGTAGCAATGTAGATATACCACAGAGGTTGGACTTAGGTACCTGAACCTTCCTTGTAAGGGGCCCTCTTCTCTGTCCAAATAACGCAGTGACTTGCCAAATAAACCCGGTTAACTAACCAAATAATACTTCGGACCAAATGGAGGCACATTTCCACCTGCACTCACGCTCCCGTGTTATTGAATGAGCAAACTCAGGGGTTCTTTCCATAACATAACATAACGACATACTAATGTAGGTACAGTTTGCCGGAATAGGCGGCGAGCCTATTACCAATCGTAATTGCTCAAGAGATAGTAGTATAACTAAACTATTGTATCTTCTCAACTATTATTACAAAGTACAAACAAGTAGTTATAATTTCAGACAAGTTTCACTTGAACAACTCCTAAGATTAATGTTTTATGTGCCGTTTATTTTTTATTTATTTATTTTTTTTATTTTATTTTATTCGGGAAAACAAACAGTTACACAATTTTCTTACTCTATGGTCTTAACATTAAATAATATGTGATTGTGTAGCCCACAACGTTATCCACATTTTAAGTAAGTACATATTTAAATAGCGAACGGAAAAAAAGCGAGTCAGATATTATTTATAACTAAATCAAATTTAAAACTAATAGAACTATTATGTGCTTACTACAAAATTTATACATTTACAAATATACCTTTTTGCCTTTATGTTGAAGTTACTTTTTGTAACAATAAACACCTAAATTTACTATGCGACAATGAAAAAATATCTAAGTCTATAAAAAGTTTATTGTAATTATTGACAATACGACGAAGAGGTGCACGGTTACCAGCGTTAGTGTGACTAGATAGAACAGCAAATAGGGGACGCGCGCGAACCTCTCGTCTAATGACAGTTCTCGGAACAATATAACACAACTTATTAGTTATTTCAGGACAGTCGAATCTGTTATTGCACAAGTCGTACAAGAACATGGTTTCAAGGAAAAGGCGTCTAGATTCCAAATCTGGTAGGTTAATGTTTTTATTAAGGGAATTGGTGCTTATATTTATGTCACGGCAACAACGATACTGCATTGTTTTAAGGAACTTGCGTTGTACTCTCTCTAAGCATTCTTTGTATTTTTCGTAGAACGGATTCCATATCAATACAGCGTATTCTACCTGAGATCTGACCAATGCCTTATATAGGTGAATGTAGGTGTCAGTACGTTTAAAGTCTAAGGTAGATCTCATAATAAAGCCATACATACGGTAAGCGTTGTTGACAATCTTGTCAATGTGCTGATCAAGGTGTAGCTTAGCGTCTAATAATACCCCAAGATCTCTCACTGAGGTAACTTTACTTAGGGCAGCATCGGCAAGCGTGTATGTATTATGGAATATATTTTTGTTTTTTGTAAATGTGATTGTTACACATTTAGATATGTTTAACTGTAATTTATGTTCATTACAATATTTAGAAAAACGACATAGGTCCTCCTGTAATAAATTACAATCAGTATTTTTGTAAATTGATCTGTAAATTTTTAGATCATCTGCGTAAAGTAAGAATTGTGAATATTTAAAACAAGTTGAAATATTATTAATAAATATGATAAAAAGTAGAGGGCCTAAAATAGAACCCTGGGGTACACCGGAAGTTACATTAACTGAGTAAGATTCATAACCCTTGATCACCACTCTTTGACATCTATTTGTCACATAGGATGCAAACCATCGCAGTAGATTCCCACGAATACCATTGTATGCAAGTTTTTTTAGCAGAAGTTCATGATCAACCTTATCAAAGGCCTTACGAAAGTCCGTGTAAACAGCATCGACTTGTACCTGCCTATCCATATTTACAAATAAAAAATCTGTGAAGCTTAGTAAGTTTGTTACAGTAGACCTCCTTTGAACAAATCCATGCTGTTGATTTATTATAACATTATGAATAGTGGGATACATCGCCCCATGCACAAGTCTTTCGAAGACCTTTGATAAGGTGGACAGAATAGAAATAGGACGATAATTTTCGACATCGTGTTTTGAACCTGCTTTATGCACTGGTGTTATATTGGCTCTTTTCCATATTTCAGGGAACGTGCCCTCGATGATACATTTATTATATATAATGTGTAGGGGGAAACATATGCTATTAGCAGTTTTTAAGAGAAAATACGGGGGTAGTCCATCGGGTCCAGGCCCCTTTGTTGCATCTAAAGTGACTAATGCTTTTCTAACTTGATCCAGGGTAAAGTTAATGCTATTAATGATGACACTATTATCCGCATACGTATCGGGAGGCAACCAGCTACCGGGGAGAAAAGTTGAGGTTTCATAAACCGATTCAAAGAATTTAGAAAACAGGTTACATATCATGCTAGGATCATTTGAATTTTGATTTTTATAATATACAGTGGCAGGTATACCAGCATTGGTTTTACGGTTGGAGACGTAACTCCACAAGTATTTAACATTTTTCTTTATATTGTCTTCTATATTGGTAACATAGTTCATATAATTTTTCCTACATTCAGTATGAAATCTAAGCCTAAGGAATGAAAATTTCTCATAGTCTGATTGATTATTGTACGTTTTCCATTTAACCCAGGCTTTCTTTTTGTTGTTAAAAATGTGAATGAGTGATTTGGAGAACCAGATAGGATACTTTGTTGACTTTAGCCGACAAAATGGAGTATGTTTCCTAATAGAGTCAAATATAGTATCATAGAAAGTATGCACACAGTTCTCAGCCGGCAAACCATTTAAAATATCAGACCAATTGATACTAGATAATTCTTCATTAATTTGTTCATAGTCCGCTTTATAGTAATTAAATTTTTGCAATTTCGATTTAGATTGCGAGAGAGTTTTGTTTGAGGATTTATACGTGATAGTAGTACAGAAGGGAGGATGGTGAGTATCAACTGGAAGAAGTGTATCTGGTGGAGCAAATGTAGTACAATATGTGTTGCAGAGTAATAGATCTAAGATGCGATTTTTAATATTACTAATATTGTTGAATTGCGAAGCGTTTACGATTGACATAAAATTACATAAATGTTGACTAGCGGTCGAACTACCATTACCATACAGCCCCGAAACAATATTACTAGTATTAGGTTCCCAGTTCACATCTGGTAAATTATAATCTCCATAAAAATAAAAGTATTTGGGATTTAATTTATCTATCACATTATTTAATAGATTGAAATGATTAAGATATAGACTCTCGGCAGTTCTAGGCGGAATGTATGTTGCACTGATGATATGTTTCTCATTATTTGTACCTGGCAACTGTATTAGAACATGCTCAATGTAGGGAGATAGAGGCAAATCTGAATGTATAAAGTTGGAGTTAAGGGTTTTAAGGACAGCTACAAGTACTCCGCCACCTTCTTTTTTTTTTGTAGCCACACGATCACGGTCACATCGATACACTATGTAGCGATCATCTATGAACTCGTTATCACATACTTCGGGGGTGAGCCACGTCTCAGTGAGTATTATGATTTCATAACAGTTAGATAATATGTTCATATATAGATCATTTAGCTTGGTACGTATACCCCGGCAATTCTGATAGTAAATAGTTATCTTAGCCATCTTTAAGACATAGGTAATATCTACAAGTAATAGTATGCATATTAATCAGTAGCCGCAATAATATAATAATATGATAATATGACCGACATGTATTGAAAACTAGACTATAATTTATATTAATTGAATGCAGTACAACATTGTGCTTCAACAGAGACAACTGTATACTTTTAATAGTAAGACAATAATAATCATAACTGTATTCAGCACACAGTAGCTCAAATAAAAATAATATAATATAACTAGTAAGCTGTGACATATTAAAGTGAGATAAATAATTTTTATGAACATAATATATGTTAAATTTAGGAACTATTAGATTTGGAGTTAATAATTGAAAACGGGAACGTAAGTTATATTTAAGAATGTTTTTGCGATACAGAACCTGACTTAATTTTAGATATGTCTTGGTGTGTTCGAATTGCCATCGATGGCATGTTATCCTTCTCTCGCACCAGGATAGTAGCGTGCTTGACCCACACGAACTTGAAATTGTTTTTCCTGGCGGCTTCCCGGCACTCACGAAATAATTTCTTGTTTTTGAGCGTTAGATGCTCATTCATGTACACTGGTTGTGGTGCACCTGATATACCCAGTTGATCAGTCGTTAAGCCCTTTGCCATGCGGAAAGCGCTGAGAAGATTGTCCCTCACTATACGTGAGCTAAGCTTCACAATAATATTTTTAGGCTGCTTATTTTGTGTTTGTGCATGTGGTACGCGATGTATGGCAATAATGTCCTTTTGAGTAACGGAACAATTTACTTTGGAACTTATAGTCTCCATAAGAGTAACCAAGTTTTCAGCTCGCTTTTCTGGCACATTACACAGCTCAATATTGCACTGACGGGCTTGCTGCTCAAGTGTATCAATTTTTGTCTCCAAGCTTAATATCACACTATTCAACGCCTCTGTGTTATTACTCTGCTTGGCGATGGTATCGACCCTCTTCTTCAGATCGTCCTGCTGTTCAGACGTGTACTGAAGGGAAGATTGCAGGGCGGCCACATCTTGTTGTAGTGTGGCGTGTTTATGTTCGAAGTCAGAAACATATTTCTCTAATTTTACCTGTTCTGATCGTATAGAATTAAGTTCCATTTTTATGTCTGCTGTAGTTTGAGTGACTGTGGAAAGATCTATTGTAATGTTTTTTATATTTTCCGATAACTTTAAAATTGAACTGTCAAAATAGCCTTTAAGGTCATCAAATTTTTTATTCATTTCCTGAGTAAGAACCATTATGGCACTAGTTATTTCACATTCTGGTTGCTTCCGCTTTCTTTGCGTAATATTTTCGTTAGATCCAGTAATGTTCGATAAGTTTGGCGACGAAGAAGTTGTAGGTGAGCGCATCATATTGACCGTCACAGGTCCACTCGCAATGCAGTTCGAACGATGAATGACCTTCGAGCGATGAGTTAATGAGATGATTTTAATGTTGTTTTTAATTAAAATAGTACACTAATAAAGCCCCGAGCGCACAGTAATAAATGTCCGCAGAGTAGAATACACTTGGTTCTATCAACCTTGTGCGAAGAATGTAGTAAGCGCCGTGAAATCATGGGCGCTTACGCGTTTAACGCAATGCACTGGCTCACTGTTGCCGACGGTAGGTGGAATATCTTTTTGTATTAAGTTTTAGTGTTTATTTGGTAAATCATGCACTAAAACACTGAGATATTGTCACAGGCTTGTTGACTCAAAGATAAACTAAACGTTCAACACTTTTAAAGACACTCAAACTCACTTTTTGCAAGTATTTTTAATATTTTTAGGGAGCAGTTAAAACAAAAGTCACTTGTACAACGTTCGACGACGATTGTTTACATTATTGTATGAGTCTAAAGTGCCGTAACACGGGGATATTTCAGAAATATCCCCGTTTTATAAGTTGCTCGGCATTATGAATCAAACATACATACCAGTACGTCTGTATTTCCTGAACGGTTTTTGTAGAGGGGTACTAATGTACACCCAAAATTGGTGCACGTAAAACAAAACAAACAAAAACCCAAAACACCCGATGTGTTTAAGCCCCATGTAATAGGGGGCGATAGCCTTTTGCTATTAACTGAGCATAAATCCAACCTCCGAGCTGCTAGAAAATCTTATTGACACTTGTCGACCTGTGAATCGATTGACAGTGGCATTATGAATCAAACATACATACCAGTACGTCTGTATTTCCTGAACGGTTTTTGTAGAGGGGTACTAATGTACACCCAAAATTGGTGCACGTAAAACAAAACAAACAAAAACCCAAAACACCCGATGTGTTTAAGCCCCATGTAATAGGGGGCGATAGCCTTTTGCTATTAACTGAGCATAAATCCAACCTCCGAGCTGCTAGAAAATCTTATTGACACTTGTCGACCTGTGAATCGAACCCAGCACCTCTAGCGTAGCAGTTGTGAACTAGAAATGTCCCAAATATTTATAAAAAATAGTCAAGTGGTCTAAAGAAATGTTCATTCTTGATCCCCTCCATATTAGCGTAGCTAGGTTGTAGAATTTTTTCTTGAGGGGTAGGGGAAAAATTCAATCACCTTGCTACGCTAATAACATACCTGGTATTATTAGCGTAGTTATTGTATTACAAGTTCTGCAAAATAAAGAGGAAGACTTTTGCATATTTGTAATAGGAAGCTATTAGACAGTTAAAATGAAAACTGCATGTTACCTATGATAGTGAATTCTACGGAAACATAATCGTTGTTTGTTAACTTCCTCTATGGGCAAATTTGATTCCTTTCTTCGTAATTTTTTAGGAAACGATTTCTATTTTTATAGAAACTACATTAGTACATAAACGGATACCATGTGCGTTAATAAATAAACTTCTAGGAAAGGATATCCTATTTATGAATACGCTTTAAACGCTTACCAGGAAACTGGAGGAAAGGAAATAGATCAAAGAATTTTTAAACCGAGTTTCAGTGTAAAACAGGTCAAGTATACCTGCATTAGGTGTGGTACCGAGTTAGTTATATTTTAAAAGCAGTTCAAATGAAATATAAATTTACACTTATACATGTTAAAGGTAAAATATTTTTTTATATCTTGTTCATGCCGTTACTGCGCTTTATATTGTATATTTAGAGGTTTTCGCTCGTGGACGAGCAGCTCATAAGTAGTTACAATACTATACAACGAACAGGAAAGAGACGTGTTGTAAAAATGTACAAGTAAGTACGCTTAACCTTACGAGGGCCTGTAATATTATTATTCGATGTTTCAAAAAAGGTTGATCAGAAAAAAGGATACTGCAGTGTACGTTCTTTCGCCTTCAACCCATTATTTAATAAAAAAAATCTTTTAGAATTTACACGTAAAGATAATGACTTATAAGATAAAAACACAATTTTTAGCTTGTACAGGTTTAATAACTTTAAAGCCATTAGAAATATGTACTAATAATGACGGATATGACGACTGCTAAAATAAACCTTAAGAAAAATAAGATTTCCGTTCTAAAAAAAAATACCTCAAAGGGGATTCCAAGTGCACTCGATGCGAGGAGCAAGATGGCGCTGGTTGCTGATGAGATGGGTGCGGTGGCAGGGGTGGGGGGCTGCTATGTCGGCTCAGGGTTTCCGGGGACACCAGCGCGGCCCCCGCGGAGGCTGGGCTGGGCAGAGGCGGAGCGCTGCCTCCAGAAATCTCCGAGTCAACGCCGCCAAACGTGGCGCGGGAGACGTGGGAGCCACCCGACATGTTGTTTGCCGGGATTGAGTAGCAGCTGGAACAAGAGAGACCTAAATAAAATATATGCTTCCATTTATTTATGCAGATGTGGTTTCCAGTAGTTTGCCTAGGCTATACTTGTGATTTCCAAAAGTTTGTCTAGGCTATGCTTCGAAAAAGAACTGAATAAAACATTTTTCATTTTACAATCTGAATATTATGCAAATCCCAGAGTAGATTCTAAATTTTCTACAGAATTGGTGTAAATTAACTAAGGTCTGTTTAATTTAGGCATGATGATATTATTATTTTATATTACTTATGTATGATCAATTATCTAACATACGGGTAAGAAATATAGACGCAAATTTGATTACGCTAGCTTCTGCTTGAAAATGTGTTTCTCTGCAATGAAATTCTCGTTCAATATTACAATAGTCACAGGTTTTTTTAATTTCCCCTCACCATAACAAACTTGCGCTTCAAGACAGAAGAGTGTCTAAACAATAGAAACTATGTAGAAAGCGTTTTAAACTTCTACACTATTCTTCAGGACTTCGGATTTAATTAAAGAACCTTCTGTCTCCTTTAATTGGAAACTAACTTTTGGTCTAACTACGCAGAAGTCTACTATCGATAGGTAGACACCTTTTCAAATTGTACTAGGATCAATTTATTTGGTCGTGGCTAAAAAATATTAAAATTGGTACTTTCACCCTCTACTGACTAAATCCTTGGAAGAAGTAGAACATGTTAATTAGCAGGAAAGTTCTTGAATATGCAAAGGAATACTAAGTATCAAATTTTAGAACGACTATCTTGCTACGTGTCCTTATAGCGGTAATGGAGGTATGATCCTCCATATTCATCGTCACTACTCGACGGCGTTTCTTGAATTATTATGGAAAATGAGACAAAAATTGATAGCTCTCGCCTCTCCAATTTTACAAGGAATCATGCTGACTATGAGATTTAATCGGATAACTTTTACAAGGAGTTAAGAGAAGGTGCCGAAGGATTCTCCCCTAAGTGAGTTATTACACGGGAAGATATTTGGGATACCTACAGAGTTGTCTACAGTCAAAATAGATGAGTTCAGTGAACTTTTGAGTACAGTTTTCCGCTTTCGTCTGGCGACACTGCAGTTTTTTTTATGAAACTTCAACATTTCAAAATTGGTTTCGGTATTAAGGTAGAACTTTGTCCTGGAATCCGATTGGTATTGCAGACGTATTTCTTCGAAACTTTTTAAATTAATTTTGAAAACAATCTAGAGACACGAACTTTATGTGTTCCTGTACCTTTTAAATTACGGCAGGTATTTTTATGGTAGCAGTTTATTTATTTTTTAATTCTAATTTTCGTTAAAAGGACATCACCACGTCTTTCAAACGTCCTTTTGTATATTAAAGCCGCATTTGGTATATAAAATGTACATTGAACGCAACTGTGTTATATATAACCATTATAAGCAATAATCGTACGTAATATTTGCGAATGGACGCCCCAACCGGATCGTGTCGAGAATGCGATATCGAGTCAATAGGTACAGGAGAACTTCGCTTTCAAGTTTACGAAGTTCGACTGCACTTGTGCGGAATCTAAATTTTCTATAGATTTCCTTGTGAAGTTTTGAATTCACTTTCTTAGCGTATGAATTATATTGAATGTGTAGTTGAATTATTCAAAATCGTTATGGTAAAGAGTAATACGTCAAAAGCAGTAATAGCCTATACTTGCGACACGCTATGGCCGTTACGTTAAAGGACGAAAAAAACACAATACATATACATAGTGTATAAATTTTTTGTAATAGTATCGTTAGATCACTATTGACAATAAAGAACAGCAATTTGCTCCTTCAAATGTAATTACTAATTAATACGAAACTTCATGAGTGGACAAACGTCAAAACGGCCATCATAGCGTGCCGGTAGTGTAACTCCTCTTATTCTGACTGATGACACGTGCCCAGCAGTGGGACCCAAACTATACACGTGCCCGGGAATGGGTCGATAGTACCTAATTGCGCAAATAGGCAATGTTCAAAACAACTATCAATTCAGTCTCATCATACTGCTGTATGATGAGACTGAATACGGAAACTGCCTCTAAAAGCTGCTGCTTTTAGAGGCAGTTTCCGTTACGCAGCGGCCAAAATATGGAATAACCTGCCCCCACCTATAAGATCATCTAATACCATTGGTACGTTCAGACTACGTTTAAGGCAGTATCTGATTGAAGCGCAACGGAAACGGGGTATGGTAAAATTAAACATAATTATTTATAATTTAAACAATTAATTTATACGTTATCTGTCATTTTCATCTATATATCCATTTTATTATTAAATCAATCAATCATTTTATATGTATTATTAATCAATTAATATTGTTATCATCATTTATTTATTTTTAATACCATTATAATATTATCCTTTTTACGCACATAATAAACTTATACCTACATCACTTTGAAACCTGTTTGCATCCGGGACGCCTCAGATAAGGCTCAGTTGAAAATCAGCGCCAGGCACTTGCTGCCTTGCATTATGCTGAACTGGGCCCATTTGCCACAGCCGTGAGGCACAATAATTATGCTAATTATGTATTTTTTATTTTAGTTTGTCATATTCTTTTTTGTGCCTTAACTGTGACAAATAAATCTTATTTCTTTCTTTCTTTTCTTTCAAATTTACAAAAACATACGTTCGTAATACTTACTTTTCAATATAAACTCTTAGTTCTTCTGAATCTAAGAGCAGGTACGTTATTAATGGCTGATATTATAAAGAATACCATTTCAGAAATATGCACTCCGCAAGAAATCAGTTTGATCATATTGAGACTGGAGGAGTAGTAGGTATTTCGTTTGTATAAAGGTTAGGATAATAAAATCGAAACAATTGATAAAGGAAATAGGACACAAATGGAATCCACTCCGCAGAAACATCGCACAAGTAAACGGATTAAATAATTCCAAGAAATTTTCGTTCTGGAGCGACGAAAGCCGAAAGTGCCACAAATCGAATCACCGTCGGTCGCTGGTTGGAGATGGGCGCCAGTCGCACATTTCCGCATCCAATATGGCCGCTTTCGATTTCCGGTCCCGTCTCCCGCGTAAACGGTTTACCTCGGATAACATACGGCGTTTATTTTAATCAAACCAATGTTCGCCTCTTGTGCGGATCACGGGATTAAACCTGCGTCCATCTGGCTTGCTTCAAATAACGTTCGTAAATCAAAATTAATGGCTTCTGTATCAAATGAGACCGTCCGTATTTATGCGGAATGGCAGTCGTAACAATATTTCAGAGGGATTGTCAATTCTTTTGTTTATTGTTGTAATAGCGGTCGGACAAAAGCTCGATGTTTGAGGTATTCCATTCGGATACAGTTGGTTTATTCCCAAAAAAATTAAAATGAAAACTGAAATATACGCAGTTTTGGCGGGGTCTCTATTATAAATCAAAAGCCTTACACCTTAAAATATTTATTCAGTAAAACGAGTGAATATCATTGTATTTAGGACTTTTTATCAATCAGCACGGAGGTTTACCTTCTTTTAATCCAGTAGGTATACTACGGAACGCCAAGAATACAAACTTGGATGAGGAAGTAAATAAATCGTACTCGTACTTACACAAAGGCCTCTTGCCACACAAAGAAAGAACAAATAAAATCACCGCGATCTTTTATTGCGTCTGTCAAATTATTGTTGTAAGATGATTTGAGTTCCTCAAGTGACCGCTAGAGGGATTACCGTGCATACAAAAATCCAGAGTCGCTCACTGAAGACCCTGGTTTAGCTACTAATATAATTCAAGAATGTTCTCCCTAAAGCACAGTATCACTCGTACGCCAAGATCATTATGTCTATAAATCATACATATATTTTGTTTGTGCATACACCTCATCCATCAAATCACAAGACGCCAGGAACAAATTCTACTCACGTTACCTGTCATCCATAATACTCCCGTTACATCGTCTCACACCAATATTAATATCAATGAGTTTATGATTAAATCTGTTCTGTTTAGCTTGAGACATAATAAAGGAGGATACAATGTAGTAAATAGGATATGAAAACTCCTTTCTTGTCTTATAATGAATTCAAGGTTTTAGGTTTAAACAAATTTCCTGAATGTAGGGTAGGTTAATTTTATTGTCAGGATACTGAGGGTTGTTTGATAAATCTCGAGATACCAATGATTGATATAAAGATAAGATAGCCTAGTGGTATCTATAACCATTGGATTACTATGTCCCGTATTCCACACAGGTGAGACTGAGGTCAAACGCAAGCCCATCAACCATAAAAAAAGGTCAAAGGTCTCGAGTTAAAATCCTAGGCACACTCTTCTTACTTCTCGAAATCATGTCATCATCATGAACCACTGCTGGGCACGGCTCTATGGAATCATGTTCGTGTTTATAATAAATTATCACGCGCTTAAACGGTGAAGGAAAATCGTGAGGTAACCTGCATGCCTTAGAAATTTTCTCGACGGGTGTATGGAGTCTGCCAGCCTGCACTAAGCCAGCGCGGTCGATTATAGCCTAACGCTTTTAATTCTGAAAGGAGACCCGTGCCAAAGCAGTGGGACAGTAAATGGGTTGATGGTGATAATAATTACCAATGATTATCTCAGAGGTCGCTAGTATAGTATAAAATAGATAATTTTTGAAAACCGCAGTTTGGATCTCTGAGAGTCTATAAAAAGCAATAGGTAAATATTTAAAACTTAAGCAATAAGCAGTCGTCACTACTTGTGACGACTTTAAGACTTTTCGGATTCTGTTTAAGTTTTCGATAAACTTGACGACGGCCTATAAGTGTTGCAATAATGTTTATACAATTCCAAAGGTTTAGTACTTTAATGAGGTCTGTTTCCGACATGTTATTTAACCCTATTACATGTCAAGCTTTGGAAAATATTAGATTATAGTACAAAAAACTGGAATTATAAAAGTTACAAATTGTTTTGTAATATTTATGTCAGATAATAGCCATTTATTCAGACTTTACACATAAAACATGTCTACGAAAAGCATATAAATAGCAATAATTGTATCGGTTATGCCATAATCCCACAAAAGGGTCGCAACAATAACAACGATTAATAACGTATCATAAACAACTTGGTTCTAAACACAAACGCAACCAAACAATGCTATCTAAAATCTCGCTAAACTTTCAGCGCCCCGTATCTACAAATACTATTTGATTCTAGATATCTATCTGTACACATTATAAACTATAACCTATCCAATACAAACTGTTATAGCTACCACTGCCAAAACAATGAAATCTCCACCTTAGTGTCAATAGATTTGATATAATTTCGAGTGGCAACCTGAAAGTGTTTACAATCTGTGAAATTGTTAGTAGTATCGTAGTATACGTTCCCTTTCGTTGGCAAGCTGCCGGCCGTCTAGTGATCAATGAACGTCTGTACAACCAGACTACTTTCACGCTGAACGTATTTTGAATTCGGAACACTTTTTACTTTTAAAGGGTTAACGTAATCCGGCCAGGTTCATTAGGTAGATTGTTTATGGTAGATCCTTTGATGAGTGTTATGTAGTCAGTGCTTAAAACGTTTTAGAGGAAACAATATTTAAATAAGGTTTTAGAGTGTACTGTTTGACAACATGTAAACAAAGTAAAAAAGTGAGTCTGGACGCTTTAGAATAATGTAAACTAACGGTACTTCATGTAGTTTATCTTAGGAATGAAAACAGAGACAGCTTCGGTTTCTGAATTTAAAAAATATCTATAGAAACAAAGAAGAAAACTGAATAGTTTCAAAAGCACAACCTCCATGCATGAAAAACTAAATAAAGTGTTCAAAAACTTGAAACATCCTACAATAAAATTCGTAAAACAAAAATCCATACAAAATAAAAATACAAAACGGAACTGAACAAATTGTCAGCAAGACGAGTACGTCTGTTCATATGCACAGAATAAAAACATGGAAACGGCAACGCGACGCCAACGAGAGAGCATTTCACACATATCCCGACGTTTTTCTATCTGCAATGCCACAGTCTTGTTTATTTCGAAGACAGCACAAAGACGATGCTTTCAGTGAAGGAAGTCGCAGATAAGCTTTGTGGCAACAACATGGGAAGACTTCAGTTTTGTGTGATTGGAGTAGTTGTTTTGTTTTTTAAGATTTCGTCTAATCCCTACTATATCGCGAAAGCGAAAGTAACTCTGTCTGCTTGTTACGCTATAACGACTAACGGCCGGTTTCAATAACCAATCCATATCTGTTTTTTCCTACTAGAGATAGGAATTTGACATAAGGTTCATACAAATTGTGTCAAAATTCAATCTGTAATCGGGAAAACCAGATTGGATTGGTTATTGAAACCGGCAGTAAATCGATGAACCAATTTTGATTAAATTTAGTACAGAGATACATTAGACTTTGGAGAAGAACATAGGCTACCTTACCGTTACCGGTTACCGAGATGTGGATCAAACTGTGGACAACCGATAGTAAAACAATATCTTTTTATATTTTAGTCAAGTACCAATTTATTTTAATTGCTTTCTGAAGTTTTATTCAAAGGGGTCATCGCTAAATATAATATAGTACAGAGGGCCAGCACATCAAGCTATCCCAATCTGTCAAATTTCTTTGATAGATTTCAATTTTAATACAAACTCATAAGGTTCATATTCAATTGGAAAAATTTGACAGTTTTGGATAGCTTGACCTGCTGGCTGTACATTTTATGGAAAACTAGTTGTGTTTCCGCCATGATCTCGGTTTTGCTACCCACGAGGTAATTTCCCTTAGTGCTCACCATTGTCTAGTACGCATAGCATAGTACAGACGCCAGCGGGTCAAGCTATCCAAAACTGTCAAATTTTCCCAATTGAACATGAACCTTAGCATTTTGTTGTTGCTTAGCAAGTTGAAAATCTATCAAAGAAATTTGCCAGATTGGGGTAGCTTGATCCGCTGGCCTCCGTTTAGTTTGGGACTAAATCGTTCTCTGTAAAATGTCCAAATATAAAAATATACATACATTATATGTAGATGCCAAACACTTTAGCACGACCATACTCAGCCACCCGGCTGTATCACTTGGATCCCAAAATTGTAAAGTTAGGCATTTGAACAACTTTTATTTTCAGCGTTTCAGAAATTGCAAAAATGTATTTATAAGTTTGTTTTTTGTGTATTTCCTGTACAAAGGACAAGAATTGATAGTTTTTCATTATAAGGATTATGATGTCATAGAGTATGTCCGTCAGCCTATCCTCAGATAATCAGTCTATCCTCAGGATCGAGATCCTGAGGATAGACTGATGCCATGATAATGATGCCTCCGCAACCCAATTTCTGGATAATACCGATGTATTATCCAGAAATTGGGTTGCGGAGGTCTATTGGCAGTCGCTTCGTGTAAAATGCTGATATTCAGCCGCATCTTGTTAGACTGGAAGTCAACCCCAACATAGTAAATAAATAATAAATATTCTTGGACAATTTTACACAGCACCATCTAGTTCCAAACTAAGCAGAGCTTGTACTATGGGTACTAGACAATGGATATAATACTTAAATACTTTTTTTTGTAAATACATACTTATAGTTGGGCTCAGGGGTTGATAGAATATGTTCACTCTTCAACCAGTTTATTTTGAGACTGGAACATACGACCCATCTACATTATCTAGCGGTGAGCCAAGGTCAGGACCTGTTGTCAACTCCTATTTGATGGACCTATTGTATTCCAATGAAACATACGTAGGCAATTTTAAATGCATAAATACCGGACAAGCCAATGTTAAGACAACGGTGCATAAAACCTTTCAATTTGAAGACAAACCTTATCAGTTTTTAAAAGACCGTGCCAGTATTTCTCGATGTTGTTGACAAAGGTGGTACGGTCGACAAAAGAGTTGACTATACAGGCACCCAATTAAACATTTGTGTTTTGTTAAAGATTGTGTATTAATGTATCACGCAATATGTGTCAAAACGCAGTTGCTCCACATCAAACCCTTTGACGGGTAATTATTTAAATCAGAATCTGTGTAAAGAGGCAGATTTCGTTCGCTACCTGTATACCAATCTCTTTTGTTGACTGTACTATGAGTCGAGTTGGTATTACATAAAGCGGTAGTCAGGAATGTATCTATAAATGTTCTTCTTATTTTAAGGAGTAAGGACTACTCTACTGACGATTAACCGGATATAAATCTCATGCTAATGATGACCTTGACCACGCTATCTTATCCGAAACTAAATCTAATCTTTTTTTTATGTACGAAAGATCCTCGTGGATCGTATCCACCACCATCGGAGAGGTGCCAGGGTATGTCAGACTCCTACTGGATAAAAACCGCACTTGCCTTCCCTTGCCTTATATGTCATGGCCAAACTAAACCGAACCTAACGTCCCAAGGAGTGTTCACGCCATAAAGACTTTCTTAAGAGTAATACTCAGAAAAGAGTCTTTACTCTTGACTACGTATTTTTATTATATATTTTGACAGAACAAAAAGAATAAATTAAAAAAGAAACGAAAATTATAAATAAAAAATACTATGTTATTATGTACAATATTTAAATAAACATATTATTATTCTGTATAGAAAATATTTAATTCGTAGATAATATTGGCGACAGTGTCAGGACTATAAAAAAACTAATTCAAAAGTCTTTATGGCGTGGTTGGTTGGCAATCAATCGGTTTAGTAACGATTAAGTGGACACTAAAAATTCCATATTAATTCACCAAACAGTATATATACACTAAGCCTATCAACTAATAACTTTTGAACACATACCCTATCCCTTAGAACATGCAAACATAACATCAGTCTTGTTTATTGTTTATGTTTCACGTGTATTGAGCTTATCTATGCTACTCATGTTTGTTTATTAACATTAAATTATCTACATAATATTAGTGACTTAACCTAATATTACGCCTGTATACTCTGAAAGGCTAATATTCGTTGGAATGTTTTAATAAAGGGGGACATATGTATATCCAAACTCCCAGATGCTACTTAGAATTTCATAGAAACTTTGCTTGGACGATGAGGTAGTCATATTAATATATAAATTATATATATTTGTGATGTTATGTGTTTCAATATTTGCAAGGCGGTCTCGGTCCCTTTAGAAAACAAACTTAAGAAGAAAATATATAAATTTGAAGTACAACGTGAAAAGTACTTGAGACTTTTTAAAATCAGGTAAGTAAGACCTTACTGTGTTATGAATATTAAAATATTTGAAAAGCCCTTCCTGAAACCCGGGTTCAGAGTCTCAGAAGCTCAAAGCCTTTTTGCATCCCACTTAAGGTCTTACAGAACCCAATTAAATATAAAATGCTTAAAAATAAAGCGTCTTAGTAAAGGGCACATTTTTGGCTCAGCACATTTTTTTTCTGACGAAGTATTGTCACATGTTTTATGAAGTTATGACTCTTTTAGGGGTCGTCAACATATTAGATTCGCGCTTTTTTTTCATATTATTCTTTATTTAAAATAATCTGAGTATTAGTGATGTTGATAATTGATTATCAATAATCGCCTTTTTGTATTTTTTGGCATTTTCCATGCTAAGATTTTAAAGTTATTAAGCAAAGGAAAAATTCGACCGCGGCGGGTAGGATTACAACCTGCGTCTTCTGGTTAGGTACACCAGACGCTATGACCACTAAGCCACCGCGACGTCTGTGGTCTAGTGGTTCGCGTGTCGGACTGCTGATCATGAAGTCGTGGGTTTGATTCCCACAGAACACAAATATTTATGCGATGAACATAAGTGTTTGTGTTTGTCTGGGTGTTTCTTATGTATTATAAATACATACTTATACATACAAAAAAAGTATATAAGTATTGTCTAGTACCCATAGTACAAGCTCTGCTTAGTTTGGGACTAGATCGTGCTATGTAAAATTGTCCAAGAATATTTATTTATATTGCTCTATATTAAACCTCTTTGTTTAAAAAAATATACCTACCCGCCATGTCCCGTGTACCCGCATGGAAAATGCCAAAAATACAAAAAGATAGTTAGTAGGTAAGGTGGCATCGTTCGACATTGAACTGACTGTAAAGCAAGTCGTGTTGGTTGAGGAGCAAAAATACTTGCTTTTCAATAAGTGTCACTGACGTCACCATAAAGACGAAAATTCAGAAAGCGAAGGCAAAATTCGACATGGCGGGTAGGTATCGCGGTGGCTTAGTGGTCATAGCGTCTGGTGTATCTAACCAGAAGACGCAGGTTCGAATCCTGCCCGCGGTCGAATTTTTCCTTTGCTTAATAACTTTAATATCAATAATCGATTATCAACATCACTATCACAGCATTGAGATGACAGGAAGCAAAGGTAAATAAATCTTTAGATTCATTCATTCATGATTATTGATTATTTGAGTGAGATATGTACAGAGGCGCTGGCCTCTGTACATATCTCACTCAAATAATCATTTCAAGAAATTTGACAGATTGTGGTAGCTTGATGTGCTGACATCAAGCTACCACAATCTGTCAAATTTCTTTGACAGATTTTCAACTTTAACACATTACAATAAGGTTCATATTCAACTGCGAAAATTTGACAGTTTTGGATAGGTTGACCTGCTGGCGTCTGTACCTTTGAGATAATTAAGAAAATTTTACCTGTTTTAATCCATTATCAATAACAATAATCGATTAATCGATTATCAACATCACTACTGAGTATACAAATCCTTGACATTTTCTTATATTAGATTAAAATTTTCAGGTTAAAATTAGATCTTTTCATGTTCTTCATAGAAGTTTGATGGCGTTGCATGCCATCAAAGTTCTTGTATTATAATAATAATTTAAAAAATACAGCAAAAATAGAGCAAACTGAGAGTAAAACAAGTTTACTGGGAACACGACACTCTTTTCTAACTTTCTCTTTTATAGTTTTTTTATTTTTTAAGTTTTCCGTACTGGAAGCCGGGGTCTGTTGGCGTGAAACTTTCCCTAACTTCTTTCAGTCCTCTGTCCTTTGCATCTTTAGCCGACGGATTGTTGGCTCCCGTGTTTACTTTCAGAAAATTCTGTCAACAAGTCTTGGATTTGTTGTCCCTTGTGAGTTTCCACTTCTCTGCAAATAAACTGTCACATTTATTCCTATGATATTATTCACTTCAATAGCAGGAAGATTTCATAGACTTCCCTCAGATATCCATTAACAAAGGCCTGTGGAAGGAGATAGGGGAGACCATAATTGGTTATTGAAAAAGAATATATCCCCATAAAATGATCTTAAAATGATACTGGTACAATAGTAGTTGACATGACTCTAACATGGAACAACATTATTATTTTAAATAGACACATATTAAAACTATTTCAACAGTAATCCTATTTGTAGTTGTATACTATCCTATTTATTGTATTACATGAGTAAAGTAGTATCGAATTGTACATGACTTAACATAAAAGCACATAATTAACTAGGCTTACGATATTCGCGTACATTTAAAATAAATTATCACTATCACACGTCCACGTAGCGTGCGACACTCACATACCATTGCATTTTAAAATTAATCGTAGCCACCCCTGTCAACACAGCGGGTCAACGACCCCGGTATTTAGACCGAACAATGTTTATAAAGTTAAAGGAATATAGCAGGAAGTAGGGCGAGGGGCAGTCAGAAGCGGTCTTAATCCTCCGTTCAACTGTTTTTAAATTACAACACGTATCTATGTATCTGTCGTGTAATGTCAGTTTTACAATGGGGCAACAAGTACTAAGTGACGTATTAATGTTTGCGTGACGGATGCTAAAGGTTGAGCGAAGATTACCGCGGTTGTTTTGTAAGTGAATCGACAGGAGGTGACAAGAAGTTCATACGGTTAGCGTAGGAACAGGATGTTTTGTTTACCACGTGGGGAACGATTCCTTGACCTAAATAATGTTAATAGTTACATAATAGTAGGGTACAAGCAATGATAATAATAGTATCTATTGCAGTCTTTGAATAAAACATAGATCTCAGTTGTCTGCAAGAGGAACGAAAGAAAATGAATCTGATGTTTTGAAATAACTTGTACTATAAAATGTTTTTAATTCAACACTTCATAAATCAGCGATTTCAACGCAGTTATCTATTTATGAAATATAAACTACATCAAACATAACAAACATACGTCAGTCTCATTACCAACTACAACTCAATATTCAAAACATAGCCAAAGCAAACAGCACGTGTAAACTAAACTAACACCTACAAGAGAAATTTCCGTATTCCAGACCGCTCGGCTACCATACAGGAAAATATTTGACGTAATAACTAGAAAATTAAGTTGAAACTCGTTAAAAAGCCAGCGGGTAGTGAAACTAACCCTCAGGGAATGCTGGCCACAAATTACACATACCTACAATACTTTTTGGATGTTGGAACGCACGTTCCACTTTCAAATATTAAATTTACCGGTCCTATTTGTTTTTTTAGGAAGCAGTGACAAAAATAATTCCGGGTTTAATTAAGCAGCCCGACTACCTATTTCGGGGTTCACCAAATTTGAAGATGATGATCTTGTAGGTACCCTTGTGTGTGTTTATTAACTATCCCAATGTGTCTTTATATCGATTGTTTTGCGAACAGTTACCAGGATAATTAATAATGCAGGATTCAACAACAGCGAGTGACCGATCGATGCAGCTAGCCGTCGGTCTCCATACATTAAGCAACTAAACATTAGTTGCTCTAACTGCATGGCATAAAATATTCAATACATTTTCAGTCCAGAAAGGGATGCGAGCAATCTATCATTGCAACTCGGAACCACTTTGCACAACGTAAGATTAGATCTGTCCGATTCCTGAAACTGCAAACCGGACGCAAATAGCAGGGATAGTGCATAAAGTAAATGGTTTTTCAATGATTTACTGCTTTTCCGCGGAACCCTTTTAGTTGCATGTCGTTCGAAAACATTTCGAAAATGGAAATGGATTGTTGAAAAAACATTGTTATCACACGCAGACTAAAACGCAAATTCATAGTTATTGAAAAAAGGTTGCATGCGCGTCGTAAACATCCTAACTCACCTTTCTTGCGAAACTGTTACAACTACCGCCTCGTTCATATTCACACAATTTTCGGTAATTTTCATCGTTGCTATCTCCATTCGGAATCACTTGAATCTAATGCGCAACTCGAATGTTATTACTAACAATGATTTCTAAATAAACAATTTGATAAGACATTTTGACATCTAAAATAATACTGATCGACACGTGTCGAAATAAATATTTGAAAAAAACACGCAAATTCGTCGCAAGCGCAGTGCAGACACTGAATTAACTGCCGCCCGCCGTCCCCAGGGGTTCACCGAGCTAACTCGATGATACTCGGCTGGATTGCAACAATTTCGTACTGCTATTATTGCAGGCATGAGGGCAGGACACCGGTGTCCGGCGAAATTAGTAAATAGACACTTGATGGGGCCAAATGGGCAGTGCCCGCAGCGCAATGCTAGTATCGTATCAATTTGTAAACCAAAACGACGTGCGGTAGCTATAATGGCTGACGAGAACTAATGGTTGTTATGTAGTCTACTTTGTAACAATTTTGCCTTTCGAAATCTATGTAATGATATCCATATTGCACAATATCAAACAAATTGAGTCTTAAAATACATTCCGTCCCCTAATTTCAAAGATTACATGACGTTAAACCTGTATTCCCCGACAGGTTACGCAGTGTAACATATAAAGTCATATGGGAGTCCATTGCAATATATCACAGAAAATCCTAATCGCACTTCGCCTGGCCTAGTAATCGAACGTGGACTTCCAAGCAATGAGGTTTGATCGAAATGAATACACGGCACGCAAGGAAAGTCAGACGGCACGTAATGAGGTTCCTTTTATTATTTCATTTACTTATTTAAAAAAAAAACAGTTCGTAGTTAATAAAATTTCTGAATAGCTAATTCAACTTTTTTTTTTCTATTCAATTAGAATAGAAAAAGAATAAAGTTGAATTAGCTTTCGACAAGCTTTTATCAGTGTAAATCCGAATTTATTTCAACAACAGATACCGTAAATGTATTTAACAATCTCACTAATCCTGGTAATGATGGCAGTCTATTTCCATTTATGCGGCCGTTTATTTAATATTACATACCATCGGTCGGGTTTTCAGAACGTCAATAAGCATGTTTCATTTTATTACCTTACCGAATTACAGTGAGAGTTCCATGAAAAACTAAAATGCAGTTAAATTTATTTTTCAGTTAATTTCGTTTACGTCTTATTCATTCAGTTAATTAAAATACACAATATTCACATATACACACAACCGCAAATATTATGTGCAGTGAGCAAAATTTATACATGAAGCTTTTTATTTTACATTCAAATCAACACTCTTCAGGAATATACTACTAAAATATACAAACTATGCTATGAATGCAAGCGTCGACAACATTTACCGTTACCCATTTTCTAATATTTTCTCATTTTCAGATATTTGAATGAGTTTTATAAGTTTACCTACTTTGTTCTGTTTCGTTATCCTCAAATGTGAATCTTCTCTTAAAATAACTCATTTCGTATTTGAATGAATGTGTTCTTTCATCACAATATTGTAATAAGAATTCCTAATTCAAATTCAACTCAAATTCGACAAAACCGCTACTCTCATTTAAGTCCCGAAAGTTCGTGTTGGATTACACGGCACGTCATGGAAAAGTTGTTGGATAGTTGAATGTCACATGTCGGCATCACGCGGAGTCTATCGAATACCGGTGGGGGGAGGCTGAAGGGAAGTGCTGAGAGGATATTGCCGATTTCAATACGCCAGAGGCAACGCAATCTATGCGGCTATGCGTACCTACACGCATTTAAGGGCTTGGTTGTCTAACTCTACCCATGCAAAATTATGGAATGTTTCGAAAAATAATTGAAGATGTAGTAAAAATTATAATTACTTTTATAAATAACTACCAACCTGCCCGGCTTCGCACGGATGCAATGTACTATCTAATAACACGCAAGTATTGTAGGTACATATAAACCTTCCAGAAGGAATAATCTAAATAACCGTATCAAAATCTGTTGCGTAGTCTAAAAGACCTAAGCGTACAGAGTAACGGGAAGCAACTTTGTTTTATACCTACCTACCATGTGTAGATAAATAATTATCATTTCAATCGATTTCGAAACAAAAGAGTTACTGTCTTAATTTGTTAATTGTTTGTTGTGTTTATAGGGAGAATCATCAAAAAACCTGGTATCTTCAAAAAACTAGTCTTATGGTATATTTTCGTATGTAGTGTGAGTTCATGACCTATCAGTAGTCAGTACCAGTCAGCCAGCAGACTAGGTCGATAGGACTTGGCAACTTTCGTTCTGTTTTCATTTAGACTTTTAAAGATTATTTTGTTTTTGAAGCAAAGTGCCTATTTATTCTAAACTGAAGTTGGTGGCGCTACAAATCTTATTTACACGACACGACCACGGGCGCGTCTTCAAGCGTCGACTGTATCTTACAATTTATAGCGTCTTATTATGACTTTCAGTTCAAACAAAGTGATCGTAGTCAGCAACAACTATGAAATTTAACGGTTAAATTTCATAGTTGTTGCCACAGTACCTAATTCCGTTATTAAGTTATAGGTTAAATTTTAACCTATAACTTAAAAACGGAATTAGGTACTGTTTTTTTAATGTGTACACAAAATGTATAATTAGATTTTGTTTTTACATGCGTAATACAATTAAAAAACCTTAGTAAAGTAAGTCTTGTCGGATGAGGTTGTCTCAAACAAATGTTGCTGACGTAACCTTAACACAGACAATGGGGAAGAAAATTTCACTTATATAATCTATTCCCAAGTGATTATAGATTTTTTTCAAATTTCTCAACAAAAAACGTCTAAATAATTTGTATATCATAGTCCAGTTGGCCAAAGAATTAATTGCCCATCTAAGACGTAATTTAAACTAGAACAATTTTGCTGGCAAAATCCAAAGTCCACATCCACCTATATTTTCATTTAGCGATAAATTACTTTCTTGACTGTACGAGTACCCAAGATTTTCAATAAGGTAATTCAATAAATACATTAAACCTATTCCTTTCAAACCAAATATAATTAAGTGCTAATATTGCTTGCGAAGTAAATAAATGTCACAGCATTTTCCGGTTCCACTTCGCTAAATATTCACATCAAAGCGGATTCCGTACGTTCTATTTATGTATGAGTAATATATCGATATAATACACAAAGTAAAACATTGAATATTGAGTTTAGTAAAGGTGTTTCGATCCTATTTATCGCGTTGGGTCGTCCCTTAAAGGGCAACAAGCTAGCTCCAAACGCCTAATCTTCAAACTTCGAAAGGCATTTTGGACTTTATATGTTTCAAAGTAAGGTTGGTTATCAGTATGGAAATAATAGGATAATTTCGCAGGGTTCACATAAATCGCATCGTTTAGGAACAGCGGACGGATGTATTCGTTACGAATATAAGCGGCCATTTACAAAATGATTTATCCAGTTTAAGCATCCTTATATTGCTGCATGGGCTATGAAGTGAGGGAACAGTATTATTACGTAGAATAGACTAGCTATAATGTTAAAAAAATAACTCCATTAATATAATAGAAACAGCTTTCATTGGCAACTTTGTTCGCGTGGATGTTATCACAACAATAAAACATAGCCATTATCACTCACAGATAAAGTAGCTACGAGTATATAGTATTATTAATTATTGAAAGAATTTTGCAGAATCGGATCATTACAGAAAACAAGTGATTCAAAACTCCAGCTTACAGATCTAACTCCAATAAGTTAGTAAACTGTAAAGGCTTAACCTAGTGCGGGTTGCACTAAATCATCGTGGTGAACTAACACCTGATCTCTGAACTAAAGTATTAAATTATTATCTTATTCACGCTTTACCAACAAAAAATTTCCTACTATTATAATTTATTTATCAGACCTCAACAAATCCCCTCAAAAGCTCTAATCTACAGAAGTGGCGGGTCATAATACACAATTTATGTCCGAAGCGTGAGGATAGAAGTCTCACGTACGCCGCACAAAACTAGCGTACAACTCAATAAGGCGAAGCACACACGTCGAGAGCTCGACATGTCTCCAGGGCTCTCCAACATACAATGGCTGCCCCATACCCAGACTGACTACACCTACCTTTATATACGAAGCTAATGACGACCTGTGAAGACTAATTAGTTGTAGCCTTAAAACGCTAATTACACCCGCGCGTGTGTGATCTTTTCGATAAATCTTTTTGTTAATGATGGCGTCATTACTCTATACGTTGTTGGGTCCTTCTACCGCAATGTGGTTTTGAAAAAATCCGATTTTTGTACCTACAATTTTTTTAATTAAGCATGTATTTTTTTTTTCTTTTTGGATTTTAGTGTACCTAGTAATTTTTATGTTTATGATGCTGATTTACTTGAATGTAAAATGTAAATAGAAACTACGAAATTTAATATAATTATTCAGATTATTATGATTATTACGGTTTAGAATAACTTCTACGCCAAACCCTAAACTATTACAACACACATTAACATAAAACAAATAAAACTGATGGGAATCTGTTTACCAAAGGCCAAGATATGTTATTAATTCAAAACGTGTAACTTAAGAAACCTTTCAAGCAATACATTATTCTAACATATTGGATCTAAAGTGGTTTTCACAGCAACAAATAGATGAAGAACCCCTTACATTTGTAGCTCGTATTTCACTTGATTTATTTTTACAGGCGCTAATATATCACGAGGACCAAAATAGACTAGTTTCGAATCTGGTCCTACGATCCGAGTATTATCTCCCTCGCACATTATTCCCGATTTTCTCACAGAAGGTCTGTCACACACATGTGTTCAATTAATCAGGTTCACAGCGACGGCCAAGACATCTGTACCTTTGTCCAAATGTCAATTAGGAAATGGTTACAGCCCATAATACCAAAAGGACCAAAATGAATGGGCATTAGCAATAAAAAGCACCTGTCCAGAATCCAGATTAAGAAGATAAAACGGTTCGTGATTCAGTCAACAGATTCAATCTAAGATGGAACGAGGAAATTAAAGGAAGTGTCGGTTTTTTCCGCCTCAGTCCGTTTTTGCGAAGCCAAACTTAGACTAAGTTGGGATCGTCTCTTTAATTAAATTCTTGTACTTATCACTTTTAATTTACGATAAAAGTACGACAGCGTGTTTTGGCTGTTTCAGAAGGGTAAGGACATTTTTATTTTTTTATTTAACTTCTTAAGTTCTATAGATAAATGGTTATCACTGTATTAAATTATATTTTTATCATAAATCATATTTTATATCTCAGAGTCATTGATTAAGATAAAGCATTTTTCAAGCTGTTCTCGACCACACAGTGATTCCTGTCATCGAAAAGTTCTCGCTCCGATGAAATTTGTAAAATGCAATATTCTAAACGCTTGCCGTGTTCACAATCACGTAACCCGCAGACCCAATACCGATTAAGTCAGTTCCAATTAAGATCAGAATCGTATCGCAGCGCAAACGTATCGAGAACGAAGTGGCACCGAAATGTAAACTGACATTGATTGCGCTAGTAACACTTACTAACAGTAGTGTTTGTAATGGACCCTATCAACTTTTATGATGTTTCTATTTCACACAAACTGCCAAAAACAAAATAAGTAAAGACCGGATCTATTATGAAGTTATTTCATATAACCTATTAAGGAAAACATCGAGAGGAAACCTACTTGCCTTAGAGATGTTCTCGACGGCGTCTAAAGTATAAGGTAGGTAATAGTAACCCAGAGTAGGCGTAGTAGCGTGGTGGACTACAGCCTTAACCCTCTCATTCAGAGAAGATTAAAACTGAGCTGAGAGTACCTAGATTAATTATTGTGCTCAGCACCGGGGCAACTAATGGGTGTGTAATGTTAAAAAAATATCAATTTTTTTGCATTAAGTTTTTCGCACTATATAAACTAAAAAGGGCAGAATACTCTGCCACCAAGTCGCTGACTTGCTAAACTTCAGTTTTATTATTGTTTCTTCCCATATAATCCATCTTAAAATACTTAATCATCAGCTTTTACAAGCACATCACAATGTCAACGTTCACACCCCTATTTCTCATAGATTGTAAAGTGACAGCACTCTACACTCTGCCATACACGTCCCACTAATTGTTTGTTTACATTAGCCTTGCTCTGATGACAGCCGTCAATGAAATAAAAACAAATGGCGAAGGGCTGCATTAATTGTTTCTGAACGTTTCGGAACGTGAAATAATGTGTCAATTGCAAGTTCATATAATCGATTGGTTTACCTACTACTTCGTTGCAGAGTACAGTAGATACCTAATAGGATGTTTGTTTTCGTTAATGATATTACTTTTACAAAAACAATTGTGTAGAAAGCTAAAACGTTAAAACAGCACTCGGCAAAACATTTTTAAAACGGGGCGTAAGACTAACATGTCTTCTAAAAAGTTCGAAGTTTAACTCAAGTGTGCAAATGAAACTAAAAGTCGTGGCTAAATAAAATCTGCAGTCGATCGAGCCGCGACATTAAGAAAGCATGGAGAATCCGTGCCTCAGAGATTTCGAGCCCGATCGTTATACAAATACCTATTAAAACAGTTACTTCCGGTATTCCGAAAATCGTAAAGTTTGAGCGTTCGATCCCCTTTTGTTCAGATCATGGTCATGCCGAATAACATTTATGATATCTACTTATTTAATGGATCAATGTAGAATCTGATAGTCTAGGAACTGAGTCTAATATACATACATTATCAATACATATACCTAATATTATAAACACCTAGCAAAAATATCACTTACGCACCAAAATCTGAAAAAATGCGATACGAAAATTTCCATAATAACTTTTACTAAATTACGTTTTAAAAATACCAGCGCTCTCAAACACAGTTTAAAATATTTCAAGCAGGTACAAGTGATGAAAGTACTGGCAGTACTAATGGATAATGAAAGGAAAAATCTGCACATTTGTGAAGTATGAGGCGTTAATTGCATGGATGCTTCTGCGTCCCATACATTTTTTATAAAGTCCTTACCTAAAAAAATAATAATTTAGCGCAACTTTTACGCGTTGGTCTTTTGATCCGCTGTAGGTACTTCAAATATAAATTTATAAAATAAAAATTATTTATCAATAATACTTAGATAGTAAGTTAGGAAGGCCTGACAACAATAACACTCTTGAAGGATGTTGATGCGATTAATTTAACACCGCTTCTAGTTGCAATATTTCATCATCATCTTAACAGCCACAGGAGGAAAGAACAAAGGCGTCCCCCAAAGAACGGTTATAAACCGCCTGCATCCAGTGACCTTTACCAGGTCGTCCGGCCATCTCGTTAGAGGCCGTCCCACGCTGTGCTTTCCGATGTATGGTCTTCACTCGAGCACCTTTTTGCCCCAGCGGCCATCAGTTCTACGAGCTATGTGCGAGATATGTTACAATGTTTAACTGTTTAATAACTTCCAAAGTAATTTATCTTTTAACTACTGTAAAGTACTCCCCGTGTGGACAGGTGTGATGCAGCACTATACACCAGCAGTTCCCCGGCGTTTTTGTTTGACAATAATTGGATTACTATAATTGACTATTAGAATGGTTTCGCCTATGTTTGTAATCCCTTTCAAACATTTATTACTTTTCCTTATTGCATTAAATAAGTACCACATAATTATGAAGAAGACACTGACTCCTGAAACATAGGCACTACCTAGCTCTGGAGTCAGGGTCTTACAAATCTATGAACTGAATAATATCAATAATGAATTATTATTAAAAATAAAATCCAAATTGAGCTGACACTGAGAGTTTTCCTAATTTCCAAATGGTAAGCTAATAACACTACTCGGGAACTGGGAAGCCAGTACTTCACGGTCAGGAGCCACGCTTGCATTCACAACAACAAGGTAGATCTCTCAACTCTCTCATTATTCTATTCGATTATATATTCTGTTTGTTGCACTTTACTTTTATTCTTTCTTATTTTTGCAGACCGTATGAGCTCGTGTTTGAGATTAACCATTACTCTTGTGAATCCCCCCGGTGACATGTAAGCCTGTACAATAAGATACCAAAAAAGCTGTCGTACTTTGTGTTAGTTCAGTGGCGTAGCTTTTAGGATTCCGCAGTTAAAGTTACCGTCAAAATGTCCCGCCTGTCCTACCGTCTATTTTGAATATATCGCCTATTTGTCAATTGAAGCGTTGAACAGTTTTAGATAAATTGTTTCTGAATGATATTTTTAATATCCCGACGATAGCACATATAATATCATTTTTGTAGCGGGCTATTTAACACTCACCTAATGATTGCAGGCGCGGCGGCTGTGCGTAGGCTTTGGCTTTCCCAGGCTAAGTAAAGTTTTTAGGAATTTGGATTTGTGACCTATAATTTACCGATTCTCGCGCAATTCGTTATGGTTATGTACCCACTCAAATCCATCAAAATATTTGTATTTCTTATTTTTTCGTTTAATACTTGAATTATGAATCAAATTATACGTAATCTTTCAGCAATCTTTAATCTGATACATAACAATTCAGACAATCCCGAATCGAAAAATGTAATATTTCGTGTACACATACTATACCCAAATCTATCTCACAATACAATGGATCCCTAGGTATAATATTCAACGTAGGTATAACTAAAGGCATGTTATAAATTGAAAGGCTCCCCTTTGGGCAAAATATGCCAAGGCATAGGCTCGCTAGGTTCCGGCCCACTGAACATGAAATCAAACGTCTCGTATCGTTCACATCAGATTCCGTCACATAAATTCCTACTTACATCTACATCTAATATTTTAGTACCAACTCATGTCTACGTAATTGAAATTATATTTAATATGTCTAGATTCCAAATCTTAGCTTTAGCTATATAGGCGGAGGCGTTCTCTCGGCTCTACAATTCAATTTTTTATTGGTAAATCCACAAATTGTTATAAAATACAATTTGCGCAACATCAAATAAAATTTGGGCCAAATAAAGTCCAAGAACCATAAGGACGTAAATTCAAAATGTTAAGGCAAATTTCGACCTGGCGGGTGGGACTCGCGGTAGCTTAGGGGTCATAGCGTCTGGTGTATCTAACCAGATGACGCAGGTTCGAATCCTGCCCGCAGTCGAATTTTTCTTTAAACTTTATCGACTACTTGAACTTTAAAGTCCAAGAACTCGATCGACTACAAGGGCCAACTTAATAGTATGATATAACTGATTGTGTCAATAGGTACTAAGATAAATACTTCAACATAGCCTTAATTAACGACGATGTCTGAAGCACTACTCGAACGAAATCAATAAATAATTAAAATCTGTAGGCACCGGACGGTTCAATGCGGACAAACATCTTAGAATTCACTTTATCTTATTATTCTGAGGAATTTAGTATCAAAGCTATTAATGGCATCTTTAAGCGCTTATGAGGGTCCTCCTGCTCTTAATTACATTCCTTTGTTCACTTGAATAGCTCAGGTGGGCATCTGCTTTAATTAATCGTTCCCGTAATGCCTATAAAAAGTGAGCCAGCCATAATCTATATGAACACAGGATTAGAAGAATAATTGGTTTCTTTTTAGGTTAGTTGCGGATTTAGCCTCTTCTTTTTCATCTTGAAGAAGATCTCCGCGTAGACCCGAGTCTACTTTCGAAGTAGTCGTTGCTGTTGCTGTCTAACGTCATTCCCCTCTATAACTGCTGCTTTCCTGGTATATTTGGATGTCGAGCTATCTAAACACTACACAATGACAAGAAAATTCTCGTAGTGTTTATGAAAAAATTATATACCTACAAATAACAATAAGTAGGGCATAATTTTTGTTTATGTAAATATGTTATCATAAACGATAATGGAATAGCATGTTTTAATTTATTTTTATTTTTATCAGAACACTGCTAAGCAGGCCATCTCATAGGGTCTACCTTGAGATGTAGTAGACAACACATTTTTTAAAAGTTTTGTAAAAATGTGGGCCAGACGAAGACATTACTCAATTTTAGTATTCTTGCTATTCATTGTTTTTCCTAATAAAAATTGTAATGACTATTTATAAAAGGTTATTATACTATAAAGCACTTTTAGTAAGTGGATAACATCAGAACCCAGACACAGTGAATATTCAAACATTTATAATTTTAAACTGAATAATTTTCTTCTAAAATACATGATACTACTCAATTTGATGCTCTGGTAACTTTCAAACTATTTATATGGTAATTTTGTAGCACGTCCAACGTCGACCCAATCATTTTAATCAAGACATCATAAACTGTGGTCCTTCGGTCCAGAGAGACGGCGTACGAGGGACGGCGACGACCTAATACTACGGAAATTGAACGGTAACGAAAGAGAAGCATTTCGATTAGTTCATAATATTGTTAATTAATGAATTACTAAACGTGAAATAACATTTGGAAAAAGTGATGCCATCACAAGATAAAAAGTTTAAAAGTATACATCAATAGTTCGAATCAATAATTCGGTAGACGATCGAATCTTCGTAGTTCGAATTTTGTTGTATGCTGCTCAAAGTACTCCTCGATAGAACTTTTGAATATTGCATACAAAATATCTCCAATTACGTTAGTGGAACATATTTAAATAATTGATTAAAGTTTGTGTATTTATTATTTTCCACATGATCCAATTGACACGCGTAACAGAATCTCGAAACCAAAAAGTCTACGGCTGGTGTCTGACCAATTTAGTAAGATTCTCCAAATACCAACACGAAATTGAAGTTCTAAAAATTAGGTACATACCTAATCGTTCCATTCTTTACACTTTAAAAATGCACGGCCCTCCCCTAAACGTGGTCGTGATTTTAATGGGTGAAAGGAAAGCCATAATTAAACTGGTGTACACTGCGAAATGGCTTTGATGTCCTAGAAAAAGTTGACGAAATATTCTGAAAACTAGGTATATAGGTAGATACTTTGTGCCTACCTTGCATTAGTTTGTTGGTATGCGATGAAGAATATTCTATCTATAGTCGCTCCGTGAACAAAACGTACGAATATTTCAAGTAACATAGGAAAAGGTTAAGTATAATGATCATCTATATACGACAATTGAGACGAAACTCTGCAGGTTATCAAACTACAGACTGTTACCGGTCACGTGGAAAGTGAAGATAAGAAAGTGAGACAACATTGACCCAATCATTGTGGAGGGGTGGCTTATTGTGACACCTTATCTAGCGAAGCATCTCGAAAGGGGAATGTTAGGAACCAATTTGTCGTAGTCGTGGAATTGGAAAATTTAATTTTAGGAGTATTTGCTTATGAAGCTCGGAGCCTCGATGCTACTGAATATATTTTTATATGAGTATAAAGCTATTAAAATCATGAAAACAACACTTTTTTCTATAGGGTTAAGCAAAAGCGTACTTATGTCACTCCCAGTTCCGGTATACTTTTAAGTCCCATATTATAGGGACCTTATTACAATTACCGGACTTATGATAATTGTCCTGCGTCGTATTGAGCGAAAATAAATAATTTTTCTTTCTAGTTATAATTCTGAGAATTTAATACTAGGCTTGTTTATAATTCGAGATATGATCAAAAAATATATACAAAAACACTGAACATATGAATTTTTCACTAGAGATAAATTAGACATTGCAGAAAGACATACAGGCTACTTTATATCTCAAAGTCCTTTAAGATGCGAGTCAAACCACGGGCAAGGGCTAGTTATAACAAAATCAAATTAATTTTAAAACCATTCAAGTAAACGTCCAAAAAAGTATGTAAAAATGTAAAAGTAAAATCTTGACGCGTACCAACGCTACTTTTCATTATAAATAGCCAATGTTCCAACAATAGAACATTGTCTATATCTCTCTAGATATTTCGGTTGTAAAACCACAGAATAGAATAATTCAGAAGTTCCACTTACAAAACGGACAAAATACTTTACAAACCCTCAACAGCGTGATAATAAACCATTTTAAAAAACGAAAGATACGCCATCTACAAAACTAACTAAACTAATAAAAACTATTGAGTTTATATAACAAGTGTTTTTCGATAATTTCAAAAATTGTGCAATATAATTATAAGTAGGTACCCTTTCAAGGGATTTAATTTTTTTTCGTTGTTTGTGGTAGCTTTGCCCTATCGTCTATTGACATTCCAATGACTGAGGCTACTGATATTGTACAGAATCTACTATCAATGCTGGTTGGTACGTACCAAATATACCTATGTAATATTGCAGCCTTGTTAGACTACTATTGCATTTGCTGCGTTGTTCTGAATATTGTGTTACTGCAAAATATATTGATATAATTATAAACATATTATAGAAATTAAATTGATGGGTTAGAGACTGTTTTGTTAATTTTTTTATAGTTATAATTTCTAATGACATGTTGACGTCATTATTTAATCCCTTTAGCTGCTTATTTAGACCCGTATGGACAAAGGTAGATATTCTGCATATTAAGTGTAAGTAATGTAAGTGAACCTTCTATACCAACATTTTCGTGGTAAAACGTAGCCAAGTCGTGGGGCGACTCTGTTTCCGCTACATAAAACCGCGAGAGGGCGCCTACATCGATCGATGTGGTTTGTTCCATACAAGTCAGTACGAGATTGTTTCCCCAATTGTTATAAAATATGGAGGTCCTATTGAAAACATATCAGACGTTAGTCTGACGAGTGAGGGTAAAAATATAAAATATTCCAGGAAAATAAAAATACAGGTAAGTACTTAAACAATTATTAAACGGCGGGATAATCTAGGACAGTGTTATTCAAACCGTGCATCGTGACCTCAAAAGTGTTGCCAAGTTTCTCGGCGGTCACATTCGCTAGTGAGGTAAAAGTAAAAACCAAAGCATGAAGGTACTATAGTAAAAATACTACATTTTCAGGACATACTTAGTCATAGACTTGGCGGGTCGCTAAATTTTATTACAAGTTGTAAAGGGGTCGCATGTCCGAAAACTTTGATAAACACTGATCTAGGGCATCCAACTAAATAACGACAAATTCTCAAGAACTGGTAATGTATGTACCTATAATTATCAGAATAGATAGTCCTATTAACATAATTATAACCAAATTAATTCTGTAACAGTAAAATAATAAAGAACACTTACCCTACCGTAGACAGGAATATATTAATAACATTGCATAATAAACTCGCAAAATCATTACAAAACACTACAAATACAACAAAGTCCGAAGTTATTATTAAAACTACGGTTCAAGTTCTGGACAAAGGTTTAGTCTGTTAAGAAAGTATTAGCATAAACGAGATAGCTTGGCCTCGACGTGAACAATGCAAGACTGTCGCTACCTCCTTGTCTTGTTAAACTTGTGTGCTATCTAGTATATCTAAATCTATGGATATTCAAAATGTATAAGATCTTTTTAGTTTAGCAATATGGATAAGTTTTACTATGCATTTAATAATCTAATCTCTGTGCTGTGTTCTTAACGGTGAGCAAGGTGAAATGAAATGAAATGTTAGCAACTATTATTCCTCTTTCGTTTTACAGGATTGACAACGCGCAAGTGATACTCTTGGTGTTGTAAGCGTCTAGGCTACGGTAACCGCTTACCATCATTGGCCGTTTGTGCTTATTTGCCACCTTAGTCGAATAATAATACCCTGTCGCCTTCACATGTGTCGGAATATCCATGAGAATTATCCGTACTATCAAAAAAAAGCAACATGTTATCACCATGCAATGGTTTTGTTAAAAACTAGACCTTTAGCATACTTGGTCAGTTTTATCCAAGCGCTTCACCCTATTCTTGTTAAAGTTTTGTCTCCATCGTATTCCAATGAAGCGCTTCTAAAGTACGTATATATAGCCATAAAAACGAATGCGTGGAAAGCATACATAAATCATTAAGAACAAGGGTTATTACAAGACAAGAACACGACAACATTTCTATCGAGCAGAATAACAAAATAAGTACTTAGTCGGTTTTTGTTTCAAGCAAGAAAAATCTAATAGACGACGGCATCATCGCAGCTCCAAAGACACCCATTTCTTAAAAAAGATTTATATGTAAATGATATTAAAACGTGACGAGAATTTGGAACGTCTCTCAAGCAACATCAACGTCACTTGAATGTTAAAAAAAAAACAAATTTAAGATACGTTCTGAAGATTTATTACCGTGTTGAAAGGAAACTGGAAAGGAAGGAATTACAATTTTAGATTAAATTCCTAAATTACTGAAATTTTCATCAGGTATTGCAATCCTGCTTAGAACCACACATACTTCTTACGTTTTATTATTGTGAAATCTAAAGAATTGATCCAATAGCCTATATATTATCCTATCCTTTGACTGCCTCATTAGTCTAGTGGTCATACATAAGCGCGACTGCTACTGAGGTCCTGGGTTCGATCCCCAGGTCGAGCAGTGTTATTGGGTTTTTCTATGAAATTCTCAGTATCAGCTCGGAGTCTGGATTTGTAGGCTAGCCCCCTATTACATGGAACCTAAAACATACCGGCGAAATATGGCCTCTGCCTAACCCTTCGGGGAATACAGGCGTGATGGTATGTATGTATGATGCGAGTCGTAATAAAATTATGATTTTATCGATCGCTGCTTTTTTAGGCCTGCAATGTTGTTTGTCTTTGCTGAAATCCCACAGTAATTGTAAATTGTTCAGTACTTATATTAATTCTTGAAAAAAAAAGCGACCATATAATTATATTTGGCGTAACTGCGTTCCCACCCCAGACAAGTGTAATACCCACCCCAGAATTCTGAGACTGGAAATTTTATTAAGGCAAAAAAAGAAGAAATCTCTCGATAGGCAATAATATGCAACATTATTGTGTGACATTACTGGGCAAATTACTAAAAAACTTCGGTCTCAAGATGAGAAGGCGTTAGTGATACTAACTAGCGTCTATAGGCTGCGGCTGTCGCTTGCCATCTGGACGCCCTTATACAATAAAAAAAGAAAAAAGGAAGAAAAAGTGCTAGTTAATCTAATTACCATACAATATTACAAACGCGTGATTGAATTGTGACGTGTAAACAAGTCACACACAACTCAAATAAATTGGTCTGCCGATTTTACAATACCCATTATCTTGAACTGGTAAAATACAAATAGCTGATAATTTTGTTGGAAATAATATTTTTCTTGCAATGTTTATTCATACATTTATAAGTATCTCGAAATACATAATATACTTACATAGTTCATTATTGAATCCCTCATTTTTATTATTTATCTTAAGTTTCAGAGGTATTACAGGGTGCATAAGCTTAAGAAATTAATGTATCAATAGATACAATTCTTCTGTTTTTTTATAAATTCTTATTTGTTTTTGTTTGAAGTTTACTAATTTTCCATTCATTTTTTTTAACTAGTAAAACAGAACAATTGACACTTTTATTAGTCATTTTAGTTATTATCGTAAATAACCGTCGTAACTAACTAAACAACAAATATTAAGCCAGCACCCCCGGCTGAAAACATAAAATAATCCTAAAGAAACATTTTATTGCCGCCACAAATTCTTCTTTATCGTATCCGTAAACATTCGGATCCTGCGGATAAGTAGATACTGTGTATGATATAATATGCAATATAACATAAATATTAGGTTACCAGAAGTTACAGAAAATAAAGAAGAAAAAATATCTATGGCATAAGAATTATTGCTAGATACTGATTGCCCTGATTATGCCAATTTTACAAATTGTCCGCGTTCATTGAACGTAAATAAGTATATGTATATATAATCTTTATCTCTAATATTATTATCTATAATACTATAGTAGACATAGATATGGTTGAACAATTTTGCCTATTCAACAAGCGATGCGGGTCCAAATCCAACCGGACGCTACTAACAAATTCATAGAAATACCCCATAACAATAAGATTCCAGACGCAGTCGCCCTGACGACCTCCACGACTAATGAGGCAGCGGATCTTATTCACTATATATTTATATAATATATTATAATTATAGATATATAAATGTATCTTATACCCAAAGTGATTTAATATACTCTTTGGGTATAAGAAGAACATCCAAACAAGTTAGTAAGAGCCGACATTGCATGCCACCTGACAAGTAGATATACAGATTTCCACACCGAAACAAACTTTATATAAACGGCTACAGTTTTTGGGCATCCGTACCACCGCTCTTTTGGGCCATCATTAAATTCGCAAAGTCAACGTTATTTAATCAACTTTACCGCTACCGCAAATGTTTACCGGTAATTACGGGGTAACGTTGAATCTCGCGTTAAAAGGAGTCGGCATTAGCTTACAAGAGACAGTTTCGCCTAGTCACTCAGTATAAATAGATGACTCCCTTCCCAACGTCAACATTTACAATGTTTGATTTACGATGCCCGATAGCCTGTTGAGTAAAATATTACGAAGGCGAACGATAGGGGGAGGCATGGTGTAACAAAAGTTAATTTTGACCGTGAAACTTTACTTTTAAATATCATAAAGTTGTGGAGGAACAATATTTAAGTAGGTAATAATAATAATATCTAATAAATTTGCTTATTAGGACAACAACAGATCCATATTTCGTAATATAAAACAAGAGACTTAAAAGCTAGTGTTAGTGACAAGTAATTATTTTTTCATTATTAGTAAGCCAATGTGTAGGTAAGGTAACTATTACATGATTTAAGTAAAATCTACAAAAAACAAATAAAATATTTAGACAAAATAAAAAAGTATAATTTTTCTATCCAATAGGTACAGACGCCAGCAGGTCAAGCTATCCAAAACTGTCAAATTTTCCTAATTGAATATGAACCTTATTATATTACATTAAAGTTGAAAATCTATCAAAGAAATTTGACAGATTGGGGTAGCTTGATGTGCTGGCCTCTGTACATCCAATATGTGTATATCTGACAGTAGAACTAGCTCTACAGTAGACCGATAGATTCTTTCAGTCTACAGTACAGCCGAGTTGATGTGGACAAACGTACACATCTAGCATTACATTTCCAGTATAATTATCATCATCATCAACCCATATACTGTTCTTTTGCTGGGCAAAGTTCTCAGATTTAGAGGGATCACCACCACTATGGCCTAGTCTCTAAGGCAAGCAGGTTTCATCACGATGTTTTCCTTCACCGTATACGCACTAAAATTCAAAAAGTCAGAGGTGGCCTTGGATTCGATGTCGATATCTTTGACTTGGTAGTTCAATAGTCATATGACCTAGGCTATCACTTCTTTTCCAGTATTAGCTGACCTTTTATTGCACGGAAAGCTTATAAAATAGAGGTCAACTTTGTAGCCTCTGTAGCCCTTTTTAGTATGTACCTATTCCATATGAATAAATTAAGAGAGGTAGGGCATAGTGGGAATAATTCCACTCAAATTAGAGCTGCCCGACTGGAGAAGTACCTCCGCCTTGCAGAAAATCGAAGTAAATAACACTGCTTTGAACTGTGTTGTGTTCTTTACGGTGAGCAAGATTGCCAGTGTGCCGCGAAGAAACGTTGTGTTGGCAGTGGGGAGACTTTGACCGTTATACTGCCAACCCAACTATTTATTCCTCTATCGTTTCAGGCGTCACAGGGTCGGCAAAGCGCAAGTGATAGCCCTGGTGTTACAAGCGTCTATAGGCTACGGTAACCGCTTACCATCAGGTAGGGCGTATGCTTGTTTGCCAGCTTAGTGGTATAAAACAAAACAAGCTATGGGATAAGCGGCTTGCTTTTTTCTTGTTATGTCTTTTATTTTTGTTGCAGCATACACTTAAAAGAAGGATCAAATAGAAACAATATTCATGTACCTACATTTGTAGCTTGACTAAAATGGACAAACGTCCGGTGTAACACTTCCTATATAGCTTCATAAATGTATGACGTAATTTATTCTACGGGGAACTGATTCATCAGTGATGAGTCAACGAAAGCCGAATTTTTTACCACTCCACGTGATGGGTGCCATGTGCATGTGCTTTTTCTATGGCTCAGCTATTAGAATACGGAGTCGTGTTACCAAAACGTTGTAATCCCGTATTGTGAATGTAAATTAACCGTAAATTTTTAGCTTACAGTATTACTACGGTTAATCGATTTTTTGAGAACAATAATCATAAAGGAATATGATTAATTAAAATAAAATATGATTAATAACGTTACTATCGTACTCACGATTAAGGTATCTTCTTATTACAATATATAAAAAAAAACAGCTTGATTGGATAAAATTATGTCCGCCATATTTATAACAACATGAGTCTCTAGCTTTACAAGTAACGGTGATACCATTTTTATTTAACAATTAGGGAGTTTAACTAACTCTAACTTAGTTGATCGTTCATTCGGAATTGTACCTATAGTACAAACCTACGGAGTTCATATTAAACAGACAATGTACAAAATCTGTACAATCTTGTATCTCAAATCCAGTGCATTTAAGTTCAGTATAATACTGCGCACTTCCAGTGTTTAGTTCCACAGCTTCACAATCTAGACTTTAGCCGCATAAAAAATGTAAATTTAATCCATATTTAATATACGTTCCCTGCTTATCGGCTAACCGTGTAGTTTTACTATGCTTATTAATATGATTAAGACAAATTTAATTTAAATCTAAAAATCGTGGGTGTTTTGTTAAATAAGAACTCATAATGGTTTTAAAATTATATCTGATCGAATGAGTTCGAAAAGATGTCTTAATTATCTGAGGGAATATGTTTTTGATGACACGGGAATTATTATAAACTGCCTATATCACGAAATTTAATCTCGTCTATATTTTTTGAGAAAATGAATAAACGATACAGACTTAATATGATATTTACTAATAATGATAATAATTATTATTAGCAGTCCCAAAACCTACCTAAGTACCTTCTTCTACAATGAACAACACCAATACCCTTTAAAGATCGATAAACGTGAAAGATTAATCGGATCCTATTAGAATATAAATCGCAAATGTATTCAATGTATTCAGAGATAAATAAGCCTGTGAGGCCTACCCACTTTTGGTTTTATATCTGTTTATTTGCGGCATCTCGCAGACGACGAGCTAGAGAAATTTGAATAATCACGACGACAGCTGCGTGCAAACTACGACCAGGGAAGCGTTTTATGGACGGCTAAGCCGCGGCAAGATCAAGTCGGAATTCTAATGCCGGAGCGGCGTTTTCTATTACCGGCGACATGCATGTCTGTTTGAGTGAATCCTCATTTTAAATTAGAGCTTAATTCCTCGAACGAAGAATGAAACTGGATTCGAGTTTTAAATTGACATGGAATTGAAGACTAAGGAGGTTTATTTAATGGAATTAAACATAACATTGTAAAGATAATAAATACCTATTATACTATCATATAAGTATCATAATTTAATATTACTTAATTTCTACGCTTCGCAATGCTATGGCCTAGTATAGAAAAAACTAATATGCTAAGGACACCCAACCACCACAGGGAAGTTTACCTAAATGTAAGGAAATAAATGACCCAAAAACATTGGAAAAATATACGTATAATAGTAAAGTGTAATTTAAAAAATCCATACTTATTATAATTACCAGTGAATCTACAAAATGCTACGCAGCTTTTATCTTAAGCGGCATAAAACTATCTAACACGTGTTACAAGAGCGATTCATTTTTAATGCTGTCAAATAAAACGCCCAATATAAGGTAAATAATATCGATGCAGCGTAGCAGCTGTTGCGACGGTTTCTCGTCTGGTGAGCTCTGGCCACGAAGCCCCAGATATCGTCGCAAAGCAATAAGATGCAGAAGAATCAAATGTAATGATATTCGATAGTGAACAAGAATGGAGGCGAAATTGTAACATAATAGGTACAGCACAGGTAAGTAGCAGGAACTGACACTCGCCAACAGTTCATGAGATAGGCGACCAAACATAAGGGACGCCTGATGGTAAGCGACAACCGCCTATAGACGCCAGCAACACCAGTGGTATAACTAACTCGTTCCTTCCTATCTTTAAACCTCATATGCCCAGTAATTTCACAGGCTACATTTTCCTTCAAACTGAAACACAATAATGTTAGCACAATATTGCAGCAGCAGTATGTTAGGAAATACCGTTGTACCACCCCAGAAGTCCTTAGTGGCAAAGTTCTACCGCCTCAAAATACCGTACATTTGTATACGATACAGACGCACTCGCTTACATAGAGCAGTCCTTTTGTGCTTCGCTACTTCTTGACGATAATGTACTCTCATAATATTCAACGCTTCCCTAGACAACCATTGGACCGCACATTGCGAACTTTGGGCTATTTGGGTACCCTTAAATGAAACAAATAAGATATATGATGCGGTCATGGTAATGCTGCAAACTTGGCTTGTTCACGCTTTTCGAAAGCCGGCTTTATTAGCAGTCTTAGAACGTCTTCGCAAATTACCTGTTTTGTAAATGAGTACCTATTATTCATCGTAGAATTTAACAGATTATTTTGCATGAGTAACGAACTTTCTTAACAGAATAAAGATTCAAGAGGAACTTAAAAATTAACAGAAGTGTCCTGAAAGAGACACAACAATTAGAGCAATAATAATTACTACTACTAGGTACTACTAATCTCTAGGCAACATAATTATCTTATCAAAAGTATTAGAAAATTTAAAATATCTACACATATATTATTGGATGCCATGCTAGGTGCCAAGCTTTTAAAAATGGAATTCAATTATTTTCAAAAGACGCATGATCAAACACGATACTTTACACCAGGGTTGCCTAAAAATTGTTCGCCAAAAGTCCTATAATTACATATTTCGTAATTAATATTTCGTTCCAACAAAGTTGCTATGTCATTTACAAAAGAATTATAATTATATAAAATTATAAACGTAGGTACCTACCCTGTTCCAAGTTCAATGTACTATACATTGAACTTGGAACAGGTACGTCTACATTGTACCTATCGGCATTAGCAAACTTTCCGGAAAGGTAAGTCGCAAGAGGGATGACCAGTAACTTAGTAGTAGTTCGTGCAAAAGTTTCATCCCCCGAGCTATCTATGCCCTTTTGACGTGTCGAGCAATGATTGAGATTTATTTGGAGGACTTTTCCTTACATTGCAGAAAAAAAATGATATAGAAAATACATCGATGCTTGAAAATGAAAATGGAGATGGAAAGGCTTGTGGTCAAATTATAATTACGCTGATCAACCGATTTGCAAGGTAAAGCTGCGCTAGCCGCGGTCACTCTGTGGATGGGTGACAGACTATTCTTAACACATCGAGACAAAGCGGTCTCGGTTGTCATGCCTACATCTAAGGCAATCGTTAATGGAAACCCAAAAAGCCTGACAACCAGTCTATCTTCAGAAATTAGGTTGCGGAGGTCTGATGGCAGTCGCTTCGTGTAAAATACTGATATTCAGCCGCATCTGGTTAGACTGGAAGCCAATCCCAACATAGTTGGGAAAAGGCTCGAAGGACGATGATCGATGCTTGAAAATGTTTGAGATTTAAATTACGAAATAAACCAAGAGCCTTTTGCCACTAACAAATCCAAACTCCGAACTACTACTTATTGTCAATTTCAAAGAAAAGCCGATTCCAACTGCCGGCTCTGAGTGTATCGACCCCACCAAAATTTTTTAATAAAAATTATCAAAAGGCTTGCTTTCATTTCCATCACAAGCCATATTAACGTTAAAAAACGTAGTTTAAAGATATTTTTTACACCAGAATTATAGGTTATTATATTATGAACCCTAAAACATCCCTATATTTACAGCAAAGCCTTCCAATGAAGCTCTAAGGTATTGTGAGTCGTAAATAACTCCCTTTCACGCTGACCTGGGAAATAAAAGACGAGTTTTTACCTCTCCATCCCTCGCAAATCGTAAAAGTCACTCAAGGGAATCATTTTTGTTAGACTAATAAATAGACCATGGATTGGTGACCTTAATCCATATTACATACACGCTATATACTACAGTCCTACATACACTAAATAGTGCCCAGCATTACTCGCACGTGTCTCTTTGAAAAATCCAATGGGAATATCCCGAAATCTTGGTGTTCAAACTCGCAGATTAAGAGGATACTTTCAGACACGTCTGAACACAGATTCGTTCAGACACGGCGGGAATCGCGCGTCTTGAGTATTGCTATCTTTTATTAACATGCTTGTTAGTTAAAGATAGCAATTCTCAAACTGTACGATTACCACCGTGTTGGGACAAAGGCTTAGGGTGCGTTTATAAAAAGGAATTCTAAATATTATCAAGAGCCCGAAAAGAATCATCTTATCAGTACCTATAGATTTCAGAAATGATTTCTTGGTTTTCAGACAGCAATACTTTCAAAAGTATTCAGTTCATCCAATTAATTAAATAAACAGTTATGAGTTAAAACTTTATCCTTTTAATTGTAGTGGATATTTACACGTGCTAAATAACGTCTAAGCTTAACAATTTCATATTGATTTCTGACATTAACGCGAATATTATACATTGATATAAAACTACTTTTTACGGTTTTATAAAATTTTATAAATTCGTTTTCAAAAATTGTATTTTTCTTCTTATCTTTTTTCTATTCCGATATTAAGAGAATCATCCACAGCCCAAATGTAACCAGTATTGAGTATAAAGAGAAAAATTAAGGAAAATTTCGCGTTTACAATTTTCTTCGTAGTATTATTTCGTAATATTATTCATAGACTATTCTAAGTTTAAACCTGACCTACGCTTCCATAATGTCAAACTTATACAAATTTGACACATGAGTGTTTTTTTTTAATTATTGGTTTTGGGTTGGATACAAAGACCTTTAAGCCAAGATAGCATTACTTTACGCTTAGAACGCTTTATCTCAACCATGGAAAATGATCCATGATCTCAAGTTCTCAACTTAACCATCCTCTTCCACACAGATTATCTAGCCTAGTCGTCATGTTTTCAACGCAACTTACCTACGTTTATACACACAAAATACCTTCGAGCCGTCTTCAAAATATTAAATACATTAATAATGTGGTGCCGGCAGTATGCAGTGAGGCCCGTCTACCACGGACGTCTGCTAGCCTAGCCCGCTCATAATAAAAGCTCAATTTATGCTAATACCAGCGCAGGCGGCGGCAACTAGGTATTTGTGCAATTTAAATAGTCTAAAGTGCGGAAGGCAAATAGCCGCTAAATATTCATGCTGTTGTAATATTGTTAGGTTCAGCAATTTTAAATGAAGGTGAGCTTGAAGTCATTAGTGCAAGTGTTGTTTTGGATTTCACGATTTTTATAATTGAATAGTATGTCCTTATTCCTTAATTTCCAGGTAAGCGCGATTTTGGTTTCGAAGAATACTTCACATGGTAATAATGGTACCTAAAAATCTGCTGAAGACATACTAATACCTACAACATGTGCTTCTGAGTTCGACAACCTTGAACAAGGAATATGTGTAACTAAACGAGTCGAGGAAGAAAAAAAATGCGTAAGGGAAAACTGTAGGGTTTCACATAACAAGCGCCGGACCGCAATAAAACACCTGCAATCCCGAGCTTCTTTCTTTTAACGTCTAACCTAGCTACCCTCCTTCCACCCCCCACCTACCCCCTGCTTCCTAGCGTGTCGCGTAAACAGGAAAATTCGAACAAAGAAAATACAGGGACAATTTGCAAGCTTCCTAAACAATACGAAATTTCGCACCGTCTCGCGTCGTTATTCCAAAGTTGACTATAGCAATTAGTCACGTTTTCTATGAGAAATTAGTTCGTCATGTCATATAACCTGTTCTCTTGCCGGCTGATTATAAAGCTCGGTTTTCACCTTCCAATTTAGCAAACGATACCGTGAAATGAATCGCAGTGGAAAAGCGGGTGGAGTAAATTACATGAATTTAGTCCTAATTTGCATTCTACGCTATTTATATGGCTGTAGGTACAGACGCCAGCAGGTCAAGCTATCCAAAACTCAAATTTTCCCAATTGAATATGAACCTTATCACTTTGTATTAACGTTGAAAATCAATCAAATAAATTTGACAGATTGTGGTAGCTTGATGTGCTCTACATGAGCTAATTGCTTACCTACATAGTAGTGAGCTCTCAATAAGTACTAAACGTGTAAAGTTTTAACTACACAATACTTACCACAAAATGTTCTACAAATTACCCGACATAACCAACAAAAAACTTTTGAATAACATACGAAACATTCACAAAATTTTTTTTTTAGTTTTTAGCTAAACACAAAATTCTAAGTTCGTTCGTTTCAGATATGAAAAATAGGTTTCTGTTCTAAAGAAACCCTTAAATGTATCGTAAAATCATGCCTAACATTAATAAAATCACACCTGAAATCCATACCTGATATTACCTACGTAACATGATATGTTACTTCTAATTAAACCCTGAATGTAGCTCATATCAAACGGCAGCCCTAACGAGGTGATTTGGAGCGCACTCGTTGACGCAGACCGCCGTAAAATTAGTCGCACGTCGAGCTCAAGTGTTTGTTGCGGATATTGACAAAGCGGTACGTATTGACGATACCCGGCGATTGAATTTGAACGTTATAATTATGATGATACCAACAAACACTTTTATGTACAGCAATATAACCTTAACAACCAACGGACGGCACTGAAATATTGCTGACTGAGATTGAGAGACACCTCCACCGGTTTTGATGAATCAAATTATGATTGCCATTAAAAACTATTAAGATTCTGCTTAGAATTCTAAATACGAACCAAAGGAATTGTCCAATGCCTAGTCTTTAACCCCTTCAACAATATATAACACATAAAAGTAACATTGAACTCTGAACGTTCAGTTCAATGCTACATCATAATCACTATCACTACATAGTATAAAACAAAGTCGCTTTCTCTGTCCCTATATCCCTATGTATGCTTAAATCTTGAAAACTACGCAACGGAATTTGATGCGGTTTTTTTTAATAGATAGAATGATTCAAGAGGAAGGTTTATATGTATAATACATGTATGTTATTAGTACATTGCACCGGTGCGAAGTAGGGGCGGGTCGCTAGTCTATGATAAAAAAAAATCTATTAAACCAAACTCTTCGTTTCAAAGAAATAGGAAGTCCTGAAAATAAGCTCACCTTCACAGAGATTAAAAAAAGTATATTGATTGAAAAGACGTAGAACATTGTCTTACAAGTTTTTGTTGTTACTTAGATTATCTGTACCTAAACCAATGAACTCATAATTGCAGGTTTGTATAATATACCTGCTGCATTAAGGGCCACTTATCGAGGTGGAACGATGCGAATAGTCGCCCGTCGCGTGTGGCTGTAATGTTTGTTCGGGTATTAAGGTATTAACAATGCTAACATAGGTATTGATTGGTGCAAGGTACAACTAAGTAAATGTGGACTGTACTTACTGTACAAATGTAGGCTGATTGGTAGGTATCTGTCAAAACATTTGCGATAATTGTGAACAGGTTGCAGGGTGCAGGTTTATCTTGCGGTATTGCAATAGCAGCATACGTACTATAGTCTCTGTAGTGTTGAAAAGAAACTTTCAGTTTGAAAATATTTTAGAACTATATTCTTTGACTGCCTCATTAGTCTAGTGGTCCTAAGCGAGAGTGCGAAATTCTAAATGGCTTTGTTTGTTAGCTTTACAAATTGGAGGTGTGATTTTAATAAGTTCGAAAAGGTTAGAATTAAGCACTATGGTACTTTTGGTGACTACCGCATTACCGGCGAAATGTGGGTGTACATTAGTATACCTCTGCCTAACCCTTCGGGGAATACAGGCGTGATTGTATGCTATATTCTTTAAAAGTCAAGGGAAATCTCTCTGTGATAACTATCAATCACTGACTTAACACTTAGTACTATTCAAATGATTATTTCTTCTTAATCAAACCAGCCAGTCATACGCTACTGCTGACTCCTTGTAGCGATCTCTACAGTATACCTACAAAAATAACGCCCTGAGTGCAAATAAAACAACGTGGTGTAAAACGTGTTTAATTATTTGAGTTAGGTATTCCATTGTATTTAGCATTTAACTTGAACTAGGTCTAGCACTATGTTTCGCCTCTACCATAGATACGTTTACAAACATTTAATTTAGTCAAATATACTCGTGGCTGAATCAGGTAGAACCAAAACTGTTATTCCGTACAAGAATCGAACCCACAACCTGTAGCAAAGAAGCTGATCACTCAGCCGCTGTGTTCACCGTGTTGCCAAATGTTACAACAAAAACTACCTACCTACTTTTACTAACACTAGGCCAAATTTTCTTTGCACAAATTAACATTTCTATTAAGCTAATCGCTATAATGGGCTATTTTAACTGTATAGGTGTTGGTTTTCCTATAGCAAGTAAATAAGGCCTTATACTTATTTTGAGTACCAATAAAGCCTTTTAGATAGTGAAATAAAATGACATATCTAAAAAAATAGAGCGAAAACTCTCCAACAAAATAGATAGTAGTGTATTTTATTTGTATTTCCACTGACATATAGAACAAAGGCCGATTGCTTGCTGCCTGCCCACATGTCACAGCCGTTTGACTGACTAACAAAATGAAAAATACGTAGTCAGACGTCAGTAGACCGTATATTACATTGTATGTAGAGTAGTGTGTATGTTGAGGCCACCAAGAAATAATAAGCGAGTTACAAAAAAAAACTAGAAATTTTTCAGTCACACATTACCTAGTTTTTTTATATAGGTACTTAGATAAGATTTCAAAAATCAGTAGAACCTGACCTCTTCCACATTTCAACGCTTTTCTATTGAAAAGCTTCATAAAAGTGACTATACTTACGATGAGAACACCAACAACAGTAGAGGGTCGAAGGGATCAAATCCCTTACGAGGTATATAGACTTTAGGCTATAGTCCAAGTAGGAATTGATGTCTTTCACCTGTGTTAGGCACTCTACTTTTCATTTCGAATATAAGGAAAATAAAATATAGTAGATTTTTGTAAATAGGTATTTATAAATTCTTATCTACTCGCCACTTCATAAAGTCATTGTATGTAGGTATTTAAGTACCTTTCCTTAAAAAATTCTGGCAAAAGATTTTCGATAACTGTATTTGCCTCGTCTAACAGAATCTGGGGTCAACATTTCAGAATCATTTGAACTCATTTTTAATAAGTTATTAATCTTAATCCGAGATTTCGATGCAGCTCACAGAGCTAGTATCCCGCCAAATTATATAGTCTATTTAAAAATGTAACTATGGAACACACCGCGTCACTGCCGCGGGCGAATGCGCTTAGTTTTTTTTTTAATTCACACTGGCCGTTTATACACTCACAAGACCGCAGCATTTTTTTCTTAATTATGTTAGATTTTTTACAGCCTAACCAAATTTAGTCTATTTTTTTTTAATTTATGGAGGGAAGCAATTACTATAGTCTTTCCCGCCTATAGGTGGGAAGTAGCATCTTCCACCCGCTACTCGGATTAAATAAACACTACTTTCCGAATATGAGAAATGTAAAATCTATTAGATTTTTCTGAAACATACGACAGTTGGTATTCCCCGTAAGACATTTATAAAATCCATTTAATCATTACAATGACAACATGAAATATGAAGCGTTACAATGAAATTCAAAATCAGACGGGAAGTAACTTATATTTTAAATCCATTTCTAAAAGAAAACTTTGCTATTATAACTTATCTATTCAAAATCACAAAGATCGAAATTAAATCCGACAATTCAGCAAGTTTGTTCGGATTTCTGCCTTCAATATATAGACTCAAAGTTTGAAAAGACCGTTTGCATTTATAACCAAACTAATTAACATAAACTGGCGGTTAAAACCCCAACTTTTATGCGGGTGGAGCCGCACATAGAGACTATCAAAGGAATAGACGAAGGAACTATTATCAAAGGATACACCACAACAACAATTGTTAGAACAAGTTCGTAATAGATAAAATAATCGTTTAAAGGTACTCAACAGCCCATATTACTTACCATTTATAATTAACATTGGTAATAAATTTACGCCACAATTCCAGCAAGCTGCGAAGCCCAATGTTTGTATAACGTCAGTGACTGGAAAATCACCACGTAGTGTTCAGACGAGTGACGACTCTGACGAGACAACCGTTCGCTAGTGTTGTGGTTAAGCGGTGAGTTCGCTAGCAAGCTCGGTATGACAGTTTACACCGTACTACCATGTGGCAACTGGCAACTTACTCATATACCTAGTTACAGAGGCCAGAAAATCAAGCTACCCCAATCTGTGAGATTTCTTTGATAGATATTCGACTTTAACACAAAATGAAAAGATTCATTTTCATTTTGTAAAACTGTCTGTACTAATAAATATAGCAACTATTAATTGTTTCATTTTATATGCGGCTGGTTATATTCGACTTTATTTTAAAGATTAAATTATACTGACTCGAGAGCCAATATTAGAATATTAGGATCGCCGGAAAATTATAGGGTTCCTATATCTAATCCTAAAAGTTTAATATAAAAAATAATACGTGTATTTTGAAAAGTAAAGGGCATTTACAACAGAATCTGCCTCGTCATTGCTTAACAGACATGTTCCCTACGTGCCCTCCACGTTACGGATATGATTTATGGGAAGTGATGCGTGTTTAAATCACCCGCCTGATGAATAGACTTGATTGATCAATGTTTTGATAATGCATGCAGTGGAAAATTTGTAACGCGCGGCGGTGCTGCGGACTTTTGGCAAAAAATTAAGGGAATCGAAATGTTCGTCATATTCACCACATTTTCACAGACAAACAAATCTTTCATCTTTAAAAAAGTTTTCTGAATAACATTTTAGGAAAAGAAAACCGACTTCATGCATTGTGTGTAAAAAAAATCAGTCGAGTTGAACTAATATATCGCTTAATAACGGATCCACACGGATGACGTCATGGGGCATTCACTTATTGTGTACCAAAACCTTCTCCAGAATATAACAAATACTTTTCTGTAAACCAGTCAAAATCGGTTCAACCAAACGTGAGATAATCGCGGACACGTATACATACATACAGGTGAAACTGAGAACCTCCTTTTTTTTAAGTCGATTAAAAAAGGCTTGACATCCTTGATTATTGATTCCTCGATTAATCTAATATTTCTATCTCTAAAAATCTTTCAAGCTTTTCATAAGATGTTAAGCACTGCGCACAAGTTCGAGCATCGCCGAACACAAGAATCAATGAGGCAAAAGCTTCATGTTTGGCATAAAATATTCCAGAAAGAAAGCATGTATATACCTTACATACATTACGTATAATATTTATGTACACCTGAAAATGCCAAAGACTAGCAAGTACAAAGGCATAACCAGCTTCGGACGCAGTGCATGAGCACCTGTGTAGAGGCAATATATCATACAATATTGTTCATTAAATTCCTCCCTTTTCCTCATAAAGAAGAGACACTCCAAATTGGCTGTTACATGTACCTACTACTCGAAAATAAAATGAAATGACTGGGTAATAAAACCCTTCTCGGATGATTGGAACGAAACGACAAAATTATTCAGTTCGAGTGACGTTAAAAAAGTCATTAAAGGGACGGCTTTCACGCTTTTTAATTCCAACGACGGTGGTCTATTTTCGAGCATTGTATCTTTATTACGGTTTCGTACGGAAAGCGGGAATGGAAGTGTTAAAAGTATTGTAGTCTGTAGAGGCGAGGATCGAGGCGATGTCGTAAGTCCATGGGGGAAGTAGCCGGCCGTCGGAATGAAGAATCGGAAATCAGGACAATGCCTGTAAGATAGTTAGTCGAAAGAACTAATATAGATGCTTTTATTCTGTGACAAATTGGAAACGTCGGTACAATTTGTCTTGTTTATGCTTTCACAGTGTTCGGATGTCGACTTCGGTAGAATAAACAGTTAAACTCAACACACTTCGTATTTATAAAAAAAATAAGTGTTTTAGCGGAACTTGGTGCACCGTAAAAGATGCAAGCAGAAAGTACACCAGATTCCTAATTAGTATGAGTACAGGAAGAAACAGAAAAGAATGAATAACGGGCCATTCATAATTTAGAATTCAGCAGCAACCATTAAATATTTCTATTTTAAGTATGTAGTATTACAAATATGTTGATACATTTTAAGGTTAGCTAATATACCAACTCATGATAGCACAAGTTTAAACCTCAGTGGTTTTTAGTTGCTATCATTATAATTATTTTATTGATGACGTCTGTAATCTAGTGGTTCATTGGTTGGACGGCTGATCACGAGGTCGTGGGTTTGATTCCCACAGGACATAAATATTTATGAGATGAACATATTAAGTTTTGTGTTTGCATGGGTGTTTCTTATGTATTATATGTATGTATTTACAAAAAACAAGTATATTAAGTATTATATCCATTGTCTAGCACCCATAGTACAAACTCTGCTTAGTTTGGCACTAGATGGTGCGGTGTAAAATTGACCAAAAATATTCATATTTATTATTCTTTGTAAAACGATAAATACTTAAATGAAAAAAACATGTAGCACCTCCTTAGAAATTGTATAAGGGGCGTTTTTAGACTTGCAGGTCATAGGAATACCTAAACCTACTAGGAACTTACTCGACAAACTTACTAACATATTACTTTCATGGACTCAAATACCAATTCCCGTTATGTCGGTAATACGATGCCAAAGATGGTGGCGACGCCACCTCCTGCCGTTAGATTTTATTAACGTTAGATGGACTTCTACACGTTTTCCTTGGCATTTTGAAGCTATACAATATGTAACAAAAACTGTCCTGTCCTATCAGCTGAAATATTAGAAGATCTCATTTGTAAAAAACAAAATTGCTTTTATTATGTACCTAATGATACTACCTCATGAGCCTAGTCCAACCCCCAAAACCAACAAACCAAATCGAAAAATGTTATGTGCTTTTCTATGAAACTCTCAGCGGCAACAAAATTTGGATTTGTGCCCAGTTAATCTTAATAGGATCGCGCCCATTACATGGGACCTCAATATACCAGCGAACTGCGCAGAGGTGTACCACTAATGTACACCATATTATTGCTACACCTCTGCCTAATCCTTTCAGGAATACAGGCGTGCTCGAATGTTATGTTATCGACATCGACCCATTTCTTACTGATTTTTACTACAATAACTTTCAAATCAAATCAAATCAAATCATTTATTTGCATAAAACATGGTAGGTAACAAGATGTTCAATAAAAATATGTGTACAGCATGTTTTGCCGTGGCACACGGCGCGCAAAATAATATTAAATGAGAATTAATTAATATGAATTAAACATTATACCATATTATAATTAAAAAAAAAATAACAAACATTAAAATTATAGATTAAAAACAATTAAATATTAAAATTATTTTCATTGAAGAATTCATGAATACTATAATAACATTTATTGGCGAGTATTACTTTCAATTTATTTTTAAATACTTTTAAATTACAATTTTTAATATCATTAGGGATTTTATTATATATTTTTGGCGCCATACATAATACGCTTTTTCCTGCCAGAGTTGTTTTTGCCCTATGTAGATACAGTCTATTACTATTAAGTTTGCGCCTGTTCCTTTTTACCACATCAGATAATTGTTCAAATAGATGAGGGTTTTTATGGACAAATAATGCTACCTCTAATATGTATAGTGAAGGAAGTGTTAAAATTTTATGTGATATAAAAAACGGTTTACAAGAATCAGTGGAGTCTAAGCGAAACATGGCTCGTATACAACGTTTTTGGGTCTTAAAAACCATCGCATTATCTGTTGAGTTTCCCCAAAAGATTATCCCATACCGTAAGATAGAGGCAACAAGGCCGTGGTAAGCCGTGAGTGAAGCATCGATGTTTACTATTGGAGCCAATCTGTACAGAGCATATGCAGAACTGCTGACTTTCTTGCATAATTTTGATATATGTGCCTTCCAATTCAGTTGCCCATCGATGGTTAGTCCTAAGAATTGCGCTGATTCTACCTCGTGTATAGGGTTATTGTCGTAATTTACATAAAGATTATGAGGCTGAGCTCTCTGGCTGAAGTGCATGACTTGAGTTTTAGATAAGTTTATTTTAAGATTGTTATTATCTAGCCAGTTAATAATTGAATCCAAGCAATTATTTATATCGTCTTGATAGAGTTCTTTTGTCCTACATTGTACAGATACAGTACTATCGTCTGCAAAGAGGGACATTGGGTGGGTAGTAAATTTAGGCAGATCATTTATATAAATGATAAATAAAAGCGGGCCCAGAACGCTGCCCTGTGGTACACAAAAAGTAATTTTACGTGACTCAGATAAATAAGATTCTTGATGCTTAGTCATAATATTGATCCTAGATATAGTTGTCATCTGAGATCTATCAGAGAGATATGATTTCAGTAAATCCAGAATATTGCCTCGTATACCATAAGACTCTAATTTATTTAATAGTATTCGGTGGTCCACATAATCAAAAGCCTGGGTCATATCGCAGTATATGGCACATATGGGAGTCCTTTTATCAACGTTTGTAAGCACTGTTTTGTAAAAATCATATATGGCTAAATTAATACATTTGTTTTTTCTGAATCCTTTTTGCTCATGACAAAGTAGTTTATTAGATTCTAAATAGGCGTATAGTTGGTTATAAATATACTTTTCAAAAATTTTAGAAAAAATTGATAACAATGCAATGGGTCTATAAGCTTGTAATAATTCTTTATCGCCCTTTTTGAACAGCGGTTTTACAATAGTTACTTTCAAATTATCAGGAAAAATACCGTTACTGATACATAAGTTTAAGAGATGACTCAGATGTCCACAAATATGTCTATTACCAACTTTAATAATTTTAGTTGAAATGTCATCAATACCTACGCTGTTAGTATTCTTCAGTTCAGAAATAATTTTATATATGTCGTTTGGTACACATGGAGCCATGAAAATAGAATTCATCGTGCCTACAATCCTCGATGTCACTTTATTGCCACGACTTGGTATGGGCTTTATTTTATCAATAAAGTAATTATTGAAGGCATTGGCTATAACGTTCGGATCAGAAACTGTATTATTATTCACTTTAATTTTATTTATGATGTCACGTGGGCTATTTAATCTTAAATCATTTATTATTTGCCACGTAGTTTTGCATTTATTATCAGATGATTTTATTTTATAATTGTTTTGTGAGCGTTTTGTAAGTCTAATAATTTTTTTAAGTAGTTTTGAATAGGTAATAAACATGGTTTTTGTTTTAATCGATGGCTTTAATCTATATTTCCATAAAAGCTGTCGCTTTCTGACACTACATTTCTTTAATCCGCGTGATATCCATTTTTGTTTTCCATTCACATGTATATTGATAATTTTGAATGGAAAACAAAGGTTATAAAAAAGTTCGAAATGTTCGATAAAAAAGTTGTATGCCCTGTTGGGGTCAGTTTCTTCATATATCTCAGAAAATGAGTAATTACTAAGACACTCAATAAATTTCTTAATGTTATCATCACAAAAGTCGCGAGTTCGTTTTCTCCATATCTTAATTACAGGTATTTTCTTAATAGGGAACATCATCAGCTGCGCCGTATGATCTGACAAAGCCAATTCCAACACTTCAGTCTTACATGGTTTTTTGAAGTTGTGAGCAAAATTATCAATACAAGTTTTACTTATCAATCTAGTCGGTTCACTTACAGCTAAAGTCATATTGTACGTTAATAATAAGTTCTGAAAATCGCATGTTACACTGTTTTGTTTTAACAGATCAATATTAAAATCACCCGCAATTATACAATATTTAAAGGCTTTTTTATTCATACGTTGTAATATAGTTTCTAGTTTACTGAAAAATGTATTCAAATTCTCTCGTTTAGGCACCCTGTAAACACATACAATAACTATACTATAACTAGTAAGTTCTATTGCGCAGCATTCACATAGACCTGAAATCGATAGACTTTTTATTTCTGGTAACTCCTTCCACTGAGTTCCGTTTTTTACAAGTATGCAGGCACCTCCACGTTTACAGTGGCTCCTACCATAAAATGCTGCTAGTGTGTAGTTTGGAATTACTAAGTGATTTTCATAGCCGTCCATAATAAAGTGCTCAGTGATGCATAATATTTCTATTTGTATATTTTTTTCAGCAAGTTCTTCCAAACATATAGATAATGTATCAGATTTATTTAAGAGACCAGCGACGTTTTGGTGGAGAATATAAATGTTATTGCAGACGAAAAAAGTCCGAGGATTTACTGCAGTTGTTCGTTTGCTGGTAGGAGTTTGTGGCTTTGTGTTTTATGTTATCATTAGTTTGTCCAATGTAGTTTTTGTCCAGGAACCTCAAATCAATTAATATGTTACCCATTATTCGGTTATATATATTCCTTAGTCCATCTTTGTTAATTTTTCCAGTTGTGTTGGAGAACATTTCAAGGCTCAGATCATCATTGGTGTCAAACAGATACGCGTAGTCATTGTTTTGTAAGTCAAGATAAAGTAGTTTACCAAACATTTCTGCCTTAAAGTTGAATATGGGAGCTCCCCTGATATACGTAGGGGCACAGATAATTACATTGGTGTGCTTAATTTTTTGAAGTGACTCTTTTAACGCATTGATGGCGTTAATGTGTTCGCTCTCATCTCTAACCTCATTCTGTCCTATAAAGAGAAGACAGTAGTCCTTAATTGTAAATCCCTTTAGTTTTTGCTCTATATCACTTAGTATTTGCTTAACACTACAATTAGGCATTATATAATGGCAGAAATCAAAATGATTGGAAAATACATCTTCCATTACAGATAAAGATCCACTGATTTTTTCGTTACTAAGAATGCACAGTTTATGTCTTTCATTGGACTTCAAAGAAATATTTTTAGTTTGTTCTTTTGTGTTACTGTTTTGGTTATTTACTGATGTAGAGGTATGTGGGTATTCTGATGCTAAAATATTCTGCACTTGATTACTTGTGTTAGTTGTTTGAGTTTCTTTATCGTGCTTGCTATCAGCCCTTTCGAAGATGTCTATACTAATTTCACGGTTAAGATTCAATGTTTTTTGTTTGCGAGTTGGTGTTATACATTTTTTGCTAGGCGTCGAGCATATTTTCTTATACGTGTTTAATTTTTTTATCATCTCTTGAAGATCACTTTTTAGTCGAAAGTTTTCATTATTTAAATTTTCAACTTGTCTACTTTCAGCATAAGAGAGGGCACAGATGTTACGTATGTACCTACTAAGTACGAATTCACGGCCCAGTCACAGTACACATAGGGAGCTAAAGCTAATATAATATAATTATAATTATGTGGCCAAGTGGTCGTGAATTTCAGCTTTTTATTACTTTTGCAGTATTTTCTTCAAACCTGTCATTATTGCCGATGACTAATTGAACTATAAAAAGCCACAATACTATTACAAACAATCCATATCTAGTCTAGTCATATTATAGCCAACTAGTACCTATAGTTTGTGCAAGTACTCGCCAGTTTCTTAGAAGTATGCCTGACAGACATAAGTCAGGCAGGGCGTCGGGTGCGCAACCGCACGACATGTGGTCTCTGTTATCTGACCCCGGGGTGTTGGAGAGAAAGCCCATTGGAGCAACCCGTCCGACGGGTCCCGGTGACACACATCTCATGTCTCGCTTCATTTCTTTGTGCTTTACTACGCCGTAACATGTTTGACCTGCGAATTCTCGATCCTGTTTCGATCGCTTCGAAATTCAGCCAGTATTTACACTTTTAAGCCAACCTTCAATTAAACAACCGTGACCACGGACAGGTGATGGATTTAAATTACAGTTTCAAAGACAAGGGTATAGGGGAAAGGGAAGAATCAATTAAACGTAAAATTATGTACCTACAGTGAATACTCTACTTATCTTCACCCAAAAAATTTTCGTTGTTGTTGTCTGTACTTAATGATATTGTTTGAATTGGTACATAGATTGATTTGAAATTACAACCGGTTATAAATATAATACACATAGTAATACAAATGAATACCTATACAGGTATATTTTATATTTTATTTGTGTTTATATGATCATTACAACGTTTAATGAATTCCAATTCTACTTTTTTCGAAAATGGACTTTCCAAAACAGATATAGCTGCCATCCATTTAACTCAGTCCTGTAATTAAGAGTAATTATGTCAAGTATAATCATAATAAACATTTTGGCTATTCAGCTGAATTAAATTCTGGCATGCCGATATGTGTTTGTCGAATATTGATATTATTTGGTAATAGCTGATTGCTTCGGTGTTTTAAAGATTAACTGCTGTAACACGAACTTGCATTTTAAAGTTGGCGTGGCTGTAGGGAACCACGATTGGCAGATGAATAGCGATAGAGGATGTTTAACAATAAGTAGTTGATATTGCCAGACTGGAGGGTGTCCATCGTCTTGACATAATAAATATTAGATACACACTGCCACATATATTCAAATAATTAAGTACGAATGTATTATATTTTTATACATACCTAGTAATATAAATAAGAACCTAGTTTGATACTAATACAATGAGGACTAGGTTAAAAAACAAACCTCATAATATTAAATAGTTATATGGCAAAAATGAGGTGGCAATTGCTACCAAAGAGGATCAAATATTGTAACAATATACCTCTACATAGGCATGGTACCTAGTCTGCATTTTGCACGCGCGTGCTCCAATATAATAATATACCTACCTACTCTACATCGGTTACCCCTACAGCAATTTGAATAAATGGAGCATCGTTGAGCTCCCCAGTGTCGTGGGTGAGACTGTCAGTTAAAAATGTATGGAAATCAAATGTAGCGAATGTAAAACAAATGTCAACGCGTTTAAAATTGCACGATGAAATTGGACGTTCCAAATTAATTGCTGTCCCCATCGAAATCCTCATAAATTCATTATTGACACTTGTAATTATTATCAACCGTTTCTGAAATCCGACAGTGATTTGAATAATAGATCGTTTCATTTCGGTACTTGAATGTGGAAATCATAGGATAATTGTATTTTCAATTTTGGGATTATGAAGTGGTCTAAATATCACGTTATGCCAAATTATTGAGAACGAAAGTGTAGATAAAGGAGAATTTAACGCGAATAAGAGTTAGTGGTCTCGTGTCGTAGATAAAGCGAATCTCATAATTACTGTGTGCAAGACTAAATCTAACTAGACAGAATTCCAGGCTAGACGTCTGACTTGGCGGTCAGTCGCCCTCCAAAGACAAACCGTCTCGGGTTTCCTACTGCACTGCTTTGTTTGTTCGGGGTAAAGACGGGGTTACACTACAAGAATTATATTGCGTGGTGTTCGGGATAAATTTGCAAGTCCCATGATCTTAGAGCTAATTTGATAATATTATTGTATTATATTAATTGAGCTGGGATTCTTTGAGTACCTACTAGACTTGCAATAGCCGATTCAGCATTTCTTTTAAGTTAACTCCCGAGACAAAGATTTGAGGGAAGTACTTCTCATTTGTAAGTTTTCTTATAGGTAGTCATTGTCAAGTAAAATAAATCATCAACCCTTATACTGTCCCACTTATTTTAGGGGTTTTCTCGATTGGGTAAGACGGAGGCTATAGTCCACCATGCTGGCCTAGTGCGAAAATCTAACTAAAATAACACATGAAAATATAGTACACATAAATATGCATGTATTTTTCTTCTTAAAATGGCTACATATGCATACAAAATACATGACAGTGCTTATTTATGACTGTGGGACACCCTATTTACAGTGGAGCTACACTTTATTATAATGCATTCGCAACATTTTGTCCATTCTAAAACGTTGTTTGCAAACGTCGCCATTTCATGAAAGGTCTATCTATCATATCATCTACCTACCTCCCTATATACCAACGCTATAATCGATGGCACCTACTTCAATGCCATTGATAAGTCCCAAAGTAAAAACTCTTCAAAAAGTATTATAATAACTAGGTACCTACCCTTTCAATACAAATGAAGTTTCATAAGTATCTATAAGTCAACGCGAGGAAGATCTACCTTCTCTGTATATGAGCTATAAAGGTGTAGACCTAGTACCTAGTCACAAATGATTATGCAAATATTGTGTCTAACAAACCGATCATGGTATTTTGATGTTGTAATCTGGATAACAAATTTCAGATTATTGTATAATGGAAAGGATTATTATTGGATATTATCATATAGTAATTATCGTTACAGTTCGATGTCTATGGTGAAATTGGAAAATAATAAAAATAGAGGATGGTCAATTTCACTAGACTAGACAAAGTTTGAGGTTAAATGAAGTCTGAAAATTTCATAAGCTCACAGATATTTCTTCTCACATCTACCTAAGTAGGGTTCTCAACCCATATACAGTCCCACTGCTGGGCACGGGTCTCCTCTCACAGAATGAGAGGGATTAGACTATAGTCCACCACGCTGGCCTAGTGCGGGTTGGCAGACTTCACACACTGTCGAGAAAATCTCTAAGGCATGCAGGTTTCCTCACCATGTTTTCCTTCACCGTTTAAGCGAGTGATAATTAAATAATTAATACGCACATGATTTCGAAAAGTCAGAGGTGCGTGCCTTGGGTTTGAACTCGAGACCTTCGACTTGGCAGTGCAATGGTCATACCACTAGGTTCTATGTTATATAGCAAACTGTGTAATTTATGAGTGCTCCTTAAACGAAACGTAAATACAATTAATTAACTGTAACTGAATAGGTAATTAATATTACTCGTCCAATATGTCCCACTGGGCACGGACTTCCTCAAAGATTTAGAGCGGTTTCGCACTACGTCCGAATCCGAATCCGTGAAAATACAGAGAGAGAGATTCAACGGATGACGTAGAGAAATCGGATGACGGAAATCGGATCTAGTTTGTAAACTACCATACAAATAGTTCTAAGACTACCTACTCCGGACCGTATTTTCACGGATTCGTATCGGATTCGGATCGGACGTAGTGCGAAACCGCTTTTACGAGGGATTAAGGTTTGACCGTTTGAACCACTACGCTGTGCGGGTTGTCAGATTTCATACTCCTTCAGGAACTTATCTACCTAATCCTGTTAAATGTGCAAGGTTTCCTCATTAATAAATTAAATATTAATTATTTATAAAAATTAATAATTAATATGTATTTAATGATCCTCACATCAGCCTCACTTGGTTTTTTGAAGTCAAAGATGTACAGACATCTTTGACACAGGCCCTGGATTCAAAATCAGACAATGTCAATGCATTGCGAACACTCCAATGAGTAGGCTATCACTGTTTTTTTTAAATGAATTAGTTTTAAATAGGTACTGTTTATGCGGAATTCCTTACGGCATTAGTCATGTAAAAGTAGGTAAATAAAATACAGGTAGATAAGGTGTTAATTAACGCATACTATTCTCTGGTATCTAGTCCTTCCTTTATCAACTGAACCGTGACTGTGACTTAGTTTTAAAGACTATAAGTAGGTTGGAACAATTGGTGTAGGTACACTCTCAATCTCTACATTTCTATTCTACCTTTAAGAGAGTCAGAACTTCGTCAAAATACCTACTTATAACACACCTGTTACTACTAGGTACTGTACAATAAGTAGGTCTTGTACAATAAATTGTCATACCTACCTAGTCAGTAGGTAGGTATGACAATTTCATGCACGTTTCATTGTTAATGTTTTGTTGATACTTATATGAGTACAAAGTAAGTATTTGGGAGGATAACATCCAAAAGGTATCTATATAATTTCATACAAACCATTGTCCAAGGTCCTTGTTTTCCTCCAGACCGGACGGCGTCGCCAGAGTGTCGGCATCGCCCTCGGTCCTCCCTCCCGGATGCTCAGGGATCACGCGCTCGATCGTCGTCACCTCTTCGATGTCCGAGTCAATACCTTGTGCGAAGTCCATGTAAAACGACTCGCGAGAGTCGCTGGACCCGCGTCGCAGCTTTAGCGACAAGTCCGGAGAACTGTCATCCATTTTTGTATCACTATTCCTTCATCTCTCACTTGAATAATGGAAACTGTAGTCAGTCAAAATCAAAGTTCACTTTATGCGCCATTCCGAAGACTCGATTTAACCCATTTTATCTCGTTGAACTTGAAATTAACTTTATAGCTATAAATAACAATACGAAAGTCCGTGGGCATTATTATTAAAAATTTAATTCAACCATCGTTCAAAGCAATAAAACATTTCCTAATGATTTTGACGCAAAAAAAGCACGCACACAAACAATACTTAACAATTTATCTTGTCGCGCTACAAAAAGTTCGGTTCGACGTAAAAAGAACAATGACCTGTGAACCGTTCCTCATGTAACCTTCCCTAAAATCGACACCGCTTCCTGTGCCACTAATAACCAACGCACACAAACACAAACCCATCTGTGTGCGTCAACTTAGCGGTGAGTCGTATTCGCATTCGGCTTCTTTTCAATTACTTATACGACCACCGAAACGGCCAAATGTAGCTACTATCAATCAAATCTCGATGCTTTGTACCGGAGCGCAGTAATGAATATGTATCTCCAGTAATATATTATCTGGCTCTCATTTTGGTCAATGGGAGGTACAATAAAATACAGCGACCGTTACGAATTCGTTCTTGAAACGGGATTATAAATATGAATATCAATCATCCTCGAACCCCTTTGTAAGCCTGTTACACGCGCCACTGACCATATTGATAACAATAACAATTTAAAAGCATCTATACAAGTTTATAGGATTCTAATAAGAACTCTATAGAATCTTGCGCCGAACAATTCTGTAAGTCCGTTCTTAGAGAAACCAATGATAAGGCACGTTTAATATTAATATTAATACCACATCCGTGAGCGATATCAATCGCCGCCGATCCCTCGGGAACAACAATAATGCCCAAGAACAAACATATTCATTTACACACGACCGTCAATCGTGCGATACGTATGCTAGACACGCATCGCACCGGCGGAGGCGGAGGCGTATTGACACGGAATAATTCAACGGGCAGTCACTCACACCGATACACGATAGCGTTGTAGTAGGGTAAGCACGTGCGTGTTATAGGAACGCGACGGGCGTCGGCGGCGCCCTCCCGCGGCAGAGGTTGGCGCGCGATTGCCGCTCGCAGTGAACGCAGCGCGACACTCGCGGGAAGGGCGGGGGATGCACCCTCGCACCGTGCGGGATCAATCTGACCCAGGCACCCGGCACCCGATATTTGGGAAACGGCACCATTGACTGAATTATCGAAACAGGAACTAAGCGGGATTAGCGTCGGACATACCGACTGCTGGGTTAATTGAAAATGAAACAATAATAGTAACCTATACAAGTTTATAACATACTTTCTATACATATCAAACAAGTGATTATACTTACATTATTCAATTATACACTCAATATCACAATACTTTTAGTCTTTATTAAAACAATTGTTAACATGTTTGGAGAAGTATATTGAATATTACGGCTAAGACATGGGATACAATGCTCATAATATTAGTTTTCTACGTACATTAAGTTAGACGCATGTTATTGGCCTTGTTCGATATAAATTGCCAATAACAATATATTTGTCAATGATTTTATAATTGGATGAAAAAAGTTTAATCCGTTTTTTTTTTATTCAGAATAATCGATATTCCAAATGATATATATACATTACTGTTCTGTATCATTGTATTAAATTGACTCAATATAACGATAAGAAACACAATAATTTAAGTGCTTTACTTTAAAATATCTTGGAACCCTTCCCAACTCCACGCATATCACATACATGCGCCAATAGTATATTAACCTAGCACAATACTAACAATGATTATCATTTCTATAACTCAACGTTGTTTATGACCTAATTAAAACTACACTATAGTTTTTTTTCGATTTGAATGCTATATTTACTTAAATAGAAATATATATATATTGCTTTAATACAAATACAACATAGATAAAACACAACAACACAAATAAAGAAGCCCATTGTTTGAGAAATACTTTTTAATGTTTATGCTACAAGAATAAGGGCCTATTTCACCACTATATGATTAAGTTCCCGTCAAATTACTTGGCAGTTAATTTCATACAAATTATGTTCCATTTTTAATTTATTCTAAGGTAGTGGCTAGTCAGATAAGGTGTAAAAGGCCCTTATAATAAGAGTGCTTTCAACTCGTAGTTTAAAACAAATTTTAAAACCGCCCCATAATAAACAAAACCTATGAAAAAAAAACCTTTTCTGTATTGTAATAGATTTTGTAGTGCCCCAATATGAGCCAATTTCGATAACATAGGTACCAAATAGACGATTTCTGACAAATTAACAGTGCCTTTCCGAACGGCCGCGCAGGTATCGACACTGAAAGTCATTTTGTCATTGTATTTTTTTATAAATATCAAAACTATTAAAGACAATAATGTCGAATGTGAAACATTTACGTCTGTCATTTCCCGTCTTTAAATCGAGTAAAATTGACCAGTGCGAAATTACTTGCGTCAACCATGGAATTATTTCATGGGAACCAATGCTTTACATGAAAGTCCTTTCAAATAAGCTTTTAAAAGTCAATATTGTTATTGTCCGTAAAAGGAAGGCTAATACAAAACTTGCTCTCAACACACTACTAAGAAACGCGTGTTATATTATAAGCCATCTACATCCAGCTTGGTGGTAGGATCTCTCACTGTGAGTCGTCTATTATCATCCTGTGCACCACTTCATTGTATTTAATAAATAAATAAGGAGGTCCTTTTAGAGAGCTAGAGCCCGAAATGGTATTTACTGGAATTGCGGGCTCCTTCTCACTCTTTTTATGCTTTCTGAAGTGTCAAAGGCATTCAATGCAATAATAAAAAAAACCTTGATATGATTGTGGATATCGTTAGTTAAAAACTCTCTGTTAAACCCTTCTGTGTTCTAAGCGTGGTGGTATGTTATGTTTACTTCAATATTGCGACGGATTCTAGAGTTCTTCCGATAGTCCGGTCGGCTCAGCCGCGAAGCCGTTATGGGCTATTTGTCAATATTTTGAGAATTACAATCAACTTCACTTCGAACGCAAATACCTCAAAACTACTAGCGACTTCAGGACTTATTATGCGTTGTTTTTTGTCTAAAGAATGATGGGAAACTTCATGCAGTGTCTGAACCAATGATGTAATTCCACTTCTCATCTTCAGCGATTTATTACAATTTTTTTTTTTTCTCTTTCATAAAATATAGGTATTTTTAGATAGCATACAAATTCCAAAGAAACGGATTGTGACTACTTAGCAACCAACGGAAAAATGCTAAATAATGATGAGACCCAGTTTCACTGAATACGTGAATAAAATTAATATTTAAACAGATGTTGAATCAAGCTTACATGACACATACATATATTTGGCCTTTATAGATATATTGTACATCCAATTAAAAAACTTGTATAATACAATTTGATTTTTAACTTTTTGTGAAATGTGTTAAATCAATAGAACCGTAATCGTACTTATATAAAAAATATGCGAAATGATTTAATTACTTGTAAACCAAAAGTAACAAAAATTAAAACATGCAATCATCCTTACTTCAAAAATCTTGCATTATTGATCAGACACACTAAAATTCCAATCAAGTTTAATTCACATTCCAAACTATATTTTCAGTACATAACGATTGTAAATAATATTGCATAATATTAAAAAACCACAAGTTATAAATAAAGTTGAAATGTCGACAAACAAGTTTTGGTATCCAGCCTTGCAAAACATAAAACATTTAGGAAAATTTATATTTATAATGAATTCGCCAATTATTTAGGTTTTTAAACAAAATGTAGTAATTAAATTCTCGTCTACAAACCGCTTATACAAGGGACGATGTTATATAAGTTGTTACTGCTTGTGTTGTTCCATACCGCGTCAAAATACTTAAATATGGTTAATTATAAATGTCAACATCGATCATTGTAGCATACAAAAATAACGAATAAAAAATATAATATGGATAATCAATCATTCGCCCTGGACTCAGAATGCCCGATTTCTGCTGACATAGTCGTTAATGGTCGTGAACCACTGGCAAATCTTCGCACGATTATGCGACTAATAATCTATGAACTCGCGTCCAAGCGCGCTCGAGCATAACAAAATCATGTCTCATAATATGGAAGTACGGTAATGTTATTTGATATCCGCTATAATAATATAAATGTATGTAATACATGCTTAGCCGACACAGTTTCCCCACTTGAGGCCGCCGCAGGCCATCGCGCCGATGAGGTAGACCACGAGAGCACCGACCGCTACCATTATGACGTACATCTTCACATTCTTCCAGAACAGGGAGCGCTGCAGGGTTCTCGATGTCGTGCGGTATGATACTGACTGGAAAAATTACGATAACTAATGTTTATTTGACGTCTGTGGTCTAGTGCAACTAGTTTTGACTTTTCAAAAGTGCTATTTTAAAGGTCTAATTGAAATAAAACATTTGACCTTGACTTAGTGGTTGGAGTTTTCGTGGGGTTCGATTCCCACAGGACAAATATTTGTGTGGTAAAAACATAAGGGTTTTTCTTTGTCTGAGTGTTTCTTATGTATTATAAAAATTATTATATCCATCGTCTAGTACCTAGAACAAAGTACAAGCTCTGAATAGTTTGGGACTAGATGGTGCTGTGTAAGAAATGTCCCAAAATATTTATTTATTTGTATGAAATAGAAATAAGGAAAATTAAATGATTAGGCTCATTTGGCTCAATGAGGTCAAGTGAGTCACACACAACACAAGTGAGTCAGCATATCATTTACAGTATTCAGACCATTGCTATACCCAACTTATGGACATCGCAAACAAGAGTAAATAATTTTATTACATTTTCTAAAAATAATTCAGCCGATTAGCTGTTTTCCTTCCTTCCTTTCTAAAACTAGATTTTAAGTTAAAAAATAATTATTGACTTTAAATACTTACACTTGTTGCTAAATTATCAGCCTTATTCACTAGTAATTCTAATTTTTCGCCACGCATTGCCATAGTATCTGAAAAGAATAAAATAAAAATGTTTATTTCAATTACATTAATTGGAGATCACCTTTTAAGCAAGGAATTGCTTGTGTTAGGAGACTCTGCTCTTCACGGCAGTTTTGTCTAGAATTATACATTTGCTGGCTCACCTCATGGTCAAGAAATGTGTGGGTTTTTCTATGAAATTCTCGGAAGCAACTAGTTTAGTGCTTTCTTTCTTTCTTTTTCTAGTAGTAGTTTTGAGGAAGTACAAGCAAGTAGAGTTTGGATTTGTGCCCAGTGAATGGCAATAAGTTCGCCCTTATTACATGGGACTTAAGCATACCAGTGAACAGGGGATATACTTTAGTACACCTCTGCCTAACCCTTTGGGAACTACCGGAATATTGGTATGTTATGTATATCTTAGTGTTTTATTATAAGTAGAAAAATAGAAAGAACATTTAATTTTCGAGTGGTATTTGATGAAACTTTATATTGAGTGTTTCTATTGACATTAGGTACATATAACATAATATATTTCTGTTCCACAGGAGTTCCTATAGTATAAAACCTAGCACTGAACATTTAGCTAAAATAACCTTGCATGCATAACAGCATCTAATAACAACTACATACCTAATAGATCAATAATTGGTGAGAAACTTCAGAACCCCTATACTTATATAAATTGTAAATTGTCTAAATAATGATTATGTCTCTCCAGCATTATGCATATAATCGTGATTATCTTGTAATGAATACAAAGAGAAATCTAGAAACTGTGCTATGAACAAGGTCAAATATAATTCAATAAGTTTTATGTCTATGTAAGACCTACTTCTCTATTATTAGTCTATGTATATTAATTATTAAAATAAGTATATGGCTGTGTCCATTAGCAGTGAGAATGTAAATAAATTAATATGACAATATTATTTGTTTATTTTACTTTAACTAGAATGACTGCAAGCCAATTACATTAATTAAAGACATTGCAATACAGCTCCCACAAAACTCCAGACATACTGACAAAAGTGTCTACCATTTATCTGCAAACACATCACACAGGCTTGGCCTCCAGGAGAGTGTTTAGTGTGGACAGTGATTATAATTATCATTTAAATAATATAATATTCATTATTTTATAATAACAAACAGTGTAGTGTTTTAATACACGCCTATGAAATAAAATACAAAAACAAATCCAATGTTTGTTACGGGAGGTCATCAACAATTCTAACTGGCTGAAAATCATATTTATTTAAAATATTCATCATATTACATGATCCCAATTCCCACAGGTATATTGGAAAATCAATAAAATACTTTGAACTCCCAAAATCTCATTCTAACTGACATCTATTAACTGTTTACAAATACCAGCAGCAACTGTACATTAAATAAACAATAGGACTGCATTGGCCTGCATAGTAAAGTAAACAATGAATTACTAATTAGGTCCCAATGAAAATAAGTTCACATAAATAAACATATCTCCCACTACCTATAATGTTACATACTCAGTCAATGACACATTGAATAGTTGGTAATGCAGTTTATAAGCAAAACAAAGATAAGGGCCGATAAGTTTTATTTACATGGATAAATTCAGTTATCGAAACCAGAAGGAAAAATAATTGATTGTTTTTAAACACACCAATTAGCCCTAATCTGTGTTTAAAAAACAATCATATATTTTTCTTTTCATAATTATTAATATTACATTTATGTACCACAATAAAATATGGAGTGATAGTTGTTTCATGTAAATAGTGCTATAGATATTGGAGGCTGTACCATAATGCTAATACAAGTAACATGTATAGGAACTTTTTATACTTGTACAAGGAAAATAATCACAAATTGTTGAAGGATAACTAATTGTTAAATATCAAACTATTTAGATATATACTCATTATTTGTTTATAGCTTCATATTATCAATATGTCAATAGCATGAACACTGTATCGGTTGACACTTTATCACGGGTTTCTTAAGATTGCAGTTAAAAGAAAATAGAAATTAAGAAAAAACACTGTTTACTATGTGTATTTAACTTACCAATATTTTTAACCATGATATTCTTAAGCTCATCTAACTCGCCATGCACTCTGGATATGGTGTCAAGGTCTTTAGAGTCACTGTAATGTTTCATCTCTGTTGCAAGTACACGGGCAAATTCACCATTCATAGCATAAGGTATGGCGGTCTGAGCTGTGTCACCGAATGCTGTCGTGAATCTTCTCTTGATCTCATTGAGGAATAGGAATGCTCTCGAACGTTGGAATTTCTGTAGCAAATATCAGCAAATTAGAAATAAGGGTACTTACACTCTGAAACAATTTAAGTGTAATAAATAAAAACTGCACTCACATCGTCGGTTATACAGAAATACACCAATTTGTTTTCCGCAATGTAATGAAACAGATAATTTCCATGAGAGTATGTCAACTTATCATCATGGGGCGGTATTTTCGATAGTATTTGTTCCGTAACTTCTGTGAAATTTCCCGCACATGTTGCATATTTAGCTAGAACCACTGTACCTCGGGCAACAACACTAAATAATAAAGGCATTTTCGACAATCTCGTCGTTGAAATAAAAAAGAAACAAAGGAAAACAGGACGTGTTATTGAGCGCACTTTCACACACGTTTAAGTATTCAAAAAATTTATCATCGACAACTAATATGAAAAATGTGTAATTGGTGTTTCGTCAGTTATGTAGGTAAACGAAAATAATATGAACAAAAATTTTTTATAATTGTACAATGAAAAACAAAGCACACATCAAAATGATGATTTTATCAATCAAAATCAATCAAGTCTTTCGTCAAGTCAAACCCTCATCAACGAGCGAACGAACTAGAAGAACAAGAAGCGAACGGAACGAAATGAATGTAAATGGAACGAAGTTACGAAGATAATGTACTCTGTGTTGCGAAGTTGATTTATCGAACACCGGCACACGTCAAAACCAAATAAATGAACTGTCCGTATAACTGTTATGCCTCCTCTACACAATCGGCCAAGATGGGCGATTACACGCGAGCACAATCGTGTAGAAGGGCTACTTGCCTGTTGTCGTCATGATCGCGGCGATCGGTGACTTGTCGGTTTTCGGGCACGCATCAAAGGGAATCGTTTGTAGGTGGATGCGCGCCGATCATTCATTCACCGGAGGACAGCGAGCCGTGCGTACGTCGCGTTATTTTTTGTTTTTATATATAAGTTAGCTGCTGCTTGCTTTTAAATACAAGTAGCTGCAGCTATAACCTCCACGTCCATCTTGAAGGCTTGCCGCTCAATAAAATAAATGATCACGGACGATCATGTGGATGCATGCACAATGATCGTGACGATTACCTTGCACTCACAGACAATCAACGAGTGATCATGGCCGATTGTGTAGAGGAGACTTTACGTGTTCACGTTTAAACCGCTGAACCGATTGATGATTATTGGTACAGAGGTAGAAAAAATCTAAAAAACAATCATTAAAGCTCCCTTTGGGCATGCAGCGGGAAGCTGATGCCCACGGTAAAACTGCTAGTCAAGCTTATAATTTAGTTAACCAGTTGCCGTCCTTGATACTTGTAAATCAGCATATTATATCCAACCTAAGTTTTAAGGACAATCTACAGAGGATTGACTCTCTGAAGATTGTCCCTAATTTATTGTAGATTGTGTATGTAAAAACAGAGGGAAGCTAGAGGCAAGGCGAACCATCTTTGAGCATAAAAAATAACATCTTTTTATACCTAACGCATTCAATTATGGTGGCGCTGCCAGTGGGTAAATTTTTTCACACCCTTTACCAATACTAGCGCCATTTCGGTAAAATCTTTTCAATCATAAACTCCTCAGTACTACTTTGTTCAATAAGGATTAGGCATGATTTTTTTTTTAATATTTTTATTCGATTATTTACATCACTTTAAATAGTGGTAAAAAAATATTCAACACCAAAAAAGTAATATAAAGTATTAAAAAAACTTATTAAAAATAGTCAACCGAAACGGGCACTTTAAACACCTGCCATTTTGGCGCGCTTAGTTTAGTAGTGTTACGACATAGTCTATTACAAATCGCAAACACTTCTACAATCAAATAAAAATTAAAATAAATAACACTCCTACAACAGTTTGTTGTAGGCAAACACTACATAATCACTCAATCAGTGGGGATTTACTATGCTATAATAATATTTTATAGGTATCTTTTTGTATATTTTTAGCATTTTCCATGCTAAGATTTTAAAGTTATTTAGAAAAGGAAAAATTCGACCACGGGCAGGATTCGAACCTGCGTCTTCTGGTTAGGTTACGTTGAAAAGCAAAAGCTTGCTTTTCAATAGGTGTTACTGACGTCACCTTATAGACGTAAATTCAGTAGGTGAAGGAAAAATTCGACATGACGACGGGTAGATATCGAGGTGGCTTAGTGGTCATAGCGTCTGGTGTACCTAACCAGAAGACACAGGTTCGAATCCTGCCCGCGGTCGAATTTTTCCTTTTCTAAATAACTTTAAATTCTTAGCATGGAAAATGCCAAAAATATACAAAAAGATAGTTGGAAGGTAAGGTGGCATTATTCGACATTGAACTAACTGTAACGTGAGTCGTGTCGGTTGAAAAGCAAAAGCTTGCTTTTCAATAGGTGTTACTGACGTCACCATAAAGACGTAAATTCAGTAGGTGAAGGAAAAATTCGACATGACGGGTAGATATCGCGGTGGCTTAGTGGTCACACCGTCTGGTGCACCTAACCAGAAGACGCAGGTTCGAATCCTGCCCGCGGTCGAATTTTTCCTTTTCTAAATAATTTTATAGGTAGGTATTTAAAAATATATTCCACCGACTGTTATTTGGAAGAAAATTATATATTTTATACCCTACGTTTTAGTAGGGTGGTAGTAGTTTTGTAGGAAAATATCTTTCTTCTGTCTACGATAAAAAAAGTGTCAGTCAAAAGGCATTAAATTGGTGGCGCTACTGTAGCAGGAGAAAAAATCAGCGCAGCGCTCTTTTTAATATATCATTTAAATAATTATTTTAGAATCGATTTTTATTTACCTAATCGATAATAGCATTATTAACTTCTTATCACAAAAATCTAAATACTTTTTGTTAGTATAATAATTTCTAATGATTCTGCTTAAAATTACTTTTTTATTCAGTCATTTACAAATATTTACATTATTAACAATAAATAATATCTTCTGTGGACAATAATAATGATTTCTTATTAATCAAAATAGTCATCAATATCAATGTCTGGATCCAGAATTTGATCAGCAAGTGATGTCAAATCCAATTGATCGAGAATTAAATTTTCACACATTTCTTCTAAATCTGTTTCCCCAATTAATATTGCCCCTTGTAACTTCCCATTTTGAAGTACAAGCTTTATATATTCTTTATTAGGCGTCATACGTAACAGAATTTCATAATCTTTCCCTAATGCCTGTGCATTATACTTTCCTAATAATATCACTTGATACCCAAAGAGTGTAGTACAATGTGTAAAAAGCTCAAAGCAGAAGTCCTGTAAGACTTCTTCATTAGTTATTCTGCCATGCATGGCTTTAGCAGCCATTCCTGCCATTTGTCTAGCTTGAGTCCATAGTCTCAACTGGAACCAATGTGCAGCATGCTCCCAAGCAGCATGAGCCACATCACCTGCAGCAAACACATTTTTAATTGATGTTTCTTGGAACTCATTAACCGCTAATCCACCATCTGGACCCATATTTGGAACTTTATCCCATGAGAAGTTTACAGCAGGTTCAACACCAGTTGCAGATATAACAAAGTCACACTCAATAGTTCTACCATTTGAAAGCACCACATTGAGTGGATACTCCTGGTTATTAGTCTCTTCTACAGAATTTATTTCAACTTTGTAAATAATCTCAAGTTCTTGTACACCTCTGTTATCTTTTATACCTTCCAGCTTTTTGTACCAATCTGGACCTAAGGCAGCTGATTTCAAATCTTTTTTAAGGGAAATAACTTGATCTTCCTCTGAAAAAACATGTCTTCTTAAAACAGTCTTTTGGTTAGGCTGTCCATCGGTATTTTTAAATGTATTCTGGAAAAATTCTGCTGCACCAGGATCAATGAAGGTAGCAGATATATAATCGTCTCTAATAACCCAGTATTTCTGTATACCAGAAGTGGCATGCACTATTTCTGATGCAATACCACCATTACCAACAATGATCATCCTGCGCCCCAATTGTAATTTCTCCTGAAATTCTTTCACTGTCTCAGTATCTCTTATTCCAAGGATCTTCTTACTTTTATGTGAGTCTCTGATAAGTCTAGGTATTCCACCAGTACAAATACATATTACTTTATATTTGATTCTGTCACCTGCATAAGTGTATGCAATTTGATTTTCAGTATCCACATGTTTGAGAGAATCAAATACTATTTTTAGGTTTGGATGGATCCTCATTAATGAACTTGCTTCCGTTTCATTAACATCAAATTTTACAATTGTTTTAGCGTAAAAACTCACATTGCTTACGTTTTTTACCAACGATGATGCCGTGATTATTGCAAGGGTTTCCTCAGGATGTAAGATTGCGAGTGTTTCCACGCAAGTAACGCCGGCAATTCCTCCACCAACAACAAGATATGTTGCTTCTAGCTCTGACATTATTTTTATTGAATATTATTAGTTTACATTTACAATCCAAAACAAAACTTCAATCAAATTCTCTCTTCTCTGCTGTCAAGTAGTGTCAAATGTCAAAGTGTCAAGGTCAAGATATGAAATACCACAGATTAATAGCGATGAAGGAATAGTGAATTGATAAAGCTAATTGAGACTTGGGTTCATTCAAAAAATTTGAAATTTGAATGACATGACGGGCGACTAGAATTAATTGAATAATGTGTCAGTCGATTGTGTGTACTATAGTAACATCGGGTTAACACAATGTGTGCTTTATAGGCACTCACGCCTTTTTTCCATAGGGGTAGATAGATATTGTCTCAACTTATATTTTATCTCTACGTTGATTTTACGTTGTCTATTATTCTTGATACTTGAAGGACACACATGCAGTTAATACAGCCTTTGTGTAGTCGCGGTGACTCCTCATGGAGCGTCTGCAACTTGTCATAAGACCAGTCACACTTGTAGACCCCAAAATAAAAGAATAACATAATCTTTTTAGCATAAATTATAAAGAAAGTTGAAGAATAATAGTTGGAGATATAGATGGAGCGATTAATCACCAATCTCGCAGATGACAAAGGCTATGATAAAAAATCAGATTAAGAAAATAATTGAGATTTAAATTGTTTTTTATTACTTTATGAAATTTGTGAAAATCATTCCTGTTGAATCGATAAAAAAAACAGATCATATTGAAATGAATATTGTGAATAAATATTCTTGAATATCGATTCAAATCGAGCATCCCTACATAGTCTGACTCTGTGGACGGTATGTGGACGAAATACGAATTAATACGAAAATACGAAATCAGTAATCACCACTACTTATCTCAGAGCGATTTTTAGACGAAATCTTACGAGTTTACGACGAAAATTTCTAGGTTTGGTGGACGAGGGAGAATGGGAGATAATTTATAAGAAAATCACAAAAAAAATTGTTTTGTCATAATACAAATTAAATTAATTTAAAATATGAGAATCAACTGATACAGAAGACTTTAGTTAATAATTGATGCTATTTTAATGTAAGCCCAACATTCTAAAAATAATTAAAACAAGCAGTTGTTTACATTTCAAAAATAATGTTTAGATGAATTAAGATCGAAAAAGATGTTTAAGTGGATCTCAGTTTGCGTAGCTCCTCTCTGTTTATCTGCTGTGTGGTATTTTCCATTTATATGGAGCCTTATTTATTTGTTATTCCTTAGTTTATTCATACCCATAGTAGTTTTTGTATTGACGCTTTGGGGTCATGTATCGTTATCTTCTCCACATCAAACATCATTGTTTTTATTGGATAAAGTCGAAAAAGATGTTCGTCAAATTGAGGAGAACTTAAAGGTAAGACATGTAATGATTAAATTCTTTTTTCTGTTCTCTAAACCAGAATGACTATTTGTGCCTTGGTAATAGCAATAGGCTGTCCCCTGTCAAAGGATTAAACATACAAACAAACTGTGGGTGGTACAATAGTGTACATCTCTGTCTAACTCGTCAGGGAATACAGGTGTGATTAAATGCTATAAATCAGTTTAATTAGCTAATACCTATTTACCTACATTTTAACTTGTATATAGGATGATCAGTCAAATTGGCCTCACAGAATCAAAAAGTCACATTTACCAGTTATATTTGGGCGCACTGTGGACAGCCAGTTACAGCTCTTGATTGATTATGTGCTGAGAGATTTTGTGGCTCGGTGGCTCAAGGAGTTGTCTCATAAACCTGAGCCGGTGATAGATAAGTTCAAAGAGCATCTGTGGGGCGGTGTGCAGAACTTGTATGAGAGACTATTACGTATTGATGCTGAAAAGCTCCTAGCTAGTGACATGGTGACCAAGATTACACAGCATTTTGAGCGTATAAGAATTGCCAGGAGCTGTGCGTAAGTTATTTTTTATTTTATTATCTTATTTAATAAGTCATCTATAAATATATTATTTAATTTATTGAATATGAAAAGATAAAGTTAAATAAAAATGTGTGTATTATGATTCTTCTACATGGCAATTTAAAAATCATCAGCAATATGTAGCCTATGGATTTGATGATCATAACAAAACAGAAAATAAAAAGTAGTTGTCATTAAGTATACCTACTGGATATGGGTTGCTGGTGAATTGAATAGCATTTATTTATTTTATCATGGAAGAGAAGTAGTTAGCAAAAATATTTGGTTTTTTACAATAAGTGAACAGGTAGCCATTAACAGGTCCTTGTGAGCAGACATTGTGTATCTAGGTAGCCTTGTAATACTTATCCATAATACTCAATGAAAGTTCTTTAAATAATTTGTTTTATATACTTCGTTTTGTACATACTCTCGCCTTTTTCCCATGGGGGTAGGCAGAAACTAGAGAACACCACTTGCTACGATTCTTGCATGCTTCTTTTGCTTCATCCACATTCACACATATGCTGAGTACTATTACTTATTTTTGTACATATTTAAAACACTTGAAAGACTGAGGTTCAAATTTTTCATGTGTGCTCCTAAAATGCAAAACTGAATTATAATAAAATTTACTAATGAAGACTGCATGTTTGGCTAAGCAGTTAAGATGGTTCTTAGCTCTACCATTGCTCCAGCTGCTTGGGTTCGATTCCCACCTGAGCTAAGTCAATGCATGATACACAGATATTTGTTTCGAGTTTGGGTGTACTTTGTGTCTGTTAATTATATTTGTAAAGTCCACTGCCACACCAGGCTCGACCTCAACTCAGGGGCGTTCTTAAAAAAAAATATGGAAGTGTGTTTATTTCTATTCTACTCTAATTTCAGATTGGAATTAAATCAACCGCCAGTATTTGCGCTGGCCCCACATCTGATGTCCTTTGAGACCGAACAGCACTACTTGAGGCAGATCAGTGAATTGATAATCATGTTTCTGATGCCTCGTTGCTATTCATTAGCACCTGCCTCTCACCTTCTGAGGGAAATACTAGCATGCAAAGGTATTATCACATAACTTTAGCGTATTTTTCTGTTAAACTCGTACTGAATCAATTATTTAATAAATTCATATGATATTTGGGCTCCTACCTATTATTTTGCAAAGGATGACAAACGGTTCACTGCATTGCAGTGTAAATAATCCATTTAATATGATCAGGGTAAGATAAAAGTATACTTGTAGCCAGAGAACATTATGGCGTTAGAAATGATTGCATGCAATCTATGTTAAATGTTAAATCACAGAGATTGCCAATAGAAGTATGAAACCAAACATTTTACTACTACTATTGGGAGCTGGGATAAGTTGAGTTCAGTTGTCACAATATACAATCAGAAAATAAATTGCACTCTAATAATATATAGAGTATTCTTTATTGTATACCAAAGGATACAGTGGAAAATAATATAAAAAACACCACACTTACGTACAGACGCCAGCAGGTCAAGTTATCTAAAACTCAAATTTTCCCAATAGAAAATGAACCATATTATGTTGTATTAAACTTGAAAATCTATCGAATAAATTTGACAGTTTGTGGTAGCTTGATGTGCTGGCCTCTGTACAATTGGCGGTCTTATCCCTAAAAACAATTAAATTTTATTTACATTTCTTTTCCAAAATTCTAGTTTTACAGCCAGCTATAGACCTAGTTACTGAACCGGACTACATTAATCAGAAAATAATCCAGTATCTGGAGGCTCAGAAGGAAGTAAATGCCATGCATGTAAGGACTCACGAGTACGCCAAAACGTTTGAGGACTACATACGGCTGATAAATAGCTGTAACAATGTTGACACACTGAAACGGTTACGGTATGTGCACACTGATAATGTTGCTTATTACTTTCACCATCCAATAGAATTTGTGTCAAGGACAGCTCTAGGTCCTGTGACTGAAATTATAATATAACTGATGTGTGGAGTATTTATATTATACATTTTTGAAATTTTTGTTGGCTTATACTGAAAATGTTTAGCCATGCTTTAATATAGACATTTCTGGTCTTAATGCTAAATTAATTTGATATTTTTATTCTAATCCGATTACGTCAATCTAAAACATATTTGCTTTCACTAAAGTCCATCCTCACAGACTTTCACATTTTATAATATTAAATAAGAAGTAGGATTTTTAATATTAGTAGGATAGGGTAACAATGTCGCAACTAGTTTTATACTTTTTTTCAGTCTATGTGTATTGTAGTCGTCGCCGCTTTATCAATTCTTCAGATTAGTTTTTACCTGCCCTATTTGCAGTCTGTGCAATAGGCCTTAGGAAGGTATAGAATATTTATCACCAACAAAAATCAAACATCAACATGTTTACAATTTACAACACAAAGTTGCCAACTTTTCTTCAGAAGAGACCCGGCTTGAGATTATGCTGAGGAAAAGCTGAGTCCAAGTGGGTTCTACACGGATCCGAATCCGATCAGAATCCGTGAAAATACGCCCCGAAGTAGTCGTAGAACTATTTGTATGGTAGTTTACACACTAGATCCGATTTCCGTCATCCGATGTCTCTACATTATCCGTCGAATCTCTCTCTCTGTCTGTGTTTTCACGTATTCGGATTCGGATCGGATGTAGTGCGAAACCGCTCTAACTGTAGCAGTAACAACCCAGATGCGGCGATTTCTTATTGGATTAAATAGTCTCATTCTTGTGTCTGTTTTGAACAAATAATATCCTATTACAGATACGATATCGTCACCCAAATAATGCAAGCAACAACACTACAAAACGTGAAACGAGCTAAAGGTATAGACATAGAAGTCATAGAAAAAAGCGGATCACAAAATATCAGTCGGCAACAAATTGCAGATGCAAAAAAACTGAAGAGATACATAAATCAACTCACTATTGCTAAAGCTGAATGTGAAACTGCCCTAAGGAAACTTGGATGGGATGGAGCATTTCCAACTGTGGAGTCAGATAGCAAGGTGCCTTACTTAGTAACCCGTAAATTCCTTCAGGTTATTTATACCTCCAAGTGTGTAGAAAATGAATATATAATATTACGTTATATTCTCTATCTATGATCTCTGACATCGTTCTCAGTAGTGGCACTTACGACTTTACCAATACGGGTCTCTCCATACATAAAAATTTACGTTAAGTAACAAAATGAATTATTAAATTTATTTGGTAAAATTAAAAGTATGTTTAAAGTACTACTTATCAAGGTTATTTACTTATGCCCCACCCCTAAAAAGATGCTGTACGCAGTTGCGCAGTTCAAGCCGATTCCGTGCCAATCGGTGTGGGAAACTTAAGCCTTTATTGTATTAAAAGAAATAAGAATAATGTATTATCAATTCTATTTCAGACTCTACCATTACATAAAATAATGGAAAGTGTGACGGGGCGGCGATATCTCTCAATGTTTTTGGAGACCATGTGCTCTCAGGGTCTAGTCGGCTTTTGGTCAGCCGTTGAGGAGTTGAGACACAGCCCCAGAAGTAGCTGGCATCAGCTCGGCGCGGAAATATTTTATACTTACATTAGATCACCTAGTGCTGAGATTAAAGTTGATAAGGTAGAGTAAAATTATTTTAGTATTGTGAATTTGAATAGTATTATCTAATAACTACTTTATTTCATCTGCTCCAAATATAAATATCTATTATGAAATGAAATGAAATGAAAATATTTATTTCAGACCAAGAACACAATAATTGATACTAGTCCATATTTTGTTAGTAGTTATGTACACTTTTGTTATACTTTTGTGATTCAAATATCAAAACCACCTATCCCAAAATTACCTACGTGTCTATTTCATTGTCCTTTTCTGTATTTATATTCTAAGGATACTAGAAAAAGGATGGAAGGGTTTCTATTAGGAGATAAAGGCCCCGAAGTATTTTATGAAGTTCAGGACACGGTTGTAGACACAATACAAGAGAAATATTACCATTCATTTCTTTTAAGTGACCAATACACGGCATTGATCGCAGAACTAGCCACCGAGGAAGCTAATAAAGGTAATTAAATGTAATTGTTTTCTTTACTCATATGTTACATCATTCGTGTTAAATAAATCGTCAAAGAAAGCGTATCAGTTAAAAATATAATTCTCGATATTATTATAGGTATATGCACCTTTATAAGCGAAAGTGGATATGGATGGGTGCGCAAATTTATACGTAGTTATATACACGCAAAGTTTTTTGGCGCGTATTTTACCTACTTCTTTTTTGGCCGCGGAAAGTTTAACGAAAATCATTCTTATTGTTTCAGACATAAAGTCGGACAGGTCACCGATAGAAGATCGTCAGTTATCTAACGAGTCTGTATCGTCTGCGGAGAGCGTGGCCGGCACCATACACCTTACAGAACATTCCACGTACGCGAGACGGAAGCTAGACGAGCTACAGGAGCGGCATAATAACAAAATTCAGGTGTGTACAAATTACCGTATACTATAAGAGCTCTGCCTCACTAGGCCGCCATGGCGACGTCGCCGGCTACGTATCCAAGCAGTTAATATTGAAATGTATGTTACCTAACTCACTTGGCAACGGTTTGGAAACGTCGCCAATTTGGAAGCGTTGCCACAAGCGACAGCTCCCTAGGTGGCTTCTGGCTACTCTGGCGGCCTGACGACGTTGCCACTATAATGTACACGTGTAAACTGCACCTCCCTCACTCAGTCGCTGGCCAGCCGCCATTTTGGACGCCCGTTCAAATATTTATTTGTATTTGATATTGAAAAAAATGAGTTTCGATAGTGAAAGATTCATTATAGAAATTCAAAACCGTCCTTGTTTGTGGGATAGTTCATCAAATGATTATGCCGATCGTAACTTAAAAATTAAAGGGATGCACCCATAGTTTCCTTTTTTTCTTCTTTTCTTTTTCCATTTTTCTGCGACGTACATAACAAAGAAGTGCAATTTCTTCTACGTCCATTCCTGACGACGGTAAACGAATGACTGTCGAGACGCCATGGCCACTCGACATGGCGACCATCGGTTGCCAGAAGTAGCCAGACTTGCGCCGCCGGCGACGTCGCCATGGCGGCCTAGTGAGACAGAGCTCTAAAGGTTTTTTGACCTTTTGACCGCCACGGAGTGTATAGACATCAAATGAAAACTTGCTCACGATGCCACTGACGGCATGGCACGTCAAAAATACCACTTTTTTTTAGTTCAAAATAAATACCTACACAAAAATTTGTTGTTATTTTTACTTATTATTAGATACTAGAATTTGTTTCTTGGCGTAGAGAACACGGATTTACGTTCTTCTTCTCAGCCGAATCGATCTTGGCAGAGCGGTCGTGGCCGTCATGTAGTAGTGGTGTTGGGGATTTATGTTACTGGCGGTCAAAAGGTTAAGGATGTAAGGGAAGAGTGAGACGATATGTCAATGACAAGATTTATGTCAAACTCAGGCGTTGGCAGCTCTTCGTGCATCACTAAAACCGGAATCGCCCGCGCTCTCTATGCTGGCGAATGAAGTGGAGAAATTGGCAGGAGAACAGATGCGCCTGGAGGCACACCTGGCCAGGACCGACACCTGGGCTGAGCACCTGGGTCGGTGGCGGGCCTCCGTGCATAGTGCTGAGGTACCAACATACTTCAAAATAGTTTTTCAAATATCTGAGCACTGTTTGAATTATGCCAACCTTTTCAACGTTAAGATAACGTTGAGATAATGATAAGTTCGTTTAAAAAGTACAACATTTTTAGTCTAGTTCAAATATGAGATTGAGTAGAAGAACGGATGGCCGCAGGGAAAATAAAGTAAGTCCTGGAGTGGCGACCACACATAGGAAACCGCAGCTTAGGACGGCCCCCAGCTAGGTGGACGGACGACCTCGTCAGGGTCTGCGCAAGACCGATTTTTGTGGCGATCATTAGAGGAGGCCTATGTTCAGCAGTGGATGTCCGTGGCTGATAGAAAGATAGATAGAGATTAAGTTTCTGTTTTTTTTTTTCCAATAAAAGAGAGACAAACAAAATGACTGAATAATATTGCTTTTTTAACCCAAAGAGTAACTACTTGAGAGAAGTAGTATGTATATGTATTACGAGATCGTTTCCATAACAGGTAATAGACGAGTCAAAGCCGCCACAGTTCGTGATAGTGGTGCACATGGCGGAACAGGAATCGTTAAACAACGATGACAGGCCCGAACAAATAACTACAGGATGGGTGCTGCTGAGGACTTTGAATGAATTTCAGGTACATTTTTGTTAACATTACTAGGTATCTTATATTCTTTACTATACGTTTTTCACGAAAAAGTTGTAGTCTCACTTTTTATGTCGTGTTAAGCCTGGATAAACCCTGAATAATGAAGTTTATTTATTTATTTCTTTATGCACTGATGGTACAAAGGCGGTCTTAATGCCATTAGGCATTTTCTGCCAGACAACCTTAGAGTGATGCAGAGATAATTAGATCACAGTAGATGCACTATTTAAGTTATATTCCAACCCGATTTAAACCACCAGTGCTTACGTAATTTGCTACCTTCTCATGGGTAATTTTAAAATTATTTGTACCTAAGTACTGATTTTGTATTGCAGCATGTAAATGATAACTTAATGGTATAACGATTTACCAAATTACAGGAATTGCATCGAAAGTTACGACCTATGTGTGCAGAATTGAAGAATTTAGAACTACCGACTAATTCGTTCAAATTTCTCTTCGGAAAGAACGATAAAAACTCGTTAGAAAAAGCAAAAACTTTGATACAAAAATATTTAGAAGTAAGTAATTTCTGACCATATATTCTTAATCATCATTATATTTTTAACCTAATTAGCCAGCAGAGTATCTCCTCGGGTTATCTAAGAAAGGGATAACACATCATAAACGTTCAATAATGCACGATGACAAAAGAATAAATATTTAGAACATTTATCACATTAAGAATTTACTTATAAGGACTAGTTTCGGTTGTAAGGGCTTTGTTGACAGATTTTAGTATTACACTATACAGGGTGGGTGGAAGGGACATCGACGCGCAACGGCTTACCATGACTTCAGTACATGATTCTGCACCCCCCTGCGTTGGAATTTTTTTTTTAAATTTATGTTTTCTTTGCAGTTTTTTTCAACTTTAAACTGTATAAAATCATTATTTCTATCTAACTCAATAAGAATTTTAATTAAAAAGTCATTAATTCACTTTTTTCACTAAAAACAGCATTGTAAATTAAACTCGAAAGATCTTCTGGTCAGCTGTTTCCTTAGAGTTCACTTGCGAGTTGTAAAATTTAAGAAAAAGCCGACGAAATTCCAACGCCCACTGCGTTGAAATGTTCAGAATCATGTACTGAAGTCATGGTAAGCCGTTGCGCGTCGATGTCCCTTCTACCCTGTATTTTCATACTTACTAACAAAAACAATTATTCTTTTCGTAGTGAAGAATATAGTCGAATCGATGTATTTTCAGTTTGTTTTAGAAGACGACAGATTAAACCAAAGTGAGGCTTTATACACATTTCTTAATCCAAGTTCGGAGTACTTGAAGCAGGGCGACTTACCAAAGAAAAATAAATTCTCCTTTTCTACGTTGTTTAAGAGGTAAAGGTGTATTTCCTGCTAAGATTCATTTCAAATTCAAAAGATACTCAATTTATTAAGGGCTGATTTTATAAGAAGGATACATTTGACACTTTCAAAGTTTTTGTGCAGAATTTGTATCATATATTTTCACTCCATGTCAACAGTAGTAACAGTAGTGAAGCGACGAACCGATCATCGCAGGAAAAGGAACAGTTCACGCATTTATCTGCGGATGAAGACGAGATATCATTGTACCTAGATGGTAACGGAGCTGACAGCACCAACAAAAATATGACCGGTTCTTTGCGTGGTAAGTAAATGATCTGAAGATAAATACTTCCAAAGCTGGGTACGGGTCTCTTTTAAAAAAAAACTGGTTACGGTTAGTCCAGTATGGTGGCCTATGGTGGGTTGACACACTTCACAAACCGTTGAGAATATCTCTCAGGAATGCATGTTTCCTTACGATGATATTTTCTCCGTTTATGCGAGTGATTATTAATTAGAGATTAATATGCACATTATTGCGGAAACATAATTATATCAACCTGTAATTGAAGCATTAGGGCGGAAGGTCCTGTTGGATAGTGCTCACAGCTTTACTATATTTACTCAATATCTGACTTGAGACCGTCAGAAAGTTTACTCAACCATTAGAATGTGTTTATTGAAAGGTCCCAATGTCAGGTTCTAATTTCAAACTTACAAATATTCTTCAAAAAACCATGTCCCAGTCTTTACGATAACAGCAACTTTAAGGGAGACCATGAAGTAAAGAGGCTTACCGATCGCGTCAAAGCTTAGAACAGGAATATTAATTAAATGCTGTGTGATAACAGGCGCAGGCGCCATGGCGGAAGAAAGAGACAGTATAGCGGAACCCTTGTACGCGTTACTGAGTGAAGTATTCGACATGCGCGGCGTGTTCCGCTGGCTCAGGAAAACGCTCGTCACCTTTGTACAGATCACTTATGGCAGGACTATCAACAGGTAAGGAGATGCTGTAAAAGTAACACAAAAACATATATTTAAAAGGTTTCTGTATTCTTCTATCCGGTTAATAAGCCGTTTTCTTCTCATGTTGCCTGTGTAACGTCCTGTTAATGTGTTTATGAACATTGTTTTAATTTCGAACATGTTTAAGTACTACAAGCTTATGTCATAAAGAGTATTAATTTGGGAATGAAAACCAAAATACTATTCCTTTTTCAAAATGTGTAGACGAGATATAAATGATAAAAACATTTCTTTACTGCAGTCAATCACAAGAATAGTAAAACGATTTTGGAATATTACAGGATATGGAAATTGCCTCCTTTACATAATTTCTTGACATTCTTGTAATATTCTAGGCAAATAAAAGAGACTGTGACGTGGTTATTCTCTGAACAAATGCTGCACTATTATATCAGCGTCGTCCTCAAGTCATGGTGGCCAGGTGGGACGCTGTCTGAAAATACGTCCAATAGAAACTTTCAAGATAAAGGTAAGATTTCTGCTATAATTTTATTTTAATTTGGGAAAATAGTTTCAAAATTGCGATTTCGTGTACTAATTTCGTGACTTTAGAATGACAAGAATAAAAAGGTATTTCAAATCTGCATTGAAAAGGTTTCAAAATGATTGTGATTGATGAAATACGTATTTTTAATTTTCATGGAAGGTAATTTCTAAATTCAATGTAGCTGAAGAATAACTGTATGTACATAACGGCACCGACCTTACCGACATTCTAACTATAATATTTCAATTATAATTAGAGTGTTACTAAGGTCGGTTTCGTTAAGTACCAAATCGAATGCACTGCACAGGATTTTTTTTTCTCAGGACGCGTTATCAGTTGAGTTTTATTTAACATCGATACTATTTGTATACATGTATACAAATAGTATATGAGATATATTTTAGGGCCACTAGTTAGGGCAGTGATCGAGAGATCGGCTTGGTGCAGTTCGGTTGGCGAGTCCATCACACTATCACACTAATCACACTAATATTATAAAGGCGAAAGTTTGTGAGTGTGTATGTTTGTTACTCTTTCACGCTAAAACTACTGAACGGATTTTGATGAAACTTTACAGTATTATTATTTATACATCAGAATAACATATAGGCTATAATAACGATTTTGAGTTAATTAGCCAAATTACAACGATAATTAAAAGTAACATTTCCACGCGGACGAAGTCGCGGGCAGAAGCTAGTTATCTCATAAGGTGTGTGTTGCGCAGAGCACACGCGCACGCTGGCGCTGGCGCAGCTGAGCGAGAGCGTGGTGGAGGCGCTGGCGTCGCTGGTGGGCGCGCAGGCGGCGGCGCGCGGCGCACACAAACTGTTCCACACGCTGCAGCACACCACGCACAACAAGCAGCTCTTCTATGTCAGTATACATTCCCCCTATTACAAATTTTAACTAATTGTTCATCATTAACCCATTACTGTCCCACTGCTGGGCACGGGTCTCCTCTCATATAGAGAGGGATTAGGCTATAGTCCACCACGTTGGCCTAGTGCGGGTTGGCAGACTTCACAAACCGTCAAGAAAAATCTCTAAGGTGTGCAGGTTTCCTCAAGTTGTTTTCCTAATTGTATATTCTCATTATTATTTTCTTTGCGGATATCTACACTTTATAAGCAACCTACTCGTACAAGCCGAATTTAAAGGTTATGTACTATATTATTTGAAATATTTTGTGATTAATTCAGTAACTGTGTATTTCGCATAAATATATGAAAATCTGAGAAAAACCTAGGTTCTAACTAATTTAAAACTTATGTTTTTCTCAGGTTGTGATTTTCCCAGTCTTTTTTAGACTATAGAGATTGTTGGATATAATTTATAAATAGCTTAGCTGAGAGTCTGAGACGTGGTTTAAACTATCTTTTGCTATAAGATGGGTTTACATTCTGTTAATCTGCTTGTTAGCCATGATTTCTCTTAACCGCATACCGATAATGTTAATTGTCAATCGATCAGTCTACCGTAGTTTGTAGTTTCTTAAATCCAGGAGTAAACTGCGATAGCTCAAGTGTTATCAGTGCCATATGATGTCAGTTTTGAACTATACTTTTCCCTTAACATAATTCAAGAGCTGTGCCCCAGTTTTATTAAATTGTCACATTGTAACATTAAGCATTGCTCAAACAAATTACTCAGTCAACACTTAAATGGATGAAGTTGCTGGATGGGATCTAATACGCGGGTAAGTCACCAAATGTACGGTTATAGCATCCTCGCTTTTGACTACACTTGGTGGATATCGAAAAATAGACTACAGCTCAAGGGGACATGAAAATGAAAGCCCACGATACTACACAATTTATTTTAACGGCAACTTGATTGATTCAAGAGGACACGGGTTCGATATAAATAAATATTTAGTAATTTATATGACTCTGAACAAATATTTGTATGACCAACAGGTAGTTGTGCCGGCTCAGGGTGTTTGTGTATGTGAAAGTTTGTGTTTGTAAACGCACCCACAGTACAGGAGAAAATCCTAGCAACGTTATAAAAAAAATGCAATCTAGAATCTAGGTCATTTCTTCTTTTTTTCTTCTCTTTCGGGACAGATATCATTATTAATGTTCAGCTGGTGCGTTCACCTGGCTTTTGCCAAAACAAAAGGCCAATAATATATTCGTCCAAAAAACTACAGGTGTCTTCTGTGACACCTGTTTATCTGATTGACAATTAAAAGTAAGTTTTTTCAACATCATTGTTTATTTTTCCACATAAAGGATTTAGAAAGATTAAAACACCTTCGTCAATTTATTTACCATAAACTCATCCTCATCATCCCCGCCTTTTTTCACGACCTAACCTAGACCTTCTCCAGTCTAACCAGACATGACTGCAATTTGCAATCAAGCCTCCGCAACCCTTTCGTGCTTCTCAGTACCCATAATTAATTCATAGTCATTGCTATTAAATTGTCACCCATCCATAGACTGACGGTTGTTATTTATCCACGAGACTCGAAAACTAAGCTGCACTTATTAAAATAACCTAAAGACACTTGTATTTGCCAAGACTAGTCAAAATAGGCCTACGGACCAAATAACCTACGGTGCAGTAAAAGTGCTGCTTTCTACAAAAAAACAAGCTTTGCAGCCCCTACGAGTGCAACTACTCAGATTTTGCTTTAGAATCCGCATAAAATCGTAATAGCGAATATATTCCGATACTCGTGACAAACACACAAGATACGGGTCCAAAGGCGTATACAGCCATCCCTATAATCAGTATAACCATGCCTATAATTACTACTAACAGTCTCGGGCTCACAACCGGTTTAGGGTCCATTGGCGATATTCTTTCCGAACCTGGACTCGTGGCCGATAATTTCCCTAAAATCGGACTCACGTCGGATAAATTTAGTGAATCTGGACTCGATGATGACTTTCTCTCCGGACTTCCCAGACTTCCCTCTAGTGTTGAGGGATCGGCCGATACGCTTTCCGCGGTTGAGCTGACATCCATTATTTTTTCAGACGTTGGACTCGCTACCGATACTGATGTACGCTCTGGAGAAATTTTATTAGCCGATTTTTGATCCGAATTCGGGCTTACGACCGATACTGTCACTCTTCTTGGTGTAGCGCTCACATGCGATATTGTCTGTAAATATAAAATATTATTTGTACAGATTATGGAAGAGTGACAAAAACTATCGTATAATTACGTTGTGGTACTTACACTGTATGATATATTATCGGGATTATTTATGTACAGGATTTTCTCTCCAAGTATACTTTCTGTAAAATAAACAAAAAAAATGTGCTGTTTACACGGACGTTTGACCTCATTTATTTTTCTCAAAACTTATGCTAGATATATTTATCTTTACCGCTGCATCCCACGCTGATACTGTTGAGCTCGTCCAATTCCCCTTTCCTGATGACAATAGTGCTGTAGTCTTCGCTATACCGGTACATCTCAGCTGCTAGCACTGTTGTGAAATCCTCCTTGCTTTGATTCGCTATGAACCTCCGTTGTATTTCGTTGAGGAACAGGAAAGCTCTAGACCGTTGGCATAGCTGGGGAAAATATTATTGGTTATCCTTGGTGACTGGTTGAAAGATGGCATATTATAGGGCATAATAATGACAGGACATTATCAAAACTAACAACTGTTGTTTTACATGAGTTAATAGTTAATTATTCATAATACAAAGAATTTCAAAACTTATTTGTTTTTCTCGAACTTAGAGAATAAAAATCCATCAACCAGTCGAATCAATATGTATTATCGTGATAATTTCTCAGGAAATGTAGTAGGTCCCGTCGCTCCCGATACGCACCGGGCGTCAAAGGGTGCAGACAGACCTACGGCATCCATAAGCTGGGGCCTGCGGGCGTCTGATTGGGGATTCCGCCATCCGACCAGATAATGGCCCCAGAGTGGGTGGGCTTTGGATTAAGATGCGAGGGAAGACCTCTCTGATTGAGGGGGTCCAGCGACGGCTGGACCGTAGCCTGTCAGGTCGTACCTAGCGACTAGGCAAGTGCGGTTTTTAGTCTGTAGCAGCCAGTCAGTAATATACCCTACTACCTCCCTAGGTAGCGGATGAACCATGAGGATTTTCCGTACCTACTATAAAGAAAGGAAATGTAGTGGTTCTTTCCTATTATTAAAAAACCAATGTAAAGAATCTGGTTCTAACTCAGATTACCTTCTCATGCGCAAGTGGCACTAGATTTGCTTCAGTGGGAACGTAATCGACAGCTGTCTCTTAGTTTTGTTTGATCAACATTACCACACTGTGATGTCAGGTGACACGATAATTAGAAACTTGGCACGGGTTGCCTAGATGAAGTGGTCCCTAGAAATTAATTTTATGCTCATTACTTCACTTTACTTACTATTTTTATGTTAAAATTGAAATATTTTAGAGAATATTCTATTCTTGGAGAGGGATACTCTATACAACAACGAACAAATTCATATTTTACGTGATTCCAAGAGCGAAGTATCATATTATAATAGCGAAAACCATTTTTTTTTTTTTATGATTTTAAACAACTTTATATACTTACGTATTTCTTTAATCTTCAAGTACCACATTACCGTCATAAATCTAAAAAAAATGTAGTTATGTAAACAGTTCTTGTTAAATTCTATTTCATATAACATACCTTACCATAACGCCTGTATTCGCCGAAGGGTTAGACAGAGGTGTACTAAACACTACACACCTCAGTACAATCACAGATCGTTATATTTAATAATTTTCAATAAAAAATATATAAATATGTATTTAACTATCATAAAAAGATTTTTTAGTTAAAATGGATGATAATACTATTTATATACTTACTATAAATATTTATTTTCCCTACTGCAATATTACCTACCCATTTTCTGATTTCGATAACACTTTTAAACATACGTCTAAAAATACTAAATCAGAACTCTAGCCGAGTACTAAGAAAATAATTTAATATATGTAATTGTGCCTACTAAAAGTAAATGCTTGATGAAAACTTAAATAGCTTTGTGAATTAGGTATACATATTTCGAGAACGCCACTCTTTTTTATTCTTTCACACGCACGAGCTAAAACATTCTGTTGTAAAACGATTCTGGTGCAGTTATCAAAATGAAATAAAACTTGCCGTCTAGTGATGTAAATAACCTTGCGCTTACTTTATTTTAGGAAAAGCATTAATCAACGTGATGAAGTTGAAAATAGATAATATTCTGCCGTGATTGAACTTTTTGAAAAGTAGTCTTTAAAAATATTTATATCTAAAAATATGACCACATTTGTGAACGATAAATTATATTTGAAACAGTCTATTTTAAATTTTTCACTAGTATTTCTATGATATTATGCATGGGCGTTTGATGACAAACAAAATTAATTATACACGATTAGGAAGAGAGATAAATTATCAGTTGCTTTGACTTCTGCACAACATTTTGATATTTTTACTTCGAATAATAACATTTAGTTGGTAAATGTAACATTTACGGTAATATTACACTATGAAACTATTTTCTTTTTACGTTGAAAGCGAATCCGTTATAGGTAGGTACCTACTATCATTCAACTCGCACAGAAGTATATCTATCAGTACTGTAGTGTGACCAACAACTCTATTTACAAAAAAATAATATCAACCTATTTTATTGAATTATAATTGAATTGCAACCATAAAGGTATATAGGTAAAGATATTTTTATGTCTTTATTTTAGATGAAGTAACAAAAAGATATATTTTTTGCCTGAACTGCGATGTTAAGACCTGCCCCGGCTTCGCACTGGTGCAATATATATCATTATCAGCCTATATTAGTCCACTGCTGGATGCAGGCCTCCCCTAATGTTTCACCCTGTCCTCGGCTTTTCGCATCCAGCTTCTACCAGCGGCCTTTCGCAAATCATCACTCCATCTTGCCGGCGAGCGTCCTACACTACGTTTGCCGAGTCGCGGTCTCCACTCGAGAACACGTCTATCCCTACAGTTGTCGGTTCTTCTGCAGATATGGCCGGCCTACTGCCACTTCAACTTGCTAATCCGGAATACTAATAAATACAATATACGGTATGCAATATACTAATAACACGAATTTATTACACATATAAACCTTCTGGAAGGAATTATCTAAATGATAGTTAAATCGTATCTAAATCCGTTGCATAGTTTAAAAGACCTCAGCGTACAGAGGGACAGAAAGCGGGAAGCGACTTTTGTATACTATGATGGCATAGAAGTAAGATTTCTTTAAACATACTAAATAATTACTTACTTAAGATTTCTTTAAACATACTAAATAATTACTTACTTAAGATTTCTTTAAACATACTAAATAATTACTTACTTAAGATTTCTTTAAACATACTAAATAATTACTTACTTAAGATTTCTTTAAACATACTAAATAATTACTTACTTTGTCGGTTATACAGAAGAATAAGTGATCTCCTTCAGCAATATAATGCAATAGGTATGTTCCATGTGAGTAGGTCATCTTGTTGTTGCACGGCGGTAACTTAGACAGTACTTGTTCTGCGATCTCTGTAAAGTTGCCATCACACGACGCGAAGTTCGCGACAATGTCCCTATCAGAAGCTACAGCACCGTATACTATAGGCATTTTGTTCAATAAAAGTGTTCTTATACTATTTTAATTTAGTTTCACTGCACTTTTTCGTTACACTGATTTTACTGATTGTTATTTTTGTGTAAATTAAATCCATTACAATTATTCATTTTTGTTTTATTAAACTTAATTTTTATATTCACAATGTTCATGAATGCTTAATTATTAGAAATGAACAAATAAGCCGCAGTAACGCGAACTCAACATTTCGCAACGAGCTTGCAAATCGCAACTGATTGTACTGGCCTACAGTCTACCGTCCCACAGTCTGTGTTGCGTCTCTATATCGTACAAATACCGCGCGATCTAAAATTATTGGCGTGTCATTTTGCAGCTAAAATCGCGTCTTCCACGCTAAAAATGTCGCCGCTTGTAGGTGATATATGTGAATTGGCGCGACAAGTGTGCGGAAGCCGTGGCACGCGCGCGCCGCCTGTCGACGGTGTCGAGACGTGAGTTTATGTTAAAAACGCGATCTTTAGCCAAATTACGGGTGAAAGAGTTGTTTATCGGTTTATTCATACACGGATTAAAGATATTTTTCCTTTTTATAAAATACTAATTGTTGCCCTCAGTTTCACTCGCATCCCAGAGGGGTGTTTGAGACAAAAGGTTACTTATACCATTCTTCAAAGTCTAATCTATCTCTGTATTCAATTTCATCAGAATCGGTTCAGCGGTTTAGACGTGAAAGCGTAACAGACAGACAGAGTTACTTTCACATTGATAATAATAGTAGGGATAAAAACGTGTATTGCCAGATAATAATGTAGATAACCTCGTGGCATTAGTTTAGGTGGTAGGTGATACCACTATATTGCCAAATATTCTGTCGCTAAGCATCAATGTGCTTACATTATTGTTTTTCAGTTTCAAGGGCAACGTAGCCCTTGAAATTCCTGGGCATTTGTGACTCAAGTCAATTCAGATCTCAAGATGACAACGCGCCAGTGATGCTACTGGTGTTGCTGGGCTCTATACGCTGTGACTCTATAGAAGCGTGTTTATTTAATTTAATTTATTGACATTAAAATTACAAAGACTAGTAACTCTAAAACATCATCGATGGTTCTTAGGAAGCCAAGTGCAAATGTGCCAATTTGTAACGGTCAGGATGAGTAATTCCCATAGAGATCCCTGTCAAAAACATCCTTTAAATTTTAAAGTGTCATGTATATTTTAGTCTTCAATTATACCGATGGTATACGGGGTATTCATAGTACAATTCGAACCCATAGAACCTTTTTTAAGAAAGGTAGGGCATAGTGGTAGTAAGTCCACTGAAATTGGAGCTGCCCGACTGGGGAAGTAGGTCCGCCTTGCAGAAAATCGAAGTGAAGTAATACTGCTTTAAATTGTTGTGTTCTTGACGGTAGGCAAGGTTGTCAGTACTCCGCGAGGAAATGTTGTGTTAGCAGTGGGGGGCACTTTGACCCTTATACTGCCAACCCAACTGTTCCTCTTTCGTTTTACAGGGTCGGCAACGCACAAGTGATACCCCTGGTATTGCAAGCGTCTATGGGCTACGGTAACCGCTTACCATCAGGAGGGTCGTATTCTTGTTTGCTGCCTTAGTGGTATAAAAAAAAGCTCTTTAGCTGTTTTCTCAAGTAAATACATATTAACCGAGAAATGTACGATTACAGATTTAATTTTGTGACAAAAACGTGTTAATAAATAAACTCGCCATTCATAATTATGTTTGTTTGTTTCAGGAACTGTTTGAACTGGTACTTCTAGAAGTGTTCCCAGAGCTCAAACGATACCAGTGAAAATCTAGGTAAGGCAAGCCATGACAATAGATATATCAAAATATATAGTTATATTCTTACAGGGATCATATCCAAAGGACAACTTTCGCGGAAAATATACGATTAAATACTCTTTAAGAGACATTATTTTACATTTTAATCGATCTGTACTACTTATATTCGATACTTCGAAATGACTGCACATATCTTTTTTAAACGTATATCACTTTTAAAGATCTTGAGAAACTGTTTTAACCTTTATGGATCTGTCCTGTTTGCTCTCTACATTATATTTTTTATGTAACAACATTACTTGAGGTTTTTATAAAACCAGCGATACAATAAACTTTTGACCCAAAACAACATGGTATTATTCGTTATTTAAACAGTCTATAAAAATATCTTTGTAGCTTTCAAGTCATGTTATTACATTAAAAAAAACAATAAGGATTTCGTGATTATTCATTGAATGTCACCATTTCGCCTGTGGTCATTTAGAGGTAGTTAAATGGTATCTGGCGTATTATAGTTATAACTATAAGTCTTGTAGATAGTAAAATTACCCTGATCTCATGTATATGTTCATATACCTCGTATAACATCGTATAACGTACCTTTAATATTTTTCTTACTATATTTTTCTTTTTAAATAATGTATTTAATCGAATTTTATTTCTTTTAATTCTATTATCAGATTAAGGTCCATATTATTTTGTTAATAATTCTTAGGTTATTTTAGTGATTATAAAATTAGATAAGTTAATAACAAATTATTAATAATTGGCACATTAAATACAATCCCACATTACAGTAATAATGGAGTTGTATTGTTAATGTAAATAAATTTGATGTGTTATTTTTATAAAGCTAAGCGAACACTTCGTTCTAGTAATCTTTATACAAGAACGTACAATTTCTGACAAACTTACAATGCGTTAAAATTATGACGTAATATATAAATTTAATATAATTACGAGAGAGGACTAAGTTTATACGCAAGAAGCTTATTTGCTTATAAAAATATTTATAAGAGTTTATATTTTTGTGAATGTTACGTTGTTTATTAGTGTTGTGCCAAAGAATGCACGTTTAACGCGTTATATAAGTTCATGCATCGAACTATAAATATCTACTTAAATGTTGCTAATCTGTAACTTTACTTTTAATAAGGATGTACCTGAATTTTAGTCACCGAATCTCGAAAACTCTAATAGCCTTGTGCCATTTACAAATGTCTTACAAAATAACTGACCATTTGAGGGATGCTGCTTAATACAAGTAGCACACGAGGTATTATTTAAATCACCTTCATGTTCCAATGATGAAGCAAATGATTGCATTTGGATGAGCAATATGGGAACATAAATACCTATTAACGACGTATGGCTCATCATACAAACATTTACATACCTCTAAAGGTATGTAGAATTATGATTAGGTGTTATGTATTTTCTATGTAGAAAGCTTAACTTGTCTTAGGCCCTAGTCTACTATTTTTGTACTGTCAAAAAGCAAAACTTTCGAAGTGTTTGACATTTTTGACATAAAATAGCAGGCTCGAGGCAGACAAATTTCTCCTAATCAAGTTGGTACTTTGCAGG